>JAPVLO010000091.1:1887500-4287500 GCA_027257055.1 Cephalopachus bancanus
AGCATCCAGCTAGCACCGAGGCCTCCCATCCTATAGAGGGCAGCCGGGAGCAGCCATGGACAGGGAAGACTGGGAGAGCCCCTAACAGGAGTCTGCTCCTTCTGGAAAAGATGAGGAGTCTGAGGAGGGCGGATTTCTCCATTTGACATTATGGGCACCAAGCTTAGGCTCATGAGTTTGTCAAGGGTTTTCAAAAATACCAGAAACCTGGAGAAGTATAGAGCCTCCAAAATACAAAGAGACCACTAACTAGTAAAAATTGATAAATGCTTGTTGCATATAGTCAAACTTTATCACTAATTTCATATTTATAAGAAGTTCTTCTATCGGAGGTCAGAAGGAAGGAGCCCTCCGTGGGAGCAGGAGGTGGATGTCTTCAAAGCCCTAAACCTGCCAAGAAAGAGTGGGTCAACCATCTTTTTTTTTTTTTTTTTTGAATCGGTCTCACTCTATTGCCTAGGCTAGAGGACAGTGGCACACTCACAGCCACCGCAGCCTCGACCCGCTGGGCTCAGGCGATCCTTCCGCCTCAGCCTTCCAAGTAGCTGGGAATACAGGCAGGCACCACCATGCCTGGCTAATTGTTTGATTTATTGTAGAGATGAGGTCTCGTCAAGTTGCCCAGGGTGGTCTCAAACCCATGAGCTCAGGCAATCCTCTCACCTGGATCTCCCAAAGTGCTAGGATTATAGGCATGAGCCACTGCACCCAGCGCTATCCATCTAATTAACGGACAATGGACCTGTGCGCAGGATCCTGAAGGGACCCTGACTGGGCAGTGAGAGGAGGTGGTACTGGCTCAAGAATTGTGTCCTGCGGGCACTGAGTGCTCGCTGGGGAGGAAACAAAGGGCAGCGCTAAGCATAGCCCAGCTTTTCTGGCCCAAGGTGGCCCCAGTGTTCAAGCCAAAGTGACATCTCTCCTGACACATTTAGCCAAAAACATTGCTTCCCAAAGTACTTTTTCAGAAATGATCCAGACAAGCAATCCCTCTTACTTAGAGTTCAGTAAGTAGTCTTTGGGAATGAGCCATCCAGCCTAGGGCAGTGTTATGGGCTAAATTGTGTTCCCTCAGAATTCACACATTAAAGTCCTATCCCCAGTACTTCCAAGTGTGATTGTATTTGAAAATAGGGTCTTTAAGCCGGGCTTGGTGGCTCAGCCTGTAATCCCACGCCTTTGGGAGGCTGAGGTGAGTGGATTGCCTGAGCCCGCGGGTTCGAGACCCGCCTGGGCAGGCGAGACCTCAACTCTACAATAAATAAAAAAATCAGCCGGGCGTGGTAGCGTATGCCTGTAATTCTGGCTACTTGGAAGGCTGAGGCGGAAGGATCGCCGGAGCCCAGCAGGTCGAGGCTGCGGTGGCCGGAAGCGGCCACTGCACTCCAGTCTGGGCGACAGAGTGAGACTCCAACTCAAAAAAAAAGAAAATAGAAGTAATTAGGTTAAATGACATCACATGGGTGGGCCCTACCCCAGTGTGTCCTTATAAGAAGAGGGGATTAGGACACAGACATGTGCACACAGAGGAAAGTGAGGACACAGCAAGACGGACATTTGAAAGCTAACGAAATAATTCTCATGAGAAACCAAACCCTGGCCGGGTATGGTGGCTCACATCTATAATCCCAGCACTTTGGGAGGCCAAGGTGGAAGGACTGTTTGAGCCCAGGAGTTCAAGACCAGCCTGGGCAACATAGCAGGACCACGTCTCTACAAACAAACAAAAATCAAAAAATAATACGGGCATGGTGGCATGTTCCTGTAGTCCCAGCGACTCAGGGGGCTGAGGCAGAAGGATTGCCTTAGCGCAGGAGGTTGAGGCTGTGGTGAACTGGGATTGTGCCATTGCACTCTAGTCTGGGTGACAGAGTGAGACTTGGAGTCAAAGGGAAGGAGGGAGGGAAGGAGGGAGGGAGGGAGGGAGGAAGAAAGGAAGAAAGGAAGAAAGGGTGGGAAGGAGGAAGGGAAGAAGGAGAGAGAGAGAGAGAGAAGAGAAAAGAAAAGAAATAAACCAAACCTGCCAACACCTTGATCTTGAACATCAGCCTCAAGAACTGTGAGAGCCAGGTGTGGTGGCTCATGCCTATAATCCCAGCACTTTGGGAGGCCGAGGTGAGAGGATTGCCTGAGCCCATGTATTCGAGATCAGCCTGGGCAACTTGGTAAGACCTTATCTCTACAGTAACAAATAAAAAAAAATTTTTTTTAAATCAACCAGCCATGGTGGCACGTGCCTGTAGTTCCAGCTACTTGGAAGGCTAAGGCGGAAGGATCATCTGAGCCCAGCGGATCAAGGCTGTGGTGGCCATGAGCATGCCACTGCACTCCAGCCTGGGTGGCAGAGTGAAACTCCAACTCAAAAACAGCAACAAAAAAGAACGGAGAGAAATAGATTTCTGTAGTTTCATCCCCCTCACCCCCCCCCCCCCCCTGTGGTACTTTGTCGTGGCAGTCCTAGCAAACTAGCACAGGCCGCATGCTGGTGGCAGGAGATCACTTCCCTGGGGGACCTCAGACATGACTCAGGCAAGATCAGAAGTTGCCCTGGGGCTCAGGGCCTGGGAAGGAAATGCTTTTGAGTTTCCAGTCTTCCTTCTCAAATCTTTTAGCAGAAATGAAGGCATCTATGATCTCTCCTTAGTGTTCCCCAGGGCCTTCCCTAAAGGGGAGAGAAGCCCAGAAGAGAAGAAGCAACAGAACGGAAAGGGAGCATCTTGCTCTGCACTCATGGAGCTCGGCGACAGTGCCACCTGTTGCCCTTTCCATTGATTGATATTTGAGAGGAAGCCCAGCTGCCTTTGGCCTCTGTTTCTGGTCCAGAAGAAAAGGATGTAGCTCAGAAAAGCCTTGCTCAGTGTGCAGTGAAACTAAGGACACATTCCAAGATGCTTATGGGCTCGTGGCCAAGGTCAATCGGCCAAACCCCACATGCCCCCGAGTTCCATGAATGCAGAGCAAGAATGGGGACCATGACCCAGGTGGGGTGCCTAGGGCAACAGCACGGCAATTGTGGCTGGCTGTGAAATTCAGCAGTCCCAGGTCAGCACCAGCCAGCAGGCTGCGGCACTTGGACAGCACATCTAGTAGGGGACAGGGTCTGAGCATTGTTCGTTCGTGAGGTTAAGCAGGAACCGGAGCCTGAGTTATTCTGACAACGTGTCTCCACAACCTTGGAGCAGCAGGAGAACTGGAGAATTGGCGGGATCTACCCAGCCTCTAGGCAGGAACAACCAGACATATTAATACATAAATAGTATTTATTTACAGAGAGTGGGAGAATAGCCGACCAGCAGGAAAATGGGACCCTCAGTCCTACAACCGCTAGAAACTGAATTCTGCTGGCAACCTTATGAACTTGGAGCAAGGCCTTGGGATCTAGAAAGGAACACAGTCCAGCCGACACCTTAACCACAGCCTGTGTCACCCTGGGCAGAGGAACCAGTTGAGCTGTGCTGACTCCTATTCCACAGAGATTGTGAGATAATGAACTTGTGCTGTCTTAGGCCACTACATTGATGGTAATCTGTTATGCAGCAACAGATAGCTAGATAATGGTACAGTGGACTAATTGCAATGTGATATTAAGGAATGACTGTTAACTGTTGTAATTGGAATTATATTTTTAAGTGTTTTTTTTTTTTTAGTAATACATGTGGAAGTATTCAGGAAGTGTCTGGAATTTGTTTTAAAATAATGGCAAAGAAATAAGTAGATGGCCCAGGCGCAGTGGCACACATCTATAATCCCAGCACTTTGGGAGGCCGAGGTGAGAGGATTGCTTGAGCCCATGGGTTCGAGACCAGCCTGGGCAACTTGGCAAGACCTCATCTCTACAATAAATCAAAAAATTATCTGGGTGTGGTGGCAGGCGCCTGTAGTTCCAGCTACTTGGAAGGTGATGTGGAAGGATCACCCATACCCAGCAGGTCGAGGCTGCAGCGTGCCACTGCACTCCAGGCGACAGAGTGGGACTCCAACTAAAAAAAATAAATAAGTAGATGAAACACAGATGAAGTAAATATGGCAAAATGTTAGCAATTATTCAATCCAGGTGAAGGACGTACAGGGAACCATTGTACTATTTCTATGTATGTCTGAGATTTTTCCTTTTATTAATGTATGTATGTATTTATTTATTTATTTTTGAGTCAGAGTCTCACTCTGTCACCCAAGCTGGAGTGCAGTGGCACAGTCATGGCCACCACAGCCTCGACATGCTGGGCTCAGGCAATCCTTCCGCCTCAGCCTTCCAAGTAGCTGGAACTACAGGTGCACGCCACCATGCCCGGCTAATTTTTTAATTTATTGTAGAGATGAGGTCTTGCCAAGTTGCTCAGGTTGGTCTCAAGCACCTGGACTCAGGCAATCCTCTCACCTCCGCCTCCCAAAATGCTGGGATTATAGGCATGAACCATCATGCCCAGTGAGATTTTTCATAATAAAATATAAATACATATAGAGATGCATGTGGGGAGAGAGTCCAATCTTAAAACTGCCTTCCTCCTCCTCCTCCTCCTCCTTGATGCTGTTGTTTATGTTCCTTCTCTGTGCTGTTGTTTCCTGATTGTCCTTTTATTGATTGATAGATTGATTGATTGATTGAGTTGGAGTCTCACTCTGTCACCCAGGCTGGAGGGCAGTGGCATGCTCACGGCCACCGCAGCCTCGACCTGGGCTCAGGCAATCCTTCCACCTCAGCCTTCCAACTAGCTGAAATCACGGGTGTGCACCATCACACCAGGCTAATTTTTCTTGATTTATTGTAGAGATGAGGTCTCGCCAAGTTGCCCAGGCTGGTCTCAAACCCGTAGGCTTAGGCAATCCTCTCATCTTGGCCTCCCAAAATGCTGGAATTATAGGCGTGAGCCACCACCTGATTGCCCTTGTAATCTGTCTCACTCACAAGGGTGTCCCCTTTGGACCTGCTATCTTTCTGAAGGCTGTATCTGGTAAGTCATACTTTCATCATCCTCCCCTCGTAAGAGATGGATTAAGCCTTGAAACTCCAGCCCCGTGTGTCATGGAACCCGGTGTGAGCTGACCCAGGACGGCCACCTCCTCTCCATAGATCTGGCTGAGCCCCTGGGGGCTGAAGTGTCACAGCACAATGGCCCTTATTCTCACCGGGGCTGCCTTCCAGGGGCCTGGTGTGCGCTCATGCTGCCAACCGCAGCTGTCTTTCTCACCATTCTGACTCTCCTCTGCCTCCGCCACCCAGACCTTAATTCTTCTCAGAAACCCAATTCCTTCAGCAGGAGCCACGTGTTCCGCTCAGGCCCCATCTGACAGCTGTGGCCCCTGGCCCAGCCCCACAGCCGTCCAGTGTTTCCTTTCACAGGCTCTGGTGTGTTCCTGCCAGAAAAGTTCACTTCCTTTACGGTCCCCTTTTTCATGGCGTCACTGTTTTTTGACTTTGCGTGGCATGCCAATTCCTTGCACACTTGATGAAAGGCTTCAGGGGCCGAGAACTTGAATCAATGGGGTCTTTTCATTTCTGAACATCAGTAAACAGCACAAATCAGTTCAATGAGTTCAGTCCCCTCAGTTATTTTCATGCTCACAGCAGTCTCTGCCCGGCGGCATTAAACCCCGCAGAAAATGCCTCTTGTTACTGCCTGCAAATGAAGAATGTCGCCCTTTCTTCTGGGTTTGAACACACTCCAAAACGTTGGCCTGAAAGATCAGTTTAACGCTGGAGAGCCCTGAATGCAAAAATCTTTAACTTTCCCTCTTAAACAGTTCATTGACATGATTCTAATCGCTTTCTTTCCTCTTCGTTTTTTTTCTACTCGCTGGCAGTATTTTGATCTGTTCAGTAGGGCAAAATGTAATCATTTATTTTCCAGACTTACAAAGATATGCCAAAATCGTTCCCATTGACTCAGTTACAAATCACGTAATTAGAGACTAAAGATTCCGTTACCCTGCTGACTTGTCATAGCTGTAACCTCCATCAAAATGACGCCATCATCACCATATTCTGCCATTCTCAGTACTGACCCAGGAGGGGCAGTTCACAGAACAATAGTTTGTGATGAGCAAAGAACACGGGCCTCTACATTTTTTACTAAAGACAGTGGTGTATTAATTCCTTGAGAAATAAAATCACAGAAAAAATATTCCTGAAAGGATTCAAGAACAAAAAAAAAAAAGTATATATTGTCTCCCATAGTACTGAATGCCTCGTATTTTATTTATTGACTTATTGAGTCATTCTGTCCTGTTGTCTAGGTTGGAAGACAGTGGCACAATCATGGCTCACCGAAGCCTTGACCTTCTGGACTCAAGATATCCTCCCCCCTCAGTCTCCTGAGTAGCCAGGATTACAGGCATGCGTTACCACATCTGGCTAATTTTCCTGATTTTTTTTATAGAGGTGAGAACTCTCTATGCTGCCTAGGCTGGTCTTGAACTACTAGGCTCAAGCGATCCTCCTTCCTCGGTCTCCCAGCGTGCCAGGATTACAGGCATGAGCCACTGCGCCCAGCCTAGTGCCTCCTTTTATTTTTTTAAGCTGAACTTGGTTCCCATTTGAAATATCCAGAGCATAAGTTAACTGGTACATGTGGATAGCTTCACCAGATACTACTAACACCTAGTGAAGCCCTCAGCACCCTAAGAGTGTTCAATGGCAAATTCTGGACTGATAGCAGGGGTTCAAATGCCAGTACTAACTCACTATGCAATTTTGGGCAAATCACTTCACCTCTCTGTGCCCTAGTCTCCTCATCATTTTAACAATTAGATGACCTATCCCCAAGGTTTGTTGTGAGCATGTAGAACACCTAATTACCGTTCAGCATATGAAAAGCAACCATCACTGTCATCCTCATGGCAGTCCTGGGTGAATGGTAATTCCTCTCTGTCCAGTCTTCACAACCCTGCCAGAATGCTCTTCCTCAAGTCCTTTGCCACATTCCTGCTCTGGGTCTGTCTCTCCCCCAAGACGAAGTCTCCTGTGTGCAGAGTGACAAACTACCAAGCTGTCATTCACAAGGCAGCAACAAGCAGGAAGCCCCCAGTTCGCAACATGAAACCCCACTGGTTTTTCAAGATGCTCTTCAGCTTTTTGTTTTGTTTATTGACCCAGGTGTAGAGAGTTAAGTTCATTGTATTCATCTGCATAAGTCCTTTCCTTTGCTTGGTATTTTGTGTGTTCTCTTGTATTCACTTTTCTTACTCCTATACCTCCCCCTCCCATTCTCTTTCCAAGTATTTGTATAAAGGGAGAGTTGTGGCGGTGTACACACTTGACTTTTGTGTGTGTGTGTGTTGGAGTCGCACTCTGTCACCCAGTCTGGAGGGCAGTGGCCGTTCCCGGCCACCGCAGCCTCAACCTGCTGGACTCCGGCGATCCTTCCGCCTCAGCCTTCCGAGTAGCCGGAATTACAGGCATGCGCTACCTCGTCCGGCTGATTTTTTGATTTATTGTAGAGATGAGGTCTCGCTGCCCAGGCGGGTCTCGAACCCGCGGGCTCAGGCAATCCACTCACCTCAGCCTCCCAAAGGCGCAGGATTACGGGCTGAGCCACCGAGCCCGGCTTAACACTTTAAGTTACAGTTGATTTGTGGCGCCCTCCCACTCCAGGCCAAGATCCACCCAGCTATGAGGACCTCTAGCCAGTCTTCTAACTGCTGCCTGCGGCCCCAGGGTGTACCCCTTGCATCTGACTGGGCCACTTCCCCTGGTGACAGACATCCTCGTTGCCTCCAACCATTCTCTACAACAAACCAGAGAAAGGGAGGACTTCTCGGAAGACAATCCTGGGAAATCTCGCTACTATGTGGATAAAAGTAAAACTGGGTCCCCTCAACATCAGGCGAGCTCTAGATGGAGGGAGGGCCAAACATAAAAAGGAAAACAATGAGATTAGTGAGAGAAGATGAAGGTGAATATCTCAGTGACCTGGGGAACGAACTTCTTAAACAAACCTCAGACACGGAAAGTTCCTTGAATGTTTCTTCCATCAGATCCGTTTTTCAGGCCTCGCTCATGGTCAGCCTTCCTCAACCGCTGAGAGAGTATCTTGTGTTTGAGGGGAAAAGCAGAAGAAAAGCAAAACTTTAAAGCCTATCATTCCCCTATTTTCAGTTTTCCTTTTCTGTTTGTTATTATTGTTATTGGGTTTGCTTTTGAGTCAGAGTCTTATTCTGTTACCCAGGCTGGAGTGCGGTGGCACAATCATAGCTCACTGCAGTTTTGATCTGCTGGGCTCAGGAGATCCTTCCACCCAGCCTTCCAAGCAGCAGGAACCACAGGCACACGCTACCATGTCTGGCTAATTTTTAAAAGTTTATTGGAGAGATGAGGTCTCGCCAAGTTGCCCAGGCTGGTCTTGAGCCCCTGGGCTCAAGCAATCCTCTCACCTGCACCTCCCAAAGTGCTGAGATTACAGGGGTGAGGCACCACACCCGGCAAAAGGATAGTCTTATTTTTTCTAGCCTCCTTCTTTGCCCAGAACAAGGTCAGCAAACTATGGCTGTGACTCAAACCCAGCCCATGGCATATTTTTGTACAGCCTTTTAATTGGTTGAGGAAATAATAATAATAATACGTCGTGACACACAAACATTATAGGAAGTACAACTTTCCGTGTTTACAAATAAAGTCTCTTGGCACACAGCCAAGTCATTCATTTACATACTGTTGTGGCTGCTTTCTTACAGCTGCAGAGTTGAGTAGCTATGACAAGACCATACAGGCCACAAAGCCAAAAATACTTGCTATTTGACCCCTTACAGAAAACATGTGCCAATCCTTGAATTAGCCTGTGAGCCCCTTGAGGATGAGAATTACATCCAATACATCTTTTATTTTCCCAACTGCTTAGGTGGGCTTTGAGGGTAACTGGTGCTGTTTATTTCACTTAGGACTGCTTCTGGCTTCCAGCAACAGAATATTCTAATAAAGGGGTTCTTAATTCTTGCAGAACAAGAAACCTAGAGTGAAAACTGGCATTGATTCAAGCTCAGTGATGTTGGATCCGGGCCTTGGGTCAATGTCTCTACCCTGTACCCTCTCGGTTTTTCAAGATGGTAGCAGCAGCTCCTCAGATCATTTCCTCACGTGACCAGGTTCAAAGACAGAAGAATTTGACCTCATGTACAAGTCAAGGGAGAACAATAACCACTGGAGCCCCACAGCAGACCTCCCCTCACGGCATTAGTAGATGCAGATCACATGTTTCCTGACACCAGGTGCTGGTCTCTTTCCTTTGAGCACCAGAGACCTCTACCCCAAACTCCAGCAACATCTGGGAATAAGGAATAAGGAAATGGCTTTGGGGTGGGCGGTGAAAAATGTCTGCCCCAAGGCTGACTAATAGGGATGCTGACTTTTGGGTTTTTTTTGAGTTGGAGTCTCACTCCATCGCCCAGGCTGGAGTGCAGTGGCATGCTCACAGCCATCCCAGTGTCAACCTGGTGGGCTCAAGCGATCCTTTCACCTCAGCCTTCCAAGTAGTCGGAGCTACAGGCGCACACTACCATGCCCGGCTTATTTTTTTGACTTATTGTACAGATGAATTCTCACCATGTTGCCCAGGCTGTTCTCAAACCCATGAGCTCAGGCAATCCTCTCGCCTCAGCCTCCCAACGTGCTGGGCTTGAGCCACCGTGCCCGGCTGAGGCTGACTTTTGATCTTGGAAAAGCAACCTAGAAATTTGCACTATTCCTTTCCTAAAATGAGTCCCTCATTTTAAAAGAGAAGGACTTTTCCAAATGGTTGCAGATGGTTTTCAACCCATAGAAGCACAAAAGTTGACTGAGCAGCTTTTACAAGTTCTGCTTGGCCTCTTCTGATGAAATGTAATGTTCTACAATCGGGACCCTTCTGTTGCTGGATGGCCCTGTGGTGCAAGGTCATACCTTGAAGAGTCCACAGGCTTTGTGAAGTCAGAGCTCTTATTTTCATAATGGTGGGCTCATCAGGACCATCAAAGTGACCTCTTGCAGGAGTTAAACAAGCCATCAAGCAAAACTATAGTCATGGGTTATAATCGAAGAACACGCCGAATGTCGAAAGAGAGGACCGGGAATGTGAACACACAGGCAGGCAGGAGACACGGAGCCAGAGCTCAGCATGTGACCCTGGCTCCCATGAGTCAGAGCTATGAGCGTGCCCTGACAGATGGCGGCTTTGATGCTCCACGCTCACACGACACATGCTCCGCTCATGAACCTCCGCACACAAGACGCGGCAGATGAAAAAATGAGGCCCAGCCAAACAAGAACCAACAAGACAAGCAATTTAACTTTTAAAATTAGGAATCTCGAAATGCCAACTTTATGAAGAGAGTTATGACCGGATGGTTTTTATACACTTTTTAAAAATGTTGCTCGGCTTGTTTTACACCAACATTTCTCGATTTTTTTCAGCCTGTGACTTTGGTGGGGCCTAACCCCATGCGCTTTCCCTGTCCTGTTCTGTCTCCCACTGACCTTTAAGACCTAGGTATGAGCACAGGTGACTTAATCCACCCAGTCCTCTCCCAGAGGAACTTGGAGGAAGCAGGGGCCATGCTGAGAAATCACAGACTTATATGGAGCAAATAAAACAGATTGCACTTGACCAGTCAAGGGCACAGCCCAGACTTTGTGGATGTTTCCCAACATGGGAAGATTGTGAAGAGTTGCTCAAAAGAGCATCAATGAACATACTAAAAAATTTAAACTTTAAAATGTCACCTACTACCATAAACCATACTCTATCCTAGCTTCTAGACATTCTAATATAGCTATGGGGGTGTTTTCTGCATCTAGTCAAGCATTACACTGTTTGTGACCCCTTATTATCTGCTCCCTAAACACACACACACACACACAGAGAGAGAGAGAGAGAGAGAGAGAGAGAGAGAAAGTCAATAGAATTTGCATTCTGTGGAGAACGGGTGAGAAGTAAGAGAGCAAGAGAGAAATGCCAGCTTCCGGCCAAGTCCCCTTTTCCACCCTAATCTGTGGGTTCTCGGGTGGAGGACAGGGGAGGCCCCCCCCCATGCTGGACCCTAGATCTAACTCCGCTTGAGGTCCCTGGAATACTGTCTAGCTTCATCTTACGCAGCTGTGCACACTCACACACTTGCATACTCGACCGAATAGTATTTCTTTCACCTCCACTTCCATATTGAGCCTTAGAGGTGTCGAGCAGATTCCTATTTCTTTCTTTTTTCTTTTTGAGTTGGAGTCTCACTGTGTCACCCAGACTGGAGTGCAGTGGCACGCTCCTAGCCACCGTAGCCTTAACCTGCTAGGCTCTGGCGATCCTTCTGCCTCAGCCTACCAAGTAGCTGGAACTACAGGCGCGCACTACCACGCCCAGCTAAGTTTCTGATTTATTGTAGAGATGAGGTCTCGCCAAGTTGCCTAGGCGGGTATCGAACCCGCGGGCTCAGGCAATCCACCCACCTCAGCCTCCCAAAGCACAGGATTACAGGCTGAGCCACTGAGCCCGGCTTTCCTGTTTCATTTTCAATCAATCCATGTAAAAAATTAATGAAAGGCCGGCATGGTGGCTCCCATCTGCAATCCAATTATTTTGGGAGGCCAAGGCGAGAGAATTGCTTGAGCCCAGGAATTCGAGAGCAGCCTGGGCAACAGTGAGACCCCCCCATCTCTAAAAAAGTTTAAAAATTAGCTGGGCGCGGTGATGAGCAGCTGTAGTCCCAGCTCCTCAGAAGGCTGAGGTCAAACAATTGCCCGAGCCCAGGAGGTCGAGGCTGCAGTAAGCCATAATCACACCACTGCACTCCGGCCTGGGTGACAGAGTGAGACTCGAATCCAAAAAAAAAAAGAATTAATGAAAATCTACCATTTAATTATAAATATCTATGAACTTTAGAATACACATGACTCATAAATAAAGGTAAATAAATGTGCAAGAAAGTTCCTGTGCATACCCAGTGAAATAAGAAAATGCTGAAGGCAGAGAGCAAGGTGGGAAACTGCTGGAATGTAGCCTCTTACAAAGATGAATCTGCTGTAACCAGAAATAATGTGCTATTATGTATGTGAGCTGAAGGATATCTCATTACATTTATGCAGCTATTTCTACGAAATTATGTTCTAAACATTTTTCAGAATTTTGCCACATATACTAAAATCAGAACAATCTGGCTGCGTTTTATGTGCATGAAACTCTGATTTGTTTTGTTTTGTTTGTTTGTTTGTTTTTGAGTCAGAGTCTCACTCTGTCGCCCAGGCTGGTGTGCAATGGCATGCTCGTGGCCACCACTACCTCGACTGGGCTCAGGCTGGGCTCAGGTGATCCTTCTACCTCAGCCTTCCAAGTAGCTGGAACTACAGGCACGTGTCACCACGGCCGGCTAATTTTTTGATTTATTGTAGAGATGAGTTCTCGCCAAGTTACCCAGACTGGTCTTGAACCCATGGTCTCAGGCAGTCTTATCACCTTGGCTTCCCAAAGTGCTGGGATTATAGGTGTGAGCCATGGTGCCTGGTCCTCTAATTTGTTTCATACATTTCTTTTTTCTTTTTCTCTTTTTTTTTTTTTTTTGAGTTGGAATCTCACTCTGTCGCCCAGGCTGGAGTGCAGTAGCACGCTCACAGCCACCACAGCCTCAACCTGCTGGGCTCAGGCGATCCTTCCGCCTCAGCCTTCCAAGTAGCTGGAACTATAGATGTGTGTGTGCCACCATGCCCAGCTAATTATTATTAATTTTTTTTTTATTCCTTATAGAGATGAAGTCTTGCCAAGTTGCCCAGACTGGTCTTGAACCTGTGGGCTCAGTCAATCCTCTCACCTCAGCCTCCCAAAGTGCTGGGATTTTAGGTGTGAGCCACTGCGCCCGGCCCTCTCATTTATTTTATACATTTCATGTGGGAATAGGAGAAGCCCTCTCTTACTGACATAAGGTCCAAACCCCAACTGATTAATAAGATCACTCCAGAGATGACATTATGCCTTGCCCTGTGCTAAGAGCTTGGATGTATTTCTGGTTAAATCCAATCATCTTTAATGAATGGAAAGTTATTGGGAAATGTGATGTACCAGAAAAGAAGTAACACTTGTGTGGTATTCCTACCCAAGATGCAGAGGGTCTGAATCCGAGCATCAGACATCTCCAAAATGAGGAACATTCTGTAAAAAACTGGTCTATACTCTTTAAAAATATTAATGTCACTGGGCTCGGTGGCTCAGCCTGTAATCCCGCGCCTTTGCGAGGTTGAGGTGAGTGGATTGCCTGAGCCCGCGGGTTTGAGACCCACCTGGGCAGTGAGACCTCATCTCTACAATAAACCAAAAAAAAAAAATCAGCCGGGCGTGGTAGCGCATGCCTGTAATTCTGGCTACTTGGAAGGCTGAGGCGGCTGAGGCGGCTGAGGCGGAAGGATCGCCGGAGACCAGCAGATCGTGGCTGCAGTGGCCGGAAGCGGCCACTGCACTCCAGTCTGGGCAACAGAGTGAGACTCCAACTCAAAAAAATAAATAAATAAATAAAAATAAAAATATTAATGTCATGAAAGATGCAGTAGGCTGAGGGAATTTTCCAGATTAAAGGAGACAAAAGAGAATGACAACTATAAGCACAGCATGATCCTGGCTTGGATCCTGAATTAGGGAGGAAATTGCTATCAAGGACGTTATTGGGATAATTGACAAAGTTTGGGGTTTAGGGAGAAGTATTGTATTTATGTTACATTTTCTGATTTTGATAATTGCACCATACTTATGTTAAGAGAATGTCATCAATCTCAGGAAAGGGCAGCTGAAGAAAATAAAGGTAAAAGAGTATGATGTCCACAGCTTATGGTTCATAAAAAAATACATAATAATGATGTGTGTGTATATACACTTACATACACCCATGTAAATGTAAATTAGATAGATATCATGCAAATGTGGCAAAATGGTAAAATTAGTAAATCTGGGTAAAGGACACGAGAGTTTTTGTATTGTTCTTGGAACTCTTTCGTAGGTTTGAAATTGCTTCAAAATCAAATAAAAATTTAATGAAGTTATTGGTACATATCTTAAGCTTCTCCTGCAATCGGCTGCCTTGAGAGACTTTACTCCTGGCTAACCCTGAAACATTATCTTGAGCAAGGCACGGATGACTAAGTTGAGATCAAAAAGCTTTACAACCGAGTTTTGCAAGATTTATTTCCAGTTGGAAAAACATGCTGGAGACGGACAGTCGGGAGTGGGGAGTGGTCATTAAACCAATTATGGGTATGGGAACGCAGCCTCTGTTTCCTTTTCTTTATATCCACGCCTGGGAATCAGTCAGAGGGAAGAAAAATACCAGATTAGCTTGAAAACGTCCTCCTTCTGAGACGAATTTTTCATAAAAATCAAGCTCGATCCTCCACCAGGCTGACTGGTGTGTCACCCTCACAGCTTGCAGGTCTCAGCACCCCACGGGGTGGTGGCTCTTACAACTTCTATGTCAACAACGGCCCAAGTCTTGGCCCCTTGGGAAGCCATCTGTGTCCCTCCAGAACGGCATGGTTCAATACAGGGACCACAGGCACGTGTGGCTCCTGAACACTTGCAGCGAGCTCAGACAAAGTGAAAGGTGCTGTCTGTGTAAAACATACGCTGGGTTTCAAAGACTTTACATGCAAAAAAGAATGTAAACTGGGCTCAGTGGCTCACACCTGTAATCCTAGAACTTTGGGAGGCTGATGCAGGAGGATTGCTTGAGCCCAGGAGCTCAAGACCTGCCTGGGCAACAAAGCAAGACCCTGTCTCTACAAAAAAAAAAAAAAAAAAAATCAAAAAAATTAGTGAGGCATGGTAGTCCCAGCTATTCGGGAGGCTGAGGCAGAAGGATTACCTGAGCCCAGGAGGTCAAGGCTACAGTGGACTGTGATCATGACACTGCACTCCAGCCTGGGTAACAGAGTGAGACTCCAACTCAAAATAATGATAATAATAATAATAGTATATAGTGATTATATCTTGAAATTATAATGTTTTAAATATATTGAATTTGCCGGGTGCGGTGGCTCACGCCTAAAATCCCAGCATTTTAGGAGGCTGAGATGAGAGGATTGCCTGAGCCCATGGGTTCAAGACCAGCCTGGACAACTTGGCGAGACCTCATCGCTACAAGAAATAAAAAAATTAGCCGAGCGTGGTGGCACGTACCTGCAGTTCCAGCTGCTTGGAAGGCTGAGGCGTAAGGATCACCAGAGTCCAGCAGGTCGAGGCTGTGGTGGCTATAAGCATGACACTACACTCCAGCATGAGACTCCAACCCTATATATATATATATATAATTATTTTAATAATATATATATATTATTAAAATAATTTCAACTGTTTCTTTTTTTTAAATGCAGCTACCAGAAAATTTTAAATCATATACACAGTCCCTAGCATATTTGTATCAGGCAATCCCACCCAGGTGTAACTGACTGCCCCTTCCTCACGCCCACTGCACACCCTGGCAGATTCTTCTCAGAGCGTCTACATGGTCTTCTTCACCAGATTGCTGCCCACTGCTGGGCACAGGTTCCCTTCAGCCCCTTCAGTTCCGTTTCCAGCCCTGTGCCTGCCACGCCTGATCAAGGGTGTGGTGAAGTTCTTTATTCGTGCTCATTCTTTGATTATTATTACTGAAGTAAAATTTGCATGACATGAATATTTGCCATCTTAAAGTGAGCAATTCAGCGGCCTTTGCGTATTCATCATGGTGTGTAACCACGACCTCTGTGTAGCTCCCCGATGTTTTCATCACTCCAAAATCAACTCCTATACCGTCCAGCACTCTCCCCCTCCAACCCCTGGCAATCACCGGTCTGCTTTCTATCTCTATGGACTTGCCTGCTCTAGACATTTTGAGGAAATGGAATCACATGCTACATGGCCTTTTGTGTCTGGTGTCTTTCACCTAGTGTCATATTTTTGAGGCTCATCCACGTTGTAGCACGTGTCAGCACGCCATTCCTTTTTGTAAATGTTCCTTCCTTTATCCGTATTGTTCTCTCCTGCCTGGGATGCCCTCTCCCCTGGCCTTTTTTGGCTTGGGAAATTTAACTCGTCATTTGAGAATCAAGTCAAGTGGCACTTCCTCCATAAAGACCGCTCTGTGCCCTCCACCTTCTCTGCATTCCAGCAGGTCTACCTACGTGACTCGGTTTAACTGCCACGTACAAATGAAGTTTAGGATTCGTTTTTAAATAATCCAGCAGAGGCCGAGCTCAGCCTGTAATCCCGCGCTTTGGGAGGCCAAGGTGAGTGGATTGCCTGAGCCCACGGGTTCGAGACCCGCCCGGGCAATTTGGCGAGACCTCATCTCTACAATAAATCAAAATGAGCCGGGCGTGGTAGCACGCGCCTGTAATTCCAGCTACTCGGAAGGCTGAGGCGGAAGGATCGCCGGAGCCCAGCAGGTTGAGGCTGCAGTGGCCGGGAGCGGCCACTGCACTCCAGTCTGGGCGACGGAGTGAGACTCCAATTCAAAAAATAAATAAATAAATAAATAAATAAATAAATAATCCAGCAGATAATGGTGAGGGGAGGGTGGTGAATGAAACAAGAGTGGCCACGTAGTAATGGTTGCTGAAGCAGGTGATGGGTACCTGGAGACTCAAGTTAGTCTATTTCTGTGTATGTTTGGAAGTTCCCAAAATAAAAACAAACAAATAAAAACAATACTATATATTCAGTGATCCCATTTTGTAATTATTTTTACATGGTTAATTTTATTTTATAAAAAACCCGGCCAAGACACAGTGGCTGACACCCGTAATTCTAGCATTTGGGAGGCCAAGGTGGGGGGATTGCTTGAATGCAGGTGTTAGAGACCAGTTTGGTAACATAGCGAGATCCTATCTTCATTTACAAAAAGAAAAAAGAGGCTGGGTGCGGTGGCTCAAGCCTGTAATCCCAGCACTTTGGGAGGCCGAGGCAAGAGGACCTTGTCTATATAATAAACCAAAAAAAAAAAAAAAATAGCCAGGTGGCGCGTGCTTGTATTTCCGGCTACTTGGAAGGCTGAGGCAGAAGGACCGCTGGTCGATGCTGGGGTGGTCGTGAGTGTGCCACTGCTCTCCAGCCTGGGTAACAGAGTGAGACTGACTCAAAAAAAAAAAGAAGAAAACTCACAAGGATTGTATAAACAATTTTTTATAAAATTACTAGCAAATATAGCTTACATGCACATCAGACCTTAGTACAGCTGACTTACATTTAATATCCACATACATATGGCTGATTGTAAATCTGTCTTACCAGCCTGGGTAACAGAGTGAGACTCTGACTCAAAAAAAAAAAAAATTTCAAATGTTTCGTACTCTTACCTTAGGTTAATGTCTGATCCTCCCAATGAGAGTCTGTGCTCCTATGACTGCCATTCATGCCCCATGGACAATGGCTACATAGAAAGGTAGACCTCCTTCTTCCGGCTTAAGGGTGGGAGCAACAGACAATGGGGATGCCTAAAGTGGAGAGGGCCCTACAGAAAACCACCCCCTGGGCATCATGTCCACCACCCTGGGGACGGCTCATTGGGAGCCCAAGCCTCACCATTGCACACTCTTCCTATGGAACAAGCCTGCACATGTGCCCTTGAATCAAAACAGAAAATAGCAATTTTATTTTATTTATTTGTTTTTGAGTTGGAGTCTCACTCCGTTGCCCAGCCTGGAGTGCAGTGGCACACTCACGGCCACCCCAGCGTTGACCTGCTGGGCTCCTTCCGCTTCAACTTTCTGAGTAGCGGAACTACAGGTGTGTGCTACTCACGCCCGGCTACTTTTTTTTCTTTTTAATTGTAGAGATAAGGTCTAGCCAAGTTGTCAGGGCTGGTCTCGAACCCACAGACTCAGGCAATCCACTTGCCTCAGCCTCCCAAAGTGCTGGGATTACAGGCTGAGCCACCGAGCCTGGCCAAAAACAACAATTTAAAGTGTTCATATCTTGCTCTCCTTCTGTGCTAATAATCCAGAGAAAGTACTCTAAAACCAAAACCAAGCCTTAAATAGTGTGATCATCCACATTTTTCTACATCTACTCCACTTCCTAATTTTTTTTTTTTTTGAGTCAGGGTCTCTATCACCCACTCTTGAGTGCAGGGGTATGATCATGGCTCACCACATCCTCGACTGCCTGGGCTCAGGCAATTCTTCTACCTCAGCCTCCTGAGTAGCTGGGACTACAGGTGCATACCACCATGCCTGGCTACCTTCTTGATTTTTTTTGTAGAGACGAGGTCTTGCTATTTTGCCCAGGCTGCTCTTGAACTCCTGGTCTCAAGCGATCCTCCTGCCTTGGCCTCTCGAAGTGTTGGGATTACAGGCATCAGCCTCTGTGCCCAGCCCATCCTTTTTCTAATTTCAAATGGGGCCAGTAACTCCAAGAGAAGAATCACATCCAAAAAAATGTTTGCAACCAGCACTCCAAGAAGAAAACCCCTTTGCCTGCATCTAGTGTCCAGTTCCTCCTCGTGCAAAAATCAGGCTAAAGAGCAGCAGCTGTTGTCACTCTGTCAATGCAAAGGTGACTGAAAAGGATGCACTGACCTTCACAGTTCATTTTCTTCCCTTCGCCTAAAAAGCTAGAGAAAAAAATTTTGATAGGAGAGTAATTCCAAAGTTCAGTAAACTTGGAAACGAGGGATTTTAATTACTCATTCATGTGGAGAGCACTCAGACAGGAGAGGCAGAAGAACCAGACACAAGACAGAAGTCTCTGACTCATTTGCTAATGCTTAAATCTGAAAACTGTGTCTGATCACGGCATGTTAAAGAGCCCCCATTGGGACACGGCTGTCACATGAGCTCTCTCTCTTTGAACCGAATCCTTTATCCTTAGTCTGTTCTTGCCTTTCTGCTCAGCCAAATATCAAAGGCTTTGTTTCAGTAAGTCTGTATACTTTGGGAAGTACTTCCCATCACAACTTTTCTTCATAAATAGAAGTTTTTGAGACAGCGAGGTGGCATGCACCTGTAGTCTCAGCTACTTGCGAGGCTGAGATGGGAGAATAGCTGAGACCAGGAGTTCAAGTCCAGTCTGGACAACATAGCAAGACTCTATCTCTAAAAAAGAAAAAGAAAAACGCCAGATGCAGTGACTTATGCTTATAATCCCAACAATTTGAGAGACCGAAGAGAGGGGATTGCTTGAGCCCAGGTGTTTGAGACCAGACTGGGCAACATAGCAAGACCTTATCTCTACAAAAAAAATACAAAAATTAGCCAGTTGTGATGGTGCATGGCCTTAGTCTCAGCTACTCAGGCAGCTGAAGTGGAAGGATTGCCTGAACCCAGAAGGTTGAGACTTCAGAGAGCTGTGATCATGCCACTCCAACGTGGGGGAAAGACTGAGACCCCAACTCAAGAAAAAAAAATTTTAATTTTAAAAAAGTATTTTTTTTGTTTACCAAGTCACCTGCTATATAACTGCTAAGCGGAATAATGTCCCCCAAAAGATATCCACATCCAAACCCCTAGGACTTGTAAATATTTTATATGGCCAAGAAGGATGAAGATTGCTAAACAGCTCGCCTTGAGACATAGAGAAGATTCTGGATTATCCAGGTGGCCCCAGTATAATCACAAGGGTCCTTGTGAGTGGAAGAGGGAGGCATGGGAATCAATGTTAGAGGTATGTGATGTGAGAGAGACAATTGCTGGGCCCGCGAGCCGGGAAATGCAGGCACACTCAAGATGCTGGAAAGGCAAGGAAACAGACTCTCCCCCCAGACACTTGGATTTTAGTTCCAGGGAGGCTCATTTCAGACTGCTGGCTTCTAGAACTGAAACATAATAAATTTATGTTGTTTTAAGCCTCCAAGTTTTTGGCAATTTGTTGGGAGAAAAGGATCTTAACTAATTTTTACGATCTTGCTTAAAGCACCAGCTTGAACTGAGCAAATTCTAAAACTAAAGATGTTAGTTGCTCTGCAGCCTGACATGATTCCTGGGTGGCTGCTGCCTCTCCCTCCGCATATCCCCCTTTGGGTGGCTGCTGCAATCATCCACAGCCCAGGTACTGCTCCTCAGGTCCTGATTATGGCCACCAGGAGGGGTGTTGGAAATCAAGACACTTGGAGGCAGCGTGGAACATTTCTCAAAAGTTGACTGTCACTTGCTCTCGGTATCATTTCCAGATAGAAGAATCGTGTCTGTAATACCAAATAACTGAATGTTTCCCTTCTTTCAATGAGTTATTTCAAACTCTTTCCACAGTATGATTGTATTAAAAAAAAAAAGAGAGGTTCAAGAATATTCTTTATCCAAATGGCCCTGTCTCCGGCTCCTACACAGAGTAACTTATCTTATATATTGTCAACCATTGGTTATCAAGAGACAGATTATCCAACTTGTAGTTCTTTGAATTCAAGTCTATTCTTTCAGTTTCTTGTACATCTCCATCCAGTGCCTACCTTTTGACTATGATCCTAGTCATTGTCCCCTCTTCCTGGTGGAGCAGGGACAGGAGAGAAGACATAAGAAATTATTTGATCACTGTGTCTCCCTAACAAAAGAGTTTGAAACTTCCAATTTATTTAGAGAAAGGCATGGCCAATCTGGCCAGAAATATGAGCCAGAATTGTGTTAGCACAAAGGGCAACAATACCTTTTTTTCTTTTCTTTTCTTTTCTTTCTGAGTTGGAGTATCACTCTGTTGCCAGGCTGGAGTACAGTGGATAATCATGGCCACTGCAGCTCCACCTGCTGGGCTCAAGCAATCCTTCCACCTCAGTCTTCCAAGTAGCTGAAACTACAGGTGTGCACCACCACGCATGGGTAATTTTTTTTTGTTTTTTTTTTTGAGTGGGAGTCTTACTCTGTTGCCCAGGCTGGAGTGCAGTAGCATGCTCACGGTCACCCAGCATCGACCTGCTGGGCTCTGGCAATCCCTCCATCTCAGTCTTCCAAGTAGCCAGAACTACAGATGCATGCTACCACATCTGGCTAATTTTTTTTTTTTTTAGAGTTGGAGTCTCACTCGGTCGCCCAGACTAGAGGGCAGTGGCCGCTCCCGGCCACCGCAGCCTCGACCTGCTGGGCTCCGGCGATCCTTCCGCCTCAGCCTCCCGAGTAGCCGGAATTACAGGCACGCGCTACCACGCCCGGCTAATTTTTTGATTTATTGTAGAGATGAGGTCTCGCCTACCCAGGCGGGTCTCAAACACGCGGGCTCAGGCAGTCCACTCACCTCAGCCTCCCAAGGGCACGGGATTACAGGCTGAGCCACCGAGCCTGGCTAATTTTTTAATTTTTTTTATTGTGGAGACGAGGTCTCACCACGTTGCCCAGGCTGGTCTCAAACCCGCGGGCTCAGGCAATCCTCTCACCTCGGCCTCCCAAAGTGCTGGGATTATAGGCGTGAGCCACTGCGCCCACCTGGCCCACAACAATACTTTAAAAAATACTATTAGTAAGTTTTCCCTAAATTAAAAAGCTTTTTATTGTAAAAGTTATATGTTTGTTGCAGAAAGTAAACAGAACTATGTAGATGCTTCACTTTGCATTATATAAGACTAGTAAATATTTCCATTCTTCCTTTATTCATGTATATTTGAAACCTGTTTTGTTTCAACATTAATGAAGTAATGCGTTCCCTTCAGGGTTTTCCCCTTCATATTTGCTTCAAAGCCCATAAAAAGGAGTTCTAGAGTGTGTGTGTGTCCTTAGGGAGGGAAGGCGACCACTCCAGTTCTATGGATGTCGGTTTCACAGACTATTTCCATGTCTCCTTAACATAACTAAACCCTAAATCAATACCTCAAACCTTACCCTCACCCCCCACCAGGATTTCTAATGCACTGATTGTGTGGCTGTGCCTTCCAGAAAGACCACATGTAGTAAAGTGTTCATGTTACCACATATTCTGCAACCACAAATGATTTGACTGTATAGATTTGTGTCACAGGCAAGCTTATTTTTATGTACAATGTCACTTCTTTGCTTGTTTTTGGTTTTTCACTCATCTTCAATGTCACTTTCTATACAAAACAATATGAAGGATGTGTTACACAATTGGCCTTGAGTGATAAACACATAACTTCGAGAGCGGTTACCAAAATGATGCAAGTGGCTCAGAAAGTTATATGGAATTGCACTTATCCTTAATGGGCTTTTGAGTGTATTTCTCAGCAACCAGAGGCCCGGGCAGCTGTTTCCAGCACATTCTGGCACCACGTACATGCTGTTATCTACATATGAATGTCACAATTCCAGACGATTGAAGAGAAGCCTCCTGGTCTCTGTGTCCTCTTGGAAGAAGAGGATGTACACGCATTCGTTAACTGTGGGAAGGCTGGACGACTCCATCATAGAACAAGATACATAACTGTGACATTGGAACATGAGCTATGTGCATGAAGCATTATAGGAACCACAGCAAGATGGTAATCATTGAGGCTGAAGAGCTGGAATTTCATTTGGTAAGGAATATTAAGATAGGCCAGGCATGGTGCCTCATGCCTGTAATCCCAGCAATTTGAAAGGCCAAGGCGGGAAGATTGCTTAAGCCCAGCAGTTCAAGAACAACCTGGGCAACATAGTGAGACCTTGTCTCTACAAAAACAAACAACAACAACTAAATAAAAAATAAAAATAAAATAGCTGGGTGTGACCACGCACACCTCTAGCCCCAGCTATTTGGGAAGCTGAGACAGGAGGACTGCCTGAGCCTAGGAGTTGGAGGCTGTGGTGAGCTGTGATCATGTCACTGCCCACCAGGCTGAGTGACAGAGTGAGACCTGGACTCAATATATATATTGAGTCTCTTTAAAGGAAAGGAAGTCTCTTTAAAACTAAACATGGGGAATCACAAAATCGAAACTGTGTGCATCTGAAAAGTGAATAAATAGATGCCAAGGGGGAGTGAGTCATAAGCACATGAGTTGTAAGAGGGTGAACTCGAGAGACCAGATCAGGCAATGCCGCTTAATGCCATCACATGATCCGCCCCGAGGCCCTGTATTTAATTAAAATAAAGAGCGGGGCGCAGCGGAGCCCAGAGGAACACGGTTGCTCTTGGTGGACGGGGCCAGAGGAGCTGGAAGTGAAACTCGAGTGCCTGGTCCGTGAGAATTCAGCATGGAATGGCTCTGCTGTTTCCTGGGATTTCTGTTTCTGGCTGCAAGACTGCCACTCGACGCCGCCAGACGTGAGTACCCCTCAGTCTCCATGTTTGCCCATTCTCTGGCCACTGGCCGGGGAACAGGCCACGAGGTCCTCCAAGCCAGAAGCGGGTCCGAAGCGCCTGGGAGGCATCAGGGCCTCGGGGGCGCTGGAACCGCAGCCCGGGCCTGCAGCTGCAGCTCATGGAATGCATGCAAGCCCCTCTCCCTGGAGGCTTCCTCCGTGGCAACTGCCACTCACTCTTGCCAGACGGTGGCTGGGAGAGGGTTGGGCAAGTCTCTGGCCCGAGAACAAAGCAGCGCCATCAACTCAACGTGGTCGGGCTTCCCCTCCCTCCCCGTGGGGTGGGGACTCCGGATGAGATGGGGTCCCAGTCTGGAGACGGGCCTTCTAGTCACCCCGCGGAGGTGTCGCTCATCCTGCTGGGCTTTCTTCACAGGCCACGGTGCAGGTCACGGGAGACGCGCGGGAGCCCGGGTTCGCCATCCTGGCCACGTCGCAGAGGGCGGGGCGCTTTTAGCAAGACAGAGGCCCCCCCTCGATGAAATCAGAGCTTTGGGGCGCGGGGTCAGAGCATCCTTGATCTAAAAGCACCCCTTGCGGTCTGCCTGTGCAGCCGGGGCCGAGAACCACCGCGCCAGCGTGCAGCGTCGCGAGAGCCGGAGGGGGCGGCGCTGTGACCCTGGCTTGGGACGTGGGGGAGGGGAGCGGGGGAGAAGGGAGAGGGGCGTTCTGCTCTCAGACCCCGCCCCGCCCGCTCCCGCGGCCGCGACTGCGCGCTGGGGAAGGGCCCCGCGTTCTTGAGACGGAGGTCCCCACGCAGGGACAGCGGCGAGCGTCTGTGCCTGCGCGTCCTCGGGACGGCCCGGAAGGCCTGGTGCTGTGACGGTCCCGCTTCCCAGGCGAGGGTCTGCGCCCCAGAGAGGGCAGGGATCTCGCCCGGGCCACACAGCCGCCCCTTGGAAGAGGCAGCCCTTGGTCCTGACTTCCTGCCGGGAGTTGAGTGGAACAGACTTGGGGCCCCTGGTAGCCGCGAGGCTAAGTGGTCGAGGAGTCACTCAGCTTCCTTGAGCTTTTGTGTTTGCAAAACTGGGTAATAGGGGTCTTGGGGTACCCGCTGGGAACGGTGCCTGGCGTGGGAGACGTGCGTGGTGGCAATTGTTCTTTTTTTTTTTTTTTAAGTTGTAGCCTCACTCTGCCGCCCAGACTGGAGTGCAGTGGCCGCTGCCGGCCACCGCAGCCTCGACCTGCTGGGCCCAGCGATCCTTTCGCCTCAGCCTTCCAGGCAGCTGGAACTACAGGCACGTGCTACCACGTCCGGCTAGTTTTTGATTTATTGTAGAGACGAGGTCTCACCAAGTTTCCCGGGCGGGTCTCGAACCCGCGGGCTCAGGCAATCCACTCACCTCGGCCACCCAAAGTGCTGGGATTACAGGCTGAGCCGCCGAGCCCGGCCGCAATTGTTCTTATGGTGGCCCTCCCAGGGTAGACTCCCTAAGAGATGGAGGGACAGAGAGAGTGGACAGGTCAGGGGCAACTGGGTACCTGGTCCCCGTCTCCCGTCACCAGTGCCACTTTGCTCAATAAAACAGATTTGCAGGAGGTGGGACTGGCTGTCTGCTGAAGAGGGGTCCCCAGCCTGTTAGGCAGTGTAACAATACTGGGGCATTCTGGGGGTTCACCTTGCACTGTGCTACATATTCTGGGCGGGCAGGATCCAGCGGTGTGTCAAACAGAAGGGATTGTTGACCACTCTCAAGTCATAGCCCCAGAGGAAGGACAAGGTGTGGACAAAACAGTTTTGTTTTTTGAACTGGGTCTCACTTTGTCACTCAGGCTGGAGTGCAGGGGCACCATCACAGCTCACTGCAGCCTCCATCTCCTAGGCTCAGGTGATCCTTCCACCTCAGCCTCCCAAGGAGCTGGGACTACAGGCCTGTGCCACCACACCCTGCTCATTTTTATTTTATTCTTTTGTAGAGACAGGGTTTTTGTTATGTTGTCTAGGCTGGTCTAGAACTCCTGGGCTCAAGCAGTCTTCCCACCTCGGCCTCCCAAAGTGCTAGGATTTCAGGCGTGAGCCACCGCACCCTGCTGAGGACAAAAGAGTTGACAACAGCCCAGCCATCACCACCTGTCTACTGGTGGGCCTAGCAGAGGGCCCAAAGTACAGAGGGAGAAGCCACAGCAGTGCTGGTGGACGTGGTGTTTACCTTCACAACTCCTCCCCCACACCCCGAAACACACATTGGTTTTTTTTTTCCCCTTTTAAAATATGCTTACTATTGGGTTTATTTTATTTTTAAATTCAGCTTATTATTTTGATGTAATTGTGGATTCACATACAGTTGTAAGAAGTAATACAGGCCAGGCTCGGTGGGTCACCCTGTAATCCCAGCACTTTGGGAGGCCAAGGCAAGTGGATTGCCTGAGCTCGCAGGTTCGAGACCAGCCCAGGCAACTTGACAAGACCGCGTCTCTACAATACATAAAAAATTAGCCGAGCGTGGTAGCACGCGCCTGTAGTTTCAGCTTCTTGGAAGGCTGAGGCGGAAGGATGGCCAGAGCCCAGCATGTTGATGCTGGGGTGACTGTGAGCGTGCCACTGCACTCCAGCGTGGGCGATGGTGTGAAACGCCAACTCAAAAAAAAAAAAGAAATAATACAGAGAGATCCTGTGCTACCCAGTCTGCCCCAGTAGTGCCATCATACAAAACATGATATCGCAACCCAGATATAGACACTGATACAGTCAAAACACAGCAGAATGGCTGGGCACAGTGGCTCACACCTAGAATCCCAGTACTTTGAGAGGCCAAAGCAGGAGAGTCACTTGAGCCCAGGAGTTTGAGACCAGCTTGGGCAACATAGTGTGACCTCGTCTCTACAAAAAATCAAAAAATTAACCTAGCATGGTGGCACGTGCCTATAGCCCCAGCTACTCAAGCTACTCAAGAGGCTGAGGAGGGTGGATCTCTTCAGCCCAGGAGTTGGAGACTGTGGTGAGCCGTGATCATGCCACTGCACTCCAGCCTGGGCAATAGAGTGAGAACCTCGAATTCAAAACAAAACAAAACACAGTAGAGTTCCATCACTGAGAGGATTTTCATGCCCTTTTATAGGTCCACAGCCACTTCCCTCTCCCACCCCTCCCCAGCCCCTGGCAACCACTGATTTGTTCTTCATATTTATAACTTTGTCACTTCCAGAATACTATACAAATGGAATTATACAGCATGGAACCTTTTGGATTGGCTTTATTTTTTAAACTCTACATAATTTCTGGGAGATTAAGATGCTGTATCAGTCGTTTGTTCCTTTTTATCAGAGTAGCATCCCAGGATACAAGTGTGCCACAGTTTAACCATTCACCATGGGAGGTTATCTGAGTTCTTTGAGTGTGGGCTATTATGAATAAAGCTGCCATCAATATTCATGTGAAGATTTCTTTTTTTTTTTTTTGAGTTGGAGTCTCACTCTGTCGCCCAGACTGGAGTGCAGTGGCCGCTCCCGGCCACCACAGCCTCGACCTGCTGGGCTCCGGTGATCCTTCCACCTCAGCCTTCTGAGTAGCCGGAATTACAGGCGTGTGCTACCATGCCCAGCTGATTTTTTGATTTATTGTAGAGATGAGGTCTCACTGCCCAGGTGGGTCTCGAACCCATGGGCTCAGGCAATCCACTCACCTCAGCCTCCCAAAGGCGCGGGATTACAGGCTGAGCCACCGAGCCCGGCCATGTGAAGATTTCTGTGTGAACATAAGTTACATTTCTCCAGGAGGTCAATGAGTATAATTTCTTGATGATATGGTAGTTGCATGTCTAGTTGTACAAAAAACTGCCGGAATGGCTGTGCCGTGTTACATTCCCACCAGCACTGTCTGCGTGATCCAATTTCTCCACATCCTTGCCTGCATTTGGTGTTGTTATTATTTTTTATTTTAGTCTTACTGACAGTTAGACAGTGATATCTCACTATGGTTTTAGGGAGCATTTTCTACTGGCTAATGATATCGAACATCTACTCATGTGTTTGTTGGGCATCTGTGCATTCTCTTTGATGCGATATCTGTTCATGTCTTTTGCCTATTTTTCTAATTGAACTATTTGGGTTTTTTTAAATGTTGAGTCTTAAAATTCCTCATAGATTCTCGATCCTAGTCCTTTGTTGACAGTGTGTTTTGCAAGTAATTTCTCTCAGTCTGTAGCTTGCCTTTTGATCCTCTTCACGTCATGTTTCACAGAGCAAAAGTTTTTAATTTTCATGAATTGCAATTTACCAATTTTTCTTTTACATCATACTCTTGATGTCAAGTCTAAGAATTCTTGCCCAGTCCTCCTAGATCCTCAAGAGTTCACCAATGCTTTTTACTTTTTTTTTTTTTTTTTTTACTGAGTCAGGGTCTCGCTCTGTCACACAGCTGCACAATCATGGCTCACCACAACCTCAACCTCCTGGGCTCAGGCGATCCTTCCATCTCAGCCTTGACCTCCTGGACTGAGGCAATCCTTCTGTCTCAGCCTCCCAAGTAGCTGGGACTATAAGTGTGTGTACCACCACACCCAGTTCATTTTTGATATTTTGTAGAAACGAGGTCTTGCTATGCTGTTCAGGTTGGTCTTGAACTTCTGGGCTCAAGCAATCCTCCTGCCTTGGCTTCCCAAAGTGCTGGGATTATGAGTGTGAACCACCATGCCTGACCTGCTTTTTACTTTTTTACAACACTATTTGATGGAAAGGCTATCTTTCCTCCATTGGATTGTGTTTGCATCTTTGTAAAAAATCAAGCTGCACAGGTTTGTGTGCCTTTAGTGCCAGCTACTTGGGAGATTGAGGTTGAGGCAGTAGTATCACTTGAGCCCAGGAGTTCAAGTCCAGCCGGGGCAACATAGAGAGACCCCCATTTCTTAAAACAAAGAACATCAGTAGGGCATACTTGTGTGGATCTATTTCTGGGTTTTCTATTCTCTTCCATTGACCTGTGTGTCTATCCTTTGTAACTCTCCTTTTAAATTTGTATTTTTCCTTGACATCTGACATTTAAATTCAGAGGAGAAATCTGTGCTTTGATTATATTTCCAGAAATGATAACTTTCTCTCAGGATCTGAGGAAAATAAAGACTTCCTGGAACAGTGGAAAAAAGGAGTCCTGGGAATAAAAAAAAATATGTCTTCATTTTCACTAAATTGAAGATTATCCTAGATGAATCAGGGTTATTTCTTTAGGCCTAAATGTCTTCATTTATAAAGAAAAGGGGTTCGAACTAAAATCTAGTTCTTTCCATATGACTCAATTCAAGTGAATTTCCAGTTACAAACATTCCTTGATAAACACAAATTTTGGCGCTCAGTATCTGCTTTCAAATAAGAACAAGCTCAGGGCAACCCCTTTGGATCCCCTCCCACTGTGGGAGCTTTTCTGTCCTCTCAGTAAATCCCACTTTCAAAAAAAAAAAAGAACAAGCTCATAGAATCACAGGACATTTGGTTTTCATCCCATTGGAAGGCCCAGAGAAGAGATGAATGCTGAAGTCACACAGCCTGTTCAGTAGCAGAACCAAGGCTAGAAACCAGGTTCTGACTCCTACTTCAGTTCATGTCCTTTCCCATTGCATCTTCCTCCCTGATAACCTGCTCTCTCACCCTCCAGAGAGGAGGTTAGTAATGCACATTCAATATGGCTTCTCTGAGCACCCACTCAATGCCACAACTTGGAGGCCTCTTCCAGGATTTAAGAGAATTAGTAGACAGAGTTTCTGGCCTCTAAGAGTCTATGACCAGGCCAAGTCACAAGACCATATAAATTAATGTGAGAACAATTTAGTAGCATATGATTAGGAGTTGGCTGAGGACTACAGACAGTTGAGCTTTTGGCTGTGAGTAACAGAACAGGTTGTGTAAGACACTTACTATCTCATGCGATCTGTCCAGAGGCGTGCAGGACTAGAGCACCAGCTCAGCAATGTCATCAAGGACTCTATTTCTTTTCATCTTTCCACTCTAACACCTTGATGTGTTGGTTGTTTCTTCAGGTTTGTGGATTTACAGTTAAAGATGGCTGTCACAGCTCCAGGCATTAACGCCATTACACTGTCTCCAAATTCAGTTCTGAGGAGGGAAAAATGGACTTTGTTCTCACATCTCTCCCTTCTCTTCCCTTCCCTTCCCTTCCCTTCTCTTCTCTTCTCTTCTCTTCTCTTTTCTTTTCGAGAGAGGGTCTCACTCTGTTGCCAGGCTGGAGTGCAGTGGCACAATCATAGCTCACTATAAATTTGAACTCCTGGGCTCAAGTAATTCTGCCTCAGTTTCTTAAGTAGTTGGGATGACAGCATGTGCTGCCATGCCCAACTAATTTTTTAATTGTTTTGTAGAGACGAGGTCTTATTGTGTTGCCCAGGCTGGTCTCAAACCCTTGGAACCCAAGCAATCCTCCCATTTTGGCCTCCCAAAGTGCTGGAATTACAGGCGTGAGCCACCTCACCTAGCCCTTTTTATAGCTTTCTCAGAAGCTTCCAACAGACTTCCTATTAGCTTTCACTGACCAGGATTGAATTATCTGTTCCTGCCCAAGTTGTAAGAGAGAGTTAGGAGAGGAAGCCTCTAGAGTTTTGAACTGTTGAAGTCGAGGCTCTGCCAGTAAGGAGGTGAAAAGAGGGAGTGCAGGCAGGAAACGGCTGCTGGGTAGGCACCCAACCAGTCTGCTATACTTCTCAAAGAAAGAGAGACTGTGTGACCACCAGAGTTGTCAGGCGAGACAAAAAGGCAGACATCAACTCAAGATTAGAAAGAATTTAAAAGAGCAATTATGTTAAAAACCCAAGAGTGAGCCGGGTTCTGTGGCTCAGCCTGTAATCCTGCGCCTTTGGGAGGCTGAGGTGAGTGGATTGCCTGAGTCCGCGGGTTCGAGACCCGCCTGGGCAACTTGGCGAGACCTCATCTCTACATAAATCAAAAATTAGCTGGGCGTGGTAGCGCACGCCTGTAGTTCCAGCTACTTGGAAGGCTGAGGCGGAAGGATCGCCGGAGCCCAGCAGGTCGAGGCTGCGGTGGCCGGGAGTGGCCACTGCACTCCAGTCTGGGCGACAGACTGAGACTCCAATTCAAAAAAAAAAAAAAAAAAAAAAACCCAAGAGCAACCACTCAAAACAGAATCAAAGAGGGATAGCTAACAAGTCAGTAGTGGTGATAAAAAAAATCCAAATACAATCCAAAAAGTACAGGAAAGAAGGAAAAAGGAAAAAAGAATAGATGGAATAGATAGGAAATGAATAACAAAATGGTACACTTACATTTCATAATATTGATAATTATATTCAATGTACATTTAAACATTTCAAATAATAGGTAGAGCCGGGCTCGGTGGCTCAGCCTGTAATCCCGCGCCTTTGGGAGGCTGAGGTGAGTGGATTGCCTGAGCCCGCGGGTTCGAGACCCGCCTGGGCAGCGAGACCTCATCTCTACAATAAATCAAAATTAGCCAGGTGTGGTAGCGCGCGCCTGTAATTCTGGCTACTCGGAAGGCTGAGGCGGAAGGTTCGCCGGAGCCCAGCAGGTCGAGGCTGCCGTGGCCGGGAGCGGCCACTGCACTCCAGTCTGGGCAACGGAGTGAGACTCCAACTCAAAAACAAACAACAAACAAACAAACAAATAATAGGTAGAGATTGTCATACTAGATGAAAAAAAGCACAACCAACTATAGGCTGCCTGTAAGAAACCTAGCCCAAATATAAAAATGCACATAGGGCCAAGTGCAGTACCTCATGCCTGTAATCCCAGCATTTTGGGAGGCCAAGATGGGAGGATTGCTTGAGCCCAGGAGTTCGAGACCAGCCCAGGCAAGATAGTAAGACCTCATCTCTACAAAAAAAATCAAAAAATTAGCTGGGTGTGGTGGCATGCACTTGTAGTTCCAGCTACTTGGGAGGCTGAAGTAGAAGGATTGAACGCCTGAGCCCAGGCAATCAAGGCCAAGGGGAGCCATGATGGTGACACTACATTAACCTGGTCAATAGTGTGAGACTCCAACTCAAAAATTAAATAAGTATAAAAATTTAAAAATGCACTTAGGTTTAAAGTAAAAAGATGAGAAGGAATATAAATCAATCTAAACATTCTTTTTAAAAGTAAAAGTATGGAAAAAGATATGCAGTTAAACACCAAACATTAATATCAAGTATTCTTCAGAACAAGAAATAATTATCAGAGATAAACAGGGCCAATTCTAAATGAGAAAAAAGTCAATTCTTCACATTTTAAATGTATAGTATACACCTAACAATGGAGCTTCAAAATACGCAAAGCAAAACCTGACAGAACTAGAAGAACAAACAGGCAAATTGGCAAATCTACAATTATATTTGAAAATTTCAAGATGTCCCTCTCAGTAATGGAAATATCAGAAAATCAATAGGAACATGAAAATTAAAACAACAACAACAACAACAGGGAGACACTCCATCACATCTTGCCACAAGTTCATCCCATTGAAAAAAAAACCTTATCAACTAGCTTAAAAAAGAAAACACTCAGGCCGGCTCGGTGGCTCAGCCTGTAATCTCGCGCTTTGGGAGGCCAAGGTGAGTGGATTGCCTGAGCCCGCAGGTTCGAGACCCACCTGGGCAACTTGGCGAGACCTCATCTCTACAATAAATCAAAAATCAGCCAGGCGTGGTAGTACGCGCCTGTAATTCCGGCTACTTGGAAGGCTGAGGCGGAAGGATCGCCGGGAGCGGCCACTGTACTCCGGTCTGGGCAACCGAGTGAAACTCCAACTCAAAAAAAAAAAAAAAGAAAAAGAAACCACTCTACACAACAAATGTGGACCCCACAAGCGCATATGGAACATTCCCCAAGGCAGACCATTTTTCTGGGTCATTTAAAAAAATTGTCTCCAGTAACCAGCACATCTCTTGGAATCTTGGAGGCGTTCCTGAGTCTGGCATTCCTTCAGCAAGTGAGTCATTCAAGATGCAAAAACGGGTTGAAGATCACTGGCATCAGTTTTGTATCAAATCCAGATATTCAGAGAATAGAAGCCAAGCGATGGTTGAAAAATACTGGCTTCCAAAATTGGCTTTTTTAAATAGAAATATTAGCAGGCTCGGTGGCTCAGCCTGTAATCCTGCGCCTTAGGAGGCTGGACGACAGAGTGAGACTCCAACTCATAAATAAATAAATCAATAGAAATATTGGCTTTTTCTTTGATTCACTGAAAGTACATACAGAGATGAGATATGAATGCTTGCATTCAAGGTATTTCCAGTAGGTTACCTTTTATAAAAATACCCTCTCTTTACCTGACATATTGAATATATTATGTATGTGCTTTCCAACAGTATGAAAATGGAAAGTTTCTTTAATCACTGTTGGATGAGTACTAAATGAAGAATGAAATTTGTTTTTCAAATATTGATATAGGATTTCATGATGTGTTGGGCTATGAAAGGCCTCCGGCTTATATGAGAGAGCACCACCAGTTACACGGCTGGTCTTCTGATGAAAATGACTGGAATGAAAAACTCTATCCAGTGTGGAAGAGGGGGGACGAGAGGTGGAAGAACTCCTGGAAAGGTAAGTCAGAAGATTCCACCCAGGCAACTGCCATTTCCTGTTTTAGTAGGTCTTGTAGACTGTAGGGCCTCTTAGATCGCGTGGCTTGTGTTTCTGAGAAGGACAGAGCACTAGTTACCAAGTGGGTGGCACCCGGATTTGGCAATCTTTCCTTTATTCCATCATTATCACTCTCTAAGCCACAAAATAATTTTTAATCTCATTAGAAATGTCCAAGTTGGTAGCTCTTGGAATATTTTGAGGAGTGAGCAGGCTTAGCCTTAAACCTATTTAACCAACACGGGAATGGTCATCTTCAGAAGACCTGTGACCCCAAAGCTGTTTTTTCATCATCTTAAAGGTGTGGTTTATCAGCATGTGAATATCTTTCCTTTCAGATCAAAGCATGAGTCCTTCAGCTATTGGTTTTAAAATTTAAAAACACAAACTTTTAAAACTTCTCTTCTCAATCTAATGGAGCAGATTTTTTATTATCTTATGTAAATTTTCTTTCTGCAGTTAGAGAATTCTTTTAACTGATCTGATTACTTTTTAACTTATCTTCTAGAGTGTTGTGCTCTGAAGGCTAAAGTTAGGAATACAAAAAATAAATGTAAAGGTATATTGGATCTCTGGTCTTTATTAGTAACTTTAAGTGTTTATTTATGAGTGAAAGGAAAAATAGATACTGGATCATTGATTGCCACTTTTTTATGCCCTAGGAGGCCGTGTGCAGGCGGTCTTGACCAGTGACTCGCCAGCACTGGTGGGCTCAAATATAACGTTTGTGGTGAACCTGGTATTCCCCAGATGCCAAAAGGAAGATGCCAGTGGCAACATAGTCTATGAGAAGAACTGCAGAAATGGTAAGAACACTTACTAGAGACCCATCTCATAAACCTTCATGGTCACAGGTGCTCCTATAAGTACACAACGCTGTTGAGGACCCTTGTCACCCTCCTCCTTAAGCTGGATGACAGGGAGAGTGAGTGTGTGGTTCTACCCAGCCTCTTTATCAAAGTCAACATCAGCCAAACCCGCTTCAGCACACTGGTGGCTCTCTGCTGCTCGAAACCCTCTTGGAAAAGTCACATTGTCTCACTCAGCTTCTTCTTGGTGTTCAGTTGATTGGACAGAAAATACCTGTTGATTCTCAGATTTTAGTTGTATGGCTTGGAACTCTTGGCTACTCAAACAATAGCCAATCTGACAGATGTTTGCAAGCAGTTTAATTTCTGCTGACAAGTATTTCTTAAGCAAATGCTGTGTGGCTAGCACAAGTGCTAAAATGTGTATATTTGGGTTTTGCTTTACTCTTAAAGAGATAAACTCTCAACCTGGTAATCCCAGCACTTTGGGAGGCCGAGGTGAGAGGATTGCCTGAGCCCACGGGTCCAAGACCACCCTGGGCAATATGGCGAGACCTCATCTCTACAATAAATCAAGAAAAATTAACCGGGCATGGTGGCACGTGTCTGTGGTTACAGCTACTTGGAAGGCTGAGACAGAAGGATCACCTGAGCCCAGCAAGCCGAGGCCGTGGTGTCTAAATGGCAGAGTGAAACCTCGACTCAAAAAAAAAAAAGAAATAAAGAAAGAAATAGTTAACAGGGATGGGGAAAGAAGGTCAAACACCAAATCCTGGTAAGCAAGTTAACTGGAGCAGTTTCTAGACTGGCTCCTAGCGGAATGTCGAGGCAGTGGGGGAGTATTTCATGCTTGTTGGGAATCTGGAGTTTCCTTTCTCTCTTTGCTGGTCATTTTCCATCATAGAGCACTAAGGTCCAAAGCGTGGGTAAATACTAAGTCCCATTACAGGGTATGAAAAAGCCTCATAAACTATTCAGAGTTAGGAATATATTGAGAATATGGCATTGTCCCTAGGGCAGAGTGGAAGCACTCCAGGTCACAGGCATGTCCACATCTGCTGTACATACACCTTAGTCTACCAGTTCAGAAGGGCCCCTTTAAGGGAAACAGCCAGGATTCCCACTCACCCCAGCCAGCTTTGCCCCTTCCTGTTCAGGCGTGAGCAGAGACGCCCAGGATGCTACCCATTTCTCTCCAGGATATGGCGGTCTGATTTTTGAAATGTAAAATGATGGAGCTAGGGCTGGGAGTGGTGTCTCACTTCTATAATCCCAACACTTTGGGAGGCCGAGGTGGGAAGATCACTTGAACCCAGGAGTTTGAGACCAACTAGGGCAACATAGCAAGACCTCATCTCTTCAAAAAAAAAAAAATTAGCCAGGTGTGGTAGCACACACCTGTGTTCAGGAGGCTGAGACAGGAGAATCACCTGGGCCCAAGAGGTTGCGGCTGCAGTGAGCTGTGATTACGCCACTGCACTTTAGCCTGGGAGACTCAAAAAAAGAAAAAATTAAGGAACTAGCTCAGGCACCTCGAGGGGAGGGAGCAGGGGCCTCTGGCAGCCTGAAGTTTATGCAGAACTGGCTGGCAGGGCAGATGCCCGGGACAGAGCTGATGCTGCAGAGAAGAATCACCAAGCTGTGTTGAGACAGGATCGTTGTGAGGGCGCCTTCCTCACACAGGGCACACAGAAAATGCAAAAGCAGTGTACATTGGGCACCCAATTCTTTACCTAGATTCCATCATTTGAACATCTTGTCATATTTGCTTCTCTCTGAATACCTATATCTATCTATATCTGTGGGTCTGTGGATATCTACCTCTCTCTCTCTCTCTCTCTCTCTCTCTCTCTCTTTCTCTCTCTCTCTCTCTCGACAGAGAGAGACATTCATTTTTTCTGAATCATTTGAAGAGACAAATAGTCAGGTGTAGTACACCCAAATATAGTGTGCAAACCTTGGTGAGACTGTGGAAGGTGATCCTGGTGTTGCGGTTATATAGGAGAATGCTTTTATTCTTAGGAAGTGTGTGCCGAAGTCTTTTTTTTTTAAATCATTATTTTAAAGATGTGGGGTACAATTCAGGGTTAAGTATACAAATGTTCCTTATGCAGGCACCCTTGTTGATGAGGTGTGCCCCTCCCTCCCCTGGCAGTTTCCCTCAACTGCCAATCCCACCCTCCCCCTCCCCTGGCAGTTTCCCACCACTGTCAATCCCATTCTTATAGTATCATAATTGTTCAAGGTACACTGATGAGTGAGAACATGTGGTACTCTGTTCTGTGTTTCTGTGACAGATCACTAAGTATGATAGACTCTAGAACCATCCAAGTTGCTACAAAGTCCATGTGTTTTTCCTTCTTTGTGGCTGCATAATATTCCATTGTGTATATGTACCACATTATTTTTATCCAGTCCAGTTTCGATGGGCAGCACAGTTGGTTCCATGTTTTTGCTATTGTGAATAGTGTGTGCTGAAGTAGTTATAAATAGAGTCATGATATCAAATGAATAAGGAAAAAAAAGCTACAGATAGAGTGTATCAAAATAAAAAGATAAAGCATTCTGCAGTTTGAGTTGTGATCCCAATAGGAAGAGGCTGCAGTGATACATCCACTGAACGATATCTCTAGATTGAACTTTCTGGAATAATTACTTTAGATAAAGCTTTTATTGAAATAGAACATACAGGCAGGAAAGCGCACAAGTTCAAAATACAGCTACCATTGGGTAAATTCTGCATATGAATTTTCTAGTTGTCTGACTACTTTTAAACTGATTATGGAAGAAAATGAAAGTGTTGAATTCCGTGATACACGTAGGGCTTTCTGAGTCCAGCTCACAATCATGACGTGGCTTTTTTCTTTCTCTGTTTAGAGACTGGCTTATCTGCTGAACCGTATGTTTACAACTGGACAGCATGGTCTGAGGACGATGACTGGGAAAATGACAGCCACCAGAGTCATCACAATGTGTTCCCTGACGGGAGACCTTTTCCTCACCACCACGGATGGAGGAAATGGAATTTTGTCTACGTCTTCCACACACTTGGTTGGGCTTTTACAAACCCTCTTAAGCCTCTTCTTTACTTTTCCTTAAGTTTAACCCACTCTTTTCTTATTCTAAAACTGAGGAGGACACTGAAAGTTTAGCGGCAGTCACTCTGTTAACTTTCCTGAGCATCAATGGACAGGGAGAGAGAAAAATATAATCTCAGTTATTAACTTTGTCAAATCTCCAGGACACCAAAGAGTTAAAATGAGAAAAAAAGATTTCAGGTCTTTTTTACAAAACAAAACTAGGCCTGTCATGGTGTCTCCCACCTGAAATCCCAGTACTTTGAGAAGCTGAGGTGGGAAGATCATTTGAGCCCAGGAGTTCAAGACTAACCTAGGCAACAAAGCAAGACTTCATCTCTAAAACAAACAAAAACAAAACAAAAAATAACAAAAAAACTATGCAATTTTTTTCTATCTAAAACAGTAACAGGAAAAAAGACCAGCATTTATCTGGATGGCACATGGGTGGGCATTTGTTGATTTATTCATTAATTTTTTTATGTTCTCAAAAAAATTTTTAAGAATTAAAGAGGGCCGGGCATGGTGGCTCACGCTTTAATCCCAGCACTTTGGGAGGCTTAGGTGAGAGAATTATCCTAGCCCACGGGTTCGAGACCAGCCTGAGTCCAGCTCAGCCATGACGATGCCACCTCACTCCAGCCTGTGACAGAGAGTGAGGCCCCCCAACTCTAATAATAATAATAGCAACAATTACTATTATTACTTATAGTTAACACTAGAGAGATTATCACCATTAATACTATGGTGTTTTCTTTACTAGTTAGTATTCTTGATTAAGATCTTAATTTACAATCATATACATTTTTGCTTACTATCTGACTATATCATTAAAAAGTCTTTATATATATTACATTAATGTAACTTAGTGAGGCAACTTAGTGAGACCTCATCTCTACAATAAATAAATTTTAAAAAAATTATCCGGGCATGGTGGTATGTGTCTGTAGTCCCAGCTACTAGGAAGACTGAGGCAGAAGGATTGCCTGAGCCCAGCTGGTCAAGACTGCAGTGACTGTGAGCATGCCACTGCACTCCAGCCTGGGCGACAGAGTGAGACATCAATTTAAAAAATTAAAGAAAAAAAGAATTAAAGAAATGCATGCTATTTGTAGGAAATCTGCAGAAAAAGTGCAAATAAAAATAATAATTGGCTGGGCACAGTGGCTCACACCTGTAATCCTAGCACTTTGGGAGACTGAGGTGGGAGGATTGCTTGAACCCAGAAGTTCGAGACCAGCATGGGCAACATACCGAGACCTCATCTCTACAAAAAATAAAACATAAAAAATGTAGCCAGGCATGGTGGCACACACCTATAGTCCCAGCTACTCAGGAAGCTGAGGTGGGATGATCACCAGAGCCCAGGAAGTTAAGGCTGCTGTGAGCCATGACCATGCCACCTCACTCCAGCCTGTGACAGAGAGTGAGACCCCCCAACTCTAATAATAATAATAGCAACAATTACTATTATTACTTATAACACTAGAGAGATTATCACCATTAATACTATGGTGTTTTCTTTATGAGTATTCTTGATTAAGATTTTTTTTTTTTTTTTGAGTTAGAGCCTCACTCTGTCACCCAAACTGGAGTGCAGTGGCCACTCCCGGCCACCACAGCCTCGACCTGCTGGGCTCCGGCGATCCTTCCGCCTCAGCCTTCCAAGTAGCCGGAATTACAGGCACACGCTACCACACCTGGCTGATTTTTTGGTTTATTGTAGAGATGAGGTCTCGAACCCGCGGGCTCAGGCAATCCACTCGCCTCAGCCTCCCAAAGGCGCGGGATTACAGGCTGAGCCACCGAGCCCGACTGATTAAGATCTTAATTTACAACCATATACATTTTTACTTACCATCTGACTATATCATTAAAAATTCTTTATATACATTACATTAATAATATTGTAATAATATTCCATCATGTAGAATTAAAATAATCTAACTACTCTTCTGCTTTGACATGCCTACTCTCTGTTTTTTTTTCTTTTACCATAAATGATATTCACTTTGCTTTATTATTGGTGAAGTGGCTATTTTTAGGAGGAGGAAATTTAGGTTATTATTTAGCTAGGCTGCTAAATTCTTAATTTAAAATGTCATCAGGTGACACCTGGCACTGAGTACTTAAAACCACTGCCAGGCATTTCCTTGCTAAGCCATGGTGTGGCCATGTGTTCTTTGAGCTATGGCCAGGCCATGTTTCCTGGCTTTGGCCCCTCTTCCCTGCCTTGGGGAGGTGAATCTCCTCTCTCTCTCTCTCTCTCTCTCTCTCTCTCTCTCTCTAATTTACTTTATTTTATAATCTAATTTTATAATCTATATTTATAATCTAATTTACTAACTATATTTTATAATCTTAAAAAAAAACACTGCCAGTCGAGCAGCTTCCAGATTTCTAAATTTCTCATCTTTCATAGACTAGAGAAAGCTTTTCTTCCTTCAATTAACTTATTTACAAATCAAGATTCAATATTAATAATACGTGACCATTCAACAAAATACAAACTAAGTCAAATATTATGCCCATCTATTTGAATCAGTGGCCTTCAAGCTGACTTATTTTTATTTATTTTTTAAATTTAAGATGTGGGGTACAATTCAGGATTAGATAGATAAGTGGTCATCATATAGGTAATTTGTGCCTCTCTTGGGTCCCACTTCTCCTGGTTTGGGATCAGGTACCTTATTGATGTTAAGTGCCCTCCTCTTCCCTCTCCTTGACTTATCTTTCAAAGCCATCATGTCCCTGTCAGTCAACTCACCAAACATGATTCCTTTGACCTGTTACTCCCATGACAGAATTCTGACAGCTTGCAACGTCACTGATGTTCACTCCTGATTCCTTTTAACATAGTTAACACCCCATTAACTTAATTAAATCCAGTGTCTTTATTTAAAATCAACCTTCAGTCTAGAAATCGCTCTGGTTTTCTAGCAAGACTATCTTGAATTTCCATCTTCCTCTGGGGTCTCCAAGTTCATCAATAGTGTCCCTCAACTAAGTGTGGTTTTATCTTTCAGGGTTGGAACTAACATTTCCCTCATAAATAACTAACCCCTGAGAGACACCTCTTCCCCTCAAGGTGAAGGTGAATTACAAATCACACAGGCCTCAGAAGACCAGTATTGTTTATGTGACAAGCATGGTCTTTAAACATCTCTATCTCTAAAGCAACCATCTTATGATACCCGGTCAAGGATAGGTCTATGCCTGGCACCTTGATAGGATTAGAAAAGTCCTTGAGTTCCGGAGGAGAGGAATTACTTTCAGTTGTTTGCTAGCAGCAGTTAGACTCAGGGAGAGCTAGAGAAAGAAAAGAGATGACTCAGGGTATCCTAGAAATATGTGTGTGGGACCACTCCATTCCCGTTCATATCTGCACACCTTATCTCTTTCATCACTTACTGTATTTGTATATATAAACACTATCAGAAGGTGGAAGGTTTCAGTCCCCTTTTTAAAAATCGCTTAATTATATAGCTGAAGTAGTAACATTGTTATAAAAATAAGGTAGATTTTTGGACAAAAATTTTAACTCTTCTGGACACCTCACCATGACATTAAATGCATTTCCTATGGGAAAAACACACTTAACTTATAAATCACTTAACTTATAAATGTAAACTAAGGGCTAACTGAATTATCCCATTCAACAGCTTTTTTTCATCTTAGCCAACTACACATATATAACTGTGAGTTTGTTTTATAAGATTTTACATAAAAATGGGTTCCATCTCCCCTTCTCAAGCAGCAGTGTTCCCGCCCCCAGAGCAATCTCTAAATGGTGGTGGCTGGTTGATAAGAAACAACTTCCTAAAATGCTAATGGAATGTATCCAATAATTAAAATTTTCCATCCTCCCAAAGGTCAGTATTTCCAGAAATTGGGACGTTGCTCAGTGAGAGTGTCTATGAACACAGCCAATGTGACAGTTGGCCCTCAAGTCATGGAAGTGGCTGTCTATAGAAGACATGGACGGGCTTACGTTCCCATCGCACAAGTTAAAGATGTGTACGTGGTAACGGGTGAGTGGTGTGAATTCTACATTAACTGAGAATTAGGCACTTAGTTCTGTTGACATAAGTGGGTTAAGAAAGAGTCAGAGGCTGGGCACGGTGGCTCATGCCTGTAATCCAAGCACTTTGGGAGGCCAAAGTGGATGGATTGCTTTGAGACCAGCCTGGGAAACAGCGAGACCTTGTCTCCCCCCCCCCGCAAAAAGACAGAAAGCAAAGAAAGAGTGAGACCCATCTACTCTGGGTTGGGTTACAATTCATCTGGGCCCCTAACCAGGCATGTAAATTTAATTATGTTGTATTTCACCTGTTTTCCAGAGTAGCTTGGGAAAAGTCCAGAAAACTTGCATAAGAAAAGGAAACAATAATGCTAGATCATCCCTAGTTTCAATTATTTAACCTAAAAGCATCATTGCAATCCTCCACCTAAGTCGCACCACCATGCATTCTTTCTTTCTTTTTGGGAATGTATCTTTCAGATCAGATTCCTGTGTTTGTGACTATGACTCAGAAGAACGACAGAAATTCTTCTGATGAAACTTTCCTCAAAGGCCTCCCCATCATATTTGATGTCCTGATTCATGACCCCAGTCACTTCCTCAACGAGTCCACCATTAACTACAAGTGGAGTTTCGGGGACAATACTGGCCTGTTTGTTTCCAGCAACCACACTCTGAATCACACCTATGTGCTCAATGGAACCTTCAGCCTGAACCTCACTGTGCAAGCTGCGGTGCCAGGACCGTGCCCTCCACCATCGCCCAGACCTCCGAGACCCACTCCTTCCATAGGTGAGGCTTCCCGGTGATCTTCTAGGAGGGCTCCTTAACCACTAGCAAGATATTCATGTCAGTTATATTGTTCAGTCCCCTCTTAAAAGGATGTTGTAGAGATGCTGCAATGATCCATTATGTACCCATTGATTTTTAAGCCAATTTTTTTTTTTTTTTTTTTGAGTTGGAGTCTCACTCTGTCGCCCAGACTGGAGTGCAGTGGCCGCTCCCGGCCACCGCAGCCTCGACCTGCTGGGCTCCCGCGATCCTTCCGCCTCAGTCTTCTGAGTAGCTGGAACTACAGGCGCGTGCTACCACGCCCGGTTGATTTTTTGATTTATTGTAGAGATGAGGTCTCGCTGCCCAGGCGGGTCTCGAACCCACGGGCTCAGGCAATCCACTCACCTCAGCCTCCCAAAGGCGCGGGATTACAGGCTGAGCCACTGAGCCCGGCTTTTAAGCCAATTTTTAAGAAATGATTTTTATTTGGTTTTATTTATTTATTTAGAATCACGGGGTCTCACTTTGTGGCCCAGGCTGGAGTGTCACACATAGCACTCACGGCCCACGGTAACCTTGACCTCCTGGGCTCAGGCGATCCTTCTGCCTCAGGCTCCCAAGTAGCTGAGACTACAGGCATGTGTCACCACACCCAGCTAATTTTTTTTTTTTTTTTACTATTTGAAGCCTTTAGAACATGGAAGAAAGGAGAATTTGTTTGAAGTCACTCTATAAATGGAACTGGTGATGCATGTGAAGGTCTTTGACCCTCCTGATTTGCCCAGGCCCTTGATATGTCCACAGATGCTCCCCACTTCTAGCCTATGCATTTCTGTTTGTCTCCCACTTTTCAGAGCTACAAGAAGACACACTTATCAACGCTCAGGCCCTCTCTACCTTCCTTCCTCCCTTCTCCCACTCTCCTCCCTACCCTGCACACACCCACCCAATGTCCCATAAGAACACAGCCATGCTTGAAAGCAATTTCCAGATGGCCCAAGATGGAATGTGACTTGACAATCTTTCTGGGCTAGCAAGTCTGAACGACTCCTGACATTAAAATTGCTCTGAATATAAGGCATGATGATTAATTAAATACCACCCTTGCCGGACTTGGTGGCTCAGCCTGTAATCCCAGCACTTTCGGAGGCTGAGGCGAATGGATTGCTTGAGCCTGTGGGTTCAAGACCAACCCGGGCAACTTGGCAAGACCTCATCTCTACAATTAAAAAAAAAAAAATACCACCCTCTATTAATAGTCTGTGAGGACACTCAAGAAGTCCCTAAGTGTCCACTTGGGGAAGCCCTGGCTTCCATCAGATTCCCCACCCCACCCCATGCCATCACCACCCTTACAAGCCACGGGGCGGTTGGCACTCAGCACCCTGGGATCCCAGGCTGGCATCCTCTCACTGGTCACAAGAGGGCACCATACCCAAGCCCAATGTATACTCCATTATGATGGCTGGACTTTTCGTAGCTGTTTTTAATAAAACCTGTTAGTTGCAAATAATAAACTTACAATAAAGTGTTAGTAACAAAATTAGAACTGGCTAAATCAAGCATATCTAAATCAAGACATTATAAGTTATTTTTACTAATTTTGGTTCATTCTTTTTTGAAATATTTTAAATTACAAAATTAATGTATGTCCCTTAGTAAAACTTCAAACATATAGAAGTCTAGAGTAAAAACTGAAAGTCCCTATTTACACTCTCCTCTAAGAGTTAAACCCGTTAAAAGTTGGGAGTGCCATCCTCTACCTTATTCAACTCTCAAAACTATAAGAGAAAAAAAAAGTTGGGAGTGTTTCTTTCTAGACCTTTTTCTATGTATTTACTAACATATACTATAGATGCACATAGGTTTTGTTGTTTTGGTTGTGTAAATGGGTTCATGCTATACAGATTGATCTATAATTTGCTCTTTTTTTTTCTTTTACTTAACATCATAGACATCTTTCCATGTAAATCTGTCTCACTTGATTCAAAGACTGCATGGTGTGTCATAGTATATATCTACTATAGTTTATTTCACTGTTCTCTTACTGATGAATAATTAGATTAAATCTAATTCCAACTACAGATATAACTGTATTGAACAATTTTAAATATACAGTTTCAGTCTAGTAATCCTATAGGAGAATCAATTCTTTTATTTATAAATATTAATGATCTTCCTTACAAATAAGGGGACCATTACAAATCTGTCATTTATTTTGAATAAACTACAGATTCCTTTAATATTGAGAAGTTCCACAAGGTTAAAAGACTTCATTAATGTAAGGTTATTTAATGTTAGTCTATTTTGAATTTCATTTTTATTAACTAACTTGTTTTTCTTAGAAACTGTTTATATCATAGCATGGGCTAAAAATATATTTGAAGCTGACTGGGCATAGTGACCCATGCCTGTAATCCCAGCACTTTGGGAGGCCAAGGCAGGAAGTGTGAGACCAGCCTGGGCAACATAGTGAGACCTCATCTCTACCAAAAAATCCAAAAATTAGCTGGGCATGGTGGTACACATGTGTAGTCCCAGCTACTTGGGAGGCTGAGGCAAAAGGATTATCTGAGCCCAGGAGGTCAAGGCCATGATGAGCCATGACTGTGCCACTGCACTCCAGCCTGGGCAACAGAATATGACTCCGACTCAAAAAAAAATTTTTTTAAAGATATATATGTATATATTTGAAGTTGATGAAAAGGTATTTTAAACTTTTGTTATGATTTTCCCTAGGTCAGACCATACAATGTAAACTAGTAACCCCTATGAGTTAGTTAAGATTTATTGTGAAGTGAAGCTGCTTGTCTTTATCTAAAGGTATTAAATCAGCCATAAAATGCATTAAAACAGCTGTGGGAGGAGTGAAGAGGGGAACATAATAGTGAGACCCATGGTGACAACAGGAGTCAGCCCGTGACTTCTCTCTTTTTTTTTTTTGAGTCGGGATCTCACTCTGTTGCCCAGGTTGGAGTGCAGTGGCACACTCACAGCCACTCCGGCGTTGACCTGCTGGGCTCCAGCGATCCTTCCGCCTCAGCCTTCCAAGTAGTCCGAACTACAGGCGCTTGCTACCACGCCCGGCTAATTTTTTGATTTATTGTAGAGACGAGGTCTCGCCAACTTGCCCAAAAGTGCTGAGATTACAGGCTGAGCCACCGAGCCCAGCTAGCCCATGACTTCTGAAAGGGGATGTCTTCTAGCAAGCATTTCCAACTCTAGCATTTCCAGGCCATAGTAACAAGCTTGGATTATTGAACATTATGTTATTATTTTGCCCCAAATTATGCTCTCTCTGCTTTGGTAAGTGGCTTTGGAATAAAACACAGCCAAAATTAGAACCCAAATGCAACCACAGGAGAGAGATGGAAGCACAGTTGAAGAGGTGACTCGGGTAGATGATTAGATCAGAGGGCAGATGGGTGTGCAGAAGTTTCAAGTCACAGAATTCTCTTTCCTTCGCTAACAGTGCTGTTGTTCATTTTCCAGACTCTTTTGAACAAATCTGAAAAAAACCTTTGTAAGACCAGTGCTGATCATTGTAATACTGTATATGTGGATATATCTGAATATATACATCAGAATGTATATCATATCACATCAAATAAAATTTTCCTACTTTCCCAGAGTCAAGAGCTCTCAAACCATTCTCTAGGTAACAGGGCATGAATCCCACATTAAGAATGTTCACCTGGCGCGGTGGCTCATGGCTGTAATCCCAGCACTTTGGGAGGCAGAGGCAAGAGGGTCACCTGAGTCTAGCAGTTCAAGACCAGCCTGGACAAATTAGCAAGACCTTGTTTCTACAATAAATCAAAAAATTAGCCAGGTGTGGTGGTGCACCCCTGTAGTTCCAGCTACTTGGAAGGCTGAGGCAGAAGGATCGCCTGAGCCCAGCAAGTCAAGGCCACAGTGGCTGTGAGCATGCTACTGCAATCCAGTCTGGCCAACAGAGTGAAACTCCAACTCAAAATAATAATAATAATACAGAATGAAGTTCACCTTCTTTCCCATCTGTCTTTTAAGGTGTTCAGTCTCACCAAGTTGCCCAGGCTTGTCTCGAACCCCTCGGCTCAGGCAGTCCTCTCTTCTCTACCTCCCAAAATGCTGCGTTTACAGGCATGAGCCACAGAGTCCAGTCTCATATTGTCTTTCTAGTCTTTTTATCTTGCTAAAGGACCACCAATAACTTCATTAGAGCCTTTTAAATTATAACTAATCAAGCATTAGATTTTTTGCTTTAATTATAGTCAAGACTTGTTTCTTTAAAGTGTTTTGTATTTCTCGCACCTCTTCTCATCACAGTAAGGATTCAAACTTTGGGCTGTGAGACTCCAATCAGGGAATTATTTTTTCCCCTATTATCGAGATGAGGACACCGACATGTATTAAGTACTTCCTATGTGGCAGCCATGAGAAGCAAGTTGTATATACTTATCTCATTTAAGCTTCATAGTTCAGCCCCAGGAGTGCAGTATTATTCCCATTTTACAGATGAGCAAATAGATGCAAAGACAGGTTACATGGGGTGTCTCTGGTCTCAAACATCCTTGTCCCCCAAATTATAATATATCTTCATCTATGACAGCCTGTTTTACTTCATCATTACTGTTGTAGCACACATTTTAATATGACTTCAACCTCTCATTTGCTTTCTGTGTTTAAACAAGAAGTGGGATTATGTTTACTTACATAATTTAGCAAGTATAAGCTCTCACATCTGTGCAAATCATCACACATTTAGCTCAAATTTCCATAGCAATTAAATAGTATAGAATGCTTGATGGTTTTCTAAAGAGCAGATGACAAATGCTCAAATTTTTGGTCACATCATGTACATTTTTTAAATTCTTTTATATTCTTACTCTGAAATCTTATTCTTCAAACCCCTCCCCCGCCCCAGGACCTGCTGGTGACAGCCTGTTGGAGCTGAGTGAGATTCCGGGTGAAGATTGCCAGATTTACAGATATGGTTACTTTAGAGCCACCGTCACAATTGTAGGTAAGGCTGAAGACCAGCGGGGAAGGATGCTGGAATCCAGCTAGGGTCACCCACTCACTTTGCTGACTCTGAGGTGGTGGAACTGGGTGCAGGACAACCCACTCCCTGTCCAAGCTGACGCCACACATGCACGAGCAAAGACTCTACCAGTTTCTAGTCTCACCTGCCCACTTGGGCCTTCCTGAAACATCCTGGTGGAAACAAGTCCTCTGTGAAGCCCACATGCTCGTGAGCCTGCCCCTGGGCCTGTGTCTCACCTGTCCACCCCAACAACTGGAATGAAAATGAGGTGAAGGAAGCCCAGTATCAAGTTTCCATAACTTCCACACTCTTCTTCTAGCTAATTTTCACAAAGTCACACTTCTTGTGTGTCAAAAGGAAAATGAGCAGGCCATCACACCTGGCTGTGCATTCTGGGCACTGCCCTAAGGCATCCAGCAGCGAAGACAGATGGCCACCAAAACCCAAGCTGTGCTCCCTGCTTCTGGGGTTGGGTGTGAAAGACCAAGCAGTGGACCCCAAGGCTAAACCACCTGAGAAGCTGACCAAGCCCTGAGCCTGGGGGCTGCTTCCTCCCAGGGGTTAACTTTTCTTGAAACACCTACTCAGAGGGGATGCTGCTTTCTAACACATACACAGGTTCTAGAAATAAAAATTTAGGTTGGAGACTGATCACGGTGGCTCACGCTTGTAATGACAGCACTTAGGGGGGCTGAGGTGAGAGGATCACTTGAATCCAGGAGCTCAAGACTAGCATGGGCAACATAGAGAGACTTCATCTCTACCAAAAAAAAAAAAAATTAACTGGATGTGGTGGCACAAGCCTGTAGTCTCAGCAACTCAAGAGGCTGAAGGATTGCCTGAGTCCAGGTGGTCAAGGCTGCAGTGAGCTGTGATTGTGCAACTGCACTCCAGCCTGGGCAACAGAGTAAGACCCAACTCCAAAAAAGAAAAGATAATGCTGCATAAATGTACATCCAAAGCCAAGAGGGTGGATTCCCAAATCTGAGGCATTTCTGTATGGTAAGAAAGTGGTATCCTTCCTTTTTTTCCACCTTCTAATTATTAAAGGGCTGTGGCTCAATCTCTTCATGCTTTGGTATCAGAATACCATAGACTAGGTGACTTATAAACAAACACAGAAATTTATTTCTCATGATTCTGGAGGCTGGGAAGTCCAAGGTCAAGACACCAGCAGATTCAGTGTCCAGTGGCGGCCCACTTCCGGGTTCATAGATGGCATCTTCTTGCTGTGTCTTCACCTGGTGGAAGAGGCAGGGGACCTCTCTGGGGTCTCTTTCTTAAGGAAGCCAATCTTATTCTTCAGGGCTTCACTCTCATGGCCTAATCACCTCTCAAGTCCCACTTCCTTTTTAAAAAAATTTTTAATTGGAATCTCACTCTGTCACGCAGGCTGGAGTACAATGGCATGCTCACAGCCACCGCAGCCTCTACCTGCTGGGCTCAGGCGATCCTTCCACCTTAGCCTTCCAAGTAGCTGGAACTACAGGTACACACACCACACCTGGCTAGTTTTTTGATGTGTTGTAGAGATGAGGTCTTGCCAAGTTGCCCAGACTGGTCTTGAACCCCTGAACTCAGACAATCCTCTCGCCTCCGCCTCCCAAAATGCTGGGATTACAAGCATGAGCCATTGCGCCCAGCAAGTCCCCACTTCCTAATACCATCACCTTGACACTTAGGATTGCAATGTGTGAATTTTGGGGAGATATAAACATTTAGTCTATAGCAAAGTGGTGGTTTGGCTTATTTTGTATTTTGATGTATTTTTTTACGGGGGTTGTTTTTTTAGAGGGAATTCTAGAGGTTAACATCATCCAGATGACAGATGTCCTGATGCCCATGCCACGGCCTGACAGCTCCCTAATAGACTTTGTGGTGACCTGCCAGGGAACGTGAGTACATTGTCTCTATCAGAGGGATGGGTCAAGTGGGGACTCAAGGTCTGAACAAAGTCCTTGACCACCTGTTACCTCTTCTAATTTGATTTTAATTCTGATTTACTAGTAAGCCTGGACAAAGACTTTTTTTTTATTGTAGAGATGAGGTCTCACCAAGTTGCCCAGGCTGGTCTTGAACCTGTGGGCTCAGGTAATCCTCTCACCTCAGCCTCCCAAAGTGCTGGGATTATAGGCGTGAGCCACCGCACCTGACCAAGGAAGGACTTAAAAAGGGCCCTAGGAGGCACTATCAATCACACATGAGTTTTGCTATCATTGAGAAATGCTCATTCTCTTTACCAGTTCGTTAAGTTGAATAATAATTATTACAACTGTTTGAACGCATACTATGTTCTTAGCACTTTACATTTGTTCACATGTTGAATCCTCACAACCCTATGAGTCTGCCCATTTTACAGATGAGGGAACTGAGGCAGCCAGTGATCACAGAACTTGCCCACAGATAGTTGGTACCAGCTGCGCACAAATTCCAGGACAGCTCTTAAGCTCCCTGACCTCCTTCTGGTGGGCAGGAAGCCGGTGAGGAATTGTCATGTGCTAATGTTATTAGCGGTGCCTGATCATTCTCTCTTTAGTATACATCAAGCTCTTTCTGATGCATTATATAATTTGATTTCCTACAATTCATCACGACTATATAGAACAAACTAAGCATAGATAAATTAATACACAAGGCTGGGCATGGTAGCCCATGCCGGTAAGGAGGCCGAGGCAAGAGGATTGCTTGAACCCAGGAGTTCAAGACCAGCATAGGCAACAAACTATCATCTGGTCCCTACAAAAAAAAAAAAAAAAATCAGTCAGGTATAGTGTTGCGTGCCTGTAGCCCCAGCTACTAGGGGGACTAGCGCAGAAGGACCACCTGAGCCCAGGAAGTCAAGGCTGTGATGAGCCGTGATTGTACCACTGCACTCCAGCCTGGGTGATAGAGTGAGATCCCAACTTAAAAAAAAATACACCCACATCAACAAGGGTACCTGCATAATCAATGTTTGTATACCCAACCCCGAATTGTACCCCACATCTTTATAATAAAAAAACTAGAAAAAAATACACAAATACTATATCAATGGACTAATAAAATAAACATTAATGAATCAACTAATTTGCATATGATATACAAATTACTTAATTAAAATATATTGGTCAGGGGCAATGACTCACGCCTGTAATCCCAGTGCTTTGGGAGGCCAAAGTGGGAGGATCACTTGAGGCCAGGAGTTTGAGACCAGTCTGGCAACATAGTGAGACTCTGTCTCTACAAAAAAAAAATTATTTTTAAATGTGTGTGCACATAAATACATAAATAATCAAAAGAATGGGCTGGTATGAAAAAGTGGCCTAATTTGGTAGAAAGGAAAAGCTAAGAAACTCTCTAGCTTAGGGCGAAGACTAGAATGAGGGTGAGGGCTGCCGAAACAGAGAAAGACCCGACAGAGGGGTGAAGCCACTAGGAGAGGCCTGGCCAAGGAGAAGAGGGACTGTCCTCCCTCCTGGCCCCTGCCCACGAGTTCTCTCCATCCAAGAAGACTGCCCAGGAGGAAGGCAGTCGCCAGGACAGTAATGCCAGGCAGCCTAGCAGCTCCAAGCATAAATGAGTCCGGATCTTTGTTCAAGTTCCAACCCGACCTCTAGCAGCTTGGCTGGTTACTTCTCCCTGAGCCAGTTTGTCATCTGTTAAACTGGGCTAGGCCAGGCTTGGTAGCTCAGCCTGTAATCCCAGCACTTTGGGAGGCTGAGGTGAATGGATTGCCTGAGCCTGCAGGTTCGAGACCAGCCCAGGCACCTTGGCTAGACCTCATCTCTACAATAAATCAAAAATTAACTGGGCGAGGTAGCACACACCTATAGTTCCAGCTACTTGGAAGGGTGAGGCGAAAGGATCACCGGAGCCCAACAGGTCGACGCTGGGGTGACCATGAGTGTGCCACTGCATTCCAACCTGGGCGACAGTGAGACTCCCACTCAAAAAAAAAAACACAAAAAAAAAAACTGGACTAATATTATTCTTCTCAGAAGGCCGTACAGGAATAAGCAAGACCATGCCATCTATCTAAAACTCAGTGCCAGGCACACAATCAATCCTGCATAAACAGCTGTTGTCATGATACCTCCAGCAGGGCAGGGCCAACTGGCATTGAACAGTGTCTTTGCCTCACACCTAAGCTACCTGAGTCGTTGGACATCTTAGGGATGTAGGAATGATGCTGGCTTCACACAGTTTCCACCAGCCCCTCACCTTGGGGAAGATAATTTCTTTCTCCTCCATCCCAGGGCCTCACCTTCCTGAGGATACAGAGGAAGCAGTAGCTTCTCACCAGGCTTGCTTCAGTCATATGTAACAATTCAATGTTGTAAGGTGAGAGTAAGGTTGAAGCAGAATTCAACTTCAAAGAAATATAGGGATCCGGTGGGCATGGTGGTTCATGTCTGTAATCTCAGCACTTTGGGAGGACGAGGCGAGAGAACTGCCTGAGCCCAGGGGTTTGAGACCTGCCTAGGCAACTTGGCAAGACCTCATCTCTACAATAAATCAAAAAAATTACCCGGGCATTGTGGTGTATGCCTGTGGTTCCAGCTATTTGGAAGACTGAAGTGGAAGGATCACCTGAGCCCAGCAGGTCAAGGCTGTGGTGGCCGTGAGTGTGCCACTGCACTCCAGCCTGGGTGATAGAGTGAGACTCTGACTCAAAAAAAGAAAAAAAGAAATGTAGGGATCTTCTCTATTTTAAATGATGTGACCTTTCTCCCTCCCTGCTCTATGCTCTCCTGCCCTCGCCCACCCTCCACGCCACAGCATTCCCACGGAGGTCTGCACTGTCATCTCTGACCCCACCTGCCAGGTCACCCAGGACCCAGTCTGCGACCCCGTGGACATGGATGAAACGTGCCTGCTGACCGTGAGAAGAGCCTTCAGTGGGTCAGGGACCTACTGTGTGAACCTCACTCTCGGTGATGACGCAAGTCTGGCCCTCACCAGCACCCTGATCTCTGTTCCTGGCAGAGGTGAGGCTTGTTTTGTGGTCATAGAAGCATTTTATCTTGCATGTGATGTGTCTATACTAAGTTATTTAGGGCTTTGCTACCCATGTTGAATGTTATGTCAATGCAAAATCCGCTGAACTCTTGCTAATAAGGATTTGAAAACCGGTGTTACCATCCAACAGCAAATCCACTTAGGGAGGTGATGAGAGAGATCCAGTAAAATATGGCCAAAGAAAAAGCCTTGGATGAAAAAATTGGCTGTGATCATGGACCAGTAATAATAAGATACAATCACTGCAGGCTCGAATAGATTTGTATTTCAAGGGGAAAGTGGGAAGCCTGACATCAAAAAATAGCAGTGTTCTCCAATGAAATGCTAACAAAGAGGCTGATGATATCTGTTTTCATGAAAATCCTTCTGGGCAAAGATGAAGCCAAGAAGGGAAATGAGAAATCAAGTGGACTCCCAGCTCCTAACTTTCCATGTGCCCTCTCTTTCCCCGCCCAAATCTACAAGCATTACCCTGACACAGTGATACTTCAACTTACTCTTCTTCAGATCTGCAACAGAAAACCTATTATTCCCTCCAAACACTTGAAGGCTAAAACATTAACAAAGTAAACAAAAAAATTTCACTTAGAAATATGCACTTACTAGCCGGGCTCAGTGGTTCAGCCTGTAATCCCGCGCCTTTGGGAGGCTGAGGTGAGTGGATTGCCTGAGCCCGCGGGTTCAAGACCCGCCTGGGCAGCGAGACCTCATCTCTACAATAAATCAAAAAATCAGCCGGGCGTGGTAGCGCATGCCTGTAATTCCGGCTACTTGGAAGGCTGAGGCGGAAGGATCGCCGGAGCCCAGCAGGTCGAGGCTGCGGTGGCCGGGAACGGCCACTGCACTCCAGTCTGGGCGACAGAGTGAGACTCCAACTCAAAAAAAAAAAAAAGAAATATGCACTTACTGATGATGTCCAGTTTCCACCAACCCCCAAGTTAGGGAAACCTCTACCCAGTGGCTTTTTCATTATAGTCGATTTTGTTATGAGATGCTTATTTATGTCTTAGAAGTGCTCCAAGGTGGAATGGATGGGAAAGGTTACACTGTGTGCACATGACAGTATTTATTTATCTCCTTAATTGGGGTGTAATCAGGTACAGTCTAACGGCTGATTCCCTTATCACTCCTTTGGACTTGAAGCCCGTCTTGAAAGTAAAATATACTTAAACATATGTTTAGCCGGGCTCGGTGGCTCAGCCTGCAATCCCGTGCCTTTGGGAGGCTGAGGTGAGTGGATTGCCTGAGCCCGCGGGTTCGAGACCCGCCTGGGCAATTTGGCGAGACCTCATCTCTACAATAAATCAAAAAATTTGCTGGGTGTGGTAGCATGTGCCTGTAATTCCGGCTACTCTCAGAAGGCTGAGGTGGAAGGATCACCGGAGCCCAACAGGTGGAGGCTGCGGTGGCCGGGAGCGGCCACTGCACTCCAGTCTGGGCGACAGTGAGACTCCAACTCAAAAAAAAAAAACAAAAAAACATGTGTTTACTCATCATCATATAAAGGCAGCTTTAGCTCCACTGAAAGAAAAGCTTAAGCCAGGCATGGTGACTCATGGCAGGTACGGTGGCTCACACCTGTAATCTCAGCACTTTGGAGGCAGAGATGAGAGGATTGCCTGAGTCCAGGGGCTCAAGACCAGCCTGGGCAGCTTGGTGAGACCTCATCTCTATAACGAATCAAAAAATTGGCTAGGTGTGGTGGCACACGCCTGTGTTTCCACCTACTGGGAAGGCTGAGGCGGAAGGATCGCCTGAGCCCAGCAGGTCGAGGCTGTGGTGAGCCGTGTTGGCGACCCTGCACTTGGGACTGAGCAACAGAGTGAGACTCCAACTCGGAAAAAAAAAGAGCTGGGCGCCGGGGCTCACACCTATACCCCCAGCTCTTTGGGAGGCCAAGGAGGGAGGATTGCCGGAGCCCAGGGGTTCGAGACCCGCCTGGACAACTTTGCGAAAACTCATCTCTACAAGTCAAAAAATTAGCCAAGCACAGTGGCCCATGCCTGTGGTTCCAGCTCCTTGGAAGGCTGAGGCGGAAGGACCGCCGGAGCCCAGCAGGTCGAGGCTGCGGTGGCCGGGAGCGAGCTACTGCTCTCCAGCCTGACAGAGTGAGACTCCAACTCGAAAAAAAAACAATGGCCAGGCATGGTGGCTCATGCCTGTAATTCCCAGCACTTGGGGAGGCCGAGGCAAGAGAAGTGCTTGAGCCCAGAGGTTCAAGACCAGCCTGGGCAGCACAGCGAGACCTCACCTCTACTAAAAATTTAAAAATTAGCCAGGTGTGGTGGCACATTCCTGTAGTTCTAGTTACTTGGGAAACTGAGGTTGAAGGATTGTCTAAGCCCAGGAGGTCGAGGCTATGGTGAGCTGTGATCATGCCACTGCACTCCAGCCTGGGTGAAAGAGTGAGACCCCATCTGAAAAAATAAAAATAGAAATAATTTTTAAAATAAATAAATAAAAACTGGCCGGGCTTGGTAACTCAGCCTGTAATCTCAGCACTTTGGGAGGCCGAGGCAAGTGGATTGCCTGAGCCCATGGGTTCGAGACCAGCCCAGGCAACTTGGCGAGACCTCATCTCTACAATAAATTAAAAATTAGCAGGGCGTGATAGCACGCACCTGTGATTCTGGCTACATGGAAGGCTGAGGTGGAAGGATCCCCGAAGCCCAGCAGGTCGTGGCTGCAGTGACCGTGAGTGTGCCACTGCACTCCAGCCTGGGCGACGAAGTGAGGCTCCAACTCAAAAAAAAAAAAAAAAAAAACTAAAATAATGCTCAGTGCTCCAAGGGAACCCTACTTCCTGCAGAGTAGGGTGGAAGGAGGCCTGGGTATAGAGAAGGGGAGCACAGGGGCAGGAGAAGGCAGCCGGAACCTCCGCCACCCAGTGGTGGTGGAGTTCAGCAGTCTCCTTCGGAGCTGCTGAGGTTATTTCTCTAGGGCTGCCAGGGCTCCAGGGTTTGTTTAGAATTCCCTTTAGAGTCATAATTTATTCTCCTAAACTTCCTCCACGCTGGCAACCCGCAGATCTCTCATGTGAATTAGATGCTTATGTATTTGCTTTCCTTTAATTCTTCTTGTAGTGAGCATCAACAGTAGTCATGACCCAAGTCATTTTTAAATACCAGTATAAGAAAACTCAGAATGCCGGGCACACTGGCCTGTATCTGTAGTCCCTGCTTCTTGGGAGGCTGAGGTAGGAGGATCCCTTGAGCCCAGGAGTTTGAGTCCAGCCTGGGCAGCATAAGTAAGACCTTATCTCTAAGGGAAAAAAAGAGAAGAAAGAAAGAAAGAAAAAGGGAGAACGGAGAGGGGACGGGGCTCAGAAGGAAAGTTTTCGTTCAGTGGGGATGTAACTGGGTGTTAAAGTTAGTCTCAGAAATAGATCATTGTTCCAAGGCAAACCCATAGAATTTTAGCTGAAACAGTTTTCATTGATTGATTCAATGAACATTCATGAAGCACCTGACATTCTTTCAACAAATACTCATTGAGTGTCTACTCCATGCTCAGCACAGTTTTAGAATGGCGAACGAGACCGAGAAGCCCTCTGCTTTTGCAAGCAATGACAGATGTTAAAAGAAAAACTTGAGACAAATTACATTTAACAAAGTTTATTTGAGCAAAGAATCAAATAACACTCAGAACCAGAAGTGCAAAGATCCTCGCCCGGAGCGGTAAGCTTTTATAGGCAGCAGAGGAAGCAAAGTGGAGAAATCACCCGATTGGCTGTCACTAGGAGATGGAGTGATCAATTGGCTGCTTGTGATTGGCTGAAACTTGGCTGTTACAACTACACTCCTAAATTAAGTTTCCGTTTGCTTATGTACAAGTGAGGGTATATCCTCAAAAAATAAGTATCTCGTCAGGCCGATGGCCTCCTGATTATTTAATTTAATGCAGATAGTAAATGAATAAATATGATGGTGGTGTGAAGAAAACAAGGCAAGGTCAGGGTGGAGAGCGATGGCCATGGAGGAGGGAGGCGGGGCAGAGGTTGGCTCCCTGCACTGCTCCGAAAAAGTCCTGCTGACCCCAGGTACCCGTTCGGTGAGGGGCTTCCTCTCAGCTGGGGCCACGGGCAGCTCATTTAGATCCTCCTGAATGCTAGGATTCAGATTTTAGTCTATGTAGAGGGGAGCCGTTGGCAGTTAGTTTAAAGCATGGTGTGATTGATGCTTTAAGAAGATGGCTTTGCCGGGCACGGTGGCTCATGCCTGTAATCCCAGCACTTTGGGAGGCAGAGGCAAGAGGATTGTGTGAGCCCAGGGTTTGAGACCAGCCTGGGCAACTTGTCAAGATCTCGTGTCTATAATAGATTTTAAAAATTAGCCAGTGGCAGTGTCCAGCTACTTGGAAGGCTGAGGAAGGATCACCTGAGCCCAGCAGGTCGAGGCTACGGTGGCCGTGAGCGTGCCACTGCACTCCAGCCTGGGCGACAGAGTGAGACTACGACCCAAAACAGAAAAGAAATAGTTGCAGCACAGTGTGACCGAGGCACAGGAAGAGAGGCAAGTAGAGCGGTGACAGAGGAAGAGATCCCGGCCCTCAGGGCTGTCTGGAAGGTGTGGCAAAAGAGGTGGGGCCAGAGGAAGGGCATTCCCGGCCGGGGTGCGGATGTCTGAAAGAGCCTGGGGAGTATGGGCGACTCCCAGGACTTTCAGTGCAGCTGGAAGGTCGGTAGCGAGAGATGAGGCCCGAGGAGTGGCGGGTCCCCCACGGGGTCTCTGCTGGGTCTCCTGGGACCTAAGCATGTGTTTCCAGGACGTGACATCTCTCCCCCTGAGCCCTTAACACAGCGTTCCAGATATGCCTACTCACTCTGTAAATAGAAGATAAGTAGACCCAGAGACCGTGCATTATTTCATGGGAAAGATTACTGGAAGCCCAGAGGGAGCCGTGTAGCCTCTGTGGTCACGCCCTTCCTCATGTGTTTAATGGCATTCCAGACACATGTCCTCTAGGCGGAAGACACAACTAACGTGGCCTTGCTTCTGCTTTAAGACCCAGGCTCCGCTCTGAGAATGGCAAAGGGTGCCCTGATCTCCATCGGCTGCCTGGCCCTATTTGTCACTGTGATCGCCCTCCTGGTATACAAGTAAGTTTCTGGTTCTAACATTTTGCATCGCCATAGTATGTTGTCAACAGTCAATATGTTTCTGCGTAAATGATCCATTTCCGTTTTTTTTTTTTTTTTTTTGGACATTTTGTGTGTAGGAGGAAAATCTCTCATTGAAAGATGAATGTACCAAACAGGCCTGTTAATTTTGCTGTGGTTTTTGGAAATTCTAAAAATGCTACCTGATGTCAGTATCTTTACAAGATTGTGTCAACCTAGTGTTGACATATTATTATCTCCAATTACAGTAAACAGGCACATTTCTTGCTTGAGGAAGAGAAAATAAATATATGTTCATAAGATGCCAGTGTCTTACAAACCACAGATTAGGTTAAATGGAATGAACCCTCTTGCACCTGGCATGAAAAGCATTGTAGAAAGTAATCTATTTCCGTTGAAGATCTTTTAAAAAAATGACTGTGCAATACATTGTTTTCAGAAAACACAAGGAATACAAACCAATAGAAAATAGTGCGGGGAACGTGGTCAAACGCCAAGGCCTGAATATCTTCCTGGACCGCGCCAAGGCCGTGTTCCTCCTCCCAGGGAACCAAGAGAAGGACCCCCTGCTCAAGAACCCACCAGGCGTTCTTTGAATTTCAGCCATCTTCCCGAAGCTCTCTCTTCAGTGCCATTTATGTGAGCTGTGCTGGAGTGGGTGACTTAACTTTTGTTTTTCCTAAAGGTTATTGTAAAATAGATATTGTGGTTTGGGGAGGTGGGATTTTTTATAGGTTAAATGACATTTTAGATAAGTGGAGAAGGATGACTCTGCAAGCAGCCTCGGCCAGGTCGTATAACTGATAGAACAACTTCATGAGGCTTCCTTTGGTTATTTTTTATGTTTCTTACACTGTCTTAGGTGACTAGTAGGGTTGACACACTGTGACCCAAGAGGAGGGAGAGAAGCTACTATGTGAGTCTGACCCAGGTGAACTGGAAGGAGAGGCTGAATACTGTACTTTCTATATAACCATATGCATAAAACCAATGTAATTCTGTCCTTGAGATCATGTTCGAAGCTAAGTCCTATTTCAACGAATGTGCCTGGGCTCCCAACAGCACAATAACAAACCCAAGCCTTTGGTGTGACATGCATACTTGTTATACTCAGAAAAATACGAATGTCATAAATGGGTAGAGGTATTTTGGTGACAGCCTGCTCTGCCCAGCTGAGTGAATGAATAATATTCATTCATTCATTTATTCTGTGGACATTTATTCCATGCTTTCACTATACCAAGCACCATGCTAGGTACATGGTCCCTGCACTAGAGAAGTGACACTCTTGTGTATATATCTGAATTTTTGTACACTCTGGGGCACATAGTTGAAATCACATATTATAATTTTCCAAAGAAGGAGATCCCTGGTTTTCCTACCAGTTTCTCTATTTAAATGATATGGAAACTTGATCAGTAAGGATTTTACCTCCATTTGTAACTGAAAGCATCTGCCATATGTTAAACATGACATTCTTTTTCTCTCCTTCTGAAAAATAAAGTGTGGGAAGAGACAAGACGTTGGTATTGCAATTATTCTTCCAATTTATCTTCTGACTTCCACTTTCACTTATAGTTTTTGACAGGTAAAAAGTTGTTTAATGATGCCTCATAGAGTATTGAGAATCTCATAAATATTTTCTGCTTTAAAGTAAACTCAGTCCGGACATGGTGGCTCACCTATAATCCCAGTACTTTGGGAGGCCGAGGTGAGAGGATTGTCAGAGCCCACGGGTTTGAGACTAGCCTGGGCAACATGGCGAGACTTATCTCTACAATAAATCAAGAAAATATTAGCCAGGCATGGTAGCACATGCTCGTGGCTCCAGCTACTTGGGAGGCTGAGACGGAAGGATCGCCTGAACCCAGCAGGTCGAGGCTGGGGTGGCCATGAGCGTGCACTCTGGCCTGAGCGACAGAGTGAGACTCCTCCTCAAAAAAATAAAAAATAAAGTAAACTCAGATTTCCAGGCCCTGCCCCACAGTTTCTAATTCAGTGTTCTGGGTGGGGCCCCATAGTTTAGAGTGCTAATAATTTCCCAGGTGATCCTAATACTGCTGCATACCAAGACCTAACTCTGAGATTGTCTTGAGAGTTGCTCTTCCCTTCTCATACCAACAGGGGGTAGCAGAGAGCAGCAAATATACGGTCAGTCACTAAGGAAACAGAAATGCTCATCAAACCTCCCTCTATTCCAGTCAAACTAATGGCAAGAGAGAGGGCTGAAACAGTGAATTCGATTTATAGCCTCCACGTGACCCTAGCATCAAGACCCTGAACTTCTGCTGAATCACTACCTGTAAAATGGGAGAAATTACCTAAAAGATAGTGGGGTAATTAATGTTTGCTGAGAATGAGAACTTCCTAGGAAAATTGAAATGTGTAGGTAGTAAATTATTCTGGGATTGTCTTATTCCTGGGATTTTTAAAGTAAATATCTGCGTTTATAAACTTTGGTTGCCCTCATTGAATTTTCAACTGTTTAATAGTTGAGAGGACAAGGTGTTCAGTGCATTCATTACATCTAGAATTATAGTAACTCCAAACCCAAGTGACAGCCCAAGGACACACAGGAAGATAGCTGTCCAGAGCATCGAGGAGACCACCTTCTGATGGGACTTCTGGTGGGGCAAAATCCTTTTTTTTTCCCCAAAGGTTTCAAGGCTGCTGGAATAAGTATCCTAAAAATTAAGAGGTCAGACCAGGTACCGTGCACTTGGGAGGCCAAAGCTAGAGAACTGCTTGAGCCCAGGAGTTTGAGAGAAGCCTAGGCAACATAGTGAGCCCTTGTCTCTATAAAAAAAAAAAAATTTTTTTAAATTAGCCAGGCGTGGTGGTACACCTGTAGTCCCAGTTACTGGGGAGGCTAAGGCAGAAGGATTGCCTGAGCCCAGGAGTTGGAGGCTAAGGTGAGCCATGATCGTGCTACTGCACTCCAGTCTGGGAGACAGAGACCGTGACTCAAAAAAAAAAATTCGGATGTCGACTTCCAGGAATTCTTTCTTGCAGATTGATTTTGACCATTCAACCACCGTTTACTGAGCAACAATATATCCCAGGCTCTGGTCTGGGAGAGGACACAGTGGTGACAAGAGACAAGGACTCTGCCCTCATGAAGCTTGGATTCCAAACTAATGCAGCATGTCACCACACAAGCATCATTGCAGTGAGAACACTACCTGTGACACAGCTCCCCCCCCATCCTAGTGAGCCCTGCTGGTCTCAGCTTCATCTGCAGGGACAGTGCCTCTGCTACTTATAACTGAACAGTCATTCCTTTTAGTCCTCGAAATTCTGGAATAAATTTGCTTTGCTGGCCAGGCTCAGTGGCTCAACCTGTAATCCCAGCACTTTGGGAGACTGAGGTACATGGATTGCCTGAACCTGTGGGTTCGAGACCAGTCCGGACAACTTGGCAAGACCTTACCTCTACAATAAATCAAAAAAAAAAAAAAATTAACCAGGTATGGTAGTGTATGCCTGTAGTTCCGGCTACTCGGAAGGCTGAGGCGGAAGGATCACTTGAGCCCAGCAGGTCGAGGCTGCGGTGGCCGGGAGCATGCCACTGCACCCCAGTCTGGGTGACAGAGTGAGACTCCGACTCAAAAAAAAAAATGTACTCTGCGCAGGAAGGCTTGACCACAAAGGACACAAGGGAACTTTCTAGGGTGAGGGAAATATTTTATATCATAAACGTTTTATGCCATAACTGTAGTGGTTCAACTATTGTACACATTTGTCAAAAATCATCAAACTGTAGGCTTAAGCTGGGTGCAGTGGCTCACACCTATAATCCCAACACTTTGACAGGCTGAGGTGAGATTACCTGAGCCTAGGTGTTCAAGACCAACCTGAGCAACTTGGCAAGACCTCACCTCTATAATAAATTTTTTAAAATGTCGTGGCACGTGCCTGTGGTTCCAGCCTCTTGGAGGGCCGAGGCAGAAGGATCACCTGAACCCAGCAGGTCAAGGCCGCAGTGGCCATGAGTATGCCACTGCACTCCAGACTGGGCCACAGAGTGAGACTCTGACTCAAAAACAAAAAAACTAGGCTTAAAATTGGTTTATTTTGTATAAACATACCTCAACAAAATTGACTACAAATGAAAGGCACAGACTAGAAGAGTAGATTATATAATACATGTAACCAGTAAAAGATCAGTACTAGTATTATATAAAGAACTGTTAGAGAAATTCAAATGACCACACAGAGGCATCACTTCACAACCACCAGACTGGCAAAGATTAAAAAAAACCAAGTATTTCTCAACTTGGATGGACTTACAGGCTACAATACTGAGTGATCTACCACAGAAACAAAGAACCGAGTATCACATGTTCTCACTCATAAGTGAACCTTGAACAACTATCGTAATACTGTAAGAAAGGGATTGGCAGTTGAGGGAAACTGCTAGAGGAGGAGGGGCACACCTCATCAAGGGTGCCTGCTTGGTGAACATTTGCATACCTAACCCTGAATTGTACTCCACATACTTAAAATAAAACATTTTTTTAAAAAACCAAAAAAAAAAAGGCCGGGCTCGGTGGCTCAGCCTGTAATCCCAGCAATTTGGGAGGCCGAGGCCAGTGGATTGCCTGAGCCCGCGGGTTCAAGACCCACCTGGGCAATTTGGTGAGACCTCAAAATCAAAAAAAAAATTTGCTGGGCATGGTAGCGCACGCCTGTAGTTCCAGCTACTTGGAAGACTGAGGCAAAAGGACTGCTGGAGCCCAGCAGGTCGAGGCTGCGGTGGCCAGGAGCCACCACTGCACTCCAGTCTGGGCGACAGAGTGAGACTCCAACTCAAAAAAACCCAAAAAACAGATTTCTACAAGTGTGTACACATTTTTAATGACTAAATATAAAACAAACCAAAAAACCCCCAAGTGTTGAGAATGAGAACACCAGGACTCTTATGCTTTGCTACAGGGATTTTAAATTGGAGCAACAGTTCTGGAGAACCACCTGGCACTCTCTGGAGAAGTTGAAGCAATGCACCTTCCTGCAGTCCTGCAGTCTCCACCTAGGTTTGTGATGCCCCAAAGGACCTTGAGCACAGGTGGGCCTGAGGACACATAGGATAATGTTCAGAGCAGTGTGAGGGACAGCCCAAATGCCCATCAGCAGTAGAATGGATAAGTCAGTTGGGATATACAATGGAATAGGAATCCATATTCCAGTGAAAATGAAAGAAATGGCAACTATAAGCACCAAGGGGCCAGGCACAGTGGCTCACAACTGTCATCCCAGCCAAGGCAGGAGGATTGCTTGAGCCCAGGAGTTTGGGACCAGCCTGAACAACATAGCAAGACCTCGAATCTACAGAAACAAAAAAATAAACTGGGCATGGTGATGTGCGCCTGTAGTCCCAGCTTCTCGGGAGGCTGAGGTGGAAGGATCACTAAGCTCAGGAGGTCTAGTCTGTAGTGAGTTGTGATCATGCCACTGCACTTCAGCCTGGACAACAGAGTGAGACCCTGAGTCTAGTTAATTAACTAAAATAATATCCGTACATAGCTTCAACAACATTGCCATGTTTTATTATTAAATTGACTAATGGGCTTATGCTATTATTATTCTTTATACTTTACCTACATGCTATATAGATTCCTTGCTAGCTTTCAAATATTACTTACTTTTTTACATGGAATAAAGGCGCTTTTATAAAGTTTTTTTTTAAAGATGGGGTACAATTCAGGATTAGGTATACAAGTGGTCATCATACTGGTAAAATTTGGGCCTCCTTTGGTCCCCACTTTGCCTGGTTTGAGATCAGGTATCCTTATTGATGTTATGTCCTCCCTCCCCCAACCCGGTAGTATCCCACTATTGCCATTTTTTTTAAGTCAAAAAAACAACAACAACAACTCCTGTCTCAAGCAATTCTCCTGTGTTAGCCTCCCAAATTGCTGGGATTACAGGTGTGAGCCACCATGTCCAGCAAGAATTTTAAAGACAACAACAACAACCAAAAATGGCAAAGGTTAGTGAGCAGGCAGTTTACAAAAGAGGAAATTCAAATGCCAATGAACATATGAAAACATGTTCAACAACAGGAGTAATTAGGGAAATGCAAATGGAATGAACAAAACTATGTCAGTAATGAGCCATTGGTACATTATGATAATATTTAGGTAAAATTTCGAAACAGGTAAAACAATGTCATAAACAGTTTATGCATACATATGACATTAGAGGATAGAAACATGTGTGGGCTGACACAGGTCAGATTCAGTGTAGCAGTGACCTCTGCTGCCAGAGAGAGCCATGGGCCTTGGGAGGGATGTGAGCGGCTTCAACCGAGTCTGTAACATTTTATTTTTATAGGAAAAAAACTCTGACACAAATATAGCAAAATGAAGATTTGCTAATCTGGGCAGTTCCTTTGTTTTTCTCTGCATTATTCTATCTGTTTGAAATTTTTTAATAATTTTCTTTCTTTGAGTTGAGGTCTCTGTCGCCCAGGCTGGAGTGCAGTAGCACGATCATGGCTCAGTGCCACTTCAACCTCCTGGGCTCAGGCGATCCTTCCACCTCAGCCTCCCAAGTAACTGAGATTACAGGCATGAGCCACCATGCCCGGCCATTACTTTTTTGAAAGAACGAGTTATTTACCATCTTTTCATTCCTCATGCTCAGTCGGAACAACCTAATAGGAATAAAACAAAAGCTATTCCATTCAAGACTGTCCAGTGCTTTGGAGCCCAAAGCTCTGGCTTCTTGTCCTTTTCCTACAAAATCCATCCTTCAACTTAAAGATGTTATTTCTGGGCGGATTCCCAATGACCACTGGTGGCTAAGTCAGAATATTTACCTCACTTCATCTCTAAAGTGAGCGGACTGGACTCTTAAAACCCTCAAAACTCTGAGCAAGAGGCATCCAGGGGAACATTTCACAATCCCTGACTCCTCAGAGGGCTGTGGCCCGAAGCTTGCATTGGCAACAGAAGACCGCATCAGCAGGTAAGCTGTGTTCAAAGCTCCCAGGTGCTGTTTCCTGTTTTTCAATACTGTGTGAAAATAGTTACTCTCCCATTGGTCCCAGGCCCCACAGATATCAAACATGACCTGAGGAGACACCTGGTACAACAGCCAGTGACATTTTGATTCCAGTCCCAGCCCGAGCCTCTCTTAAGTAACCCATAAGTCTATTTAAGAGCAACGGAAATGTGTTCAGTGATACCATTTCATCCTCTGAGGACTACCTGGAAAATGCTCTTAAATATTGAATCCTGGCCGGGCTCGGTGGCTCAGCCTATAATCCAAACGCTTTGGGAGGCTGAGACTAGTGGGTTGCCTGAGCTCGCGGGTTCGAGACCTGCCCGGGCAACTTGGTGAGCCCTCATCTCTACAATAAATTTTTTTAAAAAATTAGCTGGGCATGGCAGTGCTCAGCTGTAGTTCTGGCTACTCGGAAGACTGAGGAGGGATTGCCAGAGCCTACAGGTTGACACTGGGGTGGCCATGAGCCTACGTGCCACTGCACTCCAGCCTGGGCAACAGAGTAAGACTCCAACTCAAAAGAAATTAAATCCTTTTGTGATACTTTTAAGTAGTAAGATCTTGTTTGTTGTTGTTTTATTTGTTTGTTTGTTTGTTTAGTCAGGCTCTCTTATTGCCCAAACTGGAGTGCCATGTCACGAAGATTGTCTGAGCCCAAGAGTTTGAGACTAGCCTGGGCAACATGGCGAGACCTCATCTCTACAATTAAAAAAAAAAAAAAGCCAGGCATGGTGGCACATGCCTGCTGTCCCTGCTACTTGGAAGCTGAGGCAAAAGGATCGCCCAAGCCCAGCAGGCTGAGGCTGCAGTAGCCATGATGTGCCACTGCGCTCCAGCCTGGGTGAACGTGAGACTGACTATAAAGAAAAGAAGAAGAAGAAAGAAGGAAGAAGGATGAGGAGGAGAAGGAAGAGGAGGAGGAGGAAGAAGGAGAAGGAGAAGGAGAAGAAAGCTAAAGTTAAGAAGCCTCCCCCTTGGGAAATCCCAGGAACCATATTTTGTAGAAATCAAAGGGAAAAGCACGCCCTTCCACTGTTTTTTTAAACAAAACGACTTCATCTTGCCGTGCCGTAGGATTACATCAGATTTTTCTCGATTGTTTGAGATTCTTCCTATCTGTTCACCCGTTTCCACCTTAGGATTAAAGGAAAGGAACTAAAAAGTATACTCTGTTTTGGTTTTTGGTTTTAGACATTGGACGGTCATCTAAGCACAGGAAAGGGACTAATTTCCTCAGTGTCAAGTTCCTCAGTTGCATTCCTAGTTTACTATGTGTGTAAACACACACACACACACACACACAACACACACACACACACACACACAGAGCCCCAAAAAAGGTATACACATTTTAAGGAAGGAAAAAACAGTATTAAAATTGTAATACTGCCCTGCCTGTCGCATGGTGATGCTAGCCAACTGATTAATGCCAACTTTTGAGAGAATGTCATACTACACATTGCTACCACGATTCAATTCAACTTCAAAAAATACACAGATAACATTCCTTAAAATGTACATACATTAACTAGCTGTGGTAGCGCGCGCCTGTAGTTCCAGCTACTCGGAAGGTGGAGGCGGAAGGATCGCCGGAGCCCAGCAGGTCGAGGTTGTGGTGGCTGGAAGCGGCCACTGCACTCCATTCTGGGCGACAGAGTGAGACTCCAACTCAAAAAAAAAAAAAAAATGTACATACATGTTTGGCACCCCCAATGTGTGTGTATGTATATGTGTATGTGTAACCATCAGATGCTACAGATTTGCACAGAAAACCTTGATTTGATTTGATTTGCAAAGGAAACTTTTTTCCTGTTTGTAAAATAGTGGAAAGAGGAATAATGAATTAAACCAAGTCAGAACCATACAAACATTTGTATTCTTTCTTAAGTTCTTGCTTTTTTCAAGCAATTAAAGCAATTTTATCTTAGGGATGGGAATCAACCCTTGTGGCAATTTCAAAGTCTTTCCAGAAAATAATTGTGAGTTATAGAGTTTTTTTTTTGTTTGTTTTGTTTGTTTTTTTTTGAGTTGGAGTCTCACTCTGTCGCCCAGACTGGAGTGCAGTGGCCGCTCCCGGCCACCGCAGCCTCGACCTGCTGGGCGCCGGCGATCCTTCCGCCTCAGCCTTCCGAGTAGCCGGAATTACAGGCATGCGCTACCACGCCCGGCTGATTTTTTGATTTATTGTAGAGATGAGGTCTCGCTGCCCAGGCGGGTCTCGAACCCGCGGGCTCAGGCAGTCCACTCACCTCAGCCTCCCAAAGGTGCGGGATTGCAGGCTGAGCCACCGAGCCCAGCTGAGTTATAGAGTTAAAACAATACCGACTCAATCTCTATAGCTTTCCAATGATCCCTAGACCTCCCAAGGTTCCCACCGCAGAGGGACTCTCCCAGGAGATGGGAACTGTCTGAAAGAGAGGATCCCTTCTTCAGGGCTCTCCTCAGCACATTGTGGCGGAAATCAAAGCATGACAAGTCGAGAAGGGCTAACTGCTGCTCATCATGGGTGATCCTTAGAGTCAGCTGAAACGGACTCTTACGGAATAAAAAAGATAAAATCTTGATGGCCAATTCTGTTCCCAGCAACACAATGCAACAGATGTTCAAAGAAATCTCTCTCGTTCCAATACAATTACAAATACTGAACAAAATATAAAAACACAAATACACAGGAGAAAGCAAGCACTGCAGCTGGAGTTTTCCCTGTGGGCACGTGGACATCCCTGGCAGCTGGCTGATTAGGTTTAAAGTCTTACTCTTTGGGATAAAGACAAATAAAGAGGCCGGGCATGGTGGCTCACGCCTGTAATCCCAGCACTTTGGGACACAGAGGTGAGAGGATTGCCTGAGTCCAGGGGTTTGAGACCAGCCTGGGCAACTTGGCGAGACCTCGTCTCTACAATAAATCAAAAAATTAGCCAGGCATGGTGGTGTGCGCCTGTAGTTCCAGCTACTTGGAAGGCTGAGGCGGAAAGATAGCCTGAGCCCAGGAGGTCGAGGCTGCGGTGGCTGTGAGCACACTACTGCATTCCAGCCTGGGCGACAGAGTGAGGCTCCTACTCAAAAACAAAACAACGACAACAACAGAAACACAAAAAAGACAAACTGTGAAGCCTGGACAGGGTGGAAGAACACCCCTCAGCCCCCACCCACCACACTCACACCCTCCTCCATAAAGCCAGGATCCTTCCCTAATACCCTCAGTGGGTGACACAGAGAAAAGTCTACTGCCCAGAGGTAGAGAGTGGAGCTATGTGGCCGCAGTGGCTGAGGACCTGGTGGTGATGCTGGTGGGAATGACATGGACAATCCCCTCTGAGAACGCCTAACTGCAGCCTATACTCATGTGGTTTCAGAACTGGAGTTCACACTGAGAAACTCACCACTGAACATTTCACTGAATGAGAAGCGTGTCCACTTGTTCAACAGGAGCTATACACACTTTCTCTGTAGCAAAGCTAAGGCTCGTAGAAGTTCCACAGGTAAAATCTCAGGGGCACAGGATCACAATTATAAAAAAACAACCCACTAACCACATGTGCAAACAATCCTTCATGAATGAGTGAGGAGAAAACAAAACACTCAGGCTGGCAACTACTGCAGCTTTTTTTTTTTTTTGAGTTGGGGTCTCACTCTGTTGCTCAGGTTGTAGTCCAGTGGCACAGTCATGGTTCACTGCAGCCTCGACCTCCTGGGTTCAGGTAATCCTTCTGCCTCAGCCTCCCAAGTAACTGGAACTACAGGCATGCTTTACTACACCTGGCTAGTTTATTTATTTATTTTTTTTAGAGATGAAGTCTTACTTTGTTGCCCAGGTTGATATCAGACTCCTGGGTTCAAGCAGTTCTCCCACCTCAGCCTCCCAAAGTGCTGAGATTACAGGTATGAACCACACAACTATTGGAATTATCAGACACAAAATGTAAGTCAAGTATGTGTCACATATTTAGAACTGTACAAGAGAAACTAAAAGTCTGCTGAAGGAATGAGAGACCACCAAAATGGACTAGATGGACTTGTATCTAAAAAATTCTTTAAAAATTTTAATTTTAGCCGGGCTCGGTGGCTCAGCCTGTAATCCCGCGCCTTTGGGAGGCTGAGGTGAGTGAATTGCCAGAGCCCGCGGGTTTGAGACCCACCTGGGCAACTTGGCAAGACCTCATCTCCACAATAAATAAAAAATTAACCAGGTGTGGTAGCGCATGCCTATAGTTCCAGCTATCTGGAAGGCTGAGGCAGAAGGATTGCCGGAGCCCAGCAGGTCGAGGCTGCAGTGGCCGGGAGCGGCTACTGCACTCCAGTCTGGGTGACAGAGTGAGACTTCAACTCAAAAAAAAAAAAATTTTATTTTAAAGATGTGGGGTACAGTTCGGGGTTAGGTATACAAATGTTCATTATGCAGGCACCCTTTTGATGAGTTGTGCATCCCCACCCCCGGTAGTTTCCCACTACTGCCAATCCCTTTCTTATATATCTAAAAGTTTCTTGAGAGGAAAACCAGAATACTACAAGTTAGAAACAGTGAGCAGTTTTTGTTGCTATTGTTTTGCTTTGTGTTTACTTTTTAGGCTGGAAAATTTCAAACATATACAAAAGGAGAAACCACTACATCCACATAATCTGGCTTCTACAATTATTCAGCTTATAGTTAACCTTGTTCATATATATCCTTAATCACTTTCATTCCTAAGTAAATACAAAGATTATATTATTTTATCCAAAAGTATTTCAATATATATTTATTAAAAATAAATATTCTTAAAAATAAAACCACAAATGCAATTAAAAATAAAACTACAATGCAGTTATCTCATAAAACATAAAACCAAGGACTTAACAATAATTTCTGCTGTCTTGATTGTTTCATAATTATTTTGACAATTTGTTTCCATTTTTAAAATGGGTTTAACAGCAGACTAGATATAGTTAAAGAGAGAACCAGTAAACTAGAAGATAGATGTAAAGAATTATTAACTTGAACAAAGATGATTTGGAGAAAAAATTTAAATATTAAATAATAAAAATAAAGAATTATCCGGACCATGTTCTATTGGTCTAGGGATAGAAAAGCAGCCCAGTGAAACTGAATAGAGTATCCAGAAGCAGATTTATACAAAAATGGATCTGACAGTGATGACACTGCAAATCAATAGGGAAAGGATAAATTATTCAACAAATACTGCTGAGATTATTGGTTATGTGTGTTGGGGAAGAGAGGATCCTTACCATACACTGTACCCCAAACTCATTTCCAAATGAAACAAGGACTTAACTGTGACAGATAAAACTTTAAAACCTTTAGGAGAATATACAGTATAGAAAATCTTTATGATTGGCTTACTCAGGAGGCTGATGGGGAAGGATTGTCTGAGCCCAGCTGTTGAAGGCTGTGGCAGCCATGAGCGTGCCACTGCACTCCAGCCTGGACAACAGAGTGAGACTCCGACTAAAAAAAAAAAATACCAGGGACACATGAACTCAGAGAAAAGGTATGTAAGAACATGTAAGAACACTAAGAGAGCAGGGAAAGAGACCCCCTCAAAAACCAACCCCGCAGGTACCTTGATCTTGGACTTCCAGCCTGCAGAACTGTAAAAAAGTAAATTTCTAGCCGGGCTTGGTGGCTCAGCCTGTAATCCCGCTCCTTTGGGAGGCTGAGGTGAGTGGATTGCCTGAGCCCGCAGGTTCGAGACCCACCTGGGCAGCGAGACCTCATCTCTACAATAAATCAAAAAAAATCAGCTGGGTGTGGTAGCACATGACTGTAACTCCGGCTACTTGGAAGGCTGAGGCGGAGGGATCGCCGGAGCCCAGCAGGTCAAGGCTGTGGTGGCCAGGAGCGGCCACCGCACTCCAGTCTGGGCGACAGAGCAAGACTCCAACTCAAAAATAAATAAATAAATAAATAAATAAATTTCTATTGTTTAGGCCACCCAGTCTGTGGTATTCTGTTATGGCACCAATAGAAGGTTGATACCCCAATACACATAGGGAGAGAGGCTCAACGTCATTAATCAGGAAAATGGTAAAACTGTAATGGGAGGTATCTGCTTCTACCTATGGAAGATTTATTGCTACAGAAATTGCCTTCCCACTATAAACAATAGAAAACTGAATACAATATATGAAATAACTCTTTGCAGACATTGGACAATGGGCAGCACAGCCCTATAATTGTTGAGAGAAGGGAAGCAAGGTGAGTTCTAGAATTTCTGCCCCAGCTGCTGCCTGGGCAGCTCTAGAATTTCTGCCCCAGCTGCTGCCAGGGAGAGGAAACCCTTATGCAACCCAACCATCTCACTGATGTTTGGCAGGAAGAGAAGCTGAACAGAGAGACAGACACAGGATCTTCTCAACTTTTCCACTTGCTCTCTCATGTTAATAACAAGAAAAATTCGTTTCCTTTAATACTTGCACAAATCAAAACCATTATCAACAAAAGCATGATTACATTCTCTTCACTGTGCTTAGCAAAGCTACAGTTTTGCCTGCAGGCCCAGGCTTTTTTTTTTTTTAATACCCTCTGTTATTCTCATTGACATAAACCAATAGGGTTCTTTCTTCAGATCTGAACTGAACAGACAGTATAATTTCTTAAAGTAGTTCCTTACACTTTTCTTTTAAGTTACTTACACGTTTTATATCCACTTTTTCTTTTTTTAGTAGGAGTCTCACTCTATCATCCACACTAGAGTACAGTGTTACACTCACAGCCACCGCAGCCTCAACCTCCTGGGCTCAAGCAATCCTTCCGTCTCGACCTCCCAATTAGCCAGAACTACAGGCGTGTGCCACCACTCCAGCTAACTTTTTGGTTTATTGTGGAGACAAGGTCTCGCCAAGTTGTCCAGTCGGGTCTCAAATCCCTGGGCTTAAGCACTCTTCTCACCTCTGCCTTCCAAAGTGCTGGAATTATCAGCGTGAACCACTGTGCCTGACTTCACTACTCATTTTCTAACAGCTATATTAAGATAGAATTCACATACCTTACAATTTGCCCAGTTAACGTGCAATTCAACAGTGGTCAGTGTATTCACAGAGAAATCCCTACCCATTAGCAGTCTCTCCCCACTTGACCCAAACACCCAGCCCTAGGCAACCACTCATCTACTTTCTGTCTCCATGGGTTTGCCTACTTGGATATTTCACTTAAATGGAGCCATGTAGTATGTACCCTTTGGTGTCTGTCTTCTCTCACTTGGCATGATGGTTGGGTTGCATGAAACATGGATGTATTTTGAAAGCAGTTGCAATAAGACTTGCTGAAGGATTAATTGGATTGTTAGAGAATGAGAGGAGTACAAATTTGTAGCTTGATGGTGGACATTTTATGTTTGCGATGTCTATTGTACATCCAAGTGGAGATGAGTAATTGTTACTCAAATCTGAAGTTAGGGAGACAAGGTGTGGACTAGAGATCCAAATTTGGGAGTTGCATTAGAGGGATATTACAGGAATGGAAACTCTCAAAGACAGAGACACGCGGGTGCACAGAACGGTTTAGGCATGAGGCTGCTGACAGATATGACTTCTTCTCCTTCACCCTCGGAGCTATCAATTGCTGAATCCTGTTCACTTTACTTTTTATTACTTTATTTTATTTTATTTTATTTTTTGAGTTGGAGTCTCACTCTGTCACCCAGACTGGAGTGCAGTGGCCGCTTCTGGCCACCGCAGCCTCGCCTGCTGGGCTCCAGCAATCCTTCCGCCTCAGCCTTCCAAGTAGCCAGAATTACAGGCGTGCGCTACCACACCTGGCTGATTTTTTTGATTTATTGTAGAGATGAAGTCTTGCCAAGTTGCCCAGGCGGGTCTTGAACCCCTCGAGCTCAGGCAATCCACTCACCGCAGCCTCCCAAAGGCAAGGGATTACAGGCTGAGCCACCGAGCCCGGCTTCACTTTACTTTTTAAATATCTCTAGAATTCATCTGTTTCTCTCCATCCTTCCTGTCATTTCTCCAGCCCAAGTTGGAATCATTTATCTTGCAAGATGGTAATAGCCTTCTTTTTTTTTTTTTTTTTTTGAGTCTTACTCCATAGCCCAGGCTGGAGTGCAGTGGCACACTCACGGCCACCACAGCCTTTACCTGCTGGGCCCAGGCGATCCTTCCGCCTCAGCCTTCCAAGTAGCCGAAACTGCAAGGGTGCACTACCATGCCTGGCTAATTTTTGATTTATTGTAGAGATGAGGTCTCGCCAAGTTGCTCGGGATGGTCTTGTACCCGCAGGCTCAGGGAATCCACGCGCCTCAGTCTCCCAAAGTGCTGGGATTACAGGCTGAGCCACCGAGTCCAGCCTAACAGCCTTCTAATAGGTCTCCCAGCAGCTTGTCCTGCCCTTCCCATTGTCAATCTCCATATTACACCCAGATTGATTCTTTAAAACAGGGGTCTCCAATCCCTGGGCCACAGCACCGGTCCACAGCCTATTAGGAACTGGACCACACAGCAGGAGGTCAGTGGCAAGCAGGCAAGCAAGCAAAACTTCATCTGTATTTATAGCCCCTCCCCATCACATGCATTACTACCTGAGCTCCACCTCCTGTCAGATCAGCACTGAAAAGCCCGCTTCCATTTCCAACATTCTATCTTTGTGAAGCAGGGTTTTCTGCAGCGACAGCAGCCACAATGAGATTACAGAGTAGCAACACACTTCAGGTGTCACAGTCTCCCATCACCCCCAAATGGGACAGTCTAGTTGCAGGAAAACAAACTCAGGGCTCTCACTGATTCTGCATTATGGTGAGTTGCATAATTATTTCATTATATATTACAGTGTAATAATAATATAAAGTAACAATAAATGTAATGCGCTTGAATCATTCTAAAACCATTCCCATCCATGAAAAAATTGTCTTCCACAAAACCAATCCCTGATGCCCCACCACTTTAAAACACAATTTTCTTTTTCGAGTCGCGGTCTCACTCTGTCACCCAGGCTGGTGTGCAGTGGCATGCTCATGGCCACCGCAGCCTCGACCTGCTGGGCTCAGTTGATCCTTCTCCTCAGCCTTCCAAGTATATGGAACCACAGGCGCATGCCACCACACCCGGCTAATTTTTCCTGATTTATTGTAGAGATGAGGTCTCACCAAGTTGCCCAGGCTGGTCTTGAACCCATGAGCTCAGGCAATCCTCTCACTTTGGCCCCCCAAAGTGCTTGGATTATAGTCATGAGCCACTGCACCTGGCCTCAAAACACAATTCTAACCATGTTTTTCCCCACTTCTAGGGCTCTTCATCGGACCCAGAATAAAATCTAAACTCCCCAACACAGCTTACAACAGTCTTTAGGACCCAGCCTCTGTTGACCTCCCAGCCAAATCTCACCACTGTCCCTCAGTTTCTATTTTTTTTTTTTGAGTTGGAGTCTCACTCTGTCGCCCAGACTGGAGTGCAGTGGCCGCTCCCGGCCACCGCAGCCTCGCCTGCTGGGCGCCGGCGATCCTTCCGCCTCAACCTTCTGAGTAGCCGGAATTACAGGAATGCGCCATCACGCCCGGCTGATTTTTGGATTTATTGTAGAGATGAGGTCTCGCTGCCCAGGCGGGTCTCGAACCCGCGGGCTCAGGCAATCCACTCACCTCAGCCTCCCAATGCCGCGGGATTACAGGCTGAGCCACTGAGCCCAGCTGTCCCTCAGCTTCTAAATGAGCTCTGTCAGATGCTGGACCTTGGCTGCTTCTTCTATATGGTGCACTTCCTCTCTTCAGTGCCTGGCTAACTCTGCTCATACTTCAGGTCTCAGTTTAGACATCTCTTCCTCCAGGAAGCCTTAGGTTGAATCTGTAACTTGGCTATTGTGAATAATGCTGCACTGAACGTGGAGTGCAGATATCCTTTCGACATATTGATTCCACTCCCTTTGGATACACACCCAGAAGTGTGATTGCTAGATCATATGGAAGTTCTATTTTATTTATGTAGGTATGGACAGGGTCTCACTATGTCGCCCAGGGGAGTGTAGTGTCATGATCATAGCTCACTGCAACCTCGAACTCCTGGGTTCAAGTCAATCCTCCCGCCTCAGCCTCCCAAGTAGCTGGGACTACAAGTGCATGCCATTATGGCTGGCTAATTTTGAGTTTTAAAAGAGATGGGGTCTTGCTATATTGTCTAGGCTGGTCATGAACACCTGATTGCTTGAGCAATCCTCCTGCCTCATACTCCCAAAGTACTGGGATTACAGGCATGAGCCACTGCACCCAGCCTAGTTCAATTTTATTTTATTTTATTTTTATTTTTTTTAGTTGGAGTCTCACTCTGTCACCCGGATTGGAGTGCAGTGGCCGCTCCTGGCCACCGCAGCCTCGACCTGCTGGGCTCCGGCGATCCTTCCGCCTCAGTCTTCCGAGTAGCTGGAACTACAGGCGTGCGCTACCACGCCCGGCTGATTTTTTGATTTATTGTAAAGATGAGGTCTCGCCAAGTTGCCCGGGTGGGTCTCGAACCCGTGGGCTCAGGCAATACACTCACCTCAGCATCCCAAAGCGTGGGATTACAGGCTGAGCCACCAAGCCCGGCTTAGTTCTATTTTAATTTGAAGATTTTCTGTAGTGTTTTCCATAATGGCCTTACTAATTTTAATTCCCACCAACAGTATGCAAGGGCTCCCTTTTCTGCACATCCTTGCCAACTTTCATCTTTTTGATATTATCCATTCTAACAGTGTGTGATGATGTCTCATTATGTGGGTTGGGGTTTTTTTTCCCCCTAATTGACAGAGTGTTTCTGCCACTTTTTCCCCCTAGTTGCTATTGTGGTTTTGATTTGCATTTTCCTAATGGTTAGTGATGCTGAGCATTTTTTTGTGAATCTGATGGCCATTTGTATGTCTTCTTTAGAGAAATGTCTGCTCAGGTCATTTGCTCATTTTTAAAATCAGTAGTTTTCTGGCTATTGAGTTGTTTAACTTCCTTAAATATTTTTGAATATTGACCCCTTATCAGATGTATGGTTTGCAGCTATTTTTTTTTCCTACAGGGTCATATTTTATTTACTTGTTTGTTTGTTTTTTTACCAGTGTCTCACTCTGTCGTCCAGGCTGGAGTGCAGTGGCACTCTCACAGCCACCACAGCCTTGGCCCGCTGGACTCAGGCAATCCTGCCTTAGCCTTCCAAGTAGCTGGCACTACAGATAGGTGCCACCATGCCCAGCTAATTTTCTGATTTATTATAGAGATGAGGTCTCGCCCAGTTGTTAGGCTGGTCTCGAACTCCTGAACTTGGGCAATCCTCTCGCCTCCGCCTCCCAAAGTGCTTGGATTACAGGGGTGAGCCACCATGCCCAGCCAGGGTCATATTTAAAAAGATCCTTGTCCAGACCAATGTCAGAGAGCTTTTCCCTGTGTTTCCTTCTAGTAATTTTACCGCATCAGGTCTTACGTTTGTCTTTAGTGTATCCTGAGTTGATTTTTGTTCATGTTATAGGATAAGGATATATGATAGGGGGGTTGCACTTTTTTTTTTTTGAGTCATCCAAGCTGAAGTGCAGTGGCACACTCATGGCCACCACAGCCTTAACCTGCTGGGTTCAGGCAATCCTTTTGCCTCAGCCTTCCAAGTAGCTGGAACTACAGTCATGTGCCACCATGCCTGGCTAATTTTTTGATTTATTGTGGAGGCGAGGTCTCGCCATGTTGCCCAGGCTGGTCTTGAACTCCTAGGCTCAGGCAATCCTCTCACCTCCACCTCCCAAAGTGCTGGGATTACAGACGTGAGCCATGGCACCTGGCTAGAGCTGCATTTTTTATGTCACCTTGCTCCCGACAGTAGCAGATGCAAGCAACAAGTAATAGCTGAGAGAGCCCAGCAGAAACGGAGTGTCTGGGAAGCCACACACACCTTGCTGGACTCAGACCTCTCCCCAAGGAGCTAAGGAAGGTTCTCGTATTTAATAAGGCTGAAAGGATCTTCCTGGAGTATTCCTAAGCTCATTGGCTACACTTTTCAGAATTTTTTGTCGCTTGGATTTATGAAGCCACCAGGGAGACAGGAGAATTGATTGGCTGAAGCTGGGAATAAATGTCTATTGTCAGATGCTCTCCTTAGGTGTGACCAAAAGGTTTGAAGTTGTGAAGGCCAAGACCCAAGTTCAAGCTTGACCCATTCCGTGAGGTCCCCTCACCTCCTTAGATAGAATAAACCACTCTGTCCTCCCAGCTTTCCTAGCTCTCTGGGTTCCCCGCTGTGGTAGAAAGTGTGTCTGCCGGGCTCGGTGGCTCAGCCTGTAATCCCACGCCTTTGGGAGGCTGAGGTGAGTGGATTGCCTGAGCCCGCGGGTTCGAGACCCGCCTGGGCAACTTGGCGAGCCCTCATCTCTACAATAAATAAAAAATCAGCTGGGCATGGTAGCGCGCGCCTGTAATTCTGGCTACTTGGAAGGCTGAGGCAGAAGCATCGCTGGAGTCCAGCGGGTCAAGGCTGCGGTGGCCGGGAACGGCCAGTGCACTCCAGTCTGGGCGACGGAGTGAAACTCCAACTCAAAAAAAAAAAAAAAGAAAGTGTGTCTGCCAGGGACTTGGCCCCAAGCTGCAATCATCCCAAAGGGGTCTAACCAAGGAAATGGGTTCCCACTGGGGAGGCAGGCTTCACTCCTGCCCAGCCCTTGAGAGTTTAGCCATCAGGGGCTCTACTCATCTGCTACTCACAATTATTCAAGTCCCATAATAGTTACACATGGGAGAATTCATAAAATTGGGATTCAAAAAAAGATAAAGAAAAGCAGAAATTTTACTGGATTGTCAACAGAACTGATCAAAAGAAATCGTAGGCCCCTCAGAAATCAGGTTTGGCAGGAAGAAAACAATCCAAGATCTTGTCTTATGAGAAGGGATGGGGATCTGATTTGGGTTTGGGGTTTGGAGATCATAGCACCCCAGGTCAGCTCTGGGGATAAAATACTTCAGAGGCTGATGAAGATAAAAAAACCCTTTGATGCCTATAATCCTAGCACTTTGGGAGGCCAAGGCAGGAAGATTGCTTGAGGCCAGGAGTTCAAGACCAGCCTGAGCAACACGGAGAGACCCTGTCTCTATTTAAAACACACACACACATAAACAAAAAACCCCACTGATTTCTCAGGGGATTGATACCTGTACGTAGTATTTCCCTGGCCTGGAACATCAACCCATAGGACCTCCAGGCTGCATCCCTTTAAGGGTTGCTATTCTCCCTGAGTCCAATGCATAGGGAGCCCCTGAAGTTGGATAATGTGGAACTCTGTGACCAACTCTCCTTTTCTCTGCTTCAAGACCCAGGTCTGTTCAAATAGCACCTCTGGCTGGGCACAGTGGCTCATGCCTGTAATCCCAGCACTGTGAGACACCAAGGTGGGAGGACTGTTTAAGCCCAGGAGTTCAAGACCAGCCTGGGCAACATAGTGAGAACTCATCTCTACAAAAAAAAAATAAATCAATCAAAAAAATTAGCAGAGAATGGTAGTGCGTGCCTGTTGTCCCGGGCGCCACTCAGAAGGTTGAGGGAGAAAGATTGCCAGAGCCCAGGAGGTTGAGGCAGAAAGATTGCCTGAGCCCAGGAGTTTGAGGCTTCGGTGAGCCATGATTGTGCTACTGCACTCTAGTCTGGATGACAAAGTGAAACCCCAACACAAAGGAAACCAAACAAACAAAATAGTGCCTCTTCACAGCGACTTCTTCAGCTCTGGCAGGAGAATTGCTGCTGTGCCCCATAGCATTTTGGACTCTCTTTCAAGTCCAGATAGCATGGTACTGATGACATTTACTCTAATATAATCATCTCTCCTACTGTCTGCGAGCTCCCCGGGTGGCAGGGATTATGTTTTATTCACCTTTCCCCTCTCTGACCACAGCCCAGCGCCTGGCACAGAATGTTTGTTGGCTTGAAACTTTGTGAGAGTTCTTGGGGAGGGAGTGAACCATCACCTGCAAACTGCACCTGCCTATCTCAGTGTGAGAAGAGTACACTCATCATTGTGGGAGTGAAGGCTGGTAGGCCTGCAGTCCTGCCAACACCTGCAGGCTGTGGGAGAAAAAACGGCCTGGGTGCCAACAGGGCCCAGTAATCCCAGGGGACAATGCAGGTGTTTAGAGGCTCAGATTCAGAACAAACAATGGCTATGAAAGCTGAGGAAACAATGCTGCCCAAGGCAAGTGATGAGAGTCAGAGGCTATGTTTTGGCCCAACAATTAGGCTCCCTGGATAAATGGTGGAAGAGGTAACTCCTCATAGGAACTTCCTACGTGAGAGGCCACCAGCAGTGCTCTGGGATGCTCTTAAACCACAGGCTCAATCAGGCATGGTGGCTCACACCTGTAATCCCAGCACTTTGGGAGGTGGAAGCGAGAGGATTGCCTGAGCCTATGGGTTTGAGACCAGCCTGGGCAACTTGGTGAGAACTCATCTCTACAATAAATCAAAAAATTAGCTGGGTGTGGTGGCACACGCTGTAGTTCCAGCTACTCGGAAGGATCGTCTGAGCCCAGCAGGTCAAGGCCGTGGTGGCCTCAAGCAGCGTGCCACTGTACTCTAGCCTGGGCGACAAAGTGAGACTCCGACTGAAAAAACAAAACAAAATCCATGGGCTCTAGGCCAGGCATGGTGGCTCATGCCTGTAATCCTAGCACTTTAGGAGGCAAGGAGGGAAGATCACTTGAGGCCAGAAGTTAGAGACCAGCTTGGGCAACATAGTGAGACGCTGACTACACAAAAATAATTAGCGAGACATGGTGGTGCACACTTATAGCCTCAGATACTCAGGAGGCCGAGGGAGGAAGAATGCTTGAGTCCAGGAGGTCGAGGCTTCAGTGAGCTATGATTATACCAATACATACTCCAGCCTGGGTTGGACAAAGCGAGACCCTGTCTCTGAAACAAACAAAACACAAGAAACCCCACAGGCTGAGTGCTTCCTGAGAAGCCAACAATTAATCTTAATGCAGGCCTCAATGCCCCCTCAAGGCTGGATTCCCTGTCCTTACAGCATGTCCTTACATGCTCGAAAAACCACACGAAATGTCTGAGCAGACACACAACACAGACCCACACCTCCCAGGGAGCATGGGGCGCACGGAGATAGTGCCCTTCCTAGGTTTATAAAATAAGGAGTCCCTGAAGTTTGTCTTCTCTTCAAAAGGATTTTAAATCTCCAATAAGAAGATTTACAAAGTGGCAGACAAAAGAATTTTTTTTTCTTAGAGAGTCTTAGAATGTGAAGAATTTTTATATACAAACACAATAAACAAATCCATAGTATTAATAACATATTAGATTTATAAGAGTGGTCATTTTAACCCTAGCTCTTCTCTCTGCTAAATCTCCCAAGGGCGGAGACAGTACAAAGACAGTGAAAATCCAAGAAAAAGGATTACATTTAAATGAGGTAGGAATATTATAGCTGACCAGTGGTGGAATTGAGGCAGGTTATTTTAGCATAGGTTAGACATAGATAAGTTTCTTGTAGGCAGTTTTAAAATAGGGGAAGCGTCCGGACATTTTTCCTTATCAGCAACAGGTCTGACCGCCCTGCCCACTGATGTGCAGACTTACTGTTAGGGCACGGATAGGGTGAGGGTGGATGGATGGAGAGCGGGGAGGTGCAGCACCGCTGAAGCCGGCAAGCTGGAGGTGTGCGCTGGCAACCCAGAGATCCAAGTAAATGCAAAGAATTGCAGCACACAAAGAGGTGAAAGAAGATAAGATTTATTTAAGAAAAGTTCACCCCCCACAGACAGGGAGTCGGCTTACACTCTAGGTGAGTGTGGCACCGTAGCCCCCCAAAGCCCTGGTTTAAATCCTTTTCCTTGCAGTTGGTGCAATCAGGTAGACGTGACTGCTGTGACTTCCTTATCGACCACCTGTGGATGTCTTGGAGAACCTGTGACACAGAGACCCACTGATGTCCGCTCACATTATCATAGCCCCTAAAGAAGGCCGTGACAAGGATTCGAATTCTCCTGCACCTTCCCAAATGACATTCCTTAGAGCGAGTGGAGGGTGCACTTCCCCTTACCTCCTAGGCATTCCCAGTGGGTAGCTTCGGGGGATCCTTGGCTTCCCCGTAGATAGTGCTCAATTTACTGGAAGATCGAATCCCCACTTGCTCTCCCTCTGAGCAGTCATAACTTTTGTAATTACAAGTTTCATGACTTTTACAATCCTTGACCAATGTATGATGTCTTAGGCCTTGTAAATTCCCTTTCCCCTAGGCAAGCTTGATTGACACTATGATATACCTCTGATACCTGGCAACAGAAAGTCTGTTTCTGAAAAGACAAAGTCAGCAAAGTAAATTTTTCCTGAAGTGTGCACTTCTCCAAAAGCATAGCTTCTACTTTCTCATCATTGTATTAAGATTTAGGAAGAAGAGTAAAAAAATGCATTTCCCTGCTCTCAGCCTGTCCTTTCACTTACCAGTGCAAGCCCACCCTTTCAGTTCAAGTTTAACATAATAATCACTGTAAGAATCTATCAAGTTCCCTGCAGAAGATAGGTGCTTATTCAGGAAAAGCCTACCCCTTAGCTCATTGGAGATACAGAAATTGTGATCAACACAACCTTTCAGTTTATGGTTGTCATGATGATTGCTGTAAAATTCTAGCAGGTTTCCTGTCAAGGGCAAAATGGGTGTTCAGGAATAGCCCACCCCTTAGCACATCGAGGGGGAGGGGATGGTGGTCAAGGTTTGGAATGGATGCCTGTAGTAGCCCACTCTTTGACATAATGGTCACTGGATAGCTGTGTTAAGCTTTTTGTCAGAAGCAGATGCATGGCTTGTTTTTCAAGACGTGCATGCCTGTGCAGCATATCTCTCTCTCTCTCTCTCTCTGTCTCCCCTCCCCCCACCCCCACCAATAAATTCTGCTTTAAAACTATACTGACCCTTCTGAAATGCTTTTCTGTGCTGGGTCAAAAGAATTCATGGCCGGGCTCGGTGGCTCAGCCTGTAATCCCATGCCTTTGGGAGGCTGAGGTGAGTGGATTACCTGAGCCCGCGGGTTCGAGGCCCGCCTGGGCAGCAAGACCTCATCTCTACAAAAAATCAAAAAATCAGCCGGGTGTGGTAGCGCATGCCTGTAATTCCGGCTACTTGGAAGGCTGAGGCTGAAGGATCGCCGGAACCAAGCAGGTCGAGGCTGCGGTGGCCGTAAGCGTGCCACTGCACTCCAGTCGGGGCAACAGAGTGAGACTCCAACTCAAAAAAAAAAAAAAAAAAAAAAGAATTAATGGATCATCATACTGCACCCACCTGGCAACAGAATGAGCTGCCCTATGGGGCTAGGAAGGCAGCTAAGGCTAGAGATTAGTGGTCCCAACCTTTTTAGATATAATGATGTTGTGTTTTTTTTTTGTTTGTTTTTTGAGTTGGAATCTTACTTTGTCGCTCAGGCTGGAGCACAGCAGCACGCTCACCGCCACCGCAGCCTCGACCTGCTGAGCTCAGGCTATCCTTCTGTCTTAGCCTTCCAAGTAGCCTGAACTACAGACACGCACCACCATGCCTGGCTAATTTTTTGATTTATTGTAGAGACAAGGTCTCGCCAAGTTGCCCAGCCTGATCTTGAACCCATGAACTCAGGCAATCCTCTCACCTTGGCCTCCCAAAGTGCTGGGATTATACGTGTGAGCCACCACGCCCAACCAACCTTTTGTTTTAAAATGTGTAGCTCGTTAAATATCTGTCAGTGAATACATGCATGACAAAAAATGACTTTAAACTAAGCAACAATTTTAATTTAATTTAATTTTTTTTTTTTTTTTTGAGTTGGAGTCTCACTCTGTCGCCCAGACTGGAGTGCAGTGGCTGCTCCTGGGCACCGCAGCCTCCACCTGCTGGGCTCCAGCGATCCTTCCGCCTCAGCCTTCTGAGTAGCTAGAATTACAGGCACGCGCTACCACGCCTGGCTGATTTTTTGATTTATTGTAGAGATGAGGTCTCGCTGCCCAGGCGGGTCTCGAACCTGTGGGCTCAGGCAATCCACTCACCTCAGCCTCCCAAAGGCACGGGATTACAGGCTGAGCCACCGAGCCCGGCTACAATTTTAATTTTAAATAAAACTGTATTAAGTTGCAATACCATCTACACTCATTTACTGTGACAGACATACTTATTCTGTCCAAAGACAAGGTTTGATTTATATGTGAATTAAAGAGTCTTCTGCAGTCAAAAGGGGGTTCATGGTCCACAGATTAGGAAACATAGACGCATAATAAATTCGTGTACAGAGTCAGCAACAGTCAGACTTGATAAACTTCCCGGCCCCTAAACCTCATAAATTTAGTCATTTACATATTAAATAATTTATGGTGTTAAGAGCCTAAGAGTCCAGTGTGGGTATACCAGGAAGCCTGCTCTAGTTAAGTTCCTCCGTCTTTCTCTGGCCTAGCCTGCTCTGCGCTTCCTACTGAGATAGGAGATAGCTAGAAAAAGGTTAGGCAGACAGACAGGCAGGTCCTCTGGTAACAAATGTAGTGAACTCCCCAGGCCTCTCGGCTCAGCATTGGTAAACAACTCCCTGGAAGCCTCTCAAGCTAGAGCTTAGGTACTCACTGCTGGGGTTGAAAAGCAACCAATCAGCTCACCATTAGATCCCTACCTTAATACTGGCCAATCAGAACAGCTACAGCTCACAGCTAGTGCTCGCCAATTGGCTTGAACTTAGGGTTATATAAGCACCAGGTTTTCAGACCCAGACGGGCAACCCCTTCGGGCCCCCTCCTCCTGTGGGAGCTTTTCCGTCCTCAGTAAATCCTGCTTTCTCACCTTCTGACTGTCCATGACCCTCATTCTTCCTGGGCATTAGACAAGAACCTTGACCCTGAAGAGCTGCAACCTGAAGAGCTGCAGAAGATCATCGGAGTAGAAAAGGCATGCACCCCAGAGGCTGGCTTGCCAGTGAACAGAACCAGCTGAACCAGGAGAGCTGCCAGAGGAAGGTGAGACTCCAAAGCTGAGGCACCCAGGGGTCTAGGATTGCCAACCTACCAAACCAGCAACACTCTCAGGGCTTGGCTTGCCAGCCCGTTAGAGCCAGCCCCCCTCACCCCCCCAATCACAACACTCAGAGCTTGGCTTGCCAGTCCATTAGAACTGACACTTGTAGGGTTAGGCTTAACAGTCCTTCCACAACCGTCTCTCGGGCTTGGCTGGCTGACCCATTGAGCTGACACTCTTGAAGCCTAGGCTGACCTGAAAAATCCGCATCACTACCTTTCTGTTCTCTCTTTTTTTTTCTTTTTTGAGTTGGAGTCTCACTCTGTCACCCAGACTGGAGTGCAGTGGCCGCTCCCGGCCACCGCAGCCTCGACTAGCTGGGGATCCGGTGATCCTTCCGCCTCAGCCTTCCGAGTAGCGGGAATTACAGGCGCGCGCTACCACGCCCAGCTGATTTTTTGATTTATTGTAGAGATGAGGTCTCGCCAAGTTGCCCAGGCGGGTCTCGAACCCGCGGGCTCAGGCAATCCACCCACCTCAGCCTCCCAAAGGTGCTAGATTACAGGCTGAGCCACCGAGCCCGGCTTTTCTGTTCCCTTTGTAGCAGTGTCTTGAGGTCTGTCTGGTGTCATCTCCCAGAGTCACACCCAACCTGCTCCCTAATCCCTGGGGTAGTTGCAGAGAAAGTCTCTGTGCCTGCAGCTTCTCACTTTCCCATGAGGCCCAGGAAGCAGATTTGGGAGCCTTTTACCTTTGCTGCTAACAGAGTAAACAAAACTGAATTAACACACCAGGGACGTAATTAGGCTCCATAATCAGGAAGTCCTTGTAGTCATGGAGTCTGGTTAATTTATAATTCCTGACTCCCTCAGGAAGCTGCTTTTGGCTTCAACCCTCCGGTTCAGCACCCCAAAGGTAGGGATTATCAAACCACCCCCTCGCTGTTGATTCTAACTTTAAAAAGCAACCAAGGAGTGTCTGAAAACAAAGTCCTAGCCCAAGAATAAATAGGTTCCAGAGGAAGCAGAGTATTTTGCATTTCTGAGGACCTCTCCAATAGGTAATAGTCATTTCCCTGAGGTGGGAATTATGACCCATAAAAATGGGTTTGAGGAATTAAAGTTAAGGCTATATTGCTGACAGACTGACAGATTATGAGGCACTGCTGTCTGGAGCAATTTCGGCGAGTCTTGCCCGGGGTCACTTCACATGATTTCACGCAGAGACACAGCCTGGGTATCACCCCTCCCCAGTTCCAATACCCACATTTGTCTTAACTTTTCTACTTATCTCACCGTATGTCTGTTTCTCAATCCCACTAGTAAGTCAGAATGTGAGGCTCCTAACAGAACTTAAAATAATTTTTCTACTAGGACATGATTCTCCCCAGACCACACAATTCTCATGAGTAATTGACCAATGGCATCCCTGCTTCCTCTGGTTTCTCCTCAGACTCACTGAGCCCAAGCATGAGACCTAAACAAAACCCCCTCTACTCCCTCTTATTGAGATGCTCCTCTGTCTTCCATGGTGTGCAGTCTCTCTAGCTGATATTTAATATAATTTTGACAGCATATGTGCTCCTGGTGGTCTTCTTTTGATGGTCTTTATCAAAATGACTGCATGCAAGACATTTCCTCCCCATGAGGCAATTTGTAGACAGATAATACACTAATTTCCATATGACTACTTGTGAAACACCATGTTAGGTAATTTGTATTGCTTATTTTATTGTATTTTTCAAGAAAATGCTATGAAGAAGGCATCATCATTCTTATTTTATAGATGAGGAAGCTAAGGCTCAGAAACAGTAACTTCAGTAGCACACTGTTAAAAAACAGAGGAGTTGGAATTAAGTCTAAGTCATTTCCAGTGGCTTATTCAATCAAACGTGGTCAATGTTAAGGACGTTTAAGAACAAAAAGAGGTAGCATGCACCTGTAGTTCCAGCTACTTGGAAGGCTAAGGTGGAAGGATTGCCGGAGCCCAGCAGGTTGAGACTGTGGTCTCACTCTGGGCGACAGAGTGAGACTCCAACCAAAAAAAAAAAAAGAAAGAACAAAAAGAGGAAAGTTTTCTGAGGGACCATTCAGGAGACTTGGGAGACATGTCTTAATTCTTAAGATAGGTCTTACAGAGTGATTCTGAGTCTGTCATGTAAAAAGATGGAAGTTGGGCAAAGCGGCTCATGCCTTTAATTCCAGCACTTTGGGAGGCAGAGGTGAGAGGACTGCCTAAGCTCAGGGTTCCAAGACCAGTGTGGGCAACTTGGCAAGACCTCGTCTATACAATAAATAAAAAAATTAGCCAGGGATGGTGGCATGTGCCTGTAGTTCCAGCTACTTGGTAGGCTGAGGTGGAAGGATCGCTTGAGCCTAACAGGTCGCGGATGCGGTAGCCATGAATATGCCACTGGACTCCAGCCTGGGAGATACGGTGAGACTCCAACTCAAAGAAAGAAAAAAAAAGATGGAAAAAGTGTGCTCTAGAAAAACTGCATAGCACATGCAAAGCTCAGCACTGAATGTGTATGGTGAGTTTGAAAAGTAGCCAAAAAGCAGATGAACCTAAAATGATTCCAGCTGGCAGCATGGCGAATGAAGCAAGTAGAGACAGACTGAGACAGCAAGAGCTAATGAGGGCTTGGACTCAGGAAGGAATAGTGGGAATGAAGGTAACACGCTTGCTCTGAAAAATATTTTGGAGGTAGCACACACAGTATTTGATGGCAGATTTGCTTGGTGCAGGGAGATCCTGGGCTGAAGCCTAGGGTTTAGGAGATTTAGGGGGATGATGATACATTAAATGAGATGGCAAATACGGGTGGGAAAGCAGGTTTGGGATGTTCAGAGACAAGGCTGGGAATATGCAGCCAACGGTAAAACCTGGGAGAAACACCATATTCATGCCAATGAGACAGTGAACTTGAAGACGATGGGACTGGAACTGGAGGACAGAGAAGACAACTTTATCTATAATACTTTTCTTCTTTTTTTTTGAGTTGGAGTCTCCATCATCCAGGCTGGAGTTCAATAGCACACTCACGGCCACCCAATTGTCGTCCTGCTGGGCTGTGGCGATCCTTCTGCCTCAGCCGTCCAAGTAGCCGGAACTACAGGCGCGTGCCACCACGCCCGGTTGTTTTATTGATTTATTGTAGAGACGAGGTCTCACCATGTTGCCCAGGCTGGTCAATCCTCAAGCAATCCTCTCGCCTCGGCCTCCCAAAGTGATGGGATCACAGGCTTGAGCCACCGCGCCTGGCATTTTTCTTATTTTCAAAAATAACTAGGAGTGATGGTAAATATTTGACATGGTATACCCAAACGCTTATCTTAGTTTCCGTATTTTAAACAATTTCCCCACAATTCGTGCTTGGGATTAGTTGTTTAAAATAACTTAAATGATGCATCAGATGTTTCTGGAGTACCATGTGATGGCACTCCTGCAGGCATTTGGAATATCTGCCCCCTTCTACTGTCCCGTCCATGAAGCCTTCCTTTCAGAAGTTACCAGGCCTGGAGTTCAGAAACTTGGCTTCTGGTTATAGCTTAGCCGCTAAGCGTAGGACCCTGGGCAAGTTTTTTTTTCCCCTTGGGTCTCCTCCAGTTTTCAAATCCTATGACTTAGCGCTGCAAGGGCACCTCAGCATTCCTTTTTCTCACAGAGACGGTCCCCGCGGAGTGCAGATGAAGGGCTGACCTAAGAAGTTTCCAAATGCTCCTTCACACTTCCGCTTCCCACTCCATCATAGCCCAGGAGTGAACGGATTTTCCTCATGGGATTTCCAATTTGCAAGGAAATCGTTCGTCTTTTTTGGTAACGAGAGGGTACAAGATAGGTCCCGATTCCAGTCTAATCAAGGGCGCCAACTTCTGTACACTCAGCATCATAAGGTGTCACTACCACACAGAGCAAAGAAGGGTTGGTCAGTCGCAACCAATCTCGAATTAACCCTTCCGGGTCACTGTGGTCCCTCCGGGACTCCAGACTCCGCCCACGGCCCAGCCTTTAGGTTGCTGACTCCGCCCACTCACGTGACGCATAATTTCCGTGCCGCGTTGGTGGCCCGAACCAATCGCAAGCCGCAGAACCTGCTCAGGCTCCGTGAAGCCCCGCCCCATGACGCCGACGCGCGGCGACGGCGATGGGGCTGGGTGGCTGTGCGGCGCGGAGTCTCGGGTCGGTGCTATGGCTCAGGGCCATCTCCCGGGTAGCGGGTCCCCCGGCTGTAGCCCGGCCCCGACTTCGGCTGCTGGAGGTGGGGCGGCTTCCCGCGGGAGCGGCGTTCGGCCGGGCCTGCCTGACTCCCGGCTTTGTGCGCGGCCTGTACAGCGGGTCCAGGCCGGAGGAGCAGGCGGAGGAACCTGCCGGCGAGGAGTCGGGCGCAGCAGGTAGGAATGTGGAAGACCGCGAGGGAGACCCACTCCGGGCAGCCGGGAGCCAGGTCCCGGCCACGGCGGCTCTAGGTTTCCCTCTCTGCATTTCACTGGCTCCAGCCTTCCTGTTCATGGAGGAGACATTGAGGGCAAGAGATGAACTGTCATCTCCAAAACTTCGTCCGGACGGCCACCTCGTACCGTTGGTATGACAACCTCACCGTCCTCATCCTCTTCGCGTTCTCCTGGAAAATGGATTTGTTGGGAGCGTTGGAGTTGTGAGGCTCCTGAGGAAGAGCCAGAGGCGGGTGTAAGAAGCGCCAATAAGTCGGGCGTGGTGACTCACACCTGTCATCCCGGCGTTTTGGGACCAGCCTGAGCAACTTGGCGAGACCTTGTCTCTACAACAAATAAAAAGAAATTAGCCAGGCGTGGTGGCGCGTGCCTGTAGTCCCAGCTACTTGGAAGGCTGAAGTGAAAGCATATCCTGAGCCCAGCAGGTCCTGAACCCAGGCTGCGGTGGCCGTGAGCGTGCCACTGCACTCCACCCTGGGCGACAGAGTGAGACTCCAACTCAAAAAAAAAAAGCGCCAATAGGAGATAGGTCCAAGTTAAGATCCTCTAAGTGTTCCTGACTTTTTTATAAACGCGAGAGATGGTAAACAGATCACATCTGAGAAAACGTAGAGTATGAGAGAAAGGTCTTAGTGGACTTAGCTACTAGGCCCTTTGGAGTCAGCTTTAGAACTAAGAGAGCTATACATTTGCAGGCTCTAATGCTCCAAGCTGAAGAGCAGAATATCTAAATCTCTACAGGGAAAAAAAAATTTTTCATAGGTAAACAATTGTTAATAGCTCAAATGGCTTGAGAAAACCTGAGGGTTCAAAATGAGAGTCAGTTAAATCTTTAGCTCTCTCATCGATCTTAGGGCACACTAATTCTGCTAGGCCTAAGGGCCTTCATCTCTCAGTTGAAGGTTGTGGACCAGATTCTGCCTAAGAGTCCTTCCAGCTCATAGTTCTAGTACTGTGACCCCTTATGGCTGGGATTTGATTTAATTTGCCACTCCAATTTGTGCTGTTTTTCTTTGTATATAGCATTTCTGTATTTAGGGTGTATTGCTCATTTTAAGTATTAGTGAATAAGAAGTCATTTGTCACTGATGTTGGTTCTACTTGCATATGGTTGTATAGTGACTCTGTGTAACCTGAGCACTCTGACCACAAAAGTTGAGCAGTGCTCTATGATACTCTGCCTGGGTACAGCTTCCGGAAGCCCTGGGCCCTCCCATCTTTCAAAACATTTTGGCTCGAAACACCCTCATGGAGGAGCAGTTTCACAGTGAGCTGCCTGCATTTCTGGGTGCATATATATAGGTCTATCTTCTTCTTGGCAATCTGATATAAATATTTGTGTATTTCAGATCATACTGGTCCTAAGTTTGACATCGATATGATGGTTTCACTTCTGAGGCAAGAAAATGCAAGAGACATTTGTGTGATCAGGGTTCCTCCAGAAATGAAATATACAGATTACTTCGTGATTGGTAGCGGAACTTCTACGCGACACTTACATGCCATGGCTTACTACATTGTGAAAATGGTAGGATGCTTTCTTTTCTCTTTTGTACCATTAACTGAGTGAAATAGTGTCAGTGCAACACTTAGAGAAAAGCCATCATGTGAGGTTACATAAGAAGCCCAGATTTTCAGAATTTGCGTGAGAGCATTTTATGTTCTTTGATAGTAAAAGGTATGGGAACACATATTCAGCCTTATTAAGATATTTCTAACTCTTGTTTTTATGGTCACAAGGAAAATAACCTGAGGCGCCGGAAGACAGTATAATAGAGATTTTTTTAGAGCCGCACTGTGCAGTAGGGGTGGCCACTAGCCACAATGGCTATTTAGTTATAAATTAAAATTCCAGTTTCAGTTTTATTAAGTCATATTTCAAATGCTCAGCAGTTCCATAGTTGCAAAAAGTTTTATTGGATGGTGCTGACCTAGAGTTTAATTCAAATGCTTGAGCATGTCCAGTGTTCCTATGCATTGTGCTGGGTATTGGGAAGGTAAAAATGAAAAAGATGCAGTCTTTGCCCTATGAACTCACAGGTCTAGTTGAGGAAAGGAAAGGTAGATCGTTTTCCAGTTGGACTGAATATGAATCAGTGAGGAAGAAGCTGTACTTGAAACCTCCAGCTGATTCCCCTTCCTCAGACAACATAACGTCTCTCACCCTGCTGAAAATTGGTCAGAGAGGAAGAGCAAAAAGAATAGCTGGGGTTGCCAAGGGAAGGATTACAAAATAAGAAGAGGGCTGAACATAGCACCCTGGTACAAAAGGACAGCAGAAGATTCCAAGGGATAGTTAGAAAGTTAGGGAAAGAACAGAAGTATGGAGAAGAGATATAAAAGACAGGGTACCACTAGAGTCTCTATCTGCTGTAATAGTGGGATGGAGCAAGATGAAGACTTTGATCACTGGACTTGGGGATGTAAAAAGAATGTGAGGTTTTACAGAGGTGTTTCTGTGGAAGAGGAATAGAAATTGCTTTTATTTTTAGGATGTGATATCTTTGAGAGATCATTTAAAAAAATTTTTTAATTTGAAAGATGTGGGGTACAATTCAGGGTTAGGTGCACAAATGTTCATTATGCAGGTACCCTTGTTGATGAGGTGTGTGCTTGCCCACCCAGCTGAGTCCCACTACTGCCAATCCTTTTCTTAGAGTATTACGATAATTGTTCAAGGTCCGCTTATGAGTGAGAACATGTGATACTCAGAAATTGCTTTTACACAGATTTAAAGTGAGAAAAGAGAAATGCAAGGTTAAGGAAGTTTTGTTGTTTGTGGTAAAAAATATTATGGAAATCCTATCCCCATTTCAGTGGCTTTAAGTACATTCATATTGATGTGCAATCATTACACTATGCCATCTATCTGCAGAACTTTTACGTCTTGCAAAATTGAAACTGTACACATGAAACAGTAACTCCCTAATTCCCCTTCCTCAGACAACTACCATGCTTTCTCTGAATTTGACTATTCTTCAGTACTTCATGTAGGTAGAATCATACAGTATTTATCCTTTTGTGATTGGCTTATATCACTTAGCATAATGTCTTCAAAGTTCATCCATTGTAGTATGAGCCAGAATTTCCTTGTTTCTTAAGACCAAATAATAATGTCTTATGTGTATATCACATTTTGTTTATCCATTTATCCCACTGGATTCATCCCACTTGGATTGTTTCTACCTTTTGGCTATTGTGAATAATGCTGCTGTAAATAAGAGTGTAGAAATACTGTTTGTGTCTCTGCTTTTAATTATATTGGGTATGTCCCCAGAAATGGAATTGCTGGATCATATGGTGATTGTTAATTCTTTTTTTTTCTGTTCATCCAGCCTGGCACAAAGCTGAATGCTTTTAATTTTTTGAGGCGCTATCATACTGTCTTACATAGTGGCTACATCATTTTGCATTCCTTCCAGCGGTGCAAAAAGGTTGCAGTTTCTCCACATCCTAGCTAACACTTTTATTTCCTGCTTTTTTTGAGTTTGAGTGTCACTCCATCTCCCAGGAGGCTGGAATGCAGTGGCACACTCACAGCCACCCCAGCATCCACCTGCTGGGTTCTGGCGATCCTTCCGCCCCAGCCTTCCAGGTAGCCGGAACTACAGGTGTGCGCTACCACACCTGGCTAACTTTTAGTTTATTGTAGAGACGAGGGCTCGCCAAGTTGCCCAGGCTGTTCCTAAACCTGCGGGCTCAGGCAATCCACTCACCTCGGCCTCCCAGACTGCTGGGATTACAGGCTGGGCCGCTGGGCCACTGAACCCGGCCATAAGTGTGAGTCTTTTGCCCCTATGGTTAGGATTATTCCTAAGAATTTATTCTTTTTTATGGTATCATGAATGGAATTATCTTCTTAATTTCCTTTTCAGGCTTCTCGTTGTTAATGTGCAGAAACACAACTGATTTTCTTGTTTTGAGACAAGGTGACTTCTACATGTGAGATTGTATCGTTTTTAAACAAAGATAATTTTACTTCTTCCTTTCCAATTTGAATGCCTTTTCTTTTCTTTCCTAACTGCCCCCACTAGAACTTGCAATGTTATGTTGAATAGAAGTAGCAAAAGCAGACATCCTTGTCTTTATCTTAGAGGGTAAGCTTTTAGTCTTTTACCATTGGGTTGGCTGTGTGCTTTTCATTTACGGCCTTTATTACGTTGAGGTAATTTCTTTTCATTCCTAATTTTTTCAGTTTTTATTATGAAAGAATGTTGAATTTTGCCAGATGCTTTTTCTGCATCAATTCAAATGATAATGTAGATTTTTTTTCTCAAACCCACAGGCTCCCAAAGTGCTGGGATTACAGGCTGAACCACTGAGCCCCGCCGATTTTTTTCTCTTCATTCTGTTAATGTGGTGGTATTGCATTGGTCAGGTTTCATGCTGAGCCATCCTTGCATTCCAGGAATAAATCCCACTTGGTCATGGTGTATAATCCTTTTAATATGGTGAATTTGGTTTGCTAGTATTCTGTTGAGGATTTTTGCACCAGATGTTCATTGAGGATATTTGTCTGTAGTTTTCTAGTAGTGTGTCTTTGTATTAGGGCAATGCTGGATGAAATGAGTTAGGAAGTGTTTCCTGCTCTTTAATTTTTGGTAAGAGTTTGAGGAGAATTAGCATTCTCATTTAAATATTTGGCAGAACTTATCAGTGAAGTTATCTGGTCTAGGGCTTTTCTTTTTCAGGAAAATTCTGATTACTTTTTAGTCTCCTTACAGTTATAGGTCTTTTCAGACTTTATATTTCTTCATGATTTAGTATAGTAGGTTATGTTACTTCCATATTTGCTTTGTAAATTTTCCTCTTACCATTGCGTTTGCTGTACCCCATAAGTGTTGGCATGTTTTAAAATTTCATTTGTCTCGAGATAGTTTCTGTGGCCTAATGTATAATCCATCCTGGAGAGAATTTCATATGCACTTGAGGAAGATGTGTATTTTGCTGTTGTTGGGTATGTTCAATGTCTGTTAGTTCCAATTGGTCTATTAGTGTTGTTCAAGTTCTCTTTTGTTATTGATCTTCAAGTTGTTCTATCCGTTGTTGAAATCGGGGTTTTGAAGTCTTACGTTGCTATTTCTCCCCTTTAGTTTTGTCAGTGTGCTTCCATACATTTGGGAGCTTTGATGTTTGGCATGTGTGTGACCTTCATCTCTTGTAAGCTTTTGACTTAATGGCTGCCTTGTCTATCTTATGTTAGTATATATGTTGGGTTTTGTTTGTTTTTTTGAGTCGGAGTCTCACTCTTTCACCCAGGCTGGAGGGCAGTGAGTGGCACCCTCACAGCCACCACAGTCTCAGCCTGCTGGGCTCAGGCAATCCTTCCGCCTTAGCCTTCCAAGTAGCTGGCACTACAGGCATGTGCCACCATGCCTGGCTAATTTTTTGATTTATTGTAGAGATGAGGTTTTACCAAGTTGTCCAGCAGTCCTCTCACTTCGGCCTCCCAAAGTGCTGGGATTATAGGCATGAGCCACTGTACCTGGCCTTATCTGTTGGTTTTAACAGAATAACTGAGACCATTTATAGGATGTTAGGAATAGACACATGGGATGAGGAAGTACCATTAACATGTCATGAAGGGTAGATGAAATTGGTAGCACCGAGAAGACCTAGCTTTAAACAGGATCATGGCATCTGCTGTCTCTGAGAGTGAAGGGAAAAGCTGGGATGAACATGAGCATCGATGTAGGTGGGGCCCAAGTGTTGAGTAAGCTTAGGTCTTTCCACCTAGGTAAATGTGTGGGGTGGCCCTCTCAGAAAGGTTTGGGCAGGATTCAGGAGAAAGGTATAGGAAGTGGCTAGGATTTAGAGGGGGAAAAGGGGGGAAATGGTTTCCCTAAGTTATTAACATGGGGCAAGTACAGCTATGAGGAATGAGGAAGCTAGTTCCTAACTTAAGACCAAGAAAAACACCCCCAAACCCTTAGCAAGAACAGACTTTCCCCCTCTCCTCTCCCTTTAATTAACAACCTGGCTTTTTTTCAGTACAAATATCTAAAATGTAAAAGTGATCCTCACGTTAAGATTGAAGGGAAGGACACTGATGACTGGCTATGTGTGGATTTTGGTAAGTTGTCATATTTTATACATACATAACGGTATTATACTAATCTTACAAGATTTTTGAATTTGCTTAAAGTAACAAGTATCTTATTTTATAATGCAGGTGGTCTCACATGTAAAATTTTCACCTAACCAAAGTACTCTAATACACTACTGGAGGAAGACATATACAATAATGGTATATATGTAACTGGACACACAGACCAAAAAGGTGGTGAACAGGATGAATAACAGAGGCGGGAGAGATGCCCTAGTGGTGGTAGAGGAAGGCTTGGGAACTGGGATGCATGTGACCTCGGCCATAAATACATCAGAGGATGACAAAAGCAGAGGGCTAGAATTTTGAAAAGATCTACGAAGTTGGGGTATTAATGTGCACATAGTTTCGAAGCATCTCCCACCAAGATACTCATCATAAAGGGGAAGACAGTAACTGTATGTCAAGAACTGTGAGGGGTCTGAGATTTTATCCTACTTGCAGGCTAACAAGTTATCCTGCTAGATTCATGGTTACTAGTAAAAATCACAAGACGATTCCAGAATTAGAGACAAAGGGCAGTTTGTTAATCAAAGCAGTAGCTGTTGCTGGCATCAATTTTGCACTGTTTTTCTGAGCCCTAGATCCATAGGGCAACACAAGGGCCAGATGACACCAACACATACAACTGTGTTGTGTGAGAACAACTCAGATTAGGGTGTCTGTGTCTCTTATAATTGGCAAGAAGCAGACCTGCTGCTGCTCTGATGAGAGACAACCAAATTTCTCAGCTTTGTCACTGTTCACATTTTGCACCAGGTAATTTTGTTGTGGGGAGGGGTGTCTCTTTTCAGATATTTTACAGTAAGATGGGGCTCCTCCCCATTTTGATTTTGTGACAAAAATGTTCCTATACATTGCCAACATTGTCCTGAATTGACAGATGCTGCTGTAAGCAAAGCTGCCCTTTGCTCTGGAAGGAGGCAGTATCTTTCTGATAAGACTATTCACTATACAGACATTCTTGGAAAGACAGTCCAGGACAAAAGGCAGTCAGGGCTTTACACACAGGATGTGCAGAAATGTGATGCCCATGGAGAACTGTCTCCCAGGAGAACCCTGACAAACCACCTTTAGTCACTTGTATAAAGTTAAAACGTCATAATGCGACATACTGATGCCATGTACCTCTTATATGATGCACCAAGAAAGGCACAGCATCACTTTTGTGGTACTTGGCTGGAATGGGGTCCACGGTTTACATTTTTACAAAGTTCCCAGGTGGTGCTCATCTGGGAATCACACTTTGAGAACCATTGCTCTAGTTACTAGCTTTAAACTAGCCTCAGAGGGTTGCGAGATAACAAGAATAAAAGTAAACGAACTATTTATTTCTTCATTGTAATTCTTATCTGTCCCCGATAGGCAGCATGGTGATTCACTTGATGCTTCCAGAAACCAGAGGAATCTATGAATTGGAGAAATTATGGACCCTACGTTCTTATGATGACCAGTTAGCTCAGATAGCACCTGAGACACTACCTGAAGACTTCATCCTTGGGATAGAAGATGACACTTCATCTCTGACTCCAGTGGAGTTCAACTGTGAATAAAATTTTGTGAACTATTTTAGTCACATTAGCTTTAGATTGAATCACTTCTTGGAAGATACAGCTTCTAAATCCCATCTCCTTGCTTAGGTTGCTGTTAGAACAGGTCTTCTCTATCTCATGGGCGCTTCTGCTGACTGACATACAGAGATTGTAGATAACTGTGCTAATACTTACACCAAGAATCCAAGAATCAGTGCATTCAAGCCTAAATTTGTATATGTTGCCTCTGTCCCAGAAATTCCATCAGGATTTCTTGGAGCTAGCACTGGCTCCTGTGCTTACGTGAGCTATGCTCAGATTTTTATTAATCTTCCTTAAATGTACATCTTACTCTGTTTAATGGAATGGCCAAAATTTAAATTAAAAAAAAAAATTAGTTGGGCTCGGTGGCTCAGCCTGTAATCCCGTGCTTTGGGAGGCTGAGATGAGTGGATTGCCTGAGCCCGTGGATTCGAGACCTGCCTGGCCAACTTGTCGAGACCTCATCTCTACAACAAATCAAAAAATTAGCTGGGCATGGTAGCGCGCGCCTGTAGTTCCGGCTACTCAGAAGGCTGAGGTGGAAGGATTGCCAGAGCCCAGCAGGTCGAGGCTGTGGTGGCCAGGAGCAGCCACTGCACTTCAGTCTGGGCAACAGGGTGAGACTCCAGCTCAAAAAAACAAAACAAAACAAAACAAAAATTACCCCAACTAGTCCTGATTACTTTTTGAGGTGATAATATTCTTCTAGGAAGACTTTTGAACCCTTTAGGAATATTCCAAATGACCAAAGAAAGCAAATGTAAAGTATAAGGAAAAACTATAAACCTGTAGTTCTTAGTTCACATGCAACAGTATTATCAAGGTTCACATCAAGTACCATGGATGGAGGAGCTTAATTTACCAGTAAGTATTGGTGCTTGTTATGACACTGACATAGCATTACCAAAAATCTAAGTTTAGAGTCTGCAAAACTCAAATTCACAACATTCACTTTCATTTGAAAACCAAAAAAATATACCAACACAGCAAACTGCATCTAAATGATGAAAAATGAAATATTTTATTCTGCATCAAGGTATCTGAAAATGAAGCTGCAATTGGGGCACATTATAGATGAGGAATGATCCATATACGGTGAGTACAAAACTCAATTACAGAATTATTTCTTAGCTAGTACCAGATACTCCAAATTATCAATGCTTAAGTGAAAGTAAAATATGATTTGCCATACTAAAAGGCTAGAAGTGAAATATGACAGAATTTAAACCAGCAGATATAAATGCAGCACCTATCTGTATTTAAAAAAAAAAAAAAATCAAACATTGGCAAAAAATCAAATACTGAGGAAGAGCTCTGGCCTTAAACACATCTCACCTGAAATCCAACCAGAAAGCCAGTCCATGACTCTTTAGCAATTTTAATTCATTGTAATGGAAAAAAAATTATGACTACTAGGTGAATCCAGTGACAAAAAGGGCACTTTTTAAAATTTTTGGCTAAAACTACAAAATAAACCAGTTTTCTGAAAATATTTAGGAAAACAGTTCAAATCATTTTCAAAATGTCTAACTGATAAGCTGACCTTCAGAAAAAAAATGTATCTAGTTTGTATAGAAATTCATCTTGAAATATCAGTGAGGCAAAGTGATTTTTAAGGGGTTATATATGCCCTTCATATCAGTGTAATGTGACTGCAATCATCTTATGAACAAAACACAAAACAATTCAGAGAGCAGCATGGCCGTGGAGACCACCCACACCCAACATAATTGTACATCCTGGGCTTTGCCATCAAGTTAAGGAATGGGCAGACAAGTTCAGTATCGAAGGTTAGATAAAAGTTTTCACAGTCATTCAAATTATATTCCAAAACCTGTTTTCTTGTATCCTCTACCTTTTGCCTTATTTTCAAATAACTGGCTGCAGAGTATATGGAAATCTTGCTAACGTTTTATGTGATATTTTAGGTGGAGTTTAATTTTTTTATTTTTCATTGCTTTAAAATCTTCACAACAGCTTACTGAGGGATCAAGACAGTGCCAGGCACATGGAGATGTAGTCTTTTGTTGCCTTTAAGCGCTGTCACACCTTGTCTGACTGTCCCATTGGTCTTCATAAAGTATTTAGTTTGAAGTCTGCTCAAAGTGGAGACCAACTGTTCTGCAGTATCTTGGCAAACTGAGCAGCCTATAAGATAAGCTGAAGCTTGCTTTTTGCCAATCATGTTAAAGTCCTGCATCTCTTCACTTATGTACTTTAAGTAGTGATAGTCAAAAGCACAAAGCGTTTATGCGCTTCATCTTGTAGCTAAACAAAACGGAAGTCTCCTGAAGCCATTTAAACCAGCCGTTCCAGTACCTCCTGCCACCACTTTGCTCTGTTAGTACCATTGAAACCTTCCCAATGATAAACAAAAGAATAAATGGGATTGCTGCTCTCCAAATATAGGCACTGCTCCATACTTTTGAACATTTATTGGATTTTTCCAACGAGTAACTGTGTCAAAAGCCTCAAAAAACCTGAAATCAATTTTCCAGCTTTACTGTCACCAGCCAGAAGTAAAAATCTTTCTCAATTATTTGCCTGTTAGCTGTAAGTTTTTAAATTTATTTTTTAAAAAATGGTTGGACTTCTATCATTATAAAGCATATAAAATTTTCAAAAAAAGGAACAATTTTGCTTTTCATTGTATTACTGAATACCTGAGGTAGTTGAGTAAAAATGCACGTTGAATACCCCTGCCAACACCATTGAGCACTTCCCTTAGGTTATTCATGTTAGTGTTAGATAATGATAAAACTGAGAACAGTTTTTCTATGCTAATGGCTTAACATTTTTGTTCCTGTGATCATCATTCTGATCCAATTTTAACAACTGGATTTAGGAGCAATCTATTTATTTGATGAATTTAGTGAATGTATCAGTAAGCCAATTTCTGGCATTATGGGGGACTATTAAGAAAAGTTAGAATTGTTATGCTGTGAGACTCCAACAAAGGGAAGTGCAGAGCTCCTCTCTTTCCCTCCCTCCCCCCCTCATTTTTTTTAAAGCTGGGTGTCATACATTTCAGAGAGCATAAAGTATACATTCTCACAGAGACAGGAGTTCAAAAGTTGCCTGGTCCTCAGAAACAACTGGCTAGGTAAAAACTTGTGCATGTGGTCTGGATGGGGGTCGGCCCGTCTGTTGGTTAAGCAATCTGTCTTTGGTTTGGCATCTGCCTCTGTGGTGGGCTGTTTCCTGAGCCTTTACTTCCGCCTTGACTGAGGTGGTCCACTTTGCAGAGCTTTCTGCTGTTGATGCTGCTTTACCTGAGTCAGAATTTCCTGAATTTTTCTCTGGGCAACCTGAAAAAGGACACAGCTTTGAAAATTCTGCCTGATCAGAAGTTACTACAAGTTATTTTCCTCTTCTATCTTCAACAACTTCAAATAAAAATGCATCTGAATTTTAATGATACATGCTAGTCAGTTTTCAGTGGTCTCTGAAATCACCAGCTAAAAGGGAGACTAAAGTCTCAAGCGTCAACAACCTTAGACATTTGTATGTGGTAAGCGCACCCACAAGAAAGATGCAGAAGTTTATCTTGTTTGAGCCCACTTGCCTGGCAAGCATAGAAGTGACCAGTTATTTTGACAACCACTTGGTCATTCTCATCAGGTGTCTGGTCACGAGGGACAACGACTTCTGCGCTTGACAAATTCTGGAGCTCATTCACCTAAAAAAGAGAAACATGAATCACATTAAGTGGAGTTTTTAAAAACCACCATTTCCTGAGCACTTAACTGTGCACCACTGAGCTACAGCTTTACAGGTTTCACTTAATCCAGTAGTAATTCTATGAGATTATTAACATTATCCCCATTTCAAGATAATGAAAAACGAAGCCTCATCCAAAGAAACTTATTTGCCCAGTTACACAAGTGAATGGCAAAATGAGATTCAATTTCTGATTCAGAATCTGATTATAAAGTGTATGTGCAATCACCTCAAAATGCTTTGAAAATGACTTTAGAAGCTATATGTATTAGGGAAAGACTGGAAACTGCTGACTTTTTTCAGTTAGGTAACAAGTTATAGACAAAAATTTTTCAATTTTTCCATTCATATCATTAAGCTTTTGTAAAATAAAAAGCTAAAGTCATGTCAAGAGAATGCTAGATGCCCTTTACATTAAAGATGGGGACCAATGTAAAGGAGATGCCCTTTACATTAAAGATGGGGACCAATACCCAGCACCAACACGGGAACCAAAGGCCATCTCCTCCAAACCTTGCTCAAGATGCTCCTGCTTTTTCTACATTAGCCAAAAGTCAGGGACTTGGAACTCCTAAGTACCTTTCAATGCTTTCCCTTTCATACCACTGCATAGGTTTTGCTGAGGTACTTGCCGTTTTGCCTCCTTTTCCAATAACTCTGCCAGCAGCAAAGGACGGCACTCGGATATGAGCTTCAAGTTTCACCTCTTCTTTAGGGCTAACAAAGTTTTCTTCTTTAATTTTTCCATAAATTCTTCCCTGAGCCTACAGATGAGAACACAGCCTGTCAGTGTCATTCACGTTTGAAACGCAGAAGGTCAAGTAACTCAGATGGCCCCAATCCATCTGGAATAATCCTTTGCAGTGATACATGTGCGTTTCACAGACTGCTGAAGATGGCATGTGAGAGGGACATCAGGAATTCTGAAAGCTTGACAGTAACCACTGCCCATCATGGAAGCAATGGAACAGTTGATGAAAGAAGGATAAGCCATTTTCTTCTGACAAAAATGAAGGCCATGAATAGTTAGCCTCACTAAAGTAATTGTGTGCAAACGGCCATTCACACTCCAGTCCTGAAAAGTAAAGCCTCTCATGTTGGCCATGAGAAATAAATTGCATTTTTCTTTGTTGGTGCCTGATATATATTTTATTTTAAAGACGTGTGGTACAATTCAGATTAGGTATAACAAGTGGACATTGTGCAGGTAAAGCCTGGGCCTGCCTCTGGTCTCCGCTTTGAATGATTTGAGATCAGGTACCCTTACAGATATTGTCCCCCCCAAGAGTATCCCGCTACTGCCAATTCCTTTCTTATAGTATTATGGTAAATGTTCAGGGTCCGCTTATAAGTGAGAACACGTGGTACTCTGTTGTTTCTGTGATAATTGCATTTTTCTTGAGCAAAAGAGACTAAGAACTACAGAGCCAGCAGAGTCAGACTCACCAAAAGCCAAATGCACATCTAAATGGCCTAGCTGGGAGCCTGCAGAGACGAATATATTCTCTTCAAACGTGTTTCTTAACCTTAGGTGGTTTTTCCTTTGAATAGTGGCTACAAAATCAAGGTAACTTCCAATATGTCTTCTAATATCTGTAGCCAACACATTCTTTCATCTACTGCATACAACTAGAAGTCATATACAAGAAACCTCTTCTATGAGGTACAACCATTAGTTTGCTCTGGTATATACCAAAGGAAAAAGCAGCCTGAGAGGGGTTCTAATATGACAAGCTGCCAGGGCAAACCACAGAAACAAAGGTACCCAACACATTTTCACTGGTACAGAAATGTTCATTTTAGGGAATTACCAAAAAACCAAAATTCATCGTGATACTCTATATTCCATTCATCCTTATGTCTCAGGCCACTGATGGAGATGTTAACACAAAGGACACCAGAGATACACACTGTCCCCCAAAACAGAAGCTCTTGAATTCATAAGGAAAAAAAAACATGGAGAAGGGACTTACCATTCCTTACATCTCTAAAGTAAAACATTCATTTAGAATTAACACCCATCACATATATGAAATGTAACAATGAAAGCTTCTCTTAAATGTTGCATTTAAGATAACTAGAAAACATGGACATTTGACAACACAGGGAAATAGGTTTGAATTTCCTCTCATACAAGCATTATAGGACTTGCAAGACAAGTTTTATAATTCCAGTTATACACAAGTAAAAGCTGCACCAAGGAGAAACATGCAATAATTCATGATTATCTTTTTTAAGATTTCAACTAAAAGTGACTGACGCTGAAGGGTCAGGATAAGAAGCCGTTTTCAATATTTCTGAGTTATGATTTGAAGGACCTGGCCCACAAGGCTGCTGTGAAGAAATATTTTTTTATTTTGAGTCAGAGTCTCACTCTGTCACCCAGGCTGAAGTGCAGTGGCACAGTCACAGCCACCACAGCCGCTGGGCTCAGGCGATCCTTCTGCCTCAGCCTTTCTAGAAGCTGAAACTATAGGTGTGCGTTACCATGCCTGGCTAATTTTTCTTAATTTATTGTTGAGACAAGATCTCACCAAGTTGTCCAGGCTGGTCTTGAACCCCTGGACTCAGGTAATCCTCTCGCCTTGGCCTCCCAAAGTGCTGGGATTACAGGCATGAGCAACTGTGCCCTGCCGTGTTTACATTTCTTAAAGTAATTGTGAGCCTAACCAACTAAACCAACATCTCAAAGCACCTCCTTTGTTTTTTCCTATTCCTCTTGTAAATGAAGTGAAAGCAGTTTTGGATTTTTAGTGAAAAAATGTGATGGTTTTAAAAGGGGAGTGGGAATGGGGAGAGAGGCAGGCACTGTTATCAGCCCCATTTTAGAGCTAAGTAGGGGTAAGTAGTTGTTTTCCCACACAGCTGCCAAATGGCAGGTGGGACCAAGATACAGGTTTTAGACCAATTAGTAATAATGGAATTCAACAGTTGCTTTTATCTAAGATGAACAAGACACCCATACTGCATTTGACAGGAGAAACCATACGCTAAAAGGCTTGCATCTGGAATCTGTCAACACCCTGGTTAAGATTCACCCAGAGTCTGCTGACCACCACGAGGATTCTAACTTTGTACTTAGGTGTTAGGCACTATTTTTAAGTATTTTGTATATTGTTTAAACCTTACACCTACCTTAGGATGTGGATGCTCTTATCCCCATTTTATAGGTGAGGAACTAGTCAGAAAAAGGTTAAGCAACTTGCCCCCAAGGTCACACAGGGTAGATGGTGGAGCTGGGATTCGAATCAGCAGCCTGGCTGTCAAGTCTCTGCTCTTTGTCACTCTGCGACGTCAACTCTCAGGATAGCCTGGGAGGCGTTTCAGCCCCCAAAGCCCTCAAACCCCGATAGATATGTGCAGTGGTTCACACCAGGACAAATGCTACGAGAGCGCCTGCCACCTCTACTTCTAAAATCCCAAGGATTAGAGTGATCTGCAGAGTCTGTGGGCAAGAACTAGCAGATAATCCAGGGAAAGAGGAAGAAGGGGGCATTTTAAGTCACTGTCAGGGCATCTCAGGGACAGGAGGGGAAAATCTTGGAACAAGTTTCCAAGGCACATTAACTAGGCAGTTTGTACCCTTCAGCCTTGAGTTCTTGCCTTCACATATGCTAACAAGGCATGGAGCAAGTCCACCTCTGAGAGACAGGTAACCCCAACGACCATTACAGAATTTTCAGAATTAAAGGTTTTTGGCATATCTTTGTAACCTTGAGGTTGGTTCTACTCTGCTCTTAGGTGTTAATTTCCACTGATTCTTCTCCTGAGTATCAGGCGTACTTAAGGGAGAAGTCGGGTTCCAGAGCTCCAGGAAAGGCAGCACTGTTCTTCACACGCACTTGTTCCCTGTGTACTCTCTAGAGCACATACCTTGAACTGAGCCTCGGGGGGGCCAGTGATAATCACCATCCTCACTTTAGCATCTGGTGCTTCAGCTGGAGCGATCTGTAACAGACCATCCACCACAGTTACGACACTTTCAGGTGTCACTGAGGGAAATTTCAGGCCAGCCAGCTTGGCATTTGCACATGGCTGGCAGAAATGAGCATGAAAGGCCTTCTGGAAGGAAATTATGGAGCGGCAGCAATTCCTGCAGGTTGGTCAGTCAGGGCTCCTGCCATACCCCGTGGATGTACCCTGCGCCTGGCTTGACCAGAAAGCTCCACACGTGGTATCTCAGCCAGTCCTCGCCACATTCCCATGGAGTGTCACCTCCACTTTACAGATGGGGGAGTGGAAGGCTGGAGATGCCAGGTTGCCTGGCCCCTGCTCAAACCTAGCAGAGCTGGAGGGAGAGCTGGGTCTGCCTCCGCTGCCCAGTTCACTGCACCAGCAGGACTCAAAGCGTGGTCTTGGCCCAATGCATCAGAACCTCTTGGACTTCCTATGTGTGTAACACACCCTGGAAGACTCCACCTCTGAGTTCCAAGGCTACTGCCCCACATGACCTTTTCTTCTTTCGTGGTTAAGGGCACTGCTTTTGAATACCACCTAGATTGCTGAGCCCTTTATATAGAATTTAGAAAGAAAGCTCTTGATTTATTTAAGTGGTTCTTATACATTTTTTGCTAAGTTGACAAATCTAAGAGTATTAGTAAACTCCCCCCCAAGTATGCTTTTTCAAGTGACATATGAAATAAACTAACATTAATTGAGCAGGAGGAAAAGTAAACTCAGACTTTGCTATTTTGACAGAGGATATGACATCTTTCAAAACCCTGAACTGGGGAAGTGGTGCAGAAATTGTTGCTAGGAGAGGAAGCCAGCATCCCCAGGAATCACAGTATGAGGGCTTGGGGAACCTGCTGGTACAAGTTGGTTCAAAAGAAAAAAAAAATGTGTTACCACCACATAAAAGATGAGGGGGAAAAACAGAAAAAATTGCTAACAATTTGTTACCTAAACCCAAATGGGTAATTTTCCTACATTATGCTGAACACTGGCTAATTCTGAGTCTGTAAGACGAGCAAATAATTACTTGCTTTTAGCCCAAGCTCTTAGGATTATCCTGGGAAGAAGATATCTTCTCCAGCTTTCCAGCTAGTTTTCTTTAAAAATATCTTTACCAATATTGGTGACAGAGGGCTGGGTTGAGGGCACTCACACAGAGAGCAGGAGCATAAACGGACATGACCTCTCAAAAGCCTGAAAAAAGTACACGCTCTTAGACCTACCAGTTCTATTGCTGTCACCTTATGTTAAAGAAATAAGGCTATCTACAAGAATTTTGAAAGAACTTTATCACTACACTGTCTATGCATGAAAACTAGGAATACTCTAAACGTCAAATAAGGGAACATGAATGATTATGGTTTGGCGAAACCCAGTAAATATTATATGCCTAATAAAGTAACACACACAGATGAAAACCTACACACATCAAAGTATGAAGGGTGGCAGTAGGCCTTTCAGATTATGCAGTTTCAGACTTTTTGAAAAAAACATTTTTCGACCTCATTAGAAAAAGCCATAAGGAATAAAAACGGAGACTCTAATACCCAATTCCTACCTGTGAAATGTGTGTTTGACGTTTTTCCAGAAAGGACGTACTAGGCTCTCTTTAGTGTGTGTGCGCATTATGTCAAAGACTTATTTTTAGCTCATTAGTCAGGAAACTGGCAGGCGAGTCAAGCCAGCTCACCCCTGGATCTTTCACTGTGTTTTTTCCTCTACTAATTTATTTATTTTGGCTGAATTTCCTGTTTACATATTTTGAAACCTTTGCTCCAAGAGTGTATGAGGGCTATTTTTGTGTTTTGATTTTTAATTATTTGGTTTACGTACAGTAGAATTCACTGTTTTGATGTCTAGTTCTATGAGATGACAAATGCACAGTCCTGTAACCACCACCACAGCGTCCTTGTGCCGCCTCATCTTCAACCCTGCCCCCACCTCCAACTCCTGGCAACTGCTGGTTTCTTCTCCATCCCTACAGTTCTGCCTTTTTCAGACTTACCGTGTAGATGGAGTCACACAGTATACAGCCCCTGACTTCTTTCTCTTGGCATAATACATGAGATTTCTCCCAAGTTGCATCTGTCAATAGTTGGTTCCTTTTTCTCAATAATATTTATTGTATAGATGAACTACAAGTTACCCATTCACCAGTTGAAGAACATTTATTTTCTTCTTCTTTGGGGGTATTTATCAGTAAAGATGCTACAAACATTTGAGTGCAGGTTACATGTTAACCTAAGTTTTAATTTCTCTTGGATAAATAACCAGGAGTGGGATTTATGGGCTGTATGGTAAATGTACTTATGTTATTTTTTAAATAGTATCTTTTAAAAATAAGTTTATAAAAACCAAAATAAAACTCCCGATAGAGCAATGTTTTCCTACAGAAAGCTATTAATATATCAAGTCTTTGTCAACCATTGTTTTCCTTAAAGCAAAACAACTCATACTTTTAATATTACATCGCCTCAGCACAGCAAAATTCAGAATCTTCAGTTCACACCATCCTCTATCATGGCAGACGCTGTTAACTGTCCTCCGATACTTGTTAGCCTGTCTCCTGCAATCATAAAGGCTTAGCTGACTCCACACAGACTGCACTCCCTTGCTGCCCCCCTCAGCTTTGCCTGGCCAAGATCTGAGCCATGGATGTAGGCAGGAATATCCTTTAGCAGCTAACAGGAAACCTCCTTAGAGAAAGGCTCTTTGTCGTGCTCTCCTTTCCTACTGGCTGGACAACTGGCCTGATTGTTAGAGCACCGGACAGTGTCACCTGGGACCATGAGGGGACAAGGCCCAGAGAAGATGAGCTCCGTGGTGGGGCAGGGCCACCTTCTGGCCCTGGATTACTCACTACCAGGCCACCTCTTCTGGAGAGAAGTTGACTTACCTGGCGTTTGGGATTTTCTGTCGTACCCTTACGTAACCCTAATATAGTCTTCCACATTCAATTCGATGCACAAAGTGGCAAGTAGATTGATGTTCTGCGTGTTACATAAGGAACCAGGGGAGCCACAGCTGGTGGGACAGTACCTTAATCGAAGCTCCCGCAAAGCGGGAAAGCTGTTTGATGTGCTGGCCCTGCTTGCCGATGATGGCGCCCACGGACAGGGCTGGGATAAACAGATGAACCGTCTCCGTTTCTGACTGCTGTTAGAAAACAAAGCCAGGACACGTGTGTTTACTTGGTACAAATCAGGCTTTTGTTATCATTGGCTTCAGGATGGGCACATTCTCAAAGAGCAGGAAGACTAGGAAAGTTTAAGGAGAAACTACCACGATAAATTGGCAAGAGCTTACCTAATTCATCAAGGAGATCTCATATATATATATTCATCCTGAAAACACTGGCACTTAAAATGTCACTTTTCTCTACATGATTTTCTTAAACTTTAAGGTGTCACCGTGTTATAGATTTAAAAGATGCATAGACATTATAAACTTCAGAATAGAGGGACAAGATTGCATTTAAAATTCAGTAAGATTCTCCCTACCACCATCAAGGTAGATTCTTAACAAGTAAATGAAATTGCAAGCTACACACCCACAAATATGACAGCATTCAAGGACAGCAGCTCTACACTTCATCTACATAGGTTTTGCTTCTTAAGCACACAGCGAACAAAACTCCTGAGTCTCGTGCTGTATGACTCTATTGTGTAAAGCCTCACCACCGGTATTCAATACTTATTGCACCCAAGCATAGGACAGGACTAGAAAAGAACTCTCCAGAGTGGTAGGACGTTCTAAGACACTTTTCCATGAAATTCCTTATTCCTTCCATCTCTGCCTTCCCTTTGCATTGTACACATAAACAATCTGAAGGACATTTTGCAGGCCAACTCCTAGAAGGTCAGTTGCAAATGAATTTGATCTGTATACCTCATTCCTTCACTTCTTCCCACTTCAAGTCAGTTGTGCCCTTCCTGAGTCTCTTTTCAAGCAGTCATTCTTACAGGGCTAAAGAACACATTTACTTAAGAGTTCAGCGTGCCCTAAGAAGGTCGATTCAAGGTCAGTCATGTTACCAGTGGAGGAGGAGTTCCAAAGAGCAGAAGCAGCACACTGTGTTTACGCAGTTAACTCTTTGCTTACCTTCTAACAATAGTCAAAAAACACTTCCAAGGACAAATTAATGCCAAGAAATAGTTTAAGATGAGCCACAAGTGAATAAACCAAGTAAAGCATAATATGCATTTGTTTTAAAAAAATACATAGAGCCGGGCTCGGTGGCTCAGCCTGTAATCCCGCGCCTTTGGGAGGCTGAAGTGAGTGGATTGCCTGAGCCCGCGGGTTCAAGACCCGCCTGGGCAGCGAGACCTCATCTCTGCAATAAATCAAAAAATCAGCTGGGCGTGGTAGCGCGTGCCTGTAGTTCCAGCTACTTGGAAGGCTGAGGCGGAAGGATCGCCGGAGCCCAGCAGGCGAGGCTGCAGTGGCCGGGAGCGGCCACTGCACTCCAGTCTGGGCGACAGAGTGAGACTCCAACTAAAAAAAAAAAAAAAAAAAAAAGTATACATTTGGGTATACATTTCTAATCAGGTATAGGAAGACATTTTGTCTTAGGCAACTTACATGTGAACTAATTGGTAAGGAACACTTCGCAGGATCCTGTCTTGAGCCTTCTTGTACTCCTATGACATACTATAAATTCAGCTTCCAAGTACTCAAGTTAACCCATCAATACTGTAACATGCACACACGCAGCTGTCCAACAACTCTTATGTAATGTGCTCATTTTGGAACCTAAACGCTCTTCTTCAAAAGTCTCAGAGACTAGGAACATCTTTAAAACTGGATCATTTTGCAGCCGGACTCGGTGGCTCAGCCTATAATCCCGCGCCTTTGGGAGGCTGAGGTGAGTGGATTGCCTGAGCCCACGGGTTTGAGACCTGCCTGAGCAGCAAGACCTCATCTCTACAATAAATCAAAAAGTCAGCCGGGCGTGGTAGTGCATGCCTGTAATTCCGGCTACTTGGAAGGCGGAGGCGGAAGGATTGCTGGAGCCCAGTAGGTCGAGGCTGTGGTGGCCGGGAACAGCCACTGCACTCCAGTCTGGGCGACAGAGTGAGACTCCAACTCAAAAATTAAAAATAAAAATAAAAATAAAACTGGATCATTTTAAGCAGTTTTTGAAAACCTTAGTCAAAGAAAAATAGTAACACTGGGCTCCGATGTCTTTATTAGTTGTAAAAACAAGTTTTGTACCATTTAATGTTAGTCCACCATGCAACATCACCATTCTCACCATGCAAAAATCACTTGTGGCATTGATGGTTCCGTCTTCTTCCTCTAAGCCCAGAGTAGAGGCATGGGACAGAGCATCAGGTCCCACAATCTACAGAGAGAGGCACAAATAGCGACAGCAGAGCCCCACATATGGATGAGTAAGCCACCACTGATCCCTCAACACAGATGAGCCAGAGGCCACTCCATAGGTCATTGTTTATTCACACTATTTGGGAGGAAGTCTGTTGATTTAAGTGTGATTGTCGCTGAGCGTGGTGGCTCATGATTATAATCCCAACACTTTGGGAGGCAGGGGCAGAAGGGTTGTCTGAGCCCAGGGGTTCAAGACCAGACTGGGCAACTTGGCAAGACCTCATCTCGACAATTAATCAAAAAATTAGCCAGCATGGTGGTGCGGGCCTGTAGTTCCAGTTATTTGGATGACTGAGGTGGAAGGACTGCCTGAGCCCAGCAGGTTGAGGCTGCGGTGGTCGTCAATGTGCCACTGAACTGCAACCTGGGCAACAAAGTGAGACTCCAACTCAATAAATAAATAAACGCAAAAGAGTCATTTCTTCCTTTCCTCTAGACTCCCATCTATGACATCCACAGGTAAAAAAAAAAATCACTCCTACTCTAACAGTAGCTGAGCCGTATCCCTGCTGCTGCTTAAAGTGTTTAAAATTTTCAAGAAAAACCTCAACTGTATGGTGGCTCAACCCTGCAATCCCAGCACTTTGGGAGGCCAAGGTGAGGAGACTGCCTGAGACTGAGACCACGAATTCGCGAACAACCTGGGTAACTTGGCGAGACTGTGTCTGCACAATAAATTAAAAAATGAGCCAGGTGTGGTAGCCTATAGTTACGGCTACTTGGAAGCCTGAGACAGAAAGATCGCCAGAGCCCAGCAGGTCAACGCTGGGGTGGCCATGAACCCGCCACACTGCATTCCAGTCTGGGATGGAGTGAGACTCCAAAAAACAAAACAAAACAAAACAAAGAAACCTCAACTCCTATCATCTTAAATCGTTAAAGATTAAGGTAACTGTTTACCTATTTTTTTAAAATTTTAAGTCCTGGCTCTCTGCTCCTCCCACTCAACAGACAGCCACATCGCTCGTGCAGCACTAGCTGCATTTCCAAGACGCCATGATGAAGTCGAAAGCCGGAGTGAACGAATGTGGTCATACTGCGCCCCTGGTCACCAGGGCTGTTTTTAACTCTGGCAAAGTGGATAGTGTTGCCATCAACGATCCCTTCATTGACCTCAGCTACATGTTCCAGTACATCTCCACCCACAGCAAGTTCCACAACACTGTCAAGGCTGAGAACCGGAAGCTTGTCATCAATGGAAAGCCAATCATCATCATCCAGGGGCAAGATCCCACCAAAATTAAATCACATTGGAGTCTGCTGGCATCCTCACTATCTTGGAGAAGGCTGGGGGAGCCAAAAGGGTCATCATCTCTGCCCCCTCCACTGGCACCCCCAGGTTTGTGATGGACTTGAAACCACAAGAAGTACCAGAACAACCTCATGATTATCAGCAATGCCTCCTGCACCATCAACTGCTTGGCCCCCTGGCCAAGGTCATCCATGACAACTCTGGCATCAAGGAGGGACTCATGACCACCATCCACGCCGTCACTGCCATCCAGAAGACTGAGGATGACCCCTTTGGGAAGCTATGGCACGACGGCCACAGGGCCCTCCAGAATATCATTCCTGTATCCACTGGCACTGCCAAGGCCATAGGCAAGGTCATCCCCAAGCTGAATGGGAAGCTCACGGGCACGGCCTTCCGTGTCCCTACCACCAGTATGTCTGTCATGACCTGACAAAATATGGTGACATCTAGAAAATGGTGAAGCAGGCATCTGAGGGCCTCCTCAAGGGCATCCTGGGCTACACTGAGCATCAGGTTGTTGTGTCCTCCAACTTTAACAGTGACACCTACTCTTCCACCTTGGATGCTGGGGCTGGCGTTGCCTTCACCGACCACTCTGTCAAGCTCATCTCTTGCTATGACAATGCATTTGGCTACAGCAACAGGATAGTGGACCTCCACAAGGCCTCCAAGGAGTTAAGAGCTCCTGGACCACCAGCCCCAGCAAAAGCACGAGAGGAAGAGAGAAGCCCTCAGCTTCTGGGGAGTCCCTGCCACACTCAGTCCCAGACCACACTGAGAATCTCCCCTCCTTACAGTGTCCATACCAGACCCCCTGAAGGATGGGGGGCGGGGAAAGGAGGAGGCCCTAGGTAGCCCCACCTCATGTACCATCAATAGTCAGTCCCCTGCACGCAGCCAAAAAAAAAAAGAATTTTAAGTCTTTATAGTTTCTTTCCTATAAACTACAGGAAAGTTAAAAAAAAGTTATTTAGAAACAAAAATACTCTAGAAACAACAAAAAGACTGGTTCTTTGAATACAAGAAATAACCGGTAATGAGAAATGGGAAACGGGACATATGACACCTAGATAAAATTAGCTAAAGATAAACATTAGATACAGATTAAAATACAACAGTGTGATGATAAATCTAAAAACGTCAAAAATTACCAAGGTTAATCAAGAAAACGTATACTGACTAAATAACTTATAAGTCCACTATCAACTAATTACCTAAATAAAGTACCACACCCAATTTTTTTTTTTTTTTGAGGTGGGGGTCTCACTTTATCACCTAGGCTGGAATGCAACGACCCTATCATAGCTCACTGCAGCCTTGACATCCTGTGCTCAGGCAATCCTTCTACCTCAGCCTCCTGAGTTGCTGGGATAGCAGGCATGTGCCACCATGCCTGGCTGATTTTTTAATTCTCAATTTTTCAGAGACAAGGTCTTGCTACATTGCCCAGGCTGGTCTCAAACTCTTGGGCTCAAGCAATCCTCCCACTTCAGCCTCCCAAAACACTAGGATAACTATAGCAGTGAGCTACCACGCCCAGCCCCAAGTAGCTTTATTGATTAGTTATTTCAAGCCAAATGTTCAGGATGATGAAAACCCAGTGAAAACAGAAAACTAGAAAAGACCAGGAAGACATGTTTCATGGGAAAGAATGTGCTCACTAAAACTTTAAACAGGAGCACACTTACAAGTCACATATATTCTAATTTGCTTTTTTACCCTAACAATATACTTGAAGACCTTCCTGTGTTATTCAGATTCCCTACCTCATCCTACTGACAGTATTCTCTCAGACATGCCACAGCTGATTTAATCTCATACAGTGTGTGTGCAGTTGTCAATTTTCAAGTACTGTAATGCTTCAATCGAATCTCTGTACATAAGTGTCTGTGCCCTATTTAAATACTTCTGTTGCATACATTCTTAGACATGCCACGGCTGACTTAATCTCATACAGTATGTGTACAGTTGCCAATTTTCAACTACTGTAATGCTTCAATCGAATCTCTGTACATAAGTGTCTGTGCCCTGTTTAAACACTTCTGTTGCATACATTCTTAGAAGAACCGCTGAGTCTAAGGGCCTGAACATTTAAAATTGGTAAATATTTTCAAGTTACCATACCAAAAGTCTCCTACTCAGTCCACAGAATTCCAGTTATTCCATTCCAAGAGAATTCCAGGTGAGGACACATGTGGACATTGCCTTCGTGTTCTCACACAAGGGCAGTGGAGACAGGTAAAAAGCATGTGAGGAGTCGGGTTCGGTGGCTCAGCCTGTAATCCCGTGCCTTTGGGAGGCTGAGGTGAGTGGATTGCCTGAGCCCGCGGGTTCGAGACCCGACTGGGCAGCGAGACCTCATCTCTACAATAAATCAAAAAATCAGCCGGGCTCGGTAGCTCATGCCTGTAATTCCGGCTACTTGGAAGGCTGAGGCGGAAGGATTGCCGGAGCCCAGCAGGTCAAGGCTGCGGTGGCTGGGAGCAGCCACTGCACTCCAGTCTGGGTGACAGAGTGAGACTCCAACTCAAAAAAAAAAAAAGCATGTGAGGGGAAAATCCAGATTGACAGAAAAATCACTCTGTTGGGGAGGTGGGCAAGTACACAACAACCATGCGGCAAGATCTGTTTGTGAGTTGCCCTGCTGTGTGTGACCTCACCTGTACACTTCATGACAGATCCAAATGACAGAAACTGGCAACATGCTCATTTTAGAGTTGAGAAACCTGACCTAGAGAGGGTAAGTCATTTGCCCAAAGTCACACACTGACTAGTTTTGGAGCCAGGACTCAAACCTGATCTCTCATCTCCTAAACCATACATACACACACACACACACACACAATGTACCCTTCTTTCAATGGGTACAGATATGCTTTGAAATATGCCCAGAGTTACCAAAAATATACACAGAGTTCCAAAGAAAAACACCTGGCAGAACCCTCAGTCCAGGAGGGGCTGCCCGCCCTGGTCCAATCACAATTCCCTTGACTATCCTTGGTGAAACTTCCTACGAATCAAAAGAAATGTCTTAGGTTGGGCAACCCTTTCGGGTTCCTTCCCACTGCGGAAGCTTTTCTGTTCTCAATAAATCTTCTGTTCTCAATAAAGAAACGTCTTAGGATGTAGTTGGCAAAAGGTTAAACCTCTGATCATCAACATGCTAAAAAGGGCATCCAGAGAGAGTCCCTAAAATTTCTCTATTTTGAAGAGGCATGGCCAAAGATCAAGAACTGAAAGCAATAGGTTGGTCCTCTCACCTGCACACACCCATTCTATGCATGTTTAAGACACTTTGCAACTGAACTGAAAGAGTTTCAATTCCTTTATCTTGTTCATCTGACAGTTAAGAGTGCTTTATAAAGACTTTCAGAAAGTTGTTTCCTATTTTTCACTAATTCGCATAATGATGCAATCAAGCCTTTTAAACTTAAATATGTGTACACTGGCACACATATTTCTAAGAATTTCTGTTGATAGCACTTCTGGGTCAAAGAGCACAATCATTTAAAATTGACATGTCTCTAAAATCACAATCACCATGGTAATAAATTTATTTTATGGTCAATAAATGTATTCAAGAAAGGGAAAAATCATTTTAGTACAAATCATGTTTTTCACTTTCATGAAAAATAAAGCAATGTATGATTCTAGTCAAGCCTAGCCTCCTACACATGAAAATCACTTAAACCCTGTTCTTCTTATCTCTTCCTTTACCCTTCACTCACCCCCTCCCAACACAATGTCTCTCATGTTCATTAAGAGTTAGCCCAAAATTCATCTTCAGGAAATATTCTTAATCTACCAGTTTCTAATCACCAGATTCTGTTTCTTCAGGATTTGTGTATACAGATGTCCTAAATGTGTGCCACATTTCCCCCCCTTAGATTCAGAGAGTATACATGAGTGTTTGTTACATGGACATATTGTGTAGTGGTGGGGATTGAGTCTCAGGAGGCCCCTTCCGCAGACAATTAACATTGTGCCCAGGAGTAGTTTCTGAACCCTTACCTCCCTCATTGGTGTCCCCAGTGTCTATTACTTCCTTATCTCTGACTGTTTAGCTCCCATATATGAGTGAGAACAAGTAGTGTTTGGTTTTGTTTCTGAGTCAGTTCACTTAGTATGATTATCACCAGCTCCATCCATGCTGCGGCAAAGGACATGATTTCATTCTTTTTTTATGACTGCAATTTTGTGCCACCTTCTTTACAACCTGGTAAAGTTCTTTGGTATCCCCCATTTTCCCAGAATAATGTAACACATTGCAGGTATTAATGTAGTTATCAGCTGAATGAAGTCCCCCTACAGCATCTACAAAACAAACACACAGGAAGATGTGTCTCCCCATTAAACTATTAATGGTGGAGATTTGTGACAGGGGCCTGTCCTGCATAGTGTGGCCAGATCACTTCTGTGGCTCTTCGTCAGTAACCAATACCCACTATTTCCAGGCCAGGAGAACAGTCCCTCTATTAGGAAGGCACTACAACTCACAGTAGCCAGTGTGTCATACAGTAACCAAATGCCATCTCTCTCTCTTTCTCTCTCTCTCTTTTTAATGCCTTTTCTCTCTTTAAGGACTTTCTTGTTTATAACTGAACAGGCCAACTGAATTAATGTTGACATTGACTATAAGCAGTGCTCAATGTTAGCATTATTTCATTATTCTGGTCCTTTATATCAAGACTGTTAAGTTAATCTTGACCACTTTTTCTTTTTAAAGAGTGGGATCTAAACATTCTATCTCACTAAGAACATCCATATCATGTTCTTTTAACAACATACTTTCGGGGGGGGTGATAAACACCTTTTTAATGGTTAAACTAAAACTCATGTCACTTGCCCAGATTTACCCACAGCGTCTCGTCATGACTATGTAATTATTTGTTTCCTGGGCCTTGTTCCAAAATAACTGTAATGGTGCTTACAAAATACACATCATCTAGAAAGACAAGACAAAGGCAGTGAAGAAATATGAGCATAGGGACCTGGACAATAAAGGTAAGAAGAAGCCCCCAAATGCTACTATTGTGCAAATCTGACTTTCAGTTTCCTAGTGGCTAATTTTTTGAAGTCACTTGCATGATTTACCATGACTATGAAAGAAACAATTCATGTGCTCAGCAGAAAGAACTCCTCCTGGTACTGATCCCAGACAGCAACTCCTAAATGTCCCCAAAGGACACTACGGGAGCAGCCGCATCCTCAGCATCATCCTCAGAGTGCAAGTGCGGCTTGAGCATGTGTCTCAGCCTGGAAGACATCCAAGGCTGTCGCTGTGAAGGATAAGAGCAAAGTGATCTTTCTGACGTGGTGATGAAAGGCTGTCCATGTTTTTGTTTTGCTGACAAGAGGTAATAAATCCAATGTGAAGATTAAGAATAAACAGGCTGGGTGTGGTGGCTCACACCTGTAATCCCAGCACTTTAGGAGGCTGAGATGGGAGGATTGTGTAAGCCGAGGAGTTCTAGACAAATTTGGGCACCTCGGTGAGACCTTCTCTCTACAAAGAGTCAAAAAAGTAGCTGGGCATGGTGGCACACGCCTGTAGTCCCAGGTACTCGGGAGGCTGAGGCTGCCCCAGTGAGTCACGATGGCACCAGGGAGAAACCCTGACTTAAAAGAAAAAAACAACAAAACACAGAAGAGCAATGTTGTGTGAAGCTTTGGAAAAGGAACGGCGGTCAGCAAGGACCAACTCCTAACAGAAGGACGGGGCAGACCCCTGCAGTCAGAGTCGATGTGGAGTTCTCCACGCACCCTAAATGAGGATGGAAACAGAAGCAACATGACTCATTTAACAGAAGCAGCGGCATTAGAAGTAATCTGCTTTTCTACACCAGGAGATGCTGCCTAGACTGATGGACAGTGACATGGGGTCTTGGCAGTAACATCTTAAAGAAAAGTTGACCCATGAGATGTCTGAAGCCTGGCAAACATATTTCTGAACATCATCCAATTCCCTTTGTTCCAATTTCAGATCCACCAAGCATCTCCCTCACCATAAGTTACTTTTCAAGGAAACTTTCCTCTGGGAATGTAAGGCCGCTCACATAAACATCCTGTCTACTTGACAATCATTAAACTGGCTCTATCATACAATTCAGTCTTACGTGGGATTCAGCATCATTAGTAATGTTTTCAGGATTTGGACACCCCGATAAGCAGATAATTTAATTTTTACTTGCAAAACCAAGCAGCCAGAACAAAGGTTAGGAAAAGTCTCTTTCACTTGTGAATGTAAATTCCCTGAGACCTAGCTTGGGAAAAACCCATCGGCACTCCTTGGCCATGTTACACATTCCTTGCATTTGAGTTAATGTTCAGTTGCATTGTCTGAACCCTTCTTTCCAAACCCTTTTCTTGATACATTCTTCGGGGGTGATGGATATTCACAGGACACAAGCTGCTTCCCAGTGGCCCTCTGCCAGATGCCTATCGGCAAAGCTTCCTTTGGACTTCTTGGCAGACTCCATGCTATGCCTTGAAATAACAGAGGAACAAAGCTGCTCAACCGAAAGTTTGCATAACTAGTGAAGTCTGCCAATGAGTAATTCCTAATCATCTATCGTGAAGAGATACAAGTATGAGCAAACAGTAAGGTTAAGTGTATTTACTTTGTGTGGAACAAAATCTAAGACATCACAAAGGCATGGAGACATGCATGCCAGCCAAGATCAGCCTCCAGGAACCTGGATGAATGCCAGTGTTTCCCTGTGGCTTGTAAAACAGACACTCCTGGGTTTCTGTTTGTTTGTTTTTAAACGGGTTTTGGTCTGGAACTGAAACTAAGTTTACTCAACTCCATGACCTGTACAAAATATTGAAGTCTTTTTTTTCCTTTAAAGGCAAAGAAAGTTCCTTTCCCTAAGTAGACAACCAAGGCCTCTTAGAGTAATAAATGTGTACAGTGAGTTACCGACTTGGAAATTATTTACTGACAACAGAGCCGTACCCAAGATGAAAATTCTTAAGCAGGAGGACTAGAGATTCTATGAAACAGTCATATGATCTAAAAATCCATTCAACTCTTATAAATATTTTGTTTCTGAAAGTATACCTTAACCCAGCCAATACCTAAAACAGTGCTCACCTCTCTTGCGTTTTTCATAAGCAGAAAGCTAGCAATTTTAAGGTTATACTATCATTCTGGGGACTTGTGGGAAGACTCCAAAGAGGCTATCATAATTATGAAGACAACAGCCTTGGGCTTACTTCTGCCAACCCGACCGCAGGCTGCCAAGACCATCCAGCGAAGGCGACGTGCACTCTGCCAATCCCAGCTCTGGCTCTACTCCACTAGCTGCCAACTCCCTCTTCCCTACTGTTTGAGCATTTCTGAAAGGCGCATTTCCTGTCATTTACAAACCAGAAGTTTGCCAATTAAGGACTGCGTGAGCCAGCTGCTAGGCAGGAACTAGAGACTTTTTGTCTGTTGGAAGAACTAACTCTTTGGCTCTATGGAAAAATCAACCTGGCAGGTTCCAGGAAGAAGAGAATATTGTGGGAGAACTCGTGGGCAAAGTTCTGGAATGGAACAGAGGCAAGGCACTTCGCCAAAGACAAGACACATCATCCTGCTTTCAGGATACAAAGCAGGCACAAGGAGAGATGAGCAGAGACACAGAAAAATTTGAAAAGAAAGAGGAAGCAGTAACAGAAAAATTCAGAGCCCGTTTCTTTGAAACACTTTGCCATCAAAACCTACTTTTGGCAGGCAATATACATTTAAAATAAAAGCAGAGATTCACTGTTAACCTACAGGACACCAAGGATAAACAGATAGCCTGAAGTAATCAGATTTCTCTGTGATAGTGTCTAAGGCAGCAGTTCCCCAAACCTTTTGGCATCAGGAACTGCTTTCGTGGAAGACAATTTTTCCACGAATGGTGTGGGGAGAGGGAGACAGGGAGTGGGGGATCATCAGGTGTTACATTCTCATAAGGAGTACGCAACACAGATCCTTCACATGCTCAGTTGACAATAGGGTTTGCGCTCCTATGAGAATCTAATGTGGCTGATCTGACAGGAGGTGGAGCTCCACTCGCCCTCTGCTCACTTCCTGCAATGCAGCTGGGTTCCTAACAGACCACAGGACCAGTACCAGTCCATGGCCCAGGGATTAGGGACCTCTGGTCTAAGGAACAGCAAGCTTCTTGTTAGCAAGTACAGTCACCAGACTGCAGTGACAGAATATCTTAAGAGTGCTGAGAACAAATCCCTGTCAGTCTCTAATTTTCTAATTCTTTTTTTCAAAATATGATATCACAGACCCTCACAAACCTACAATATCATGTGCTTCAGCAAGAAGAAAAGTGAAGCCAAAAGAATGTAAGAAGGGCCAGGCTCGGTGGCTCAGCCTGTAATCCCACGCCTTTGGGAGGCTGAGGTGAGTGGATTGCCTGAGCCCACGGGTTCGAGACCCGCCCGGGCAGCAAGACCTCATCTCTACAATAAATCAAAAAATCAGCCGGGCATGGTAGCGCATGCCTGTAATTCCGGCTACTCAGAAGGCTGAGGCGGAAGGCTCACCGGAGCCCAGCAGGTCGAGGCTGCAGTGGCCGGGAGCGGCCACTGCACTCCAGTCTGGGAGACCGAGTGAGACTCCAACTCAAAAAAAAAAAAAAAAAGAAAAAAAGAATGTAAGAAGCAAAGATAATCAAAGAAATGGATGAAACTTTGACAAATTTAACTACTGACTTTAAAAACAAGTTCATTTGCACTTCAAAAAGTGGTGACCACTAGGTACACGTAATAGATAAGCAGCAATGATATGGGTTTATGAAAAGAACAAAGTCTAAAAATAGTTCCAACTAAGTATGTGCACCCCCAACCCCCTGAAGTCATAAACCAAAACAAAACTTACACATTAAGCCAGAAAATTATCTAACAGCAATCTGAAATTAGAATTTGCTCTAATTGACACCCACAGACATAATATGATATTCTTTATTTATTTATTTATTTATTTTTTTATTTTTTTGAGTTGGAGTCTCACTCCGGCGCCCAGACTGGAGTGCAGTGGCATACTCCCGGCCACCGCAGCCTCAACCCGCTAGGCTCCAGCGATCCTTCCGCCTCAGCCTTCCAAGTAGCCAGAATTACAGGCATGCATTCCCACGCCCCGCTAATTTTCAATTTAATGTAGAGATGAGGTCTTGTCAAGTTGCCCGGGTGGATCTCGAACCCGTGGGCTCAGGCAATCCACTCACCTTGGGCTCTTAAAGCACTGGGATTACAGGCTAAGCCACCGAGCCTGGCGATATTCTTAATAATAGTGTTTTTCCTTTATTTAGGATTAAAATAATCTGCAGAAGTGGAAATCTGAAACATGGAATTTTCTCCTCCAGAATGAATTTAGATTATCATCTTCTTTTGGGGAGAAGTTATAATAAAAGACTTTCCTCCCTTGTGGGCTCTTGGAGGTTCCCTTACCGTGTGCTAAATCCAGTGGGGCAGACACTCAAGTAGATGTCCCCAACACCTGTTTTCCTTTAGCAGTAGACGCTGTGTCTAATGGGCACACTGCTCCCCCACCCCCACCAAGACCGTTTCCCAGCTTCTCTTGCAGCTAAACACAGCTAGGTGTTATGTTCTGGCCAATGTGATGCCAGTGGAAGTGTGAAAAGCTATCCTCAGGCAGGGTCCTTAAATGAGGAGCTGCCAATTTTGACTCTTTTTTTTAAAGACAGGATCTCATTATGCTGCTCAGACTGAACTCAAACTTCTGGGCTCAGGCAATCCTATCACCTGAGTCATCTGAGGAGTTAGGACTACAGGTGCCCACCACCGCACTGAGTAATCCTTTTATTCTTCTTGCTGGATGGAATCAGACCCAATGGCTGGAGCTTGAGTGACCATCCTAAGCCAGATGACCAAAGCAGATAGGAGCACCAGTCCTGAATGACATGGCAGAACCACTACCAGCCTTGCATCATCTACCCTTGAACTCTTCTCATGAAAATGGAAAAGTCACTTAAGCCAATTTTTTTTCTTGTAGCATACAGCCAAACCCAATCCTGATACATATAGCGTGCCAGAATAGATTTAGGAGAGTGAAAACAGACATATGGCAGCATCCCACTGAGATTTTTGGCCTGATATTTGACTATGAGTTGGAATGACAGGTGGTTCAGAGATACAGGGGTGAATTTTCACTCTTTAAAATAAAGTATGTAGGCTAGGCACAGTGGCTCATGCCTATAATCCCAGCACTTTGAGAGGCCAAAGAGTGAGGATTGCCTGAGCTTAGGAGCTTGAAATTAGCCTGGGCAACATGGCGAGATCTCTTCTCTACAATTTAACAAGAAAAAAGAAAAAAGAAAGCCAGGTGCAGTGGCTCATGCCTTAATCCCAGCACTTTGGGAGGCTGAGGCGAGAGGATTGCCTGAGCCCAGGGGTTCAAGACCAGCCTGGACAACATGGCGAGACCTCATCTCTACAATATATATATATATATAATAAAAAAAAAATTAGCCAGGTGTGGTGGCACATGCCTATAGTTCCAACTACTTGAAAGGCTGAGGTGGAAGAATGAGCCCAGCAGGTTGAGGCTGTGGTAGCCATGGTCGTGCCACTGCACTCCAGCCTGGGAGACAGAGTGAGACTCCAACTCAGAAAATACATACACACATAAAAATAAATAAATAAATAATAAGGCACAGAACAAGGTATAAAGAGGAACGTACACAAGTGGTATGTGTTTGTGCTTACCCTAAAACTTTTCTTCCAATGTTTTGGTATTGGTGAGAATATCTCTCAAACATGGGAGTGCCCCCTCCACAGACCAGTCAACATTCCTTGTAGAACAGTAGTAGTTCTTAGCTGGGCATGGGAGCACATGTCTGTAGTCCCAGCTACTTGGGAGTCTGAGGCTTAAACCCAGAAGTTCAAGGTTGAGGCCAGCCTGAGCAACACAGCAAGACCCTATCTCCTTTAAAAAAGGGTAAGGTAGGATAGGGTAGATAGAATAATTCCTGACAATGAATGGGTTGCAAAACAGATGATTTTTATAAAACCACAAGTTTCTGAGCTTCTATCTGCTCCCACTGAGATTCTGATTTATTTAAGTGGGGCATAGGTTCTTAGCCAGTTAAGAAACAGAGCAGCTGTTGTTAGCCTTGATGCCATCTTGGAGTCATCTGAGGGGCTTTAGAAAATGATACCTGTGCCTCACCCCTCTGTCTGGGTATTCTGCTTCATGTGGTCTGTGATATTTCTAATGGAACTATGGGAAAAACATATTTCCCCCTCAAGCCAGGGAGTAATTAATGCCTACTTTACAAATCATCAATTAATGAATGTAAAATAAGAAATTAAACATAGTAATATATAATCTAGGCAAATATATTATTTGGGTAAATGATTTAGGGTAATATCCTGAAATCACCTAATTCAGGGATTCCATTATACCACTCCCTAGAGTCCTGACACGATACATACATCTGCCCTAAACTCCACCCTATGGCAAACATAAAGAAGCTAGTGGACACATTCAAAGTCAAGTTCATATACATACTCTCAAATTCTTATTTTAGGATCACTTCCCCCCAGTCCCCGCTATTGACCTGTAAAAGCTGGAAATGTTTGACGTGAATGTCTCTAGAGACATTCATCTTACTGAGTTTTTTCATTGTACAGGTGAGGAAAACCCAGAGTCGAGAGAAGTCTGACCTTCTGTGACACAAAGTCAAGGCACAGCTGGGCTCTACCTGGGCTCTGACCCCCCAGGGTTCATTCCACCAGTGCCCTCGAGCGTCAAGACACAAACACATCAGACCCTTCACATGGCACGCAATGAATCAACTCATACTTCAGATGTGTCATTTGGTTCCCAGGCCCAAAATATGAGAATTGGCAGGTGACTGCAGGGAAGGATGTGGATGTCACCAACAGAAAAGGCAGAAAGGCAAACACTCAGAACACCCAACAGTCTGGTGGGCTCAAGGATGGGGCAAGGAAATTCTCACTTTTAAACAGATACAAGGTGGACAGTCTCAGCAATCTGTGTTCTCTGTAGAATTTCCATGTCATTTTATTCCACATATTTATTCTAGCTAGTGATATGATGGAATGCCCCACCCATTTCACTTGGTCATTTTCCTAAATCAGCAAAGGAGATACCACTCAAAATAGGAAATAAGAGAGTCACATGAGAAGAGAGAGATGGAAGAACAAATGCATGAAGGAAGTTCTTAAAATGGTAATTTTATTTCACATGCGTATCTACCACTAATTATTGATAATGCAACTGAATTATGAACTACTTGCAAAATAAAACTGATTACATCAGGTGTCTGCTGCATTACAATTATTCTACCACTAGGTTTCATGCCATCACTTCAGGGAAACACTATTCTTAAAAAGCAAAGTAAGCATAATATGAGTCATTTCTTGCATAATATACCTCTTTACAAAATAAACAAAAGCTGATAAATGTCTGCATACACGCGCGCACGCACACACACACCCCAGAATTGAGCAAAACTATCTTATCTCATTGGTTTAAAAAGTACAAACAATCAAAATGGAAAACATGTAGTCTTCCCCCCAGTCTTTCAAAGCCATTAACTTCCAGGTGACAAAGATAAAAAATCCTTTCCATCAATATTTTTAAATAATGGCAGCCAAAAAAGGAACGAAATCATGTCCTCTGCAGCAACATGGATGGAGCCAGAGATCATCATACAAATGAACCAACTCAGAAACAGAAACCCAAACACTGCATGTTCTCTCACACACATGGGATTGAAATAGTCACAAAGATGGAAATTAAATAGACCCTGAGGACACCAATAAGGGAGGAGGGGAGAGGGGGATAAGGGTTCAGAAACTACCTACAGGGTACAATGTTCACTATCTGGAAAATGGGTCACCTGAGACCCAATCCCCACCACTACACAATATGTCCATAACAAATATGCATGTGTACCTCTTGAATCTAAAAAAAAGTAAAAGTCTTAAAAAATAAAAATAATGAACTTCTTTTGCCCTCCTCCAAAGTTCCAAACTAGTTTTTTGAATTTTTTTCAGCTTTATTAAGGCATAATTAGCAAATAAAAATTATATATATTCACAATGTATAATACAATGTTTTGATATACATATGAATCATGAAATGATCAAATCAAGCTCATTATCACATCCATCACCTCATATACTTAACTTTTTTTTGTGTGTGGTAAGATGAACTTTTCTTTTGGTATTAAAAAACACATGAAGCCAACCCTACCATCCCCAAACTTCAAAGTAATCATGCCTATTCTATCAGGGGGCAAATAAAAAGGTTCTACTGCTAAGAACTGGAAAGCACATGGTGGCTCTGAACTGATGACTGGTCACATGGGGACCAGGATTTACATCAAGGTCTTCCTCAGTCAGCACTGACACTATGACTGTGCTCACATCCCTCTCAACCTTAAGGCAAGCCAAGGTCAGTTATCTTACCTCAAACTGTGGGTAGGGAGGAGTCACAGCAGATGGGGGCCCTGAGGTGGGCGGTGGCATCCCTGAAGTGGGTGGGAACAGACCCAAGGCATTCAGATTCAATCCAGGAATTAAATGTGCTTGAAGCTGCAATGATAAAAAGGGCCCTTAATTTGACAATTAAAAGAATCAAGAGAAAGTGAACATTTTAAAGTGACAACATTCAGAGTGTGACCACTTATCTCATAAAAAACAACAGGGGGGGAGGCCACATAACAACACAAAGGGTACTGGGTCTTAAACCAGGGGAAGTGAGGACCAGTTGGAAGCCCAGACTTCACAATTGCATGCAGATTACTTATGTATCTAATCCTGACTTGTACTCTATATTTCTATAATAAAATACAGTTTGAAAAAAAAAATTCTAAAAAAAAAAACCAACAATTGTCTTGTGACTCAAAGCAGACGTTCTCTGTAACTATATTTGAGTATTTGTTTGTATCTGTTTACACCTCTTGGTATTTTAAAGCGTGTGTGTTTGCTGCTCTGCCGCCTCCTTGGTCCACAGCCACATGAAGGTATCTCAAGGGCATCCTTCCTTTCCCTGACAATCAGCTCACAGGGCTTGACAGAAAACGTACTCATATAATGTGTGCACACTGTAAATACAGACTGAAAAATCTTGTACTGGCCAGGCATGGTAGGCTCACGCCTATAATCCCAGCACTGAAGCAAGAGGATTGCCTGAGCCCAGGGGTCTGAGACCAGGCTGGGCAACTTGGAGGGACCTTGTCTCTACAATAAGTCAAAAAATCAGTCAGGCGTGGTGGTACGTGACTGTAGTTCCAGTTACTTGGAAGGCAGAGGTGGAAGATTGCCTGAGCCCAGCAGGTGCCACTGCCACTGCATTCCAGCCTGGGCAACAGAGTGAGACTGACTGAAAAAACAAACAAAAATAATCCTACTCTTTCGGTAGAATTTGGCATTCATGGGTACAGTGGCCTAAACAAAGTCAAGACCTTTGGAAGTCAGGTCCATGCGACTACTGCAACTGAACATGTCTCTGAAATGGACACAGGAGCCAGAAAGGGGAATTTTATTTTACAGGGGTTGAGGAAGTAAAGCAGAGAGGACTGAGATTTGAGTATACTTGAGATTCTTTTTAAAAGGCCTATCTGGGTTGGATTCAATCCCAACTGCTTCCAAGACATTTGAACAAACAGTAATAACACAAAGGTAGGCAGGCAGTCACGTGGGGTGAAACGATCGGCATTCTAAGGCTCTTCTGACAAAGGTGGTACCCCTCGCATTGCCATCCTCTCACGCTCAGTGTTTCAGGTGACTGGTCCAAGTAAAGAATTTTATAAAATCATTTACTTCAAAATTTAAGACGGCCTTTTGAATGCTCCATTTTCATACCATTCTGTCAGCAATTTGCTTTAATAGCCTTAAATACAGTACACATATTGTTTTGTCATTTGAAATTCTTCAACCTCCAAGGTATATATGAGTAACCAAGTTGTAAACCTGTAATCCTAACACTTTAACTTGTATATGCATTACAGCTGTTGTAATCCTAGGAAGCAGGTAAAGCAGGCAGCAACCCCATTTTACAGATGAGGAAACTGAGGCTCTGAGAGCCCAAGTAAACGAAGAGAATACAGCTGCAGCTCATAAATGGCTGAGCTGAGAGTCAAACCCAGGTCACATGGCTCTCTGCAGCCCCTATTTCTTCCAGACGAACATCCCTCAATTCGCACCATAAGGTAGGTACTACACTGACCTTCTGTAGGTAGATATTAGCCTTACCTCAGAGAGAAGGAAGCTAAGGCTCAAAGACAAAATACTTTGCTAAAATTACAGAGACAGCCAAGTCTCATGTTATAACCAGCGCCCTCACTACTATCCCGGTGTACTTGCTATGGTGCTAAAAATCGACAAAACTACTTTTAATGATGCCACCACTAGGGGAGTCAATATTAATGCAACTAAAAACAGCGTTATTCATCAAAATAAAGACATGTCCTTTAAATTGTAACTAACATGCATATGACAGAGGAAGCCGTTCTGTTCAAAAAAATGAAACGGAAAAAAGAAACTAACATTCATAGAAGCAATATCATTTTCATAAGACTCCCTGATCTTCTTCATGATCTCCTCCTCGGCTTTGGCACAGGTTTCCACACTGCCTTTCACTGTGATGGTGCGTTCTGGATTATACAGTGTCAGTTCCTGCAATCTACAGAATGAAAAAGAGGGGAAAGAAAAAAGAACGAAAATTCTAAGGGGGAGGCAGACATAACAACTCAGCTGCAGATAAGGCTGGCAACATGCACAGTAGGTCATCAAAGAGTAAGCCCCAGGCAGGTGCAACGGCTCAAGTCTGTAATCCCGGCACTTTGGGAGGCCAAGGCGAGAGGACTGCCTGAGTTCAGAGGTTCGAGACCAGACTGGGCAACTTGGTGAGACCTCGTCTCTACAATAAATCAAAAACTTAGTCGGGTGTGGTGGCACATACCTGTAGTTCCAGCTACTTGGAAGGCTGAGGCAGAAGGATTGCCTGAGCCCAGCAGGTGGAGGCTACGGTGGCCATGAGCGTGCCACTGCACTCCAGCCTGGGTGAGAGAGTGAGATGCCAACTCAAAAAATAAATTTTTTAAAATGAAAATGAAGAGTAAGCCCCAAGAGACCCAAATCCAGAAATTGTACAGCTGCAGGAAGAAAGACAATGTTCTCCTCCTTGCTTCTCCATAAAAATGATGGGGGCATAGAGTTCAACTGCATCCATGTTTTAAGCACAGCTTACTTCTTGACCACTTAAAGTTGGACCGATTCACAATTTTTTTTTTTTTTTTTTTTTTTTTTTTGAGTTGGAGTCTCACTGTGTTGCCCAGACTGGAGTGCAGTGGCCGCTCCCGACCACCGCAGCCTCGACCTGCTGGGCTCCGGCGATCCTTCCACCTCAGCCTTCCAAGTAGCCGGAATTACAGGCATGCGCTACCACGCCCGGCTGATTTTTTGATTTATTGTAGAGATGAGGTCTCGCTGCCCAGGCGGGTCTCGAACCCGCGGGCTCAGGCAATCCACTCACCTCAGCCTCCCAAAGGCGCGGGATTACAGGCTGAGCCACCGAGCCCGGCTCCGTATTCACAATTTAACAGCAAACTGAAAATAAATAACTGAAAAGATGTACAGCGTAGGGGACACCATAAACCAGAAGTACCTAACCTTCAGGAAGTGTGATCCTGGTCTGTGCTAACCAAGGCTAGGCATAATTGGCATTCTCGTGCAATTGCATTTTCTGGGTCACTACACAAGGAAGAAGCATGGAAATATTCCCAAAACACAAGCCAGAATTCCTGGAATGCACGTGTCTAAACTTAGTTTTGGCTAGCATGCTTAGAACTTAGAACAAGGGAAGCTGGAGAAAATAACAGAAATCAATTCACCTTAACTAATTTTATTTTTTATTTTTATCTTTTTTTTAGTTGGAGTCTCGCTTTGTCACCCAGGCTGGAGTGCAGGGACCCACTCACAGCCACTGCAGCCTTCATCTGCTGGGTTCAGATGATCCTTCTGTCTCAGCCTTCCAAGTAGCTAGAACCTCAGGCAAGCGCTACCACACCTGGCTAATTTGTTGATTTATTGTAGAGATGAGGCCTCACCAAGTTGGCCAGGCTAGTCTCAAATCCATGGGCTCAGGCAATCTTCTCACCTCGGTCTCTCAAAATGCTGGGATTATAAGCATAAGCCACCGCGCCCAGCAACTAATTTTAAAACATGGTCCACTGATGTCCACTTATACAACAAAAAAGTCAGATAGCAGCAGCAATATTCATAAACTACCTGTGAGACCCAAGTCCTCCTGAAGCTTCGAAACCCAATGAAAATTCTATCTGAGAACACCTAAGCCTAAACTGGGCAACAGACTTAGAAAAAGCAAAGGGAGAAATTTACTATGGAAAACGGGCCTATCTACATAAATTCCGAGTATATGGAATATTGATACAGCTCTCCTTCATACTGCTGGAGTCAAATTCCCATTTTCACTACTAGTAAAATGTCATATACTAACCTTGAGCCAGATTCCTTAATGTTTTCCTCAAACTTGCTCAAAATGTAAACATTTATATAATACTATTTGTCTTAGATCACTCAAAGAAGAAGTATATGATTCTACTCCAGTCTCAACCCAGCCCTGCCAAGCATTTTTATATTATAATTTGTAGAACAGCTACTTCTAGAATAGCATTTTAGATTTTATCATTTGGCCGGGCACGGTGGCTCAAACCTGTAATTCCAGCACTTTGGGAGGCCAAGGCAAGAGGATTGCCTGAGCTCAGGGGCTCAGGGACCAACCTGGGCAACTTGGCGAGACCTCATCTCTACAATAAGTCAAAAAATTAGCCAGGCATGATGCCACAGGCCTGTAGTTCCACCTACTTAAGGCTGAGACAGAAGGATCGCCTAAACCCAGTAGGTCAAGGATGCAGTGGCCGTGAGCATGCCACTGCACTCCAGCTAGTCTGGGCGACAGAGACTCCAACTCCAAAAAAAAGGAAAGAAAAAAAAAAGATTTTCTCTCTTAAAATTTTTCATACGAGAGAGAGCCAATCAGAAGCCCAAACCTCACCTACATGCAACCTACTTTTGTAATAAATCCTCATTAGTACTTTATAACTCTAAAATTTAAGAAAATTAAAATTTAAAAATTTTGCATCTGTTCTAAAATTATAATACAAAAATGCTTGGCAGAGCTGGGTTGAGACTAGAGTAGAATTATATACTTCTTCTTTGAGTGATCTAAGACAAATTGTGTTATATAAATGTTTACATTTTTAGCAAGTTTGAGGAAACAGGCTCATGGTTAGCATACAACATTTTACTAGTAGTGAAAATGGGAATTTAACTCCAGCAATATGAAGGAGAGCTGTAAATAACTCCCTGGCCGGGTATGATGCGCTAAAGCCTCTAATCCCAACGCTTTGGGAGGCAGAGGTGGGAGGATCACTTGAGGCTAAGAATTCAAGACCAGCCTGGACAATATAGCAAGACCTCACTTCTACAAAAAAAAAAAACAGAAAAAAACAAACAAAAATTAATTGGCTGGGCTTGGTGTCACATGCCTGTAGTTCCAGTTACTTGGGAGGCTGAGGTGGGAGGAGCATTGGAACTCAGAAGTTCAAAGTTGCAGTGAGCCATGATCATGCCACTGGGTGATGGAGCAAGGCCTCATCTCTATTGAAAAAACAAAACCAAAAACCCAAACCTCTCCCCTTTCAAGTGTAAAATTCAAGACAAGGTAGTATCACTTATTATATTTACCATATTGTGAGTTTTCTTTTTCTTTTCTTTACAACCAAAAAGGAATTTCCTACTCCCTTACTACCTTCTTTAAAACTCCCTGCGACATAAACACTTTGCCTCGGTCTTCCCTACTATTCTTCCTTAGTTCATCAATTTCTTCCCATCGGTTTTGAGTACTCTAATAGAAACTTAGTCACTCCGAGAAACAAAATAACCATTCATATAATTTCAGAGAATCCACGAACTCTTTTTTGAGGCAGCTTCCTTCAAGATGGCACCCCTTGGCACCTGCCCATCCCGGCTATCTGTAGTTCCCCGCTACATACACACTGACTAGGGCTGACTTGTGTAAACAATATCAGAAAACATGGTAGAGTGCAACTTCAGAGGTTATGTCTGAAAGGACATTACAACATACATCTTGCTGTTTCTTGGCTCATTCACTCTGGGAGAAGACAGCGCCATGTCTAGAGGACACTCAAGCAGCTCTGTGGAGAGGCCCACATGGTGGGGACTGAGGCCTCCTGCCAGCAGCCAGTATCAACTAGTCAGCAGCATGATAAGACTCCAAGCCAGAACCATGGAAACTAGCTGGGCAATAAATGTTCTCTGTTGACTTAACGCTGTCAAGTGTTGAGATCATCTGTTACACAGCAGTGGGTAATAACAAGGTTAAAACATAGTTGCTAGGTGCAGTGGCTCACACCTGTAATCCCGGCACTTTGGGAGGTGGAGGTGAGAGGACTGCCTAAGTCCAGGGGTTCGAGACCAGCCTAGGCAACTTGGTGAGAACTCGTCTCTACAATAAATAAAAAAACGGGCTAGGCATAGTGGCACATGTCTGTGGTTCTAGCTACTTGGAAGGCTGAGGCAGAAGGATCACCTGAGCCTAAAAGGTTGAGGCTTCAGTGGCTGTTGAGTGTGCCACTGTACTCCAGCCTAGGCGATAAAGTGAGACTCCTACTCAAAAAGAAATAAAACATGGTCAAGACTTCAGCTAGAAAAAAACAAGCATAAGCCAGGCTCGGTGGCTCAGCCTGTAATCCCACGCTTTGGGAGGCTGAGGTGAGTGGGTGCCTGAGCCCGCGGGTTTGAGACCCGCCCAGGCAACTTGGCGAGACCTCATCTCTACAATAAATCAAAAAATCAGCCGGGCGTGGTAGCGCGTGCCTGTAGTTCCAGCTTGGAAGGCTGAGGCAGAAGGATTGCCGGAGCCCAGCAGGTCGAGGCTGTAGTGGCCAGGAGTGGCCACTGCACTCCAGCTGGGTGACCGAGTGAGACTCCAACTCAAAAAAAAAAAAAAAACAAGCATAAAGCGTTTAGTTCTGCCTGCCTCTTAAGTGAGAGCAGATCATGCTTCCAACACTGGCAGGCAACAGAATGCAGGCAGCAGGAGAGTGTGAGAAACACTGTGAGTGTAGGGCCACAGGCTGGCTGGAGCGGTTGTGAAGTGGGAGAATCAAAGCTTAAAATAACACATACAGCTTCCAAAGTGTTTGAAAACTGCCTGGATCAGAAGCAGAGGCAGCACTTACGGAGATATCGTGATTTTAGTGTCTGTGTCTTGCTCAATTTTTTTAAGGTTTCTTCCTTCTTTACCGATAAGGCGGCCTACAAAGTTATTATGAGCTAAAATCTTCAAGGGGATCTCTTCTGTGCTGTAAATAAGAAAAAATGTCTAAAATTAGGGTGCATAAACCTATTCTTGGGTAAAAAGACAATATTTCATTCATTAAACATTTACTTCCTACCTGCCATCTGGGAAGCATTATGATAGGCACAACTTAAAACTTGCTGACCATTGGCCAACATTCTAGCAATGCATGAATTAGAAGGGATAAAAAAAAAAAAACATTAGCAAGTATTTGGATAGCAGTTAATTTTGAAATAACTATTTCCTGAAGTGAGTAAAACTATCTACAGTAATGAACTCTCAAAGCCATACTCCTGGATCCTGATACCAGAAAACAATGTACAAATGCCAGAAAGTACAATCCTAGAATAAATTTTAAAATACATACCTGGAGATGCATGCATAATTTACAGAAGGAAACAGAGAAGCTCAACAGCGGTTACACTTTGGGGGAAGGGCACAGAAAGACGAAGGGGAGCTGTCCCTTCTCACCTTTCTGAATTTTCAAGTCACAAGCATATCTATGTTTTAAAACATCACTGGGGTTATTGGATGGTGGGCTATGTTTTTGCTATACTAAAAATAATCACATTCTAAGAATGCAGCACCTACATATGACACCTTACTACTAAAACTTGTTTAAAGTCCCCTCCAAATTAAGTCCTGGTGATGAGGTCCCCAGGCTAACTCCAGCACCTTACACTGGAGCCTACTTTGCATGTAGGAACAGAACCTAACCTTTCCTCAGAGTTCTCATGGAAGATATTTAGAGTTCCAGCCTGCAGCACCCAAATAAATCTCCTGTTTACTTTAGCACAGAATTGGGAACTCCCCCACCTCCACACTCCCCGCAGCTCCAAAGCAGAGCTGGGAAGAGGATGCGAGCGTAGATCCAGTGAACTCTGAGTGGAGGGCGACTGAGACCCGAGGCCCATCTTGGGTTCATCCCAGGATACTTCTTGGTCCTGGGTCCCCCAACGGACTCCACTGCCTACAGCTAGACTTCTCTTCCCGGTTGTCACAACTTGCCCTATACCCAAACATGAGTGAAGATTAAATATTCAAAGAGACTTACGATTCACAACCAAATCAAGAGTGTCAACCACCACAGGTCACCAGGATGGCATTTCCCTTCATGTGCTGGCAATTCCCAAGAATGGTGTCATAGAAATCCAAAATAAAACTGCACATATATCAACCTCTTTCACAGGATAACCCCCTTTACTCACAATTTTATATCTTGAGCCTCCTTATGCATAATCTCCAGAATAGACTTACAAGCCGCAGAGGTGCCTTCAGGGGTAGAGAGGATAGTAATGGACTTCTCAGCAGCCCCTGCATTCTCTTTACGATGGACGTCGATTCTAAGAGTGGGCAGAAGCAGACAGAACATGAGCTGTAAGTACGTACTCACAGCAACCTGCAACGACCAAGGACAAAGTCACATGACTTCTGGGCAAAGGTGGTGACTTACTCCCCTCAAAAGCACCAACTCTTGACAAGCTAGCAACACGGATGCCTTAGAGACCAATTTTAATTCCAAGAAAGCTCCATTTTCTCCTTCCTCAATGCAGCCAAGCAGGGACATCTTCTCGTTCTACCCCAGCTGTTTGTGCTTACAGCTTCCTTTTAAATGTCACAGGACTAGCACCTCATGACAAACAGCCTGGATTCTGACAAAAGGCTCTCTTCTGCTTGAAAACAAATAGGGACTGGAGTGCATGCCAAGAGCACGGGAGCTGGAATCCCACAGGCCAGGCTGAACTCCATATTCTGCATGGTATATGCACTAGGCGTTCACTGCATGAGGAGATTTCACTCATTGGCTTTCCTTTGCAAGCCTCCTCCCGCATTTTGCCTCCTTGATAATGAAAAGTCTGCAGCAAATAGTGATAGGAATGGAAGCCAGAGAAATGGCAATTTCACGTCAAAGAAACACAAATGGCCAATAAACTCAAAATGACTAATCTCACTAGTGATTGTATACCTGCCAGTTAAAACAAAATGCTATTTTCTTCCAGCCTACAAATATCTTTTTTTTTTTTAATTTGGAGTCCACTCTGTCACCCAGGCTGGAGTGCAGTGGCATGCTCACAGCCACTACAGCCTCGGCCCACTGGGCTCGGGTGATCCTTCTGCCTCAGCCTTCCAAGTAGCTGGAATTATAGGCATGCACCACCACGCCCAGCTCATTTTTTTATTTATTGTAGAGATGAGGTCTCGCCATGTTGCCCAGGCTGGTCTTAAACCTGTGGGCTCAGGCAATCCTCTCACCTCTGTCTCCCAAAGTAATGGGATTACAGCATGAGCCACCATGCCTGGCCAGACCTGCAAATATTTTGAGAGACATCAAATTAAGTCCTGGCAAGATGATAGGTAACGGGGCACACCCACACTTTTGGTGACAGTAGAAAGCAACCTGGCAGGACCTATCAAAGACAAGATGCTTATCGCTCTTTGACCCAAGAATCTAACTTCTTGTAACATCGACAGGTAGAGTTTTCTATGTGGGCCGAGAGTGGTGTTTCTCACCCCTGGCATGATTGACATTTGGGGCTAAATTCATTCTTGAATCCTAGTCATCCTGTACATCGTAGGATGCTTAGCAACATCCCTGGCCTCTACCCACTTCTAGCCCAGTTGTAACAGCCAAAATGTCTCTAGACATTGCCAAAAGTCCATGGCGGGGGAAGAAGGGTAGGATTGCTCCTGGTTGAGAACCACTGGTGTAGGAATGCTCATGGTAGCACTGTTTGTAATAGATAAAACATTAGAACTATCTTGAAAATGTCCATCAGGAAGAGATGGTTAAATAGCTGTGTGTGCATGTATGTGTGTATGTGTATGTGTGTGTGTGTGTGTGTGTGTGTGTGTATATACACTCGTAATGCTGTTTTTAAAAATATTAAATTATAAGTACCAACATAGTAAGAAGCTATATTTAAAAATATATAATGCATACACCATACAACTTCTTTTTCAAAGTTACACATAGAACAAGTCCTGTGGAGACTCAACCCCCAACTGACCAACAGCTACCTCGTAAGGCGAGATGAACTTTTTAGCTTTTAATTTGCATATTTGTATATTTCTAAGTAAATACAAAATAAATCTGCTGCTCAGAGAGTACAAGAAAGAAAATCAACTACCCCAAAATGTGTGTTTTTGGTAAAATTAATTAAGTACTTGTTGGGTCCCTTTGGTCACTCCAACCACTTAAAGAGCTACATAACTAGCCATGGGAACAACCACTTCCGTCATGCCAAAATAAATGAAGGCTTAGTTTTTATTTTCCTGAATAGTTGCTTGAAAATCTCAAGCTTTACCTCAGAAGAAAAACCTGTAACAAAAAATGAGGGCATTGTAGAAATGAAACTATAAGGGCTACCTAGAAATAACTTATTTAAAAAGTGTCCTGGGTAACAATCCCAATCTGAGGAACCATGGTCCCAGCCACTGATCAAATTCCCTGCTGCTGTCAGTGATGACTGTCTTCTGGTGACATGTTCACATCTCTCCTTTCCCATTTATTTCCACTCTTTCCCTGTGTTAAGAACTATGAAACTCTGATCCCCTGAGAGAAGGGAATGTGGCTTTGGAGATTCAGGCAGTCCCCCCGAGACCATTGCAGAAACAGGGGTTCTAATAATGACCAATTTCAATGGCAAGAGTTAATTAATTAAATCCACTGGTAGAGCTCTGCAAATGAATCATCGGATAGAACCAAAATCACTTCCCTTCTTCTCCATCCCCCATCTTCCTGCCTGAAGTAAAACAAACAGTTCAATTTAAGTCATGACTCCTTCATCCGGCAAAGACCTAAGTAGCTCGAAAAGGAACAACTCTCATCTGCCACACGGCAAGGAACGGAAACCATGTGACGAGTTTCTGCAAGTAACGTGGGTCAAGGGAAGCAAGGAAGCCCTTACAATTTAAGGCTAAAGCTAGGCAAGTTGACCGGGTTACAGTTCGGTTATCTTCCCTACTCCTATATGAGGAGGTCAGGGTTCTTAATTCTGCACACAGGTGAACTAGCATCCAATGTCTCCTGCTTCGAAATAGAGGAAGGCAGAATTGGACACCACTGGGAAGGGGGCAATTCCTTTTGGTTATGCCTGAGAAGTCAGTCAGTCAGTTCAATGCAGGCTTGGTGTCTATGATGAATCTGGGTGACCACTTAGGCCTACAGGAACAAATACATAAGCCTATACACAGCACCACAGACCAAACTTTCAGAGAAACTGTGCTTAATTCCTCAGATCACATAAGATGAAACCATTCTCTTTTTAAAATTTATTTATTTGAGCCAGAATCTGTGTCACCCAGGCTGGAGTGCAGTGGCACACTTATAGCCACCACAGTCTTGACCTGCTGGGCTCAGGCAATCTTTCCACCTTAGCCTTCCAAGTAACCGAAACCACAGGCATGCGCTAATTTTCTGATTCACTGTAGAGATGAGGGCTCACCAAGTTGCCCGGGCTGGTCTTGAACCCCTGGGCTCAGGTAATCCTAATCGCTTCCGTCTCCCAAACTGCTGGGATTACAGGCATGAGCCACCGCGTCCAGTTCCTTTCCGAATTTAAAAGGCAAAGCAAGCCAGTCATTTCTGTGGCTGGCACAAGGCTTGAGGAATGACACTGCTTGTACACAACTGTTCTCCTCAGTACACTCACAGGTATGGCAGAGCAGGCCCAGAAATGCACCTCTGTGCACTTTACAGAGCTAGGGATGAGGAGCGAGTTTGTCATCAAGTTTCTTTCTGTCAAAATACCCACATACTGCACTATAGCATGGTTTTTAAAATTTTTAAATATTTTCATTAAATTTTTTCCTCTGCCATTTATTAGCTGTGAGACAGGATAGTTTAGAAAGCAAAACTGATACAGAATGCATTAGAGCTTCTGAATTCAGAAAGTATCTTAGACATGTGTATAGTCCTTTGACAAATGCAAGAGCCTTTTATGTATCAGGCAGTGGCGTCGGCACTGGGGCTATGATGATAAATAAAAATAAATGGTTCCTGCTTTCTGCTCTGAAAAGTTAGCTCCAATGTCTGAATCAGAATCTTCCAATCCCTTAAAATTGGCCAATTAAGCCAGGCTCGGTGGCTCAGCCTGTAATCCCGCGCCTTTGGGAGGCTGAGGTGAGTGGATTGCCTGAGCCCGCGGGTTCGAGACCCGCCTGGGCAGTGAGACCTCATCTCTACAATAAATCAAAAAATCAGCCGGGCATGGTAGCGCATGCCTGTAATTTCTGCTACTTGGAAGGCTGAGGCGGAAGGATCGCTGGAGCTCAGCAGGTCGAGGCTGCAGTGGCCAGGAGCGACCACTGCACTCCAGTCTGGGCGACAGAGTAAGACTCCAATTAAAAAAAAAAAATTGGCCAATTAAAACTATCAAACAACGTCCTGAAGAAAAAGCCATTCTACCTACATGGCCTAATCACAGGATACATTTGGACAAGATGAGCAATTCTTTACTCAAGTAAGGAAAGACTGAAAAACCACCTCCGTATTAAGGCCACAGATGAAATGGGTTAGACTCGGAAAGTAACTTCTAAGGCCCTGAGGGCAGGTAGAGAGTCAGGGGTGGGGCAGAAAACAACCTAAAAGCTGCCCTTTTGTCTGTCGGGACCTCCCCCACCAGAAGAAGATTAGGTATCATCTGTTTTCCATTCATGTGTGAAAATGTGAGCTCCCTTGAGATTGAAGTTTAGCCCCAGAGTTATACAAAATGAACACTAAGATCCCAAATCACAAGGCGTTAACACATTCCCAAGTACTGTACAAAGAAGGCTGGACAGCTATGTTCAGAAGGGTACAAAGTATCTGAACAGCATACTGTTACTAAGATTCTCACAGGGACATGTTAACACCCACCACCCACTTGGTGATACTCACTTGGACTGCGTCTGTTTGGTGATGTTCCGAATGGTGGCACCTTCTTTTCCTATAATGGCTCCAACGAATTGGGTGGGCACCAGCAGGCGCAGAGGCAAGTCACAGGGTTTCTGCTTGGACACTGAGCCCGGAGATCCCTGCCTGGAAGAGCCCCTCTGCCCAAGCCCACGGCGACCTCGGGGCTGCTGCAAGGGGTTCTGCTGGGCGGCCATCTCATCAGGGATATAGGCCACTTTCAAGGTGAAGTTCTCCAACTGAAATCCATTCAGTTTGTCCAAAGCTCTGAAAGTTAACAAGGGACAGTCGGTGGGAAGAGAAATTGAGCTACATAAATCTTTTAGCAAAGCGACCCTCATCTTTTCCACTTCAGATTATTGGCTCTAAAACTTCTGAGTAAAGCCACTACACTAGCAGCAAACGCAGAACACACACAATCCTCACTCCCCTCCAACACGCATACGCTTTTCCTTTGAGGTACACGTGGGGGCAGGGGGAAACCTAAAGTGCCCAAAGAGAACATACTTGCCATCTATCAATGAAAAAATAGAAAGAAAAAACATCTTGTCAAACCCTTGATTAAGTTTAACTTGTAAGGTTGATAATGGCTTAGGAATACCCAAACGGCAAGAGAGAAGTGAGGGGACAGTTCGCATCCTGGCTGGTGTGTCCATATCAGAATGGAAAAGACATTAGAAATGCTCCTGTTATGGCATTCCTAATATAATACAAGTATTTAAAACATAGTAGGAATCAATGGGCAAATATCTCTAAACTATTCACAAAAGATTGACTATCCTGAGTATTAATACCAATCATTTAAATAGGTACTAAAACCTCAGTACCTATTATGAACCAGTCCCTGACCTTGTGGAGTTTATAATCTGATTTGGGGCAAAGTCTGTGATCTGACTTGGGGAAGGCGTGGGTGTGAGCCAAACGAAAATGAAGCTATAGAGGCAGGGCGCAGTGGCTCAAGCCTGTATTCCCAGCACTTTGGGAGGCTGAGGCGAGAGGTCTGCCCGAGTCCAGGGGTTCGAGACCAGCCTGGGCAACTTGGTGAGACTTTGTCTCCACATCAATCAAAAAATTAGCTGGGCAAGGTGCTGCACACCTGTGGTTCCAGCTACTTGGAAGGCTGAGGCGGAAGGATCACCTGAGCCCAGAAGGTTGAGGTTTCGGTGGCTGTGAGCATGCCACTGTACTCCAGCCTGGGCAACAGAGTAAGACTCCAACTTAAAATTTAAAAAAAGAAAAGAAAAGAAAGCTACATTTCAATCTCTCCATCCCTCCACCATACATCCATCTGAGGAGAGCTTTACTTTATTGTTTGAATCCTATTATAACAGGTATGTGGAAAAGTACTCCAAGTCTAAGCACACATCTTAGTGGCTTTTCACAAGGCGAACACACCCATGCAGATCCAGAACTACAACACAGCAGTGCCCCGGAAGCCCCGCTAGTACCTACTCCAGTAATTGCCTTGTCCCTAAGCTTTAATATCATAGACTAATTTTGCCTTTTATTAAATTCCATGTAAGTCTATGGGAGCATATATGCTGTGTGCTCTCATGTCTGGCAATTTTTACTTATGCTTATGAGATTCATCCAAATTGTGTCTTACTATCCCTACACAGTCTACAAATTGGTAGAGAGGATATATAGCTAAGACCTGAAAAACACACACAAACACACTCCTAGTGACGTACTCATGTCTAACTCTCTAGGGCACACAAATGAAAAGGCTACTTTGAGCTTCTTTGCTCAGATTCTGCTCCAATGGGCCCCAAGTTCCACCCAAGCAGGGAAAGAAAAACAGGCATAAAATGAACTCTCTCTAGCTGCTCAGTGTGGTCTTTTCTGATTTATGCACCTTTTTTTTTTTTTTGAGTTGGAGTCTCACTCTGTCACTCAGACTGGAGTGCAGTGGCCGCTCCCGGCCACCACAGCCTCGACCTGCTGGGCTCCGGCGATCCTTCCATCTCAGCCTTCCAAGTAGCTGGAACTACAGGCATGCGCTACCACACCCGGCTAATTTTTGATTTATTGTAGAGATGAGGTCTCACCAAGTTGCCCAGGCGGGTCTCGAACCCGCAGGCTCTGGCAATCCACTCACCTCAGCCTCCCAAAATGCTGGGATTACAGGCTAAGCCACCGAGCCTGGCCTATGCACACTTTTATTTGGAGATCTACTTTCAATTATTAAGATGTAAAAGGAGTAGGGGGTGGGGGTGGGGGGTGGGCAGGGGTGAAAGGACAGTCCTAGCACCAAAAGGGCATGGAGAGCTCAGAGCTGAAAGGCAGACCACAGCAAGCAGGCCCAAGGCTCACCCTTTGATCCGCTGCTCCATCGCTGTCCTACCTTCTCTAGCAATGCAGGAATGCTTATTGAAAAAGATTAGTCACGCAGAAACACAAAAGTGAGAAGCAGTTGTCCCGTCACCATCGCCAACCCTCCAAGGGCTTTCCCGGAACTGTGCTAACTGTGGTACTTCTGCAAATAGGTCAGTACTTTCCATGTTGTTACCAACATGTAAGTCTACGTTCAGTACCCTCATTAAAAGCATGATTGGGGTCATGATGTATGATGTTCTGTGGTCTGCTTTTTTTTCAAATGCACTATGTCTTGAGATGTTTCCATGTGAGTTCTATGTCAGAGGGCATGCTTTGCATAAGCTTCGGAATTTTTTCCTCACTGCTGCCCAGGTTGGAATGCAGTGACACCATTACAGATCACTGCAGCCTCAACCTCCTGGGTTCAAGTGATCCTTCTGCCTCAGCCTCCCAAGTACTTAAGACTACAGGCATATGCCATCACACCTGGCTCATTTTTTTTATTTTTTGTAGAGATGTGATCTTGCTATGAGCCCAAGCTGGTCTCGAACTCCTGGGTTCAAGCGATTCTCTCACCTCAGCCTCCCAAAGTATTGGAAGTATAGGCATGAGACATTGCACCCAGCCTAGAACCTGAGGTTACTATATGTTTGTTTACTTTCTTTCTCTCCCCTTTTTCTTTATTTTTTTTGGGGGGGGTTAAGTTAGAGTCTCACTCTTATCGCCCAGGCTGGAGTACAGTGGCATACGCATGAGCACCACAGCCACGACCTGCTGGGAACTGCAGACACACACCACTATGCCCAGTTAGTTTTTGTGATTTATTATAGAAATGAGGTCTCACCAAGTTGCCCAGGCTGGTCTTGAACTCCCCAGGTTCAGGCAATCCTCTCGCCTCAGCCTCCCAAAATGCTGGGATTACAGGCTAGGCGACTGCACCTTGCCCCTCCCCTTTTTCTTAAGGGAATGTGAATTAAGAACCCTAAAATACTTTGGTTTATTTGTTTAAAAAAAGATAACACCTGAGAAATTTTAATATTTGTCATATTTATTATAGAAAGCTGAAGCCACAGATGTTTCAACTAATTAGAGAGTCTTCCAAAGCAACTTTAAACCTTTTTGAAGTCACGAGTAAACAGATCATTGGAGGTTCTTTTAAAAAATAAGGAAAACTGAACCCAATGAAGGAATCAAATCTATCTAGGTATAGAAGGCGGTATAGATGACCATTACATCCCATTATGATCTAAGTATCACTAGCTTCAGAAGAGAGTAAGTAAATTTTGACTTCAGAATTAAGTCAGTAATGTTATAAAAAATGTAAAGAACATCTTTCTTGAGTCAGACAGACATACAGAAAGACATCCTTCTCCATGAAGATAAACAAGGTATACACCTAAGTTATCAGATGCTTCTATCTTTTCTGGAACTATCTAAATAAAGCCACATGTATCTCAAGAAACAACTCTATTTGGCAAAAACCAAAACTTTTACATTTCACTGTGCTGCTTTAAAAATATTTTTCTGTGAGGGGAAAAGAACAGATTCTCCCACTCAGGAGGTCAGATGATACAGTGTTCCAGTCCCCAGTGCACAGTCTGGGCCCCAATAGCTCCACACTCAGACTGCTCCAGGCAGAGAGTAGAAAGTCCTTATTGTGAATATCTGACTACCTAACTGGCACCTAGGTAGAATTCCCAACCCCTCAAACCACAGGGCTCCAAACTCAGACACAGTGGAGAAGGCACATGTACCTGACTGCAGAACAATGGCTTTTTCACAACTGAAGATCCTGTTTCTGAATTTTAAATCAACTACTGGAACTTTCTATGCACAAAGTTTGATATTCAGCTATGTCACATGGTGGTATATTGAGTTCATGGGACAACAGTTTAAAATAGTTTCACCAAAGCTACTATATATACAAGACATGAGATGAACAACTGTAATAATTACCAGAAGCATTCATATTCAGACACATAGAACTTAAGGATGTTTATTTCAACATGTGTAAGCCGGGCTCGTTGGCTCAGCCTGTAATCCCGCGCCTTGGGAGGCTGAAGTGAGTGGATTGCCTGAGCCCGCGGGTTCGAGACCCGCGTGGGCAGCGAGACCTCATCTCTACAATAAATCAAAAAATCAGCTGGGCATGGTAGTGCGCGTCTGTAATTCCAGCTACTCGGAAGGCTGAGGCGGAAGGATCACCGGAGCCCAGCAGGTCGAGGCTGCAGTGACCGGGAGCAGCCACTGCACTCCAGTCTGGGCGACAGAGTGAGACTCCAACTCAAAAAAATAAAAAAATAAAAAACACGTGTATTACTTTGGGTCCTGTTTTCCATTATTCCTCCACTCTTTGCTCTTGATGCTATTTTAAGAGTCATTTCCAAGGATGCTGGTTAATTTTGCTAGTTGGTAGCTCTTAATTGATACATTTAATGGGATGGGTCACAGTTTAGAGCTGAAAGGGTCTTGATAAAGAGAATAAATACTTCAACCTGAGAATGAGGGGGAAGGAGAGAAAGCAAAAGAAGAAATGAGGCCCAGAGAAGTTAAACGTAACTAGAAGCCACACAGACAGATCCAACGAGTGAAGGAGAACATGAAACAGAGACGAGGTTTCTAGTCCAGCTTGGACATTAAGAAACCATGTTACATCTTTTTCCGGGGACGCTGTGTAAAGGCACTCAGAATGGTCCAGCGTTTGACATACCGTTGTAGGCTTTCGTACAATACAGCCTCTAACAAAACTAGGCTGTCCCGAACGCCTGGTAATAGGATTGTTTACCTATATACCAAAGAAGTTTGGGAAAGCACCAAAGTCTGCGTGTGGTATGTGCCCAGGCAGACTTTGAGGGGTTTGTGCTGTGAGACCTAAAGTTCTTATGAGGTTGTCCAAAACAAAAAAACATGTCAGCCAGGCCTATGGTGGTTCCACGTGTGCAAAATGTGTTCGTGACAGGACCAAGCGTGCTTTTCTTATCAAGAAGCAGAAAATCGTCATGAAAGTGTTGAAGGCACAAGCACAGAGTCAGAAAGAAAAATAAAGAAATGAAGCTTTTTTTCTGTAATAAAAATTAAAAGCCTTGTTCTGTGGGAAAAAAAGAAAAAGAAAAAGAAACCATGTTACTTTGCAAAGTTCATTTTCCTGTTTGGTGCCCGCTGTCTCACCCTGAAAGATTAGAACTCATGAATTCATGGTCCCTTTCAGCTTGAAAGTTCCATGTCTGACATCTTCCTTTTCCCTATTCCCAGATGTCACTGCTGCTTATCACATAGGTCCTAACAAAATGAGGTGTAGCCATTACTAAAAAGTCATGAATTTAACCCTCTCCTTGTACCAAGAACAGGAGGCCAACACTTGCAATTCAACAGCAACGAGTGAAAGTCTATAGCCTGTAGTTCCAGCAACTTGGAAGGCTGAGGCGGAAGGATCTCCTGAGCCCAACAGGCCAAGGCTGCAGTGGCCATGCGGGTGCCACTGCCCTCCAGCCTGGGCAACAGAGTGAGACTCCAACCCAAAAAAAAGAAAAAGAAAAGAAAAGAAAGTCTGGTCATATCATTGTAGGGATGTATCTTATGGAAATAATTATGGACAAAGCTCAAATAATTACCTTTAAACTAGTTCTATAAGCAAAAACCAAAGAAAAAAAGGCAAATACCCCAGATAACTAAATATATTAGCTGTGGTGAGGATGAAATCCTATGTAGCGATCATATCTATTTATTTATTTTTATTTATTTATTTTTTTGAGTTGGAGTCTCACTGTCGCCCAGACTGGAGTGCAGTGGCTGCTCCTGGCCACCACAGCCTCGACCTGCTGGGCTCTGGCAATCCTTCCACCTCAGCCTTCCACGGAGCTGGAACTACAGGCGCACGCTACCACACCCGGCTAATTTTTTTTTTTTATTGTAGAGATGAGGTCTCGCCTGCCCAGGCAGGTCTCGAACCCACGGGCTCAGGCAATCCACTCACCTCAGCCTCCCAAAGGCGCGGGATTACAGGCTGAGCCACCAAGCTCGGCTGAGATCATATTTATTACAGTAGTAGAAGTATATTTAATGAAAGGAAAAACCTACAAAACTCTAACCATTCTTATAATTTTCAAAGTTATGATGCATGGAACCAAGTTTACACAACTATGATAAATTTAACAGTAGCTACCTCTGAATGGCAAAATAGCAAGAAATTTCTTTGTCTGTCTGCTTTATTTCTTCTTCAATAGTAAATCTTCAATTTACATAACTTTTAAAGTTTAAGTAGACATTTTCTTTCCGGACAGGCTTGGTGACAGCCTGTAATCCCAGCACTTTGGGAGGCCAAGGCCAGAGGATTGCCTGAGGCCAGGAGTTTGAGACCAGCCTGGGCAATACAGTGAGACCCCACCTCTAGCAAAAAAAAAAAAAGAGAGAGACGAACAAAATGTCTGCACATTCTAGGGGGCTATTTTTTGTCACACATGACAAATCCAATGAGTTAGGTCTGTCCCGGACCATTTTATCTCAGCATCCCCGGAAGAGAGAAGGAAATAGTGAGCCTCTCTTGCTCCAAGGAACAAGAAAAGGTACATGCATTCAGTAAATACAATTCTATTTCAAATGAAACAAACTATTATATTTATATTTAATATAACATACATTAATGTAATTTAACCTTTTATTACTTTCATTATTTTAATAATTTGTTAATTCTGGACTAAGCCTAAAACAAACACATGTATTTCCTATAATACGTGTGCTTTATTAACCTTTGATTTATCTTAGCCACAAGGTGGCAGGAATTGCCATGTTAAATTCTGTCTTAGAAATAAGCCATACTGGAGGTATCCACAGAACTTTAAGTAACACAGGCTTCTACAAACACTTTTAAAAAACTAGGTCCCAAGCTCCTAAGCATCAGTGGTCAGTCATCCTCTGAAATGCAGTAAACCAAACAATAACACAGTATTCTCAGCAGCAATCAATTTTGTTGGAAAAATGCACACTAGCTGCTCACGTTTGAGCTCTTACTACCTTCTAGGTACTGTGAGAAGTGTTTTAGAGGCATTATCTTAGTTCCTCTAGAGGTTTATGGACTAAAGACTATCATTATTCCCATTTTGGAGATGGGGTAACCCAAGAAAGATCAGCCTGACCAAAGTCATAGCAAGAAAAACGGTGACACCCAGGGTCCGTCCTTTCCATACAACTGGACTCTGGAACAGAACTCTTAACCTCCAAGCTCTGCTGACACCTTCACAAGCACATCCCAGTCACAGCCCTCCAAGGAGCAGACGCTAAGACGAGAAAGCGGAGAACTATCCACACAGCCCTCATCACCTGAAGAGAGAACTTTGGGAGGCCTGCCAAGAAAGGCACGGAGAAATGACAACAGGTGGGTTTAGGCATCTGGCTGTCATGCTGGACCACAGAGTAGCCTTGCAGACCTCAGCAGGGCAAGTCCTGAAAGGGCCAGCCTGGCCCGGCTCAACCACTTCAAGCAGCCGCAGAAGCAGGTCGGGACCAGCAGCTCAAACAAAAGTTACTATTTCCTGGGTGCCCGTTTGCCAGGCCTTTCGATATATTCATGAATACGTGTCTTTAATCCTCATTTTGTAGCTGAGAAAACCAAAGCTCAGAGGTCAAGGTTACAGAGTCAGGGCTACCTCCTTCACTATACCCAACACCTCGCAAATAAAATTAATCTTCTCACAGAATGGCATGCACTCTGTATCCTCTTTTGGAATAGCTAACTTTAACAGACAACAATTTTCCTAATAATATTTCACATAACTGAGTTGCCCGTTCTTTAGATCTATTATTTTTTTCTAAATACCCAACTGCTTTCTAATTCTAATCCATTTTTGGAATTCTTGGGGAGAAGGGGAGAATATTCTGAAAAGGTGACTTGACCTAGGCAGGAACTAAAATTAGGCGGTCCCCTTTTCACCACTGGGAGGCACATCCCTGAGGACAAGGACTTTGCATTTATTCACAGACAACTTTTGGTCAATGCCTGGGCAGCAGAGCAAGAGCCATATAAAAAAAACTTGGCCAGGGTCCCACTGATCCCAAGAAGGAAATAACTGTGTAATTTAGTAATTAGGTAACCTAATCAAATACATTACACATTTCAATTAGTAGTCATCATCGCCTTTATTCTAATATTTAGTCAGTTAACATTTATTGAGTACAAACTGACCAAAAGTTGGCTGTGAATAAACGTAAAGTCCTTATCCTCAGGGATGTGCCTCCCAGTGGTGAAAGGAGAGCATTTAGAAGGGGACCACCTAATTTTAGTTCCTGCCTAGGTCAAGTCGCCTTTTCAGAATATTCTCACCTCCTCCCCAAGAATTCCAAAAATGGATTAGAATTAGAAAGCAGTTGGGTATTTAGAAAAAAATAATAGATCTAAAGAATGGGCAACTCATAGCCGGGCATGGTAGCGCGCGCCTGTAGTTCCAGCTACTCAGAAGGCTGAGGCGGAAGGATCGCCGGAGCCCAGCAGGTCGAGGCTGCGGGGGCGGGGAGTGGCCACTGCATTCCAGTCTGGGTGACAGAGTGAGACTCCGACTCAAAAAAAAAAAAAAAGAATGGGCAACTCAGACAATCACAGCTCACTGCAGCCTACAACTCCTGGGCTTAAGTGATCCTACCATCTCAGCTTCCCAAAATACTGGGACTGCAGGCATGAGTCACTGTACCCACCAGATCTTGCAAATTTCTAACAACCACTACCAAAAATTTGAGAACAACAATGTCTCCACATTCAGCTTGCTGTCATGTTACGATTCTTTTCAGCAATAATTCTGCTTTGACTAGTCAGTCTACCTTTCCTGTGCTTGTACTGTTTTTTTGTTGTTGTTTTGTTTTTTTTTTGAGTTGGAGTCTCGCTCTGTCGCCCAGACTGGAGTGCAACGGCCGCTCCCGGCCACCGCAGCCTCGACCTGCTGGGCTCCGGCGATCCTTCTGCCTCAGCCTTCCAAGTAGCCGGAATTACAGGCGCGTGCTACCACACCCAGCTGATTTTTTGATTTATTGTAGAGATGAGGTCTCACTGCCCAGGCGGGTCTCTAACCCGCGGGTTCAGGCAATCCACTCACCTCAGCCTCCCAAAGGCGCAGGATTACAGGCTGAGCCACCGAGCCCGGCTGCTTAATGTTTTTTTTATTTAAGGAGGGGGCCTAAATATCAATTACCTTGTGTATTTTATGCCTCTTCAAAGCTATATAGGTTATTTCTCCAACATATGTTATTTCCCTTTGACTAAGTGACTGTTAAATTAAGCGGTTTTCCCATTAGCTAGCTGGCCTCACCTAAGTTTTCAAGTAAGGCAACTAGGATAGGCCTCTAGCAATCTCTATATATCCTTGGGTTTATTATATCATCCTATATTTTCCATCTAATAGGGTCTTAGCTCTACCAATTATTCAATAAGCTCTTTGTAAAGGATAAAATGTGTAAGACAAATTTGTTTTACAACTCATACCACGACTTCAACACTGTCCAAGGCCTCACATAAAACGCTAAAAATTCTCTAAATGAACAAAGGATACAAACAGAAAAAAACAAAACCAGAATGTATTTAAACATATTAAAGCCTTAAGTCTCATTTATGAGAAAAAAATGACATACCACTTTCATCCACTAGATGGGCAAAGTTTCATCAAGTCCTGTGTTGGGGAGAGTAGGCAGAAACAGACTTGCACAAAGGAGTTTAAACGAGTTCAAGTTCTACAAAGGGTAACAAAACTAAAAATGCAATTCTGCTTCTGGGAATTCATCCTATAGATATACTCACATACATGCACAAATGACACAAAAAAGATTCATTAGAGCATTGTTCATAACTGCAAGAGACTGAAAACAACCTAAATATCCGAATTGGGATTAACCGAATAAGTCATCCCACAGTCATACAATTCAATACTATGCAACTATAAAAATATATTTTTATGTATAAAACACTCATGTTATGGCATCATTTGTGTAAAAGTAGGAACACACACGTACACACATATTTGTCTTCCATATAGCTATCTCTCAAGGGACAGGGTAGATGGGAAATGATGCTGGGAAGAAGATTTGCACCATGTGCATCTTTAGACCTTTTACATTTTGAACCATGTGAATATTACCAATTTTTGAAACAAAGTCCCATGTGTGTCCTTCCACAGTCCCTCCATGAGCAGGTACTACCTTGGTCACCTCGCTGAACTCACTCTCGCAGCTCATGTGACAACTTTCCTCTTTAGTGCTCATGGTCTTTCCCTAGACTTTTCCCACACAGAGGACACATAGTCTGTTTTTGCCTATACTGTGTGTGGAGGTGGTGAAGACCTCCAGAGTCAGCTGTCACTCAGCTCTGCACTGCGGGGCACTTCGTATGCCATTCTTCCCTGTTCATGTTCTGAGCAGATCTAACAAAGGCAGTATTTGTGGGACCCTCATTATCTTTCTCTAGTGTTCAGTCAGTTCATTCGATCATTCCAAGCCTACAGAATTATCTTTTCCGGGGAGAGACTGTTTATTCTGAAAAGTTTGCCTGTCAGCTGCACTGGAATATTTACCCCTAAATCTAATAGCCTATTACATTGGTCTAATATCTGCACACTCCTAAGTAACAACGGTAATCAGAGAAATCATTGAACAAGAAGACTTAACATGTAACACTGTTCTTAACAGATGATCACCAGCTTTGGAAAGAATAGTAATAATGTATGTGTCATACCAGTAAGGAAAGGGTAAAAACAAGACCCAAGACCAGAGATTTTGCAAACAGGGTACAATTCAACTTCATCTTGGCTCACCCTATTACTGGTATTAAAGATATACTGAAAATATAATACAACTTTAATCAATGCAGATTCTTACTAGATGTTCACTAGACATCCAAACTTAAAAAGAAAGGCATAAATGCAGAGTCAAACGTTTGCAAAATAAAGTTTCTTTCTGCCACCCCCAGTCCTTCTCAATTGAGAAATTCACAAACTATAAGTTGCTGTACTTAATCTAGTTATTAGATATAGATAAAGAGTTTCAAACTGCTTACTGTCTAGCTTGGTCCTTACTGGAATAGGTTACATTTACGACTGCAGTTTCCGAGTCAGTGTTCACTAGAAGAAGAGAAAAACGAAGAGAATAAAAGTTAGTTTTCTTTCTACTTCCTTCCTTTTGCAAATTTGAAAGCAATTCAGAAGACATGTACCTTGCTCACAGCTCTCCACCACTCCATACTGGACTAGTAAACTATCCAGCACCTATCAGGAGGGGGAAAGAAAATTACAAATTTTGAGTTTCCCAAGTTATTTGCAAGGGCAAGAATATGTCTTAATATCACTAAGCAATTGTGATGGGAAAGAGTCAAAAAAAGTAAACTGGGGCGCCGGACTGCAGAACTAAGGGACGGACACCACAGATAGCACACTCGCACTTCTTTCTCCTGCCCATTCCTCATCCCCTGACATTAATCTCATTTCCTGTGGCTCAGTTAAGTGTTCAAAGCCACGGCTGCCTGGTTCCTGAGGCTGAAGGAGGAACATTTATTTCTCACACATACACAAACACATCGTCATACTTCCTTGTATACAAAGTCATGAGACAAGGGCCCAAGTTAAGAAATGGTTGTATCTATAAGATGCTCCTTTCCAAAGGACTTTCTTTTGCAGTTCTAATGAGCATCACAGACAGACTGCTCAAGGCAGACAGGCAAAATGAAGGCAACACAGTTGATACTGGAGTCTTGAATGAAAGACCAGCAAAAGTAGTTACAAGCATGTAGACAGAAAAGGTGCAAAATGAAGTGAATGTTTCCAAATCTACACTGGGTTGGAAAATATACAATTTGAAGCTGTCTATGTTTTCACTATCTTTTTTTTTTTTTTTTTTTAAATCTTGAGTCAGAGTCTCACTCTGATGCCCAGGCCAAAGTGCAGTGGCATGTTCATGGCTACCACAGCCTCGACCTGCTGGGCTCAGGCGATCCTTCTTCCTCAGCCTTCCAAGTAGCTGGAGCCACAGGCACTCACCACCACACCAGGCTAATTTTTAAATTTTATTTATTATAGGCCGGGCTCGGTGGCTCAGCCTGTAATTTCAGCACTTTGGGAGTCCAAGGCAAGTGGATTGCCTGAGTCTGCAGGGTTTGAGACCAGCCCAGGCAACTTGTGAGACCTGGTCTCCATACTAAAACAAAAAAAGTTAGCCGGGCATGGTAGTGGGCGCTTATAGTTTCAGCTACTTGGAAGAAGGAAGGATCACTAGAGCCAGCAGGTCAACACTGGGGTGGCCATGAGCATACCACTGCACTCCAGCAGCCTGGGCCACGGAGCGAGACTCCGACTCAAAAAAAAATTTTTTTTTAATTGTTCATATAAGGTCTCACCATGGTCTCAAATTCCTGGGATCAGGCAATTCTCTCGCCTCGGCCTCCCAAAGTGCTGAGATTATAGGCATGAGTCATCGCACCTGGCCCTATAGCTGTATTAACTTTGTATGTTATGAGACTGAAGAGGCTGTTAACACAGTAGTTACTATACATTATTATAATATCAACCGCAGATGTGTATCTCATCAATATAAACCAAATTCATGTGTTCTTAATTCTAAGAACTGTAATAACATTTTCTTGAAAAATAAAAACAAAATACATTTCTAGGCTGGTGTGGTGGCTTACACCTGTAATTCCAGCACTTCAGGAGGCCGAGGTGGGAGAATGGCTTGAGGTCAGGAGTTTGAGACCAGCCTGGGCAACACAGTGAGACCTCGCCTCTACAAAAAATAAAAAAATTAGCCAGGTGTAGTGTGGTGTGTGCCTGTAGTCCCAGTTACTTGGGAAGCTGACTTGAGGAGGATAACTTGAGTTCAGGACTTAGAGGCCATGGTGAGTCGTGACTGTGTCACTGGGCAACAGAATGAGACCCTGACTCAAAAAAAAAAAAATTTTTTTTTTTCTATAAATTACAGCAAACCACTTACTCATCAATTTAATTGCAAACTTTAAAGAGGAATCCCTTGAAAATGTTTTCTGGCCCCAAGACACAGTAAATCATTAAGAAACATGCTAAATTTTTAATGGTAATTTCCTACTGAACTTCAGGCAATTTCTTCTAAAGGAATGTTTCTCTTACATCGTTCGTTTTAGGCTTTTATTTTGTCTACCGGTTTGAGTATGAAATCTATAGCAAGGTTCGTCTGGGGGTGAGTTTTTAGTTTTTCTTTTAAATAAGGTTAATACCTACTTGTGAATGGAATGTCTGTTCAAAGTTACGCTTTGACATGTTGAGTTTCCTGTGAGTGAGGCATACCAGAAGCAGCACATTATTCTTTGTCTCCAATCATAGCTGTGAAATCACAAAGCTTCATTTTAAAAATTTTCCTGAGCATTTAAGTGTTACTCCATGAAATTTCATTCATCTGCCTCAGCCACTTGTATGCACGTCTGTGCAACAAGGACAGTCACTTGTGTTCACTGCTCTGTCCCCAGCACCTAGAACACGCGGGTGCAAAAAGCATGCAAGTTTTTTGTAAGTGAAGCGAATACTTCACAGGAGGAAATTCTGGTATGCCTTATTAGGAAGGGTACTCTTTCTACAGTGTTCACTTGGGTGTTTTTAGGTGAATTTGCTATGTCGTGTTGATCACAGACACATTTTATAAAACTTTTAAAAAAAGTCTCACTGCCATCAAACAGAAAATACACAACAGTTAATTCCTTAAAATGAAAAGAAAAAAAAAGGCAATCTTTTTTTTTTTTCCTTGAGTCAAGTTCTCACTCTGTTGCCCTGGCTGGAATGCAGTGACCAATCATGGCTCACCACAGCTTTGATCTCCTGGGCTCAAGCGATCCTACACCCTCAACCTCTCAAGTAGCTGGGACTAAAGGCGGGGACTAAAGGCACGGGCCACCATGCCTGACTAATTTTTTGTAGAAATGAGATCTCTTTCTCTATGTTGCCCGGCTGGTCTCCAACTCCTGGGCTCAAGTGATCCTTCTGCTTCTGCCTCCTAAAGTACTGGAATGACAGACATGAGTCACCATACCTGGTTCCTTCTTGTATGTTTTAAACAAACATTTAAAATTTTCAATACCAAAAATGTTTTGCCTCATGTTAGTTAGAATTCTAATAAGGTATTTTAATTTATTTCATCTAAATTTAGCTTTTTTTTTTTTTTTGAAACAGGGTCTCACCCTGTTGTCCAGGCTTGCTGGATGCACTGGTGCAATCTCAGCTTACTGTAGCCTCAACCTCTGGGCTCAAGCAATACCTCTACCTCGCCTCCCCAAGTAGCTGGAACTGAAGGCATGCACCACCATGCCCAGCTAATTTTTGTATTTTTCTTTTTGTAGAGACAGGAGTTCTCACTATGCTGCCCAGACTAGTCTCAAGTTGATTCTCCCACCTCAGCTTCCCAAAGTGCCGGAATTATAGGCGTGAGCCACCATGCCCAGTCAAATGTAGTTTTTAAATGAAAGTCACACTAACAGGAGAGATTTACAGCAACTTGAATACGCTGAGAGGCAGGAGTGGAGGAGGGGTACAGAGTGTAGGATGCGATTGCCAGTTTAATATGTTGATTTAAATAAACACCATTCTTAATTCTTCCTAACAGCAATCTGTTCAATAATTATATACATTAGTCTCTAGCTTACACCGCCTTAACTTTTATTATTATTATTTTTGAGTCGGAGTCTCACTCTGTGTCCAGGCTGGAATGTAGTGGCACACTCACGGCCACTGCAGCCCCAACCTGCTAGGCTCAGGTGATCCTTTCACCTCAGCCTTCCAAATAGCTGGAACTACAGGCATGTGCTACCACGCCCGGCTAGTTTTTAGATTTATTGTAGAGATGAGGTCTCACCAAGTTGCCCAAGCTGGTCTCGAACCCGTGGGCTCAAGCAATCCTCTCACCTCGGCTTCCCAAAGTGCTGGGATTGCAAGCATGAACCACTGTGCCCAGTCCCAACTTTTATTATCCTTACCAGCAACACAAGAGTTAAATACCTGTGATCTATAAACAGTGTTCATTAAACCTATGATAATCAGTAGGCAGTGTAACTAAAATAGCTCCACTAACAAAGTGACATAGAAATATTTATATATGCACATACTACAAGCAAATTTTTTAAGTTTAAAAAATCTGGGAAATACACATCAAGATTTTCACTGCATAAACTGTATAAGGTTTAATATATTCAAAGCAAAATTGCTTGTATAGTTAAACATTCTGTTCCTAAGAATAAATGCTACTGGTTGCCTACTATACTATATGTAAAATCTTTAGAAAGATAACTAGAACCAGGCACAGTGGCTCATGTCTCCAATCCCAGGATTCTGGGAGGCCAAGGCAAGAGGACTGTCTGAGCCCAGGAGTTCGAGACCAGCCTAGAAACATGGCAAAACCTCATCTTTACAATAAATAAATAAATAAATAAAAATTAGCCAGGCATAGTGATGGCACCTAACATTCTAGCTACTTGGAAGGCTGAGGCAGAAGGATCACCTGAGCCCAGCAGGTCAAGGCTACGGTAGCATGAGCGTGTCATCGCATGAGCGTGTCACCGCATGAGCGTGTCATCGCACTCCAGCCTGGGCGACAGAGTGAGATTCCAGCCGGGCTTGGTGGCTCAGACTGTAATCCTGCGCCTTGGGAGGCTGAGGTGAGTGGATTGCCTGAGCCCACGGGTTCGAGACCTGCCTGGGCAAGTTGGCGAGATCTCATCTCTACAATAAATAAAAAAATTAGCCGGGCGTAGTAGCACGCGCCTGTAGTTCCAGCTACTCGAGTGGAAGGCTGAGGCGGAAGGATCACCGGAGCCCAGCAGGTCGAGGCTGTGATGGCCGGGAGCCGCCACTGCACTCCAGTCTGGGCGACAGAGTGAGGCTCCAACTCAAAAAAAAAAAGAAAAAACAGAGGAAGATTCCAACCCCAAAAGAAAGATAACTAGAAATTATAATCCTTTGCCCTAAAAATGGTGAATTTTATGTATGTAAGTCATACTTCAATAAACCTGACTCTAAAACCAAAAAAATACAATCCTAAAATAAATAGGTCCAAGCCGGGCTCGGTGGCTCAGCCTGTAATCCCGCGCCTTTGGGAGGCTGAGGTGAGTGGATTGCCTGAGCCCGCGGGTTCGAGACCCACCTGGGCAGCGAGACCTCGTCTCTATAATAAATCAAAAAATCAGCCGGGCGTGGTAGCGCGTGCCTGTAATTCCGGCTACTCGGAAGGCTGAGTCGGAAGGATTGCCGGAGCCCAGCAGGTCGAGGCTGCGATGGCTGGGAGCGGCCACTGCACTCCAGTCTGGGCAACAGAGTGAGACTCCAACTCAAAAAACATAAATAAATAAAAAATAAATAGGTCCAGCATCAATCTTGATATCTTGCTGTGAACCAACTAACAAACGTAGGGGTTTTACCTAGATAAACTGCAGTCTGGTAAGATTCCCAAATCTCAGCTGGGCACAGTGGTTCAAGCCTGAAATCCTAGCACTTTGGGAGGCCGAGGTGAGGGGACTGCCTGAGCCCACATGTCTGAAAACAGCCTGGGCAACTTGCCGAGACCTCGTCTCTACAGTAAATCAAAAAATTAGCCAGGCATGGTAGCGTGCGCCTGTAGTTCCAGCTACTTGGAAGGCTGAGGCGGGAGGATCGCCTGAGCCCAGCAGGGCAACGCTAGGGTGGCTCTGAGCATGCCACTACACTCCTGCCTGGGAGACAGAGTAAGACCCAACTAAAAAAAAAAAAAGATTCCCAAATCCAAAAAGGTTTTCCAACCCCCAAACCACTGAGCAGTGCTGGACTAACCAGCTATCCATAAATCTACCAGGCATTACCCGAATATGCTCTGTCAAGCAGGGCTACCAAACTTGTACCACGTTACTCCTGCCCACTTGAATCACCCCTCAAAGAGTAAGCATTACTCTGACATTCTGCCTTATCCTATATTAATTAAATAAGAAGTTAAGAGGTGTTACTGTTATCCATGTTTCTGTTATCCATGGTAGAAACTACTTGGTCCCTTAGTTTCTTCTCTCCTCTCAGTTATTAGAACATCTATTGTTTTCTAACTCTCCTATCTACATCAGCCACAAATGTTTCTTTTTAACAGTCTTATATAAAGGCAGAGAAACTGCCACTGTACACGTCCAACACTTGCACAAGTCTCAAACAAATCAAAATTCCCACACCTAAGTAAATTTATTTTACTCAAGCCGGAAAGGAAACATTTCTCTATGCTTAGATAATTTAAATTCCAATGGGGGGTGGAGGGATATCAATACAAATTAAGGCCTCAGAGGAAATGTCTTGGTAGAATGCCCCTATTATGTATTTAGAAGTTGAAAGCCTCAAATGTTCAGTTTTTGTTTTAATGCTCATCCACACACAGAAATAGCACAGAAAGAATCACATAAGCACAAAAGATCATCACTTTCCTGAACCCAGTGATAAAGAATTAAGGTCAATTAGCCGAGTGTGGTAGCGCGCCCTGTAGTTCCAGTTACTTGTAAGGCTGAGGCGGAAGGATCGCCAGAGCCCAGCAGATCAAGGCTGCAGTGGCCAGAAGTGGCCACTGCACTCCAGTCTGGGTGACAGAGTGAGACTTCAACTCAAAAAAAAAAAAAAAATTAAGGTCACTCATAATAGCCCAAAGTAGAAACAGTCCAAATGACCATCAACTAATGAATGGATAAACAAAATGTGGTCTATTCATACAATGGAATATTATTCAACCATAAAAAGGAAGTACTTACATACGCTACTACACAGACGAACCTTGAAAGCATTATGCTAAGTGAAAGGAGACAGTCACAAGATCACATATTATGATTCCATTTGTATGAAATGCCCAGAATAGACAAAAAAGTAGGTAAGTGGTTGCTTAGGGCTAGTGAGAATGAGAAGGTAAAGGGTACAAGCTAATGGTTTCTTTTTCAGGTAATAAAAAATGTTCTACAATTGTGGTGATGGTTGCCCGTATCTGTTAACATACCAAAAAAAAAAAAACTTATTGAATTGTACACTTTAAATGGTGAACTGTATCATATGTGAATCATATCTCAATAAAGTTGTTAAAAACACCACCAAGAAAACAATACTAGGTCATGACATAGCTTTTTTAATTTAAATTTTATGTAGTATTGATTGCTTCCCATCTTTTTGGCTAAGATCAAGTGAAGTATAGTAACCTCAAAACCAACTCAATTGGTTCAACTTTGTGTAATATAATGGTGAGCTGTTTTTCGGTCCCCATGGGTCCCCAGGTTACACACACTGTGCATGCCCAGATGACCCACGTGTGAAGCCACGGGTGGAAACTAAGTGCTTGGACCAAGGAATGGGAGCCAAATTAGGAAGTGGACACCATATGGTAGGATCCATGATGCAACCAGATTTCGCCCCTTGCATCATCTCCCTGCAAGACCCAACCAGATCATGCCTTCCGACCCTCTGCCAGCGAAACCTGTCCCAGCCCCCAGCTTCAGGAGGTAAATTTGAGCCCAACTCCTGTCTCCTTGCTCCATACCCTTGCAATAAACTTCTCTCTCTACAAAAGAACACATGCTTCTGTGTTTGGCTTTCTACTGCGTGCGGGCAGACAGACACAGCTCGGTTTGGTAACAGTATTACTGAAATCAATAAACTGCATGAAATTGGATCTGACATTATGCATACACTCACCAAACCATCACCATCAAGATAAGTCTTTTCACGTCTCCCTTCACTCTAGTAGACTAGTTTATTCATAATACAGAGATCACCACAATAATGACAGTTGAAAAAACTATCTTTGTACCTCAGATGGGATCAGGTTTTCTGTTGCATCTGCCATCCTCGCAACAAAACCAGCTATACTTCAGTCAATGTTACCATGGGCATGAAGTACATAATTTTTGCTCTACAGATAAGTGTTCTGCTGGTCACTTTTTCTTTTTCTTTTTTTTTTTGTTGAGTTGGAGTCTCATTCTGTTGCCCAGACTGGAGTGCAGTGGCCGCTCCCAGCCACCACAGCCTCGACCTGCTGGGCTCCAACGATCCTTCCACCTCAGTCTTCCGAGTAGCCGGAATTACAAGCATGCGTTACCACGCCCGGCTGATTTTTTAAATTTATTGTAGAGATGAGGTCTCGCCAATTTGCCCAAGTGGGTCTCAAACCCACGGGCTCAGGCAATCCACTCACCTCAGCCTCCCAAAGGCGCTGGATTACAAGCTGAGCCACCAAGCCCGGCTCACTTTTTCTTTATACCATTGCTCAAGTTCCCTCACCTCTAGACTATCTGAACCTAGAGTCTGACTGCCTTGCCTGCCTCCAACCCAGAACCCTATGACTATCCTGCCAGAGTGACTACTTTTCTGTGTTTTCCAAATTGCCAATAGAAGCTGTCCAGCCAGGCGCAGTGGCTCATGTCTACAATCCTAGTACTTTGGGAGGTAGAGGCAAGAGGACTGCCTGAGCCCAGGGGTTCAAGACCAGCCTGGGTAACTTGGCGAGACCTTGTCTCTACAATAAATCAAAAAATTAACTGGGTCTGGTGGCACGCGCACCTGTAGTTCGAGCTACTTGGAAGGCGTAAGTGCAAGGATTGCCTAAGCCCAGCAGACTGAGGCTGCCGTGGCCGTGAGAGTGTCACTGCACTCCAACCTGAGTGACAGAGTGAGACTCTGACTCAAAAAAAAAAAGCTGCCCAAACTTCAATGTAGTGAACGAGGTAGTTACCTGGTACTGCCTGTGCCTCTTCCACATATTTAACGTGCTTCTCCATCTACACTTCAGCCACACCCTCAAGATGGGGCAAAGTACCTCTTCCCCTCCCCCACTTCTATAACACCTGTTCTTAGAAATGAAAGCAATACCATTTTATAATCTCTTTCCTGATCTTTATACTACCACTAGACTAGTGATTATTAAAAATAGTAATGTGATTATCTGTCAGGTATGCCACAGTCATCTGTTTTTCACAGTCATACTGGCTTCCATGTTTAAGCTGACAAGTAATTCAAAATACAAGAAATTTATTTATTAAAAATTGGGCATTTATTCTTACATGTTTAAACCTCAGTCACCTTCAATGTACTCTCCATTTGACGCAATGCACCTATCCAGATGCTTTTTCCACAGCTCAAAACAGTTTTTGAACTTGTCAATCTTGAGGTTTTAAGTGCTTCTGTTTTTTTGTTTTGTTTTGTTTTGTTTTCATCTCTTCCACATCAGCAAAATGTTTCCCTTTGAGGACTTCTTTCATCAGATGAAACAAAAAAAAGTCACTTGGGGCAAAATCAGGTGAATAGGGAGGGTGGAAACAGGAATCATGCCGTTTTTTGGTCAAAAATCGCTGAACACTCAGCGCAGTATGTGTAGGTAGGTATGCTTGTAAATCACCCATCATGAAATGGGTAAACGCATTGAAAGAATCTCCAAAAAAAAATTTTCACTGAAGCCAAATGCACCCTCTCACAAACGCTAGCTGGTAATGCGATCATCACATCAATGATGCCGATGAGTTCCTAGAACACTTACGTAGCAGGGAAAACCTGTAGTGCAAGGGACCTGCTCTCCAAAAGGGGTTCCAGGTTTTTCTGGATCCCCCTCATATACACGAGCCTGGCTTCCAAGTTTCCTTATCTGCCTAACGTGTTTCAGAAGATGATGGAACCACGTTGGGCATTACAATGTGGGTCTCCAAATCAAGCTGCACTAGTCTGTACACATCATGTTTTACCTTTGAGCCTTAGCTCAGTGACGAACAATAAAAGGTAAGGGGTTGAAAAGTCACAATATCTGTATGTGTGTGTGTCCTAAGGGCAAAGGAAGCTAATTCTAGGTTTTTTTTAAAGTTCATGGCATGCCAAGCATGGTGGTTCACACCTGTTATCACAGCATTTTGGGAGGCCAACTTGGGAAGATTACTTGAGAGACCAGCCTGGACAGCACAGTGAGACCCTACCTCTACAACAAAATAAACATAAACATTTAGTCAGGTGTGGTGGCATGCACCTGTAGTCCCAGCTACTTGGGAGGCTGAGGCAGAAGGACTGTCTGAGCCCGGGACTTCAAGGCTGTGGTGAGCAGTATTCATGCCATGCACCCTAGCCTGAGCAAGACAGTGAGATCCTGGCTAAATAAAATAAACGTTCATAGCAATTTAAGCAAACAGGTGTTTGTCATGAATTTACAAAAGGATAAAGAAGTGGAAAATCACAAGCATTACAAAAACCACAGTGAAATTAAAGTAAAATTCAAAGCAGGACATTTAATGTTCTTTAGTCCTGACATATTGTTAAAACACTCCTATAACCTTCCAAATACCAAAACAAGTCTCAGACACTGGGGAGGAGTTACCAGAAGAGTGGTTTTTGTTTGTTTGTTTGTTCTTTTGAGGCAAGGTCTCTTCTGTCACCCAGGTTGGAGTACAGGGGCATGATCACAGCTCACCGCAGCCTCAGTCTCTTGGGCTCAGGCAATCCTTCCACCTCAGTTTCCCGAGTAGCTGGGAATACAGGTGCATGCCACCACATTTGGCTACTTTTTTTTGGTAACGACAACATCTCGCTATTTTGCCCAGGCTGGTCTCAAACTCCTGGGTTCAAGCGATCCTCCCAACTTGGCTTCCCAAACTGCTGGTATTACAGGTGTTAACCACCAGGTCACACCCAAAAGAGTCTTTTGACTATCCCTCATTTCAACAAGAGAGGTGAAAAGTCTCCAAAGAATCAACTTTGTAGAGCTAAGGATATGGAGAGAAAGGGAATTTCCTTAAACCACAGCTCAACAGATATTGTAGAAATAGGAACTACATGCCCATCATGGGTCAAATCAGCCCAGGGAAATTTGTTCTTGTACACCCCCTACCTATGAGAAGCTAGCTCCACTACAAAATGAAAATCGATCTATAATGCCGGTCCCAATGACCACATCTTGTAAATACTGGTGTACAGTTCTGACTCAAGATAAATACCCACCTTAATGCAAACTTCTCTAAAATGTTACCATCATAACGACTCAGATCACATTCAAGTCATTCCCTCATACCAGACAAAACTAAGTCGAGAAAGCCTGCGCACACAGCCTGATCCCGGATCATCTCATACAGCAGGCTGTGTGGCATCTTCTCCCTGAAAAGTCCAGAGGGAAGTCCAGCCTGCATCATACCACACAGATGGAGGTTCCCGCGCTAAAGCTGCACAGAACAAAGCCTCACCCCTTTCCAGTCACCCTCCACTTGCACACATTAGATTCTCTGACATGGGGAGGAGATGGCACTTTAGGAGTCCAAAGAGTCATGTGATCAGAGCCAGAGAGAGAGAGAAAGAACAGTCCAAGTCACCATCCACTCACACTAACCTCTAAAGTCACAGTAAAAGACATGCATCCAGCACATGAGTGGGTTGGGCTATATTTCTACTGGACCATGCTGAGCTATTTTTTTACTTTTTTTTGAGACAGGGTCTCACTCTGTTGTCCAGGCTGGAGTGCAGTGGCATGAAACCACCTCACTGCAGCCTTGACCTCCTGGGCTCAAGCAATCTTCTGGCCTCAGCCTCCTGGGAAACTGGGACTACAGGCATGCACCATCAAGCCTGGTTCATTTTTCAAAATTTTTTGTATGGACAGGTTCTCTCTTTGTGGTCCAGGCTGGTCTGGAACTCCTAGGGCCAGGCAATCCTCTCACCTTGGTCTCTCCCAAAGTGCATGAGCCACTGTGCCCGGCCTATACTGATTTTTAAAAGCTGAGCTTATCAAGTAACTCCCTACTATAAACTCTAAAACTATCCCTTTGTATTTTAAATAGGACCCAACACCGCTAAGGCGCTGTGTGATCCACCACTCACCCTCTGAAGCTACTCTCTTCTCCTGGACCACACCAACCTTCCTTCAGTCATGAATCTTGGCTGACAACATGAGTGCTTTCTGGCAGCAGCATGGTCCCAAATGTCCTCTTTTTTTTTTGAGTTGGAGTCTCACTCTGTCACCCAGACTGGAGTGCAGTGGCCGCTCCCGGCCACTGCAGCCTCAACCTGCTAGGCTCCGGCGATCCTTTCGCCTCAGCCTTCCAAGTGGCCAGAATTACAGGCAAGCACTACCACACCCGGCTGATTTTTTGATTTATTGTAGAGATGAGGTCTTGCTGCCCAGGCGGGTCTCGAACCCGCGGGCTCAGGCAATCCACTCACCTCAGCCTCCCAAAGGCACGGGATTACAGGCTGAGCCACCGAGCCCGGCTTGTCCTATCTCTTTTACCTCAAGAAATCCACACAATCTGTTCTGTGCTGAGTCATCGGGAAAAAATAAATAAATCCACATAATCCCATGAAGCAACGTTATCCCATTGTATAGGTAAACTTCAGTACAGGAAAGTTAACAGTGTCAGAACTTGGAGAGACAGTTAAGTGCTCCAGAGATAACTGAAACCCCAGTCATCAGATTCCAGAGCCCCTAGTCTTAATACACCTGGTCTAATAAGCTGCCTCATTTCCCCATACTATTTAAATAATACTGGCCAGGCTCGGTGGCTCAGTCTGTAGGCCGAGGCGAGGGGATTGCCTGAGTTCATGGGTTCAAGACCAGCCTGGGCAACTTGGTGAGATCTCGTTTCTACAATAAATAAAAAATTAGCTGGGCGTGGTAGCGTGCACCTATAGTTCCAGCTACTCGGAAAGCTGAGGCGGAAGGATCGCCGGAGCCCAGCAGGTCGAGGCTGCGGTGGCCGGGAGCAGCCACTGCACTCCATCTGGGCGACAGAGTGAGACTCCAACTCAAAATAAATAAATAAATAAATAAATAAATAAATAATATATAAACACACGGACTGAAACCAGCCTAATCATTACTTGGCCATCACCTGCACTAGAAAATCAAAACTATCCTTTGGCAGGTAAAGAGCTTTATCAATTCCCATGCTTCCCTAGCTTGTGTTCCAAGTACTAACACTCTCTATACACCTCAACCAGATGAAGCCATTAACCAGCATTAACTTGTACCATGGTTTACTCACAGAAACACTTGTAAAAACATTCAAAACAGTGTAACACTAGAGTGCTTTTTGAACCACCTGCTTCTAAAACAGGGACTTCCCCCAACTCTAGAAGAAACCATTGTCAGTTTGCTGGTTCTCTCCAGGTGCCGTTACAAGTATGCATGTCACATGAGGCCAGGCACAGTGGCTCACACCTGTAACCCCAGCACTTTGAGAAGCAGAGGCAAGAGGATTGCCTAAGTCCAGGGGTTCAAGGACCATCCTGGGCAATTTGGCGAGACCTCATCTCTACAATAAATCAAAAAATTTGCCAGGCACGGTGGTACATGCCTGTAGTTGCAACTACTTGGAAGGCTGAAATGGAAGGATCACCTGAGCCCTGAACTTGCAACTGCACTCCAGCCTGAACCAACAGAGTGAGACACTGGCTCAAAAAAAAAAAGTAGAAGTCTGTGTGTCACATGAAAAGACGCTCCACACTACTAGTCATTAGTGTAAATAAAAAACCACAAGGAGCCGGCTCGGTGGCTCAGCCCGTAATCCCGTGCTCTGGGAGGCGAGGTGAGTGAATTGCCTGAGCCTGCGGGTTCGAGACCCACCTAGGCAACTTGGCGAGACCTCATCTCTACAATAAATCAAAAAAATTAGCCAGGCGTGGTAGCACGTGCCTGAAGTTCCAGCTACTTGGAAGGCTGAGGCAGAAGGATCGCCGGAGCCCAGCAGGTCGAGGCTGTGGTGGCCAGGAGCGGCCACTGCACTCCAGTCTGGGCAACAGAGTGAGACTCCAACTAAAAAAAAAAAAACTAAAAAAACACACAGGGAGATATCACTTCACATTCATTAGAATGGCTACAATTTAAAAAAAAAAAAGAAAAGGAAGATAAGTGTTGGCAAGGATGAGGAAAAATCAAAACCCTCATACACTGCTGGGTAAAATGGTGCAACAGCTATGAAGAAGAGCATGGCAGTTACTCAAAAAAATTAAAAACAGGATTCCTATGTGATCCAGCAATTCCACTTCTGGGTATGGACTAAAAGAGGTATGGGTACACCCATGTTTACAGCAGCAGTATGTACAATAGCCAAAAGGTGAAAGCAACCCAAGTGTCCAGTGATTAAACAAAATGTGGTATATATATATATATATATATATATATATATATATATACACACACACACATGGTCTTCCCTTGATATCCATGAGGGATCCATTCCAGGAACTCCCTTGAATACCAAAATCCATGGATGCTCAAATCCCTTACATAAATTTGCATATCACCTATACACATCTTCCCATATAATTTAAGTCATCTCTAGATTACTTATGATGCCTAATACAATGTACATGCCATGTAAATTGTTTTTACACTGTATTGTTTAGGGAATAACAACAAGAAACTGGCGCAACCATCCATTTTCCCCCCCAAATATTTTTATCCTCAGTTGGTTAAACCCATGAATGCAGAAGCCAAGCATACTATGCAACGGAATATTACACAGCCATAAAAAAGAATCAAGTACTGACATTTGCTACGGTGTGGATGAATTTCAACAACATGCTAGCTGAAGGAAGTCAGGCACAAGAGGGCACACATTGTTGTGATTCCATTTATCAGGATAGGTGAAACCACAGAAACAGATATGGGGTGGCTGGGAGCTGGGGGGAGGGGGGAGTAACTACTGACAGGTAGGGTGAGTCTGTCTAGGGTGATGAAAATGGTCTGTGATTAGTGGTGATGGTAGTACAACCACGTTAATATGCTAAAATCCACTGAAATGTATGGAACTCAAATGTGCCATAAGAGATGAGATAGACAAGTGGGACCTCATCAAACTAGTAAGTTTCTGTAAAGCAAAGGAAACCGTCAAGAGAGCCTACAGGATGGGAAAAAATATTCGCTAACTGTGTATCTGACAAAGGCCTAATATCCAGGATCTACAAGGAACTCAAAGTGCCAAAAGGAAAAAAAACCAAACAGCCCCACTAAAAAGTGGGCAGCCGGGCTTGGTGGCTCAGCCTGTAAGTAATCCCGCGCCTTGGGAGGCTGAGGTGAGTGGATTGCCTGAGCCCATGGGTTTGAGACCCGCCTGGGCAGCGAGACCTCATCTCAATAAATAAAAAAATCAGCTGGGCGTGGTAGCGCATGCTTGTAATTCCGGCTACTCGGAAGGCTGAGGTGGCAGGATCGCCAGAGCCCAGCAGGTCGAGGCTGCGGTGGCCGGGAGCAGCCACTGCACTCCAGTCTGGGTGACAGAGTGAGACTCCAACTCAAAAAAAAAAAAAAAAAAGTGGGCAAAAGATATGAATAGACACTTCTCAAAAGAAGATATATGGGCAGCCAACAGACACATGAAAAAGTGCTCCACCTTATTCATCATCAGAGAAATGCAAATCAAAACCACATTGAGATACCACCTAACTCCAGTAAGAATGGCCATCATTAATAAAACAAACAGCAACAGATGCTGGCAAGGATGCAGAGAAAAAAGAACGCTTTTACACTGCTGGTGGGAATGCAAACTAGTGTAACCTCTTTGGAAGACAGTGTGGCGATTTCTGAAAGAACTAGAAATTGAAATTCCATATGACCCAGCTATTCCCATATTAGGAATATACCCAGAGAAACTCAAGTCATTCTACCAAAAAGATACTTGCACATGCATGTTTGTTGCAGCTCTATTCACAACAGCAATAACATGGAACCAACCATGCTGCCCATCAAAACTGGAATGGATTTTTAAAATGTGGCACGTACACATAATGGACTATCAAGTAGCCATAAAAAAGAACAAACAAGGACTTCGCAACAACTTGGATGGATTTAGAGTCTGTCATACATAATGATCTATCAGAGAAACAAAGAATGGAATACCATATGTTCTCACTCAAAAGGGACCTTGAACAATTATCATAATACTATAAGAAAGGAATTGGCAGTAGTGGGAAATTGTCTGGGGATGGGGGTTGGGATTGGCAGTTGAGGGAAACTGGCAGGGGAGGGAGGGGCATACTTCATCAAACAAGGGTACTTGCATGATGAACATTTGTATACTTAACCCTGAACTGTACCTTGTATCTTTAAAATAAAATTTAAAAAAATTTAAATGGTTAATTTTGTATCATGTGAGTTTTACCTCAATTTTTAAAAAAATGTATGTATATGTATGATTTTATACGTATATAAAGCACATATGTCCACTGAAAAGCAATACTTACTTTTTTGAGTTTTTAATTTTCACTCAACTAGTGTATTAAGCACTATTCTAAATATTTTACATATACGATCTTATTTGAGTCTCAGAATGTAGCTATTACTCCATTTTACAAATTCATAAACTGAGGTCAGTTTTAAGTAACTTGCTTAAGTATGGCATCCTTCACCTTGCTTTTCCCCCTGCTAACCTCAGTGAACAATCCATGTTGGTAAATACATTTTTTTTTTTTATTTGGGACCTCACCCTGTTGTCCAGGCTGGGGTGCAATGGAATGATCATGGCTCACCACAGCCTTCACTTCCTGGGCTCAGGTGATCCTTCCTGCCCAGGTAATCCTTCCACCTCAATCCAATGCTCTCGAGTAGCTGGAACCACAGGCATGTACCACAACGCCTGGCTATATTCTTTGCTTTTTTGTAGAAACATGGTCTTACTATTACCCAAGCTGGTCTCGAACTCTTGAAATTGTGAGGCCAAGGTGGGAAGATTGTTTGAGACCAAGAGTTCAAGATCAGCCTGGGAAAACATGACAAGATCTTGTCTCTACCAAAATAAAAATAAAATAAAATAAATTTGCCAGGTGTGATGGCATTCACCTGCAGTCCCAGCTACTCAGGAGGCTGAGGCAGAAGGATTGCCTGAGCCTAGGAGGTCAAGGCTGTGGTGAGCTGTAATTGTGCCACTACACTCCAACCTGGGCAGCAAGGTGAGACTCCAACTCAAAAAAATAAAAATAAAAATATTTCCCACAACAATTCGTCTTCAGATGTGCATTAGTTATTATTCTGGCTCTATGTAACCTTATAATACCTGGAACAGTTAAATGAAAGAAAAAGAAAAACCTATTAACCTCTCATTCATATCATCTGTTATGAACTGAACTTAACATGAGAGTCTCAATGCCCCATCTAACAGATGTAGTTAAGAATACCAGTCAAGCCGGGCTTGGTGGCTCAGCCTGTAATCCCGTGCCTTTGGGAGGCTGAGGTGAGTGGATTGCCCAAGCCCGCGGGTTCAAGACCCGCCTGGGCAGGCAAGACCTCATCTCTACAATAAAATCAAAAAATTAGCCGGACGTGGTAGCGCACGCCTGTAATTCCGGCTACTCGGAAGGCTGAGGCGGAAGGATCGCTGGAGTCCAGTAGGTCGAGGCTGCGGTGGCCGGGAGCGGCCACTGCACTCCAGTCTGGGCGACAGAGTGAGACTCCAACTCAAAAAAAAACCAAAAAAATACCAGTCAGGAGCCTGCGGGTTCAAGACCCGCCTGGGCAGCAAGACCTTATCTCTACAATAAATCAAAAAATCAGCCAGGTGTGGTAGCACATGCCTTTAATTCCGGCTACTTGGAAGGCTGAGGTGGAAGGATCGCCGGAGCCCAGCAGGTCGAGGCTGCGGTGGCCGGGAGCGGCCACTGCACTCCAGTCTGGGTGACCAAGTGAGACTCCAACTCAAAAAAAAAAAAAAAGAATACCAGTGAGGTTGGGTACAGTGGCTCATACCTATAATCCCAGTACTTTGGGAGGCCGAGGACTGCCTGAGCCCATGGGTTCGAGTCCGGCCTGGGCTACTTGGCGAGACCTCATCTCTACATCAAAAATTAGTCAGGCGTGGTGGCGCATGTCTGTAGTTCCAGCTTCTTGGAAGACTTAGGCAGAAGGATCACCTGTGCCCAGTAGGTCAAGGCTGTGGTGGCCGTGGGCGTGTCATTACACTCCAAAAAAAAAGCCAGACCATGAAAATGCATACTTTGGTAAAACTAACTTTGAAATACACAAACAGTTTTGGAAAAACACAGTAGATCCAAACACAGCAGCAAAAGGTCAAGGAACACCACCAACAGGCCCAAATGACTCACAGCTCATAGATGTTAGTATTAATACACAGTTCTAAACAAAGGATCACTGGAAGAAGTCGTGTACTTTGCTGGTAGGAGTGTTACTTGAAATAACGTTCCTCAAGAGAAATATGACAATTAAAAAAGCCTTTGAAACACTCCTAATGTTTGGCCTGCTGATTTCATTTCTTTTAATCACACTTCTAATCATCAGGAATAAGGTGAAAATTTACGCACAGATATGTTCATGACTATGCTAATTGCTAAATAATCAGGAATGGTTAAGTAAATCACCAATGACACATAAAACAGAATAATGAGCAGTCATTATAAACACTTAAGAAATTCAATTACATTAAAATGTTTAAGACAAAATTAAAAACCTTTGTGCTTCAGAGAACACTACCAAGAAAGTGAAAAGATAACCCAGAGACTGGGAGAAAATTTTTGCATATTATATATCCAATAAGGGACTTACATCTAAAATATAGAAAAAACTCTTACACCTCAACAGTGAAAAAGACAAATAATCCAATTTTTTTAATGGGCAAAGGATTTGAATAAACATTTCCCCTAAGAAGACACAAATGGCCAATAAGCATATGAAATGTTGCTCGACATCAATAGTCATTAGGGTAATGTAAATGAAAAGCACAGTGACCTATCGCTTCACACCCACTGAGATGGCTATAATTGAAAAGACAGACAATAACAAGTGTCTGGCAAAGGATACAAGGAAACTGGAACCCTCCGACATTGTTGGTGGGAATATAAAATGGTGCGGCCACTTTGGAAAGCAGTCTGACTGTTCAAAAAGTCACCATACGACCCGGTTTCATTTCTAGGTATGTATCCAAAAGAACTGAGAGTCTATGTTTACACAAAAACAAACACTCATGGCAGCATCATTCAGTGGAAATAATCCAAATGCCCATTCACTAATGAATGGATAAACAGTATATGGCATATTCATGCAATGAATTATCCAGTAATAAAAAAGAATTAAGTACATACTACACGTGTGTATGTATGTATGCATGCATGCATGTATGTATGCAGCCTATGATGGCTACACCTTGAAAACAGTCTGCTAAGTGGAAGAAGTCAGACACAAGGCCATATATTGCATTATTCCATTTATATTAACGTCCAGAATAGGCAAATCCATAGCAACACAGAAAGTAACTTAGGGGCTGGGAGGAGGCTAGAAGAAAAGAGGGGCAAGAAAGACTGTTAATGCTGCAGGGTTACTTTTTAGAATAATGAAAATGTTCTAGAATTGGATGATGGTTCCAAACCTTGCAAATGCACTAAAATATACCATTGAATTTTATGCCTCAGAAGGGTGAATTTCATGGTATGTGAATTATAGCTCAATTTTTATAAACGAAAAAATGTCAATGTGCAGATGGGTGGGTTAAAAAAAAAAAAGAAAAAATGTGTAAAACAAGATATAAAATTACACATACAACATGCTAAACAATGCCTATCGTATTGAATTGAACTATGAGCTATTAACAATATTGCCACCGGGAGAAAAATGTCCTTCTTTCCTTGTCACTTTCCATATTTTCTACAATGAGTATGTTACAATCAGGAAAAAAATGAAAACAAATGTCAAACCTGGCCTTTAAACTCTGCACTGGCCTTTAAACTCTTTCCCAAAAAAGGATGCCAGGAAAATAGACATTTCTCTTCTATCCTTAAGGCTCTCTCTGGAAAGTACTAGAGAAACACAACTGAACGAGCACAACCAAATATATGGATTATTTGGGGGCCAGGCAGAGGAAGGAAAGATGCTCACCACACCAACCCACTGCAGAGCACTGAACACACTGCTAGAACAAGGTCAGAGTGCCAGAAGAGAACAGACTAGGGGAATCCTTCCTTCCATCAGTATGTTTCCTATAACAGACATGTATTTCCTAAGATGTTTAGACCTTTGAGACTCCTCATGGCTCCTGGGGGTAGGGAGGAAAACCCATGCAATTTAATATGGTTCAAGACAACGGTCATTCAGTACTCCTCAACCTTCTCTCTCGTTCACTCCCAACTGATTCCCTTCCCTACTAACCACCTTTAATCTAGAACACGCTTTAAGGTCTTACTACTTCCTCTAGGATGCAATACCTCACCACCCCAGTCTTGGTTAACCCCTTGTACTAGGTTAAATAGTGTCTTGTAATTATTATTATTATTATTATTATTATTATTATTATTATTATTTATTGAGTCAGGATCTCACTCTGTTGCCCAGGCTGGAACGCAGTGGCATGATCATGATAATCACAGCTCACAGCTGCCTCAACCACCTGGGCTCAGACGATCCTTCCACCTCAGCATCCCAAGTAGCAGGGCTAATTTCTTCTTTTTTCTTTTTGAGAGATGAGGTTACCCTATCTTGCTCAGGCTGTTCTCGAACTTCTGGGCTCAAGCAATTCACCTACCTCAGCCTCCCAAAGTGCTTGATTACAGGCTTGAGGCACTGTGCCTGGCATAAATAGTGTCCTTTAAAATCTAAGCCAAGGAACACTAGATTGGGTACAACCACCAAAAGCTACGAAGGAGGCTGGTCAGCCAGCACCTTGATTTCAGATTTCTAGCCTCCAGAACACTGAGTAACTTTCCGTTGTTTTAAGCCTTCCAGTTTGTGAACTTAGTTACAGAGCCACAGGAAACTGATATACCCCTCACCCATTCTCCATAAGCACCTTGAACCAACCCAGGGGCTGATCTTCACTATACTTCGGCTGGACATTCACGTGTCCATGTCTGAAGCAGACTACTTCACTGCTGTATCTGGAACAGGCTCCAGCACAGACTTATAGATTTTATACACAGCAACAGGGAATCCTACCTCGCCCTGCAGTCTCTATATCTACACAGTCATCAGCCACACATTATCCTATTTAGTCACCCGGACAACTTTCCAAAGTAGGTATTAACTCTGTTTTCAAGATACAAAATCTAAGGTTCAAAGAGGAAAGGCTAGGTGCCCAGTTAGGCAGCAAAAACATGGAAAAATTAAGATCTGAACTCACTCTGTGACTCTAAAGCCAGTGCTCAATAGGCTACACTGTGCCTTTCTCAAAAAGTCACCAGCCTGTACAGAAAGTGAGCCTTCACAAGCGCTTCACAACAACAAGAAGAGCAGAAAGTTGATAAATGTTGAAGCTGGCTGATGGTACACAAGGATTCATTATACATATTATATGCATATAAGCTTATATATGTACAGATTTTTTTTAAAGCTTCCATACTCAATAAAGTGATAGCTGATCTTTAAAAATCTACTTCCAAGCCGGGCTCGGTGGCTCAGCCTGTAATCCCGGCGCCTTGGGAGGCTGAGGCGAGTGAATTGCCTGAGCCAACGGGTTCAAGACCCGCCTGGGCAACTTGGTGAGACCTCATCTCTACAATAAATCAAAAAATTAGCCAGGTATGGCAGTGCGCGCCTGTAGTTCCAGCTACTTGGAAGGCTGAGGCGGAAGGATCACCAGAGCCTAGCAGGTCGAGGCTGTGGTGGCCAGGAGCAGCCACTTCACTCCAGTCTGGGTGACAGAGTGAGACTCCCAACTCAAAAAAAAAAAAAAAAAAAAAAATCTACTTCCAAAATCAAGGTTACAACAAGGGTAATTGGTCCTATACCAGGGGGAGTGAGGGCCAGTTAGAAGCCCAAACTTCACCTGCAAGCATCCAACTTATGTAGTTAATCCTCACTTGTACCCCACAACTCTATAATAAATTTTTTTTTAAGTTACAAACTTAAACAGTGACCGCTGAGCAAAGGTGTATCGTTAACGTCATTCATTAAACCTTCACCCTGTAACAGGCACCACACGGTCATTATCTATGAACGCACCAAAGATGGGTTGGCAAAATAGCTACTTCCTCAGCCTTCAGAGAACAGGACAGACTTTCTGGGTAAAATGAAATTGAATCTTACAGATTTATTTTTTTCCAAGTTGCCTAGGACTTCAACTATACCATAAGAGAAATGTTCTCTAATTGTTAGACAGAAATAGTAAAATTGCTAAAAGCAAACAGAGAAGCACAGGCATTATATCTGTTAGAATTTCAATCATTCACTTTGGGAGGCCGAGGTGAGAGAACTGCCTGAGCCCAAGGGTTCAAGAACAGCCTGGGCAACTTGGCAATACCTCATCTCTACAATAAATCAAAAAATTAGCTGGGCATGATAGCGTACTCTTGTAGTTACAGCTACTTGGAAAGCTGAGGCGGAAGGATTGCCTGAGCCCAGCAGGTCAAGGCTGCAGTGGCCATGAGCATGCCAGTGCAGTCCAGCCTGGGTGACGGAGTGAGACTCCAACTCAAAAAGAATTTCAATCATGACCAAAAGTCCAACTAAATACAAATTCACTTATATGACAATCAGTACACCATCACCTCAATAATTATCCTCCCACTACTTTTAATATCTTCTATGGTGAAACAAAGATGGCCCTGACCATTCATGATATCTCAGACAAGTGTAAGAATCAAACTCTACAATCTCATAGCAAACTCAATACTTAGGCAAAGCCCTGTGTAGAAGCATTATAAATATACTGATTATTTTGACAAACAAGTCTCTAATAATAATTATTCACATACATTCACTGAATATTGATGGCAGTGTAGAGGAAAAATTAGGACATGTGAGTTGAAGGGTTTACAGGTTTACATGAAGGTTAACATGTAAATCCCGTGTCTGATAAAAGACTTGTATCTAGAATACATGAAGAACTCTCACAAGCCAGTAATGAAGATGAATAACCACAATTTTAAAAGGGCAGCCAGGCGCAGTCTCATGCCTGTAATCCCAGCACTTTGGGAGGATAAGGCGAAAGAACTGCCTGAGCCCGCAGGTTTGAGACCAGCCTGGGAAACATGGTAAGATCTTGTCTCTGCAATAAATCCAAAAATTAGCCAGGTGTGGTAGAGCTTACCTGTAGTTCCAGCTACTTGGAAGGCTGAGGCAGAAGGATCACAAGACCCAGCAGGTCGAGGCTGTGGTGGCCTTGAGCGTGCCACTGCACTCCCGCCAGGGCAACAGAGTGAGACACCAACTCAAAAAAAAAAATTTGTGTTGACCAGGCTCGGTGGCTCAGCCTGAAATTCCAGTGCTTTGGGAGGCTGAGGTGAGTGGATTGCCTGAGCCCGTGGGTTCAAGACCCGCCTGGGCAACTTGGTGAGACCTCATCTCTACAATAAATAAAAAAATTAGCCAGGCGTGGTAGCGTGCACCTGTAGTTCTAGCTACTTGGAAGGCTGAGGCGGAAGGATCGCCAGAACCCAGCAGGTCAAGGTTGCGGTGGCTGTGAGCATGCTACTGCACTCCAGTCTGGGTGACAGAGTGAGACTCCAACTCAAAAAACAAAAGAAATTTTTGCCAGGCATAGTGGTGCTTGCCTGTAGCTCCAGCTACTTGGAAGGCTGAGACGGAAGGATCTCCTGAGCCCAGCAGGTCGAGGCTATGGTGGCTGTGAGCATGCCACTGCACTCCAGCCTGGGTGACAGAATGAGACTCTGACTCACCAAAAAAAAAAAAAAAGAAAAAGGGCAAAGTGGTACATAAAGAAAATGTGGTACATATACACGTTGGAGTATTACACGGCCATAAAGAACAACAAAATCAACAGGGGTGCCTGCACGATCAATGTTTGTATACCTAGCCCTGAATTGTACCCCACATTCTTTATAATAAAAAGTAAAAACAAAAACAAAAACAACAAAATCATGGGCTTTGCAGCAAATTGGATAGAGTTGGAGACCATCCTTCTTAGTGATCTATCACAGAAACAAAGAACTGAATAACGCATGTTCTCATTCATAAGTGGGGCCTGAACATTAGTCATATTGACAAAAAGGAGGGGTCGGCGGTCACTGGACACTGCCAGGGAGGGGGCAGGGGAACACACAAGACAAAGTGCACCTGGTCCCAAACCAGGGGAAATGAGGACCAGTTGGAGGCCCAAACTTCACCTGCATGAAGCCTACTTATATAGCTAACCCTGACTTGCACCCCATATTTCTATAATAAAAATTTTTTAAAGAAGGGGAAAAGATTCCAAATAGATATTTTTCCAATGACCAATAAGCACATGAAAAGATGCCTGACATCATTAATCATCAGGGACATGAAAACCAAAAACACAATAAGATATCACTTTGTACCTCGGAGGATGGCTGTAATCAAAAAATCAGTTAAGTGTTTGCAAAGGATATGGAAAAATTAGAACTCTCTTGTAAGAATATAAAATGGTGCAGTCACTTTGGAAAAGAGTCTGATAATTCCACAAAACGTTAAACATAGTTATTTTATGACTCAGCCAATTCCACTCTTAGGTATACACAGAATAGAAATGAAAAAACAGCTCAGACTGTAATCCCAGCGCTTTGGGAGGCCAAGGTGAGTGGATTGCCTGAGCCTGCGGGTTCAAGACCCACCTGGGCAACTTGGCGAGACCTCATCTATACAATAAATCAAAAATTAGCCGGGCGTGGTAGCGCACTCCTGTAGTTCCAGCTACTTAGAAGGTTGAGGCGGAAGGACTGCCGGAGCCCTGCAGGTCGAGCCTGCAGTGGCCGGGAGCAGCCACTGCACTCCAGTCTGGGTGATAGAGTGAGACTCCAACTCGAAAAAAAAAAGAAAAAAATGAAAAAACATATATTATTTAAAATTATACATGCATGTTCACAGGAACATTCATTTAAAATAACCAAAATGTTAAAATAACCCAAATAGCCACCAGCTAATGAATGGATAAACAAAATGTGGCATATTCATGCAGTGGAGTATTATTCAGTAATGAAAAAAGAAATAAAGTACAAGCTGGATATGGTGGCTTACACCTGTAATCCCAGCACTTTGGGAGGCTGAGGCAGGAGGAGCATTTGAGCCCAGGAGTTTGAGACCAGTCTGCATAATGTAGTGACACCTTATCTATACAAAATTTTTTTTTAAATTAGCAAGGCATGGTGGCGTACGCCTAGTAGTCCTAGATTTTAGAAGGATTACTTGAAGTCAAGAGTCATGATTGTGCCATTGTACTCCAGTCTGGGTAACAGAGAAACACTGTCTCTTAGGAAAAAAAAGAAGAAGATGACTACCATATAACTAATGTTTTTCACTTTCAGTGCAGTATTCAATACACAATATGAGACTTTATTACAATATAGGCTTTGTGTTAGATGATTTTGCCCGACTGTAGGCTAATGAAAGTGTTCTAAGCACGTTTAAGGTAGTCTGGCTAGACTAAGCTATGATGTCTGGTAGGTCAGGTGTATTAAATGCATTTCAACTTATGATGGGCTTACCAAAACATAACCCTGCTAAGCCAGGGAGCATCTGTAGACTCAAACACTCGTCTTTCTAGTAGGAATTAAATCTCACAGTAACCAAATAGCGTATCTGGGAAAGTTTCTCTTTAGAGAACCTTAATTAAACTATCTCTTTAGTTTAATTAATAAGTGAAAGAATAATAGAATTGGAAAATGACCTTTTGCCTCCCTTCATGAAACAATAGATCTCTCAAAAATCGACAACTGCTAACATTACAAAAAAGAGTAAAACAAAGTATGTGTTTTCTGAGGGAAGTCTGTACCACTATCTGTGAAGCAGTTTTGTTTAAAAGAAATGGGGAGGCACCTAACACCACAAAGGGTACCTGATCCTAAACCAGGGGAAGTGAGAACCAGTTGGAGGCCTAAACTTCACCTGCATGTAGATTACTTATGTGCCTAATCCTGACTTGTACCTCACATTTCTATAATAAAATAACTTTATATAAAAGAGAGAGACAGAGAGAAAGAAAGAGCAGAGATCAGGAGCAAGGACCTTGGAAGCACAGCAGAATCACCTGGGAGCTTGAAACAGTGATGTCTGGGTTCTAACTCTAGAAATTCTAATTACTATGTGATACAGCCTGGACACTAGAATTGTGGGGAGCTTGGGGTTGTTTTTTTTTTGAGTCGGAGTATTACTCTGTCGTCCAAGCTGGCCTGGCGTGGTGGCTCATGCTTATAATCCCAGTATTTTGGGAGGCTGAGTTGAGAGAATTGCCTGAGCCACAGGTTTGAGACCAGCCTGGGCAACTTGGCGAGACCTCGTCTCTACGATAAATGAAAAAATTAGCTAGGCACGGTGCCACATGCCTGTAGTCCCAGCTACTTGGAAGGCTGAGGCAGAAGGATCGCCTGAGCCCCGCAGGTCACACCTAATGCTGGTCACATCTTGTTCTCAGAATTTGGTTTCTAATAGTGTTCTTCAATAAGAGGAACCAGAGCTCCTCAGAGAAATGGCAAATCCATGGTGTCTGCAAGAGGAATTCTACACAATGACCCTGGAACACCTTGTAGTGCCAGAAAGTAAAGTACTCAAAAAGGAAAAACAAAACAAAACCAACAAACCAACCAACCATACACACACAATGATGGGGTTACCAAAGGGACACGAGAGCTTAGGGAAAGCTCCAACGGCCAAAGCTGGAACAATATAAAGAGCAAAATAGAGTACTGAATTATAAACCAAGGTACAAAACAAATATCCATGGGAAATAACTGAATAAATACGGAGAACTGGACAAATCCCTATAGAAAAGAATTTCAAGTAATTTATGTGGATACTCCACGCTCAAGGACATGGACCACACCACTCCCTTCCAAGTGTGGGCTGTGCACAGTGACTTACTGCCAAAGAGTATGGCAAGGGGGTAGGTGTTAGTGGAGCGGGAGGAATGGCTTTACAGTAGAGCAACCTAACATACACAGTTTCATCCAAGTACCAAGGTTAGGATCAGAGATAAGCCACGTTGACGTCACATACCCCTTTGATAGGATGTAATGTGACATTTTATCTGAGGTCTTCCTCCTCAAATTCCATACACCCAGGCTAATCATGAGAAACACTTCAGACAAGTCCCCACTGAGGGTCATTCTATGAAATATCCCACTGACACTTCTCAAAACTGTTAAGGTCATCAAAAACAAAGATCGTTTAAAAAACTGTCGGCTGGGCTCGGTGGCTCAGCCTGTAATCTCAGCACCTTGGGAGGCCAAGGCGAGTAGACTGCCTGAGCCTGCAGGTTTGAGACCAGCCTGGGCAACTTGGTGAGACCCCAACTCAAGGAAAAAAAAAAAAAACTGTCACAGAAAAAGGAGCCTAAGGAGATGTGACAACTAAATATACTGCAGTGTCCTGGATATAGAACAGATCAGGGATACTGGGTAAGAACTAAGGGAATCTGAGTAAAGTATGGACTTTGGGTTATTAAAAGCCGTGAAATAACAATGTTGGTTCATTAACTATAACAAATGTATCTCACTAACATATGATATTAATAACGGATGAGACTGGGTCTCTACACTATCTTTACAATTTCCCTGTAAATCAATAGCTATAATAAAATTAAAAGGTCTAAAAAAGAATGAAGCGCTGATACACGCCACAACATGTGTAAACTTTGGAAATACTCTAAGTGAAAGAGGCTGGTGCGTGACTGTCTCAAGAAGGCTATTATAAACACAAACACAAAATGATATACACATCTATTAGAATAGCTTAAATTAAAATACTAAGTGTTATTGAGGACTGGCCTGACTGGTGAGAACATAAAATGCTACAACTACTTTGAAAAACAACTTGTAAGCTGAGCACAGTGCCTCATGCCTATAATCCCAGCACTTTGGGAGACAGAGGCAGGAGGACTGCCTCGGTTCAGGGGTTCAAGACCAGCCTGGGCTTGGTGAGACCTTGTCTCTACAATAAATCAAAAAATTAGCCGGGTATGGTAGCACGTGCTTGTAGTTCCAGTTACTTGAAAAGCTGAGGTGGAGGGATCGCCTGAGCCCAGCAGGTCAAGGCTGCAGTGGCCACGAGTGTGCCACTGCACTCCAGCCTGGATGACAGAATGAGACTCCTACCAAAAAAAAAAGAAAGAAAGAAAAAAAGGAAAGGATGGGAGGGAAGAAGGGAGGGAGGGAGAAAGGGAGGAAGGGAGGGAGGGAGGAAGGAAGGAAGAAAAACCACTTGCAAATTTTTTAAAACATTCAACATACAAGGTCTGACAATTCAATTTACAAACTCATCCTAGAAAAAGTGGTACATACCTCATTGCTGAATACCACTACAATCACCTTTGAAGTACTCCCCTTGGGAAGCTATGCACCAATGCCAGCACCTAATCAACCCTTTAAAGCAATTTTGGAATTCTTTTTCTGGAATGGCCTTCGGAGCTGTCATTGCAAGAATATCGGAATTTGAATTAGAGCAACGAACATTAAATTTCTTGTTAAACTTGGCACAAATGGAAGCAAAATCAGGGACATGTTAGTCCAAATTTATGGAGATAATGCCGTGAAGAAAATGGCAAATGTACAAATGGATTAAACATTTTTCTAAGAGGACAGAAAGCATCACTGATAAAGAGAGGTCAGGACAGTCAATAATGAGCAGAACTGGTGAAAACTGCAAAAATTCATCGAACTGTGCGTCAAAACCATCGGCTGACTGTGAGAAGCATAGTAGATCAAATAAACATCGACAGAGAAACAGGAAATTCTTAACTGAAAATCTTGGCATAAGAAAGGTGTGTGCAGAAATGGTCCTGAAGGAGCTCTTGCATCACAACAATGCACTGGCTCATACAGCACTGTCTATGAGGGAAGTTTTTAGCCACTAAACAAATAATTATATTGAAATACCATCCCTATTCACCTGATCTGGCCTCCAAAGATGTTTTTCTTCACCCAAAGATAAAGGAAATATTGAAAGGAAGACATTTTTGATGATATTCAGGACATCAAGGGTAATATGACAGCTTTGACAGTCATTCCAGAAAAAGAGTTCCAAAATTGCTTTGACGGAAGGACTAGGCGCTGGCATTGGTGCATAGCTTCCCAAGGGGAATACTTCGAAGGTAACCACAGTGATATTCACCAGTGAGGTATGTAGAACTTTTTCTAGGATGAGTTCACAAACTTAATTGTTAGGCTTTGTATGATACAGTTGATCCACCCCTATATATTTACCCAAGATAAATTAAAGTACCAAGAGGAAAATTTTTCCTGTTAACAAGGTTCAGTGATTGAGGGCCTGTGAATTCAACTAACACCACACAGATTAACAGAAGAAAAAAACAAAACCTTTTCATGTGCATATGGCAGTGCCATGGCACAATCACTGCTCACTGTAACCTCAATTTCCTGGGCTCAGGTGATCCTTCCACCTCAGTCACCCAAGCAGCTGAAACTATAGGGGTGTGCCACCATGCTGAGTTAATTTTTTTATTTTTTGTAGAGATGAGGTCTCACTACATGAGATATGATGTGGCCAAGGAGTTAAGTTTTACAGTAATGTTTGTTAATGCTGGTACGAGTGGTCTTCTCCATATATTTTCAGGCCAATCAAACGTCCTTGGGTTTACGGCAGCCTCATTCCCAGAAGTTTCTGCCTTTAATGAGATTAGGGAAGCTCTGAATAGGGTTTCTTTCTGCATCTGTTTAAAACCAAATGTCTTTAGTTTAAAATAATCTTCATATTAACTCTGGGGGCCCAAGTGGGTCTCCACAAAAGCATGCATCCACATAGAGACCTACACATAAAAATCCATATCACCTTTACTATGAGTCAAAAACTGGAAACAACCCAAATGTCCACCAAAAGGTAATTGGGTAAATGTGGTCTAGTCACACAGTGGAATACTACTCAGTTATGAAAAGAAATGAACTACTGATTCACACAACAAATCCTAAAATAATTAAGCTGAATAAAAGAATCCAGACAAAGAGATGAGATAGTCTATGACCTTTTAGATAAAACCCTAGAAACTGCAAATTAACTTACAGTGAGAGAAAGCAGAGCAGGAGTGCTTGAGGGACAGAGTGGGAAAGGTTAGAAAGGGACCCAAGGGAACTTTTGGTAGTTAAACGTTAGGGTCACTTTTAAATTGTGGTGATGGTTTCATAGGTATATGTCAAGATTAATCAGGTTGTACACTTTAAGATGTGTCTACTATATGTCCATCATACCTCAATAAAGCTGTTAGAAAAAACTCTGGCGAGTGGCTCATGCCTACAATCCCAGTACTCTGGGAGGTCGAGGCTGGGGGATTGCTTGAGCCAAGGAGTTTGAGGCTGTGGTGAGCTGTGCTCGTGCCACTGCGCTCCAGACTAGGCAACAGAGTAAGACACCCAGGGGGGCGGGGGAGGCCGAAGAAAAGACCTACTAATACGACTTAGGCTGTTATAAATCAATATGAAAATGAGAATGATTCCCGATGTTTGATATGAAAACAGGTTCTAAGGTTTAAGTGACAAAAACAAGAGCAGGAAATTAAATTACATGTAACATAATCAGCACTGCTTTAAAAAAATTAGAAGCCACAGATGGGAAAAAGAAATTGGATGATAAATCTTAAATCAACACGTTGTAACTGTTTGCCCAAAAAGTGTGAAAAGCACCATGAGACATACACAGTTAGAGGAAGGGCGCCATGAACAGTACTGACAGTCAAAAACAGACGGTCAACATGCATTAAAATAAATTCACTATTGGTCAAAGAGAGGCAAATATGCCAAGTGAAATAATAATGCTAGTTTTTACAGATAAAATTGGCTAAGATTTTGAATTATTTTAACATGAAGTATACTGGAGAGGTTATGGGTAAATAATCTGCCTCCTCCCCTGGTAGGTGAAGTTGAGAGAAGCATAAAATGTCCATAAAAGGTTTGTGACATCAAATGGCCTACAAATTCACTCTGATCTGCTGATCCAATTCATGCATCTACCTACACAGAAGCATGAAAGGTAATGCACCAGAACATTTTTTGAACTTTGATTTCAAAACTGTATTCAATGAACCTGTATTACTTAGAATGGGGATAGAGGTGCATTTAAGCCATTCTACAACTGAGATATCTAAAAAAATAATAAATCAGTTCAAAACCAAAGTGCCAGTTCAACAAGAGTCACTGTGTCTCTTGACTGACCAGGACATAAAGAATACAGATGAAGCCACAGAGCTACAGGTAAGCAAAGAGCATCACTAGCTTGGGGTGGACCACTACCCCCTCCATCGGGAGCAGCTGGCTGGAAGGTCCAGAGAGCAGGCCACACAGGCCACCACGTCACTCTCTTGCACATGAACGAAATCCCTCAGATGCCAAATAGAATTAAAGTTAAAAACCCATAATAGCACAAACCGCCTTCCTCCCATTTCCCCCCTCCTTCCCCATGGGCTATGTGTAATGCAACACACAAGCCAGAACCACAGCTAGACAGAAAAAAGCCTAAAACTTCATAGCTGTTTCTGTCACCTTGTATTTGTCATTGCCTTTTTTTAACCTCAATTTTATGGTTATTGATGAAGCCTCAACCCCGCTACGACATCCTCACTTTCCGGGGGTGCTGGGGACAGCTTTAATGGCTGTGATGGGGTTTTAAAAAAACTTGCTGTTCTGACCTATTCCCAGAAGCCGGTGCTGGGCAATCTTTAACCTCCTCAGAACTGAGCCCCAAGCAAAACACGAAACCAGGACTTGTATCACAATGACTAAGATGCTACAGATGCCTTCCTTAGACTAAGTACCACCAAAGGCAGAATCATCTGGTGAGAAATGTTTCATCCAAAAGCCTGCAAACAAAAAAGTCTTTCTGTAGGCAAAACAAATAATGATAGAAAGTCATGGTCAGTTGTCTGCAGACAAGTCCAGTACACACACCCTACTGAAATCAACTCTAACATATAGAAGGCAAAACAGCAAAAATTTGAGATAAATAAGAACTTAAGGCAAAGAGAAGGAATGTTCCTGTGTTCAGACATGAATGTTCATTCACCACCACTTCCAGCCCTTACTCTCCAATGCATTTAGTGCAAGAAGCAAAAAGTACATTGCTAAGCATCTGAAACAAAACTAAAAGCTGAACAAATCAGTAAATCTTATTAACAGTTATTCTAGGATATTAATGACATAAAAGACAGTACATTCAGAGTAAAATGCGCAATATTAGTGTCATCTACTACATACTCGAAGACATGGCATTTGAATCTGGAAATGACTCAAATGGGAGTCATTGGGGTGGGAGTGAGGAATGAAAAAGAAGGAAGAGACTGATCTTCTCGACATTCACAATTGTTGTAAACTAACAGCTAATACAGCTCCAAGTAAGGCAGTGGTGGCAAGAAGGCAGCAAAACTGTGAGTCCCTTCCTCGCAACCCCAATTAAATCAAGACTTCCGGAAGCTTGGCCAAGCCTCAAACGAAGGCAACAATTTCTGTGAACATGCCAGAGTCCCAGACAGCACAAAGGCTGAGCTCAAGAAAAGGTCTTTTAAAGTGAACTCCTTTTAATTCTTGGTTGCTATAAAGTGGTCACTGGTCAGTGACTTAGGAGTTCATAGAGAGAACATCCTGATACCCGAGTTCCTCAGAAGGTTCTCAGGTCTCATCAACCTCCTTAGAATTAGCCCACCTCAGCTTCCTGGACCAAGGAGAACTTGCTGCCGTCAAACAGTGGGCAGAAAGTCTGTGCCATCACCCACCACTGATCACCCAAACTGGTCCTTCAATTAGTGCCAGGCAAACTGGTTAAATCGGGCATCGCGTTCTCAAAAGTCTTTCCCAATACCTTTTGACATGTAAATCAATAATACTGCAATATTCTTTTTTTTTTTTTTGAGTCAGAGTCTCACCCTGTCGTCCAGGCTGGAATGCAGTGGCATGCTCACAGTCACTGCAGTCTCGACCTGCTGGGCTCAGGCGATCCTTTCACCTCAGCATTCCAAGTAGCTGGAACTACAGGCATGTGCCACCACGCCTGGCTAAATTTTTTTATTATTATTTATTGTAGAGATGAGGTCTCACCAAGTTGCCCAGGCTGGTCTCGAACTCGTGGGCTCAAGCAATCCTCTCACCTCGGCCTCCCAAAGTGCTGGGATTATAGGCATGAGCCACCACGCCTGGCCTTAATATTCTTTTTGGTTTTGTTTTTTGAGTTGGAGTCTCACTGTCGCCCAGGCTGGAGGGCAGTAGTACACTCACGGCTACTTGCAGCCTCAACCTGCTTGGCTCAGGTGATCCTTCCTCCTCAGCCTTCCAAGTAGCTGGAACTACAGAAGCACGCCACCATGCCCAGTTAATTTTTTTTTTTTTTTTTTTTTTTTGAGTTGGAGTCTCACTCTGTCACCCAGACTGGAGTGCAGTGGCCGCTCCCGGCCACCGCAGCCTCGACCTGCTGGGCTCCGGTGATCCCTCCGCCTCAGCCTTCCGAGTAGCCGGAATTATAATTTTTTTTTTTTTAATTGAAGAGATGAGGTCTCGCCAAGTTGCCCAGACTGGTCTCGAAGTCCTGGACTCAGGATATCCTCTTGCCTCTGTCTCCCAAAGTGCTGGATTGATTACAGACTTGAGCCACCACGCCCAGCTCTCAATATTCTTAATAACTAAAAGCTAGTTCGGTTGGAATCAATAAAGTCTCACGCCCAGGGAATATGAACAAGTGTCAAGGAGAGTTAAGACTCCACACTGCAATAAGCACAGTTCAGACCCACAGAGAATACTATGCTCAGTCCTGAACCCTACTCTAAGAAACTCAGAAACCATGTCCCCAAAGGCAAATAGGCTGTGCAGGGCCAGTGGTGTAGAACCTCGAAGGGACAGATGAGTAATGTGGAGAGGTGTGTCTCAGATCAACATCAACAATACACTGTCTCGATGTGGTCTCCTCACATACTGGGAGGATACCTATGTTCTCAAGGGAGCAGAACTAACCATGGAAATTAAAATGGACGGGCTTTTAAAAGGCCATCTAGCACAAGGAGGCCATAATATTCATTCTGCATGCCAGCTGCAAACAACTGGTTGTGGTTATGTAGAATACCGTGTGAGAAGTATTCTGAGGCCTAATTTAGGCTTAGTGGGAAACAAGTCTCTGCTGTGGAAGAAGGCAGGGCAAAACAAGGACCACTGATTCCCACCAGGGACTTTCTTAATCAGTAAGCTGGATTCTTGAGAGGCCAACAAAGTTATTACAAGGGATACACAAATCCATGTATGCTCTCCAGACCTTTTGATAAAGTAAATAAACAACACACCCTACACACATGTGCATCATAATTTTTCAGATGTGTATACAGGTTGTGTGATTTTAAAAAAAAAACTATTTTGAGTTACAGGTTTCTAAAGGTGACCTAGTTCACACACCAAGGTCTCTTAGCTACTGGAAAAACCTGCGTAACTTAAAACTACATCCCAAAGAATGCAACTTACAATCGATACAAGACTTAAGAAAAATAATCTATGAGAAAAATAAAGCCAGTGGAAATTAAGAGTTAAAATAAAGTGATATGAAGTCAGTGGTAAAGTTAATATTCTAAAAATATATAGTAAGGCAGAGGTGACCCTTAGACTCAGTGGCAGATGCCACACCAAGCTGAACACAGGCCATCAGTGCATAGACTCCACTGTGCTCTACAAAGGTGCCCCTAGCAGCAAAGGGGAGTGTGTGAGCAAAGGTCTTCTTTTTAAACAAACATTAATTAAACAGCAAGTCAGGATAAAATTCCTACCATACAGAAACAAAGCCCTGACTGAGGAGCGCCTCGCCCGTGTTTAGTTAAGCAAGAAACTAACATGATGAAGTCATGTCTTTTATGGGAAAGAAATCATGTAGATTACTTGAAATCAGAAATATTTGTTCAGCTGGGCAACGTCAAGTAACGTTGAACAATACTGGAATACTGGAAGAGCACAGAACATGCTCAGAGCTGATGGGCAGCAGATTTGCTGAGAAAAGACTGCGGGGTCATGATGGGTGTGAGCTCAGAAGAGCTTAGCATTAATCCACCCTAATGAGGCTGGCATCTGGGGGCGCAGCCTGGCCATCACACAGGAGAAGAAGCTGGGTTCACTGATGCTTCAGACTTCTCTGTGGCTCACTTCTTCGACACTAAGATCTGAGGTTTTCATTGTAAAAGTAAACTTAAAACTTAGGAAATTGTGCTTCCCCCCCAGTAGAAAGCTAAATGATAAGCTACATTTAGAAAGCTTCACCAAAAAACCCTGAACTACTTAAAACCTTCAAGCAAGTAACCAAATCATAAAATACTTGTAAGATATTTTCCAAAACACCTGATCCCTGCTAGTGGAGGGCCAACATGGCTCACACCAAGATTTCCATTTGCCTCCACTAAAAAAATAAAATAACAAAGAAACAAAAACATTTTTTAAAAATTTAGTGATTGATATCTACATCAATAAAACTCAATAGGCCGGGCTCCGTAGCTCAGCCTCTAATCCCAGCCACTTTGGGAGGCCAAGATGAGTGGATAGCCTGAGCCTGCTGGTTCGAGACCAGCCCAGGCAATTTGGTGAGACCCCATCTCTATAATAAATCAAAAAATTAGTTGGGCATGGTAGTGCATGCCTGTAGTTCTGGTTACTTGGAAAGCTAAGGCAGAAGGATCACTGGAGCCTAACAGATTGATGCTGGGGTGGCCGTGAGTATGCCACTGCACTCCAGCCTGGGCAACAGAGTGAGACTCCAACTCAAAAAACAAAAACAAAAACAAAACAAACCTCATGACCAGGGAAAAATTTTATATTCCATTTCTTATACCTATCCTCCCCACCCACTCCACAAACACAAAAATCCGGTACATTTTTTTTTTTTTGAGCTGGAGTCTCACTCTGTTGCCCAAGCTGGAGGGCAGTGGCATGGCTCATGGTCACCGCAGCCTTAACCTTCTGGGCTCAGGTGATCCCTCCGCCTCAGCCTTCCTAGTAGTTGGAACTACAGGCATGTACCACCACGCATGGCTAATTTTTAAAATTTTATTGTACTACTTGGAAGGCTGAGGCGGAAGGATCGCTGGAGCCCAGCAGGTCGAGGCTGCGGTGGCTGGCGGCGTGCCACCGCACTCCAGTCTGGGCAACAGAGTAAGACTCCAAATAAAAAAAAAAAAAAATTTTATTGTAGAGACAAGGTCTTGCCATGTTGCCCAGGTTGGTCTCGAACCCCTGGGTTCAGGCAATCCTCTCGCCTCCACCTCTCTTTGTGCTGAGATTACAGGTTTGAGCCCCCATGCCCATCAATTTTCTTTTTTTTAAGAGACAAGGTCTTAGGCAACCCTTAGGAACACTTGCCGCTGCTGGGAGCTCTCCTGTCTTAATAAATTCCTGCTTTCTAAAATAAAGAGAGAGAAACAAGGTCTTGTTTTGTTGCCTCAGCTGAAGCACAGTGGTGTGCGATCATAGCTCACCGCAGCCTACTCTCCAACTTCTGGCCTCAAGGAATCCTCCCATCTCAGCCTCTCAAAGGGCTCGGATTACAAGTGTGACCCACCCTGCCCGACCCCTTGAACTACTGTATTAAAAAACAAAAACCCAATAACCTGTTACAGGGGTGAAAAAGTTCTGAGTCTTTAATGATGACAACATGGGAGGACAAGCCCTGTCCCCAACACCTATTAAGGTCTGGTGGGGGCGAAAGTCACAAATCAGAAGATGAAATATAAAATGCTCGGCCTGGCACAGTGGCTCACACCTGTAATCCCAGCACTCTGGGAGGCCAAAGCGGGAAGATGGTCTGAGCCCTGGAATTCAAGACCAGCACAGGCAAACACAGGGAGACCTCTTCTCTACATCTACAACAACAACAACAACAACAACCAAATACTTAGCCAGGCATGGTGTTGTGCACCTGTAGTCCCAGCTATTTAGAGAGGCTAAGATGGGAGGATCACCTGAGCCCAGGAGGTTAAACCTGCAGTGAGCCATGATTGTGCCACTGCCCTCCAGAATGGTGACAGAATGATACCCTGACTCAAAAAATACATAAAGTGCTAAGTCAAATGACTGAAATCGCCTCTAACAGTAGGACTTACTGGCAGATTGAGTGGTGGTTAACCTACAGTTTTCTGAAGAAAAAAAAAATACGAGCGAGAAAGAGAGAAAACACCCCACCCATGGGCTAAGTGCTACTGCGGAGCTAAGCTGTGCCAGGTGTGGCAGCAATGACATTGAAGTTGAAGGCTAAATAATTAGTAGGAATCAAGAAAGACAGAAAGGAACAAAGAGATTCCTGGCAGAGAATACGTGTGCACAAAAAGCCCTGAAACTGAAGTGATGGACTTGAGAAAGTCAAGAACTTCACAAGAGTGGAGCACAGAGCATGAGAATTTTAGACAAAGGACAAATGCCTTGAAAAATAAACCGTCTTCTCCATGCAAAAAAAGTAAGGGGATACAGAACAATGAAACATGAACAGACTGTTGACAATCATTAAAGCTGGGTACAAGGGTGCTCATCATATTAATTTCTCTATGTGTGTATGAAGACTTCCAAAATTTGGAATTTAAGACTTCACTCAAGTTTCTAAGGAAGGTAGTACATTAATACACCACCCCGGCCAGGCGCGGTGGCTCACATCTGTAATCCCAGCACTTTGAGAGGCCGAGGTGAGAGGACTGCCCGAGCCCATGGGTTCGAGACCAGCCTGGGCAACATGGCAAGACCTCATCTCTACAATAAACCAAAAAAATAGCCAAGCATGGTGGCGTGTGCCTGTAGTTCCAAGCTACTTGGAAATCTGAGGTGGAAGGATCGCCTGAGCCCAGCAGATTGAGCTGCAGTGGCCGGGAGCATGCCACTGCCCTATAGCCTGGGTGACAGAATGAGACTTCAACTCAAGCGAGCCTGTTTTTCCTCGCTAAGCCAAGTGAGCCTGTTTTTCCTCCAACATTGGAACAAGCTGTTGTGTCTTTAGTTCAACACCAGATCAGGTTATTGGCTGGTGGTTAAAGGCACACATGGCAAAAAAATGTCTGCATCTTTCCACTTATTCTCAGTGCACCTCAGAGGCACACAGGAGCTGAGCAACCAATGAAATATCTGTGTATCCTCTCCTATTTCTCCTGGTGGGAGATAATGCAGCAGAACAATGTGTATACATTTCAAAATTATCACAGTACAGTTTTTTTTTGTTTGTTTTTTGGTGTCAGGGTCTAGTGCTTTGGGAGGCCGAGAATTGCAGGCGTGAGCCACTGTGCACCGCCTAAAGTATTATAGTATTTCCTGCTAATCACATATAGATAAATCCATCTAAGATAATCTTACTTCTAATGCAACTCTAAAAGTCATAAAGCAAAATGTCTCCTAGCTATATTCTAGGCAGGTAAATTTGGATTTAGAGAGCAAGACTTGGCCTTGCCCTTCCCCTCAGCATACACATTTTGGAACCACAAAGCTGTCAACAGAGTTTCTTCACAGTGCTAAGTACCCTCTCTGCCACACCAACATCAAAACCAAAGGGGGTCATTCGAACTAAGGTTGGCCCCACCTCAGAAAACAAGGCATGTGATGAAATTACATCCCTTGACCTGACTGTCAAAAATGACATGTCCAGAAGCCAAAGCATTTCCATTTCCTATGAGAACTACTTCAAAAGCAACCTCATGACTCAGCACATAGGCCCAACCATAAACACCCACACAAACCATAAATACCCACAGAAGCACACACCAAAGCACAACCACACGAACCATAGAATGGCAACTATACGTGAAATGAGTCAGCTGGAAGCCCAAAGGTGTTCAAGATACTATCAAAACCCTGATTTTGGCCAGGTGTAGTGGGTCACCCCCATAATCCTAGCACTTTGGGAGGCCGAGGCAGGAGAACTGCTTGAGCCCAGGAGTTCAATATCAGCCTGGGCAACATAGCAAGACCCTGTCTCTACAAAAAAATAAAGAAATAAAAAGTTAGCCAGGCACAGTGGCATGCACTTATAGTCCCAGCTACTCAGGAGGTTGAGGTGGGAGGATGGCCTAAACCCAGGAGGTCAAGATTGCAGTGAGCCATGATTGTGCCATCGCACTCTAGCCTGGGTGACAGAGACCCTGACTCAAAAAACTAACAGTTTTTTAAGTCATGTTGAAGCAAAGGTTTCCATAAACAAAATAATAGTTCTGCCAACACAGAGTAACCAAAAGCTAGGAAAAGGACATCAATCGCATTTAAGATTCAGTCACTGTGGCAGAGTGGTCTGATCCGTCCTACAAGTACCTGCCTTCATAGAGACCCACAGGAGAAAGAGTTGCGGATCCCAGCAAAGGGCCTTCATGATCAGCATATCGCCCCCCTCAACTGCCAGGAATCTCTGAGGAGCCAGGCCCTTTCCTGCCTGATTACAGAAATGATCTTTGATCACTAAGACTCTCACAGTATGAAAAATACAGCAGGAAGTCTTCTGAAATTAAGGTTGGAGAAGTCACTGCTTCCCTATGGATTGGCATTTTAAAAAATGCAGATGTTAAGCACATGATGCTAAGAAGAAATACAAAACCACAGGAGTTATGCCTGTTAAACTACATGTCAAATTTCTATCATAAATAAAAAGGCAAAAGCAGTTAAAAGTTCATTTCTGGCTGGGCGTGGTGGCTCACAGCACTTTGGGAGGCTGAGGCAGGAGGACTGCCTGAGCCCAGGAGTTTGAGGTCAGCCTGGGCAACATGGTGAGACTTCATCTCTACAATATACAAAAAACTAGCCAGGCACAGCAGCGGGTGCCTGTAGCTCCAGCTACCTGGAAGGCTGAGGTGGAAGGATTGCCTGAGCCCAGCAGGTTGAAGCTGTGGTAGCCATGACTGTGTCACTGCACTCCAGTATGCAGGACAGAGTGAGACACCAACTAAAAAAACAAAAAGTTCATTTCCATCATTAAACAATTCTTCTAGAAAGCAATATTTAAGCAAAAGACTGGGCATGGTGGCTCACATCTGTAACCCCAGCATTTTGGGAGGAATGCTTGAGACCAGGAGTTCGAGACCAGCCTGGACAACATAGCAAGACCTCGTCTCCACAAGAGATCAAAAAGTTAGTCAGCTGTGGTGGTGCACATCTGTAGTCCCAGGTACTTGGAAGGCTGAGGGTGGAGGATTGCCTGAGCCCAGGAGATCAAGGCTATGGTAAGCTGTGATCATGCCACTGCACTCACTCCAGCCAGGGCAACAGAGTGAGACCTTAACAGACAGACAGAGGAAGAGGGGGAGGGAGAGGAGAGAGGAGAAGGAAGGGAGCAAAGAGGGGAACTAAATTTTCCAAAGGGAAGAAATTTTTTAGAATCATACAGTCATTCTGGTGACAGCAAGGAGAGAAAGGAGTGAGATGAAGATATAGACCACATCATGGTAAGATAAACTCAGAAGCGGAGATTAAGCATTTATAAATTGACAGGAATTTCATGTCTGCTGAATCTAATAATAAAAATCAGAGCTTGTCTTTTCAGCTGGCTTTAATTTTTCATTTCTTCTAATAATTTATGTTCATTGTATCATATAAGAAGTCGGTGGTCAATTGGAAATTTAAAAATAACTGGTCCTTCAGCACAACCGAGGAGGCAATGATTTACAGCAGTACTTCTCAACGGAGAAACCTTCACAAGGGAGTGGTTTTAAAAATCTGTGGGTTGGCCGGGTGCGGCAGCTCAAGCCTGTTATCCCAACACTTTGGGAGGCCAAGGCAGGAGGAGGATCTCGAGTCCAGGAGTTGGAAACCAGCCTAGGCAACATAGCAAGACCTCATCTTTACAAAAAATAAAATAAAATAATTAGCCAGGCGTATGGCACTGACCTGTAGTCCCATTTACTCCAGAGGCTGAGAAGAGAGGACCTCCTGAGCCCAGAAGACCGAGGCCCTGTGGTAAGCTGTGACGGTGCCACTGCACTCCAGCAATCTGTGGGTCCTTTGGGACTGGGAGGATGGGGCTGCACTGACACTAGATAGGCAGAGATCAGACTTGTCTTAACGTGAAGTCTGCAGGACAGTCACACATGGTAAAGAGAAGTCTCATGTCCTGCACAGCCTTTGAAGGTCCTAGACATTCACATGCATGAGAAGCTCAAACTGAGCCTACAACCTAGCAAAGTATTCACTGCTCAGTTTTCATACAAAGTGCATCTTCCCAAACTGCAACCATGTTAATCAAGTTACTATTATCATCACTAGAGAAAAGCACTTCACTGACAAGAAGACAACTATGACTTACCTGTAAATCACTCCTGTATCAATACCAATACAGATCCACCGAAGGTTACCCTATGTAAGGAACAAGCCCATGGCTATCGCATCACACTTTAGGCTCTGATCAGGCCTGAGTACGTACTGAAATACAACTCTGTATAAATGATTTCCCTTTTATGTCTCCTGTCTGGTATTACTAGCACATTATATTAATTTTTAAATTATATGCGTAAGGGGCCTATATTTTCTGGGAATTTCATGTCAGGGTTGTAACTGGGACATCACATAAGAGGAAATTATAGATGGGACTAAAAACACACACTTGAGCTGGAGGCGATGGCTCAAGCCTGTAATCCCAGCACTTTGGGAGGCTGAGGTGAGAGGAACGCCTGAGCCCGGGCAACTTGGCAAGACCTCGTTTCTACAATAAATAAAAAAAATGAGCAAGGCATGGTGGCACGCACCCATAGTTCCAGCTGCTTGAAAGGCTGAAGCAGAAGGATGACCTGAGCTCAGCAGATGGAGGCTGCAATGGCCGTGAGCATGCCACTGCACTCCAGCCTCAGCAACAGAGTGAGACTCCGACTCAAAAACAAAAAAACACTCAGGAAATTGGTGTTGATCCTTTATTTCCACATTTGGATGATAGAACAACATACAGTTTATCTATAGTAGTGGCTAAGAAAAGGGCCTTTGGGTCAGTTTGCCTGGTCTGAATCCCTTTCAGTCACTGTTAGCTGCAAGAACTTGGCAAGATTCTCCAATTCTGTTACTGGGTTTTTTTTCTTTTTCTTTTTTTTTTTTTTTTTTTTTTTTAAGTAGAGCACTATTTCCTTCCTATATCTGGGGCTGGCTGTAAGAGTCAAATGAGAATCCATCCAAAGAGGTTCACAAACTACCCTGCCCACACTCGGTGCAACCCACAAGTATGCTGTTCGGATAACCTAAAACCTGAAAGCAAAATTCTAAGAGAAGAGGAAAACCAGAGCTAGGAATGTGATAAAAAGCACAAAAATGGACAACTCAAATAAAAGCCTTGGTTTCTCCAAAAAAACCAAAAGTCTGAAATATCACATTCATCACCATCAACCAGAGAAAGCTAATTCAACAATTTCAATCTTTACTTGGGGACACAAAACAACAAATCTAGGAAGATGAACACAGAAGTCTCTATTTGGGTTGATAGCAGCGTTCTAAAAGGCGTCACAGAACCTCAGTCCAACCAGCACTCGCCGCTGAGCCCCGTCTTTGTCTACCGGACAGGAACCCAAAAGGGAGGGACCCTGAAAAGGCGTCAGTGCATATACAATGTACTGGATTTCTAGGAAAGACCACAGTAAATTACAGCCTTTCTCATCCCCACATGGGAAGGAACTCTAAATAGTAAGACTGTTTTGGACAGGACAAAGTAGGCCATTCAGCAGAAGAAACACACAAAGGGTGGGGGCCTGAGGTCCTTAGTACTGAGGCAAGTCTTGCTTTTCTGGTGGCTGATGCTAAAATTAGAAACAGTATTAATAGTGCCTTGCCATTTCCAATTGGTTTACTGTTCTAAACCCCTGCCTGGGGACTTCACCTCCCTCCACCCCCACCCCACGTTAACCTTGTATATTTTGTTCATTAAAATCAGAGGTACGAAGCTGGGTATGGTGGCTGATGCCTATAATCCCAGCACTTTGGAAGACCAAGGTGGGAGGATTGCTTGAGCCTAGGAGTTCAAGACCAGTCTAGGCAACATAGTGAGACCTTGTCTCTTAAAAAAAAAAAAAAATCCCCTGAGCCCAGTAGATTGAGGCTGTGGTGGCCCCATAAGCATGCCACTGCACTCCAGCCTGGGCAACAGAGTGAGACTCTGACTCAAAAAAATAATAACAAATAAAGTCACGGTAACCAAGAGTGTATAATAGCAAAGGGATGGACACATATAAATCAATGGAACAGAAAAGTCCAGAAACAGACCCACACAAATATGGTCGATTGATTTGTGACAGAAGTGTAGAGACAATTCAACGGACAAAGAACAGTCTCTTCAACATATGGTATTGAAATAATGGGACATTCATATGCAAAAACTAAAACCTCAGCCTACAATTCACCACAACATAAAAATTAATGCAAAATGCACCATAGGTCTAACACAACAGGAGAAAACCTCCATAACCTGGATTTAGGCAAAGAGATTTTAGACAGGACACCAAAAATACTATCAAATGAATTAGTGGAAGTAAATAAATTGGACTTCATTAAAATTTAACTCTTGTTATGATCAAGAAAATATTGAGAGAACAGAAAAACAAGCTACTTGAACTAACTGGGAGAAAATATTTACAAATCATAGAGGACTTGTATCCAGAATGTATAAAGAATTCTCAAAACTCAACAATAAGAAATCATTCCAGCTAAACAGCAAAAGACTCAGATGCTTCAAATAGAATATACAAAAGGTAATTAAGGTACACAAAAAGACATTCAGCATCATCAGCCACTAGAGAAATGCAAATAAAACTACCTTAAAATACCACAATAAGGCCGGGCTCAGTGGCTCAGCCTGTAATCCCAGCACTTTGGGATGCCAAGGCAAGACAGCCCAGACAACTTGGCCAAACTTCATCTCTACAATAAAATAAAATTAGCAGGGCATGGTAGCGCACACCTGTAGTTCCGGCTACTTAGAAGACTGAGGCGGAAGAATTGCTAGAGTCCAGCAGGTCGACACTGGTGTGGCGGTGAGTATGCCACTGCACTCCAGCCTGGGCGATGGAGTGAAACTCCAACTCAAAAAAAAAAAAAGAAAGAAATACTACTATACACCTATTAGTGATGAAAATAAAAAATAAAAAAAACACCAAGTGATAGAGAAAAGGCCAGTCTCCAGAATCATTCCTAAATTGCTGGTGGGAATGCAAAAACAGTAGAGCCACTTTGGAGATCAGTTTGTCAGTTTCTTATAAACATACATACAAAGCCTGGCTCGGTGGCTGAGCCTGTAATCCCGTGCCTTGGGAGGCTGAGGTGAGTGGATTGCCTGAGCCCGCGGGTTCGAGACCCACCTGGGCAGCGAGACCTCATCTCTACAATAAATCAAAAAATGAGCTGGGCGTGGTAGCGCGCGCCTGTAGTTCCAGCTACTTAGAAGGCTGAGGCGGAAGGATCGCCGGAGCCCAGCAGGTCAAGGCTGTGGTGGCCGGGAGCGGCCACTGCACTCCAGTCTGGATGACAGAGTGAGACTCCAACTCAAAAAAATAAAATAAAATAAACATATATACATACATTTACCATGTGACACAAAAAAATCAGAGGATGCCAGGAGTTAGGGAAGTGAGGGAAGACTATGACTAGACAAGAGTGCCATAAGGGAGGTTATTTTGGAGTGATGCAGATAGCCTAACTGTGATGGTGTGACACAAATACATACATGTTAAAACTCTACACCTAAGAAAGGTTGCTTTCAAGGCTGGGCATGGCGGCTCACGCCTAGAACCCCAACACTTTGAAAGGCCAAGGCAGCTGTATTGCTGGAGCTGAGGAATAAGAGACCAGCCTAGGCAACATAGCAAGACCTGTCTCTACCAAAAAAATCAGTCGACCATGATGGTGCACGCCTGTAACACCAGCTACTTGGGAGTCTGAAGCAGAAGGACCACCTGAGCGCAGAAGCAACTGCCCTCCAGCTTAGGTGACAGAGTCAGACTCCAACTCAAAAAAAAAAAAAAAAAAAAGAAAGAAAAGGTTGCTTTTTTAACGTATGTTAATTTTAAATAAATTTAGTTCCACTTATTCTAACAAGTTAGTGGACAGGAAGACATCAAAAACAAGACAGAGTTACAAAGAGAGCCAACTAACACCTTCTCCCAATTCCTAACATCTCTATTTTATGGTATCACATCCAAATCCCCAAAACTCTCCTTTCCAAGATGAACAAGTCAGGAGCCTCCAACTTATCCACATGGTGTACCACCTTGAATGGATTTCAAAATTCATATATTCTGAAGGATGCTGAAAAAGATTTCCTGTCTAGCAGTTAATTTGTACCTACCAAACTTTTTCTTCTTTTTTAATTAGAACTATTTCCCTCCATTTTCTTTGATGCAGTAACTTATTCCATATTTTAGTTCCCTATCAAATAAGCACTATATTCATCCTTAAAATAAAGTTAATCAGGCCGGGCTCGGTGGCTCAACCCCATAATCCCAGCACTTTGGGAGGCCGAGGCGAGTGGATGCCAGAGTCCGCGGATTTGAGACCAGCTCGGGCAACTTGGAAAAACCTCATCTCTATAATAATCAACACCTAGCTGGGCGTGGTAGCATGCACCTGCAGTTCCAGCTACTTTAGAAGGCTAAGGCAGAAGGATCGCCAGAGCCCAGCAGGTTGAGGGTGCAATGGCCGAGAAGTGTGCCACTGCCCTCAAGCCTGGGTAACAGAGTGAGACTCCAACTCAAAAAAATATATATACATATACAGTCAATCAAGCCTTCTAAATAAAAACATTTAAGTTGAATCTCTTTATGAAGAAAGAAAAGGAGCTCAATGGTAAAAATAGAAAATCCTTGCAGTAAGGAACAGAAACAAAAATGACCTACAAGCCCACCACCATTGTGTTTTGACTCTTGCTCTTCTAGGAACTTGTCCTTTTTCACCTGTGTTTTTAAGTGGTTTATATGGATAAACTGGCTTCTCTCAATTTTTTTTAACATTTTGAAATAGCCAACTCATGTTCCCCCATTGTTATACTACTCACTGAAAAAAAAAGAAAAGAAAATTAGCTGGGTGTGGTGGCGCACGCCTGTGGTTCCAGCTACTTGGAAGGCTGAGGCAGAAGGGTCACCAGAGCCTAGCAGGTCAAGGCTGCAGTATCCGTGAGCGTGCCACTGCACTCCAGCCAGGGCGACAGCATGAGACTCCAACTCAAAAAAAAAAAAAAGAAAAGAAAAAGAAAAAAGGCAGATACACAGATGTCCCATAAAGTGTAAGCTAATTTCCAAACCTCATCCTGATTTTCATTAAGATTTACAGCTACTTACTTAATTTGATCCACTGTTTACATTACGGTTCTAATTAGAGCAAAATTCACATGTGATTCTGTTCAAGTGCTCTCTGCTTAACTAGCTTTACAAAAAGTGAAAGCTTAAATGTGGGAGTAGGAGTTCTGTTTAAATAAATATACTTCTGTGTTTTCAAAGGCAAAAAATAAACAAAAACAAAAATGGAGGGGAAGAAGAGGAAGGAAGAACTCAAAGTCCTCTGAAGGGCCCCAAAGTGGGAATTTTCACCTTCTTCCTCACTTCAGGTTCATCCCACTACAGGGGCACCTTTTTTTTTTTGAGTCGGAGTCTCACTGTCACCCAGGCTGGAGTACAGTGGCACTCTCATGGCCACTGCAGCCTCAACCTGCTGGGCTCAGGCAATCCTTCCACCTCAGTCTTCCAAGTAGCTGGAACCACAGGTGTGTACCACCATGCCCAGCTAATATTTTGATTTATATAGAGACGAGGTCTCGTCAAGTTGCCCAGGCTGGTCTCGAACCCTGGGTTCAGGCAATCCTCTCGCCTCTAACTCCCAAAGTGCTGGGATAACAGGCATGTGCCACCATGCCTGGCTAAAACAAGATTTTTAAACATTGCTTTGTTTGGCCATGGAGCATCAAAATTTGGATAGCTATTACCTTATTGCCCAACCCCAAGTAGTTAACTTCTCTTCATCCTGGTCTTCACTCGTGGGTTCACACTTATTCCTAATTGCCAATCTAAACCCTTAAGCAGTATAAAAACCACTTTAAAAAGCTTCTGTCTGAAAGTCAGATGCGGGAGATTTATTTACCAATTATTTCTTCTTGAATGGGCCATGACTGCAAGTGAATACTACTGAAACCAAAGCCCTCCCCTTTTATAATGACTGCTGAGGCTGAGTCGGTTTGTGACTGTAGTTGTTTTAACATATGTAATTCAAATAGAAAGGACCAAGAATTTTCATTCGAAGAGTTACACAGGGCTCGTTTGCAGTTTATGAAATTGAAAAAGCAACTTCACAATTTGGCACCAGCACAGAATTCCTAAAATGCTGATCAGAGCCTCTCAAGACAGTTCTGAAGATCAAGAACAGAAAGCAGAAGCCCTCCACAGTCACCCCTCACAGGGGGCTGTGCCTACATGCTGCTTTCCCCATCTCCACTTGGTAATTCGCTCAAAAGCGTGGCTGAGACAGAATCCTCTACTGGGCGGTAGCCAAGAGTGCAGGAAAGTACACCTACGGAAGCATCAAGGACAAAAAAACGAAGGACGCTTGGTGTCCTTTGGCCAGACAACAAAAGGAAGAGAGGCAGAATTTCAAAATTAAGCCTGTGTGGCCTAGCAGTATGAAAATTCAGAGAACACAGAAAGAAAGAAACTCCGATTTAAACAAGTTTAACAGACATCCACTTGAATATGTGATGAATGTGTGCATCTAAACAGGAAGCAGAAACACAACAGAAGCAATTGAGATTTCTAAGAGTTTGGGGAAAAAAAATAAGAAAATGTCCATATTCAGGAATAGAGAAGCACATGTCAGAGAAAGACACGGAGAAGAAGACCCATGACCAAGACCTGTATGGAGAGGGACTGAAGGCAGCAATGTTACGTCAAAAAGGACCAACCAAGGAAAGGCCAATGACTTGGTCCCAAGAGGGACATAGTCACCCTATGACCAATAAATACCATTTCCCAAAGAACCAGGGCCTCCTGGGAGAAAGGGCTGATTCCGGTCCTTGTAAGAGAAAATGTACAAGATAAACCCAGGAGTTCTTGTACTAAAAACTAAAAGAGCTCTCAACTATGGAGCAGGTGTTAAAAGGATCCTGGCACTAACCTGAAGTTTCCACAGTCTTCCCAGGATCCGATAATTTTAGCACCAATTAAAATGATTTTAACAATTTTGGATGGGCGTGGTGGCTCATGCCTGTAATCTCACCACTTTGGGAAGCCGAGGCGAGAGGACTGCCTGAGCCCACAGGTACGAGACAAGCCTGGGTAACATGGCCAAGACTTCAATTCTACAATAAATCAAAAAAATTACCCAAGCTTGGTGGTGTGCACCTATAGTTCCAGCTACTTGGAAGGCTGAGGTGGAAGGATCACCTGAGGCCAGCAGGTCAAGGCTGCAGTGGCCACGAGCATGCCACTGCACTCCAGCCTGGGTGAAAGAGTGTGACTTCTACTAAAAAAAAAAAAAAATTTTTGAACCCTTGACTGGACGTGGTAGCACATGCCATTATTCCCAGCTACTTGGGAGGATTTCCTAAGCCCAGGAGTTCAAAGCTGTAGTGAGCTATAACTGTGCCACCACACTCCAGCCTGGGCAACAGAGTGAGACCCTGACTCTGAAAAAAAAAAAAAAAAAGACTGTTATGAGTTGCATTTTACTCTCCCAGAATTCATATGATAAAGTCTTAATTCCCAATATGTCAGAATGTGACCTCATTGGGAGACAGAGTCTTTACAGAGGTAATCAAGTTAAAATGAGGTCATTAGAGAGAGCCCTAATCTAACATAACTGGTATTCTTATAAAAAAGGGAAAATCTGGAGGCACAGCACACAGTGAGAGCATGAAGTTACACTGAAACAATCCAAGAAACTACTAGAAACTAGGAGAGAGATTAGGTGCTATCCGTGGACAGGAGATGAAGAATGGCAGTTCCAACTCTTGAGGATGTCAACATCAGCAGCGCCTCTACTGCAGACCCTGCCTACTCTTCACCTGAAGTCATCCCACCTTCCCCCAATCCCCATGACAGCTTTCCGATTCTCAGCATACCCTCATCAGAGGCTTCCAGTAGGGTCTTTCTGAGCTATTTCTTTTTTTTTTTTTTTTTTTGAGTTCATCACCCAGACTGGAGTGCAGTGGCACACTCACGGCCACCACAGCCTCGACCCACTGGGCTCCAGCGATCCTTCCGCCTCAGCCTTCCAAGTAGCCGGAACTACAGGTGCACACTACCACACCTGGCTAATTTTTGATTTATTGTAGAGACAAGGCCTCACCAGGTGGCCCAGGTGGGTCTCGATACCACGGGCTCAGGCAATTCACTTGCCTTGGCCTCCCAAAGTACTGGGATTACAAGCTGAGCCACCAAGCCTGGTCTGCTATTTCATATTAGCTAAGGTATTATTTTGCTTTTCTCCCCCAGTCTAAATAACATGGCAGGATTACTTACTTCCTTAGTTCTTCTAAATAAAGACACCTTTGGTTTCCCTTCTTCTGCCACAGCCTCACTTAATCGTCATGTTCCCAACTCAGGTTCAGAAAAACTCAGATATCCAAGTGTCAAGTAAAGCTATAAGACATTATTTTTTAGCAAGATTGTGATTTTAAAGTATGCATTCTTCGTAAGTACTTGTCAGACGACACAGTACTTATCAAGTCACTGCCTCGGAAAATATAACCATCCCAGTCACGGTGATGTCAGGGCCGGGCCAGCATGGAAAACCTTATGACGCAGATGACAAACTAGCTCAGACTAGTAGTTTTCCCAACGGTAAACTCTGGAAACATCTCCTACTCTCCCAACCAGCACCAGACCCCAAACACCAAGGGGTTTGGGTTCTAACCCCACAGCCACTTCATTTACATAATTAATGGGTCTTACCCTTCCCTTAGGGGAAGGTACCCCTGTGGGTATTTTTCTGAGTCCTCATCAGGAATCTCAATTCCTTAGAATGGAAAGTAGCAGTAAGACAACACAATTAGGAAAAACTCCTTGGCAATGTATTTTTTACATACAAAAAGATATTCCTTACATTTAGAAAATGAGGCCCACTTGAGAAACTGAGTAGGCACAAGAAAAAGGATCTATGGTGTTTCAAGTCAAGTACTCAGCCAGGATTTCTCCCAAAGCCCGATCTTTGTTCCCTCAAGGAAGAGCTATCAAATCCTTACCCACGTGTCCCGCTCAACAGGACATCTGAGGGCCCACATCTGTCACCGCTAGGGCTGGCTCTGCAGAGGAGCCTTCTAGCTGTGGTCACACCAAGCCTACTCTGAGGACCTGAGGCAAGACGGGCCACATATTTGGGGGAAAACAAACCTACCCACCACTCCAGCACCAAGTCCTTCACAAACTCAGTTTCCCACATCTTCATCTGCCATAAACATGGAACAGAAGCCAGTGACCATAAGTGCCTTATTATCATCCAAAATTAAATGGCCAGGAACCATGTAATCCTGCTTAACACAGCATGAGTGACACATATGTCACCTAGAGAACCTGAGAGGAATTTCCTTCTCATTGTCCAGTGGCATACCGAGATATGATGGTGCTGAGATAACATAAATAATCCATTTAAGTATAAAGAAACATCTAACAGTGGTATAAAAGAAACAATTCAAGCCGGGCTCGGTGGCTCAGCCTGTAATCCCGCGCCTTGGGAGGCTGAGGTGAGTGGATTGCCTGAGCCCGCGGGTTCGAGACCCGCCTGGGCAACTTGGCGAGGCCTCATCTCTCCAATAAATCAAAAAAAATTAGCCGGGCGTGGTAGCGCTTGCCTTTAGTTCCAGCTACTTGGAAGGCTGAGGCTGAAGGATGGTTGGAGCCCAGCAGGTTGAGGCTGTGGTGGCCGGGAGCGGCCACTGCATTCCAGTCTGGGCAACAGAGTGAGACTTCAACTCAAAAAAAAAAGAAGAAAAAAAAAAAGAAACAATCCAGTTACAGATCTTACAAAACATCACACGTCACTAGCGTTTCAGCCATGGTTCCAGATCCTGTCACATCTTCAGTGACCTCACAGAATAGGGCTTCCTAGATGACTGGCAGAAGGGGAGGGCGTTTCACTTCTAGGTTACAACTTTGGCTGGATGTTAAACTCTCAGCTCTAAGCGTACTTTTCAGCTCTGTGATGCTGGAGCTAGGACTTTGCAAATTCTCACTGCTCTTTTGCCGACTGTTACATGTTAGTTTCGGCCAATAGAAGGCACCAGAGAAAATTAGCCAGACATGGTGGCTCATGTCTGTTGTCCCAGCTACTCAGAAAGCTGACGCTGGAGGGGTCACTCGAGGCCAGGAGTCAGAGGTTGCAGTGAGCTATAATCACACCACGGTGCTCCAACCTGCCAGATGACAAAGAAAGACCCTGTCTTGAAAAAAAGAGGGAAGCCGGGCTCGGTGGCTCAGCCTGTAATCCTGCACCTTTGGGAGGCTGAGGTGAGTGGATTGCCTGAGCCCGCGGGTTAGAGACCCACCTGGGCAACTTGGTGAGACCTCATCTCCACAATAAATCAAAAAATCAGCCGGGCATGGTAGCGCGCGCCTATAGTTCCAGCTACTTGGAAGGCTGAGGCAGAAGGATCGCCGGAGCCCAGCAGGTCGAGGCTGCGGTGGTCAGGAGAGGCCACTGTACTCCAATCTGGGTGACGGAGTGAGACTCCAACTCAAAAAAAAAAGAAAAAAAGAGGGGAAAAAGGCACTAAAGGAATACTGGAAGGCAGGAGTAGAGGGAAACAGGCCACGCTTTTCCCTGTTTGTCAGAGTTGCCATCAGCATCACTACATCAACCTTTGGTTACAGCCTGGACACTTCCAGAACAAGACACACACCCACCTCCTCCCTCCCCATCCCAGGTGCCAGCCATAGCTAAGGAGAGTCCACTGCTTAGAAATCCGAGTCTCAGTCAGGCATGGTGTCTCACACCTGCAATCCCAGCACTTTGGAGGGCCAAGGCAGGAGGACTGCTTGAGATCAGGAGTTCAAGACCAGCCTGGGCAACATAGCAAGGCCTTATCTCCACCAAAAAAAAAAAAATTTTTTTTAACGTGCCAGAAAGTCGGGCATGGTGGCTTCAAGTCTATAATCCCAGCACTTTGGGAGGCCGAGGCGAGAGGACTGCCTGAGCTCTGAGGTTCGAGACCAGCCTGGGCAATTTGGTGAGACCTCATCTCTACAATAAATAAAAAACTAAGACAGGCGTGGTAGGGCACGCCTGTAGTTCCAGTTACTTGGAAGGCTGAGACAGAAGGATCGCCTGAGCCCAGCAAGTGGAGGCTATGGTGGCTGTGAGCGAGTTACTGCACTCCAGCCTGGGCAACAGAGCAAGACTCTGACTCAAAAAAAAAAAAGTGCCAGGAGTGGTGGTGCAGCCTGTAGTCCCAGTTACCTAGGAGGCTAAAGCAGGAGGACCACTTCAGCCTAGGAGATTGAGGCTGCAGTGAGCCACAATTGTGCCACTGTACTCCATACTCCAGCCTAGGCAAGAGACTTAGACCCTAACTCAACAAAAAATAATAATAATAAAATGAAGAAAATGTAAGAATTTTAAAGGATGAGGTGGGAGGATCACTTAAGCCCAGAGTTCGAGACAAGCCTGGGCAACATAGCAAAACCTCATGTCTCTACAAAAAAAAATTTTTTTAAAGAATTGTAATGGCTCAGCCTGTAATCCCGCGCCTTTGGGAGGTTGAGGTGAGTGGATTGCCTGAGCCCGCGGGTTCGAGACCCGCCTGGGCAGCGAGACCTCATCTCTACAATAAATCAAAAAAAATCAGCGGGCATGTTAGCGCATGCCTGTAATTCCGGCTACTCGGAAGGCTGAGGCGGAAGGAGAGGCGGAAGGATCGCCGGCGCCCAGCAGCACTCCAGTCTGGGCGACAGAGTGAGACTCCGACTCAAAAAAAAAAAAAAAAAAAAAAGAATTGTAAAAACCTGTTCAGAGATCACACAACTAGACCACATAACTAGAAAGCAGTGAAGCTAGGATACAATCTCAAGACTGACCCCAAAAGCTGCCATACTTCCTGCAAAACACACACACATCCTGAAAGCCTTTCCTGATCCTCCATGCTGCCTCCCAGGGCTATTCACACTAGTCACAAGTAACTTCCTATAGGCACATGCTTGTTTTCTTGTCCTCCAAAGTCTTATTCTCCAACAGTCCCCTTCTTTCATGCCACTGCTCGCTGAACAAAACAGTACACTTGTCACATGGAACGTCCCATATTCTATACCTGGCTGGTCGCTTCTTCATGGCATCATTTTAATTCGTCCCTCTATCTTCTGTATGTCTTGGAAACTCAAAGTTAGATTAAGAGTGAATCCGCCGGGCACAGTGGCTCACACCTGTTATCCCAGCACTTTGGGAGGCAGAGGCCAGAGGACTGTCTGAGCCCGTGGGTTCAAGAACAGCCTGGGCAACATGACAAGACTTTGTCTCTACAATAAATCAAAAAAATTAGCTGGGTGTAATGGCACATGCCTGTAGTTCCAGCTACTTGAAAGGCTGAGGTGGAAGGATCACCTGAGTCCAGCAGGTCAAGGCTGCAGTGGCCATCAGCGTGCCACTATACTCCAGCCTGGGCAACAGAGTGAGACTCTGACTCAAAAAAAAAAAAAAAAAAAAAAAAGAGTGAATCCAGCCAAGCCTCTGTTTCTTAGATAAGAATATTTCATCTTTGGTGCTACGTATCTCCTATTACATCACATCAGGGGGCACATGATGTCTGATCGTTTACTTTCAGTGATCTGAAGATTAGTCAATGGATTCAGTCTAATCCTTCCAATATAAAAAAAATCCGGAGTGATAACTGCAAAATTATTACTGTCTACGATAAGGCTTTGGGACAAGACAGACAGCATATCCAATGTGTTTAAATAAAAGATATAGAGTGACCCTCCTCAAAAAGGAAAGTGTTGTCTCAAGTCTTCAAGGAAGGAAAACATCTAACAGCTCAGCCTACTCCTAATAAAACCTCAATAAATTTGTTCTTGTTGATTAGTATGTCAAGCAAAGGGACAGGTGTGGTGGCTCATGCCTGTGATCCCAGCACTTTGGGAGGCCAGGACAGGATTGCTTGAGCCCAGGAGTTCAAGATCAGCTTGGGCAACATAGTGAGATCTTGTCTCTACAAAAAATAAAATAATAAAAAATTCGGTGAGCGTAGGGGCGCTCACCTATAGTCCCAACTACTTGGGAGGCTAGGGAAGAAGGATTGCTGGAGCCCAGGAACTCAAGGCTGTGGTGAGCTGTGATTGTGCCACTGCACTCCCACCTGGGTGACAGGATGAGACTTGGACTCAATACAAAAAAAAAAAAGTCAAGCAATCATTAAAATTTTAAAAAGGAGTCAAAGGTGAAGAGTTCCAAAGTCTAGTTCCAAGCTTCTTACAATTCAGTATGTGTTCTTGCTTAATTTTTATCTTGCATGCCCATATATTTGCTCATTTGAAAATGGAGATAATGACATCAACTTGGCATTACCGCAGAGGACTACGGGGCAAGTAAAATGAAATAGGAATATTAAGAAAAAGTCAGATATGGCAAAAAGATTTATTCTTATTAGATTTTGTCCAGAATAAGGAAAAATGCAATTAACTAAAAGCTTGAGAAGCCACCAAGAATGCAAGAAACTAAAGTTTAATTTCAAGTTTGAGAAATTACCGCAATCTAAATTTGAACAGATATTATAAGTAAGTTAAAAGGACACTCTGCCATGAGCCTATAGCAGAATGCTAGCATTTGAGGAATTCACTTAAAATTGGCTGCTATCTCACTGAAAGCTACATTACACTAGATGTCGTTTCTGAACAAAACCACTTTTTTTTTTTTTAAGTCTGAGTCTCACTCTGCTGCCCAGGCTGGAGTGCAGTGGCATGCTCACGGCCACTGTAAGTGATCTTCCAAGCGGCTGGAACTAGAGGCATGCGCCACCACGCCCAGCTAATTTTTATTTATTGTAGACAAGGTCTCAGCAAGATGCCCAGACTGGTCTTGAAACCCTGGAATCAGGCAATCCTCTCACCTCCATCTCCCACAGTGTTGGGATTACAGACGTGAGCCACCCTGCCTGGCCAAAAACCACATTTAAGTCACATTTAATATGGCCTATCTAAAAACTAGGGGATCAAGTTAGTAATCTTGCTATTACAACACTTGTTTTTTTTTTCTTTTTGAGAAATCAGGATTATCGAGAAGACAGAAAAGCTTTCACAGGGGGACGGGACCAAAGGGATTGTCCCACAACACTTCATTGGGGGATCCATCCCCCAAGCGACGGAACTCCCTCAACAAATGTTAATCTGCAACAGTAAGATGTATACCTTTGTTCCCATCTCTAAAGTGTATTTTTAATACATTATATATTAGGAACATTTATTCTATTTTAGGGAACAAAGTGTTTCTCGATATAAAACGATTTTTTAGGGCTGGGCACAGTGACTCACACCTCTAATCCCAGTACTCTGGGAGACCAAGGTGAAAGGATAGCCTGAGTCCAGGGGTTCGAGGCCATCCTGGTCAACACGGCCACACCTCGACTCTACAATAAACCAAAAAATTAGCTGGGTGTGATGGTGCGTGTCTATAGTCCCAGCTACTTGGAAGGCTGAGGCAGAAGGACCGCCTGAGTCCAGCGGGTGGAAGCCCGCGGGTGGAGGCGACAGACTGAGAATCCGACTCAAAAAATAAATAATTTTTTTAAAAAATTTTAAGGGTATTATATAAGTTGAAATATATTCAGCACATGCCAGAGAACCAACCCCTTCCTGTAAAGATTAATCTCAATAATTCTGTTCTGAAGATAAATATTCAGAGCACAAATCATTTGTTATTCAAGCGAGCAACCTTGGGGAATCAGTCTTCAGACCAACTTCCCTTAACTTACCACCAAAAATTACCTTTTAACCAAACTTGACATTTTGATGTGGGCTCTGATTTAGTGACTCACCAAAGATCATTTTAGAAGACTAATCTAACACACACAAAGGTAGTTACTCTGATTTTTTATGTTAGAAATACATATACCTGCGCCTTTGGGAGGCTGAAGTGAGTGAATTGCCTGAGCCCGCGGGTTCGTGACCCACCTGGGCGGCGAGACCTCATCTCTACAATAAATTAAAAAATCAGCCGGGCGTGGTAGCGCATGCCTGTAATTCCAGCTATTTGGAAGGCTGAGGCGGAAGGATCGTGGGAGTCCAGCAGGTCGAGGCTGCGGTGGCTGGGAGCAGCCACTGCACTCCAGTCTGGGCAACAGAGTAAGACTCCAACTCAAAAAAAAAAAAAGAAATACATATAAGGGCTGAGCTTGGTGGCTCAGCCTGTAATCCCAGCACTTTGGGAGGCAGAAGTGAGTGGATTGCCTTAGCCCGCGGGTTCGAGACCAGCCTGGACAACTTTGCAAGGCCTCGTCTCTACAATAAATTTTTAAAAATTAGGGGGACGTGGCAGCGCATGCCCTTAGTTCTGGTACTTGGAAAACTGAGGCAGAAGGATCGCCTGAGCCCAACAGGTCGATGCTGGGGTGGCAGTGAGTGTACCACTGCACTCCAGTCTGGATGACAGAGTGAGAACCCAATTAAAAAAAAAAAGAAAGAAATTCATATAAGCCGAGCAGTTTCTCCACATCATGTCTCCAAGGCAAGTTTTAGGACTTTCAGCTTCCACTGTTTAGTTGAGTCGACTGACATTTTTTCTTTTACCCCTTTAACTACTGGTATCTCAAATTCTCACCATGACATCATCATTTATGCTTTGTTAATTGCTGACAAAGGCTATTCAATTGTGCTAAACAGTTGGTGTTTATACACAATCACTACACTGCCACCATCTGAGCAAAAGGAAGTCGAATAGCATTTCATTTTATTTTTGAGTCAGAGTCGTATTCCATTGCCCAGGCTGTAGTTCAGTGGCTGGATCAAAGCTCACCACAGCCTCAACCTCCTGGGTTCAGGTGATTCTCTTATCTCAGCTTCCCAAGTAGCTGGGACTACAGGCATGCGCCACCAAGCCTAAGTTTTTTCTTTTGGTAGAGATGAGGTCTCGCTATGTTGCCCAGGCTAGTCTCAAACTCCTGGGCTTAAGCAATCCTTCAGCCTCAACCCACCCAAAGTGCTAGGATTACAGGGGTGATCTACCACGCCCAGCAGAATAAAATTTTAAAACAAAGTTTAAATAGCAGGCATGTGTCCTTGTAAAAATTTGCCAAGATGGGAACTTCACATTTACATACAATTGGCAAACTCATAGGAAAGAACTCAAATCAACAAAATCTTGTCCAGATAGGACTAAATGAGGAAGATTACCCAGATACCCAAGAATATATTTCAATTTTTTGTTTATTATCTCAAAGAGCAAACTTTTGAAAGATATACTGTCTCTTTACAAAGAAAAACACACACCAAGACACAGATCATAAAAGAGAAAGATTCTGTGTTCTAGACTCAAGGGTAGAAGAAAAGGCTTTGGAAAAACTAACAGCAACAGGCTTCGACACTTAGATCTTAGTTTTAAATATAGAAATTCTTACCTCCCACTGTAAGTGAGGCGGGATATTTCGTATCTGAAGTTTCCGAATCCTGCAGAAAAATTAAAATTTTTTTAAAAGAAAAAAACATAAAAAACAAGACATTAATAGCCAACACAGAACTTTAAAAGTCACTTAAAATAATAGTTTTTATATTTACTACAAAACAATATATAATTTTTTAAAATGCAGCTCAAGGGGAAAAAAAAAACAACCAAAGAAACAAAAGCCACAATATGCACACTGAGACCACTGAAGATCCAGCATTATTGGATGGTTGTGACTTACTTTAAAAGTCACTAAAAATGGCAGATAAAACATTTGAAAAACTTTTCATTGATGACTACATTCCAAATTCAAATCTTTTAGCTTCAAGGAAAGCATCCCAGGATGCAAACAAAGCCATAGTCCAGACTATCTTACTCTGAGATGTCAGCCAAGGAGTTCAGGGACAGAATTCAGAAAAGCAAATGGGGGTAGAGAGGGAGATCACATTTTAACCTTCACTATCCCCTCACTAAAACCTAATACTCCCTTCAATTACCAATGTTGGCATCAAACCACAGAAGGGCAGTACTTGTAATTTTGACATCAGTATAAATCAGATATTTCCATCTCACCACATGAGGCTGTTGCAAATCTTTTTTTTTTTTTTTTTAGTTGTAGTCTCACTCTGTCGCCCAGAATGGAGGGCAGTGGCATGTTCCCGGCCACCACAGCCTCAACCTGCTGGGCTTAGGCGATCCTTCCGCCTCAGCCTTCCAAGTAGCTGGAACTACAGGTACGCGCCACCATGCCCAGCTAATTTATTGATTTATTGTAGAGATGCGGTCTCGCCAAGTTGCCCAAGCTAGTCTCGAACGCGTGGGCTCAGGCAATCGTCTCACATTGGCCTCCCAAAGTGCTGGGGTTACAGGTGTGAGCAACCGCACCCAGCCTGTGGATCTTTAAATAGCGTCTGTATTCATGACTGAAATTCAGATGTGTTGCTAGAACTTGTTACTTACTATGCTAAGAAGTACATCTGAACGTTTTGCTAACTACATTTTGCAATAATAGGTTTTCTAATTCTATATATTGTACACATTTTAAGACACCCTGAAACACAAGAAGAGATCCACAGGTTTCAGATGTCAAGGAGTCCACCCCCCCCCCCAGGTATATATATGTGTGTAAAGGAAGACACACAGGGAGGGACAGAAACAACACAACTGTATATTAACTGTGTAAGATTTTACTATAGATGCCACATACCAATCACCCTCTTAGGAAGAAAAAGGATTTACAGCCAACTAGCTATTAAAAACAAAACAAACTGGCCTTGCTGTTTTAAGTCAAAAAAAAAAAGGAAAGAGAAAAAAAACAAACATAAAAACTAGCAACTGAGCTTGACATCCCAAGTGAAATAATTAAATTACTTAAGTTCTAAAATCAGAACTATAGTGAACTTTCCCTTCCGGGTCAAATAATCCACAATTCCGAAGCACCGCACAAAACACCAGTTTAGTTTAGATTCACAGCCTGGTTCTTCCCCCAAAAGCATGAGAACAAATAAATGCCACAGCTGCCACTGATACCATCAAGAACACCCAAAAAGTCTTGATTCACCAAACTCAGGTACACCCCATCTGCAATCAGAAAATGGACGAGAAAAAGGAGAAGCACTTTTACATTATTTTTATAACAGAGCAGAAGAAAGCATAATCATTAGGGGAAAGTACTCTAGAGATGATGAAAGAGAAAGTCAATTTTAGAGAAAAAAATTCCAAACAATACCTAGCTTGGATGTACAGCTAACAATGCTAGTTTGGGATATGTTGCAAAATACCTCATGGGCTGGTAACTATTAAAGCTGTGGGACATGGCCGGGCATGGTGGCTCATACCTGTAATCTCAGCACTTTGGGAGGCCAAGGTGAGAGGACTGCCTGAGTCCATGGGTTCAAGACCAGCCTGGGCAACTTGGCAAGCCCTCATCTCTACAATAAATCAAAAAATTAGCCAGGCATGGTGGTACATGCCTGTAGTTCCAGCTACTTGGAAGGCAGAGGGATTATCTGAGCCCAGCATGTGGAAGCTGCGGTGGCCGAGAGCATGCCACTGCACTCCAGCCTGGGCAACAGAGTGAGACTCTGACGCAAAAAAATAAAATAAAATAAAATAAAATAAAAAACCTGTGGGACAGGTGCTATTTCTCTGCTTTTGTATATGTTTTACATTTTTCTATAAATGCCTTACAAAACATACCTTAATCAAAAGATTTCTAATTCATAAATTTCACAACTGCTTCAGCTAAAAGGAAAGTGTCTCACAGTATTTAAATATTTACACTTGGTAACCAAGGAGGTAAGAATCATTTGCTACATATATGCAAGTACTAATCTGTTTTAATCAAATACCTGACACAGTAAAGACTAGCAACACAGTGTTTAAAAAACCTGTTCATCCCTGCTGGTCTGGTTTTTAGGGGTACATATGTATGACCAAAATTTTTTCCCAGAAGTACCCAGGTAAGTGTGCACATACAAACTTCCAGTTTATCAGTCCATGATTATTCATTACAAAAACAAATCTCCACTTCAGTCAGGGTCTCACCGTCGCCCAGGCTACAGTGGCCCGATCACAGCTACCACAGCCTCAACCTACTGGGCTCAGGCAATTCTTCTGCCTCAATCTTTCTAGTAGCTGGGAATACAGGTACATGCCACCATGTCCAGCTAATTTATTGTATTTTTTGGGGGGTAGCATATGGGTGTGGCTAAGTTGCCCAAGCTGGTTTTGAACTCCTGGGCTCAAGTGATCTCCCAACTCAACCTCCCAAAGTGTTGGGACTACAGGCATAAGCCACCGTTCCTGGCCTAATTCTTTATGCTCATGCTTTTATTTATAAATTAATATCTATTAAAACTGACTTTCAAAAAGTAGACAAAATCTTGTTAGTAACTTATTTATAAACAAAAACTGTCAGATGTCCAGGTAAACAAAACTTTTTAAATGAGCAAAACTCAATATTAAATATCTAGTCGGCACTGGAATGCCCCGATTGAAGAATTTTTTTTTTCTTAACAACTGGCTTGTTCAAATCGGTAAACATGTAAGAGCCACACATTACAGTGGGTTGATTACAACTCGTTTCCCTCTTTGTCTTGCAAATTATTTGGAAAAACAAAACTAAAACCCCATCATTTGTCCTGTGGTTTCTCTGCCTGGATTTTGCGAGTAACACCCCAGTGAGAGTGTTCAACATGTCCCTTTAAACCCCGTGAAGCGGTGGTGAGATCTGAAGGTTCAGTGTGATTCTTGCTGTCGTTGTGTGTTTGAGAGACAGCCGTGACCCACAGGGGGCGCTGTGTCTCTCTGCAGGAGCTCTGTTACCTCTGGTTGTCTTTCTGTGGTGTTGGCAGCTACCAGGGATCACTGCCCACGTCCATGATTTTATTTAAGGTCGAAAACCACGATTTTCTCATCCTATCGTGTCTTCTGTGTCTTAGCTGGAGTTCTTCCATAAACAACAACTGTTCCTTGTCAAATATTTGGATACCCGGAAGCATAGTCAGTCAAAAGAGAATAAATGTTCAACTCTTCCCTCTCTGCACAGATGGCTTCGTGCCTCATCAGCTCATCCCACTCACTGCTGATTTTACCACAGCGGTGGACAATTCCACCACACTGGTGTCACCCAGCCCCCTTCTACCCCTAAACACACACCTTTTGCGCCTGCACTTTTTAATCTTGGGGCTTTCTTCAAAGCCTCAAGAGTACAGGAGCAGCCCAGGAGCACTGGAGAGAGAGAAAACCCTTAGGAATCATCTGCAATTTATGTGTATGAGGGTAGGAAGTCAGGAGATAAATGCCCCAGTCTTTCGGATGGCTACATCTAAGAGGCATTCAGTCCATTTCTTAAGTCCCCAATCCCCTGTAACAAACTCACAAAGGTAAATTTCATCGGCTGTTTCTAAATCCCAATTTCACTCTCTCCATTCCCTCACTCATGCTTCTTGAGATCATCTGCGAATACACCAGCTTCAAGCAAAACAAATCTTTGTCTCAATCTCTGCGGCTCAGCCTGTAATCCCGCACCTTTGGGAGGCTGAGGTGAGTGGACTGCCTGAGCCCGCGGGTTCGAGACCCGCCTAGGCAGGCGAGACATCATCTCTACAATAAATCAAAAAATTAGCCAGGCGTGGTAGTGAGCACCTGTAATTCCGGCCACTCGGAAGGCTGAGGCTGCGGTGGCCAGGAGCGGCCGCTGCACTCCAGTCTGGGCTACAGAGTGAGACTCCAACTCAAAAAAAAAAAAAAAATTAGTTGGGCATGGTGGTGTGTGCCTATAGTTCCAGCTACTTGGAAGGCTGAAGCAGATCAATCACCTGAATCCAGCAGGTAGAGGTTGAGGTGGCTGTGAGCGTGCCACTGCACTCTAGCCTGGGTGACAGAGTGAGACTAACTCAAAAATAAAGTAAGAGTCCGGAGATACCATAATTTCAAATTCTTCAGAATAATGAGTTAGGGTCCTGGCATCATCCAAAGATGACCAAACAAGTCTTTTGTTTCATGTTTTCAGCATCATTATGTATTCAAGAATTGATGTATTGTGTATACCAATCCTTTTTGAGGCAAACCGTCCCATCTATGGCCAGTGAAAGTGGCCTCTTCATGTTGGCCCCTGCATCTCTGGGCATGATGCCAGGAATATTTGGGAGCGCTTCTACTTTCTGTTTTGACATGATAGTCCAGGTTCAACTTGTACATCTTTTGTCCCCATCCACAATCAGAGAACTGGAGCCCCAATTCCTTTTAGCCAGAAATAGTAAGAGACTACAATCTGCTCATCATTATTGAATAGTCATTGCTCCCAGGCCAGCAATGAAAAATATACATTTTGTTTGAAAGGGACATAAACCATGCATCCATACTGATTATTTCCAACTCAAATTTTAGATGACTAAGTTTTTGCAGAAACTCTGACATTTGAATATTTTCTTCCACTGAAAAATGTGACAAGGAATAGAAATAAGAAGATAAACATTAAAAAGTTTTAGAGTGAGTATGCCACATCACTCCAGCCTACACAACAGAGTGAGACTCCAACTCAAAAAAAAAAAAAAAAAGTTTTTTGTTTAAGCCCGATAGTGGCTCACACCTGTAATCCCAGCACTTTGAGAGAGAGGCAAGAGGATTGCCTGAACCCAGGGGCTCGAAACCCGCCTGGGCAACTAGGCAAGACCTCATCTCTACAATCAATCAAAAAATTAGTTGGGTGTGATGGCACATGCCTGTAGTTCCAGCTACTTGGAAGGCTGAGGTAGAAGGATCATATGAGCCCAGCAGGTTGAGGCTGCACTACAGCCTGGGCAACAGAGAGAGACACCGACTCAAAAAAAAAGAAAAAAAAAGTTTTATGTTTATTATCTTATATAATCCTCACAGTCAGCAATTTATAGATTAGGAAACAAAGCCAGAAGTAGTTTGATTTGTCAGGCATAGTGGCTCATGCCTATAATCCCAGTACCTTGGGAGGCCAAGGCGAAAGAATTGTCTGAGCCCACAAGTTCAATATCAGCCTAGGCAACTTTGCAAAACCTCGACTCCACAAAAAAAAATTAGCCAGGTATGGTAGCACACATCTGCAGTTCCAGCTACTTGGAAGGCTGAGGTGGAAGGATCACCTGAGCCCAGCAGGCTGAGGCTTCGGTATCTGTGAGCGTGCTACTGCACTCCAGCCTGGGTGACAGAGTGAGACCCCAACACATGCACAAAAAAGAATAGTTTAATTTGCCCAAGTGCACACACAGCTGGTATGTGGAAGGTCGGAATACATCTCTGGGCATCCTATCCTCTTCACCACACTATATTCAGTATTACTAATTTCACTTATAAACCAACCAAGAGCATACCTTTATCAAAGAACTTTAGAAAAAAAGTACAGATGGCATGTTAACTTCCAAAGGAAAAAAGATACGCAAATTCTAAGCAAAACTTTCAATTTACCCTTTAGCTTTAAATCATTGTGCTAATTTACATACGGTGACTACATACTGAAACTAAGTGGACATGAGTGTTCCCTCTGAGAGGATATCGTAAATCTAGCAAACCACTCAGATGTCCCCTCTGAGGGGGCATAAAGAGACTGCTGGTGATTATACAGGACAAACTTAAACAAGCACAAATGTTTCCAAAATGTATGTTTCCTTAAAATTTTCCATTGAAAAACCTACAACCCATTTGAAATTTGTCAAGTTTCTGATTCATCAATTGAGAAGTGCTTTTCAGGAAACAAGAGTGCATCATTTCACATCATCTTCAAACAACAGACTGGACAATAAATTGCATATTATTAATGTGGGAGGAAGAAGATGAGACTGCATTGCCTGCTCAAATAGAAAAACACCAGGTGGAAGACATCAAACGAATTACTATTCCACAACATGTATCAATGAACCTGCAATGCATGTTGGTGACTGATTCACGTGACCATATGTAAAAAACACAATAAGATACAAAATTTTGATTTTTTGTCATCAATAAGTTTCTCAATGTCCAAAATTCCATTATAAGCCAAATATTACAATAAAATAATTGTTTCCAACACTATACTATTTAGTAAAAAAGTGCAGTTGAGTTGCTAGTAGGTGATCCATGAGATGTCTCCAAGTACAAAGAAATATATGTATGTGTGTGATATATATTTACATATATATATTTATATCCACCCAATGTTAGGGGGAAAATAAGCTACTACTTCCAACCTGTAAGTACATCAGAATGAACCAAGAACACCACACACACACACACACACACACACACACACACACACTCACATTTTGGGGGGGCAGGTAGAGGCAAGGTTCTTCTATGTTGTCTAGGCTGGTCTTGAACTTCTGGGCTCAAGGGATCCCTCTCCCTCAGCCTCCCAAAGTACTGGGATTACAGGCATGAGCAACTGTGCCCAACCAAGATTATATATTTATACCAAGAACCGAGGAAGAAAGGAAGGCTACTATGTCGAAAATGCAACTACTCAGCTGCCTCAAGATATTATGAAGATTCTACTGACAGACACTTCAAGTACTTGTGAAGTCAGTCATTTCATGTCAAGTCCCAAAGCAACACACAAAAATGTTATTAAACTTGCAACCTTCCATCAAACCACCTGCAAGCCCTAAATGTACATTTATCTCATTTCTCCCAAACAACGCCATCTCATCGTTTTCCTGCTACCAACACTTACAGAAACCAACCAGGAGTCACTCCTTTCCTACTTTACAGATAGATACTGATCTGAAGCGGCATGCACCAGCTGAAGACAGGAAGAAGAAACCAAGTTTAACTTGTAACACTTTCCTTTTGCCTTATTTTCGTATGCAAAGAACTGGAACACACGGTTCATATCTGGTTATTTTCAAATAAAAAACCAAGTTGTGGGAACTCAGAACAGGGTCTCCAACCTGCCACTTGGTGGCACTCTGTACCGGCTGCAAATTTTCATTCCAGCTGTGCCCAACTAAATATATGTGAAAAGAGAAATTTATTCAGTCTGGCTAATTTCAGTATTCCTATACTGTAGTTATGTAATGTAGTCTTTTTCCTGTTTTGTACAGTTAAGAATTAGCTCTTCAAAAGGTTAACCTCAATTTTTAAAGCTTCATACTGTACTGTAAGGAGGCAAATACTAAGGGAAATAATCAGTTGCATATTTCTGGTCCTAAGTGTCAACTGGCATAACTGACTTATTGCTGACTCGGCGGTGTCTTATCAAATCCTCTGAAAAGAGGCATGGCCTCCAACCCAGGGATTCTGTCTTACGTTATTTCCTTAAGTAAAGATGGAACATGCTCAAAGACTAAGTTGTAAGTTTGCACATGGGGAAAACTAGGAAGAAGTTAAGGGTCCAAGGCAAAGGGATCCACTCAATAAATTACAATATATAAGCCAGGTGTGGTAGCTCATGCCTGTAATCCTAGCATTTTGGGAGGCAGAGGCAGGAGGATTGCTTGAGCCCAGGAGTTTGAGACCATCCTAGGCAACAAAGCAAGACTTCGTCTCTATCAAAAAAAAAATTTAGCTGGGCATGGTGGCACATGCCTGTAGTCCCAGCTACTTGGAAGGCTGAGGCAGGAAAATTGCTTGAGTCAGGAGATTGAGGCTGCAGTGAACCATGATCGTGCCACTGCACTATACCCTGGGCAACAAAGTGAGACTCCAACTAAAAAAAAATTGCAACATAAAACATAATCTCAAGGAGACATTATAAATGTGAAAGAATAATTAATGAGGGCATATGTTCATGACATAGTTCACTGAAAAAGCAGATTCCAGAAACAGAACATAAAATATTATCTCATTTAAAAATGTGTTTTTAACCACAATAAAGGATATTCCTAGGGCAACCCCCTTGGGTCCCCTCCCACTGTGGGAGCTTTTCCGTCCTCTCAATAAATCATGCTTTCTTAAAAAAAAAAAAAAGGAATATTCCCAAGCAGGGGAGGGGAAGTGTGTGTACAGGAATACATACCACACACACACTAACAGAAATAAGGAAGAGAGACAGAACACCAAAATCGTGAGCATGATGGGCGCTGGGTGGTAAGAATAATCATGTGCAGTTTTCAATTCCTCTTATCTTTGTGTTTTAGAAAATAAACTTTACTCATTATTAGGGGGGAAATAAGCTATTGTTTCCAGGCTGTAAGTACATCAGAATGAATCAAGACAAACAGTTATTGATTTCAACAGTTCTAACCAGCTTTGTAACTTCAAATCTCCCTCCCTATAAAATCCCTGCAGATTTTATAGTCTGGCAGAGGAAATTAGACACTCTAGGGTCCGCCTTAAAGAAGTGCCAGTAAAAGTAGAAAGGAAGGAACAGCATTAGTTATTATTTAGGAGTAAAAACAGGTAGACCCAGGTCAAGAATCCCCGTGAAAGACTGAACTGCATCTAGGGGACTGACAGAAGGTGACAGGTGCCCTTTAAAAAAAAAAAACATATTAAAGGGATTGCCAGGTTCAAGTGACCTGAATACCAGGAGGAAAAAAGACAAAGTATAAGGTCCCTCACCTGTAAAGGTAAAGAGATGTCTCTCCAAGTGTGGTCTAAGGACCACCTACATTAGAATCACTAACGGGGCTGCTTAAAATGCAGATTCCAGGGCCCCAGCACAGACTTCCTAAACACATACACACAAATACACACACACACACTGTCTCTGTCTGTCTGTCTGTCTCTCTCTCTCTCTCTCTCTGATTGGCGACCACTGAGGTGTAGGTAACACGGGAAGTCCCATGGGGGCAAAATCATTTCTATCTTATTCACTGTTTTACATTCCAGTGGTTAGCAGATTGCCTGGCTCATAACAAGCAATTATTCATTATCATTTAAACAAGGAGAACAGGAACACAGTCTCTTCACATAGCAGTTCTAAGCAAGAACTAAGGTGAGTCTTTCATCGACCTCAGCTCCCAGATCTCCATGGGAACATCCATGTTTTAGTTCCTTTAACTAAAGCAGAGGTAGACGTATCCTCTTCATCTCCACACCTCCTCTTCAGTCAGGCAGAACATAGCCCGACAATGTTAACTGCATGGATGTAAGCTTGCCTGAAGCCAGGAGGATAGAACATAGCGTCTAAGAAAAGCTGAATACTCTTTAAATGCTCTCTCTCTCTTTTATTTGAATTGAATTCGATTCAAATAATTTGAAATGAATTGAATTTTTTTAAATTGAGTTGGAGTCACGCTCTGTCACCCAGGCTGGAATGCAGTGGCATGCTCACGGCCACCACAGTCTCGACTTGCTGGGCTCAGGCGATCCTTCCGCCTCAGCCTTCCAAGTAGCTGGAACTACAGGCATGCTACCACGCCTGGCTTATTTTTTGATTTATTGTAGAGACGAGGTCTCACCAAGTTGCCCAGTCTAGTCTCGAACCTGTAAGCTCAGCAATCCTATTGCCTCTGCCTCCCAAAGTGCTGGGATTACAGGCTTGAGCCACCGTGCCAGGCCTAAATGCTCTCTTTTTACTAATGCTTGCATTTACACACTGCCAGGTCTCTTTCTACTAGGAGATTAAATGTTCCTTCAAGGCAGGAATATAGTCAAAGTCCTTACAGTTCTTACAATATGTGCAAGGTGGGGAAACAGAACACTGTTCGGAAAACAATAGTTGAAAGAACAGGAGGGTGGGGACAGGATTGGCAGTAGTGGGAATCTATGGGGCGGGTGGGGCACACCTCATCAACAAGGGTAAACGCATAAAGAACATTTGTATATCTAACCCTGAATTGTACCCCACATCTGTAAAATAAAAAAGACTTTAAAAAAATGCCGGGCTCAGTGGCTCAGCCTGTAATCCTGCGCCTTTGGGAGGCTGAGATGAGTGAATTGCCTGAGCCTGCGGGTTCGAGACCCGCCTGGGCAGTGAGACCTCATCTCTACAACAAATAAAAAAAATCAGCCGGGCGTGGTAGCACGTGTCTGTAATTCCGGCTACTCGGAAGGCTGAGGCGGAAGGATCGCCGGAGCCCAGCAGGTCGAGGCTGCGGTGGCCGGGAGCGGCCACTGCCCTCCAGTCTGGGCGACAGAGTGAGACTCCAACTCAAAAACAAACAAACAAACAAAAAATGAGTTCGTGACCCGCCAGGGCAGGCGAGACCTCATTTCTACAATAAATCAAAAAATTATGCTGGGCGTTTCTGGCAGCGCCACCGCCTGTAGTTCCGGGCTACTCGGAAGAAGCCTGGGAGGCGAGAAAATCGCCGGCAAGCCCAGGCGGAAGGTCGAGGAGGCTGCGGTGGCGGGAGCGGCCACTGCCCTCCAGTCTGGGTGACAGAGTGAGACTCCAACTCAAAAACAAACAAACAAACAAAAAAAGAGTTCGTGACCCGCCTGGGCAGGCGAGACCTCATCTCTACAATAAATCAAAAAATCAGCCGGGCATGGTAGCGAATGCCTGTAATTCCGGCCACTCGGAAGGCTGAGGCGGAAGGATCGCCGGAGCCCAGCAGGTCGAGGCTGCGGTGGCGGGAGCGGCCACTGCACTCCAGTCTGGGTGACAGAGTGAGACTCCAACTCAAAAACAAACAAACAAACAAAAAAAGAGTTCGTGACCCGCCTGGGCAGGCGAGACCTCATTTCTACAATAAATCAAAAAATTAGCTGGGCGTGGCAGCGCACGCCTGTAGTTCCGGCTACTCGGAAGGCTGAGGCGGAAGGATAGCCGGAGCCCAGCAGGTCGAGGCTGCGGTGGCGGGAGCGGCCACTGCACTCCAGTCTGGGGACAGAGTGAGACTCCAACTCGAAAAAAAAAAAAGAAAGAAAGAAAGAAAGAACAGGGCACAAGCTGATCCTTGATTCCTAAATAACCAAAGATTGCTGTAGTCTTCATATAACAATCAGTAAATGTGTCTTTAAGCAAAAATGTCAACACAAGCATTACCACAGAAATGCAGGCAGTTGAACATCAGAGAGATTTACTAGCCAGGCACAGTGGCTCACACCTGGAATCCTAGCACTTTGGGAAAAGTGTAGCTCTTTCAGAAGTCTAACATTAATACAACATAGCAAATTACCCACATCCTCCTTAAAAATTAGGGTGGTAACACAAAAACAAAGGCCTTGGATACAAAACCTCTAGTATGCTTGATTCACATTGAAAATTAATCCTTCCCAAATTTTTCTGCAGTTAAAACTAATTTTATAAATACTATTACATTTTTTTCCCAGCAAGACCGAACATATTTTTGACAGTAATTTTAAAAACATTACATCCTAAACTACTCTGTCCGTTAAAGAAGTCACTAACCACATGTGGCTAACTAAGCACTTGTAATGTCTAAATTTAATTGTTCTAGGCCAGGTACAGTGGCTCACGCCTATAATCCCAGCACTTGGGAGGCCGAGGTGAGAAGATTGTTTGAGCCCACGGGTTCAAGACCAGCCTGAGTAACTTGGCAAGACCTCATCTCTACAATAAACTAAAAAATTAGCTGGGAGTGGTGATGCATGCCTGTAGTTCAGCTACTTGGAAGACTGAGGCAAAAGGATCACCTGAGCCCAACAGGTAGAGGCTGCAGTGGCTGTGAGTGTGCCACTGCACTCCAGTCTGTGTGACTCCAGATCAAAAAAAGTAAAATAAAAATAAATTGAAGTCCAGGCACAGTGGCTTACACCTATAATCCCAGCACTTTGGGAGGCCAAGGTAAGAGGACTGCCTAAGTCCACGAGTTCGAGACCAGCCTGGGCAACTTGGTGAGACCTTATCTCTACAATAAATCAAAAAATTAGCTGGGCATGGTGGTGCATGCCTGTAGTTCCAGCTACTTGGAAGGGTGAGGTGGAAGGATTGCCTGAGCCCAGCAGGTCAAGGCTGTAGTAGCCAGGAGCTTGCCACTGCCCTCCGGCCTAGGTGACAGAGTGAGACTCCACATCAAAAAAACAATTAAATAGATGAATTGAATTGTTCTGTTAGAACAATTGATAATAGATCTTGAAGTCTTAGTACTCAAAAAAGGTAAAATTTCTCGACAATTTATTATACTGTTACATGTTAGAAGATTAACTTTTCAGATGTTAGGTTGTATAAAACATTTAAATTAATCTCACTTGTTTCTTTTTAATTTCTTAATGTGGCTAGTAGAAACCTAAAATTATATATATGTGTGTGTGTGTGTGCCACATATTTCAATTAAACATAGCTGAGCTAAAACTTAGTACACTTGACACACAAGTGCAAAATTAATTGATTACATTTTCTTTGTTAAGGAAATCTGAAGTACAATCAAGAAATAAAATTTTATATGAAATCCTTATTTTCCACATAAAAATCACCCTCACTAACTGAACTGTATCTGCATAAAGAGGTATTTTAAGACAACTGAACTTCTAAAGCTTCTATATTTGAATACAAGGGAATGTCTTCATTAACATTTTTTATTTCATATTACTGCTGAGTAAATGCGGTTCTTATCCAAAGCAGACCCTTGGTTTTGTTTCTGTAAGTGGAAAAGTTGCACGTGATCATTATCAAATTATAACTTCTCATCAACTTGAGAAACTACAATAATCTCACTTCCTGAGTTTGAGGGATGTTTCCAGGAAGTAGAGTTATATAGATAGCCCACACGGTTTATATTTCCAATTTAATGTTTTGTATAATGCAAGTAAAATAAGCAAATAATTGTCATCACGCACAAGAAAATCAGAATGAAAATTCTGTTTCACGCAATTGGAGAACTCCGATGTTTCAAGAGAACAAAACAAGTAGACAAGTTTGAGCAAAATATTTTTACCTGGCATTCCTCATCCTAGGCAACTCAACCCTTTCTTCTCTTCCAAAATAATCTTACTAGACTTTGTAGATAACCTTTCACCTAGCAGAAAGCATGATGCAAACGCAATGCTACCTTACCAGTCTCTGAGAGCAGCAAATTGTTTCTGCCTTGTAAGCACTTTTTCTAGTGAGGAGGAATAGGTCCTAAACTAAAGGACAAACAGGTTGGGGGGAAGGGAAACTCATTAGAAGACCAAGCTTGACCTTCACGCATATATGCAAATGTAGCAAATCCACATGTACCCCACAACTCTAAAATTAAAAAGAAAAAACATAAATGCAACATGCTTCCCCATCATCAATATTTTCCCAAACTTAAACTGACCCACATCAATCCATCATTCCCTTAAAACAAATAAAACCTTGCCCTAGACATTAAAATGTTCTCATTTCTTGCCTGTGACATGTTTGCCAATTAAAAAAAGAAAACCCAGTCAGATGCGGTGGCTCACACCTATAATCCCAGCACTTTGGGAGGCCGAGGTGAGAGGATTGCCCGAGCCCACGGATTTGAGACCAGCCTGGGCAACTTGAGCAGACCTCATCTCTACAATAAATCAAAAACCAAGGTGTGGTGGTGCGTACCTGTAGTTCCAGCTACTTGGAAGGCTGAGGCTGAAGGGTCACCTGAGCCCTGCAGGTCGAGGCTGCGATGGCCGTATGCATGCCACTGCACTCCAGCCTGGGCGACAAAGTGAGACTCCAACTCAACCATAAAAAAAAAAAGGGAAAAAAGAAAATCCTAAAAATGATCAGGTCTTCAGACCTATCATGTCCTCTGATAACAGAGTTACACATCAAAAGACACCAAAATAGCTGGGCGTGGTTGTGCCCACCTGTAGTTCTGGCTACCTGGAAGGCTGAGGCGGAAGGATCACAGGAGCCCAGCAGGTTGAGGCTGTGGTGGTCATATGCATGCCGCTGCCCTCCAGCCTGGGTGACAGACTGAGACTCCAACGCAAAAAAAAAAAAAAGACACCAAAAAAATACTGTCAGCAAAATCCAGACCTGGGAAATTCTCTAGCACAAACACCTATGTTTTTTAACAAATAAATTTCAAGGAAAAAAGGAAGGGAGGCCTAGACACTAAGAAAAACAAACTTGAGACACACCAACCAGTCATAATGGAAGAAACTTACTTAAATCTCAATTCAAATAATCTGTGGGAGGGAAAAAAAAACCAATCAGACAACCAGGAAAAACTGGAATATTTGATATCAATGAATCCGTGCTAATTTTTTATTATGTAATAATGGTACTATGTTTTTTAAATGCCCTTATCTTTTAGAGCCGGTATCCCAGACCCCGGGCCTGCAGACCAGTACCAACCCTGGGCCTGTCAGGAGCCCGGCAGCACAGCAGGAAGGTGGGGAGAGGGGGAGTGGGTGGAGAGGAGCGGGGGAGGGGAGGAGGCGGAGCTCGGCCTTCTATCAAAGGCAGACCAGCCGGCAGCATTAGATTCACATTGGAGCGGGACCCCCCTACTGTGAACTGCGCATGCGAGGGATCTAGGCTGCCCGCTCCTTACGAGAATCTAATATCTGAAGATCGGCCCGCGCCCGTCAGTGTAGAAATTGTGTTCCACGAAACCGGACCTTGACGCCAAAAAGGTTGGCGAACGCCGTCTTAGAGGTACATGCTGAAGACTTTAGGGATGTAATAGGCTAGCTGTCTTGAATTTGTTTTGAAATAATTGGGGGAGAGATGTGGTACTGAGGCATACAGACAAAATGAGGCCAGTCAGCAAGTGGTGATTCTTGAGGCTAGGATCATTATCTCTACTGTAATGCTTTTGAAATGTCTATTCCCCCTCATTTTCTTAAAAAAAAAAAAAAAACAAAACTAGAAGTCACTATATTCACAGATGTTAAATTTCATTAAAAATCAAACTCTGGCCTCATTAGTATCTTGAGGAAGGGAGTTTTAGAAGAAAACTGTCATTTAAGTTTACATGACTGCGTGGTTCTTAAGTGTTTTTACTTAAGTACTTTTCCCTCACATAACCTGCAATCATATTAGCATTTTCCATACTGCAAAAAAACTAAACATTCCTAAGATTGCTGCCTTAGACAGTATTCAATCTCCTTTCTTTTGCCCTAGAAAGGACAGTACATTTAGGTTCATTATGCTGCAATAATTACAGCGTAACTTCAAATAAAGGATATTCACAAAAAGCTTGTTCTGTAACTTTATGTACATGTGGTAATGAAATTACCTGTGCTGTTCACTTAAATGGAATCCTTTATCACATTAGGGCAACAATTCTGTACAATTCATATTTACGCCAATTCTGATACGAACAAAAAGATACTGGAGGTGAAAAGTTGCATCTTTTAGCTAGCACTAAAGTCTAAAACAATCAGAAAGATTAATCATTTCCAGATTATTTTTGCCACAATTACAATTTAACAATAAATTTTAAAATTTCCTCAGTATTGCGGACAAAAATAACAAACTATTTATTCAGTGACTCCTTATGGGAAAACTGTACCAGGCACCAAACAAGGAAGACTTTACAAATTAAGGAAACAGCCTCCAGGGAGTATTTTAACCAATGTCAGAAAAGCAAGTAAGTGAAAAGCCAAATTCAAATTTATAACTCCAATGTCCATGCTACTTCTGCCTTTATTTTAGACATCTACTATTTGGCTTCTGTGTAAATTTTTTTTAAAATACCACTTACAGCCAGGCTCGGTGGCTCAGCCTGTGAATCCCACGCCTTTGGGAGGCTGAGGTGAGTGGATTGCCTGAGCCCGCGGGTTTGAGACCCACCTGGGCAGTGAGACCTCATCTCTACAATAAATCAAAAAATCAGCCGGGCGTGGTAGCGCGTGCCTGTAATTCCGGCTACTCGGAAGGCTGAGGCAGAAGGATCGCCGGAGCCCAGCAGGTCGAGGCTGCGGTGGCCGGGAGCGGCCACTGCCCTCCAGTCTGGGCGACAGAGTGAGACTCCAACTCAAAAACAAAAAAACAAAAAACAAAACAAAACAAATACCACTTACATAGATCTTCAGGAAAACTATCCAATATAATAACAATTTAAATTGTTATCACACCACTGCACTCCAGCCTAGGTGACAGAGAAAGATTCTGTATCTCAAAAAATAAATAAATAAATAAATTCAGTAACTGTATCACATTTCCAATTAAATAACATTTTGAGAAAAGAGGACAAATTTCAAGTAACAACAATAGTATAATAATAACAATAAACTTAACAGATATATATGCTAAAAAAATTCAACAGTTCTACTCTCCATCACCATAGTTTTAAAAATATTACATATTGTTCAAGTTCTATTTACATATTTAAACTGTGTCCCCAGCCGGGCTTGGTGGCTCAGCCTGTAATCCCAGCACTTTGGGAGGCTGAGGTGAGTAAATTACTGAGCCCGCGGGTTTGAGACCCGCCTGGGCAACTTGGCAAGACCTCATCTCTACAATAAATCAAAAATTAGCCGGGCGTGGTAGCACGCGCCTGTAGTTCCAGCTACTTGGAAAGCTGAGGCGGAAGGATCGCCGGAGCCCTGCAGCATCCACTGCACTCCAGTCTGGGCAACTGAGTGAGACTCCAACTCAAAAAAATAATAATAAAATAAATAAATACATAAATAAACGGTGTCCCCTATAATGACAACCTAGGTTGTGATACCATGCCTGTAATCAATGTGATTATACTTATCTCCAAGCTCTTAGAGGGTGTAAGTCTCTCAAAGGGAGAAACTCTTGGTCTCCTTCCGATGTTGATGTAATTGACCAAAATGTGTACCATAAGCCAAGAAATATTGGTGAGGGGGGCACTAAGCACCAAAGGTATAAACAAATGGCTTTCACCTTTGCACAAGACTCACCCTCAAGAGTACCCAAAGCACATCTACCTGCCCTCAGTCCCTAACACAGTCACCAAAATTTAAAATGGCTCTTTCCTCTCAGCCAAACATTCTGCTCTTCTGAAAGCTTTACAATTAGAAAATGCATCATAAACTAAATCTGTCATTAACAATCCATATAGGGTATTAAACTTTAGTGGGCTGGGCTTTAACACCTTGTAAAAATGTTGAAATAAGTGTTTTGGAAATACATAAGCTTTAAGAGTGTGTTAAACAGCCAAGGACTTTAATAATTGCCTAAAGACTGATTTGCAGAAACAAATGCAATGGTAAGCAATCAGGACAGACTGTCCACTGGGGGACAGCACACCAGGACTCCAACACACCCCTGAAAACCAGCCATCTGTTCAAATAGCAGGTTGTTTTTAGTTTTACACAGCTTTACTAGGAGAAGAGAAGAACCCGAGTCAAAATTATTACTCTTTTTTTCCTTCTAAGAGGTCCTGTATCCTATATACACTTACATTTAAGCCCACTCATAGATAATTAAACCTTCAATACATCTTAAATTTAAGAGTACAACATCGGTTCACAAGTATTGGGAATTCTAAAGCCCTTCTCTACAGATTTACCTACTGGACAGCATTTAGTAGTTATTTGTCCCTATATTTACAACTTTATTTTGGAACTTGGAACAGCCTTAAATAAATAAAGCAGACAACTAAAATATTAGTTACAGAATTCTACAAGCAGACAATAAATCAAAAAATCAGCCGGGCGTGGTAGCGCATGCCTGTAGTTCCGGCTACTTGGAAGGTTGAGGCGGAAGGATCGCCGGAGCCCAGCAGGTTGAGGCTGCGGTGGCCAGGTGCGGCCACTGCACTCCAGTCTGGGCGACAGAGTGAGACTCCAAATCAAGAAGAAAAAAAAAAAAAAAAAAAAAAACGGAACAAGAAAAATACTTTAAGTGCTTCTTGGTCTACCTTGTCAAGAGCCTGTAAATTCAATATAGGCAGGTATAAAAATGAATATATAGCATGAAAACAACCAACCAGATCTTATTTACTTATAAGACACACATCTTAAAATTCTGCAGATTAAAAAAACTTACAGAACCTAAACAGCTCCCACCTCTTCTAGAAATCACCGATTACCTAAATCAGAGAGAGTCTGAAAACCCAGTCCAGCCATGCATTTAAAGTCACTGTCAATTATGACAATGGTTAAATTATGATACTGTGTCATTCACATAAATCTGTTTTAACTGAATAAAATTACTATGAAATGCTCATTTTTCTCTTTGAAAATTGTAAGTTAATTAATGCTTTTCTGTCTCCCTGGCACCTGGGCATAAACGTTGTCAGTGGCAGTATCCAATAGATAAGTTGAAAAAAATCAAATAAGCAATAGAAGTCAAACTGCAAATATCAATGTTAAGATGCAATACCTTCAAGCAGATTTATTATCAGTTGGCCAAGAATTAATGGTACTTTAAGTTTTATTCAAGGTCAGAAATATAGAACAATCCATATTTGCTGTTTTCTTCATTTTTAGAATAAGAAGAAATAATACATATTCTCAGACTTTGCTGAGATCAATCTCCAAATTTTAAGAAACTGTAGTGTTTCACTTGAATTGACAAACTCAAGTATTCGTTTTAGAAGATTTGATGTTATTTTACTAAAATGCCTGTGTAGGCTTTTTATAAATTCAGAAATTTAGGGTGGCAGAATATAAATCAAATTAAAATTTACATTTACCATGAAACCAGGTAAACAGAATTGAATGTCTAACCAAACCATATGGAAACAGTTTAGTGAAATTTAAACATTTTAAATTATACTATCATTAAATTAAAAACTTCTCTTGAAGAAGTTAAATATTAATAGTGATACACAAATCTAATATAACCAAAAGTAATATGTATCAATTGGCTCTACATAAATAATATAGTGATACGTTAAAATAGACAATGTTGAAAATTGGAAACATACAATTAATTAATCTTAGATGTATTGCGCAGTATAATTACTAGCTACAATACTATTATGAAGTGCTCAATTATGTACTTTATTCAAGAGTTATTAGTTTAAACAAGTCTACAAATTCAGAATCAGTCATACTGATGTACAACACTACACATTTTAGACTTCATATTAAAACACACCAGTATTTCATGAGTTAAAAATTCATTACTTACACTTCACATTAAAAATAAAATATTTCTGTTGCTAACAGTTTAAAATCTGAAAATTTCTTCCTTTAAAATCATGAACTATTTCCTTAAAGCGTACAAATCAAATCTCAATATTTTCAGGTTATCAATATTTCAGTAAGATTTTTCTGTAAAAATACTAATTTTTAAAATAAACAACAGTTTTGGCACCCCAAAAAGCAGTTAAAGAGCACCATTAAAAAATAAATAACAAAAACGATAACAAAGTTTTTAAAAAAGATTTTCCAAAGAAAATTTAAAACACAAAGTAAAAAACACATACACACACCATTAGAATTAAATTTAGAGCATCGAACAAGTTCCAGTTAATGTGTTATATGCACATGCTATTTAAAAGGACCGTTCTGAGGTTTTCAGAGGTTTGGAGTTTTTTTGTGTTCTTTTTTTTTATTTTGGTTAAACACTGCACAACACTTTATCATAACTGGTGATGAGGTTAAACCACATGCTGGAGTTTCCAAAAACCAGAATAATCTTTAGCAAGTATTTATAATGAAACTTAAGATATTATTAACATCCTATTAATTACATTAAACAGCTTACAATCTATTATCAGCCCACATGAGTAAATATATTTTACTTCTAAATTGAGACCCACTACTCTAACAGTATTTAACAACTATGCCATCATAATTTTTCCCCATCCCACTTTCCAAAGGTGGCACTTAAAGTATTTTTCCTATTCATTGTCTGCTTGTAGAATTCTGTAACTAATTTTTTAGTTATCTCTCTTATTTATTTAAAGCCTTCCCAAGGTCCAAAATAAAGTTGTAAGCAGAGGCAAATAACTATTTAAATAATGTACAATAGATAAACCTTAAAATTACTTTTTAAAACGTTAAGACACAGAGTTAAGTGGTATTTTTTCCAAAAAGTATATATTCATAGAGGCTTCTATGTAGAACTATTTCCCAAAGAAACAGAACAAACAGCACAGTAGTTGTGTGTGAGAAAGCAGAAAAAGAAATTATAGTTTAAATTTTGCTGTGATACTATTATTACAAAATCTTCCAACCTTTTTAATTATCACACAAAAAAACTTTACCTAATTCCTGTGGGTGTTTTATATACAGTATAACTCTAGAAAACAGCTTAAGATTCCCTTTGATTTGTTTCAAAATGGACAACATCTATCAAGAGACCTAAGAATTAACAGGAACAATGAGGAAATGTGTGACAATGCTTTACCAACTGTTATCAACAGTGCACCGAGATGCAACAGACTGGGGGGGGGGGAAATACATGATCACGAGCTGAAATAAAGTTAGACTGGTCTGGAAAAAATAACCTGCTGATGACTAATAATTACCCTGAGTCACATATACGACATCCAATATTTATATGCTTTCCAGATCGGAGCACAGTATCTCAATTTGAGACATCAGCTTTATAAAAACAAAATGGTAATGAATTAGACTTAATGCCTCATCTACAGGAAGAATGACCTGATTTTCACTAGTTGTAAGATATCCTCTTAGCGGGGCATGGTGGCACATGCCTGTAGTTCCAGCTACTTGGAAGGCTGAGGTGGAAGGATCACCTGAGCCCAAGTAGGTTGAGGCTGCCGCAGCCTTGAGTGTACCACTGCATTCCTGCCTGAGCAACAGAGTGAGAGACTCCAACTCTCCCCCAAAAATGATATCCTCAAAAAAGAGCCAAATATATTAGGTTTACTGTAGCTAAAGTCTCAATGAGTTAAATACAAAGCTGCTCATCTAAAATGAAGCACAAAGATCTTTTTTTTCTTTTTTTCTTTTGAGTTGGAGTCTCACTCTGTCGCCCAGACTGGAGTGCAGTAGCCGCTCCCGGCCACCGCAGCCTCAACCTGCTGGGCTCCGGCGATCCTTCCGCCTCAGCCTTCCGAGTAGCCGGAATTACAGGCGCGCGCTACCATGCCCAGCTGATTTTTTGATTTATTGTAGAGATGAGTTCTCACTGCCCAGGCGGGTCTCGAACCCACAGGCTCAGGCAATTCACTCACCTCAGCCTCCCAAAAGCGTGGGATTACAGGCTGAGCCACCGAGCCCGGCGTCACATCAAAGATCTTATGTAGCACGTGGACATTTGATTATCATAGTCATCTTTCCATCTATGCTGAATCACTGCCTTCAGCATACCACCACCATGCTAAAATATTTCTTACCTTAAAAACCCTCACTTTGATGGTCGAAGCAACAAAATAATGACAGTAACGTGTTATAATCAGTACAAGAATCCATGTGCCCATAATGACATAAAGTTAAGGAGAAGGGAAAGCTTATTCCAACTAATAAATGTAGAAGAAATAAGAACTAGAAAGTCACTACTATTTGACAGTCACTATAATAGCAAATCATTTTCATCAATAGGCACTAAAATTAATTGAAATTAAAAGAGACAGGATCTTTACATAGTCTCAAAATGTCTCCCCACAAAGTTCTTATTACAAAGGAAAAACAGGCCAGGCACAGTGGCTCATGCCTAAAATCCCAACACTTCGGGAGGCCAAGGTGAGAGGATTGCCTGAGGCCACGGGTTCGAGACCAGCTTGGGCAACTTGGTGAGACCTCATCTCTACAATAAATAAATAAATAAAAATTAGCCAGGCATGGTGGCACATGCCTGTAGTTCCAGCTACCTGGAAAGCTGAGGCAGAAGGATCACCTGAGCAGCCCAGGAGGTCAAGGCTACGGTGGCCATGAGCGTGCCCCTGCACTCCAGCCTGGGCAACAGAGTGAGACTCCAACTCAAAAAAAACAAAAACAAAAAAACACACACACACAAAGGAAAAAACAGTACCAAAGAAGTCTAACATACCACCTTAACCAACTGATCAGGTATCACTACTATTCAAACAAAAATCAGCCAAGCATGGTGGCTCACTCCTATAAAGTTAGCATTTTGGGAGGCAGAGGCAAGAGGACTGCCTGAGCCCAGGGGTTCAAGACCACCAGCCTGAGCAACTTGGTAAGACCTCGTCTCTACAATACATCAAAAAAAAATTAGCCAGGCATGGCAGTGCTTGCCTATAGTCCCAGCTACTAGGGAGGCTGAGGCAGAAGGATTGCATGAGCCCAGCAAGTCAAGGCTGCAGCGGCTGTGACTGTGCCACTGCACTCCAGCCTGAGTGACACAGTGAAACTACGACTCAAAGAAAAAACAAAAATCAAGCCGGGCTAAGTGGCTCAGCCTGTAATCCCAGCACTTTGGGAGGCTGAGGTGAGTGGATTGCCTGAGCCCGCGGGTTCGAGACCCGCCTGGGCAACTTGGCGAGACCTCATTTCTACAAAAAATAATAATAATCAGCCGGGCATGGTAGCACATTCCTGTAATTCCGGCTACTCAGAAGGCTGAGGCAGAAGGATCGCCGGAGTCCAGCAGGGCGAGGCTGCGGTGGCCAGGAGGGGCCACTGCACTCCAGTCTGGGCGACAGAGTGAGACTCCAACTCAAAAAAACAAAACAAAACTCAAACATCACATTCCTCCATTGAGGTACACTGAAGGAAACATCGCTTCTGAGGAATTCCATCAAAAATACATAGCACATCCAAGTCTGTGTAATCCCAACACTCTGGGAGGCTGAGGTGAGAGTATTGCTTGAGCCCAGGAGCTCCAAAACCTGCCCGGGCAACATAGAGATCTTGTCTCTACAAAAATCAAAAAATCAGCCGGGCATGGTGGTACACGCCTGTAGTCCCAGCTACTCAGAAGTCTGAGGCAGGAGGATCCCTCTAAACCCAGAGTGTCAAGGCTACAGTGCGTCATAATCCTGCCACTACACTCCAGCCTGAGCACCAGTTTGAGACCCCACCACAAAACAAAACAAAATCAAAATACATAATCTGATTCTAATCATGGAAGACAGACAAACCCATGATGAGAGGCATTCTACAAAATAATTAGCTTATAACCACTCTAACACATGAAGGTCATGAAGACAAATGAAGACCAAGAAACTTTCCCAGATGAAAAAAGATCGGAAGCCAGGCTCGGTGGCTCAGCCTGTAATCCCGCGCCTTTGGGAGGCTGAGGTGAGTGGACTGTCTGAGCCCATGGGTTCAGACCCGCCTGGGCGACTTGGCGAGAACTAATCTCTACAATAAGTCAAAAATTAGCCGGGCGTGGTAGCGCGAGCCTGTAGTTCCAGCTACTTGGAAGGCTGAGGCGGAAGGATCGCCGGAGCCCATCAGGTCAAGGCTGCGGTGGCCGGGAGTGGCCACTGCACTCCAGTCTGGGCGACAGAGTGAGACTCCGACTCAAAAAAAAAAAAAAACAAGAAAAAAGATCAGAGAGCTATCACAACTAAATGCAATATGTAATCCTCAGTCGGGTTCAAGATAAAAAATGGGACATTTGTGGGACAACTGGGAACATCTGAGTAACATTTGTAAATTTATTTATTTTTTTTGAGTTGGAGTCTCACTCTGTCGCCCAGACTGGAGTGCAGTGGACGCTCCCAGTCACCGCAGCCTTGACTCGCTGGGCTCCGGCGATCCTTCCGCCTCAGCCTTCCGAGTAGCTGGAACTACAGGCCCGCGCTACCACACGCCCAGCTAATATTTGATTTATTGTAGAGATGAGGTCTCACCAAGTTGCCCAGGCGGGTCTCGAACGCACGGGCTCAGGCAATCCACTCACCTCAGCCTCCCAAAGGCATGGGATTACAGACTGAGCCACCGAGCCCAGCTACATTTGTAAATTAATCACTGTTGTATCAATGTTAATTTTTTTTTGTATTTTGATAACTGTACTGTGGTCATATAATGGAATGTCCTTGTTTTTTTAGGCAACACACCAAGGTATTTACAGGTAAAGCACGTATGTGTACAACTTACTCTCAAATCTTCCAGAAAAATTAGAGAGTAGTCAAACTTTAACATTTGGTGAAACTGGATGAAGTTATATGCTCAGTGGGGACTATTTTTGCAACTCTCCTGTAAATTCAAATAAAGTTGCTTAAGCCCTCCCTTCAGCCCACAACCCTGCCAATTACTTTCCCATTTCTCTGATGTCCTCACAGCCCAAGTCCTTGAAAGCCTAGCCACGCTCCCTGCCTCTGCCTCCTCCCCATCTTCCCTGAAGCACTCAGGGTTTCAGCCAAACTGGTTTCATGCCAAACTGCAGCTGTCAGGATACCCAGGGGTTCCCCCTCACCTCCCACCATCCCGCTGGCCTTTATCCTCCATCTGCCATCCACTCATGTTCATTTACCTATGTCCAACAAGCACCCCAGCTTAACCTGGCCAAGCCAAGTTCACTGCACTGCCGCTCCTCTCCCACCCCAGTCATGCTGCTCACCCAATCTTGCTCATCGCAATCAGTGTTAACGCCATTTGCTTGAGCCACAAACTGTTGCAGTATCCTGGGTCTCTCACCCACTCCCTACAACTCAGGCCCCTCTCCATACTAGCTGTTGGCAGCTTCTTCAGAATAGAAGATTCCTGCCATGCACGGTGGTTCATACCTATAATCCCAGCACCTTGGGAGGCTGAGGTGGGAGGACTGCTTGAGCCCAGGAGTTCCAGACCAGCCTGGGCAGCATAGTAAGACCTCATCTCTATAAAAAAATTTTTTTAATTAGCTGGGCGTGGTGGTACACTTCTGTAGTCCTCAGGAGGCTGAGGCAGGAGGATCACTTAAGCCCAGGAGTTAAGGTTGCAGTGAACTATAATCACACCACTGCCCTCCAGCCTGGGTAAGAATGAGATCCTGATTCAAATAAATAAATTTAAACATTACTCAGTTAATTGCTAATGAGGTATATACTGATGAATAAAAATAAGCAAAAGCTCTTTGGGGTCCCCTGGTTTTTAAGTGTAAAGGAGCTGAAACTAAAAAGTTTGAGAAGCCCCAGAGCAGAGCCAAGCCAAAGTCCTACCAGCTTCTCCTTCCTCAGTTTTCCCTTTGCAGAGATAACCCCCCTCCTCAGTGGGTGACCTTCAGGGCTCCTGCTTTTTTTTTTTTTTGAGTTGGAGTCTCACTCTGTCGCCCAGACTGGAGTGCCGTGGCACGTTCCCGGTCCACCGCAACCTCGACCTGCTGGGCTCCGGTGATCCTTCCGCCTCAGCCTTCCGAGTAGCCAGAACTACAAGTATGCGCTACCACACACAGATAATTTTTTTGATTTATTGTACAAACAAGGTCTTGTCAAGTTGCCTGGTGGGTCTCGAACCCTCGGGCTCAGGCAATCCACTCGCCTCAACCTCCAAAGTGCTGGGATTACAGGCTGAGCCTCCAAGCCCAGGCTGCCTTCTGTTTTTACATACACACACACATATGAAAGTTTTTTTCTTGGCTGGGCGCAGTGGTTCATGCCTGTAATTTCAGCACTTTGGGAGGCCATGGTGAGTGGATTGCCTGAGCCTGCGGGTTCGAGACCCGCCTGGCCAACTTGGCGAGACCTCATCTCTACAATAAACCAAAAATCAGCCGGGCATGGTAGCGCGTGCCTGTAGTTCCAGCTACTCGGAAGGCTGAGGTGGAAGGATCGCCAGAGCCCAGCAGGTCGAGCCTGGGGTGGCCGGGAGCGGCCACTGCACTCCAGTCTGGGTGACAGAGTGAGACTCCAACTCAAAAAAAAAAAAACAAAAAAAACCATGCATCTAGACATAAAGTACACATTCTTAAGTTATTTGCAGTGAATAACCCATATTTTACAAAGAAATGTGAAATATTTATTTTTTTTTTTTTTTGAGTTGGAGTCTCACTCTGTCGCCCAGACTGGAGTGCTGTGGCCGCTCCTGGCCACTGCAGCCTTGCCTGCTGGGCTCCGGCGATCCTCCCGCCTTAGCCTTCCAAGTAGTTGGAACTACAGGCGCGCACTACCACACCCAGCTAATATTTGATTTATTGTAGAGATGAGGTCTCGCCAAGTTGCCCAAGAGAATCTCGAACCCGCAGGCTCAGGCAATCCACTCACCTCAGCCTCCCAAAGCCCTGGGATTACAGGCTGAGCTACCAAGCCTGGCCGAAATGTGAAATATTTCTATGAATCTGTACATGAGACATAAAGCATGGGATAAGGCAGGAATAAACATCCATCCCTCATTTTCCATGTCCACATGGTAAATACACAAACTAATTACTGAGATAATATTACTTAAGTGTCAGATAATCCAAGAAGTCCTTTACAAACATTATCATCTAATTCTCAACAACTTTCTACACTAAGTTTTATTAACCTCTATGTACAGATTTTAAAGATTGGCCAGGCACAGTGCCTCACTCCTATAATCCCTGTAATTTGGGAGGCCAGGGTACGAGGATGGCTTGAGCCCAGGAGCTCGAGGCTAACCTGGGTAACACAGCAAAACCTCATCTCTACAAAAAGAAAAATCAAAAAATTAGAAGGCATGGTAGTATGCACCTGTAATCCACAGCTACTCGGGAGGCTAAGGTAGAAGGATCGCCTGAGCCCAGGAGTTCAAGGCTGCGGTGAGCCATGATTGTGCTACTGGATGACAACATAAGACTTCGACTCAAAACAAAAACAAAAACAATATAGATTTTAAAAACTGAGACATTCAGCAACTTTTATCAGTTTTCCCAAGACCCCAGAGCTAAGCAAGGATTCCAACCAAGGCCTTTGTGGCTGAAGCAAGACTCCACAAGCCTTCCCCTACCAGAGTGCTCTCTGCTAACCCCCAACTTCAGCTAATAGTCTGTGCACACATAAGCACCTATCACATTTTTCTCCAAAGGTTCATTACATCATCTGGGATGCCTCTAATAAAAATCAAATACCGCCGGGCTCGGTGGTTCAGCCTGTAATCCCGTGCTTTGGGAGGCCGAGGTAAGTGAATTGCCTGAGCCCACGGGTTCGAGACCCGCCTTGGCAACTTGGCGAGACCTCATCCCTACAATAAGTCAAAAATTAACTGGGCGTGGTAGCGCGAGCCTGTAGTTCTGGCTACTCGGAAGGCTGAGGCGGAAGGATCGCCGGAGCCCAGCAGGTCGAGGCTGCGGTGGCTGGGAGCGGCCACTGCACTCTAGTCTGGGCAACTGAGTGAGACTCCAACTCAAAAAAAAAAAAAAAAAAATCAAATACCAGTACCAGCAGCTTTAATCTGCATTGATGATTACCTTCCATAGCTAATCTTTTTTTTTTTTTTTTTTTGAGTAGGAGTCTAACTCTGTCGCCCAGGCTAGAGTGCAGTGGCACACTCACAGCCACCCCAGCATCGACCTGCTCAGGTGATCTTTCTGCCTCAGCCTTCCAAATAGCCAGAACTACAGGGGCACACCACCACACCCAGCTATTTTTTTTATTTATTGTAGAGATGAGGTCTTGCCAAGTTGCTCAGGCTGGCCTCAAACCTGTACGCTCAGGCAATCCTTTCACTTCGGCCTCCCAAAGTATTGGGATTATGGGCATGAGTCACCATGCCCAGCCCATAGCCAACCTTAAAAAATAGCATGGGTCTCTCAACCTTATTCTGGGATTCCTAGTCCAACAATTTATCCTAATTCACCTGTCAGGTAGTTAGATACCCTAAGAACAGCTCTGAATCCCATGGAATGTTTTGGAGGCACAGTCATTCCCATTCCCATGAAACAATGAACAAGCAAAAGCAGTTCAACAGGACCTCTGGTGAGCAGATCCCAAAATTAGCCTGGGGATCAGGTCTTCCATGATAATCCCAAATAAGTATCTGCTAAATGGCATTAACTAAACTGACTCAGCCCCTAAAGTTAAACACACAAAGACTGAGAATAATGCAGTCACTCTATCACGCCTGCAAGTTGATCTCACTCTCCAGGCACAGTCTCAATCACCACCCAGCCATGCTCAGGCCTTTCTAATCCCAAACACATACCAGGATATCTCCTACTCGTATGCCTTGGCTCTTGCTGTCCCTTCTGCCTTTTTCCTTCTGGGTGCACACGGTTCGCCTCTGCCCGCCTTCACATCCCTCACTGAATCTAGCCCTGGATGGCTGTACCCACACCCAGGCTCCATCGGATGCCCGTTTGCTTGTGTTCCTTGGGCATCCCACATATGCCCGTTTGCTTGTGTTCCTTGGGCATCCCACATATGCCCTGTGGTGCATTTTCAATTTCTGCTTGCAGAGATCTTGACCCACCTTTAGGATTGCAGCCACAGCAGTTACTATTACTGCTGAAAACAAAAATAATGTCACCTGGGGATTCAGACAGAAGGGAAAACCACTATGCTCCATGTACCCTCCCTCAGGACAAAGGTCTTATTCTTCTCTCTAGCCACTGAAACCAAGCATGGAACCAACTATGAGCACAGGTGCTCAATCTGTGCTTGTTAAACTAAAAATTTATATGAGCCATAAGGAATGCATTCATTTACGAAATTTAAATGCAGAAATAGGTAAGCTAGCACACAAAAAATATGAAAACTAAAAATTTCAACTACACTTAACTCTCCAAAGAAAAAGCAAGAACTTCTTCAGTTTTCCAAAACCAGGTGTTCTTTTTTTTTTAAATAGACTTTTGGGACTGGGCACAGTGGCTCATGCCTGTAATCCCAGCATTTTGGGGGGCAAGGCAGGAGGATCTCTTGAGCCAAGGAGTTCCAAGGTAAAAACTTTCAGCTAAGAATCTGATTACATACAGGTATGCTTGACTGCAGTTACTATAAAAAAGTCAGTTACATTACAACACATCCACGCTGAACAATGCAGCTGTTAAAAAAGAGCAGGGCACGGTGGCCCATGCCTGTAATACCAGCACTTTGGGAGGCAGAAGCGAGATGATTGCCTGTTCGAGACTAGCCTGGGCAACTTGGCAAGATCTCGTCTCTACAATAAACCAAAAAATAAGCCAGGCATGGTGGCGCACACCTGTAGTTCCAGCTACTTGAAAGGCTGAGGCAGAAGGAGTGCCTAATCCCAGCAGGTCGAGGCTGCAGTGGCCATGATCATGCCACTGTACTCCACTGCAAGTGACAATGAAAAAAAAAAAAGATTTTTCAGGATACATTATTTAGTAAAAGCACAAACTATAAACAATATGATTTTATAATCCTAGCACTTTAGATAGAAGTACGAGGTGGAAGGATTACTTTAGCCCAGGAGTTTAAAACCAGCCTGGGCAACATAGTGAGACCCTGTCTCTAAAAATTAAAAAAAAAAAAAAATTAGCCAGGCATGGTGGCATACACCTGTAGTTCCAGCTACTTGAAAGGCTGAGACAGAAGGATTGCCTGAGCCCAGGAGGTCGAGGCTGCAGTGAGCCGTGATCGTGCCACTGAACTCCAGCCTGAGTGACAGCGTTAAGACTCTATCTCTGAAAAAGTCTGTAGATACATGCACAGAAAAACTTCTGGAAAACAATATACCAAGTTACCAGTGGTGAGCCCTGGGAAGTACATGGAGATAGTGAAGACTAAAAAACAAATCTCTGGCAAGGTATGATGGCTCACTTTGGGAGGCCTAGACAAGAGAATCACTTGAACCCAGGAGTTTGAGATCAGCCTGGACAACATAGCAAGATCTAGTCTCCACAAAAAAAAAATACTAGGTGTGGTGGGGGCATGCCTGTAGTTCTAACTACTCGAAGGGCTGAGGTGGAAAGATCGCCTGAGCCCAGGAGGTAGAGGTTGCAGTGAGGTGTGATCATGCCATTGAACTCCAGCCTGGGTGACAGAATGAAACTTCGACTCAGAAAAAAGAAAGGGAGGGAGGAAAGGAAAAATCTCTTTCCCGTTTTACTTTATGTATTTTTAATCTCAGGGTACACATGTAAAAATTACCAATCTGTTTGATATTTATACACTCTATTGTATCTAGGTTATACCGTAAGAAAAAAGCTAAGACACGCTCATTGTAAATAAAAAACATCACCCACGGATTTCTATTTAAATGAGTCCATAACCCAAAACAGAAACTTGTCATCACCACCAAATCTAACCTACATCCATCAAGTTTTCACATCTGAATCTCAGGGGAAACATACCACAGTTGCCACTGGAATGACTACTGTGCGGTACTGATCGATCAGTGACACACATTGTCCTACAGGATCCTAGGCAACATCATGTCCATTGGAACCTCCCCAGACCTCAGCTTCCTCACCCTCAAACAGCATCTTGTTGCGAGGTGCAATGGCTCATGCCTGGAATCCCAGCACTTAGAGAGGACAAGGCAAGAGGATTACCTGAGCCCAGAAGTTCAAGACCAGCCTGGGCAACGCAGACCAGCCTGGGCAACACAGACCAGCCTGGGCAACATATTATAGAGACTTTGTCTCTAAAATAAATCAAAAAATTAGCAGGCGTGGTGGCACACACCTGTAGTCCCAGCTACTCAGGTTAAGGCAAAAAGATGGTCTGAGACCAGCAGGTAGAGACTGCAGTGAGCCATGATCATGCCACTGCACTCCAGCCTGGGTGAGAATAAGTCTCAAAAACAAACACACACATACAACATCATGCCTTTAGTAAGCAGAGTCAGACAGAAATCAAACCCAGCTATAAGACCTCATATCCCACATTCTTCCAGCTGCCCCTTCAGTTCACAAGAACACATAAGGTAGCAACAGGAATCCTAATCAAGAGATTTTAGCACTATTTCTCCCTCCTACCCTCCTAATCCTCAGCAATATCCCAAGTTAATGCTGGGCACAGTGGCTCACACCTGCAACCCCAGCATTTTGGGGGACCGAGGCAGGAGGACTGCTTGAGCCCAGGAGTTTGAGACCAGCTTGGGCAACATAATAAGTCCTCATCTCTACCAAAAAAAAAAAATTGGCTCACTGCAGGCTTGACCTTCCACATGCCCAGCCATGATAGTGCCACCACAGTCCAGCCTGGGAAACACAGTGAGACCCTGACTCAAAAAATAATAATAATATTCTCAAGCAAAAGAGACTTTCTTCTGCAAGCCAGGGTCCTACCAAACTTGGTAACAAGCTGGGACCAAGACACCGCAGACTTCACTCCGGACACCTCTATCCTTCCTCATTTGCGATCTAACACAACCCCATGAACCAATATCATTCTCCTGAGCCAAAGCTGCCTCCACACCCTCTGTCCTACCCTCCTGCCTCCTAAGGCTCCCCTCCAACTTCTCCGCAATTCACTTAGATTAAGATAAAGCTGCTAAAAACTACATCAAGGCAAAAAATTCAGACTAAAAACATCTGGACATCAAAATGCTTTTATTCTATAATAAATCCCAGATTCCAGACTACCTGTGTACTAATCTTTTCTCTAAAGGAAGACAATAAATCAACCCTTCAAAGAAGCCAAACAAGATTTCTTTACCTAGAAAAGGCAAGAAGCAGCCATCTCTGCTCTGACTTGCCACCGCAAACATGACTGGGCTGCTGTGTGAGCACCTTGGAGGATCTGGACAACTTAAAAGGGAGAAATGAATAAAGTCAGGTAAGGCCGAGTCTCGGGCCTAGAAACAGGTTTCACTGTTCATCTGGAGGGCCTCAGGCAGGTCGCTTCTCCCAGGGCTTTGTGGAGAATTCTTTGGTAAAGAAACAAATACTATTAAAGAATCTACAGTTCTAGCTAGGCTCGGTGGCTCAGCCTGTAATCCCAATCCCGTGCCTTTGGGAGCCTGAGGTGAGTGGATTGCCTGAGCCCGCGGGTTCGAGACCCGCCTGGGCAGCGAGACCTCATCTCTACAATAAATCAAAAAATCAGCCGATCATGGTAGCGCATGCCTGTAATTCCGGCTACTCGGAAGGCTGAGGTGGAAGGATCACCGGAGCCCAGCAGGTCAAGGCTGCAGTGGCCGGGAGCGGCCACTGCACTCCAGTCTGGGCGACAGAGTGAGACTCCAACTCAAAAAAAAAAAATCTACAGTTCTATCTCATTTTTATTAGTTCTCCTTTCTTAAAATAGTAGGTGTTTACACATATTCTGAAAACAGTACTCTATTGATCAAAGGACTTACACAGAGAAAAAAGACTTCAAAGAAGTTAGTCAGACCAAGTCTTCTGTCTCAAAAATCAATTAATCTAACTATCAGCTAGTTTTGGTCATTACTGTGACCAAAAACAGGATTCATAATCTGGGGAGTAGGCTACTTTACACCAAGAACCAAAGTTTTAAATATAAAAAAATGAGAGGGCCAGGTGCAGTGGCTCAAGCCTGTAATCCCAGCACATTGGAAGGCCGAGGCAAGAGGACTGCCTGAGCCCAGGGGTTCAAGACCAGCCTAGGCAACTTGGCGAGACCTCGTCTCTACAATATATCAAAAAATTAGCTGGGTGTGGCAGCACGCGCCTATTGTCCTAGCTACTTGGAAGGCTGAGGCGGAAGGATTGCCTCAGCCAAGCAGGTCGACACTAGGGTGGCTGTGAGCATGCCACTGCACTTCAGCCTTGGTGACAGAATGAGACTCTGACTCAAAAAACAAAAGAGAGAGCTGGCTCGGTGGCTCAGCCTGTAATCCCACACCTTTGGGAGGCTGAGGTGAGTGGACTGCCTGAGCCCGCGGGTTCGAGATCCTCCTGGGCAGGCGAGACCTCATCTCTACAATAAATCAAAAAATCAGCCGGGCGTGGTAGCGCATGCCTGTAATTCCGGCTACTTGGAAGGCTGAGGCGGAAGGATCGCTGGAGCCCAGCAGGTCGAGGCCACAGTGGCCACTGCACTCCAGTCTGGGCGACAGAGTGAGACTCCAACTCAAAAAAAAAAAAGAGAGAGAGAATGTAAGTACTTCCAAAAGATTTCTTATATTTTTCCTAGCAAAAGCTTTACCAACACAATGGAATGAATGCTTAATTTTTGCCAGCATCCTAAAACAACAAAGTGATTAAAGTATTTTAAACCTAGTCCATGATAGTCATAAATGTTTTGGCCAATAGTTTCAACATCTGCTTGTCAAATCATGCATTTAGACCACGACGTAGAAGCACTGGACTTGGTCTGCACTGTTTTGGAACCTAAGACAGCCTCAGAAAATTTCCAAAATGTACACTAATAGAAAAGCAGAACTATAAAAAAAAAAAATGAGGCAGGCACATTGGCTCACACCTGGATCACCTGAGCCCAGGGATTCAAGACCAGCCTGGGCAACAATAAATCAAAAACTTAGGCATGATGGCACACACCTTTGGTTCCAGCTATTTGGAAACCTAGACGAAGAACTGCCTGAGCCCAGCAGGTCCAGGCTGCCGTAGTGAGACGTCAACTAAAAAAAAAAAGGGAAAGTGAATTCACAGTCACCAAAAATGCTGAAAGCAAAAGTAAGTAAATTATCAGATGTAGGCCAGATGCAGTGGCTCACATCTATAATCCCAGCACTTTGGGAGGCCAAGGGGAGAGGATTGCCTGAGCCTAACGGTTCGAGACCAGGCTAGGCAATAGGCAAGACCTCATCTCTACAATAAATTAAAAAATTAGCCATGTGTGGTAGTGCACACCTGTAGTCCCAGTTACTTGGAAGGCTGAAGTGGAAGGATCACCTGAGCCCAGCATGTAGAGGGTGCAGGTAGAGGTTGCAAATACCATCATCTCTTGCCAAGTTATTACAATGGAGGCAGGGCTCAGTGGCTCAGCCTGTAATCCCAGCACTTTGGGAGGCCAAGACGAGTGGATTACCTGAGCCCGTGGGTTCAAGATCAGCCCGGGCAACTTGGCCTCATCTCTACAATAAATAAACAAGAGGAGCCGGGCTCGGTGGCTCAGCCTGTAATCCCGCGCCTTTGGGAGGCTGAGGTGAGTGGATTGCCTGAGCCCGTGGGTTCGAGACCCGCCTAGGCAGCGAGACCTCATCTCTACAATAAATCAAAAAAAAATCAGCCGGGCGTGGTAGCGCATGCCTGTAATTCCGGCTACTTGGAAGGCTGAGGCGGAAGGATCGCCGGAGCCCAGCAGGTCGAGGCTGCGGTGGCCGGAAGCGGCCACTGCACTCCAGTCTGGGTAACAGAGTGAGACTCCAACTAAAAAAAATAAATAAATAAATAAATAAACAAGAGGTTCAGTGTGCCACTATACTTCCAGGGCTGGGCGACAGAGGGAGATTCTGACTCAAAGAAAAACAAAAAAAAATTGTCAGTTGTCATAAATAAGCCCTGTACAATAAGAGGATCTACTGAACTTAGGAGACTCTTCCATTTCTAGCAGATAAGTACTCATGGATGTTGCTAGAAAAACAAGAACCAAGATTCGAATAAATGAATTCTGAAAGAAAGGCTATATTCCAGGTTGCTCCAAAATGTATAAACCTTTCTCTATTTACAGCAGAGCCAGAAGGCTGAGATTTAACACTACCCCCACTCACTTATTCATCCACCTAAATCACGAACTCTCAATGGCATTCTACACAGCTGATTTTGGACTCCTTTGTCCACAGGTTTCCTCAATTACCCCCCAGATACAGCTCACTCTGTCTGCTTTCTTCCACTTCACTATCCTCTCCTTGCCCTCCTCCTTCCTCCTGAGCCCAGTCTCAGTCAGCCCATTTGTGATCTTGTCGATCCCAGAGTCTCAAACACCATAAGCTAATGAAGCCCCTAACTGTCCCATCCACGGCCTGCCTCCCCCAAGCTACAGATATCTGTCTGTTCACCTTCACTTAAATTCCCAGTAAGTAGTATAAACATAATATGCCTAGTGCAAAGTTCCCGATTTCAAAATTCCCAAGGATCTGCTCCTCCCTTAATAATCCCCACTTTGGTCAATGGCACCATCTTCCACCCAGGTGCTATGGCCAAAAAATTTTGTCACTCTTAACTCATATTCCTCATCTCCTCCATAGGCAAACCCTCCTGGGTGTTCCTAACAGCTTCTGTGAGAATAGCCACTACCTACTACTTCCAAACAAATACCATCATCTCTTGCCAAGTTATTACAATGGAGGCAGGGTTCAGTGGCTCAGCCTGTAATCCCAGCACTTTGGGAGGCCAAGACGAGTGGATTACCTGAGCCCGCGGGTTCAAGATCAGCCCGGGCAACTTGGCCTCATCTCTACAATAAATAAACAAACAAATAAATAAAATAATTGAAAAATAAATTTATTTTTTAAAAAAGACATTACAATGGAAGCTGGCTCCCCGTTTCTAGTGCTAAATGCAATTTTTGGATATTTTCTGGCCCAAGCATTTTGAAGCCACTATGCCTCCCCTCCTTCAGTCTGTGAGAGATAATCTAAAAGACAACCACCAGCCAGGCTCAGTGGCTCAGCCTGTAATCCAGCACTTTGGAAGGCTGAGGCGAGTGGATTGCCTGAGCCCGCGGGTTCAAGACCCACCCAGGCAACTTGGTGAGACCTTGTCTCTACAATAAATCAAAAATTAGCCGGGCGTGGTAGTGTACCTATAGTTCTGGCTACTTGGAAGGCTGAGGCGGAAGGATCGCCAGAGCCCAGCAGGTTGAGGCTGCATGCAGTGGCCGGTAGCGTGCCACTGCACTCCAGTCTGGGCGACAGAGTGAGACTACAACTAAAAAAAAAAAAAAAAGACAGCCACCATCACTTTCTCCTTCTCCATCCACACATGCCCCATGCTCCCTACCATCTGGAGATAGAGTTGAGATTTCCATATCCTCCCTTGATGACGGGCTGGCCTGGGGTGACTTGCCTTCATCAACAGAAGGGGACAGGCATAACCATGTGCCAATTCTGGGTCTAGCCTTTAAGAAGACTAGCAGCTTCCACTTCCATTTGGGGTAGTCAGTCATTGTGCTATAAAAAAAGCTCAGGCTACTTTTGAACGATGAGACAGCACATGGTAAAAGGTCACAAGAGTCACCAAGAAGCCAGTTATATGAGTGAAAACTTCTTGGTCCTTTTAACCCAGCTCAATAAAGTGACCCAAATAACACCCCGTGGAACAGAACCAACCACCTAACAGACACACAGAAAGAATCATGAGAAAGAATGAGCTGTTTTGAGCCACTAGGTTTTGGGGTGGTTTGTTAGACAGCAACAGACAACTGAAATACCATGATCACAATAGAATCAATTCCCTAAAAAACTAACAGATAATGCCAGATATTCTAAGGACTTAGGCCTCTTTCAGCTTACAAAACTACTAGACTCCTCTAAGAACATGTCCACAATAACTTTGAATTATTTCCTAATCAAGTTAAATGGTCCCAGGATAATTCTCTAAAATATGTACAGTTTTTTGGACTGCGTTTGCCTCTTCAGGGCAATAAGATTCACATACCATATCAATACTTATAACTGTGTTTACTTACCAATACTAAACACTTGCCAAACAGCAATTTCAGGCTATGATAAATTACACCCTCAATTTTAATGGAACACTCAAAACTATGCTTGCCACAAGACTTCAAGCAAAATCTCGGCAGCCCAAGTCAATATGTAACATCAGATTTATGAGGCAGAGATCCTAACTAAGGATGCCAGACCTACCCCCTTGGTCATTGCTACCACACTGCCACCTCCTGTCTTATGACTCTGGAAGCTGAATCAGAGGCAACAGTCAATAAAGGAAACTCAGCTAAGAATAGCACAGTTAACCATCTTGTCTTTCTGCCGCTCCTCCCTCCCAGACCAAACCAACCGCCAGAGTTACCGAATGGATAATTCATACCTTTCAAAAATTAGTTACTGCTACAAAAGTTGCTGCCTCCATGCTGCTAAAAACAATTATAATGGTGTCACTTCAAACATTTGAAGGTGGTTCAACAGCTTCACTTTAATACAATCCTTTAATTCCAATCCTAGAACCACACATTAACCGCACCGAAGCGGTGTGGCTCATAAAAGGGTTTCAAAGCATGGCAAAGATCATTTCCCTCTTGCTGACTGCCTGAAAGAGGGACACAGGCAAAAACAACTGAGCTACCACACAGAAGAATTCAAGTCTGGCTCCTTACTGGGAAAACCCCAGATCTCTAATTCCAAAAGATACGTTTAAGTCTTAGCTGGTAACCCATTTATTTCCAGCAGAATGGCAAAAGCTCAGAACAAAATACTGTGTGTCCCTTGTAGTTTATTATGATGGCATCTGGCCTGAACAGAGCATGTAAGTGATCACACAAATCAAAAGGAAAGCCAGAACCAGATGCCAAGATTCTCGAGTCCCACTGGCTCCAGGCACGTAGTGTTTCCATAACATTTTCCTCCCGGTTATTGTGGCAGCCACACGGTAGATGCTACTTAATGTTATTTAATTTTTTTAATTCTATTAAAGCTGAAGAAAGAAACCTCTCTGTTTTGAGAAAAAAGGAAATCAAGAAAAAAAAATCTTTCCAGCTACAACCACTTAAGCAGTCACACACTGATCTTCAACTGAGCACTCCAGAGATAACCCTGCTTCTAATTCTTTACCAGCCAAGAAAATTCCCTAACCTTCAGAACCTCAAGTCTCTGCATGTGTGAGAAACTTTTCCAATTCACTTGATTCACCTGTACCACACTGATAAGAAAGGACAGCGCTGGTCTTCATACCTGTGTTTAAATGCTGTGCAGGAAAAACGGTTTCTGTTGTTCTAAGACTTTGAAGCCGGCCCCACAGTGAGGGGTCATGTGCCCTGACTAATGGGCACGTTATTGGCCATGGCACTACCCTATTCTACACTTAACAGCTATTAAAATGCAACACTGACTCTTAAATAGCCACTTAAAGTAAGATGCATTTAAAATCCCAGTGACTTTCATAATGCTGTACCCGATTTACATGTAAAACATACAATTGTAAAATGGAAACAAGTTGTTCATTGTCTTTTTCATTTTTCCCAGTGGCAAAATGCAGGTGACAAAATTGGCCATCTTAACTATTTTTAAGTGTACAGTTCAGTGGTGTTAAATATATTCATGATGCTGTGCAACCATCACTATTTTTTTTTGGTAGTTATTGAGTTTAGGCACCACAGTCTGTTTTAAAGAATCCTTTCCAGAAAAAAATACTAACTATAATATCCTACTGGGTTTTTTCTTTTTAAAATATATTTTCGGCTACATATAATCCTAATCAATGCCAACAGCTAAATCATGAGGAAGTTTAATAAATAATGGTTAGGCTATAAAAAACTGAAGATATGAAGAATTACTTTCATAATTTGAAAAAGTCATGGAAATTGAACTAAAACCACCATCCTCTTAGTTCCCCAGTGTCAGCAACTTTCCTGTTCCCTCTCCCATGGCCAAGAGCCCACAACATAACAGAAAAAGACAACAGTACTATTTACGTAATCACATAGGGGCACATACAAGGCCCCACAAGGCACCAGGAGCTCTTCCAGCCAAACTCAGCTACATTCTTTCCAAGTCACAATTACGTTCCACACTCACCCTTACCTACAAGGGGGGGAGGGATGTGAAGCCTATATACCTCCAAGTCATCAAGTCAAATATGCTGTATCTTTTATATTTAGAATAAAAGGTGCAACACTATCACAGATATCCAGTGCAATCTTCTCTTCATTCCGGATGCAGGAGACCTTCAGGGCTGCAAAGAACAGCTATAATCTTCCCCAACTGAGAGGTATCTGAATGCAGAAAAGCCACATTCCTTCCACATTCCCTCGAGAGACTTCTATAATCCAGAGCAAAGCTTGGTCTGAACCAAACTCAACCTTGCCCCTTCCTGAAAGGGTCCCACCCAGCTCCGCTGAAAGTCAGAACACCGCCAGCCTGCCAAGCACCCAATCACCTTCTGGGCCCACTCTCCAGTTTATTTGGTGCAAGCCCATTCATCCATCTCAGCATGCTGCCATAAGCATTCTCCAGCACCAGGCTCCCAACATGCCTTGCACAGCAGGTATAAAGGTCGTTGCTGCACATGCGGGTTTTCCTGCCTCAGATGCCCACAAGACGGTGGAATAAACGACTGCTCAGCAGAAAGAAATCCACCCTGAAGTCCAGCAGGCTCTCTTAGCAAGGATTGGTCTGTGGCACTCAGCTCACTATTCATATCACCAGCTCCACCTCCTGACCTTGCCATAGGTGGTGGGTATGTGGGTTCACCAGTTACCTGCTCTTTCCCAGAGCCTATGCAGACAGCGGAACAGTTCAGATAAGGGAAACTGCATCACAGCTCCAACCTTCAGGTAAAGCCACTATAATAAGATTTCCACAAAATTTCCAGACACAAAGAAAGGCTCTACTTTTGTTTGAAGACATTTCAATACATGCAAAGGACTTGATTCTTCTTCTCAAATCGGTAAAAAAAAATTGTCTCCAATGTTAGTACTGTATCATTCAAAATCCTGAACATTTTTAAATGTTAGTAAAAAATGAGCTTGAACGGTTAGTCGACATTGTTAACAAACTGAAGATAAACTGATATGTACTTGCTGCACTAGCAATATTTTACTTCCTGTGCTTTCCTAAAGAGGAATTCCTGTTCATTATAAAATAAAAACTAACCATGTTTTCAGTCTGGGCAAAAGTCTTTAAGAATAAAATAGGCCAGGCGTGGTGGCTCATGCCTATAATTCCAGCATTTTGGGAGGCCAGGGTGAGAGGATTGCCTGAGACATGGGTTTGAGAGCAGCCTGGGCAACTTGGTGAGACCTCATCTCTACAATAAATCAAAATATTAGCCAGGTGGCATGTGCCTGTAGTTCCAGCTACTTGGAAGGCTGAGGCGGAAGGATCACCTGAGCCCAGCAGGTCAAGGCTATGGTGACCATGAGGGTGCCACTGCACCCCAGCCTGGGCGACAGAGTGAGACTCCAACTCACAAAAGAAAAAAAAAAAAGAATAAGATAGGCAGCTGTTTCTAGGTAATACTTTTTTTATTTAATTCCATTCACACAGAGAGAAATTTACACCAGGTTGCAAAAAGCAGGAAGGTAAAGCAGGTAAGGCATGTAATCTGTATTTACATGCTGGTCAATGAATTGTATTAAAAAAAACTCCAGATGTTTAATGTTTAAATTTAGAAACTCTCAGATGTTAAAATGTCAGTCTGTTAAACACAATCAACTGCTTTTTTTAATTCAACATTTTAAGAAAATTAAGACACACTAGCCAAACATGAAACCAATTAGATCTTGCAGAATGCAGTTACATTTTTTTTCCTAGGTGACCAATTGAGGGTATGCCTTTAAGCTTCTCTTTTGGGGGATATGGCTTCTCCTTCCACTTTTCAATGCCTGTTAAACTAGGCTCAACTTAGACTTTTTTTTTTTTTAGCACACATCCTATTATTTTAGGAGCTTTCTAAAAAATAACAGCATTCTACTACATTAAATAACTTGAACCCTACCAAAATTCTCTACAAGAACTAAATCAGGTCCCTTGATATACACTTTCAATTACCCTAACGAAATTCAAGTACATGAATAAGAGAAATCCACAAAGATCAAAACCACGTCCTTCCTAAAAACAAGATTTGTGAAAATGTTTTACCTAGAAGAGAGCTCAAATCGTGAAACAGGGGTACAGGTGACACTGTGTGAAGCCACCTCTGCACAGCCCCAGGGAAGTGCACGCATGCCCCTCCTGCCCCCCCTCCAACCCAGCGCACTCTCACCAATCCCCAGCCAGGCACCCGCAGCCCTGGTTTAAATTAACTTCGAGTTTATTGTATGGCCCTCGTTGGGAGTGGGGGGGAATGGGAGGGGGCACGCAGAAATCCTAATCCCACCTTGCAAAATCCAGAGAGGATCAATAGGCCAACTCCAGCGCTACTGGGAGGGGCAGTGACTTTTCCAGTTCGAGTTACATGGCCGGAGTCTGGCCTGCTCCAGAGAGAGGAGCCCTGTCTCAAAATACTTCAAAGGCTAAAAACAGTCTGCAAACATTTTGCAAAGTGACACCACTCACGATCTGGGAGAAGAGAAATCCCCTGCTTAAGTACCACAAATCTTCCGCTTGCCACCTCTTGGTGGCCATTTGGAAGCAAAAATGTACCCAACCATGGGGCGGGGGCACTAGCGGTGACCGCAGAGCCCTGTGTAGAACTCCGGAGTGACTGAAAGGCACTTCTGGGCCGGAGGGGCCCAGGCGCTCACTCCGTGTTCCAACCCCCGCCGGCGAGCTAGCGGGGCAGGGGTCACCTCCTCTCCCCGCGGGCCCGCCGCGGGCGGCCTCCCAGCTCTGGACAGGGAGGTGGAGGGAGAGGGAGAGGGAGAGGACGCCATCCCCGCTGGCCGGGAGCTGCTCCCGCGTGCCCCGCACCCATGGGTGCGGGAATCACCCACTGCTTCCTTAGCCTGCAGATCCCCCAGAACCGCCTGTGGAGACCAAGCTCCCGTGGTCAACCCGACCAGCTCTGACCGAGAACATCCAGCAGTGAACTTCCTCGAGAGCCTCCATCACCAGCGACAACGACCCAGCGGCAGGGGCCACGGCCGAGCCCCCCGCAGTGCCAACACACACACCCCTGCCGTGAACTTAAACGCAGGGGAAAAGACACGCCATGCCAAGCTTCACAGCACCCGAGAAGCACGGGAGACCATGGGGCTGTTTTCAGCTGAGCCTTCCTCCCAATAACGCAACGAGAAAGGAATCCATCAGAAAAGTCCAGGAGCTCACCTCTGCCTTTTTGGAACCGAGTGCTCAACTTCTATGGGCTTCCCGTGCAGTTCCATTTTACCTGCGGACACACAAGGAGAGGCGGTCGGCCGGGCTCGGCGGCTCTCCCCGCCCGCAGGACCCGCACAGCCCCAGCGGCCTGCCGAGACCCCCCGGGCCCCCAAGGCCCCGACGCGGCTCCAGGCCGACACGGCCGGGCACCGCGCGGGTGGGCAGCCGAGCCTACGGAGGCGTGGGTGTTGACCCCCGGAGGGTCGGGCAGGAGCGCGGGCGGCGGACCCGGCAGCGTGGTCGCCTTCCAGTCCCCAGGCCTCTCCCGCCCGGCTCGGGGATCCCCCCAGCCCTACAAGGCCCGCAAGAGGGACGCAGCCCCTCCTCCCTGGACACTCCCCACAGGACGAACTCGGGGGAGGGGGCGCCCCAGCTCTTCTGCTTCCCACCCAGGCCCCCGGGAGCCCCGGCGCTGGGCTTCGGGAGGACAGGGAGTGGCGGGAATGAGTCGGGGACGGCAGGGAGACGAAGAACGAGTGCACGGCCAGCAGCGCGGCACAGACCGAGCCAGGCGCGAAGGACGGCGAGGCGCCGGCCTCAGTCCGAGCCGGTAAAAAGGGCTCCCTGGCCCGCCGCTCAAGGTCCCCCGCCCCGGCCGCGCGCACCCCGCCACCTCCGGAGGCCGCAGCCCCGCGCCAGGGCCAGAGCGCGGCGGGCGGCCCCGCGCCGCGGCGGCGACTCCCTCCTCGGCGACTAGCGGCCGCCCCCGCCCACCTGCCCCCGTCGCTCGTCGGGCCGGGAGAGGCGGGACGTGGAAACCGGGCGCCCTCGCTGCCCTCCCGCAGGGTGGAGAGGAAGCGCGGGGTCGCCCATGCGAGGCACCCGCCCGCGGCCTCCCTCGGCAGCCGGGTCGAGGCCACTTTCCGTCCTCCGCGGCCGGGGGCTGGGGGGCGGCGAGGCCAGCGCCGTACACAACGGCCCGAGGCAAGAGGAAGGAAGGAGGGACAGGCGGGCGCCCCGGCTCGGCCCCGCGGCCCAGCGTGCCGGGCCTGGAGCGCGCGCCTGGGCCCGGGCGGGGCGCGGGGGGCGCGCGCCTTCCCCGGCCCGCGCCCCCCGAGCCCGCGCACCCCCGAGCCCGCGCCGGGGCTCTCTTGACAGCGGCCCGCCCCCGCCCAGCACACCCGGCGGGGGGCGGGGAGCCGCGGGCGAGTCGGAGCCGCCGCCGCCGGGGAGCCCCGGCCCCCACGCGTGTGCGCGCTCGGGCCTCGCCCCCGCTCCCCGCGCGCGCCGGGCCTGCGTCCCGCGGAGCCCCCCGGTGGTCCTGGGCCGGCGGCGCGGGGCGGGGGCCGCGGGCCCGGGTGGGGCCGGGCCGGGGCCCACCTGAAAGCGCCTCGATGGCCTTGAGGGCCCAGCTCTCGTCCGGACAGTCCACGAACGCGTAGCCGGTCTTCACCAGGAAGGGTCCCGACACCGGGATCTTGGCGTCCTTGAAGACACTTTCCAGGTCCGAGGGGGCGGCGTTCTCGCTGAGGTTTCCGATATACAGTTTGTTCATTGTGAAGAGGGGAGATTTAAAAAAATAATAATGAGAAAAACGAAAAATTAAAACCGCCCACGGTGATGGATGGATCCGGCGGGTTTCGTTGCCCTCGTCTTCTCGCCTTTAAAACACACAAACACGGTGAGAACCAAGCACGAGAACGAGGAGCAAAAACCAGATCCGAGGGCTCTTGCTTTCCCCTCGCCTGGATATTCTTAAAAGAAAGAGAAGGGAAAGCCTAGCCACAACCCGAACGCATCGGCGAGTCTTCCTAACTCCGAGGAGGAGGCGGGACCAGCGAGAGAAAGGAGGAGGAGGAGGAGGAGGAGGAGGAGGAGGAGGAGGAGGAGGGGAAAAACTACTTTTTGTCTCTTCCTCCCCAGCCCCTTTGGCTTCGGCCAGCGGACTGTGAAAATATCACACTACGAGAGGCAGGCACCGCCTCCCCATAAAAACCCTGAAGGGTGACTGGCAGGAGGGAGGGGAGAGGGGAGGAGGGAGAAAGCGCAGGAGGCGGAAAAAATCCGCTCCGAGTGTCCGGCTTTTTGAATGAGCCACGTGTTCAAACTACAAATCAACGTCTCACGTGAGGAATCCCAGCGCCTCAATTAGAGTGGGTTTCGGAGGAAAAAAAAAAACCAGCGAGCGAGAGGAAGAGGGGGAGGGGAAACGAGATTGGGCGAGGGACCCTGAGGAGGGGAGGGAGAGGGGGCGGAGGGGAAGACGCCGAAGGAGCTGCAGCCGGGGCCGAGGGGAGCTGATTGTCACGACTCGAGTTGGGAAAGGGTTATCAGGCCAGGGCGGGTCCGGGGAGGGAGGGCTGGGATATGGATTTTTTTTTTTTTTTAAGGAGGAAAGGGGCGGTGGTACTAACTAGGCGATTCCTCCGCTCCAGTTGCCGTAGTTTTATCATTCGATGTTTAAAAAGGGTGATTTACGACAAATCTGAAGAGTCCCAACGCCGAACTCGCCTGGTGGCTTTAATGACATTAGAAGTGTAACCCCGGCGCGGCCGCAGCACGTTTCCAAGGCCAGCAAGGACGGAAGCGCCGCGAGGAGGGGTGGGGGCGGGGGTGGGGGGCTGGGGTGGGGGCGGCGGGCGGGCGCGCCCCACCCCGCGCACCCCGGACACCGCGGGAGCGCGGCGGCGCGGGGCCGGGCGGTGGGGGAGGGGAGCCCGCAGCGTCCTGGGCGGGTGTCTGGGCGACACCTCCTCCGCCTCCGCCTGCGCTCGCGGTGGCTCTCGGCTTCGCGTCTGCCATTGGCTGCGCGCTTCAGAAAAGGCTCCGGGATAAATGAGGCCGGGGGCGGGCTTGGCCGCCGGTGGGGGAGGGGCGCGCGGGGCGGAGGTTTCGGGCTCTGGGCTGGGGGCGTCGGGGGCCCAGGCGGCTGGAGCGGAGAAGGCGAAGTGGGGAAAGTTGGTGCTTAAAGGGAAACCCTCTCTTTCGGGAGCTGCTGGCGGGGGAGGCGGGGGGGAGGCTGGTACTTTTATTTAAATCGTTTTAGTTGGAGAACTTGGACTTTTAAACAGGAAGACCGCTCTGCGGTCCCCCTAGGTGGGATTCGCCCTTGGAGGACGTTGGAGTCCGTCTGTGCCTCTTGCTGCCTGCATTTGGCCGTGAGAGCCATTCATAATTTTCCCCGCACGTAACGAGTACAATCGTGGGTGTGGGGGGAGGCTCTGGGCCGGTGGAGCCTTTGTGGGCCAGCAAAATGCGAACTGGAGACGAGGAATACGGAAACGGAGGCAGCGCCGGGCTCTGGTGCAGATCTCCAGAGTCGTGTCCTGACTGTGTGCTCCACTCAGAGGCTGCCCTGGCGCCAGATCCTTGTGGTATATGTTTTTAACAGGTATTCCATGGAAAAGACGTAAGATGCTAATCTTTAAAGAGTAAAAGAGATTCTGTGGATCATGAAAATACAGACAAGAATCTGTAATGACTTGGTACACCCACTGGCAGAAAATGTGAATAGAGGATATATGATTTACACTAAAAACATCAGTAATTAACAATGGATAGAGTTCGTTTCTTTGTCAAAACCGTTTATGACACTTAAAAGTGTGTGTTTCCAATTAAAAGATGAGTGGCGGATTATTTTTACAACATGGGAGTTCTTGCATGACATAAAGTGTTTACATTTTTGTCTTTGAAAAGGAACTTATTTTGTAATTTTTTGTTAAGTAACCGGAAGGTGTCAGATCATCCATTTTAAATGCAACTGTTCTTTCTGTCAGGTTTTTCTTTTCTGTCAAGCAAGCTCAACATGTTAAACGTAAACACACTTTCACAATAATTTCATTCACGTTTAATTTAGTGAAATGTTTTTGCTTTGGACATGGAGAAAAGACAAGACAACCGTGTTCCTGTGTAACAATGGTCAGAAGTGCATTATGAGCTTAACTTTGAAAGAACATTTTGATGGTAAAATTTCTCTTTAAATTTATGGTTAGGTTTAACTTTTTTTAAATCGCTTTTATTTTTCATGTCTTTTTAAAAGAGATCTTTAGTTCTAAGAAAGAAAAATATGTATTCTTATGACTTCTGTGGTGTGCAAACGTAAATATAAAAAATTATGTGTATCTTAAATGTACCTGTTGCATGTGATCAAAAGCCATTTGGAGAAATATACTCTTCATTTGGCAATATTTGCTACTCTTGGTCTATTGATCATTTAACATTTTTAGTAATTTTTCGTAAGAACAAATTTTGTGTGTTCAACTACCTCCCAAAGTCAATTGAACGGTGGCTTCAGGATGGTTGGCTGTATTTGCTCTTATCAAAACTGAGACCCAAGGAAATATCTACTCCTAAAGCATGGGATAAATTGTTTATTTTCCATAAATACTAGCCCATGCTTGTCTGTCACTATCAAACAAATCTAACAGCTGGAATTTAAAACAAGTGTGTGCTGTTTTGATGAAATTATGTTCCTGGGACTCTTGTGAACTTCATCTGTGTATTATTGTAACAAACTGGATACTCCATCTAGGACTTTAAAAACATACACGAGTAATATAAGCTCAGACATCAAAAAGGGGGGTGGATACAGTCCACGCCACGGCTAGCTTTCCAAGCATGTGAGGGGTAAGTCCTCGCTCAAAGGCTGAGAGAAAAGATCATGGGGAGCAGTTGTTGGGTTTTTTTTTTTTTTACTGGCACTTCACGTGCAAAAATATATTTAGTGAATTTCCAAGAACGAATATAAGAGCAACATAACTTCCAGTGTTTTAATGAATCTCACGCAAACTAAACTAACCGTTTGTGGGCTATTCCAGGTTTTTCCCGGAGTAGTTGTGGCTCCGAACTAATGTGAAAGCCACGAAGAAAACTCCCACCCGTTGTATCTGCCCCTAGATGCGGCTGAGTCTTGCAAGCGCCGTCTGTTTACCCTCTGGACAGCCGCACCGCCTGCTCATCTGCTGGCCTGAGGACAGCAAAAACGTCCCTGTTGGGTCATGTACTCCGAAGGCAGAAAGACTACGTAGAGGGTCGGCGACCGCTGCAGTATCCACAGGTTCTGGGCCCAGGCTGGTCAGGCGCCCCTCCCCAGCCCCGCCGCCCGGGAACAGCCCCGAGCCGAAGCCCTTCGCGCGGGTGGGCACACAATGCCCGCCGCGTCGCCGAGGCCTCCCGGGGTATCCGAGCACGATCCAGCTCTTTCCCGCAGCCCTTCTGGACTCTGATCTGCTTAAACTAGCGGTGTGGGACGTGGGGGCCTGGACCTGCCCACTCTCCGGAATCTGCTTTCATTTATTTGTGTTTAAAATAAAAGATGGTGCCCCGGGAGATGGGAAGATGGGGTGGTTTCCTTTTTCCTCTGGCTCTGCCCCGAGAAAGAGGGCGGGATCCTCGCAGCTCTCGCCGGGGAAGGTCTTCCGTCGGCCGCGCGCTCGCCTCCCGAGGCCCCGACCGCCGGGCTGTCCTCCCCGGGGTGCGTCCCCACGCGCGGGGCCGCGGGGCCAGGCTCGACGTGAGGACCGGGGAGGGCCCGGCGTCGCGCGACCCCACCTGAGAGCCCCCTCGCCAGCGCCCGCCCGCGGGCCTCGGGGGCGCACCAGGCGGCGTGCGTCTGGCGACCGAGCGGCCTCAGTTTCTAGCGCGCCCGGGGTCCCCGGCGCTCCGAAACGCGTGGTACCCACGGAGGAGGGGAGCGAGGAGCCCTCGCCGAGCCCCGCGTCCCCGCCCGGGGCGGGGCCGGGCGGCGAGACCCGCGCGCAAAAGCGGACCGAGGCGGGGCTCCCGCGCTCCACGGGGCCGGCTCGGCCGGACCAAGTTGAGCAACCGGCGCCGGGAGGCCCCGCCCCGGCCGCGGGCGGGGAGGCCGCTCCTGTCCCCTGATTGGTGGAAGGAGAGGCCTATCGCCGCCCGCCGCCTCCGCCGGAGCCGTTTGCTGGTCTCCATTCATTGGCCCCGGGGCCGCCCCTGGATTTCCATCTTTTGTGGCGCGAAAATAACCCTTTGCTCCCTCGTTGGTTTTGTTGCGGTGGAGGGGTGGGACTGGGGTCCCCAGTTCTCGCTCTCGTTTTTCCTGTCCTCTAGCCGCTCTCCCCCGGCCCCGGCCCCCCAGGAGCTGCAGGGGTGGGAGCGCTCAGGCAGGGTGGGAAATCCTCCTGCATGCGCGAGTGGCGCCCGCCCCCCGGGCTGACCGCGTGGTGCCTGGAGTCGCCTCCCTTCCCCCAGCGTCCAGCGTCCGGAGGTCCTGGACTCGCGCCATGCTCAGCAGCTGGAGTCACATCTTCGTTTCCCTGCCCACTCCCAGCATCTTAGAACTTAGACGTCTTTCTTACTTAAAACAACGACAACAAAATAACGTTTCCAGACACCTGAACTTCCCTGGGCTTCCAGAGAAATCGATTAGTTCTGCCCCCTCCCTTTCTAACCTAACCCCCTTTGTGGTCCACGGGGTTGTTCTAAGCAAAATCAAACAACCACTCCCAAAAAAGCAAACGAAAAATTCCGGGTAAAATCAACTATGCCAAGACCACGTTTTCGTTGAAGCTGCCCTAAGACCAGTGAAGCTGAGACCGACCTTGAAGGATTAACGATTTCTGTAGCTGAAATGTTCTAATTTTACTGACGTTTGGTGGAGACGGTGAGAAAAAATAGATATGAATTTGACTTGGAAAAGCACAAAACAAACGAAATAATCATAATTGATTTGATTAACTGAAAAGGAAAACAGCTACAGTGGTGTATTCTAAGTGCTGGTGTCTTTGGTGGGTTTGTAATTATGTAAATAAATTGCTATTGGTCGTTTCAAAAATAAATTAAAGATCAGAACTCTGGCCATGACAAAAAAAGAAGGAAGTATACATTTGTTTGGTATGTCTAATTTCATAACAGGCTTCACCAGTCTTAAATTATCTGAAGAAAAGGAAATACACCAGTTAGGAATAAAACTTAATTTGTTTCCAGATAATTTCATTGTTCATTTTTAAAATCTAGACAAAATACTCGATTTGGTTAAAAAACGGGCAAAACAATAATTCCTCCACAAATATTTAAAAATTTGAGACAATTGGTTTAAATCAGTGAATTCATAGATTTTCTCTGTATTGTTAATTCTTGGCTATAGTGCTGTTACATCATCCCCTTTTAAGTTCTTTTGGAAAAATTATCTTTTAGTTCTGTACTATTTAGTTTCTCATCTCTAAAAAGTTACTTGAGCAACTTTTATAAACATTTTTTAAAACTGAGTTGGTTAGTAAAGAAAAGCTGCTTGAAGGTAGAAGCAATCATTACACATATTTTGTTTACATATTGTATAATTCAGCTACATTTCACTAATGTGGTTAATAGATAGTATTTTTGAAATTGTCATTTAAAATTATTCCTCAGAACATTAAGAGTAAATTACAAGTGGTTTATTTTGAGTTGAACAAATTAATTAAAACTTAAGAGACTGAATTTATAGTATGCTAAAGATTATCAAGTTAATAATTTAGATAACCCTAAAACAAAAAAAATTAGATTACCCTTTAGCACCTAAAAAATTAATTATAAGTTTTTCACAATTTAAATTCTAAAAAATTTAAAATGTGAAGACATGATTATTTGTAAACTGATTCTAGGTTGGGATTTCTATGGTCTGTCATTTTTATATTTTGAAAATGATAGAGTAGAAAAAATATTTTAAAATGTTAGAATAGAAAAAAATAAAAAGTTAGAGTAGGGAACATTGTAATTGTGAAAAAAAAAAGTCAAAATTAATCTAGACAAGCCAAAACTCTAAAACCTGGCATACTTTTAAATGTTTTCTCAAAATCAAAGATTTGTAAAATCAGTATTAAAAACATAAAAACTGTTCTGGTTGAGAGAAATCGTTTGTTTGTTTTTTTAATTTCCAACTACTAAGTTAGAAATGGAAATTTTGATCTATCTGGTAAACTTTATGCTTAATTGTTAAAGTAATAGATAAACATGATTCCTTTTATTGCAATGATATTCTGCATTATGCTGCTTTACTTGGGTGAAAACTTTAAAATACTTTCTTCTAGTGGGGGTGGGGAGAATGAGACCTTTCATGAAAAGACTTTGGTAACTGGTGTGTACATATGTATTTGCAGACCAGCCATAGAAAACAAAGAAGGTAGGCATTTGATTGTGGGGGGAGGGGTGTGGGTAAGCTGGGAAGATTTGGGTATTTAATCTTGTTTCTTGGTTGGAACTCATTTATCCTGCCTGTTCCTTGCTAAGGGTGGAAGAAAAGGAATAGAGAGAGAATGTATTAACTAATGAGTAAAAATGGGACAGTATTCCAGGCATGAAATCCCACTGGAAAGAACAATAAGAACCTACTCTCCCCACTAAAATAATCTGGAAGCAAAGCACATGCTGAGGTTATAGCTAGTTTCCAACACTTTCTAACACATACATTTAAAAGACTCATCATCTGGACCTTTTGTTTTCCTGACCATGTCTATTCCAGAATCTCACTACAAAAAATTTAGGAATTAAAGTTTCCTTGATGAAGCAACAAGTTTAATGACATATATACAAAGTAACTCTTTTGAGGTGATCTTTGAGTTGAGTTCCTTTTGCAATCTGTAAATGTAAAATTAATTTTTATATTTAATAAGGCAGAATGTATTTTTTAATTCCCTACTTACAAGATAATAGATCATTACGTTTCCACTTTGACTCATTAAAATTCATTCTTTCTTGAGTTCAGTTATTTTTGGTCCTGAGTTTCTCTCTAGCATGATGATGCCAACTTTAAAGAAGAAAACATCAGGCTAGGTGAGGGGTTTGGGGTTCTTGTTTTTATTTCAAAACATCTCAGCTCAACTGAAGTTCATAAAGAATCTGAGCATAAGATATAGCAGAGAAAAACAATACTTAATCTGAAATCTTTAACAAAATGACACAAACTTTGTCCTAAAATACATACTCCTATTGAAACATTTGCTTCTTTTTTATAGTAGCTTGTTTAAAAATATTAAAGTTGGTAGCATTTTTTGGTCACTTTTTCTCAGTTGACTTAATTTGAGTGATCGATTATTTTTAAGTTAAAGGCAGAATTTTGTTTTAACTGAGGCTTAAACTAATATCAATAAGTTAATCTGTTTGATAATTTCCAATTCTTATTTAATTTTGTTTCAGGGTCATCTTGTGTCAATGACTGAAGCATTTTTTTCTATTTCGTATATAATTTTTTCTTTGTAAATTTTATCTTATTTGTAATCTAAAATGTTTTGCTAGCACCTTCCAAGACTTGGAGAATAATTTAAAAGTAACTAAATCTTACTTGGAAAATATGAGTAAAGACTTTTTTAAATGTGTACAATTTTACATAAACAAGTATACAGCATATGGCTCTTTGATCTTCCATTAAGCTAAAATAACTGTATACTCCCTCTTATATGAGCAGTCTCATTCTATTCCAGCTATTAGAAATTTAATTTATAAAAAAAGACACTAACATAGTAACAGATGTCATTTTAAAAACACAAGAAAAAAAGATCAGTTTTATTATATCAGAAATAGATATTATTTCTGTCATATAGTTAACAATTAAGTACAGAATGATGTTACCATCTTTTGTTTTCATTTGTTGAAAATTGCCTAGAATTTTGTTCCTTGACTCTGTTCCCATATATCTTATGGTAGTTTCTTTGCTTTTATATTTTTTGCTACCAGTAGTCAAATGCTATCTTTGGTTTTCATTTAAATGAATGGCCATCTATAAAAAGTCAAATAGAAAACTAAAAAAAAAAAAAAAAAAAAATTAGTGTAGTACACTGTAGTTACCTATCTCTGACAACCATAGAGATATATCCAGATTTTATTTTAATCCAGAGCCAGTCTAGTGACTTTTTAAAAAATAATTAAATTGAATTTTGTTTTAAATATTTATACAACAAAAAAAGTTGAGTAGATGTTGCAATCCACTGAAAGGGACAATAGGGTTAAAGGTAACATTATTCCCTCAACAATAACAACAACAAATCTTTCAGTTGAGGTCAGTTTTGTCGGGTATGGAATGCAGTCAGTGTGTGCAGTTGGACACGTGAACATATACACACATACTTCTGCTGGGAAACCCTTGATGGAGATTTGTGAAGGAGCAATGCAAGATATAACTTGTGTTCAGGTTCCAAGGTTGCAGGTTAAAACAAGCAAGGGAAGCATTACTTTTTCAGTGTTTTCTGAACCATCAGAATACTTCAAAATGATGTTTTTAAAGATGAGGAGATAAGACTAACAGTACAGATTGAACTGAAATTAGGATGCTACTTGTACATCAGCATTAGAACTTAAATAATGCAAATATGTTTTCAGCTTTATGTCTTTATAATCTTGCTTTCTATTTTTTAATTGCAAGTTAGTATTACACCCGTAAAATATCCAACAACATTTTGCAAATGGATAGAAGTGATAGTGGTTATGTATTTTGAAAAGCTAAACTGATCTTCAGAATATGAAACGATTGCACATCCTTTCTGTTGAATTGTTCTACCCCTTCTGTTTGCGTACATAATCCATCTATACTTTAATCAAAGTAAACAGTGTTGTTTGAGGAAATGTCCCTAGAAAAGAAACAGCCAAAAATACTGTTCTGCTGTTCAGAGAATATTGTTTTTTGAAACTAAAATATGGAGAGAAAACTCATTTTAAGTGAAGTCTAGGTCCTATTATTAGAGTCTAGGGGAGCTGAGATTAAACCAATGTTGCTTCAGGAATGACCACTAATAAATATTCTCGTTGCTATAAATGAAGACTGTTGCTTCAATTAAATGATAGCCCCTTCCTATTACTACTACTTGCAAAATTTTCTTTCTTTAGTTATTAAGTATCTCTAAATTATTTCATTGCAAAGTGGAGGGGAGTCATATTACATTAGGATAACAAAACATTTTAACACTTTGAGCCTTTAAACAGATGAAGAATAACCACTGCTTTTTAAACTAACAAAACAATTTATTTTTTTACAATTAATGATGCATTTATTTTCTTTATTTATGGCAACATTCTGCTAATATAGTCATAAGCTGAATTATTCTCTGGGTGTGGCAAGTTATAGAAATAAATATATTACAGCCAAGCACTGGGAGAATATATAAGCAAGAAAAAAATATCAAAATCATCAGAGTTATGGAACTCTAATTAAGCTAAAATACTAAACGATCTTACAACCAAATTCAGTGAACAGGCTTATAGTGTATATTGTTTAAAATTAGTAATGGACCAAAAGCTTGAATGTATTATTAATATGCAGTTATTACTAATCATCACAGGAAAACTAATAGTTTGTAGTTAAATTCAATGTAACTTTATATGTAAATTTTAAAAAATAATTACTTTGCTTTTTGTAGTTTTATTTTCCATGTTTCTGCAGTAAATCCAAAAAACATGAAAGTTTAGCTGAAGACTAATATCTGTGGATTAAAATAGGGTCCTTTGCCTTCAAACTTTTCCATGAAAACTTGAACTATAACTTATTAATAACAAGACAACGGATTCAATGACATAAGTTCATGAAACCAGTTTTGCTGATTTTTAAAAAATAATCTTACAGGTAATTTAAGGAGCTGGGCATGGTGGCTCACGCCTGTAATCCCAGCACTTTGGGAGGCAAAGGTGAGAGGATTGCCTGAGCCGAGGGATTAGAGACCAGCCTGGGCAACCTGACGAGACCTGTCTCTACAATAAATCAAAAAGTTAACTGGGCATGATGGCATGTGCCTGTAGTTACAGCTACTTGTAAGGCTGAGGTGGAAGGATCCCCTGAGCCCAACAGGTTGAGGCTGTGGTGGCCGTGAGTGTGCCACTGCACTCCAGCTTGGGCGACAGAGTGAGAACAAAATGTAAGAACAAAATGTGAGGACACTGGAAAATTTGATTTGATGTATATGTAGCCGATTAGAGGTTGCGTATTCAAGCACATTTATTTTGAAAACAATACATTTTAAGCAAATTGCCACAGTTTGGCATTGTCAACGTGATCTACGCTGTAATATGAAGGGATAGACCCTGGATTTTGAATCCTGCTATGAATATACCAACATAAATATGCAAATATATTCTTGTTTTCAAAAGCTCTAGCTAGAATGAATGTAAAGTCAAGAAACGAGGCTCTGTGGTGTAAAGGGAAGTCAAAATGTTTAAAGCACTTGTAACAGGAAAAGGACGCATGAACCGGAAGGCATCTGGATTCATTGTAGTAAATAGTAAGCTACAATTTCTCTAAAATATCATTTTGGTAGTTAAGATTTTATCTTTAGAAGTGTATGATGTTAGCACTTTTTAATTTAACAAAAAGAGAAAGGGCTTGAGGCAAGTTATGTTAGAGCTTAGTACTAGAAGTCTCAAAATGGGAAAATATCCACTGCTTTTTATATTCCAAATTCTTGGATATTTTGTATAAAAAAGTTGTTTGTTTAATAACTAGGGGGATGTATAGACTATCTTCTCTTTTATATGACTTTCGGTTGAACCTGTTTCATAAAAAGATACTCCTATAGTTTGAGGGCAGGAAGGATTATGAGGGATCTAATAGATACCCATTTTACTGTTGAGAAAATTGAGGCCAAGGAAGATCAATGCGGGCAGACACACAGCTAGACCAGTGGCAGGGACAAGGTATGATTATCACTGAATGACATCATATTATTACCTGCACAGAAGTTAGTAATAATTTTTTTTTCTATTTTTGGTGATAAGACAATATACCCAGGTGAGATTTGCCCAGACCCAATATCATTATTTTAAAAACAAACAAAAAAAGCCTGCGTTGATGTCCAGAGGTTCTGCATGTCATTTTTTGTTTTGTTTTGTTTTGAGTCAGAGTCTCACTGTTGCCCAGGCTGGAGTGCAGCGGCACACTCGCGGTCATCACAGCCTCTACCAGCTGGACTCAAGAGATCCTTCCAAGCCGGGCTCAGTGGCTCAGCCTGTAATCCCGCACCTTTGGGAGGCTGAGGTGAGTGGATTGCCTGAGCCCGAGGGTTCGAGCCCCACCTGGGCAGCGAGACCTCATCTCTACAATAAATCAAAAAAAAAAAAAATCAGCCGGGCATGGTAGCGCGTACCTGTAATTCCAGCTGCTCGGAAGGCTGAGGCGGAAGGATCGCCGGAGCCCAGTGAGGCTGCGGTGACCGGCAGCGGCCACTGCACTCCAGTCTGGACGACAGAGTGAGACTCCAACTCAAAAACAACAACAAAAAAAGAGATCCTTCCGCCCTAGCCTTCCGAGTAGCTGGAACTACAGGTATGTGCTACCACGCACATCTAATATTTTATTTTGCCTGGGCTGCTCTCGAACCCATGGACTCAGGCAGTCCTCTCACCCTGGCCTCCCAAAGTGCTGGGATTATAGGCATGAGCCACCATGCCCGGCTTCTGCATATCATTGAAAGCAAAGGTTGAAAGCCTTGTTTGTGGAGGAGACCTTGGGAGAAAAAAATCATCTGCTTTGCCTCAGTGACTTTAGTCAGGATCCCATTTAAGTTGTCCCAAACAGGACAAATCAGTCCAGTGTGAAAGGCTGATATAGAAGAGATCCCAGGATGTTTTTAGCCCATGGTCTCTTTCGTGTCTGAAAAAAAATTGATTAAAGGCCCGACTACAACAGAATTTCTAGGGTCAAGGACTCTGACACCCCCTCATGTGCTTAGTGATAAGATACCCCTTAGAAGTCGGGCTCGGTGGCTCAGCCTGTGATCCCGTGCCTTTGGGAGGCTGAGATGAGTGGATTGCCTGAGCCCGCGGGTTCGAGACCCGCCTGGGCAACTTGGCGAGACCTCATCTCTACAATAAATCAAAAATTAGCCGGGCGTGGTAGCGCGCGCCTGTAGTTCCAGCTACTCGGAAGGCTGAGGCGGAAGGATCGCCGGAGCCCAGCAGGTCGAGGCTGCGGTGGCCGGGAGCGGCCACTGCACTCTAGTCTGAGCAACAGAATGAGACTCCAACTCAAAAAAAAAAAAGATACCCCTTAGAGCACACTTGAAAAATGATATGTTCAGATTTGCTCCAATTAACAATCACGGGGGTTAAATGTTATTTTATTTTTGCTTTGGTGGGGGGGAACTGTATTACTATTTACACATATACATATAATATATATCCCCATAGAATATTCAAACCCCTCCCTCCACTCCTGTCTCCTGGAAAGTTGAGGACCAGCTGGCAGAAGTTCAAACTGCCCCTGCCCCTGGCTCTTACCTTATTTTCTCACACCAGTAAGGGTGGCGGGTGGTGGTTACTGGCCACAAATACTCCTCCTGCCTTCTCACCCCTAACCAGGAACATGAACAGAAGAATAAAACGGTCGAAGTCCTTGGCTGTGCCTTCGAGTTAAAAGCTGTTCTATCAATACCTTCATTTACCTGTAAATCGGTTGGTCTTCCTTCCTAAACTGTGAGTATCCCCATGGTGCCTGTTTCCTGTGTGTGTAGCTGGCCCTGCTGTGACCCGGGTCAGTTTTCTTCACCTCCAGGGCCTTTGTTTCCACAGCTGTAAAAAGAGTTCAACAATTTACAACACTCTCTACCTTTTTCACCACAAAAGGGCACTGAGTAGGCTTCAACAAGTATTTGTGGAATTTCGTTTTCAGAGAAGGACTAAGACTGGGAATATTGATGAAATGATCGGGTCACTTCAGAGAGTTCTATAAAGCACAAGAGAGGAAGAGATTGCTGCTCGACACTGGAAATTAATAGTTTTATTATTGGTTTTTGTACATATAACTAATAGCAGAGAGAAAGGAGGGAAAAGTCTGGATCAGATAATACAGTAAAGTAACAGTTTGTGAGGAAAGTGGGGGGAAAAAAAGAAAAACTATCCCCTTGCTGATGCCAGCCGTTAACACAAGCCAACGTCCTGACCAAACGTTATAAGAAATGTGTCTCAACTCTCCAAATTAGCAATTCATTTTCTTTTTCTTTTATTTTTTTGAGTTGGAGTCTCACTCTGTCGCCCAGACTGGAGTGCAGTGGCCGCTCCCGGACACCGCAGCCTCGACCTGCTGGGCTCCGGCGATCCTTCCGCCTCAGCCTTCCGAGTAGCCGGAACTACAGGCGTGCGCTACCACGCCCGGCTGGGTTTTTGATTTATTGTAGAGATGAGGTCTCGCCAAATTGCCCAGGCGGGTCTCGAACCCGCGGGCTCAGGCAATCCACTCACCTCAGCCTCCCGAAGCGTGGGATTACGGGTTGAGCCACCGAGCCTGGCTAGCAATTAATTTTTTTTTTTTTTTTTTTTTGAGTTGGAGTCTCACTCTGTCACCCAGACTGGAGTGCAGTGGCCGCTCCCGGCCACCACAGCCTCGACCTGCTGGGCTCTGGCGATCCTTCCGCCTCAGCCTTCCAAGTAGCCAGAATTACAGGCATGTGCTACCACGCCCGGCTGATTTTTTGATCTATTGTAGAGATGAGGTCTCGCTGCCCAGGCGGGTCTCGAACCCGCGGGCTCAGGCAATCCACTCACCTCAGCCTCCCAAAGGCGCGGGATTACAGGCTGAGCCGCCGAGCCCGGCTGCAATTCATTTTCATAAAAGGTTTCCTTCTGTTAGAATCAGATGCTTTTGCTTCATATGAATTTAGATAAGAAATTATTATCATAATACAGAATTTAGAGTAAAAGTGAAGGCTCGGTGGCTCAGCCTGTAATCCCGCGCCTTTGGGAGGCTGAGGTGAGCGGATTGCCTGAGCCCGCGGGTTCGAGACCCGCCTGGGCAACTTGGCGAGACCTCATCTCTACACTAAATCAAAAAATCAGCCGGGCGTGGTAGTGCGCGCCTGTAGTTCCAGCTACTTGGAGGACTGAGGCGGAAGGATCGCCGGAGCCCAGCAGGTCGAGGCTGTGGTGGCCGGGAGCGGCCACTTCACTCCAGTCTGGGCGAGAGAGTGTGACTCCAACTCAAAAAAAAAAAAAAGTGAATGAAAAGAAAAAAATGTGGAAATTTCAAAACCAATGAGTCAAATGTCAAATTACTGGATCATCAGTCCATGTGAATGTTTAGTAGTAATTCGATTTTGCTTTTAAAATTAGTTTTCTTTTCTTTTTTTTTTTTGAGTTGGAGTCTCACTCTGTCGCCCGGTCTGGAGTGCAATGGCCGCTCCTGGCCACCGCAGCCTCGACCTGCTGGGCTCCGGCGATCCTTCCGCCTCAGCCTTCTGAGTAGCTGGAACTACAGGCGTGCGCTACCACGGCCAGCTAATTTTTTGATTTATGTAGAGATGGGGTCTCGCCAAGTTGCCCAGGAGGGTCTTGAATCCGTGGGCTCAGGCAATCCACTCACCTCAGCCTCCCAAAGCACAGGATTATAGGCTGAGCTACTGAACCCAGCTTAAAATTCGTTTTCTAACTGCTTCCCTTAGTACTGAAGAATGTATCAATTTGGAGAGAGAGATATATATAGTTTTTTTAGTTGAAGTCTCACTGTCACCCAGGCTGGAGTGCAATGGCACGCTCATGGCCACTGCAGCTTCGACCTGCTGAACTCATGCGATCCTTCCACCTCAGCCTTCCAAGTAGCTGGAACTACAGGCATGTACCACCATGCCATGCGTGGCTAATTTTTTGACTTATTGTAAAGACAAGGTCTCGCCAAGTTGCCCAGGCTGGTCTCAAACCCCTGGGTTCAGGCAATCCTGTCACCTCAACCTCCCAAAGTGCTGGGATTACAGGTGTGAGCCACAGCACCTGGATTGGCTATTTTAATTTTATAGAAATAAGTTACAAGAAAAACCAGACTCTCTGGAAACTAATTGGAAGATATTCTAGACCAAACTAAAAATAAATAAAATATAGTTAGATTTAGATCATATATATTGGATTTAAAGAATTTCAAGTGCTCAGTTCAAATATCTATGATTGCTTCTATTTCTGATGGTTTCTTGAAATATTCTGTAAGAATTGCTTAGAACAAAAAAGACCTAAAATGTAATGCAGTGACTGTCCCTGGCTTGGACTCTCCTCTTCAGAGTTGAAATATTTGAACAGCATTTAAGAAAAAGAAAATTTTCTATAAAACTAAAGAACTTCAACATAATTGCTCCTTCTTGCAAAATAGGTTTCTCAGTGGTGCACTTGAAAAACTACAAAATTAACGAGAATAGCAGGGCTCTAAGAGAAAGGGAAAAAGATATGGCAAATCTTTTTAAAAATTTTGAAATACATACATTTATAGGACTCAGAATTCACTACTCTGTGATGATGAGTACTCCTGTGCATTTTTATGTTTAATTTATTCTCATACAATGAGGGAAGCTTAACGGAGCAAGGTGGGTGACTTAGAGCCTTTTCTTCTTCCTCATTTATTTAAAATAACTTTTTTTTTTGAGTTGGAGTCTCACTGTCACCCAGACTGCAGTGCAGTGGCCACTCCCGGCCACCGCAGCCTCGACCTGCTGGGCTCCGGCCATCCTTCCGCCTCAGCCTTCCAAGTAGCTGGAACTACAGGCACATGCTACCAACAACTGGCTATAAAATAACTTTTTTAAAGAAGCAGTTTGGCTGGGCACAGTGGCTCATGCCTATAGTCCCAGTACTTTGGGAGGCCAAGGTGAGAGGATTACCTGAGTCCACTCGTTCGAGACCAGCCTGGGCAACTTGGTGAGACCTGGTCTCTACAATAAATCAAAAAATGAGCCAGGCGTGGTAGCGCGCGCCTGTAGTTCCAGCTACTCGGAAGGCTGAGGGGAAGGATCGCCAGAGCCCAGCAGGTCGAGGCTGCGGTGGCCGGGAGCGGCCACTGCACTCCAGTCTGGGTGACCGAGTGAGACTCCAACTCAAAAAAAAAAAAATTGGTGATGATGGTTCACACCTGTAATCCCAGCACTTTGGAAGGATGAGGCAGAGAGAATGCTTGAGCCCAGGAGTTCGGAACCAGCCTGGGTCACATAATGAGACCTAGTCTACAAAATAATTTTAACAATTAGCCAGGCATGGTGGTATGTGCCAGTAGTTCCAGCTACTTGGGAGGCTGAGGTGAGAGAATTGCCTGAGTCCAGAAGGTTGAGGCCACCGTGATCACCTGCGCAAAAGGGTGAGACACTGACTCAAACCAACAAAAGAATTGAAGACATAGGTGTATTTACTTATTCAACAAATACAACAAAAAATTGTGCCCCAAATGGTGCAGGGCCCTGAGAGGACTGAGATGGGTTCATCAAGTGTGGTCCTTGCCTGCTACCCCTTAAGGGCGGCACGGAAATGCCGTTAGTGTTATTCCCGAATGTGTCAGTGATGAAGCCTCATGCCTGTAGCTATTTTCTTCCCCCTGCCCCTCACTCCCATATCCTCTTCCTTCTCGCCCCCCCACTCCTTCCTAGGCTAGACGAGTGAAGCAGTGGAAGTGGAGAAGAAACAATGAAATCTGTAGCTGGTTATGATCAGTCTTCTGTGAACACCACTGGACTCAGACCAGCCCTTACTTGAATGGCCCATTTTAAAGCTTTTATTTAGGGATTGGTCCAAACACCTCTTGAACACATCTAATGAGGTTATTTACATGCAAATATCAAAATGCTTTCAAAAAACACTTCTACCAAGTACAAGATTTACATATTTACACATATGTGGTTGTGTGTGTGTGTGTGTGTGTTATATATATATATATATATATTTTTTTTTTTTTTTTTTTTTTTTAATTGGAGTCTCACTCTGTCACCCAGACTGGAGTGCAGTGGCCGCTCCGGTGATCCTTCCGCTTCAGCCTTCCAAGTAGCTGGAACTACAGGCGCGTGCTACCACACTCGGCTCATTTTTGATTTATTGTAGAGATGAGGTCTCGCCAAGTTGCCTAGGCGGGTCTCGAACCCGCGGACTCAGGTAATCTGCTCACCTCAGCCTCCCAAAGCGCGGGATTACAGGCTGAGCCACCGAGCCTGGCCTTTTTCTCTTTTTTATAGTTGCATTTTTCTCACAATATGTGACCATGGCTTGTTTTCCAAAGGATTAATCTGCTGGGAAACCTTCTAAATGTACTTGCGTTTTATTAAACTGAGTGAAATCTTTGTGCTAGCAAACCTAGGAGTAATTAATGGCACATATGCTGCAGAAATGTGTGTTGTGTTCTGAGGAACTGAACCACTCTCCATTTATTTTCTTTCTTTCTTTTTTTTTGAGTTGGAGTCTCACTCAGTCACCCAGACTGGAGTGCAGTGGCACACTCATGGCCACAGCAGACTCCACCTGCTGGACTCAGGCAATCTTTTCACCTAAATCTTCCACGTAGCTGGAACCACAGGCACACACCACCACATCCAGCTAATTTTTTGATTTATTGTAGAGATGAGGTCTCACCAAGTTGCCCAGGCTGGTCTCAAACCCCTGAACTCAGCGGATTCTCTCGCCTCCACCTCCCAAAGTGCTGGGATTCCAGGTGTGAGCCACCACGCCCAGCTCCTTTTCATTCTTGTCTTCTAAAAAACATTTTTTGTATTATGCATTTTTATTTTTTAGAAAAAGGGTCTCTCTCTGTCACTCAGACTGGAGTGCAGTGGCACAATTGTGGCTCACTGCAGCCTCAAATTTCTCCCATCTCAGCCTCTTAAGTAGCTAGGACTACAGGCATATGCCACCATGCCTGGCTAAAACAGCTTTTTAGAGATGAGGTCTCACAGTGTTGTCCAGTCTGATCTCGACTTGTTAACCTCAAGTGATCCCTCCACTTGGCTTCCTGAGTAGCTGGACCATGGACACTCACAACCACACCCAGTTAATTTTTTTTGAATTTTTTTATTTTGGGGATCTCACTGTGCTTCTCAGGCTGGTCTTGAACTCCTGGGCTCAAACAATCCTCTCACCTTGGCCTCTCAAAATGCTGGGATTACAGGTGTGAGCCATCATGCCTGCCCTAGTTTTTTGTTTTCTCATAAATGAATATGCTTTAGCCACTATGGTCTCCTTTTTCAAATCATCAATTTGAAGTATTTTAGTTTTTATTTAAATACATTTACATTTACCAAAAAATGGAATTTCCAGTAATCCAATGAACACCCATATACCTTGTTGGTTTGTCTCTGCATAGGTATAAGCACTGCATATTGGAACTCTTTGAAAGAGGCTGCAGTCATGATTGACACTTCACCTGAAATACTTCAGCCTGCATCTTCTAAGAATAGTGACATTCTTGGTCTCGCCAAGTTGCCCAGATGGGTCTCGAACCTGCGGGCTCAGGCAATTCACTCACTCCAGCCTCCCAAAGCATGGGATTACAGGCTGAGCCACCGAGCCCGGCTCTATTTATATTTTATTTTAATTAGATTCAAGATGTAATCAATTTTTTAGTAAGGTTAGCAGAAAAGCAAATCAAGATTTAAGCATAGTTTTTGAAAATTGTATCTTTGTTGGGCTCGGTGGCTCAGCCTGTAATCCCGTGCCTTGGGAGGCTGAGGTGAGTGGATTGCCTGAGCCTGCGGGTTCGAGACCCGCCTGGGCAACTTGGCGAGACCTCATCTCTACAACTAAAAAAAAAAAAAAAAAAAAATCAGCCGGGCGTGGTAGCGCATGCCTGTAATTCTGGCTACTCGGAAGGCTGAGGCGGAAGGATTGCTGGAGCCCAGCAGGTCGAGGCTGGGCGACAGTCTGGGCGACAGAGTGAGATTCCAACTCAAAAAAAACAAAAACAAAACAACAAAAAAGAAAATTTAATCTTTTTTTTTGAGGCAGAGTCTCACTCTGTCGTCCAGTCTTGACCTGCTGGGCTCATGAGATTCCTCTACCTCAGCCTTCCAAGTAACTGGAACAACAGGTGCGCACCACCACACCCAGCCTTTTTGATTTATTGTAGAGACAAGGTCTCACCAAGTTACCTAGGCTGATCTCGAACCCGTGGGCAATCCTCTCACCACAGTCTTCCTAATGCTGGGATTACAGGCATGAGCCACTGCGCCTGGCTTGGAAATTTTTTTTTTTTTTGAGTTGGAGTCTCACTCTGTCGCCCAGACTGGAGTGCAGTGGCCGCTCCCGGCCACCGCAGCCTCCACCTGCTGGGCTCCGGCGATCCTTCCACCTCAGTCTTCCGAGTAGCTGGAATTGCAGGCGCGCGCTACCATGTCCAGCTAATTTTTTGATTTAGTGTAGAGATGAGGTCTCACCAAGTTGCCCAGGCAGGTCTCGAGCCCGCGGGCTCAGGCAATTCACTCACCTCAGCCTCCCAAGGCGCGGGATTACAGGCTGAGCCATCGAGCCCGGCTCACCCAATGGTTTTATAATCTATTGATAAACTTTGTCTGAATGCTATTATATTGAGGACCGCACAATGATTTTCTATTATTTGCACATGTATTCACTGGCATTCATCTGTCTAGAATTTTTCCTCTTTCTTTCCCATACTATTGTTTTCTGCTTCATTTTATTTTTTTACCTCAGGCAATGTGCTGATGGAACAAGGTTTCAGAGAGGAACGTCTCACACATGAGCATGAAATCCCAATCATGGCTGGGCATCGTGGCTCAAGCCTGTAATCCCAGCGCTTTGGGAGGCCAAGGTGAGAGGATTGCTTGAGCTCAGGGGTTGGAGACCAGCCTGGGCAACTTGGTGAGACCTCATCTCTACAATAAATAAAAAAATAAACCAGGCATAGTAGTGCGTGCCTGTAGTTCCAGCTACTTGGAAGACTGAGGTGGAAGGATCGCCTGAGCCCAGTAGGTAGATGGAAGCTGTGGTGGCTGTGAGCAGCATGCCACTGCACTCCAGCCTGGGCAAGAGTGAAACTTTGATTGAAAACAAAATGAAACAAACAAAACAAACAAAAAAAGAAAACCCAGTGATCATGCTTATGAACCACAAAAGGGTCATTCTTGGAGCGTCCGTGTGTGTGTGTGTGTGTGTGTGTGTGTGTGTGTGTGTGTGTGTGTGTGTGTACATCCTACACATATGAATATCATGTACAAACATATACATGGAGATTCACTCTTTCCTTGTGATATATGTTTACAAACATTTTCTGCAGTTTACCAGTTCTCTTCAGATTTTGCTTATGGTGTTTGTCAGTTGTTTTTTCTTTTTTGAGTAAGAGTCTCACTCTGTCGCCCACACTGGAGTGCAGTGGCCGCTCCCGGCCACCGCAGCCTCGACCTGCTGGGCTCCAGCGATCCTTCTGCCTCAGCCTTCCAAGTAGCTGGAACTACAGGCACGCACTACCATGCCTGGCTAATTTTTTTTTATTTATTTATTGTAGAGATGAGGTCTCGCCAAGTTGCCCACGCATGTCTTGAACCCTCGGGCTCAGGCAATCCACTCACCTCAGCCTCCCAAAGCGCGGGATGACAGGCTGAGCCACCGAGCCCGGCTTGTCAGTTTTTATACGTACTTGAATTTGTCAATCTCTTTCTTCTATTGTAATTTGATGTTGAGTTCTTAGAAAGGATTTTGCCATACCTAGGTTATAAAGAAATTCATTTATGTTTTCTTATTTTGGCATGGTTTTACTAATTGATTTCATTGCATCATTCTGTGTTTAAATGTATAGTCATAGGTGTACTAACGTCTTCTTAAAATGTTCACCATTTCTCCAATGACATTTTGTGATGTAAGAACTTGTTTGTAGCTGGGCTCGGTGGCTCAAGCTTGTAATCCCGCACCTTTGGGAGGCTGAGGTGAGTGGATTGCCTGAGCCCGCGGGTTCGAGACCCGCCTGGGCAGCGAGACCTCATCTCTACAATAAAATCAAAAAATGAGCCGGGCATGGTAGCGCGCTCCTGTAGTTCCAGCTACTCGGAAGGCTGAGGCAGAAGGATCGCCGGAGCCCAGCAGGTCGAGGCTGCGGTGGCCGGGAGCAGCCACTGCACTCCAGTCTGGGCGACAGAGTGAGACTCCAACTCAAAAAAATAAAAAAATAAAGTTGCCTCAGTGATGAATTTTTTTTTTTTTTTTTTTAGTTGGAGTCTCACTCTGCCACCTAGGCTGGAGTGCAGTGGTATGCTCACAGTCACCGCAGTGTCGACCTGCTGGGCTCAGGTGATCCTTCTGCCTCAGTTTTCCAAGTAGCTGGAGCAACAGGCGCATGCCACCACGCCCAGCTGAATTTTTTGATTTATTGTAAAGACGAGGTCTCACCAATTTGCCCGGGCTGGTCTTGAACCCCTGGACTTAGGCAATCCTCTCACCTCGGCCTCCCAAAGTGCTGGGATTATAGGTTTCAGCCACCGCTCCCAGCCAGTGATGAGTTTTATATATGAATAGTATGCTCATGTTCATGGAAGCTGAAGTATATTCCTACAAGTGGCTACTGGAATTTAAGAGCACCCTTTTCATACTGGTTTGGCAATTACCGTTATTTTGAGTAGGAGTCTCACTCTGTCACCAAGCTACAGTGCAGTGGCATGACCATGGCCTCCACAGCCTCGACCTGCTGGGCTCAGGCAATCCTTCTGCCTCAGTATTTCAAGTAGCTAGAACTACAGGCGCATGTCACCATGCGCGGCTAATTTTTTTTTTTTTTTGGTTTCTTGTAGACACAGGTCTCACAAAGTTGCCCAGGCTGATCTTGAACTCCTGGTCTTGGGTAATCCTCTTGTCTTTGCCCTCCAAAGTGCTGGGATTATACGCGTGAGCCACCAGGCCTGGTTACAATATTCTTTTTTTTTTTTGAGTTGTAGTCTCACTCTGTCGCCCAGGTTGGAGGGCAGTGGCATGCTCCTGGCCATTGCGGCCTGGACCTGCAGGGCTCAGGTGATCCTTCCACCTGAGTCTTCCAAGTAGCTGGAATCACAGGCGCACACTACTTCCAAGTGGCTGGAACTACAGGCATGCTAATTTTTTTAATTTATTTTAGAGACAAGGTCTCGCCAAGTTGCCCAGGCTGGTCTCGAACCCCTGGGTTCATGCAATTCTCTCGCCTCAGCCTCCTTAAGTGCTGGGATTACAGGCATGAGTTACTGCACCCGGCTACCTGTATTGTTAAAGGAAATGTTAAATTTCATTTAGAAGTTAGTGAAAATAATGAATATTAATGTATCAATAATTATACGTTTTCAAGTTATAGAGTACTTGAAAATAAATTTATGTTCCTTTTAAAAGAGAACATTTTCCATTGTGACTTCCCTGCACTTGATTTTCTTTTGAATATGAAATATAATGCTTCACTTATCTGACATTATCAGGAATCCCAGTTTCCATATGAATGAATTTTTTTGGTGACTTAAGCACCAATACTTTTGTAATTATATTAAATTGCCATTTTTCTTCCCTTATTAGATTAAAAATAGTTCTTAACCCTTTTTAGGATTATGACTGAATATATTTTCAACCTAGACTCTGTTATACTCCTTTTATACTTCAGCTCTTTAAATTCACTATGCTAATTAATTTGATGGAACTTTCTGATCGGGAGTTTTAATGGGTCCTACCAATCATTTCTCCATTATGTACTTATTCACTTTATACAAATGTTCATTGGGCACCCACTCCATGTCAGGGACTGAGGATGCAGTAGTGACAAGGCAAGCAAGTTACCTCACTGATCACCTCATCATTCTGCAACTTTCAAATTGCAGAACACACCAGTTGCATAGCACCAAGCTAGATGCATGCAGACCTTTTAGGGCATTTTGCTATACATGCTTAAAATATACAGCTGGGTGTGATGTCTCATGTCTGTAACTCCAGCACTTTGTAATGCCGAGGCAGGATTGCTTAAGCCCAGCATTTGAGACTTGCCTGGACAACATAGTGTGGTGTGACCTTGTCTCTCCAGGCATGGTGGCACGCACCTGCATACCCAGCTTCTCGGGCATGGAAGGACTATTTGAGCCCAGGAAATGGAGGCGTCAGTGAGCCTTGATCATGTCACTGCACTCCAGCCTGGGTGAGAAACTAAAAAAAAAAAAAAAAAAAGAACATAAAATGTACCATTTTAAGCATTTTTAAGTTCTGTGGTACTAAGGATATTTGCATTGTAGCACAACTACCACCACCATCTATCTCCAGAACTTTTTTTTTTAGTTGGAGTCTCATTGTCATCAAGGCTGGAGTGCAGTGGCACGCTCACGGGCCACCCCAGTGTCGACCTGGTGGGTCCGGTGATCCTTCCACCTCAGCCTTTCAAGTAGCTGGAACGACAGGCACGCGCCACCTACAGGCATGTTCCGGGCTAATTTTTTGATCTGTTGTAGAGACGAGGTCTCGCCACGTTGCCTGGGCTGGTCTCGAACCTGTGGGCTCAAGCAATCCACTCGCCTCAGCTTCCCAAAGTGCTGGGATTACAGGCTGAGCCATCAAGCCTGGCCGGCAAAGCCTTTTATGCCATTTGTGTGTTTGGTTTTTTGGAAGGTACTTAGACCTCCTTCTGTAGTCATTACTCCTGTTTGATGGTTTCTCACCTGATGTTTCACTTATTTACTTATTTCTACTTTTTTTTTGAGTTAAAGAGTCTCACTCTGTCACCCAGACTGGAGTGCAGTGGCCGCTTCCGGCCACTGCAGCCTCGACCTGCTGGGCTCCGGCAATCCTTCCACTCAGACTTCCAAGTAGCCAGAACTACAGGCGCGTGCTACCACGCTCGGCTAATTTTTGATTTATTGTAGAGATGAGGTCTCGCCAAGTTGTCCAGGCGGGTCTCGAACCCGCGGGGTCAGGAAATCCACTCACCTAAGCCTCCCAAAGTGCTGGGATTACAGGATGAGCCACCGAGCCCGGTTTAATTTTTTTTTTTTTTTGAGGTGGAGTCTCACTCTGTCTCCCAGACTGGAGTGCAGTGGCTGCTCCCGGCCACCGCAGCCTCAACCTGCTGGGCTCCAGAGACCTTTCTGCCCCAGTCTTCCAAGTAGAAAGAACTACAGGTGTGTGCTATCACGCCTGGCTAATTTTTTTATTGTAGAGACAAAGTCTTGCCAAGTTGCCCAGGCTGGTCTCAAACCCACGGACTCAGGTAATCCACTGGCCTCGGCCTCCCAGTGTTGGGATTACAGGCTGAGCCACTGAGCCTGGCCTCACTGCCCTTTAAACATCAATATCTAAACTGTTTCATAGAATACAAATATGCATTGATTCTGACGTTTGATTAATTTCAAATTAGTTGGGAGAGAAAAAGCAACTATACGTAATAAAAATTAACCCAAAGTATTAGGCCTGACATCAGGGGTAGGGGTATTTCAAACTAATAAGCCTTTATTTTACATTAGAAATGGTGGACTTTTTTTTTTGTTGTTGAGTTGGAGTCTCACTCTGTCGCCCAGACTGGAGTGCAGTGACCGCTCCCGGCCACCACAGCCTCGACCTGCTGGGCTCCGGCGATCCTTCTGCCTCAGCCTTCCAAGTAGCTGGAACTACAGGCATGCGCTACCATGCCCGGCTGATTTATTTATTTATTGTAGAGATGAGGTCTTGCTGCCTAGGCGGGTCTCGAACCCGCGGCCTCAGGCAATCCACTCACCTCAGCCTCCCAAGGCACGGGATTACAGGCTGAGCGAAATGCTGGACTTTTTTTTTTTTTTTTTGAGTTGGAGTCTCACTCTGTCACCCAGGCTGGAGTGCAGTGGCCGCTCCCGGCCACCACCGCAGCCTCGACCTGCTGGGCTCCGGCGATCCTTCCGCCTCAGCCTTCCAAGTAGCTGGAACTACAGGCACGCGCTACCACACCCAGCTCATTTTGATTTATTGTGGAGATGAGGTCGCGCCAAGTTGCCCAGGCGGGTATCGAACTCAGGCTCAGGCAATCCACTCACCTCAGCCTCCCAAAGGCGCGGGATTACAGGTTGAGCCACCGAACCCCGGCGAAATGCTGGACTTTTAACTGCCATCTTAAGAAAGTAACGTGTATTTGTGCTTAGCTCTCAAACTGCTACGAATTAGCCGGGCTCGGTGGCACAGCCTGTAATCCCAGCACTTTGGGAGGCTGAGGTGAGTGGATTGCCTGAGCCCACGGGTTCGAGACCCGCCTGGGCAACTTGGTGAGACCTCATCTCTACAATAAAATAAAAAATTAGCTGGGCATGGTAGCGCGCGCCTGTAGTTCCAGCTACTTGGAAGGCTGAAGCGGAGGGATCGCCGGCACCCAGCAGGTCGAGGCTGCTGTGGCCGGTAGCAGCCACTGCACTCCAGTCTGGGTGACAGAGTGAGACTCCAAATTAAAAAAAAAAAAAACTGCTATGAATTTCACAATATCCTTAGATTGATATGCCTGTCAGTGCTAACAGTGCTATGGTATCTGAGGAACCAGCTGGCAAGGGCCTGGGGGTGGAGGCCCACCCCTGCAGTCTCAGCTGTTTGAGGCTGAAATAGAACTGCCTGACCCCAGAATTTCAATGCTATTATAGTGCACCATGATCTTGCATGCAAAGACACTAGCCTGGGCAACATAGTGAGACTGTCCCTAAAAACAAAACCAAAAACATAACCAGCAAGGAAAGAAGTAATTACTTGTTCAATCTACAGGGAATATCTACATGACAGGATCTTTAACCTAAGACGGATATGCATAATGACCCTAAATTTGTACATAAAATTGTTATATTGGTTTTCTCATGTTCCTCTCAACTATTCTCTCGATTACTATTCCCCCACAAGATAACACTATTAGATTGGTGTATATTCTTATTCTACTCACAAAACCTGCCTCAGCCTTCCAAAGTGCTGGGATTACAGGTGTGAGTCACCAAGCCTGGCAACCCCTTTTAATTTTGTAGAGATGAAGTCTTGTTTTGTTACCCAGGCTGGCCTCTTAACTCCAGGCCTCCAGTGATCCACCCACCTCAGCCTCTCAAATTCCTGGGATTAGACATGAGCCACCACACCCTACATAAAAATGTTTTATATGTGTACTTTTTCTGGGAGGACAGAAAGCAGTTTCTTCAGATTTTTAAGGGCTCCAAGACCCAACAAGATTAAGTAGAAACCACTGATGCAGGCTGAATGTGGCAGCTCATCCCTGTAACCCCAGCACTTTGTGAGGCGGAGGCAAGAGGGCTGCCTGGGCTCAGGAGTTTGAGACCAGCCTGTGCAATGTGGCAAGACTAAGAGTAGGATGCCACTCTACCGCACTCCAGCCTGGGTGATGGTGAGACTCTGACTCAAAAAAATAACAGTAATAAGCCGGGCTCGGTGGCTCAGCCTGTAATCCCACGCCTTTGGGAGGCTGAGGTGAGTGGATTGCCTGAGTCCGCGGGTTCGAGACCCGCCTGGGCAGCGAGACCTCATCTCTACAATAAATCAAAAAATCAGCCGGGTGTGGTAGCGCATGCCTGTAATTCCGGCTACTCAGAAGGCTGAGGCGGAAGGATCGCCAGAGCCCAGAGGGTCGAAGCTGCTGTGGCCGGGAGCGGCCACTGCACTCCAGTCTGGGCGACAGAGACTCCAACTCGAAAAAAAAAAAAAATAGTAGTAGTAATAATTTAGATTCTAACCACTAACAGAAAAGAGACTCAAAAACATCTAAACTTGCATTTCCATTTGAACACTCAGGAAATCTAACACATCTAGCCTTTATGCCTAGAATCTGTTCATAAGATACATACCTCATGTTATTACACTCAGGCACCCACTACACTTCTAACAGCAGTCTCCATTTTCATAAAAGAACATATCTCACCGGGCTTGGTGGCTCAGCCTGTAATCCCGTGCTTTGGGAGCCCGCAGGTTCAAGACCCACCTGGGCAACTTGGCGAGACCTCATCCCTACAATAAATCAAAAATTAGCCGGGTGTGGTAGCGCGTGCCAGTAGTTCCAGCTACTTGGAAGGCTGAGACGGAAGGATCGCCAGAGCCCAGCAGGTCGAGGCTGCGGTGGCCGGGAGCGGCCACTGCACTCCAGTCTGGGCGACAGAGTGAGACTCCAACTCAAAAAAAACCCAAAAAAACCCCAAAACATGCCTCTTGATTGCCGGAAACCACACCTCCCACCCCATTCTCTTCCCACCCCCCAGCAGCAATCACCCCTGTAGTTATCATCTTTGTCCTTTCTGGTCTCTTTTCTTCTCAAACATCCCAGATATGCCACTAACCTGATTGTTGTTCCCTATACATAATATGCTCTTTCCTCAAATAGCTACAGATATCCCTCACCTTCAGATCTTTGCAGACTTCATGTCTCAGGGAGGCCTTCCAAGACTATTCTGTAAGGGCTGTTCTCTCCAGATACTGGCTAATGTTTTCACTTTACTGATGATATACTGCTTAAGTCTTTAAAGCATTCCAATTGTCAATAAATTATTAATATTTAGGGTCATGGGTTTCGGTTTCCTACTATTTGTTTTTTGAGTTGGAGTCTCACTGTGTCTCCCAGACTGGAGTGCAGTGGCTGCTCCCAGCCACTGCAACCCTGACCTGCCGGGCTCCGGCGATCCTTCCGCCTCAGCCTTCCAAGTAGCTGGAACTACAGGCATGCGCTACCACGCCTGGATAATTTTTTATTGTAGAGAGCAGGTCTCGCTAAGTTCCCTGGGCTGGTCTTGAACCTGTGGGCTCTGGCACTCCACTCACCTTGGCCTCTCAAAGTGCTGGAATTACAGGCTGAGCCACGGAGCTTGGCATCTTGTAGACAGGGCCTTGCTATAATGCTATGCTATTTACAGGCAAAATCACAGTGCAATACAACCATGAACTCTGGGCCTCAAATGACCTTCCTGCTGCAGCCTCCCAAGTAGCTGAGACTACAGGCATGTATGGCTGCACACAGCTCCCTTTTAAACAACCTTTCTTAACAAAAACCCTCTGAGGACCAAGAAAAAGATTGCCAACTGTGTTCTTTGGATATCCTTTATTGGCAAAAAGAATTTTTTAAGAGTCTTTTGAAAAGGTAGCTTTTTATTTTTTGAGTTGGAGTCTCACCCTGTCACCCAGACTGGAGTGCAGTGGCCGCTCCCGGCCACCGCAGCCTCAACCTGCTGGGCTCTGGCGATCCTTCTGCCTCAGCCTTCCGAGTAGCCGGAATTACAGGCATGTGCTACCACGCCCGGCTGATTTTGTGATTTTATTGTAGAGATGAGGTCTCGCTGCCCAGGCGGGTCTCGAACCCGCGGGCTCAGGCAATCCACTCACCTCAGCCTCCCAAAGGCGCAGGATTACAGGCTGAGCTACTAAGCCCGGCTGAAAAGGTAGCTTTTAAAATAAAGTTGTCTGAGGCACTAGTTCCACAGATCTACAAAATTCTGATCCATACATGATCAGAGATAATAAATCTAATTTTACTCCTATTGCTTCTGGACAATAAAAGGAGCTCAGGCTCCTAATACTTTTATAAAGGTCATCTGAAACATCCTCCCCTTTAATGTTGTATTATAGTCATTTAAGTGTTTTCTAACTAGAATATAGGCTTCTTGAAAATGTGAACTACCATGAACTCCTGGCCTCAAGTGATCCTCCCACCCTGACCTCCCAAAGTGCTGGAATACTGACACAAGCCAACATGCCCAGTCCTAGAAAAAACGTTCTTGTTTTTTTGAGGAGTCTCACTCTGTCGCCCAGACGAGTGCAGTGGCCCTCCGGCCACCGCAGCCTCGACCTGCTGGGCTGGCGATCCTTCCGCTCAGCCTTCCAGTAGCCGGAATTACAGGCATGCGCTACACCGCTGATTTTTTGATTTATGTAGAGATGAGGCTCTGCCCAGAACCGGCTGGAGTGCAGGTGACCACTCCCGGGCCACCGCAGCCTCGACCTGCTGGGCTCCGGCGATCCTTCCGCCTCAGCCTTCCGAGTAGCCGGAATTACAGGCATGCGCTACCACACCCGGCTGATTTTTTGATTTAGTGTAGAGATGAGGTCTTGCCAAATTGCCCCGGGGGGGGGGTCTCGAACCCGCAGGCTCAGGCAATCCACTCACCTCAGCCTCCCAAAGGCGCGAGATTACAGGCTGAGCCACTGAGCCCGGCTAGAAAAAACCTTTTTTTAAAGATGAGAAATATTAGAAAATTAAGTCCCAGGGTAGGCAAAATTTTACAGAAATAGGTACTGAGGAAATGTGAGGAAAAAGAACTGGTCCAATCTACCCAGCTATACTTCTCCATTGTACCACAATAAAGAGACAATCCCATTTTCAAAGAAATTAACTTTTATTTGAAAGGAGACCGACTACGTTTTCCCGTATCATCTTCTAAGGACTCTATAACAGTAACATGTTCAATCATCATCCCAATACCAACATTTCTTACAGCAAATTATACAACTGCTCTAGGTAATAAATAAGGGTTGTCCTTCACTGATTAAGGGAATAAACTTCAATAAGTTTAACACAGAAACCACATTTTAAGTTTCCAAGGCTTAACAGATGTATTTCAATACAACATGTTTTGTAGGAGTCCACAAGCTTTTCATCTCTAAAACATGACTTAATTTTTAGAAGGGCTAAATAGTTCCGTTCTTCAAAAGAAACATCTGAGTGTTTTCTTCTACAGCGTCGCGCTTTCTACACTCCACTATCTGCTCCATGCCTCCCCAGACAAACCTGACATGACCGAACTACTTCATGTGTTACTATCTTCCCCAAAAGAAAGTTTAGAAAAGGAGCTCCTCATAAATGCAGATCTCTAAGACAGTATCTACAACAAAAGCAGCTTTAAAAAGATCATTCTTTCCTCATTTTATATTCTGTAAAAGTAAAGAAAAAGTCTTTTACAAAGCATAACACTGGGGTTCCTTCTTTTTAGTCAAGATGTTTACTCAAAATGACAATGATACATCTTTAAGAGTATAATAAAAGTGTGAAAAACAGCAACACAATGGACAAAAATTGTAGATGTTAAACAAACCAAAAATTTTAGAGGATTCTTTTTAATGAGTAGGAAGGATCAGAAGCCTGAGGAAATCCAGAATTTAACAAAAAAGGAAAATGAAGAGAAAAAACATCCTTAACTGCAACCATTCCTTTATCAATAGCGTCCTGGAAGAGAAAGAGCAAAAAAAAATTAAGATGACAATAGTTTGACTTGCCTAATACTTTTCCAACTATTACTGCCACTATATAACCTAATATTCTAAAATGAGGGATTAATTAGAAAGAAGGTGTTTAATGCTACAAAAGCAAAGTTCACGTACTTGGGCTGTAGGAACGAGATCGTGACCGTGATCTGTATCGACTATAATAAGGAGAAGGTGATCTTCTTCTGTAAGAAATAAAACACTACTTAGCATGCCACATAATCACTTCACAGAGGCAGATGAAAATAAAAATTCTCTTCACTCAAAATAATAATGTGCTCAGATGATAACTAGTAAGTTTTCTGTGTCCCAATTAAACTAAAACAGTAAGTATATGGCACACCAAAATATTAGTAAATATAGATAATTAACCTCTGTTCTGAAAGCATAACATACAATCTATTTAATTTTAAAAAATTTTTTGAGTTAGGATGGATCCTCACTCCGTCACCCAGGCTGGTGTGCAGTGGCACACTCACAGCCACCCCAGCGTCAAGCTGCTGGGCTCTGGCGATCCTTCTGCCTCTGCCTTCCGAGTAGCTGGAACTACAGGCATGTGCTACCATGTCCAGCTAATTAAAGTTCATTAATTAAAGCTAATTAATTTGTTGTAGAGATGAGGTCTTGCCAAGTTGCCCAGGCTGTTCTTGAACCTGTGGGCTCAGGCAATCCTCTCATTTTGACCGCCCAAAGTGTTAGGATTACAGGCTTGAGCCACCGCACCTGGCCATACAATCTATTTTAAACATCAAGTTTTTATTCATACACATCAAAGTGCCAAATAACACAACTATTATCTACTTTAGAACAGAATCTCACATAAAACATTACCTGTACCGGTAATCGTAGTCTTCGTATCTGTCATACCCACGATCATATCCTCTATCATAGTAAGAATCTCGACGCCTGCCACCACCACCACCTCCACCGCCACCTCCACCGCCACCGCCGCCACCACTACTGCAGAAAAATGGAAATGATTTACATCAGCGAGTGATTATTTTCCAAGATAATTTAATACACATTGATAGCATACACAGACACACAAAGGAATCTAAGAGAGATAAGGGAGAAGAAACATTCATGCCATTTGTCTCCACATCTCATTTTACTGACTCCTATGGTATCCTGCTTTGGCTGCTATTCATTACATACATAAGCAAGAATGCCTTCAAAAAAAACTCTCAAAACTATGAAATGCTTTTGTATTAATGCACTGCCCAAATCATTAGGACGTTTTCAACAAAATGGAATGAAATGCTGTGCTCAGAAACAGCACCCAAATGCTGAAGTGTGTATATCTATGACTAATCGAAAGACAATGAATAAACACCAAGAATTTTTTAAAATAGCCAACCCTGAATACAAAAGAGAGCTAACTACCTTACACTAAGATTCAGCAGTAGTGTTAAACTATGGCCAGGTCTGATGTTTAATCCTCTGACAGTGAATTTTGTTTGTTTGTTTGTTTTGAGTTGGAGTCTCACTCCTTTGCCCAGGCTGGAGTGCAGTGGCACGCACGCTCATGGCCATTCCAATGTCAAACTTCTGGGTTCCGGCAATCCTTCCACCTCAGCCTTCCGAGTAGCCGGAACTATAGATGCGCTACTAAACCTGGCTATTTTTTATTGTAGAGATGAGGTCTCGCCAAGTTGCCGGGCTGGTCTTGAACCCGCGGGCTCAGGCAATCCACTCACCTTGGCCTCTTAAAGTGCTGGGATTTCAGGCTGAGCCACCGAAGCCGGCCTGACAGTGAATTTAAACTCCAAGCTGTTTCTCCTGGTGCCTTCCAAATTTTTAACCACAGGGACACTAAGTTTAGATTTCTGTAGGCTTTCCCTGACAAAATTCACAGTCCCCCAAGTGTTTCAAATTAAATGAAAGACTGTACAGTTGGCCCGTCATATCTGTGAGTTCCTCATTCGTGAATTCAACTGAGATAAAATACTTGGGGGAAAAAATTGTGTCCATACCGAATATGTACAGACATCCCCCTGACCTTGTCATTCCCTAAGCAATACAGCACAGCAACTATTATGTAACATTTATAGTACATTAGGTATGTTAAGTACAGTAAGTCCTCCCATACAAATGAGTTCCATTCTGAGAGCATGTTTATTTATAAGTCTAACAAAGTTAGCCTAGTTGCCCAACTAACACACTTGGCTATATAATACCAGCTATATCACCACTGCTTCTACACTTGCTTCCTGAATTTGAAATAAAGATACTGTACTACTGAACTCTAATACAATACTGTAAAGTACACCAAGGCACAACCATTTATAGAGGATGCATGCAATGTATGCCAGACACATGAATTAACTTATGTGACTGGATATGTGAATGCATGTTTGCATCTTTGGAAGTTCACATGCCAGCCGGGTTCAGTGGCTCAGCCTGTAATCCCACGCCTTGGGAGGCTGAGGTGAATGGATTGCCTGAGCCCATGGGTTCGAGACCTGCCTAGGCAACTTGGTGAGACCTCATCTCTACAATAAAATCAAAAATCAAGCTGGGCTCGGTGGCTCAGCCTGTAATCCCGCGCCTTTGGGAGGCTGAGGTGAGTGGATTGCCTGAGTCCGCGGGTTTGAGACCCGCCTGGACAGCGAGACCTAATCTCTACAATAAATCAAAAAATCAGCCGGGCGTGGTAGCACATGGCTGTAATTCCGGCTACTTGGAAGGCTGAGGCGGAAGGATCGCTAGAGCCCAGCAGGTCGAGGCTGCGGTGGCTGGGAGCGGCCACTGCACTCCAGTCTGAGCGACAGAATGAGACTCCAACTAAAAAAAATAAAAATAAAAAAAATAAAAAATCAGCCGGGCGTGGGAGCACGCACCTGTAGTTCTAGCTACTTGGAAGGCTGAGGCGGAAGGATCGCCGGAGCCCAGGTCAAGGCTGTGGTGGCTGGGAGCGGCCACTGCGCTCCAGTCTGGGTGACAGAGTGAGATTCCAACACACACACACACAAAAATAAAGGTTCACGTGCCTAGTACATTGGGAGGCCAAGGTAAGGGGATTGCCTGAGTTCAAGGGTTCGAGACCCGCCCAGGAAACTTGGCAAGACCTCATCTCTACAATAAATCAAAAAATTTGTTGGGTGTGGTGGCACACATCTGTGGTTCCAGCTACTTGGAATGCTGAGGCAGGAGGATTGCCTGAGCTCAGCAGGTCAAGGCTGCTGTGGCTGTGAGCATGCCACGGCACTCCAGCCTGGGCGAGAGTGAAACTCTGATTTTAAAAAAAAGGAAGTTCAGATTCACATGTAGGGGACTTATGTGTAATCTACAGATGATTATTTATGAGAGGATGTATATAGGTTATATGTAAATATGTCATTTTATTTTATTTTTGAGTTGGAGTTTCACTCTGTCACCCAGACTGGAGTGCAGTGGCCGCTCCCGGCCACCACAGCCTCGACCTGCTGGGCGCTGGCGATCCTTCCGTCTTAGCCTTCTGAATACCTTCCGAATAGCTGGAACTACAGGCGTGCGCTATCATGCCTGGCTAATTTTTTGATTTATTGTAGAGATGAGGTCTCGCCAAGTTGCCCAGGCGGGTCTCGAACCCGTGGGCTCAGGCAATCCACTCACCTCAGCCCCCCAAAAGAGCAGGATTACAGGCTGAGCCACCGAGTCTGGCTTAAATACATCATTTTAAACCAGGGACTTGAGCACCTGCAGATTCTGGTATCCACAGGTCCCAAACCAACACCCCCATGAATACTAACTGTATTCCCTCTTTCAGTCCAAAGAAATATCTGTGATTATTGCCTTTGATTATTTTAAAACATTATTTATGTCTTTATTTATGCTTTGAACATCGATAAAACCATGGTATCTTTTTTTTAAACACTAATCAATAAAATTTGCCCTATACACAGAGGCTTCCCAGATTACGTAACAACAGAAAAAGAATATTTAAACAACATATGATATTTTTCTAGTATTCAGTAACTTCTTTTTGTATAGTACCAAGAGAATTTTTAATTTGTCCTTTTGGTAAAAAAAAAAAAAAAAAAAAAAAATATATATATATATATATGACTCAAATATATACAAATTAAAAAACTTAAAAAAACTTTATCTTTTGATTAATCAAAAATCTGCACACATTCTAGGTTAGATAACAAAACTTGAAATCTTACTGAGTTGGTCTGCCCATGTAGATGCCTGGTGTTGGTGTGTGCGCCCTCTTGGTGATAGAATAATCCACACGTATTCTTCTACCATCCAGTTCCATTCCATTTGCCCTTTCCATGGCCTATAAAGGAGAGCAGGCACATAATTCACACTAGCCTTGAAGTAATCATTACTTAAAATTAAACAAAGTATTTGTAGTCCAAACAATGTAGCTTATACAAGGGATTACATAGACAATTCTATGACTCAACACTGTCCAAAACACATTTTAATTTAATTTACTCAGCCCAAATAGTTAATAAACTTTCCAGCTCTGGCTCAGTTCTCAGAGGAGGAAAAATCTTTTGAAGTCAAGTTTTTTGTAGGTTGCCAAAGTAGGCTGCCATGTCATACTTCCTACTATCCAGTCATTTCACTTACAAAGACTGACTTCAAACATTAAAAATAGCAAGTTAAACTCCATATAGGTTTTATGTACAACCTGCCTCCATTGTTGTTCTTTAGTTTGCAATCGAGTGTACTGGTAATACTCAGTGAACAGCCAAGAAGAAATGATGATACAAACAGACAAAAGTCTTTACTGATACTGAACCGATAGATATACAAGTTTAACTCTGACAAGAGACTATGTTCCTAGAAGATCAAGATATGTCTCTGGTCTCATCTTGCAAAAGAACAATTCTGACAGCATTATTTGGTTCAGGGGGGAAAAGAACCCCACCTAACTTAGCCTAGGCAACTTGGCAAGACCTCATCTCTACAATAAATCCAAAAATTAGCCAAGCTTGGTGGCACGTGCCTGTAGTTCCATCTACTTAGAAGACTGAAGTGGAAGGGGAAAAAAAAAAAACTTCACGTATCAAAATTCTCTTAAGTTTTTCTTTCTCAAACAGGGACTAGGAGTTTACCTCTTATTCTTTACTGCAGGCAAAACAGTTTTGGTTTTTCCGATGCACACAGACACTTTAGCAACCACTTCAAGAGGCCTGTACCTAAAGGCCAGGGCAGCCATAGCCATAGAGAAGGAACCAACCACTCAAAGCAGCCTGTTCAAGGTTTCAGTCTGGTTAACTAAAAACAGAAACTGCAGTTCAGCTGACAAGTCTAACCCAGTCAAGCCATTCCTTAAATCAAACACCACCACCTAGTGAACTGCAACTATAAATGAACTTCTATTGTCCTTAGAAGAGCAATAAAAAATACATAACCAAACGGAATTTTTAAGCTTGCCAAAAAGTACCCCATGTCTTTATACCGGGAACTCATATTTCCTTTCACTTTGCCCTCACGTGCCATCAATAAATGCAGTGATAATTTAACCACTTCAGCAAATGGAAATACTTGCAAGAAGTTTACTGAACCTAAGTTGCCATTTTTATTTTATCCAGAAGTAAACCAGGGAGGAGCGATCAAGAGATAACAAAAATGAGTTACAAGAAAAAAAAAAAAAATTAAGCTGGGCTCAGCCTGTAATCCCACGCTTTGGGAGGCTGAGGTGAGTGAACTTGCCTGAGCCCGCGGGTTCGAGAACCACCTGGGCAACTTGGCGAGACCTCATCTCCACAATAAATCAAAAATTAGCCAGGCGTAGTAGCGCGCGCCTGTAGTTCCAGCTACTTGGAAGGCTGAGGCGAAGGATCGCCGGAGCCCAGCAGGTCGAGGCTGCGGTGGCTGGGAGTGGCCACTGCACTCCAGTCTGGGTGACAGAGTGAGACTCCAACTCAAAAAAAAAAAAAAATTAAATTGTGCTGTTTTGCTTGTACTTTAGGCTAGATATTTGAACAGGAATAAAATCACAAATACATAACAGTAAAGAAGTTGTTAGAGGAACTATTATATACATGACATACAGCTGAAGTATTATTTTGTTAGAGTTATCTAGGATTTCTCAACCTCAGTACTACTGATATTTTGAGCCTTTTAAGCCCATGCTGTGGGAGAACATTCTGTGCACTCTGTGATATTTAGCAGCATCCCTGGCTTATTCTATCCAAGATGGACCAACTTTTACTAGGATTGCATTTTATCCAATTTTTATTACATTGCATTCAAAAACTGCTGAATCATAGAGTAGTAATGACCTATATCCAACTGCTATCACATGTACAATGACACAAAAAAAGAAATGATAGTACTTTCCATTAATGCCTAATAAAACTAATGTTAAACTTCAAATTCCTTAAAATGCAATTTTCTAACTCAGTAGTTATAAACTTTTAGTAGAGAGACAGCAAACCTAGGACTTTCTTTATAATTCAGTATTGAATACATTAGGAATAGCAGTATTTAAACTGACATTGATTAGGATCCTTTTGTTAGGTGAATTAAGAATAACACTAATCCGGGCTCAGTGCCTCAGCCTGTAATCCCGTGCTTTGGGAGACTGAGGTGAGTGGATTGCCTGACCCCGCGGGTCCGAGACCCACCTGGGCAACTTGGCGAGACCTCATCTCTACAATAAATCAAAAATTAGCTGGGTGTGGTAGCACGCGCCTGTAGTTCCGGCTACTTGGAAGGCTGAGGTGGAAGGATCACCGGAGCCCAGTAGGTCGAGGCTGTGGTGGCTGGGAGCGGCCACTGCACTCCAGTCTGGGTGACAGAGTGAGACTCCAACTCAAAAAAAAAAAAGGATAACACTAAACAAAAAACTACCAATGCTTCCCATGTATTATTTTTTCAATTGTAGAACAATGTTACTTAGAGAATGGAAAAACAAAGCTTTGTAATTATTCAAGGGGAGCTAATTATAGACATAAAATTAAACAGATTAATCCTAAACATTTTATGGCTCACTTTATTTTTCTTTCTTTCTTTATTTTTTTTGAGTTGGAGTCTCACTCGGTCGCCCAGACTGGAGTGCAGTGGCCGCTCCCGGCCACCGCAGCCTCGCCTGCTGGGCTCCGGCGATCCTTCCGCCTCAGCCTTCCCAGTAGCAGGAATTACAAGCATGCGCTACCATGCCCGGCTGATTTTTTGATTTATTGTAGAGATGAGGTCTCGCTGCCCAGGCGGGTCTCGAACCCGTGGGCTCAGGCAATTCACTCACCTCAGCCTCCCAAAGGCACGAGATTACAGGCTGAGCCACCGAGCCCGGCTATGGCTCACTTGAAAAAACAGACTTCAGTCAGAATAAACCTATTCCAGAAAGCATAAGCTGAAAGGTGAAACTGTGGCCACTCCAATTGTAAAACCAAGAAGAGTGTGAAATCAGGCCAGAGATACAAAGGATATATAATGTTTCCAGAACTTGTGTAACTGCACTTCAAGTCCCTGAAAGTAAAAAAAATTTTTTGAAAATGAAAATTATAAAGCAAATTTACCTCCTTCGAGTCATCTATTCTCTCGAAATACACAAAAGCAAATCCCCGTGATCGTCCAGTTCGCTGATCATAAACCACATTGACACCACTCAGTGGTCCATATCGAGAAAATACTTCACGAAGATCTCTCTCTGTTGTGTACAAACTGAGGCCAAACACTCCAAGACAAGTGTTGGGATCTGGATTTGCCTATTGAACAAAAATGGTATTTAACTTTAATTAAAAGCCAAATTAAAAAATACAAATACTTTTTTTAGAACACCTAACCCAACACACTAAGAACATACTGTTTCTAGTCATTTAGAAGGATTTTAGGAGAACTAAACCAGATCAGCCCTATTTTTTAGTTCACAGTATCCTCAATCCTTCTCTGGAATATACTTTCGAAACAGCCTGAATAAAAATGTTGCTCTCTAGCCCAGAAATTCTCAGAATGTATCTTAAGAATTTTTTCTCAGCTTAATATCACATTTCTAATTTATTCAAACATTTTACATTCCTTACAGATTTATACTTAATCTGACTTCATCTGTGCTTGCTGACTTAGATGCCTCACTGAAGCACTGGGCAACTTGGCGAGACCTCATCTCTACAATAAATCAAAAAATTAGTGGGCGTGGTAGCGCGCGCCTATAATCCCAGATACTTGGAAGGCTGAGGTGGAAGGATCACCGGAGCCCAGTAGGTTGAGGCTGCGGTGGCTGGGAGTGGCCACTGCACTCCAGTCTGGGTGACAGAGTGAGACTCCAACTCAAAAAAAAAAAGAATAACACTAATCAAAAAACTACCAATGCTTCCCATGTATTATTATTTTCATTCTTTAAAAAATTTTTTTTTTTGTAGTGACAGTCTTGTTTTATTTTTCAGACTGGTCTGGAAGCTCTGGCCTCAAGCAATTCTCCTGCCTTGGCCTCCCAAAATGTTGGGATTGCAGGCATGAGCCACCATTCCCAATTCTTTACCTTTATTTTTTTTTGAGTCAGAGTCTTACTCTGTCTCCCAGGCTGGAGTACAGTGGCACACTCAGGTCCACTGCAGGGCTCAGGTGATCCTTCCACCTCAGCCTTCAAAGTAGCTGAAACTACAGGTACTGCAACCACACCCAGTTAATTTTTGATTTATTGTAGAGACAAAGTCTTGCCAAGTTGCCCAGGCAGGTCTCAAACCCAAGAGTTCAGGCAATCCTCTTACCTCAACTTCCAGTTCCTTTTCATTCTTTTTTTTGAGTTGGAGTCTCACCTCTGTCGCCCAGACTGGAGTGCAGTGGCACGCTCCAGGCCACCGCAGCCTTGACTTGCTGGGCTCCGGCTATTCTTCCGCCTCAGCCTTCCAGGTAGCTGGAACTACAGGCGCGCACTACCACGCCCGGCTAATTTTTGATTTATTGTAGAGATGAGGTCTTGCCAAGTTGCCCAGGCGGGTCTTGAACCCGTGGGCTCAGGCAATCCACTCACCTCGGCCTCCCAAAGTGCTGAGATTAACAGGCTGAGCCACCAAATCCGGCCTCGTTTTCATTCTTTAGCAAGGATATTTTCGGTATCCCCACAATTCAGACTTCCGAAATAAATGCAGAGATTTCAAAACAGCATTAGTAATGACATACTTGGCTGGGTTCGGTGGCTCAGCCTGTAATCCCTGCAGTTTGGGAGGCCGAGGTGAGTGGACTGCCTGAGCTCGCGGGTTCGAGACCTGCCTGGGCAACTTTACGAGAATGCATCTATACAATAAATCAAAAAATTAGCTGGGCGTGGTAGCGCACGCCTGTAGTTCCAGCTACCTGGAAGGCTAAGAAGAAGGATTGGTGGAGCCCAGCAGGTCGAGGCTGCGGTAGCCAGAAGCTACCACTGCACTCCAGTCTGGGCAACAGAGTGACTCCAATGCAAAAAAAAAAAAAAAAATAATGACATACTCCACTACAGTTAAGTGAGTCAGTATCATGTGTGAGAAGCAAAGCAGAATACAGCACAGTAACTTTGGAGTCAGGCAGCCTGGCTGAAATCTGGGTTCTGCCAGTTAGCAAAAAACTCCTCAATGTCACACACTCAACACTCAATTTCCTTATCCCTAAAACATGATAACTTGCCTAACAGAAATATTATCAGCATTAAAAGTACTGAAAAAAACATGCTATTATTATTACAGAGTTTTTATCATTTCCTTGCCCCTCACCCCAGGTGATGCAACTCAGCTTACGCTTTTTTCACTTTAATTTTTGGAACATATTTCTTCCAAATTTCCATCTCCTTTTTAACTACTCAACGTTAAAAGAAAAGATACTCCCTTTGCATCCTCTGTCACAAAACTGCAAGCTTACTAAGGATGGTGGCATTTCCTTTACCGGCATACTCATGATATAAAACGTCTTCCTTTTATTTTAAAAGCTAAAGCAGCTTATTAAGGAAGTTTCTGGAGAACCACCTGAACAATGGCTAAGCTTTCATAAAAAGCAAGCTATCAGCCGGGCTCGGTGGCTCAGCCTGTAATCCCGCGCCTTTGGGAGGCTGAGGTGAGTGGATTGCCTGAGACCGCGGGTTCGAGACCTGCCTGGGCGAGACCTCATCTCTACAATAAATCAAAAAATCAGCCGGGCGTGGTAGCGCACGCCTATAATTCTGGCTACTTGGAAGGCTGAGGTGGAAGGATTGCCGGAGCCCAGCAGGTTGAGGCTGCGGTGGCCGGGAGTGGCCATTGCACTCCAGTCTGGGTGACAGAGTGAGACTCCAACTCAAAAAAAAAAAAAAAAAAGCAAGCTATTACGCCACAACCAAATACACAGGAAAGAGAAAGCAAATTTTCATTAACTTTTATAAACCACATACCCTGCTGCCTGTATGTCTTCTCCGGTTAGACATTGGAGAATGACTTCGGCTCCTTCGCCGCCGGTATTCTGGTGTGTATGACCTACTTCGAGATCGTCTCCTATGAGAGTGAGAGTGGGATCTGGACCGAGTGTAACGTCTATGAGAATGTCTCCTTGACCTTGACCTTTGAGAGAAATAAATTTCAGTAAAGATAATGGAACAAAACGGCTAATACCCTCCCTCTTCCAAGGATGTAAACATACATATATCCCTACCTATACTTAGCTCCTTCCTCCTTTTTGCTGAGTTGAAGTCTCACTCTCAGGCGATCCGTCTGCCTCAGCCTTCCAGGTAGCCAAAACTACAGGCACGTGCTACTATACTTGGCTAATTTTTGGTTTATTGTAGAGATGAGATCTTGCCAAGTTGCCCAGGCTGGTCTCAAACTCCTGGATTCAGGCAGTCCTCTCATCTCTGCCTCTCAAAGTGCTGAGATTACAGGCATGAGCCACCACGCCCAGCCCTTCCTCCTTTTTGACGAAATATACTTTTTCCTGTACTTTTAATTTTTGAGTTGGAGTCTCACTCTGCCGCCCAGACTGGTGTGCAGTGGCCGCTCCTGGCCACTACATCCTCGACCTGCTGGGCTCCGGCGATCCTTCCGCCTCAGCCTTCCAAGTAGCCGGAATTACACTACCATGCCCGGCTGATTTTTTGATTTATTGTAGAGACGAGGTCTCGCTCCCCAGGCGGGTCTTGAACCTGCGGGCTCAGGCAATCCACTCACCTCAGCCTCCCAAAGGTGCGGGATTACAGGCTGAGCCACCGAGCGTGGCTCTTTCCTATACTTTTAAATCACAACTTCCTTCTTGTTCTCAGTCAATCCCTTATACAGTGACCCTTTTCATTTCACCTTACTAACATCCATACTAACATGTTAAGGCTCTGTGTTCTTAAAAACAAACAAATAAAACAATTACTGCTATCACCACAATAAAATCCTTTAATTCTTAGCTAGGCATGATGGCACATTCTTGTAGTCCCACCACACATGTCTAAAGTTCCAGTTACTCAGAAGGCTAAGGTAAGGGAATTGACTGAGCCCAGGAGTTGGAGTCCATCCTGGGAAACAGTGAGATCTCATCACTATTAAAAAAAAAAATCCTCTGAGTCTTGCCGCCTTCTCCAATATAGTTCTATATTCCCTTTGCTGCTAAATATGATTTCCTTTCCAATCATTTTTTTTTTTTTTTTTGAGTTGAAGTCTCACTCAGTCACCAGACTGGAGTGCAGTGGCCGCTCCTTGCCACTGCAGCCTCGACCTGCTGGGCTGCAGCGATCCTTCCATCTCAGCCCTCCAAGTAGCTGGAACTACAGGCACGTGCTACCATGCCCGGCTAGTTTTTGATTTATTGTAGAGATGAGGCCTTGCCAAGTTGCCCAGGCGGGTCTTGAACCCGTGGGCTCAGGCGATTCACTCACCTCAGCCTCCCAAAGCGCGGGATTACAGGCTGAGCCACTGAGTCTGGCTTCCAATCTTTCTTTAGCAGCTGTAATCTAATAACTGCTAAATTAAATCATCAATCTTAACACCCACCTCATCTATTAGATGAAAGCATGACATTAAATTTTTCAGGAGTTCCAATCTTTTCTTTAAATCAAACAATAACAAATACTATAAGTAATAATAAAAAAGAATGGCTGGGCACGTTGGCTCACACCTGTATTTTCACATTGGGAGGCAGAGGCTAGAGGATTGCCTGAGCCCAGGGGTTCAACACCAGGCTGGGCAACTTGGTGAGAACTCGTCTCTACAATAAAAAGTCAGGCATCATAGTGGGTGCCTATAGTCCCAGTTATTCAGGAGGCTGTGGTGAAAGGATTACCCGAGCCTAGCAGGTTGAGGTTGTGGTAGCCTTGAGCATGCCACTGCACTCAAGCCTGGGCGACAGAGCGAAACTCAACTCAAAAAACAAAAAACAAGGGAATGAAGAGTGTATATGCTATTTAATGCTCTTGGTGACAACCAAATAATATGAGACTACCTAAGGGTAGAAAATTCTAGGTTGAGTGTGGCAAATGCAAAGGTTCCAAGGCAAAAATACTCTCATTTCTATTTCCACACTCAAATTTTATCCACTATTATTCTGCACACATAGATTTAATTAACTGAGTGATAAGGCAATGACCAGGGATGAAAATCAAAAATGCTTCTCACCGGGCTCGGTAGCTCAGCCTGTAATCCCACGCCTTGGGAGGCTGAGGTGAGTGAATTGCCTGAGCCCACGGGTTCGAGACCCGCCTGGGCAACTTGGTGAGACCTCACCTTTACAATAAATCAAAAAATTAGCCGAGTGTGGTAGCACACGCCTGTAGTTCCAGCTACTTGGAAGGCTGAGGTGGAAGGATCGCCAGAGCCCAGCAGGTCGAGGCTGCAGTGGCCGGGAGCATGCCACTGCACTCCAGTCTGGGCGACAGAGTGAGACTCCAACTCAAAAACAAAACAAAAAAAACCCAAAAAACCCCAGAAAAAACAAAAACGCTTCTCAAAGCATTCTGATAACCAACAAGTACAACACACACCAACTTTCTCTGCACTAAATGACATGTGAATCTCCAATGGAGAAAACTGTTTTGCTGTTGTACAAATATCGTTGGCATAAAACCAAACACAAATTTTCAAATGCCAAGCACATTTAAATCGATAGCTAGTATTCAACAGATTGAGCCAAGAGATGATTCTAAGTCTTTATTTAGAATATATTATACATTTCTAAACTGCAGTCCGAGAAAAATAACTTTGCAATTGAGTCTCTGGTGAAACTTCTACACAAAATGCAGTCAAAAATTCCTTTGTCCTAAAAAACCTAAGAACAGCAGCCTAAGCATTATTTTAAACACTTACCTGGATTTTGATCTTGATCGAGAATGGGATTCAGAGTGTTTGGAAACTCTTGATGGACTACGAGATCCTGACCTGCTCTCCGATTTTACACGAGCAGGAGTTCCCGTTGGAGATTTTGACTGAGAGCGAGACTCCTAACAAAGAAGACAGTATTACAAATGGCACTGGTCACGTAGATGCCTAACACCTAACATTTAAAGTACCGTAATTATTTATATTGATTGCTCCTGAAAAACAAATGGTTAGGCAACACCCTCCAGAAAAAATTTCAGCTCATTAATAACCCATTGTTAATACTGCTAACTGTCCTCAATAATTTCCTACTTGAACCAGATCACCAATTCTCTATTAACTAAGTAATCATGCAAATTCATCTACAACTTGATCATACAGACACTGGAACATAAACCATACATTTACTTAACCTAGGACCCATTCATTCTTCCAGATTCTTTTAATTCTACTTCACTCTTGCTTTCTACTTCTCTTCATTCTTCATTGAGTTTTTCATTTTTCATACTTCGTGTATTCTTCCCCAATTCAAACAATTCAAAATAGCCTTAAAAAAATATTCAAGTGCTTCTATCTGACCAATCTTCTGTTCAATTTTTTCCCCCATTCAATTTTAATTTTCTGATCTTTAATACTTTTCATTAGCCTTCTTTTATCTTGATTTATCTTCCACATTCTTGGAAAAAACTCTTCAATTTCTTCACGAACATTAACCTTAATGGAAAAAGAACATTTAGTATATTTAAGCACGTGGGGATTATAAAACTCTGCTGGAGTTCAGAATGTTATCTACCAAATGGAAAAGCCAGCAGGTAAAGTGCAAATAACTAGTTTAATTTTTAAAAAAACAATTTTATAGTCTTTAAAATTGTTCAAAAGTCTAGTTTCTAACAAAGAATTTACTGAATTTCTCTAAATTTTTTTTACCATACTCTTCACCCTCCTCCCCTTTAATGTTTCATTCTAGTTCCTAAAATGTGAACAGCTTTAATATAAATACTTAATCCAAACATAAATCTAATATTAACTGTATTCCCCCCAGCCTGTGTTTAATTTCCACTATTTTATAACCTGGAGATTCTTGAAATAAGCTTTTACTAAGTCATGCTAAGAAACCAAGATATAGTTAAAGCAAAGCATCCCAGGCTGAAATATGATTGTACACACCTGTCTAAATCCACGTATTACAGCACACATGCCAAGGCTCAAAAAAGTGCAAAAATTAGTAAAACTACTAAGACCTTCTCCCAATTTTGTTTGACCACTACCTTTGCTCATTCTGACTTAACCAGAAAGATACGTTCTGAAGACAAACAAGCATACTGAATAAACTAAGTGGAAGAGGAATTCGGAAATTCTTGAAATTACCCTTTGGGTTAATCCCCAAAATAATGCGTTTTTGCAACCATGTCACTTAAAATGCCCTATTAATCACAAAATATCATGATGAGCAAGAAGTTGCAAAATCTGCATCATGGTCTTTTATCTTTGATCCCACCTCTTCATAGTTTTTACATATTTTATGTATTCATGTATACTTGTACTCCCTTTAGTGACGATCTTGTTAACAGAAATCTGGTTTCTGAGAGTTGGATACAAATCAAAACTTCCCAAGTAATTTATTATTAATTAAAAATTTGCTTTTAAATTTGACAGACATGAGGCACTTATGACCAAAACAGGGAGGACAGCTTGGTTCCTCTGTCCATTTAAACCTTGACTATTAGCGTAAACAATTAATCTAGTTTTAGAAAAGTAATTTCACACCAACTTTCATTTATGCCAAAAAATCATCACACAACTTTTTAAAAACAGCTTCCTTAAAACTTTTCCTTTACTCATGTTTAATGCCAAAAAGACTTATCAAGAACAGTACTAATGCTAGTACTAATGCTAGGTCTTTCCATTTTTTTTCAGCTGAAAACAAAACTGAAACATATAGCCACTTTTCTGTTCAATACCAACCTTTCCCATTAGGCTACCTACAAGTCTTTCACCATATTTCAGACACTCCTGGGCAGATGCCTGGAGCAGGCATAGCAACTTGGGCCTTTTCATTCATTGAAAATATTAAAGCATATTAAGTACCTTTAAAAAAAAAGTATGGCTAATATGTTTGAGGTTTCACAGGCAGGGGTTCGTTAACTGAACTGATAAAAAATTATTTTTCTCTTTTTATAAAACAGACCCTCTGGCATAACATTCATTTATGCTGTTGAACAGCAGTAGCTGGAGTAATATCTACAAATATCAACACCACAGTTCTTGTTTTTTGCTGTTGTTTTTGTTTTGGGTTTTTTTGGTTTTTTTGAGTTAGAGTCTCACTCTGTCACCCAGGCTAGAGTGCAGTGGCTGCTCCTGGCCACCGCAGCCTTGACCTGCTGGGCTCCGGCGATCCTTGCACCTCAGCCTTCCAAGTAGCTGGAACTACAGGTGCGCGCTACCATGCCCAGCTAGTTTTTTATTTATTGTAGAGACAAGGTCTCGCCAAGTTGCCCGGGCGGGTCTTGAACCCGCGGGCTCAGGCAATCCACTCGCCTCAGCCTCCCAAAGTGCTGGGATTACAGGCTGAGACACTGAGCCAGGCCCACAGTTCTTGTTATACATAACTTATCAGAAGGTTTGCTTTATAAGATACCGTAAACCTTCAATTTTACTAGAATAGAAATAAAAACCTTATATTAAAACACGGTAACCCAGCAACATGTGAAAATTTAACTTTTAAATCTCAGTTCTGGAGTAGCAATAAAGCATTAAGGTAAGACAGAACATCTTTTTTTCCCACATATTTTAAGGGAAGCTTTGCTTTCTATTATCCACGGTGTCTATCACAAATACCTAAACTAAATTGCAAACAGGAAAAAAATAAAATAAAATAAATGCTGGCAAGGAGTGGTATCTGCCTAGTTTCACTAGACTACCTGCTCTTAACACTGTCTCGTCAGGGAATTCTAACAAATTCCTTGATAACCTGGCTCCTGAATCCAACAACCATTAACTAAGCTGCCTGGTTGACATGGGCTGATTAATGCTTCAATTAACTTAAATAATGGATTTTAACAGAAATCTTAAGTGGGCCTCCAGTCTACCTTACATGCTGTAAACCAGAAGCTAGGAGAAAGTTCTCACAGCACAACCTGCTTAAACAGGTTTTTGTTTTGGTGTTTATTTGCTTGTTTAGCTTAAGTTTTTGTTTTGTTTTGGAGTCAGAGTCTCATTCTGTCACCCAGGCCAGAGAGACTGCAGTGGCACAATCACAGTTCACCCCAGCCTCAATCTCTTGAGCTCAGGTGATCCTCCCACCTCAACCTACTGAGTAGCTAGACTACAGGCATGCGCCACCACACCTGGTTAATTTTTTAAATTTTGTAGAGACCAGATCTTGCTATGTTGCCTCGGCTGGCCTCAAACTCCTGGGTTCAAGCAATCCTCCTGCCTTGTCCCCCCCAAAGTGCTAGGATTACAAGTGTGAGCCACTACGCCTGGCCAGTTTTTAACTCTTCTTTATAAAAACATCTCTGGTGGTGGTTGAAAGATAAAGCCAAAAAATGAGAGAGCTAACTATGAACACCAAGAAAGTATTACAGTGAATCCAAAACAAGCCTTCCAAAAACCATTCTTCTGTGTAAAAATAAGGTTGTATTTTACACTCTGCAAATAATCACAGCAACCATGTACTATTCTTTTAATCAGGAAATGGGTTAGTATATATATGTACATATTATTTCAGAAGATAAACAAATCCCACAGCAAGCAATAATTGCCATCTTTTAATACAACCTATATTAATGATGAAAAATTCCAAGACTATACATAGGCATAGTACTTCATACCCACTAAAATAAACACACAAACTAATATAAATGCTACACTGTAACTCATTCCAATTCCAACATTAAGTCAGGCAAATTCTAAGCCAGATAACAGTGCCAAATTTACACAAATCCAAGTCTAGGAGTATAATACAAGATGTAAAAAAACTTACTCAAAATATTTTCCTACTATTTTATAAAATTAGACCTCTATTTCTATAGAAATACACTAGTGCATTTAATTAAATCTTAAGTCTCCAAATAGAAGAAAATGTATTTAAATTACCCAAATACTATTATAACATTTATTGCACTAAGAACTTCATTTGTTTGTGTGTGTATGTAGAGGGGTATGGGGTCTCACTACGTTGCCCAGATTGGTCTTGAACGCCTGGCCTCAAGCAGTTCTTTCATCTTGGCCTCCCCAAAGCGCTGCGACTATAGGCCATGAGCCACTGCACCAGCCCCCCCCCCGAACTTCATTCTTTAGACTTGTAAGAAACTCTGTATTTACTCAGTATCAGTCTACAAATTACATTTCTGTCTCCTTCCTCTAGGGTATGACAGGATATTTAAAAAAAACCCTTAGACAGCTGAAGAAATACTTTCAGTCTCTTCCTAAACCCTAAGTACCATTAGAGCACTTCCTTAAAAAGAAAATACTGATTGCTCATAGTATTAGCTAGTTTTGAACAATAATTTCCCTTCTTTTAAAGTCCTATCTGCATGCTGCATTCTGACTGAGGTAAATGTGGTCTCAAAGATATTCTAAAACTCTTTTGTTTATTCTCTAACATCTGGAATAATTCTGGGAACTTTTTATCATAAATAAATGGCTTGGTAATTGGCACTTAAACAATCAAATTTAGAGCTATACCTTAATTGTGAAATTACCTGTAAAAATTATAATCTCTTTACATAAATTTTAATTGTGGCTCATATACCTATCATCTTAATGTTCAAAAGCTAATGTTTAAGTGGCAATTTCAAAGGTAGAGAAAACAAGTTTGTTTATAAGGACTAAAGTGGGTTAGCTGTATTAATAGCAAATAAATAGCAATTAAACCCAAACTACTAAGAACTTGTTATAATGTTTTCTACATGTTCTCATCTTCTGGTGTAAGGCATTATTTATAAATCTTGAGAGTCAGATGATAGGGCCCTGGATTCCAGGTAAAATCCTAACCTCCCTCAGATCAGTCAGGCCTAGTCACTCACATATTTGGTGAACATCACAGACAATAAGGATTACACACAACTACATATATAAGTAACTTAGAAGAGTGAAGGGAACCACATTTCCTTTTTTATTATTCCCTCTCAACTTTTCTTTAGGGTTTGTAGTCTTTTCCTTGGAGGATCATTATCATTTTCTCACCTCTACTCCTGGCCTGATAAATGTTAGGAAAGGAACAAGCAATAATCAGTATTTACTCACTATGTGAATATTCACTTTTCTACAAAGGCCCCAGGGTTAACTGTTTGATGCCTGAGTACCCACTGATACTATCAAAGAGAAAATTTTTACACTGCCAGGCAAGTTCTATGAAATAATCATGCTAGTTACTTATGCCATTTCACACTTGTTATACTGTATACACTATACCTCATCCTAGACCAGATAGGTCAAAAAGTTCAGTTCATCTGCAAAATTAGGCCTGCAGACAAAAGTATATTTTAATATAGCTAAATTTTTTAAAATGACTATCTTCCTTTAATATGTAAACCCCTCCACACTCCCTCAGATTTATATATTCTGTTTATTCTCATTTTAGAAACAGTACAAAATATAAAAGCATCTGACAGGTCTGTAAAATTAGTTATGCACTGTGGGTATAATTACTCACACTACAACTTTTCAAAATCCTGCCTTCTACTTGTATTGAGCAAATTAGTACTACTTAGTGAATGAAATAATCTAAAATACGAAAATGTGAGCTTCAAGGTGTTTCCTTTAATTTACAACTTCTTTGCTTCAATAGTGGTGGGAAAATAGGAAGCATTAAAATTAGATAACTGATGGTACCTAATTTTAGGAAAATACATTAAACCCAGGACAAATAAGATTTTTTTCAGGTTTAACACTATTCCTACTATAAGAAGCCTTACCCTTTTTTAACAGGTCAACTGATGATACATGAAAATAATCTGAAGCTGAATTACTTTTTTTTGTTGTTGTTGGAGTCTCACTCTGTCACCCAGACTGGAGTGCAGTGGCCACTCCCGGCCACCGCAGCCTCGCCTGCTGGGCTCCGGCGATCCTTCCACCTCAGCCTTCCAAGTAGCCGGAATTACAGGCACGCACTACCACGCCCCGCTGATTTTTTGATTTATTGTAGAGTTGAGGTCTCGCTGCCCAGGTGGGTCTCGAACCTGCGGGCTCAGGCAATCCACTCACCTCAGCCTCCCAAAGGCGCGGGATTACAGGCTGAGCCACCGAGCCCGGCTTGAATTAGACTTTTTAAAGCTAAAATGCTATGATGTTCCTCATATTTACTGTTTTAAAATTACATAAACAAAAACATTTAAAGCCCAGTTCAAGAGGTGTTTTTTTTTTTTTAAACAAGCCAGTCACAATGCTGGGTTCTGAATGAAGTAGTCCTTACTCATTAACAAACTGGGTTTCAGAGGGGGGTAAAAAAATCCCCCTCATTTCTTCCATTCTTTAACAAAGTATCTAAACACATACAACTTTTAATTCCAAATTGGTACAGACAAAATTGTTTTGTTCTTCACTTTTTATCATCCAATCATCTCATATATTAAGAAGGGAAATTCAAGGAGTCTCTCAAAAAAAAAAAAAAAAAAACCAAAAAAAACCTCCAGCTACTCAAGAATCCAGAACAAAACCTGAAAAGCAGGCAAGCACAAGCAGCATCTTTCCCCTTCAACTGTACAAAGCATAAAAAAATGGAATTATAAAACAGATCTCTTAACAATAAGAATAATTAACCTCTATTATAAACACTGGGTCACTGTATGAAAAAAAGCACATTTTTCTTCGTTTTTAAAAATGTAGGGCTAAGAAGGGAAATAAAATAAGTATAATGGTGAGAAAAGCTTAATTTCCATTCCCCTAATTTCTATAAAGGGCAACAGAATTTGAGATCAAAATCCTAATCTGTTTAAGCTGTATAAAGAAAACAACTCATGACTTTTATGAAGATGACCGGCAAGCCACAGTTCAAGTGCCAATTTCACTCCCAGTTCCAAAGGACATTTTCACTTTAAATGTTTGTTACCTTGATACATATATTCCAAGAAAATTGCTTTAATGAACCTATTTATTTTGATGGCACCATTTGCCTCCTGGATCCCTTGAAAACTGTCTCTCTTTTTTTTCTTTTATTTTTCCTTTTATCTTAAACTTTCCTTTGTCGCCCTAGGTACATCCCACTACTGTCCTGTTTAGACTAGATTTTTTTTCATAATTTCCTTCCTCAAATACTTCAAGTCACTCTTCCTTTATCATTCTCTGGTCTTTGCTAAAATTCCTTTCATTATGTCCCTCCGAATTAAGAGTTTATAGATAGTTCCTTACAGCATTTTGGAGCAAATCCAAATTTCTACACCTAGAATTCAAAACTCTCCATTCTCTGACTGAATGTTTAGTCAAATCTTTCACATTTCTAGCATACTCCTCATTGTCACATCCATACACTCAATATTCATTCCCTAACATAAAATCTAGTAAAAGTTTCACATCTTAGATAAGGCTTTCCCATTGCCCTAGCTCACAAAACTACTCACCCATTTTCTGAATTCCTTATTAATTCCATCACATAGAAATGTATGTACTTATTTTTAGCTAGATTTGAACTGTCAGTCATCTCAAATTAGCCTGCAAGCTCTTTTCCTCAAGATCTAGCCTTTACTTTAAAAAAGGAAGCAAATGCTCTATTAATGAATTTGACCTCAGGTTACTTACAACAGAATCCATACAATGCTATTTTCTTTCCTAAAGTTATTTTACTCTAACGCTTTAAAATGGAAGACATTAATTTATAATGGAAAATTATGCTTTACTAATTGCTTTTTGTAAACTTCAATGATGGCTCTGAGACACTGTAGCACAGTGTACTATTTTTAGAAAGTAAATCAAGGGCAACCTTCTTTCTCAGGTCTCCGGTGCTGTGGGAGCTTTTCGGTCTTCTTAATAAATACTACTTTCTAAAATGAATGAGTAAATAAATAAGAAATGAGCAGTGGACTGGGTGGGACTTGTCTCAGATTCCTGTGTGTGTGGTCTTTTCGATATCAGCCTTTAAGTTCTAAAATGCTAACATTCCAGTCTTTGCAAAAGTAATCATGAGCAATACATAAGAAAAGATATCAAACATTTTGGGGCTGATGGGCTCTAAAATGAAAGTAAGCAGTACTAATATCAGTCTCGTTTCTTAAATATGCTTGGTAGCATCCAGAAAGTTATTCTCCAATTCTAAATATCTTTTTAGTAGATGGGGTTAATATGTGCCTTGCTCAAACTCCAGATAAAGCAAGCGACATTACACTTTAAAGTACTAGAAGCATTCTTTTCATTAAATTCCTACAGAAGGAGAAAACATTAATTTAGCCCAGAAGCTAGACTCACAATCTCCACAAACACTTGGTAACCCTAACATTTGAATGCTGACCTGTTTGTTGTTTTCCCCAATTTGCTTTAGTCATAAAAAAGTATGATGCACAATGATTTAAATACCTCACATCATCTGAAAATCCTTTTTTGAGCCTAAGTAGTTGTTACATTTATATATCTTCAGAAACAAAGGCAATACAGCAGTTGTATTATATAAAAAATTAACTGCTGGTATATGATCACCAGGTAAAAGTTGTCACTGGAGTTTAAAAACTAAAAGCACTAGTGAATTGCTTTAAGAAACAATAAAATAGGACACTTCCACAAAAGCTTCCAGCATTCTTCCAATTCTTTAACCAATTACAAATATTTACCTCAATCTAAAAAAAAATTACACTAAAATACACTTGAGTACCACTTGCGAAAAAATATTTTTCTATTTCTATTAAATAAATAATTAATGCCTACATATATTTTAGCTTAAAAGTGAGGGGGAATCTTACATGTTACTTTCTTTGGTGGGTAAGGTGACAATCATCTAGAACTTCCTCCCTTCTTCAACTCGATGACAAAACATAAAAACTAAAGAACACAGGGTCCCACTGGTAGTTCTCTTTACTTCCCCCAAAAGACAAACCAAAACAAACTTTATCAATTAAATGTTTTTGTTATGAATGTTAATTGAAGGAAAGAGGATGAACAGCAAAATTCCGTTCCATAACTACTTAACATCTTCAAAAGTAGAAGTAGTTTACAACTACCATCAAATATTTTAATTGCACGATTCTGGAAACTTCTATAGGGACATTCAAAATACCATCCTAAAAAATGAGCAGGTTCAACTTCCACTTATTTTCATGCTCCAAATTTTATCCAAAAATCCAATCATAGGCATTCAAGGTAGCTTTTTTGTTTCTAACTTATTGCTTTATATTTCTTTATTCAAAAAGAACTAAAGCTTACTCTGACCTTCTGATTTGACTTTCTGGATCCAGGTATTTATATTACGAACACCCAAAAAGGACAAAATTAACCCCCCTCAGCACACTTCAAGCGTTTCCTAGGTTTCCCTTAGTGACTAGAGTCAATACCAACACTAACTCACTTGTTTCACACTAACTCACTTCCACTACTGGGGTAATTCTGAAATGTAGCTCAGTGATGAACGTTCTAGTGCGTTTATGCTGACGATAATGTATTCTTTGTGACTTTACACTCATCCGACCCCAAATAATGAAAACCTGAGCTGGGGGATGGGGTGAGAAAAGAAACGGGAGAGACGGCCTATTAATTTTCAGACAATCTTTTGAGTGAGAGAACAGTACCCATGGACTACCTCGTTCTAAAAACCTGAGCCATGAAATTCGTCCAGTTATGTAAGATTCAAGACAGAAGATTCCTTTTCTTTCTTTCTTTTTTTTTTTACCGTTAAAAACCTGTAAAGGAGTGATCAGTTTTTAGATGTAAGGTCACAGGAAGAAGAGCATTAGAAGTTGAGATATAAAGAAGAAAAAAAACCCAACATCAAGGAATGAGAAAAATCAGGCGTTATAGCATTTCCACATTCGTTTCGAAGTGAAAGAAAGAAGGGACGTTAAGGGAAAGGGCTCCTTGCGTAGTGTTCCCCTCACAGCTCTCGTCTTAAGAACGCTTAAGGGTCGGTGCGGTCGTTGACTAACCACTTCATTAGGCTCGTCCCACCTTCAACCTCAAGGCTTTCGCCTTTATAGACGCAACGCCGCCGGTTCCAACAGAGACGCGGCCGCTCACTGCAATAGAGAGCCAAGGAGACACAGGCCCCAGCTAGTCCCACGCCAGCTTCTGCCCGCCCGGAACACTGCCCCGCGCAATTTCGGCCCCGAGACCCTCCACGGTGCTCGGGTCGCCAGAAACGCCACCGCAGGAAGCACCTACCACTAATCCGGCCGGAGGGGAACCCTCTGCCGCCGCCTCCCGCCTCCCCCGCGACGGGGACCCACACCTCGGAACCAAGATTAGGAGGCCTCAGGGGCGGGGGGAGGGAGGGAACCGGACCCGGGAGCCCAGACACCAGTCCGCCTCGAAAAAGGGGGGAGGGGTGTGCTCCGTAGTGTTGGGGGAAGGAGTGGAACCCAGAAGCCATCTTGGGATGTGAGGAAGCAATCGCGATGGCTGCAGAGGTTGGTCCCCGCGGGGCCCTCGCCGGACGCTCAGTAACCCCGCCCGACCGCGCTCGTCCCCAAGAAACCCCGAGCATCGGGCCGCCGCCTAGACGGCTCCCGTGGCTTTGTACTCACTCTGCCCTCGAAGTTGTTCTCCTCTACATCACTCATGTCGGCCATGCGCTCCCCAGAACTAAATAAGAGGCAAGTCTCGGCTCGAGGGCCGACGGCCTAATCAACCCGCTGGCCGGACCGTGGGGAGGAGGACAGAGTCGGCGACAACGGCCGCTCCACTCCGCTCCCACTCGGTCTCAAGCTCAGGCAAAATGGCGCCGGCGCCGCCAGAAACCTTCTGGCCTCCCCGGAGCGCGGCGTAAGGGGGCGGGCGCAGCTGTGACGTCGCGGGCCCCGCCCCCGCGAGGCTTTGTGTCTGCTCTGCCCGCTCGCGAGGGCTAGGGCTTCCGAGCCTGGGCGCCTGGGAACCGCGCCCCCAGCTCTGTCCTCCAAACTTCGAGCCCTCTCTAACGTGACAACCTTTTTTTTTTTTTTTGAGTTGGAGTCTCACTCTGTCACCCAGGCTGGAGTGCAGTGGCCGCTCCCGGCTACCGCAGCCTCGACCTGCTGGGCTCCGGCGATCCTTCCACCTCAGCCTTCCAAGTAGCCGGAATTACAGGCATGCACTACCACACCCGGCTGATTTTTTATTTATTGTAGAGATGAGGTCTCCCCAAGTTGCCCAGGCGGGTCTCGAACCGGTGGGCTCAGGCAATCCACTCATCTCGGCCTCCCAAAGCGCTGGGATTGCAGGCTGAGCCACCAAGCTCGGTCAACAGCCTCTTTGAAGGTTGTCACCAGAGGCGCTTTATTGACCTTAGCGCCTTTAAATATGGTCCCAAGTGGATTCTGATGGAAGGAAACAGAAAATCTATGTATGTATATGTGTGTGTGTGTGTGTGCCAACTTTGAATCGGAGTCTCTGTCCCCCAGGCTGGAGCCTCGACTTGCTGGGCTCAGGCCATCCTTCCGCATCAGCCTTCCAAGTAGTTGGAACTACAGGCATGCGCCACCATGCTCGGCTCATGTTTCTTGATTTATTGTAGAGATAAGGTCTTGCCAAGCTGCCCGGGCTGGTCTCGAACCTGTGGGCTCAGGCAGTCCTCTCACCTCGGCGTCCCAAAGTAAGTGCTGGGATTATAGGCATGAGCCACTGGGCCCAGTGTAATGGGTTTTTAAAAAATGTTTTGGGGGGGGATGGGATTAACAGTAGCAAATATCTGAATGGGGAAGGGGAAACACCTCTTATCAACAGGGTACCTGAATGAAACGTAATTGTACATCTAACCCTTAACTGTACCCCACAAAACCATAATAAAAAATATTGATTTAAAAAAAAATGTTTTGTGGGGCAACCCCTTCAGGTCCCTTCCCGCTGTGGGAGCTTTTCTGTCCTTTCAATAAATCCTGCTTTCAAATAAAAATAAAAAATGTTTTCAGCCGACTGTTTTGCTTTTCTTCAGCATGTGCCCTTTGCAATGTTGTCGAAGTGATAAAGGCACCCGTGAGATTACAATGCAAAGCAGCGGTTCCCTCTTATTCCTCTTTGCCTCCAGTACCCCCTCCTAGAGACTGCCGAATCAATTTAATTTTTTATAAGCCTAGCTGCCTACTAGTCTTTTTGACTTAGATATTTTCCTAAAGTTTCATAATCAAGATCTCCCAAATCTGTCCTAATTTAGGTTTCCAATCATGATAATACTTACCAGGGGACTTTGAGCTTTACTTGTGGAATGCTATTTTTAACATTAGTTTCCTGTTAATTTTTTCCCCCACAGTGCTTTGTGATAAAAGGTTGACATGGACTTTCCACTATAGTTATATGATAGGAAAGTTAATTGAACATTATTATGAAGATTGTTACCCTGGGCAAGATTTCAATGTTTTACTGTGTCTGTTATTGATAGGGCTAAGTGTGTATGCCATCTCCCCTTTTAAAAAGATGTATAATGAGGGAACCAGGCTGACCTCGTTTGAACTCTGATCAATCTTCCTACTATTAAAAGGAAGACAACCAGACATGAGATACCTTATGAAGTGATGCAATTGAAAATACACAGTACCTCCTGTGAAGTATTCTTGATCCCTCAAAGTGAACTCAAATCTAATTAAGGCTTAGCTCCAACCAACAGTGTACAGGAAATAGAAAAATAGGAAAAACAAACACCAAGATGAAGTAATCAGCTTTCACGGGTCAAATAACCTAATTTCCCCAACAGATTAAATTTAAAAGCAAGACTGGGAAAGTGAGCAAAATTTGAATAAGGACTGAATACAATGGTATTCGGGAATTGTTATTTTTATCAGGAGTGATAATAGTATGGTGGATATTTTAAAAGAAAAAAGTCTTTGCTATGAAATGATATATCTGAGATTTCCTTTAAATTTTCCGGGAAAAAAGACAAATAAATACTGTAAACATAAGGAGGATACTAATTGTTGAAATTGGATAATGAGTACATAGGGGCTTATTATATTATTCTACTTTTGTGTTTGAAAATGTCCATAATATATTTTTTAATTGCATCAAGAAACATTCTTCTTGTGTCATTTAAACTGATTCTTTGAAAGCACTTTTTTTTGAGTCGGGGTCTCACTCCGTTGCCCAGGCTGGAGTACAGTGACATGATCACAGCTAACCACAACCTAGACCTCTTGGACTCAAGCAATCATCCCTCATCCACCTCCCCAGTAGCTGAGACTACAGTCAAGCACCACCACGCCTGGCTAATTTTTAAATTTTTTTGTAGAGGCAAGGTCTCGCGATGTTGCCCAGGCTAGTCTAAAACTCCTGGGTTCAAGCAGCTCTTCCACCTCAGCCTCCCCAAGTGCTGAGATTATAGACAGGAGCCACTGGATTATAGATGTGAGCCACTGTCCCCCACTTGAAAGCACTTACACAAGAAAAGATCAGATTGGACACGGTGACTCACACCTGTAATCCCAGCACTTAGGGAGGCCAAGGCTTGAACCCAGAAGTTTGAGACCAGCCTAGGCAATAAAGTGAGACCCCGTTTCTACCAAAAATAATAGAGAACAAAAAAAAGTCAAAAACTGTTACAACTCTGCAAAAAATATCTAACATCTCAGAAATATTACTTTGAAGGACAATAATTATTTGGAGGGACAAGTTATAGTTTTTTCTTCATTTTTAAATCATTTCAGGCCCAGGCTGGAGTGCAGTGGCACACTAACAGCCACACAGGCTCGACCTGCTGGGTTTAGGCGATCCTTCTGCCTCAAACTTCCAAGTAGGAACTACAGGTGTGTGCTACCACGCCCAGCAAATTTTTTGATGATTTACTGTAGAGATGAGGTCTCGCCAAGTTGCCCAAACTGTACTTGAACCCATGGGCACAGGCAATCCCCTCGCCTCGGCCTACCAAAGTGCTGGGATTACAGGCTTGAGCCACCGTACCCAACCATGGCTCCCTTTAATCAGAAAAGTTTCTCAGTCTTGGTCTTTTCTCTTCAGTCTTTGTGCTTAATGGCATCAGAACTTTTGAAGAGTACTGGCCAACTCTTTATTCATTCAGTTATTTTTATTAGTATGAGCTCATGGGTACTTGTTTTATTCTATGAGTTATAGTCTATTGCTATGATCGTTATTATTTTTAAACCATTGTTTATTTATTTTGTAAACACGGGGTCTTGCTATGTTGCCTGGGCTGGTCTTGAACTCCTGGGCTCAAGCAATCGTCCTGTCTGGGCCTTCCAAAGTGCTGGAATGATAGACATGAGCCAGCGCAACATGCCCCATTGCTATGATTATTCATTTTGTTGCTGAAGTTGTCCCAGATTTGAGTCTGAATCTTTTCATATGTTTAAACACATATACGTATGCTCTTTTTTGTGTATTATCTTTTTTTCATTTTTTTGAGTTGGAGTCTCACTCTGTCTCCCAGACTGGAGTACAGTGGCATGCTTACAGCCACCACAGCCTCGACTTGCTGGCTCAGGCCATCCCTCCACCTCAGCCTTCCAAGTAGCTGGAACTACAGGCATGTACCACCACGCCTGGCTTATTTTTTGATTTATTTTAGAGATGAGATCTTGCCAAGTTGCCAGGGCTGGTCTCAAACCTGTGGGCTCAAGCAATCCTCTCACCTCGGCCACCCAAAGTCCTGGGATTATAGACGTGAGCCACTGCACCTGGCTTTTTTTTTTCATTTTCTATTAGATTTTTATCCTCTACCCCTCAATTTTTATTTTTTTAAATAATTTATTTTAATTTTTTTTTATTATTATTATTTTTTTGAGTTGGAGTCTCACTCTGTCGCCCAGACTGGAGTGCAGTGGCCGCTCCCGGCCACCGCAGCCTCGACCTGCTGGGCTCCAGCGATCCTTCTGCCTCAGCTTTCCAAGGAGCTGGAATTACAGGCATGCGCTACCACGCCCGGCTGATTTTTTGATTTATTGTAGAGACGAGGTCTCGCTGCCCAGGCGGGCCTTGAACCCGCGGGCTCAGGCAATCCACTCACCTCAGCCTCCCAAAGGTGCGGGATTACAGGCTGAGCCACCGAGCTCGGCCTGCCCCTCAATTTTTAAAATTATTTTTCTTTATTAATTATTTTATTTTTTGTCTCTCAATTTTTGAGTTATTATTATATTAGTAATATTATCCTTTTATTTATGCTATATGTTGCAAGTATGTTCCTCTAGTTTGCCTATTGTTTTTGAGTTTGTTTATGGTATTTTTTGCATACTTTTTTTTTTTTTGAGTTGGAGTCTCACTCTGTCGCCCAGACTGGAGTGCAGTGGCCGCTCCCGGCCACCGCAGCCTCGACCTGCTGGGCTCCGGCAATCCTTCCACCTCAGTCTTCCAAGTAGCTGGAACTACAGGCGCGCGCTACCACGCCCGGCTGTTTTTTATTTTATTGTAGAGACGAGGTCTCGCCAAGTTGCCGGGCGGGTCCCGAACCCGCAGGCTCAGGCAATCCACTCACCTCGGCCTCTCAAAGCACTAGGATTACAGGCTGAGCCACAGAGCCCGGCACCCCCTTTTTTTTTGAGTTGGAGTTTCACTCTTTGCCCAGGCTGGAGTGCAGTGGCATGCTCACAGCCACTGCAGCTTCAACCTGCTGGACTCAGACAAACCTTCCACCTCCACCTTCCAAGTGGCTGGAACTGCAGACGTGCATCACCATGCCTGGCTCATTTTTCTGATTTATTGTAGAGACGAGGTCTCGCCAAGTTTCCCAGGCTGGTCTCGAACCCCTGAACTCAGTCAATCCTCTTGTCTCCGTCTCCCAAAGAGAGGGGTTTATAGGTGTGAGCCACTGCGCCTGGCTTGCATACTGTTTTTTTTTTAATGTAGTCACATGTGTTATTCTATTGCCTCTAGATTTTAAGTAATAGATAGCTTTCCCTATACTGATGTTAAAGAGGATAAATACTCATTTATTATTTCCTTTATTCATGTATTTAGAGATGGAGGTTTCGCTATGTTGCCTAGACTGGAGTGTTGTGGCTATTCACAGGTGCGATGATTGCACTCTACAGCCTCGAATTCCTGGGCTCATGCAATCCTCTTGCCTCAGCCTCCCAAAGTAGCTGTGTCAACTAGCTCAATTACTTCCTTTTTTTTTTTTTGAGTTGGAGTCTCACTCTGTCGCCCAGACTGGAGTGCAGTGGCCTCTCCTGGCCACTGCAGCCTCGACCTGCTGGGCTCTGGTGATCCTTCTGCCTCAGCCTTCCGAGTAGCTGGAATTACAGGCATGTGCTACCATGCCTGGCTGATTTTTTGATTTATTGTAGAGATGAGGTCTCGCTGCCTAGGAGGGTCTCGAACCCGCGGGCTCAGGCAATCCACTCACCTCAGCCTCCCAAAGGCGCAGGATTACAGGCTGAGCCACCGAGCCCGGCTACTTCCTTTTTATAGATTTAGAAAAACTAAGGCTGAGAGTGTTTCCTACAGTGGGCTGAGACTATTTTCTTTGTTTCTTTCTTTTTTTTTTTTTTTTGAGTTGGAGTCTCACTCTGTCGCCCAGACTGGAGTGCAGTAGCACGCTCCTGGCCACCGCAGCCTCGACCTGCTGGGCTCAGGCGATCCTTCCGAGTAGCTGGAACTACAGGCGCGCGCTACCATGCCTGGCTAATTTTTGATTTACTGTAGAGATGAAGTCTCGCCAAGTTGCCCAGGCGGGTCTCGAACCCGTGGGCTCAGGCAATCCCCTCACCTCGGCCTCCCAAAGTGCGGGATTATAGGCTGAGGCACCAAGCTGGGCTGAGACTATTTTCTTACAGTAATTACGTAGCTTCATATTTCACATATATGTTCTTGATCCAGTTGGAATTTATTCTTATGTATGGTGTGACGTATCAATCTAATTTTACCTTTTTTCAAATGGCTACCTGGTTGTGTCAGCACCGTTTACTTAAGAGTCCGTCTTGGCTGGGTCAGTGGCTCAGCCTGTAATCCCAGCGCTTTGGGAGGCCAAGGCGAGTGGATTGCCTGAGCCGGCGGGTTCGAGACCAACCCTGGTAACTTGACGAGACCGCGTCTCTGCAATAAAATCACAAATTAGTCAGGCATGGTAGCGCGTACTTGTAGTTCCGGCTACTCAGAAGGCTGAGGCGGAAGGATCGCCAGAGCCCAGCAGGTCGAGGCTGCCGTGGCCGGGAGCGGCCACTGCACTCCAATCTGGGCGACGGAGTGAGACTCCAACTCAAACAAAACAAAAAACAAACAAAAAAAAAACAAAACAAAAAAACCTGAGGCTTAGAGTATAATTAACTAACTTGTCCAAGGTAAGTCAGACAGTACAAAGCAGAACTGGGATTTAAACTTCTGTAAATCAACACTCCTAACCATTAGGCTCCTGAGCCCGTCGGCAAGTCACTGGCATTACAGATAAACAGCTTAAGTGAGTAGACCCAAGTTTAGCAGCCCATCACTCAACACTTGCTTGTTGCCACCAGGAACTGGAGTGTTCATATTGTATAAATTCTTCATAAAAGTAAAAGCAAAAACAAAGAATAGTTTGTATTAATAATTTCATACTACAGCAGGCCAGCCCAAGAAGGTCCTTGTGTTACAATGGTCCTTTTTATTTTAACATCCAAATGTTTGAGCTTTTGCTTTAAATATGTGCACAAACTAAGGAAACTACTATAATGCTGAAGTATTTTAAGTTAAATGGAAATATCCTGATGTTTCATGCCTGTTTCAAGTGGCATTCCTTAAATAATTACTTTTCCTACATAACCACAATATTATTTTCTACAATGATGTTATAGTACCTAAATATTAACAATACTTCCCCAATACTATCTAAAACCCGATCTGTATTCAAATTTTCACTATTATACTTAAAATGTCATTTAAATTTTTTGGTTGAATCAATCTTTTTTGTTAAAACTTGGATCTAATCAAGCACTATGATTATATTTCCTTGTTTTGTTTCCTAGATCTCTTTTAATCTAGAATGCACTCCGTTTTTTTCTCTTTCTTTCTCTCTCTTCATCTTTCCTTGTTTCTTTTGATTTCCTCCTTTCTTCTTTCTTTTTTTTTTTTTTTTTTTGAGTCAGAGTCTCACTGTGTCCCCCAGGTTGGACTGCAGTGGCACAATCATGGCTCACGTGCAGCCTCAGCCTCATGGGCTCAGGCGATCTTTCCACTTCAGCCTCCTTAGTAGCTGGAACTACAGGTGCATGCCACTACACCTGGTTAATTTTTTTATTTTGTTTTTTTTGTTTTTATTTTTTTCTGAGTTGGAGTCTCACTCTGTCGCCCAGACTGGAGTGCAGTGGCATGCTCCCGGCCACCGCAGCCTCGACCTGGTGGGCTCCAGCGATCCTTCTGCTTCAGCCTTCCAAGTAGATGGAGCTACAGACCCACATGCGGCTAATTTTTTATTTATTGTAGAGACTAGGTCTTGCCAAGTTGCCTGGGTTAGTCTTGAACCCACAGGCTCAGGCAATCCACTCACCTCGGTCTCCCAAAGTGCTGGAATTACAGACTGAGCCACTGAGCCTGACCCCTTTTTAATTTTCAAATGACATTAACTTGTTAGGGAGACCTGGCTAGCCACGCGTCCCTCTTCCTAGATGTGTCTCATTGTTTCTTCATGCCATTTGACTTGCTCTTGTGTGTATTTGTGAGTGTACACACACACACACACACACACACACACATTTTTTTGTCCATAGTTCCTGGATCATAATTCCCATGGCTTCCTGTTACAGTCTTTTGTTGTAATGTTGGGTGTGTTTGCCCTCAGGAAACAGAATCTCTCTGACCTTCTCCTGTCCTTTAACCTGCCCAAGGCAGGATTCCAGTAGCCCTTCATTCCAGAGAGGGTCCCACCCCAAACACTGGAAGTCAGTCACACTTCCACAGGATTGTCCATAAAAACCCAAGAAGACCGAATTCAGAGAGCTTCCAGATAGCGGGACATGGGGAAGTTCCTGGAGGCTGGTGCGCCCGGGAAGGGCATGAAAGCTCACACCTCCCCCAATTCCTGGCTCTATGCATCTCTTCATCTGTTTCCTTTGTCATTTCCTTTATAATAAAATGGTAAACACACGTGTTTCCTTGAGTTCTGTGAGCCACTCCAGCAAATTAGTCGAACCCCAAGTGGGGGTTGTGGGAACCCTGACCTGAAGCTGGTTGGTCAGACGTTCCAGAGGCCCAGACTTGCGACTGGTGTCGGGGAGTGGTGGGAGTCTTGGGGACTGAGTCCTCAACCTGCAGAAACTGACACTGTCTCCAGTGGATGGCGTCAAAACTGAATTTTAGAGGAAACCCATTTGGTGTCCTCTGCAGAATTGATTGCTTGGTTGCTGGTGAGGAGAAAGTCTCATATGTTTGGGGGGTCACAGATGTCTTCTGTGTTGATTGCTGTTGTGTGGCATGAGAGCATAGGAAAAACACGGTTAGAGAGTTTTTCCTGAAACGAATACATTTAAACATGTTAAGATAGGCCACACCCAAATTAACCAGTAGCATATAGCCTGTTCTGAAGAACCAGATCTCAACATTGGAAGTGAGAAAGATCAACAGCAATCAAAGAAAAGATAGATAATTAGATCGTCAAAATGTAAAATGTTTGTGCATCAAAGAATACTATCAACAGAGTGTAAAAACAATCCATAGAATGGGAGAAATATTGGCAAATCACATATCTGATAAGGGCCTAGTATCCAGAATAGATCATTTACTCTTGCAATTTATTTTTATTTACTTATTTAATAAATTGTTGTTATTATTATTATTATTATTTTTGAGTCAGAGTCTCACTCTGTTGCCCAGGCTGGAGTGCAGTGGCATGCTCACAGCTACTGCCGTCTCGATCTCCCGTGCTCAGGCCATCCTTCCATCTCAGCCTTCCAAGTAGCTGGAACTACAGGCACGTGTCACCATGCCTGGCTAATTTTTTGATTTATTGTAGAGACGAGGTCTACATGTTCTCCAGGCTGGTCTAGAACACCTGGGCTCAGACTGTCCTCTTGCCCCAGCCTCCTAAAGTGCTGGGATTACAAGCGTGAGCTGTCGCACCCAGCTAACTCTTTTTTTTTTAAATCGCAGTCTCACTGTCACCCAGGCTGGAGTGCAATGGCACGCTCACAACCACCTCAACCTCAACCTGCTGGACTCAGGCAATCCTTCTGCCTCAACCTTCCAAGTAGCTGGAACTACAGGCATGCACCACCACGCCCAATTAGTTTTCTGATTTATTGTAGAGACAAAGTTTGCCAAGTTGCCCAGGCTGGTGGCTGGTCTTGAACCTTGGCCTCAGGCAATCCTCTCGCTTCAGCTTCCCAAAGTGCTGGGATGACAGGTATGAGCCCCATGCCTGGCATCTCTTACAATTCTTACAACAATTCAAAAATGAGCGAAGGACTTGAATAGAGTTTTTTTCAGAGAAGGTCTATAGGAGGCCGATAAACACATGAAACGATGCTCAACATCAGGAGTTATAGGGAGATGTAGATCAAACTACAATGAGATACTACACACCTACTAGGATGGCAATAATCATCATCATTATCATCATCATCCAGACAATGATAAGTGTTGACAAGGATATGGAACATTTGGAATCCTCATACACTGCTGGTGGGAATGTAAACTGGTGCTGCTGCTGTAGAAGAGAGTTTAGTATTCTTCAAATCCTCAAATTTTCTTTGGGATATACTTAGGAGTGGAAATGCTGGGTTGCATAGTAATTCTTTTTTTTTTTTTTTTTTTTTTTAGTCGGAGTCTCACTCTGTCACCCAGACTGGAGTGCAGTGGCCGCTCCCGGCCACCGCAGCCTCAACCTCCTGGACTCTGGCGATTCTTCCACCTCAGCCTTCCAAGTAGCCAGAATTACAGGCATGCACTACCACGCCCGGCTGAGTTTTTGATTTAATGTAGAGATGAGGTCTCACTGCCCAGGCGGGTCTTGAACCTGCGGGCTCAGGCAATCCACTCACCTCAGCCTCCCAAAGGCGCGGGATTACAGGCTGAGCCACCGAGCCCGGCTGTATAGTAATTTTTTTTTTTTTTTTTTTGAGTTAGAGTCTCACTCTGTCGCCCAGACTGGAGTGCAGTGGCCGCTCCCAGCCACTGCAGCCTTGACCTGCTGGACTCTGGCGATTCTTCCACCTCAGCCTTCCAAGTAGCCAGAATTACAGGCATGCACTACCACGCCCGGCTGATTTTTTTATTTATTGTAGAGATGAGGTCTCGCCTGCCCAGGCGGGTCTCAAACCCGCGGGCTCAGGCAATCCACTCACCTCAGCCTCCCAAAGGCGCGGGATTACAGGCTGGACCACTGAGCATGGCTTGCATAGTAATTCTTAAACACAGAATTCTTTTTCTTTTTTTTTTTGAGTTGGAATCTCACTTCTTTGCCCAGGCTGGAGCAGTGGCATGCTCATGGCCACCTAGCATCAACCTGCTGGGCTCCAGCGATCCTTCCGCCTCAGCCTTCCAAGTAGCTGGAACTACAGTCGCATGCTGCCATGACTGGCTAGTTTTTAAAAATTTTATTGTAGAGACGAGGTCTCGCCAAGTTGCCCGGGCTGGTCTTGATCCCATGGTCTCAGGCAATCCACTCACCTCGGCCTACCAGAGTACTGGGATTACAGGCTGAACCACACAACCCAGCCAAACACAGAATTCTTTTTTTTTGAGTTGGAATCTCACTCTGTCGCCCAGACTGGAGTGCAATGGCCGCTCCCGGCCACCGCAGCCTCGACCTGCTGGGCTCCGGCGATCCTTCCGCCTCAGCCTTCCGAGTAGCCGGAATTACAGGCATGTGCTACCACGCCCGGCTGATTTTTTGATTTATTGTAGAGATGAGGTCTCGCTGCCCAGGCGGGTCTCGAACCCGTGGGCTCAGGCAATCCATTCACCTCAGCCTCCCAAAGGCGCGGGATTACAGGCTGAGCCACCGAGCCCTGCTTAAACACAGAATTCTTAAACACAGAATTACTGTGTGACCCAGCATTTCCACCCCTAGGTATATGCCAAAGAGAATTTAAAAACATATGTTCATGCAAAAACTTGTACACAAATAGTATGGCAGCATTGTTCATAATAGCCACAAAGTGTGAACAGGCTGGATGTGGCAGCTCATGCCTATGATCAGCCTCCAGCACTTTGGGAGGCTGAGGTGCGAGGACTGTTTCAGTTTAAGACCAGCCTGGGTAACATAGAGAGACCTTGTCTCTACAAAAATAAAAAATAAATTTAAAAACATCTAAACAAAGCCAGGCTCGGTGACTCAGCCTGTAATCCCACCCCTTGGGAGGCTGAGGTGAGTGGATTGCCTAAGCCTGAGGGTTCGAGACCCGCCTGGGCAACTTGGCTAGACCTCATCTCTACAATAAATAAAAAAAATTAGCCAGGCGTGGTAGTGCGCACCTATAGTTCCAGCTACTTGGAAGGCTGAGGCGGAAGGATCACCAGAGCCCAGCAGGTCGAGGCTGCGGTGGCCGGCCAGGAGCGGCTACTGCACTCCAGTTTGGGTGACAGAGTGAGACTCCAACTCAAAAAAAAAAAAACAACCAAAAAAAAAAAAAAAACAACGTATAAAGAATCCAAATGTTTATCAGTCAATGAAGGGATTAAAAAAGTGTGGTTTAGACCAGGTGTGGTGGCTCACACCTGTAATCTTAGCACTTTGAGAGGCCAAGGTGGGAGGATTGCTTAAGACCAGGAGTTCCAGATCAGCCTAGGCAACATTGCAAGACCTTATCTCTGTAAAAAAATCCAAAAAATTAGCCGGGGATGGTGGTGCATGCCTGTGGTTCCAGCTGCTTAGGAGGTTGAGGTGGGAGGATCTCCTGAACCCTGGTGGTAGAGGTTGCTGTGAGTTGTGAATGTACCACTGTACTCCAACCTGGGTGACACAGTGAGAGCCTAACTCTAAAAATAAAAAAAGTGTGACATATCCATATAGTGGAATATTATTTAGCCATGAAAACGAATGAGAAACTGTCAATATGGTCCAACAGGGATAAAACATGCTAAGTGAAAGAATCTAGACAAGACACAAAAGGCCACCCACTGGGAGCTTCGTACACCACCTTTGGGAGCATATGAAGGCTCCTGAAGTTGGTGCATCTGGAGAGGGCCTGGAAGCTTTGTGCTTCTTCCCACACTCCTTGCCCTATGTATCTCTTCATCTGGAACCTTAGTAATAGCTGCATCTTTATAGTAACTGGTAAGTGAGACCAGCCATGAAGTGAGGCTTGCTCAGGACCCTGGATACCTATATAAAAGGTATATTGCTGTGTGATATTCTAGTAAGTCATATTCAATTGATTACATATCCGGATAATGTAGATATGTAATGTATAGGAAGCTTTAAACTCTGCAGCATATAATAATAGCATTTTGATTGTTTGAGTATGGTAGGGTGTGGTCATGTCTAACACAGTAAAAAACTGTGTATTTGTCAGATTGTAAACACAGATAATATCTTCAAAAGGATATTAAAAAGCTGGTATTATTCTTTTTTTTTTTTTTTGAGTTGGAGTCTTACTCTGCCGCCCAGACTGGAGTGCAGTGGCCGCTCCTGGCCACCGCGGCCTTGACCTGCTGGGCTCCGGCGATCCTTCCGTCTCAGCCTTCTAAGTAGCTGCTGGAACTACAGGCGTGCGCTACCACGCCCGGCTAATTTTTTTATTTATTGTAGAGATGAGGTCTCGCCAAGTTGCCCAGGCGGGTCTTGAACCCGTGGACTCAGGCAATCCACTCACCTCGGCCTCCCAAAGCACGGGATTACAGGCTGAGCCACTGAGCCCGGCTGTTGGTATTATTCTTTACCTGGAGGAGAACTGAAAGACATCAGCGAAAGGAGTCTTTTTCCTATAAACTCTCTGGTATCTTCTGAATTTTAAACCATGTGAACGTATTGACTACTCAAAAAATATTTTAAGCCACCAACATTACTTTTACAGAATACTCAGACTACACTTAATTCGAATTTATGGAAGCTTTTCTGTTTCCAGAACCTCCTGTGATTAAGTTCTTGGATATTTCAACCTCAGTGTACCATAGAGTTTTATCACTGTCATTTGGACATGCACTAAGGTGGATTTGAAATTTTAAGAGTTGCAAGGATAACCAGGTCTGTTAATTTATTGTCCCCATCACATGGGAGCATCAGTCCAGCTATCATAAAATGACAGTAGTGTCAAGGAAAGTAACTGCCAACTCACATAACTCAGTGGCAGAAAAGCAAATAACGGGCAAAGGAACTGAATAGACGTTTCTCCAAGGAAGGCATAAAAATGGCCAGCAGGTATATACAAAAGTGCTCACTGTCACTAATCATCAGGGAAATGCGAATCAAAACCACAATAAGCTATCTTCATATCTGTTAGGATGACAATTGTCAAAAAGACAAGAGTTAGCTGTTGGGGAGGAAATGGAGAAAAGAGAACTCTTGGTCACTGTTGGTGGGGATGCAGATTGGTATAGCCGTTGTGGATAATAGTGTGAAGGTTTATAAAGAAATTAAAATAGAATTACCATATGATTCAGCAATCTCTTTGCTGGGTACATATCCAAAGGAAGTGAAATCACCACCTTGTAAAAGCTTACATACTTCCTGTTTGGGCTTGGTGGCTTACACCTATAATCCCAGCACTTTGGGGGGCTGAGGCAGGAGATTGCTTGAGACCAGGAGTTTAAGACCAGCCTGGGCAACATAGTGAGATTCTGTCTCTACAAAAGATTAAAAAAAATTTAGCCAGGCGTATGCATATAATCCCGGCTACTCGGGAGGCTGAGGCAGGAGGAACACTTGAGCCAGGAGCTTGAGGTTATGGTGAGCTATGATTGTGCCACTGCACTCCAACCTGGGCAACACAGTGAGACCCTGTTTCTACAAAAAAAATAAAATCCGTTGTTAAACATTTACCCATTGCCTATTCATGCAATATACTTTAAACAACATATATAATGTTGTTTTGCACATTTAAAAATTTTATATAACTGTTTTAATATAATTATGTTGTCTGATATAACTTTTCCCCACATTGTGATTATGATATACATTCAAATTGATATTGTAATTCTGGTTCATTCATTTTTACTGTCCTGCCCCACCCGGCAACAATGCAGTCTCCGTGAAGTCACAGATCTTTGTTGGTTTTATTGTCCGCTATATTCCTAGGCTCCATACACATTTATTTGATGGAATGAATGGCATGTGCCTGAAATGCTACCTCTGCCGCTTCTCTGACTTAAGATCTTGTTTAGTTACTGGGGAGATTAGTGAATTTTAGTACATTGAGCCCCTTGGGTTTTTAAACCTAATCGAGGAATTCACTTCACATATCCTTTCCAACCAGAAGAGGGCGGGCTTGGAGGGAAGAAGTAGCATAGGGAAGAAATGGAAGTAAACCCTAACCGTGGGACCCTGCCTGGTTTGGAGCTCTAAAGCCACCAGGTGGCAGTATGAGCACGCTGGAAACCCAAGGTCCGGACTCCAGGCTCCAGGAGTCTCTGAATCCAAGGTGGGTGCCCCAAACATACACTGCTTCCATTTAAATTTTACTTTTAGACAACGTCATTTATTGACGTTATCTTGTGTGGATGTATATAAGCTGATGCTTTATATTTTTCCACACATTTGACAATACAAAATTAAAAATATTGGAGCAGAACAGATTAAACGATTTTTTAATGGAGATACTCTCGTAAGATAAAAACCACTATTAAGTCATTGTGAAGTGTAGAATTCAGTGGGTTTTAGCATATCCACGGTGTTGCGCAATCGTCACCATTTCTTAATTCCAGAATATTTGCATTACCCTTCCCCAAAGCCCTGTACCCACTAAGTAGTCACACCCTGGTCTCCCCTCCCTCCACCTTCTGAAAAATCACTAATCCACTTTGTGTTTCCCTGAATTGTCCGTTCTGGGCATTTCACATAAATGGGATATTGTATATATCATACAATATGGCAGCACAGATTTTTGATTGTAAGATTTATCTACAGCGTCAAAAAAATGTTTTTAGGAGTGTCACAAAAAATATCAAGGTTATATATAGGACGGAAAAGCACGCAACTTTGGAACTAGTGGCCATAACTTGCTTTAATATTTCATAGCAGAGTTTTTTTTAAGCTGTATCAATGTGCTTCACGTAAGAATAGCATGTTTCAGGCCTGTCATCTCCATTTAATAACAACAAAAACAGTCTTTACGGAAAACGCAAAGGCAACAGCACAATATGTGAAATGAGCAAATATACTTTAAAATGCAAGTTATTCTATAGCATGTGCAAGGTAGAACTTCATGGTAATTTAGGAATCCACCTCATTCTAGCTAACTTAATAATCTTTTGCTTGCATAGCTAATATAAATGTATGAAGGGGACACAAAAATCCTGGAATTTATTTATTTAAAAATTGTATATTTATTTTTACATGTTTAAACTTCAGTCACCTTCAAAGTACTCTCTGCTGCAATATGAGGGCTGACCAAAAAAAAAAAAGATCAAATCAAAATTTTTTTTTTTTGGAGAGCGGGCCCCTTGTAGTACAGGCTTCCCCTGCTAGGTTAGTGTTCTAGGAGCCTGTTGGCATCAGTGCACCAGCTAGCATTGCTGTAAGGGGCTGCGTTTGGCTTCAGTGAATTTTTCTTGGAGATTCTTTAACGTGTTAGCCCATTTCATGACGTGCGATTTAAGAGCGCACCTGCACACACTAAGTGTCCAGCAGTTTTTGACCAAAAAATGGCATGAACCCCATGCCCCACCCTTCCTATTCACCCGATCTCACCCCAAGCGACTTTATTTTGTTTCCCCGATGAAAAACAGTCCTCCAAGGGAAACCTTTTGCTGATGTGGAAGAGGTGAAACAGAAAGCCGCAGAAGCACTAAAAGGCATCAAAATGGACAAGTTCAAAAACTGTTTTGAGCAGTGGAAAAGCGTCTTGATATGTGTATTGCATCAAATGGAGAGTATTTTGAAGGTGACTGAAGTTTAAGCATGTAAGAAGAAATACACCTTTTTTTTTTCGAGTTGGAGCCTCACTGCGTGGCTCAGGCTGGGGTGCAGTGGCTCACTCACGACCACCCCAGCCAGTCTACCCGCTGGGGTCCAGCAATCCTTCTGCCTCAGCCTTCCAAGTAGCTGGAACTACAGGAGCACTCTACCACGCTGGCTAATTTTTGATTTATTGTGGAGACGAGGTCTCGCCTAATTGCTCGGGCTGGTCTCGAACCCGCGAGCTCAGACAGTCCACTCACCTCGGCCTCCTATAGTGCTGGGATTACAGGCTGAGCCACCGACCCTGGCTAAAATACACAATTTTTGAGTAAATACATTTTAGTGTTTTGGGGCCCCCCCTTGTCTAAGACAATTCAGAATCTTTCCAACCCGATCACAGTGCTCTTTGCTGTCATAACAGAGATTTAAGGGCTACCTAAGTTGGATATTCCCACTCTCTTGGGCAGGAACACACTATGCTTTTTTAAATTGCGATGAGATGGAGACTTCAGGATGGAAGCACGGGAACTGATTAGCAGGCTCATGTTTCCTTAATTCCCTGGCAAACAAAGGGCAAAGCAATATCCAGACACTCCCAATCATGTTTCCAGGCTCCATAGTCCTCATGACTCTGAACCCAGAGCTGGCTATAAGGGGCCCCTGCTGGGTTTTGCCCAGAGCACAGGCCCTCGTGGGATTGCCGGGTTACTGTTCAGCAGAGGTTAGGGGAAGCAGGGAGAGGGGTTTATCTTTCTTTCCTGACTTTCCCAAGAGTAAAAATTGTGAGGTCACGGCAACATTTAGTCAACTTTATCTTCTTTGGGATTCACAGAAAATAGATTTTCTCAATGTGCCTATATAGGCAATTATATAACAACAAAAACAAATAGAATTTCTAATTCTTTTCTTTTTTTTTTTTTTTTTGAGTTGGAGTCTCACTCTGTCGCCCAGACTGGAGTGCAGTGGCCACTCTTGGCCACCGCAGCCTCGACCTGCTGGGCTCCGGCGATCCTTCCGCCTCAACCTTCCAAGTTGCTGGAACTATAGGCGCGCGCTACCACGCCTGGCTCATTTTTGATTTATTGTAGAGATGAGGTCTCGCTAAGTTGCCCAGGCGGGTCTCGAACCGCAGGCTCAGGCAACCCACTCTCCTTGGCCTCCCAAAGTGCTGGGATTACACGCTGAGCCACCGAGCCCGGCCTAATTATTTTCATTTAATTAAAACAATTTTTTAAATGTTAGTATAGATTGGGGTCTACCTATGTTGACCAGGCTGTTCTTAAACTCTTGACCTCAAGCAATCCTCCTGCCTTGGCCTCTCAAAGTGCTGAGATTATAGGTGTGAGCCACCACGCCTGGCCAGAAGCTCTGAAATAAGGGTGTGTAAATAGGTTTCAAATTCTCTCCCAATATGGAAGAGTAGCTCTTCATTATGGAAACAGCACGGATCTTTCTTCCAAGCAGTTTTCTCTGATTGTTAATCACTCTGTTGCCCATAAAAAAAGAAAATCGTTATATGTAGGTGTGAGGTGCCAGGCCTCGAAGATATTTTCCACAGCACTGAATGAACATCTTCACTGGTTACAAACACAAAAAGACGCATGTGCTTTAAAACTGAAATTCACACAGAAGGGACGAGAACATAGGGAGAATGATTCCACCTAAGCTGTCATTTTTAAATGTACCACTTTTATTTATTTAAATTAAAAAAATTTCTTATTAATTTTTTTTCTTTATTTCAATAGCTTTAGGGGGCATACCTAGTTTTGGCTGCATGGTTGCACTGTATAGTGGCAAAGAAATCTGGGCTTTAAGGGTCCCCACCATCCCCACCTGTGCACGTTGTACCTGATAGGTGGTTCTTCATCCCTCCCCCTTTCCTACATTCCCCCTTCTGAGTGCCCAGTGTCTGTTATACCATTCTCTATGCCTTTGCAGTTCTTAGTTTAGTTTCCACTTATTGTTATTATTATTTTTTTTAGCGATGAGGTCTTGCCAAGTTGGCCAGGCTGGTCTCAAACCCATGGGCTCAGGGAATCCTCTCACCTCGGTCTCCACCACATCCAGCCTTTGTTTCCACTCATTTTTATTTATTTATTTATTTATTTATTTATTTATTTATTTATTTGAGTTGGATTCTCACTCTGTCACCCAGACTGGAGTGCAGAGGCCACTCCCGGCCGCTGCAGCCTCAACCTGCTAGGCTCCAGCGATCCTTCCACCTCAGCTTTCCAAGTAGCTGGAACTACAGGCGCATGCTACCACGCCCGGCTAATTTTTTGATTTACTGTAGAGGTGAGGTCTCACCAAGTTGCCCAGGCGGGTCTCGAACCTGTGGGCTCAGGCAATCTACTCACCTCAGCCTCCCAAGGCGTGGGATTACAGGCTGAGCCACTGAACCCGGCTTGTTTCCACTTATAAGTGAGAGCATGCAGTGTTTGGTTTTCTATTCCTGAGTTAATTCAGTTAAAATGATGTTTTCCAATTCCATCCAAGTTGCTGCAAAAACTATTATTTCATTCTTTTTGATGGTTGAATAGTATTCTACCAAGTTGTAATTTTTTTATAACTATAGGAATTGCCAGCTATGTCTTGAAGATTACAAAAAAAAAAAATTCAGATTTTAAAAAGTTCAGGCAGAGTACGGTGGCTCACACCTGTGATCCCAGCACTTTGGGAGGCAGAGGTGAGAGGACTGCCTGAGCCTACAGGTTCGAGACCAGCCTGGGCAACTTGGTGAAACCTTGTCTCTACAATAAATCAAAAAATTTGTCAGGTGTGGTAGTGTGTGCCTGGAGTTCCAGCTACTCGGAAGGTTGAGGTACAAGGATCACCTAAGCCCAGCAGGTCAAGGCTGCAGTGGCCATGAGCATGCCACTGCACTCTAACCTGGGCGACAGAGTGAGATTCCGAATTAAAAAAGAAATAAAAAATTTAAAAAGTTCAAAGAGCTGGATGCGGTGGCTCATGCTTATAATCCCAGCTACTCCGGAGGCCAAGGTGGAAGGATTGCTTGAGCCCAGGAGTTTAAGTCTGCTGTGAGCTATGATCACATCAATGCACTCCAGCCTGGGAGACAGAGTATGACCCTGTTTCAAAAAAAAAAAAAAAAAAAAGATCAAAGAAAAGACAGACATAATTTGCTGGAATGAGATTTTCATTCGATTATTATCATTCATTAAATATTTACTAAGTGCCTATTATTTATTCTGTACTGTGCTAGTTGCAGCACAATTGAGAGGATTGAATCGCCCTCAAATATTCAATTCTGATTACATAATTTAGAATGACCTCAGTGAAAAAGAAAAAAAAAAAAAGGGAGTGCCTGAAAAAGTTATTGTTGCAGTGTGGGCATTTTCTGATTAGTTCAGGTTTTAATAGAAAATATATGTATTGTGGAAATAAGGAAACGTGACCAAAGAAGGAGTGTGGACAAGTGACAGAGTGAGCAGAACTTGTTATCTATTTTCTGTGTAAAGGAAAACGGTCTTTACACTGAAAAAGTAAAACAAAAGTGGTTCCATGTTTCTGCGACTGTGAATAGTGCTGCAATGAACAGAGTACAGGTATCTTTTTTTTTTTTGAGTTGGAGTCTCACTCTATCACCCAAGTATCATGCTAATGGCCACCACAGTGTCAACCTTCTGGGCTCAGGCGATCCTTTTTTCAACCTTCCACGTAGCTGGAACTACAGGTGTGCACCACCATGTCTGGCTAAGTTTTTGATTTATTATAGAGATGAGGTCTTGCCAAGTTGCCCAGGCTGGTCTTGAATCCCTGGACGCAGGCAATTATTTTGTCTCTGCCTCCCAAAGTGCTGGGATTTCAGGGATGAGCCACCATGCCTGGCCCAGGTATCCTTTATATATATTGATTTCTTTTACTTTGGGTAGATCCATAGTAATGGGATTGCTGGGTCAAATGGTAATTAATATTTAAGTTCCTTGAGAAATCTCCATACTGTTTTCCATAGAGGCTGAAATAGTTTACAATCCCGCCAACAGTGGATGAGCGTTCCCTTTTCTTCCCAAGCACGCCATCTGTTGTTCTCTGAATTCCTTTTTTTTTTTTTTTTGAGTTGGAGCCTTACTCTGTCACCCAGGATGGAGGGCAGTGGCACGCTCCCAGCCACCACAGCCTTGACCTGCTGGGCTCCTGTGATCCTTCCGCCTCAGCCTTCCAAGTAGCCGGAACTACAGGCACGCGCTACCACACTAATTTTTGATTTATTGTAGAGATGAGGTCTCGTCAAGTTGCCCAGGCGGGTCTCGAACCCGCAGGCTCAGACAATCCACTTGCTTCAGCCTCCCAAAGTGCTGGGGTTACAGGCTAAGCCACCGAGCCTGGACTGTTCTTTGAATTTCTAATAATAACCCTTCTGATTGGTGTGAGGTGATGTCCAATAGTGGTTTCATTTGTATTTCTCTGACGATTAGTGATGTTAGTATTTTTTCACATGCTCGTTGGCTGCTTCACAAACATGGAAAGAATAGACACCAGAACACCAATAAGGGGGAGGAAGGAGGATTAGGGTTCAGAAATTACCTGTGGGGTACAATGTTCACTGTCTGGGGAATGGGCCACCAGAGACCCAATCCCCACCACTACACAATATGTCCATGTGACTAATGTGCCCTGTACCCCTGGCCTCTAAAATAAAAATAAATAAAAAACAAAACAAAAAAATGGGTCTGAAGGAACTTGAGACCAAGCAGGGTGAGAAGTGTGAGGCCATCTAAATTGTACAGCAATCTAAATGATTTTCAACCATTTAGCCTACACAAATTATATCTCAGCATACTCAGCCCCAAATGAGTAGTTGAACAGACATTCTGTTATTTTGAAAAATTAGAGAGAATGGGACAACCCCTTTGGGTCCCCTCCCACTGTGGGAGCTTTTCTGTCCTCTCAAAAAATCCTGCTTTCAACAAAAGAAAGAAAGAAAGAAAGAAAGAAAGAAAAATCACAGAGAATGAAATCAAGATCAGGTATTGGTAAATATAGTGGCAATTTTCTAATAGAAGAAGGTGAAACTCTTTTACTGGTGAAATTGAGTTTGATTCTGAAAGAAAGGATTACTCAAAAAGTATCACTTATGTGCTCTCACAAAGGAAGCATTATTCAAAGCAAGAATTTGCTAGAGACATGTATTTTCAAATGAACCCAACTCTTTTTCTTTTGGCAGAATCAATAAATCTGTAATTGAAGAAATGCAAATGACAGCAAATCTTGTCTTCTGAAAGGCTATAGAATAGGCTTCTCATGGACCAGATGTGGTGGCTCACACCTGTAATCCCAGCACTGTCAGAGGCCAAAATGGGAGGATTGCTTGAGACCAGCCTAGGCAACAAAGAGAGGCTTTGTTTCTAAAAAACCAAAACAAAATAAAAAACCAGAACATTAACTGGTTGTGGTGGTGCACATCTGTAATCCTAGCTATGTAGGAAGCTGAGGTGGAAGGATCACCTGAGCCCAGGGGGTCAAGTCTGCAGTGAGCCATGACTATGCCACTGACTCCAGCCTGGGCCACGAAGTGAGACCACGCCTTAAAAAAAACAAAAAAACAATAGGCTTCTCATGATGTATTCCAGACTGCAAGATCCTTGAATATAAAAAATTGTGCCTCAGTTGTTCTTTTGTCTTTGTGTCCCTCAGTGCTGCCTGGAATGAGTTTTGGTTATTTATTTGTTTGTTTGTTTGTTTGTTTGTTTGTTTGTTTTTTGAGTTGGAGTCTCACTCTGTCACCCAGGCTAGAGTGCAGTGGCACACTCATGGCCACCGCAGCCTTGACCTGCTGGGTTCAGGTGATCCTTCCGTCTCAGCCTTCCAAGTAGCCGGAACGACAGGCACGATCTACCACGCCTGACTAATTTTCTTGGTTTATTGTAGAGATGAGGTTTTGTCAAGTTGCCCAGGCTGTCTTTGAACCCATGGACTCAGGTAATCCCCTCACCTCGACCTCCCAAAGTGCTGGGATTTCAGGTTTGAGCCACCGTGCCCCCCCCCTTTAAATAAACATGCTGCCAAGTGCAGTGGCTCATGCCTGTAATCCCCACTCTTTGGGAGGTGGAGGCAAGAGGATTGCCTGAGCCCAGGGGTTTGAGACCAGCTTGGGCAACTGGCGAGACCTCTTCTCTACAAACAATCAAAAAATTAGCTAGGCATAGTGGATCACGCCTGTGGTTCTGGCTACTTGGAAGGCTGAGGTGGAAGGATCGCTTGAGCCCAAAGGTCAAGGCTGTGGTGGCTGTGAGTGTGCCACTGCACTCCAGCCTGGGCAACAGAGTGAGACTCCAACTCAAAAAAAAAAAAAGAAGCATGTTGAGATTTAGCTTTTATTTATTTTTATTGTTATGTAGCAGTCATATATGTGATATTTTGATACATGCCTACAATGTGTAGCGATCAAATTGGGGTAGTCAGGATTTTCATTACCTCGAACATTGATCATTTCTTTGTGTTGAGAACATTCCAGATCTCTTCTAGCTATTTATACAATACATTACTGTTAACCATAGTCACCCTACTGTGCTATGGAACGCTAGGATTTATTCTTTCTATCTAACTGTATTTTTGTATTCATTAACCAACCTCTCTCTTCAACCTCCTTTTCCCCTACCCTTCCCAGCTTCTGGCAACCATTATTCTACTCTACTTCCAAAAGATCAATATGTTTTTTTAACTCCCACATGTGAGTGAGAACATGGGGTATCTGCCTTTCTGTCTCTGGCTCATTCCACTTAACATAATGTCTTCCAGTTCCATTCATGTTGCTGCAAATGACAGAATTTCATTTTTTAAATGACTGAATAATATATACACAATAATATATTGTATATATATTCCCACACTTTCTTTATCCATGAATCCATTGACGAACACTTGGTTTGATTCCATATTTTGGCTATTGTGAATAGTGCAGCTATAAACATGTGAGTCCAGGTATCTCATACTGATTTTATTTTTTTGGATAAACACTCAGTAGGGGAGTTGCTAGATCATGTGGTGTTTCCAGTTTTAGTTGAGGAACCTCTGTGTTGTTTTCCACAGTAGCTGTACTAACTTACATCCCTACCAACAGCATATGAGGGCTTCCCTTTCTCTACATTCTTGCTAGCATCTGTCATTTTCTATTTTTTGATAATAGCCATCTTAGCAGTGTGGGCTGACCTCTCATTGTGGTTTTGATTTGCCTTTCCCTAACGATAAGTATCGTTGAGCATTTTTTCATATACCTGTTGGCCCTCTGTATGTCTTCTTTTATTTATTTATTTTTTGGTGGTAAATTCTTGCTATGTGTATAAACACTCTGTGCTTATGTGAAGCAAGTGTATTCTGCAGCTGATGGATGAAATGTTCTGTAAATGTCTGCTAGGTTCATTTGATCTAAAGTGCATTTAAGACCAATGTCTCCGTAAATTATCTGTCTAGAAGATCTGGCTAATGCTGAAAATGGGGTGTTGAAATCCCCAACTACTATTGGACTGGAGTGTATCTCTCCATTTAGATCTAATAATATTCTATTTATATATTTGGATGCTCTGAAGTTGGGTGCATATATATTTACAATTGTTATATTCTCTTGCTAAATTGATTCCTTTATCATTAAATAGTAACCTTGTCTCTTATAGTTTTTGACTTGAAGTTTATTTTATCTGACATGAATCTAGTCATTTCTGCTCTTTTTTGGTTTCCATTTGCATGAAATATTTTTTCCATTCCTTCACTTTTAGTTTATGTGCATCTTTTATGTTTATTTTATATTATTTTTATTTTTTATATTTTATTTTTTGAGTCGGAGTCTCACTCTGTCACCTAAGGCTGGAGTGCAGTGGTACACTCATGGCCATCAAAGCCTTGACCTGTTGAGCTCATGTCTATAATCCCAGCACTTTGGGAGGCAGAGGTGAGAGGATTGCCTAAGCTCATGGGTTCCAGATCAACCTGGGCAACTTGGCAAGACCTCGTCTCTACAATAAATCAAAAAATTAGCCGGGTGTGGTGGTGCGTGTCTGCAGTTCCAACTACTTGGAAGGCTGAGGCAGAAGGATCTCCTGACCCCAGCAGGTCGAGGCTGCGGTGGCCATGAGCATGCCACTGCACTCCAGCCTGGGCAAGAAAGTGAGACTCTGACTCAAAAAAAAAAAAAATTATTGTAGAGATGAGATCTCATCAAGTTGCCCAGGCTGGTCTTAAATTCCTGGGCAAAGGCAATTCTCTTGCCTCCGCCTCTCAAAGTGCTGGGATTATAGGTGTGAGCCACTGTACTTGGCTAAATACAGTGTTTTTAGTTGAAAATATTTTCCTTCAGCACTGCAAGTATGTTACCAGTTCTCCTGTCCTCCAAGTTTTCTGCTGAAAAGTCTGCTGCCAAACATATTATATCTTCTTTATATTTTTTAGTTCTTTTTATTGCTATTTTAGGATCATCTCTTCGTTCTCACCCTTTGAGAATTTGATTATTATATGCCTCAGTGTCATCTTATTTGGGTTGAATCTGCTTGGTGACCTTTGGCCTTCTTGTACCTGCATATTAATATCTTTGTCTAGTCTTGCAAACTTCTCTGTTATTATTTCTTTGATAAACATTCTATCTCTATCTTTTTCTCTACTCCCTCTTTAAGGCCAATGACTCTTAGATTTGCCATGCTGAGGCTATTTTCCAGATCTATCAGTGATTTTCACTCTTTATTTTTCTCCTCTGACTGTATATCTTCAAATATCCTGACTTTGAGTTCACCAATTCTTTTTTTTTTTGAGTTGGAGTCTCACTCTGTTGCCCAGACTGGAGTGCAGTGGCCGCTCCCGGCCACCGCAGCCTCGACCTGCTGGGCTCTGGCGATCCTTCCGCCTCAGCCTTCCCAGTAGCTGGAATTACAGGCATGTGCTACCACGCCCGGCTGATTTTTTTGATTTATTGTAGAGATGAGGTCCTCACCGCCCAGGCGGGTCACGAACCCGCGGGCTCAGGCAATCCACTCACCTCAGCCTCCCAAAGGCGCGGGATTACAGGTTGAGCCACCGAGCCCGGCTAAGTTCACCAATTCCTTCTTGGGCTTGTTCAATCCTGCTGTTGAGACACTTTGATGCATTTTTTAAGTTTGCCAATTCTGCTTTTCAGCTCCAAGATTTCTGTTGGATTTTAAAATTATTATTTCAATCTCTATTAAATTTGTCTTATAAGTTTCTGAATTGCTTCTCTGTGTATTACTGAATTTCTTGAGCTTCCCCAAAACACCTATTTTGACTTCCCTGTCTGACAGGTCACATACCTCCATGTCTTCAGGGTTGGTCACTGGCATCATATTTAGTCCATTCGGTGAGGTCATATTTCCCTGAATGATCTTGATGCTTGGGGACATTCATCAATGTCTGGGCATTGAAGAGTTGGGTATTTGTTCCAGTCCAGTCCTTACATTCTGGCCTTGTTTGTACCTGTTCTTCACAGGACCTTCTAAGAACTCAAAGGAAATCTACTGCTGGGTTCCCTCTCTGGGCACTTTAGACATGTCAGCACTAGAGAGCGCCCTAAGCCCAGTAATATGCAACTCTTACAGACTCCTGGATACCAAGCCCTGATGGATTTGGGATAGATTGGGGGAAATCTCTGGGTTTCCAGTCCAAGTCCTTCACTCACTTCCCTCTTTTTCCTCCAAATGGAAGGAGTCTCTCAGTATTGAGTTGCCTGAAGCTGGGAGAGAGGTGATGGGGCATTCCTCTGGCCCCCACAACTGGTACCACACTGGGTTGCATGAAGCCTACAGCCTCCCAGACCAGCACAGTACTGGGGCTTGCCCAAGGCCAGAAGGCACTACTACCTGACTGCTGCTGCTGTAAAGTCAAGGCCTGAGGCCACTTTCGGCAGTAGGAGGTGAAGTCACCTGGGCCTCTGGTCCATCCCATCTGGGCAGCGTTTTCCCTTCTTGCTTGGCGTGGGTCTAGAAGTGTTATCTGAGCGTAACAGCCGAGACTCAGGGTCTTTGTGGTTTTGCCGGGGGCTGCGTTTTGCTGTGGTGGGGCTGATACCAGGGTACTCATCCCTCTCCTTCCCCTAGGATGCGGTATGTGGGTTCCAGTGGCCCTCACAGTTTGTGTCACGCTGGATTGCACCCCGAGCCCTCAGCCTCCCAGACCAGCACAGCCCAGGGCTCACCCAGGTGTTGTGAGCAAGTTCTGCTACTTCACACTTGCGGGCCGAGATAAGGAAGCACAAGATTTAGTGGAAGGAAGGATGACTTTGATTCCAAAAGCTAGCAGGTAGGGAAATGGCCAGGCTCATGCCTCAAAGAAACCATTTCAAAATCTTGGGCGGAGGGTAGGGAATTTTTCACAGGAAAAAGAAGAAATGAAGGGCATTTGGGAATGGTGCAGGATACAGGGCTATGCATCTTGCTTCAATGACTATCCTGAATTGCTGTCCACCTTGTGAGCTACCCGATGCCATCTCGATTGTGGTCAGCCTGTAGCTTAACCAGGGGTGATTTCTGAATCTTGCCACGGGGGCTTCCAGGTGCTTGTGATTTCTGAACAATGAGTCTCCAAGTGCAGTTTGTTACAAGATTAGTCTCTGGAATTTCTGAAGCAAGTACACAATGAGAGCCGTGGGTCCAGGCTTAACCATAATCATAGGTTCACTGTGTAAGGGGAACCCGAAGAGAAAAAGAAAGAAAAAAACAGTGTTCCTACAAGCTGCACTGTAGAGTTAACAAAAAACCCCCAATTTTTAAAAGCTGTCATTCTGAGTGGTTTACACAAGAACCGAGATTGCTATGGCCTGGCTGCCACTAACATTTATTTGGGGCCTGAGACCACTTTAGTCAGCTGATGGCGAAGCCCTCAGGATTCACGTTTCTTGCCTGGAATCAAGGGCTGTGGAATTCTTCCTGGGCAATGTGAAACTATCCTTCTACCCTCTTCAATGTGTCTTTTCTTGTTACTATGCTAAAACCAGGTACTGTGATCTCTCATTGATTATTTATTTATTTGTTTTGAGCTGGGAGTCTCACTCTGTCGCCCAGGCTGGAGTGCAGTGGCACACTCACGGCCACGGCAGCCTTGATCTCCTGGGCTCAGTGATCCTTCCACATCAGCCTTCCAAGTAGCTGGAACTACAAGCACGCGCCATTACACTTGGCTAATTTTTTTTATGTATTGTAGAGATGAGGTCTCGCCAAGTTGCCCAGGCTGGTCTCGAACCTGAGGGCTCAGGCAATCCACTTTCCTCAGCCTCCCAAAGTGCTGGGATTACAAACTGAGCCACTGAGCGCGGTCATATTTATTTATTTATCTATTTAATGTTTTGAGTTGGAATCTCACTCTGTCACCCAGGCTGAACGGCTCACTGCAGCCTGGACCCCTGGGCTCAGGCAATTCTTTTGTTTCATCCTCCCAAGTAGCTGGGACTACACCCAGCTAATTTTATCTTATTTTATTTTATTTTACTTTTTGAGTTGGAGTCTCACTCTGTCACCCAGACTGGAGTGCAGTGGCTGCTCCCGGCCACCGCAGCCTCGACCTGCTGGGCTCCAGCAATCCTTCTGCCTCAGCCTTCCAAGTAGCTGGAACTACAGGCGCGCGCTACCACGCCTGGCTACTTTTTTGATTTATTGTAGAGATGAGGTCTCGCCAAGTTGCCCAGGTGGGTCTCGAACCCGCGGGCTCAGGCAATCCACTCACCTTGGCCTCCCAAAGCGCGGGATTACAGGCTGAGCCATCGAGCCTGGCTGCACTCAGCTAATTAAAAAAAAATTTTTTTTTTGTAGAGATGAAGTCTCACCATATTGCCCAGGTTGGTCTCAAATGCTTGGGTTCAAGCAATCCTCCTGTCTTGGCCTCCCAAAGTGCTGGGATTACAGGCATGAGCCACCACACCTGACCTTCTGATTTTTTAGTTTTGTGCCTGTGCTTTCTTGCACAGATAGTTGTTCAATTGGATACTCTTACAGGGGAATGACCACTAGAGGGTTTTATGCAGCCATCCTGCTCACCGCCCCTTCAACAGTTCATAGTTTGCTGACATCTGTGTTCTGGATGAACAAATACACACACTGGATGAAGGAGGCCAATAAATATGGAATAGATGCTAGTTCAGTTGAGTGCTCACTGGTTAGACAACCTTGCCTAAAGTGTTCAGCCTGTGGATCAGTGGCACACTAGACATTTCATATCGCAGAACAATAGGCTGAGGACACTATCATTTTGGTTTGAAAAATGATATATTTGAATGCAAAATACAGAAAATGCTTGTGTATTACAGTCAGGCGTGCAAACTAGAGCAGCTGTCCAGAGAGCAATCCTCAGGGAAATGAAGAGCGTGTTCACATCATGACCCTTCTCTACCATTCGACTCCTGACCGTACATCCCAGAGAAACCCTTCGCAGATCCTCAAGGGGACAAAAGTCAGCACGTGCATCGTGAAGGAAGCAGTAACATGAAGCCGTCCCTTAGAGCTGGGCAAGAGGGGCCTCTGCCCTAGGCCTGCCCTTTAGAAGTCTTCACGTAGCTCAACGACACAAAAAGTACCTTTGTAGATTTGACTTTATTTCAATAGCGTTAGGAGGTACAAATAGCTTTTGGTTACATGGCTGCATTGTATCGTGGCAAAGAAGGTCTGGGCTTTAAGTGTACCCACCACCCCCACCTGTGTACATTGTGCCCGATTGATTTCTCATCCCTCTACCTCTTCCCACTGTCCCCCTTCTGAGTCTCCAATGTCCGTTATCCCCTTCTCTGTGCCTTTGCAGATGCTTAGTTTAGCTCCCACTTGTAAGTGAGAACATGCGGTGTTTGGTTTTCTGTTCCTGTGTTAGATCACTTAGGCCGAAGCTCTCCAGTTCCATCCAGGTTGCTGCAAAAGATTACTTCATTCATTTTCATGGCTGAATAGTATTCCATTATATCCCACATTTTCATTATCCACTGATCTGTTGATGGGCATATAGTTTGATTCCACATCTTTGCAATTGTGAATTTTGCTGCAATAAACGTACAAGTGCAGGTGTCTTTTTTGTATAATGACCTCTGATCCCTTGGGTGAATGCCTAGTAGTGGGATGACTGGATCAAATGGTAGATCTATTTTTAGTTCTTTGAGAAATCTCCATACCATTTTCCACAGAAGTTGAACTAATTTGCACTCCTGCCAGTGGTGTATAAGCGTTTCCTTTTCAGTGCATCTGCACCAACATCTATTGTTTTTTTGATTTTTTAAATAATGGCCATTCTGGCTGGTATAAGGTGGTAATCTCATTGGGTTTTAATTTGCATTTCCCCAATGATTAGTGATGTTGAGAATTTTTTCATATGTTTGATGGCAAATAAACAGTACATTTTTTTCTTTTCTTTTTTTTTTAGTTAGAGTCTCACTCCATTGCCCAGGCTGGAGGGCAGTGGCACACTCACGGCCACCCCAGCGTCAACCTGCTGGACTCCAGTGGTCCTTCCGCCTCAGCCTTCCAAGTAGCCTGAACTACAGGCGCATGCTACCATACCTGGCTAATTTTATTGTAGAGAGGAGGTCTCGCCAAGTTGCCCGGGCTGGCCTCGAACCTCCGGGCTCAGGCAATTTGCGTGCCTCGGCCTCCCAAAGCGCTGGGATTACAGGCTGAGTCACTGAGCCCGGCCAAAAGTACATTTCTTAAAGTACACAGGGTGCCTTTGGCTTCTGACTTGGTGCTTAGGGTTAGCACAGCCTGACCGGTAACCCTGAATTTTCTCTGTAGCGACTGATGTTGTTCAGGCTCCAGGGCAAAGCATTGACATGTCTTGTCCACGTCCTTAAAAAGAGGTGGAGGAGGGGTCTGAATTAGGATGTTGTAAAGGTCTTTAGGTTGTACTCTCGCCAGCCTTGCAAGTGGATACTGCTTTGGCAAACTTGAAACACTTCCATGGCAAAACAAAACAACAACAAAAAAACTCTTAGATAAGGAAGAAAATAAATCAATTACAAAATTTGACAAATCCTTCTTCTCAGTTGCTAGGAATACATTAGAATCACATGTAATAAAGCATCTTTTCTCAGTAGCATTGAGCATCCATTTCTTTGCTTCTCTCCGCATTTTAATTCATGTCACTCACAATTAGCACTGTATTCACAACAAATAAGCCTAGCAGCTGAGAAACATTTACAATAATGAGCAATTCATATTACTAAATATGTACATTTGTGGTTTTGACATAAGATGCTTAAATGGAAAACTTAAGATTTACCTGGGCAACTAAGTGGACATAATACTAATAATTGTGAATAGTTTCATTTTTATAAAAATATGTTAAAAGGGGATGGGCATGGTGGCTCACACCTGTCATCCCAGCATTTTGGGAGGCTGAGGCCAGAGGAATGCTTGAGACCAGGAGTTTGAGACCAGCCTGTGCATCATCGTGAGACTTTGTATTTACAAAACATAAAAAAATTAACTGGGCATGATCCCAGCTACTCTGGAGGCTGAGGCAGAAGGATCACCTGAGCCCAGGATGTTGAGGCTGTGGTGAGCTGTGATCATGTTACTGTACTCCAGCCTGGGCAACAGAGTGAGACCTCAACTCTAAATATATATATAAAATACTGAACATGGTGGTTCACACCTGTAATCCCGGCACTTTGGGAGGCCAAGGCAGGAGGATTGCTTGAGTTCAAGAGTTCAAGACCAACCTGGGAAACATAGTGAGACCTTATCTCTACAAAAAATTAAAAAAAAAAAACTAGGCATGGTGGTGTGCACCTGTAGTCCCAGCTATTCAGAAGATTGAGGCAGAAGGATCATCTGAGTCCAGGAGGTCAAAGTTGTGAGGAACTGTGATCATGCCACTGCACTCTAGCTTGAATGACAGAGTGAGAATCCAAACTTAAAAAAAAATATATATATATATATATACATATATATATATATAATATTTAGTCAAATTTTCAGAAAACTAAATTTAAAACTCCACTTTATTTAAATTAGGTTGACTGAATATTCTGATATTCATTAATTGAAATTTACTTATTTATTTAGTCGGAGTCTCACTGTCACCCAGGCTGGAGTGCAGTGGCATGCTCACGGCCACTGCAGCCTCGACCGGCCTTCCACCTCAGCCTTCCAAGTAACTGGAACAACAGGTGTGAGCCACTATGCCTAGCTAATTTTTTGATTTTTTTGTAGCGACGATGTCTCGCCAAGTTGTCCAGGCTGATCTTGAACACCTGAGCTCAGGCAATTCTCTTGACTCCGCCTCCCAAAGTGCTGGGATTACAGGCATGAGCCACTGTGCCCAAATGAATTGAGATTTATATATTGCCTTTTTTTTAGAGATGGGGTCTCACTGTGTTGCCCAGGCTGGCCTCAAACTTCTGGCCTCAAAATGATCCTCTCGCCTCAGCCTTCCAAAGTACTGGGATTACAGGTATGAACCACCAAGCCCAGTCATTGCCTTTTAAATTATTAAGTAATTTTGAATATTTTAGGGGAAAAAAAACTTTTTTGAAAAATATCTATGACACATAATTTTAATTTTTTATTTTTACATTTATTTTAAAAATTAAAATACATTTAGGTTGTGCAAACTCTGAACATATATATATGTGTGTGTGTGTGTGTGTGTGTGTATGTATATATATATATATATTTTTTTTTTTTTTTTTTTTTTTTTTTTTCCAGTTGGAGTCTCACTCTGTCGCCCAGAATGCAGTGGCCGTTCCCGGCCATCGACCTGCTGGGCTCCGGCGATCCTTCCGCCTCAGCCGTCCAAGTAGCCGGAATTACAAGCATGCACTACCACGTCCAGCTGATTTTTTGATTTATTGTAGAGATGAGGTCTCGCCTGCCCAGGCGGGTCTCGAACCCGCGGGCTCAGACAATCCACTCACCTCTGCTCCCAAAGGCTCGGGATTACAGGCTGAGCCACTGAGCCCGGCTATATATTTTTTTTAGTTGAAGTCTCACTCTGTTGTCCAGACTGGAGTGCAGTGGCACGCTCCCGGCCACCGCATCCTTGACCTGCTGGGCTCCGGCAATCCTTCCGCCTCAGCCTTCCAAGTAGCCGGAGCTACAGGCGCTCACTACCACCCCTGGCTAATTTTTGATTTATTGTAAAGACGAGGTCTTGCCAAGTTGCTGTGGTGGGTCTCGAACCCATAGACTCAGACAATCCACTTACCTTGGCCTCCCAAAGTGCTGGGATTACAGGCTGAGCCACTGAGCCTGGCCAAACTCTGAATATATTAAAGGGTATTTTAAAATTTGAATCATTAAGAATGATTGTAAGTCAATGTCATTATAGAAAATACAGGCCGGGTGTGGTGGTTTATGCTTGTAATCACAGCATTTTGGGAGGCCAAGGTGGGAAGATTGCTTGAGTCAGGCGTTCAATACCAGCTTCAGCAACATAGCGAGAACTTGTTATCCCTAAAATATGTATATATGTGTGTGTGTGTGTGTGTGTGTGTGTGTGTGTGTGTGTTTTTTTTTTTAATATATGTTACAAAAGTGGAGCTAAAGAAAAAAACTGAAAATAAAGGAAATAGAAAGTTTTCAAAAGAGACAATCTGCTTAAATTTTAAAAAACTGGAAATAATGAAAGCAAACAGACTTCTATTGAGAATGGCCTACATAAGACTCTTAAATAGGAGATTACTGTATAGCTAATGGAGATTTAATAATAGCATGGTGGCTATTGTCAATAATAATGTGTTGTATATTTCAAAATAACTAGGAGAGTAAATTTCAAATGTCCCACCATAAAAAATGATAGGCAAGTGAAGGGTTGATTATGTTGATTAGCTTGATTTACTCATTCCACACTCTATGAATATATCAAAACATCACATTGTACCCAATAAATTTATACAATTATGATTTGCCAACTAAAAATGATGTAATAAAAAAAGACTGGATAGGCTGGGTACAGTGGATCATGTCTATAATCTCAGCACTTTGGGAAGCCGAGGCGTGAGAATTGCCTGAGCCCAGGGGTTTGAGACCAGCCTGGGCAACTTGGTGATATCTCGTCTCTACAATAAATAAAAAAAAAATGTATACCTATAATCCCAGCTACTTGGAAGGCTGAGGTGAAAAGATCCCCTGAGCCCAGTAGGCTGAGGCTGCGGTAGCCATGAGCGTGCTACTGCACTACAGATTGGGCGACAGAGTGAGAATCTGACTAAAAAAAAAGACTGGATAAACAGCAAACAATGACAGTATTCAACAATATAATGATCAATACAATGAAACCAGGAATAAATTAGACTCTGCAAATCCACAATTTGAGCAGTTCAAATGTAATCCCTTTAATTTCACATTCTTTGCTAATGAAGGTTTAATAACTGACCAAAAGCAATTAGAATAAAAAGTGAACTATGCATACCAAATGCATAACCGAGAAGCAACAAATTCAATTCTCTCTCGCCTGTTAGAAAACGAAGAAAATTATAAATCATGAAGCTGGAGGATCAAGTCTTTTTTGATAACATTATATTTACTGAATCCAGAAGTTGGAGGCTGTGGTGAGGTGTGATCATGCCACTGCACTCTAGCCTGAGCAACAATGAGACAATGAGACCCCAACTCAAAGGACAAAAAAAAAAAAAAAAAAAGAAAATGAAGAAAATTACAGTCATGAAGTCAGCAAGGTGAATATGAAAGAGGGACCCTCACAGGCTTTTTTCAGTGTTTGTTAAGCAGTGATTCTGGACATTGGCCATCACATTTTTGTTTGAAAACTGTTTTAGAAAAATAAAGTCTGTTTCAAGTGAATGATTATAACTTTTCATTTCAATGTTCACTTAGCAGAAAATTTAATATTTTATTTTACATGGAAATTCTTTCAAGTGAAATGAAAACCATAGAAATTGGATTTTTATATTTTAAGTTTATAGGCTGTGTATTTTGTTATTCTGTTACACATCTGGCCAATTTTCAAGGTCAGCTTTGGCAAGTGAAAGCTGTGACTGAAAACACTTAGGTTCTCAATTAAAAATACAGAAATGTCACTGGCAAAAAGCACACATGGTATTACTAAAACTGAAAAAAAAGACTAAATAGAAATATACTGCACAGCATGGTGACTATTTTCAATAATAATGTATTGTATATTTTAGAATAACTAAGAGTAAATTTCAAATGACTCACCTTTTAAAAATGATAGCTTGATTTAACCATTGCATATTGTACAGATATATTTAAACATCACTTTGTACCCTATAAATGTATACAATTATGATTTGCCAATTCCAAATAATATTTTAAAAGCCTAGATAAACAGCAAACAATGATGGCATTTCACAACGTAAGTAAACACAGATGCAGGACATTGTTGTAATACTCAAATAATATTATTTTAACAGCATGACATTTACAGAAAACAGTGGGACTTTTCTAGGTTCAGAATAGATGATTTTGAAAACTGAAGCTAGATGGCTAAACATTTAAGGCAAACAGCAATTACTGTTCAAGATGGAAAATTCAAGATAATTCAAAATAATAACAGTTAATAAAGTGAGAGAAGAAATTTACATGATTCACTTCAACTAGATTATAAAAAGTCACGTTGAAAATCATAAACATAGGCCGGGTTCATGGCTCAGCCTGCAATCCCAGCTCTTTGGGAGGCAGAGGCAAGTAGATTGCCTGAGCCTGCGGGTTCGAGACCAACCCGGGCAACTTGGCAAGACCTCATCTCTGCAATAAATAAAAAATTAGCTGGGTGTGGTAGCGTGCGCTTGTAGTTCCGGCTACTTGGAAGGCTGAGGCGGAAGGATCGCCGGAGCCCAGCAGGTCGAGGCTGCGGTGGCCGGGAGCGTGCTACTGCACTCCAGCCTGGGTGACAGGGTGAGACTCCAACTCAAAAAAAAAAAGAAAATTATACACACACATATGTGAACTACCAGAAAAAAAAATAGAGCATTAAGGAATACGTCACTGCTTTTACACTTGTAAAAAAAATGTACTGGCTTTTGCCTTAAAGTCAAGAAGCAAGGAAACATTTTTCAACCTTAAGCATTGATTTAAAAGATTGCGGAAAGCAAGTATTCTAAGAAATAAGTCTGGATGATCCTGGTCCTGGAGGTACATTTCTGTCCCTCCTTTGGTAGCTTGGCAAGGAGTTGACTCATCAGGACTGAGCTTGTCTGCAAAGGGACAACTAGGACGCTGGCTGTCCTGTGAGGATTCATCAAGGCTGTTCCCAAAGCCCTTGGTATAAGACATTAGCCCTAGTCTTAGTGGTCTTCCTTGACCCAAGATCCCTTAATATATATGTTTTTTGTTTCTTAGAGAAGCTAGGTCTTCCCCACTCCCTCTTAGTTCAGCTGAAAAGTGTACAACTCAGTGAGGTGGCAAGGTCCTTTCTCCTTGAGGGTTGTTTGTGGCATGTCTAGTTCTTTGCTTCAGCCGGCCCCAGGGACTCTGGGCAAGATACATTCAGAACATCGTGTCAGGTCTATGCTCTGAGGTAGTGAGAGTTCAAGGGACTGTATGTTTGCTCAACCAGTACATTCTAAGTTAGAGACACACCATTGGTGCTAGTGGTGTGTGTCTGTGACTTTGTGATATCTTTCACCCCAAGCACAGTAAATCCCGTGACAAAGGTTTTGCTAAAACAAAGTGTTTATGCTATCATTTAAGCTCCAAATCCAGAAACATTCTAGAAACCTCTTATGCTACTTTGAATATGTTGGTCTTGATCATGCCAATAACAATGATAATCTTTGGAACAAACCAAAAAGTATATACTGGATGTGCCCAAATAGCGAATATCCTGTTGAAATGTAAACAGACTCACTTTTGAAAACACAAGGAGGCTGGACGTAGTGGCTCACACCTATAATCCCAGCACTTTGGGAGACTGAGGTGAGAGGATTGCCTGAGCCCTCAGGTTTGAAACCAGCCTGGACAACTTGGCGAGACCTCATCTCTGCAGGCGTGGTGGCGTGTGCCTGTAGTTCCAGCTACTTGGAAGGCAGAGGCAGAAGGATCGCCTGAGCCCAGCAGGTCGAGGCTGCAGTGGCTGTGAGTGTGTCACTGTACACCAACCTGGGTGATAGAGTGAGATTCTGACTCAAAAAAAAAAAAGTAATGAAGAGTTTGGGCCAAGACACGTATTTTAATTATCTGTCCTTAATGCTGGGAATTCGCCATATCTTGCCCCAGTTCAAGGGTAGGCTTTCCTTATAGAAAGCAGATCCTATTCTTTAAAACTTCCAGGTATAAATTACAAAATGGCAAAGATGGACAGTCAAATTATCAAGATCATAAAGAGTATTATTTTTCCTAGTAGACCCAAGTTCATGCTTGCACACATCAGTGAGATGGATTTTAGCCAAACAGAAAATAGAACTATGTATTTTTTCTTGGTAATTTGCCAAAATATAAAAATTATCTACATTGTATTAATTATTATAAAATTCAGGATAATTACCTTCCTGTAAAGAAAGTGAAATGATGAATGCTATTTCATTCAAAATTCTTTACCTTTTTTCACATCAGAAACTAAATTTAGAAATTAAATTTCTGAATATCTTCCATTAAATAAAATAGATTCAATTTTTAATAGTAGCGTTTGATAAATCCCAAAGATTAAATCACTTAACTTGGCTATGTCTTAGTTTACCCATGCACTAAAAAATTGATACTTCTCTACTTACTCTTTTTCAAACAGATTATGAGATGTAATCAATCAAGATTTATGACACTGAGAATTGTGAAAAGAAGATGCTATATAGTGCAGAGTTGTGCTAATATTTTGGTCTAAGCATTACCTAGCTTTACTGTATTTAATTATTATAATCTCAAGAGCTTTGTCTGTCATACATTCCTCTTTAAACATGTTCTATAAAATGCACACATTCTAGTACACTCTCCCATCATACACTTCTCAAATCAATCCTTTAGTAGAACAGATAGATACAGCCTTGAAACTCTAGTCCCTGTCGGAACCATTGATTCCCACCCACCTCCTGTCAGTCATCTCTCTCAGATTCCACAAAAAGAGAGAAGGAGGGGAAAAAAAAACTGGCAGCATTTACTGCACTGTCTCCTCATTTCGCTGTTGATAACAAATAGGGTATATTGCTCTCAGTTATCATATAAACAACTCCATTCATTTGATCACTCCATCAACAAGTATTTTAGGAGCACCAACTGCCCAGGTAATGCCTAGTGCCTTGGACATGGCAAGCACAAAACAGGTCCACAAGGAAAACAAGCCCAATAAAAAAGCAATTAAGGAGCAATACAAGATAAAACTAAATAACATACCAATGATAAGCATTACAGAAATCCAGGTGGTAGATAGGTCAAGTTCAACCATAAAAGGACATGGTTTACTCTGAAACCCTAGTCTTCTGCTAATATGACTGTTGGCAATGTATAATCAAAATATTCTATATAAGCTAGGTCGGGCCAGGTTTGGTGGTTCAGTCGGTAATCCCAGCACCTTGGAAGGCCGAGGTGAGTGGATTGCCTGAGCAATTCGCCAATTCGAGACCAGCTACAATAAATAAAAAGTTAACTGGGTGTGGCAACGCGCGCCTGTAGTTCCAGCTACTTGGAAGGCTAAAGTGGAAGGATCGCCACAACCCAGCAGGTCAATGCTGGGGTGGCCACGAGTGTGCCACTGCACTCCAGTATGGGCAACGGAGTGAGACTTCAATTAAAAAAAAAAAAACCTTGGTGCAGTAGCTCACACCTATAATCCTAGCACTTTGGGAGGCCAAAGCAAGGCATTCCTGAGCCCAGGGGTTCAAGACCAGCCCGGCAACTTTACGAGACCTTGTCTCTACAATAAATCAAAAAATTTACTGTAGCACATGCTGGCGGCATGCGCCTATAGTTTCAGCTACCTGTAAGGCTGAGGTGGAAGGATCGCTTGAGCTCAGCAGGTCGAGGCTGCGGTAGCCATGATGGTGCTACTGACTCCAGTTTGGGCGACCGAGTGAGACTCCACTCAAAAAAAAAAAAAAAAAAAAAAAAAACAAACCTTGGTGCAGTAGCTCACACCTATAATCCTAGCACTTTGGGAGGCCAAAGCAAGAGCATTGCCTGAGCCCAGGGGTTCAAGACCAGCCCGGGCAACTTTACGAGACCTTGTCTCTACAATAAATCAAAAAATTTACTGTAGCACATGCTGGCGGCATGTGCCTATAGTTTCAGCTACCTGTAAGGCTGAGGTGGAAGGATCGCTTGAGCTCAGCAGGTCGAGGCTGCGGTAGCCATGATGGTGCTACTGAACTCTGGTGGAGGTGATGTCCTTATGAAGGGTGATAGGCAATAAACAAATGGATGCTATGTCCAGAAATGATAAATGCAATGAGGAAAAATAAAGCAAGGCAAAAGGATACAGAATGTCAGGGGGATGGGCGGGTACTGCTTTTAGAGGATAGGAGTTTTATGAGACACTTTTATATCCCTAAAATAAATTTGCCTTACATGGTGGCTCATGCCTGTAATCCCAGCACTTTGAGAAGCCGAGGAGGGCAGTTTGCTTGAGCCCAGGAGTTCGAGAGCAGACAAGGCAACATAGTAAAACCTCGTCTCTACAATAAATTGAAAACTAGTCAGGCATAGTAGCATGCGCCTGTAGTTCCAGCTACTTGGAAGGCTGAGGCGGAAAGACCACTGGAGCCCAGCAGGTTGAGGCTGTGGTGGCTGGGAGCGGCCACCGCACTTCAGTCTGGGTGACAGAGTGAGACTCCAACTCAAAAAAAAAGACAGTTGGGGCCAGGCACAGTGGCTCATATCTATAATCCCAGCACTTTGGGAGGCCAAGACAGGAGGATGACTTAAGCCCAGGAGTGCAAGACCAGCCTGGTAAATATAGCAAGACTTTGTCTCTACAAAAAAATTTTTAAAATTAGCTGTGTGTGGTGGTGCACACCTATAGTCCCAGCTACTCAGGAGGCAGAGATGGGAGGGTCACTTGAGCCCAGTAGGTGGAGGCTGTTGTGAGCCATGATTGTGCCACTGTACTCCAGCCTGGATGACTGGGTGGGTCTCGAACCCGCGGACTCAGGCAATCCACTTGCCTCAGCCTCCCAAAGTGCTGGGATTGCAGGCTGAGCCACTGAGCCCAGACTCCAACTGTCTTTTAATGATGACTATAATAATAACACCTCCACCACTCTAGCCTCTTCATGTGTACTTAATGAATTTTGTTTTTTTTGAGTGGAGTCTCATTCTGTCGCCCAGGCTGGAGTGCAGTGGCATGCTCACAGCCAGCCCAGCATCGACCCGCTGGACTCTGGCAATCCTTCTGCCTCAGCCTTCCAAGTAGCCAGAACTACAGGCAGATGCTACCATGCCCGGCTAATTTTTGATTTATTGTAGAGATGAGGTCGCGCCAAGTTGCCCGGGCTGGTCTCGAACCCGTGGGCTCAGGCAATTCACTCGCCTCAGCCTCCCAAAGTGCTGGGATTACAGTCTGAGCCACGGAGCCTGGCCTTAATGAATTTTAACTATCTCCTCCCCTTTGCATCATTTGCTCAAGACTTAGCGCCCCAGCTGGGAGAGGCTGAGGTGTCAAGCCTAAGCTACTTCCAGTGCCCTGACTCAAAGGGTGTGGAAGGAAGGAACTCCTTCTGGGGTAACCAAGAAGGAGAGCACAGCACCGTCTCCCCAAAAGCTGGCATTCAATGAGGAATTCCCCAGGTAGGAAGATCTTAGAAACTGGACTAGCAGAAAAGGACAAAACTCAACTGCAGTTTTTATTTCTTGCAACCAAATGAGCCCTGACATAACCCGCAGAGAAAGACTGTAACTTAAAGCCAAATTCGAACACAGTGTGTCAAATTCTGTTCTGTTTCGGCACATTTATTAGGCACCAACCAGGCATAATGCCAGGGTGTTAAAGAGCCAAATGGGAGGCAAAAACAAAACAAAAATAAGATTCTTGACTTAATGACCCTTGGATTTAGATGGGGAGACAAAAGATATTAAAAAAGCAAAAATTTAAAAGAAGTAGCATATGCTGTGGGCCAAAAAAGCATCTCTGCTAATGGGAAGCAGTTCAGTGTAGTGTTTAAACATCCTTGCTCTAAAGACAGACTGCCTCAGTTTGAATCCTGCCTTCATCCTTTACTGGGGTAAAACTCTAGAAACTTTAATTTCTCTGGTTCTCATTTGTAAAAATATAGATAATAAAAGTGCCCACTAGGTAGAATTCCAGTGAAGATTAAACTGAGATATTCCATGTAAAACCTTTCAAACTATGTCTGGTCAGTACACAGGCAGCATTAATACAAGTTAGCTAAATTAATAGCTCCTTCATTTAATCAGTATCAATCCATGCCATTGATTATAAAATGTGTCATTCTATAAATTACATGAAAGGAAATCACTTCCAATTAAACTGTGACACAATGCTTTTCTATAACTTGAATTTTTTTGTTTTTTACACAATCCTTTCCTTCATGTCATCAAGAATATTGGTGATGTGGCATTTCTTAAAGGAGTGCTCCTAATTATTTCTGGAGTTCTCTATCAAATTACTGGAATTCATTCTCTAAGTCATTCTGAATAGTGCTTACATTCAACACGTGGTACCAATAATGCATTTAACTCTGTTGAAATGATGTCAATTTGAATGGCTATGACAATGTTTGCAGAGAATCACATCCATGTCATAACTGCCACCTGGTTGACCATGTTTATAGATACATCTTGATTTCAGAAATATTAATGTGAAAAAAATGACTTAGAATGTGTTAAATTCTAATGGACTCAGAAGAAGACAGGAACTTATCCAGGAATTCAAACTACAATTTTATACACTGAAAGGACAAAAAGCAATAGCTTTGACAGATGTTTGCAATGAATCAGCTTTGTTGCTGTAAACTTGTAGAAAACTGTTAAAATTGTTACTATAGTGAATAATAAAAGGAAAGCATTTTGAGAATTGTCAGGCCAAACTGATGTGCAGAGAAGTTTTCTTAGAAGCCAAAAAAGTGTAAGGATAGAAAGGACCCATACAAGACTTAAATTCATTCACTCTACATCATTTCTGACATCTAAAAATCACCTGGTCTATAACAAAAAGAAAAGACCAGGCATGGTGGCTCGCCCCTGTAATCTCAGCATTTTGGGAGGCCAAGGCAGGAGAATCTCTTGAGGCCAGAAGTTTGAGACAAGTTCGGGCAACAATGAGAGACCCTGTCTCTACAAAAAAAATTTTAATTAGCTCAGGTGTGATGGTGTGTGTCTGTAGACCCAGCTACTTGGGAGGCTAAGATGGGAGGATTGCGTGAGCCCAGGAGATTGAGGCTACAGTGAGCTATGATTCTATCACTGTACTCCAGCCTGGGTGACATAGTGAGACCCTATCTCTAAAAAACAAGAAAATCGATCCTTTTGTAGTTCATGCATGTGTGAGATGTGCCTCCCTCAAACCTTGTTACAACATCGGCACATTACCTGTATGACAAGTTTTAAAAAAATCAATGTCTTAAATTTATGCTTACAAATGTCAGCAAGGTAGATTTAGCTTGTTGTCCTGGGATTTAGATCCTGACTGGGTCATTTTAGAAATTTGCTCTGTATCTGAATTATTTATAAAACACGGTAAGAAGTGCTTTACATTTAGTGTCTGGGTTTACTTTTATAGCTAAGTCATGTAGCTATTAGTCCTATTTTATAAATGAGAAAACTGAGGTTCAGAGAAGTTAAGTGATATGCCCAAGGTCTTACAGCTAGTAATGGTAAAGCCAGATTCAGAGCCATGTGTATCTTAATTCTAAATGCAAGCTTATATCCACAATTCTATTTACTTCCTATATTCACTGTGTATGTTTATCTTCAGTTTTATTTGGTTTTACTTTTTAGAGACAGGTTCTCACTCTGTCACCCAGGCTAGCGTGTAGTGGCATGATTATAGTTCTCTTCAGCCTCAACCTCCTGGGCCCAAGTGATCCTCCAGCCTCAGCCTCCCCTCAGACTCCAGGCACCCACCTCTCTCTCTCTTTTTTTTTGTAGAGATGGGGGGGGTCTTACTATGTTGTCCAGGTTGGTCGTGAACTCCTGACCTCAAGCACTTCTCCTGCTAAGCCTCCCAAAATACTGGAATTACAAGTGTGAACTGCTGTGCCCAGCCTATCTCCAGCTTTTACCTTACCTTTTTGCCAAAGGATTTGAAATAATTGTTGCTGGGCTCGGTGGCTCAGCCTGTAATCTCGCGCTTTGGGAGGCCGAGGTGAGTGGATTGCTTGAGTCCGCGGGTTCGAGACCCGCCTGGGCAACTTGGCAAGACCTCATCTCTACAATAAAAATCAAAAAATTAGCCAGGCATGGTAGCGCACGCCTGTAGTTCCAGCTACTTGGAAGGCTGAGGCGGAAGGATCGCTGGAGCCCAGCAGGTCGAGGCTGCGGTGGCTGGAGCGGCCACTGCACTCCAGTCTGGGCAACAGAGTGAGACTCCAACTCAAAAAAAAAAAAAAGAAATAATTGTTAATGAAATGCACGGATGCAGATTAGTCTCAAAGCGCAAAGGAGTGAAACACACATCCCAGGAGAGGAAGGACAGTGACTGGTGGAGATGATGAAGGTTAAGGAGAGGATGACTATACCAAAAACAAAACAAAACTTAACAAAGAGAAGGAAACTCAGAATGAGTGCAAAAATATTCTGAGTTTCCTAGAAGCAAAGATTAGAAAGGAAAACCACCATGAATCACACAGCTCTCATGATGAGAATTGACAGCATTGTCACAGATCAAAAGATGCATGTCTGTTATCTATTACCGCGTGGAAAATCATTCCAAAACTTAGTGGCTTTGAAGGACATCCGCTTTGTCATCTCTTACAATTCTGTGGGTTAACTGGGTTCAGCTGGGTGGGGTTTTTTTTGTTTTTTGTTTTGTTTTGTTTTGTTTTTGAGTTGGAGTCTCAACTCGACCTGCTGGGCTCCGGCAATCCTTCCTCATCAGCCTTTCAAGTAGCCAGAATTACAAGTATTCACTACCACGCCCGGCTAACTTTCGATTTATTGTAGAGACGAGGTCTCGCCAAGTTGTCCAGGAGGGTCTCGAACCCGCGGGCTCAGGCAATCCACTCACCTCAGCCTCCCAAGGCGCGGGATTACAGGCTGAGCCACCAAACCCGGCATTCCGTTTGTTAAGGCAAGTCACAGGCCGACGGGATTTGTTGTGGGAGGGACCACAGAAGGATGTGAATGGAGGAAAGCAGGGACAGTGGAGGCTGTCATTGGAGACAGCTACCACAAAGAGAGATCAACTGCTCCTAGCACTGAACTTTAATATGAAGTAATTATATACATTTTTACAGAAATTTTATAGAAAATACAAAGGAATGCTACCCTTCACCTCACCATGACTTTTTTCTTTCTTTCTTTCTTTCTTTCTTTTGAGTCAGAGTCTCACTCTGTTGCCCAGGCTGCCACCCCAGCGTCAACCTGCTGGACTCCGGCTATCCTTTCGCCTCAGCCTTCCAAGCAGCTGGAATTACAGTGTGTGCTACCATGACCCACTAATTTTTTATTTATTGTAGAGACGAGGTCTCGCCAAGTTGCTAGGGCTGGTCTCGAATCTGCGGGCTCAGGCAATACACTTGCCTCAGCCTCCCAAAGTTCTGGGATTACAGGCTGAGCCACTGAGCCCGACCTCACCATGACTTTTTATGTTAGCTCTGAAGAAAGTAAGAGTACAATATAAAATGAAAGAAAAGGTATTTCGGAGGGATCCCAGGGTAGCATATTGTAAAAATGTTGCTCCATGACAATTTGGATTGGTATAGGGATAAAAATAGGAAATTCACACAAATGGATCATTAACATTTCTTAGTTATCCCACTTGAATACTTGCAGCCCTTATGGTTTGGGGGTTTTCTTGTTTTGGATTTTTTGGTTTGTTTGTTTTTTTAGTCAAGTTCTCACTCTGTCACTCAGGCTGGAGTGCAGTGGCATGATCATGGCTCACTGTAGCCGCCACGTCCTGGGCTCAGGTTATATGTCTGACTCAGCCTCCTGAGTAGCTGGGACTAAAGGCATGTGCTACCATGCCTGGCTAATTTTTTTTTTTTTTTTTTGTAGAGATAGGGGTCTCACTATGTTGCCCAGACTGATCTCGAATTCCTGAGCTCAAATGATTCTCCGCCACCTCGGCCTTCCAAAGTGCTGGGATTACAGGTGTGAGCCACCACACCCAGCCTGAATGCCTATGATTTTAACAGGACCCATATTTTTGAGGTACAAAATAGATTCAAGAACTAAGATGACTATTCCAGTGATTTCCAAAGATAATCAGAAATACATCTGAGCCGGGTGCGGCGGCTCATGCCTATAATCCCAGCACTTTGGGAAGCTGAGGCAAGAGGATTGCCTGAGCCCAGAGATTTGAAACCAGCCCGGGCAACTTGGCAAGACCTCTTCTGTACAACAGATCAAAAATAAATTAGCTAGGCATGACAGGGCACGGTGGCTCAAGCCGGTAATCCCAGCACTTTGGGAGGCTGAGGTGAGGGGATTGCATGAGCCCACAGATTCGAGAACAGCCTGGGCAACTTGGCAAGACCTCATCTCTACCATAAATCAAAAAATTAGCCGGGTGTGATAGCATGCACCTGTAGTTCCAGCTACTTGGAAGGCTGAAGGGGAAGGATCACCTAAGCCCAGTGGGTCGAGGCTGTGGTGGCCATGAATGTACCACTGCACTCCAGCCTGGGTGACAGTGAGACTCCGACTCAAAAAAAAGAAAAGAAAAAAAAGCCACAAAAAGACAGGAATACACCCAAGTATTCAGTGACATCAGGAAGCAGAGACAATTATATCATTTCTTACACTAACAATCCTTAGCTAGATATAAAGAAGACTAGAATAAAGCTAAAGCTACAACATATATAAAGAAGCAGCTGGCTGGGCACAGTGGCTCATACCTGTAATCCTAGCATATGGGAGACCAAGGTAAGAGGATTGCCTGAGCCCAGGGGTTCGAGACCAGCCTGGGTCACATGGTGAGCCCTCAACTCTACAATAAATAAAAAAATTAGCCAGGCATGGTAGCACATGCCTGTAGTTCCAGCTACTTGGAAGGCTGAGACGGAAGGATCGCCTGAGCCCAGTAGGTCTAGGCTGTGGTAGCTGTGACCATGCCGCTGCCAGTCTGGGCAACAGAGTGAGACTGACTTAAAAAAAAAAGAGAGAGAGAGAAATGTTTGGTCATTTTTCATGGTTTTGTATAATGTACATGTTTTCTCTGTGTTCAGACATGATTAAGGAGTGGTCTTAATCCATCACAATCACAGAGTGGCTTATCTGATGTTGGTATTCTATGAAATTGTTTCTTGTCAACAAGAGAACACCAAGGCCTAACTGAGAGTGCCAGTTCAGCTCCTAGCAACATCAGGCACTGACAGTAGTATCGCCAGTTGACAGTACCAGAGCAGCTCCCGGATGTCAGGGGTTACTTCTCTATCAAATAATAATAATCATCATCTTAATGTCCAATTACAAGGGACTGATAAATCCATTGTGGTAATTATGCATCCATATAATGGAACACTGTGCAGCCATTATAATGGTACACTGGACATATATTTAATGGCATATAAATATATTCTCAATACACTATTAAGTGAAAAGGCTGATTACAAATCAATATTTATAGTTATGTTTTAGTAAATTGTATATACACTTGCATAGGAAGAAATTGAGAGAATATAAACACCAATGTTAATATTGGTATATCTGGTTGCTGAGATTATGGGCAAGTTTTCGTTTCTTTCTCTGTATTACCCAAGGTTTCTCACTGTAGGTATATTTGTTGTGTAATGAGAAAGGAGAGTGTTTTTGCTGTTGCTGCCACTGTTGTAGTTTTAACAGGGCTACACTTAGTACATGAGGGAAAACCCAGAAGTAGGACTCACAGTAAGACAGAAAGGACATTCAAGGGCTTCAGACACTAGCATGTAGGGAGCAAGATTTACATTCTGACATATAAATGGAGGATGCTGGCCGGGCTCGGTGGCTCAGCCTGTAATCCCAGCACTTTGGGAGGCCGAGGTGAGTGGATTGCCTGAGCCCGTGGGTTCGAGACCTGCCTGGGCAACTTGACAAGACCTTATCTCTACAATAAATCAAAAAACAGCCGGGCGTGGTAGCGCATGCCTGTAATTCCGGCTACTCGGAAGGCTGAGACGGAAGGATCGCCAGAGCCCAGCAGGTCGAGGCTGCGGTGGCCGGGAGCGGCCACTGCACTCCAGTCTGGGCGACAGAGTGAGACTCCAACTCAAAAAAAGACAATAAATAAATAAATAAATAAATGGAGGATGCTGACTTGTATTTCTCTCCAGATTGTGGGGTGGGGGGTGGGGGGATTTAAAAAATAGCTTTGGATCTGCCCAAAAGAACTGACTCAAAATCCTAGATTTTGGCACCATTAAGCAAAGAATCAGTAACCAATTTCTGTGTGCCAAGCACCACTCTATGCACTTTGAATGTATTAACTCAATGAGTCCTCACAATAAGCCTAAGATGTAAATACTAGTATTATTCCCTTTTGACACATAAAAAAACCCTCAAACACAGAAATCAGTCAAGTAACTTTTCCAAGGTGCTATAGTTAACAAGTGGTAGAGTCACAATTTGAACCCAGATTATCTGTTTCTGAGGTCTATACTCTTGATTGTTGCTTGAAATATGATGAAGGTAGAATTTAAACATCCTTGTCATAAATATTCCTGTAATTTTTTTAGACTTCTAAAAATCTGTACTGATATTCCCATGTACCAGCCCTAAATTTCCTAAGCCAAGTAACTGACAAAATAATAGTAGTAATAATAATCATTATCAGCCGGGTTCGGTGGCTCAGCCTGTAATCCGCACCTTGGGAGGCTGAGGTGAGTGGATTGCCTGAGCCCGCGGGTTCGAGACCCGCCTGGGTGGCGAGACCTCATCTCTACAATAAATAAAAAATCAGCCAGGCGTGGTAGCGCGCGCCTATAGTTCCAACTACTTGGAAGGCTGAGGCGGAAGGATCGCCAGAGCCCAGCAGGTCGAGGCTGCGGTGGCCGGGAGTGGCCACTGCACTCCAATCTGGGCGACAGAGTGAGACTTCAACTCAAAAAAAAAAAAAAATCATCATCATCATCATCATCATCTTACTGCTTCTTGGTTGAGCAGCACCAAGGACAGAGCCTAGCAGGTTAGAGTGGGACCATTCATTAAGTTCAGTAGGTTCTGAGTGTTATGTATACATATCCAAGGGTGTGCATATAGTGTTGTTGGGGTGTTTGTTTTGTTTTATTTGTCTTATTTTGTTTTGAGCCAGAGTCTCACTCTGTCACCCAGGCTGGAGTGCAGTCGCACATTCACAGCTACCGCAGCCTCAGGTGATCCTTCTGTTTAAGTCTTCCAAGTATCTGGAACCACAGGCACACACCACCACACCTGGCTAATTTTTTGATTTATTGTAGAGACAAGTCTCACCAAGTTGCCCGGTGGGTCTCGAACTCCTAGACTCGGGCAATCCTCTTGCCTCTGCCTCCCAAAGTGCTAGGATTACAGGCATGAGCCACCATGCTCAGCTATTTTTTCAATAATACACATTCATTTATTTAACATCTATATAGTATCTACTATGTGCCAGACTCTGTTCTAATATTAATAAATATTAGTTCATTGAACTAAATATTAGCTGTTCATAACGATCCTGTGAAGTAAGTACAACCATTTTATTCCTTTTTGTTTGTTTGTTTGTTTTGATTTGGAGTCTCACTCTGTCATCCAGACTGGAGTGCAGTGGCCGCTCCCAGCCACCACAACCTCGACCTGCTGGGCTCCGGTGATCCTTCCACCTCAGCCTTCCAAGTAGCCGGAATTACAGGCATGCGCCACCATGCCCGGCTGATTTTTTGATTTATTGTAGAGATGAGGTCTTGCTGCCCAGGTGGGTCTCAAACCCACGGACTCAGGCAATCCACTCACCTCAGCCTCCCAAAGGCGCAGGATTACAGGCTGAGCCACTGAGCCTGGCCTTATTCCTTTTTTTGATGAGAAAACTGAGGCATAGAGACACAGCAGAGTTGGGTTAGAACTCAGGAAGACAGGCTCCAGAGTCCCAACCCGTACTCTGTACTATTTACTTAAATAAATGTAGGAAAGTGTTTTAAAGGAACCTCCAATTAAGTACACTGGAGTGAATGTTTGTAAGAAGAGAATTAAGGAATAAATAATACAAGTAAACTGGGCTTGGTGGCTCAGCCTGTAATCCCGTGCCTTGGGAGGCTGAGGTGAGTGGATTGCCTGAGTCCACGGGTTCGAGACCCATCTGGGCAACTTGGAGAGCCCTCATCTCTACAATAAATCAAAAAACTAGCCGGGCGTGGTAGTGCGCGCCTGTAGTTCCAGCTTCTTGAAAGGCTGAGGCGGAAGGATCGCCGGAGCCCAGCAGGTCGAGGCTGCGGTGGCCGGGAGTGGGCACTGTACTCCAGTCTGGGTGACGGAGTGAGACTCCAACTCAAAAATGAAAAAAAAAGGAAAAAGAAAAAAGAAAACATGAAGAAAACGCTCACTATATTTTGTCAAAGTAATTGGATTGAATTTAGACAAGATAGTGCATTCAGAGAAAATGAAATTTATTTTGAAGTTGCACTAGTAACAGTTATTTGATATCACTATTCCTAATGTTTCTAATTCCTGCGCATTGGTATTACTCATGTTAGCAAAGCTTCACCAAAAAACACATATCTAAGTTTCACTTTTTTTATTTGTTTGTTTTGAGTTGGAGTCTCACTCTGTCTCCCAGGCTACTTTTCTCAGTTAGCAGACCCCTCCCACATTCCCAAACTCCAAAGAAGAGGGGCAGGTTAGGCCCCTCCATCCCTTAGCTCGGCAGACTCCTTCAGACCAAACACTGTGGACCACTATGTGGATAAACAGAGATGTTCGCAAAGGCACCCCTCAAAGGCCAACAGAAGGAGCTAGCAGATTTAGGCCTTTCCAACAATGGCGCCCTGTACCGAGGCTCACTCACTTCTTTCAGATTTTCAGGAAAGAGCCACCATTTCCCCACAAATTTAGTCCAGAGTTCTTTTCATGGTCTCAGCCAATCTGAGTCATACTTCAAGCCTGGGCTGTGTCATAGTCTGCCTCATAAATAAGAATGGAAGTGTGAATTCCAAATTCCAATTCCTTCTCCCAGTTCAGTTTGTAACTCTTTTCCTCAGAGACAACATCACGAAGCTTTGGAAAGGTTATTTTTCTTGTGAGCATGGCATTCCTGGTCTTGCCTTTTAGAAACTGGTTACTTTCTCTCCTATTATGTCACAAGGAAGGTAGCACTTTCCTATCTAGGGCTTCATACTAGTTGGCTGTGGTTTTTCTCCTTGATTCCAGAAAGGGATGGCTTAAACTCTAATTGAATTCATTTGAGCAGCAGATTATGTTCTTTTGATTCCAGGTCTGTCTTTGACAGATGCGTGGGAGGAGTTTGCAATACATCCCACTACTTCTAAGAAAATGGTTTCTCGGCTGAAAAGTGCAAGATAATACAAGATAATAACTATTATTATTATTGTTATTTTAATCTCTTGAACCTTCCAAATTAATTTACTCTTTGTCTACCAAGGTGTGGAATAGAATGGAGGTTACAGGAAACCTTGAAGCTAGCATTAGATAAATCACTAGAGGCCAGAGAAACCTCTGTCAGAGAGTCAAACAACGTTTACTAAATATATAGTGTCCAGAAATTTGTGTAATGGGGTGAGCAGGAAGATTTATTCATTCACCATTTATTTATTTATTTATTTGAGTCTCACTCTGTGGCCCAGGCTGGAGTGCAGTGGCACAATCATGGCGACTGCAGCCGCGACCTGCTGGATTCCAGTGATCCTTCCACCTCAGCCTTCCAAGTAGTTAGAACCACAGGCATGTGCCTCCACGCTTGGCTAATTTTTTGATTTATTGTAGGGACAAGGTCTCCCCATGTTGTCCAGGCTGATTTCAAACCCCTGGGCTCAGGCCATCCTCTCATCTTAGTCTCCCTAAGTGCTGGGATTACAGGCGTGAGCCACTGCACCCAGCCACCATGTATTTATCGAGTGCTACTACTAGGGTTTGGAAACAATAGATAGTGAGGTGCTTAGGATCTAATATAAGAAATTGGGCTAACATACGTAATAAAACAGAATCTCACAGACAAATGCAGAACCATCCCCCACCTTTATGCTTTGCAAGGCTCCTCAATTCACGTAGAAGTGCCTCGTCTCAGTATTTGAGGCGCTTGCTCTCTTACTTGTTTTGTTTTCTCAAAAATCTTTGTAGCAACATTGTCCAACAGAAATATAATGCAAATCATATGTGATTTTATTTTGTTTGTAGTCATATTTAAAAAGTTTTAAAAAGACCAATTAATTGAATATATTTTATTTAATGAAATATATCCAAAAATATTTCAATTTAACATATAATCAATACTTAAAATTCCTTAGAGGGTAACCCCCTTGGGTCCCCTCCCACTATGGGAGCTTTTCTGTCCTCTCAATAAATCCTGCTTTCTAAAAAAAAAAAAAAAAAGCCCCTAGAAATAGTTTACATTTTATTTTTGGACTAAATCTTTGACATTTGGTGCGTATGTTACACCTACAGCACATTTCTTTTTTCTTTTTTTTTTTTGAATTGGAGTTTCACCCTGTTGCCCAGTCTGGAGTGCAGTGGCCACTCCCGGCCACCGCAGCCTCGAGCCGCTGGGCTCTGGTGATCCTTCCACATTCCAAGTAGCTGGAACTACAGGCGCGCGCTACCACGCCCGGCTAATTTTTTGATTTATTGTAGAGATGAGGTCTCACCAAGTTGCCCAGGCAGGTCTTGAACCCGTGGGCTCAGACAATCCACTCACCTCAGCCTCCCAAGGTGTGGGATTACAGGCTGAGCCACCGAGCCCGGCTCCTACAGCACATTTCATTTCAAACTGGCAACACTGCGAATTTTCAAAAGCCATATGTGTCTGGGGGCCACAATATTGGACAGCACAGACAATATGTACTCAGATTAGCCCATGTATTGTGCACATGACTTGTGTTGTCTCTTTTCCTTTGTGTCCACCTACCACGCAGACTTTCCCCATTCAGATGAGTGCTTTTCTCTTTTTATAGCAGATATCACATCCTGCTGTGGCTGTTTATTTGTTTATCTTTTCCTCCATACCCTCTGCCAGAATAGACAACCTCATGATTTACTTGCTTCAGTGTCTGTGATATGTTCATGGGCTCAAAGTGCTAACAGTGCCACATAAGCTGCAGAATCTGAGAGCTGACTGCAGGACTTGGTTTTGGTGTCCAAGGGTGTCCTGGAACCAGTCCCCTGTGGATACCCGAGCATGACTGTACTGTGATAACTGCCCCCCTTATGTACGTCAACTCACATTCTCACTTAAATTCTCACAATATTCTTTTGATGTACTCTTATTACTGACGTTTTGCAAATGGGGAAACTAAGGCTTAGAGAGGTTATGGAGCTTGCCTGAGGTTGTACAGTTGTAGGGCCTGGAATTGAACAAAGACAATTTGACTCCAGACCTCTGCTCTTTTGTTTTTAAATCGGGAAACATAACTAACACAAATGTGGGAAAATGTATAAACACTAAATATACAGTCTAACAACTTATTACAAAGCCCACAATGGTATAATTACCACTCATACCACAGAAGATTTGTAGAATTCTAACCACTGCCTCTTCCCAGTCTCAAAACTCTCCTCACAGGGCTGCCTGTCTCAGAGGTAGCCATTAACCTCTTTTTAAAAAAAATAATTTATCATAACCAGTTCCTTGTTTTTCTTTATAGTTCTTAGTGCCTAAGTATACATTCTTTTTTCCTGTGTGTGTGTGTGTGTGTGTGTGTGTGTGTGTGTGTGTGTGTGTTTTGAGTCGGAGTCTCACTCTGTCACCCAGGCTGAACTGCAGTGGCATAATCTCAGCTACTGTAGCCTCGACCTGCTGGGCTCAGGCGATCTTTCCACCTTAGCCTTAAAAGTAGCTGGGGCTGGGACTACAGATGCGTGCCACCATGAACTTCTGGACCTAGGCAATCCTCTCGCCTTGGTCTCCAAAATGCTGGGATTACAGGCATGAGCCACCATTCCTGGCTTACATTATATTTAAAAAGCAATAAAAACTGTCTTCTTTTTTTTGTTTGTTTGGTTTTTTTTTGTGTTGGAGTCTCACTCTGTCGCCCAGACTGGAGTGCAGTGGCTGCTCCCGGCCACCGCAGCCTCGACCTGCTGGGCTCCGGCGATCCTTCCGCCTCAGCCTTCCAAGTAGCTGGAATTACAGGCATGTGCTACCACGCCGGCTAATTTTTTGATTTATTGCAGAGATGAGGTCTCGCCAAGTTGTCCAGGTGGGTCTCGAACCTGCGGGCTCAGGCAATTCACTCACCTCAGCCTCCCAAGCCTCGGATTACAGGCTGAGCCACCTAGCCCGGCTTAAAAGCTTTATTCTTTGGTCTTTAAAATTGCACCTGAAATGGGTTTTTGTGCGTCATGCAAAGAGTTCAATTTCATTTTTTTCCAAATGGAAAACTATTTGTCCTAGGACCTATTAATTATTAAAAACTGAAAAAACTAAAAAAAAATTATCAAAAACTGTTGTTTAGACATTGCTTGCATAGCCATCATGACAACATAAATCAAATTATCATGTATGGGTGAAATTTTCTGGGCTCGCTCCCTCTCTCCCTCCCTCCCTTCTTCTCTCCCTCCCTTCTCCCCTCCCTCCCTCCCCCTCCTTCTTTTCCTTCTCCTCCTCCTCCTTTTTTTTGAGTCACCGAGCCTGGCCTCCCGCTCTCCCTCCCTCCCCCCTTCTTCCCTTCCCTTCTCTTTATTTCTGTTCCTTTTCCTCCTCTTCCTCCTCCTCCTCCTCTTTCTCCTCCTCATCCTCCTTCCTCCCTCCCTCCCTCTCCCCGCTTTTCCCCTCTCTCCCTCTCTCCCTCCCTCTCTTTCTTTGGAGATGGGGTTTCACTAGTTGCCCAGGTTGGTCTCAAACTCCTGAGCTCAAGTGATCTTCCTGACTTAGCCTCCCAAGTTCTTTTTTTTTTTGAGTTGGAGTCTCACTCTGTCGCCCAGACTGGAGTGCAGTGGCCACTCCCGGCCACCGCAGCCTCGACCTGCTGGGCTCCCGCGATCCTTCCTCTTCAGCCTTCCAAGTTGCTGGAACTACAGGCGCGCACTACCACGCCCGGCTAGTTTTTTGATTTATTGTAGAGATGAGGTCTTACCAAGTTGCCCAGGCGGGTCTCGAACCCGTGGGCTCAGGCAATCCACTCACCTCGGCCTCCCAAAGCGCGGGATTACAGGCTGAGTCACCGAGCCTGGCACCTCCCAAGTTCTTACAGACATGCACCACCACACTTGGCTCTCTCTTTTATTCCGTTGGTATATTTGTCTATTCTTGATATAATTTCACACTGCCTTAACTCCTATGAAACTTGACAGAATCTAAATGAATCACTTGTATGAAAAAAAAAAAATCCAACACCTTGACAAGTAGAGCTTGAGAAAGCTGAGAGGTTCTTATACTTGTATGCCTGATAACAAAACTATCACAAAAGACTGCAGAAACCACAACCTTACACAAAGACCATCACAACCTTCTACAAAAAAACACTTCTGTGAGGACATCTCTCCAGGAACTGCCTGTCCAGCCTCATACTGGAGTCACCCATATTATTCTTATTGATCTGTGTAGCCAAGGATAATACTTTTTAACATAGTTATGTAACCCTCTTCATTTTTCCTTTAAAAACTTTTACCTTCTTTATCTCCCAGAATACACACATAGTTTACTGTGACATGTGTATTCCCATTGCAGTGCTCTATTTCCAAATACACATATTTTTTTCTTTTAGAGAGCCTCTCTTTGTATGTTATTTAGGATGACATAAAGACACATCCAGACACAGGACCTGACAAATGATCACTAACTCGAGGAACTGGCGATGCCTGGATCTTGTTCAGTGTTCTCTCGAGCCCTTCAAGCTCACTGATTCCATGGCTCATCTTTTCTGCTCTGGTGAGTCTTCTCGAAGGCCAAGACTCCCTCTTTTTGGAAGAAGCTCATGATGTTATTTGGAATCTGATTTGGATAAGGCCTCCTTAAATGAAGGACCTTACATTCTACCTGGGATGATAACAGGCTTTTTGTATTTTCTGGTAAGTCCTTTCTGGTATAAAGGCAAGCATCTTTCTGGGTTTGAATACTCCAATTTCTACAGAATTTACATTCTGTCTGTGAGGCATGTCTCTGGCGAATTCACTTTTGGTCTTTGTTTAATATTTTGTTTGACCCACATGCCTGGGTTAAAATTTGTATGCACGTTCTTATCTTGGTTTTATTTTGGTTACACACATTTGATTCAGCAATTTCCCTTTGTGTGTTTCTGAAAATCTTGCAAGAGCAAACATAAACATTCTAAATAATGGACACAGGATGGCTAATTAAAAGTCATTAGGGTGCTTGCTACCATCGAAAACACTGGGCCAAACTTTTGACGTTCTTTTATAGGATTTATAAGATTTTTCTTGCTCTTGAGAGATTAATAAGAAATGTAATGGGATTTTTCAAACATTAAAGTATGACAGATCTTCTGACTTCAGTTGACTACATATTATGGCCCATTCTCATGCACATTTCTAAAACTGATGATTTCATGAAACTGTTAATCAGAACAAAATTAAATACATGAGATTGAATAACTAATAAAGATAAGATTTTTATGATTGCCATTTGAAACATTATTCTTTACTTAAATGTTTTGTTTTCCAGATTTAAGAAAAATTTCTCTCCTATACTATCCAACTATCCATAGTTTACAACAATCTGTGAAGCATACTTCTGTGAACAAAGATGGAATTGTTTATTTTTTTCTTCCTACTTGATTCCTTCACAATTCAGAAACTATTTGTGAATATTATTACTATTAATATTATTATTTTGAGACAGAGTCCTATCTGTGTCCCAGCTGGTGTGTAGTGGCGTGATACTGGCTTACTGTGGCCTCAACTTCCTGGGCTCACTTCCCACCCCCAGGAACTAGGACTACAGGAGTGTTCCATTAAAAATTAATGTGCTGGCTGGGTGTGGTGGCTCACACCTGTAATTCCAGCACTTTGGGAGGTGGAGGTGAGAGGACTGCCTGAGTTCAGCGATTCGAGACCAGCTTGGGAACTTGGTGAGACCTTGTCTCTAGAATAAATTAAAAAATTAAGCCGGGTTCGGTGGCTCAGCCTGTAATCCCGCGCATTTGGGAGGCTGAGGTGAGTGGATTGCCTGAGCCCGCGGGTTCGAGACCCGCCTGGGCAGCGAGACCTCATCTCTACAATAAATCAAAAAATCAGCTGGGTGTGGCAGCGCATGCCTCTAATTCCAGCTACTCGGAAGGCTGAGGCGGAAGGATTGCCGGGGCCCAGCAGGTCGAGGCTGCGGTGGCCGGGAGCGGCCACTGCACTCCAGTCTGAGTGACAGAGTGAGACTCCAACTCAAAAAAAAAAAAAAAAAAAAGCTGGGTATGGTAACACACGCCTGTGGTTCCAGCTACTTGGAACGCTGAGGCAGAAGGATCACCTGAGCCTTGACCAGCAGGTCGAGGCTGCGGTGGCCGTGAGGGTGCCATTGCACTCCAGCCTGGACAGCAGAGTGATTCCAACTAAAAAAAAAAAATGTTTTGTAGAGACAAGGTCTTACTATGTTGCCTAGGCTGGTCTCGAACTTTTGGGCGATTCTACTGCCTCAGCCTCCCAAATTACTGGGATTATAGGTGTGAGCCCCTGCACTCACCCTATTTGTATTATTTTTTAAAATGACAATATGGTTATTTGTGCAAGTTTATTAAAAATCTGCTCTTCTTTATAGCAGAATACAATTGGAAACACTGATTATATTACCAAGGTTTTGATTGCAGTGCTATATTAGAGAATGTGCATAGAATGCCTAGCCTCAAATGTATCTAGCCTTACAGTGAATGAGTAAAAATTGTCACTTTATGGCAGGCTCAGGAACTTTAAGGCTGTAACTAAAATCTAAAGTTTGGCTTCCCAGTCTCAAAATGTTTTTAAATCTGAGATTCCTATGTGGTCAATGTAGAGAGAAAAAAATGCTTCCACAGAAAAGCTGTAATACGTCTGTTATTAGATTGTAGCCCTGTGCATTGTTTTTTACAAGTTCTTGTTATCTACCTGTAGACTGGACTAAATCTTGAATTCTCCTAGACTCTGCCATTCCAGTCTTCTTTACCTATTACAAAAAATGGAAACTGCTGATTCTAAAGAAGCCCTATATGCTAAAACCAGATGAATTTTAAAGAGCAAGACTTGTTCCTGATGAATGGGCCACACAAAAAGTTCACCAAACTGCCCAGTGTCATGACCAAAGACATTCAAACCGCAAACCAGGACAAGAAGTTGATGTTTTCACACTGTAGTTTTTCCCAAGATGTTGGAATAAGACTTCATATCATGAGACTTTTACTCCCCTTAGTGCTACCTTTTTCACTTGGTAGGATGATGGTATAATTGAATTTAACAAACAGTAGTTTCTGCTAGTAACTTGACAGAACCTGACCTGAGAGAGCTTTCAGTATTGGTTAAATAAGGAAATGTCTGTGCTATTGCTAATTCTACATGCTGCACTTAGGTAAATTCCTCTGGGAATGTTGAGCCCCCCCTGCACAAAATAAGAAAACAAACCACATGGTTACAACAGGTTTCACTAATTCCCTACAGTCATTTTATTTATTTAATTGGTTGAACCTAGGTTCATGACTCAAAACTATCAGGCAAACTGAGATTTTCATTTTACTTTGCATTTTCCCTTTTTAAACTCTGTATCTGTTACTTGTTAAATTTTTGAGGAAGTACAACATCTAACGAAATAGTGCTTTGAGATGATAGCAAAAGACTACAGGACAAATACAACTGAACTTTATTAAAAACTCCAGAAGACTTAGCTTGAGAACCACTTCCTTCAAACTTCCCTTGTTGCTCAAATATGGCTAAAAGGGTTTTCACGTTGACTCCTAGTGACCGATCACTCCTCCCAATGTGGGATGAGACCAGCAACCATGACAGGTTCATAATGGCATCAAGGGACATCAGGACCTAATGAAAAAATGATTGTTCAGTGATGCTTTCAGAGAAAGATCTTGAACAAAAGGGGGAAAGGTGAAGGTTGTCAGAATAAAAATGAAGTAATGAATTAAAAGAAAAAAAATCTTGAAAAATAGAGCTGGGGAAGGCTAAGAAGGAATGGTTCTCATGCTTGGATGCCTGATAACAATAGGACCACAAAAGACTGCAAAACCCACAACTTTACATGAAAATCATTGCAACCTTACCCAAAAAGCACTTGAGCAAGAACATCTGCCTGGCAACTGCCTGTCCAATCTCAGACTAGAGTTCCCGTGATTGATCCTTATAGCCAAGGATAATAATTTCAAAACAATTATATAACTCTCATTTTTTTCTTTAAAAGCTTTTGTCTTCCTTTATCTCCCTCAATACACACATAGTTTATTATGGCATGCGTATTCTCATTGCAATACCCTGTTCCCAAATACATTTCTTCCATTTAGAGACCCTCTCTGTTATTTAGATTGACAGCTTTATAATAAAGCTTCATAACTGGTAGCAGGAGTCTTCATCCTCCCCCTCCCTTCTCCTTTTTTTTTTTCCTTCCATAATATTTTTTACTCTTCCATAAAAGTAGCTTGTCAGTTACAAATCTACTGACAATTTGTCTGGAATTGCAGTGGTCCTACATTTAGATTTGGAGAAATTCAACATCTTTCAGTATTGAACATTTATTTTATTTTATATTTTATTTATTTATTTTATTTTACTTTACATTTTATTTCATTTCATTCCATTATTTTATTATTTTATCGAGTTGGAATCTCACTCTGCCGCGGAGGCTGGAGTGCAGTGGCACGCTCATGGCTACAGCAGCCTCTACCCACTGGGCTCAGGCGATGCTTCTCACTCAGCCTCCCAAGTAGCTGGGACTACAGGCATGCGCCACCATGCTCGACTAATTTTGTGATTTATGTGTTGCCCTTCTGGACTTAGGCAACCCTCTCGCCTTGGCCTCCCGAAGTGCTAGGATTACAGGCATGAGCCAGGATGCTTGGCTATATCCTTTATCTATTTAGATCGTCTTCAATGTCTTTTAATGTTTTCTTCAGACTGGTTGTGCACTTCCTTGATTGATTTATCCCTGGGTACTTGATAGTTGTAACGGTATCTTTAAAACAAATTATTTTCTCTTCTGTTAGCATATAAAACTATTAATTTTTTAAAAACATGATTTTTGCACCGATTAACTTTTAAAAACTTTTAAACAGTCACAGTTTATCTGTAGATTTGTATGGATTTGCCACATGCATAATTATATGAAATTATGAAACAATAATTGTGTTTCTTCCTGTTTAATCTTCAGTCCTGTAGCTTTCCTGGCCTAGCTCCAGTGGCTGAGGACCCTCAGTGGCGATCACGGGCACTGTCATCCGCATTACTCTTAATCATCGCTAAACTCGCCAGGCTCAGGTCAACAGCCGCGGGAGGGTCTGTTCCCTGCTGGACTGTCTGAGCAAGACGCCCACGCCCCCCTCCCAGAGCCAGCCGCGAGTGGAGGCAGCGGGAACGCCTCTCGCAGGCTCCTCCTCCAACCCGGAGGCAGGAGCCGGCCGCCGTCTCCGGTTGCCGCGCAACCGCGTCGCCCTGACCCGGAGTGGGTGTGGGGCGGGGAGCAGCGGCACGTGCCGCCCGGTCCTCGCTCCGGGACTACAACCCCCACAATGCCGCGCGCCGCGGGCGGCTGCCCCGGGCGTGGGGGAAGGGCCGGGCCGGGAGGCGGAGCGGAAGCGGAGTGCTAGGGACGAGCAGAGTAGAATCTCCACGAGCCGGGAGCCAGCCTCGCCCTCACTCCCACCCCCGGCTCGCTCCATCCCGACCTGCGGGCTGCTCCGCGGGTGCGGGACGCCGCTGACGCCGGCTCTTCGGCTTTCCCTGCGTCGCCCCAGCTCGGAAGCGCCGCGGCCGCGGCGACGAAGCCCTCGGGCAAGGTAATGGGGAGGGGGCGGGAGGGAGGCGGGTGGCGGCGTCGCCGCCGGGCCGGCCCGCGCGGGTCGCGGAGCCCCTCCGGCCCCGGCCGCCGCTCCGCCCCCGGCTCCGGCCCTGGCCCCGCCCCGCCGGCTCGGGTACGGGCCCGCAGCCCCCTGCCGCGGCCGGGGAGGCTCTTTGTCCCTCCCTCGGGCCGCGTCCCTCCGCTCCGGTGACAGCCGCCGGCGACCCGGGGCGCACGCCCGAGCGTGGCTCTGGCTGCGTGAGCCCCGCGGCGCGGGCTCGGTCCCCAGCCGCGGGGATGGCGAGCCCGGGTGCCGCCGCGCTCACTTCTCTCTCTGCCTTTGACAGCTCAGTCCTGCTCTACTTTGGGAGAGAAAGTCAGATGCCCTTTTTAAACTCCCTCCTCGCAAACCACCTCCGGGGAGGGGGGTGAGGATGAACTTGAGCCGCGCTGTCGGTGGTGGACGGTGGCGGGGTTGCGAATGTCTCGGCTGCTCGGGTTCGAATCCTGCGCGCCAAGCTACCCGCCTTTGTGATTTTGGTTGAGCCAAGGCTGTAAGCCTGAGTTTTCTCACCCATGAAAATACACCTTTAAGTTGTTAGAATTAAGAAGTAATATACCCATAACGTCATTAGTGCTTCACTTGGTGGAAAGATCCTTTGAATGTAATACTTTTCATTCGCCGGGACCGAAGTGGCCTCTGGACTTGGGAGTTTGTGCTTTTCTTTGTTTAGTCATTAACACCCTAGGTTGTACATTCATCCTTTTTATACTTTGTTATCTTAAACCTACTAAACAAACAATTCTTTGAAATATGCCGTCTTCCTAATTTCCGCCGTTTTAAGATGGCTGAGAATGTTCTTAGGAAATTGATGACTCTGCTTTTCTGTGGATCAGCTTCAGAGATGCAAGGATTTACACACACACACACACACACACACACCCGCCCAAGGATTTACACACACACACACACACACACACACACACACACACACGCCAAGGACACACACACACACACCACACACACACACACCGCCCACAAGTCGTGTCCTCTGGGGATCCTTAGAGGAGCTTAAGTGTTTGTTTTGCCGGAGTAAGCATCCAGGTGTCCCGTAATCCTGTTTCTGGACTTCACCATCATTACCCTATGTCAACTTTTTTCTTCTTCTTTCTGCCCTTTCTCACGGATTAATAATTTTCCTCTCCCTTCGGGATTTGTATTTCCTAGTTGTAGTTATTTGTTCTCAAGACACTTTGAATGCGGTACACTTAATAAGGAATGGCTTGATACATTTCCCAGGTAGTTTCTTTTCAGTTTCGGTTGTTCTTGCATCGGTTTTCCTGAAATTTACTGACAATTGGTTTCTTCAAGGAAATCTTGATGATCCTTAATTGAAATTTATTTTTCTTTTAAAATGTCTTCTCTATACTCCTTTGAGTTCAAACACTGTTGTGCAATATGTGCAATAATGTGTCCTAAGTAAATGCTGCTTTTAAATATGTAGTTGTAGGGGGAGAAGCCAGCAGGCCTGACGAATTGTCAGTTTAATGTTTTTCGTGATGGATGAGTTTTAAAGAAGTGACCAAGAAAAGCAGAAATCTAATGAATGCTTTTTTAGGATAAGCAGAGAGCCAGGTAGTAAATGAGTGGGAAACTAACTTGTGGAAGAAGACACATAACTTCTGATTCGGTTTAAAATGTGTCGGAAAAATACTTGTTTTGAGAAAATAGTTCTTTTTTAAATTTGAGTTGGAGTCTCACTCCGTGGCCCAGGCTGGAGTGCAGTGGCACGCTCCCGGCCACCGCAGCCTCGACCTGCTGGGTTCAGGTGATCCTTCCGCCTCAGCCTTCCAAGTAGCTGGAACTACAGACGCGCTACCACCCCCGGTTATTTTTTTGTTTTATTGTGGAGACGAGGTCTCGCCAAGTTGCCCGGGCTGTTCTCGAACTGTGGGCTCAGACAATCCATTCTCCTCGGCCTCCCAAAGTGCGGGGATTACAGGCTGAGCCACAGAGCCCAGCCGGAAAATATTTCTATGTTGGTGTTATTTAGTGTAGTGTGGGACAGAATGATGACTGCAGAAATAAGCGACCTTGCTTCTTGTCCTAGCTGTGTCGCTGTCTGTGTAACCTTAGATTACTTTGTGGTCCTCAATTTCCTCATCTCTAAAATAGTGAATTGGTCTGATTCCAGGGACTCTTCTAGCTCAGACTTAATAATAAGGGCTTTTAGAGGTTCTTTTTAGTATGGAGAGAAAATTGGTATAAACCCTTTTAGTCATTTATTTGCATCTTTGGGTTTTTTTTTCTGCGTCAGGTCATACAGTTCTTTCAAACTCTCTTGAGGACAGGAATACACCTGAAAGAACGAGAAAGCTGCCGGAAATCAGAATCTGCTGACCTGGTCATCCCTGTCTCTCATGAGCTGCACGTGTGTTCTCTGCATTTTTGACATGCTTAGTTCTTTCTCTCGTATCTGTATCTCTATTCTTTTGCTTATAGCCTCTGTACCGATTATGCCTGCCCTTCAGAACTCCAGCCTGTCAATTCCCTAACCCGACTTTATTATATATTTTGGGGACTTCTCTTTAACTCCTTCTGCCAACTCTCTGGCTTTCTCTGGGACTGCTGTTCGTAGGCGGCCTCTGGCAAGGGTGCCAGCCTTACTAGTCTAGTTAGCTGTGGAAGGGGAGGTGGGGGTCACATGGCACAAAACATGGTTGGCCGAGGCTATGGCAGGTCTGGCTCGATGATTGTAGTACCTAGCGCTGCTTAGTATATTTTAGATTAAGCTTTTACTGTAGCGCTACTGTGCTAAGTTAGCTTGCCTTTTGCCCTAACATTTTCTGTTTTTGTCCCTGCCTTGCTCTACCTGTTTTCTTTTGTATTATTTTTATAACTTCAGTGCTGTTGTCTTTGCCTCTCCCAAAGATACCATCTAAAAATGATCTGATCACAGTTGCCGATGGAAAAAAATCAAATAAAAATGATCTGCTATCTTAAGACTCATATTTTGGTATCTTAGCTGGAGTTTTAGTATAGCTCCTGTCAAGGCGGTACACTTTGAATCGTATTCTTGATTATGGAGTGGATGGGCTATGTTCTAAGTTAAATTTTTCTCCCCGGTTATCAGCCTCAGGCAATATGTGGAAAAAATATTTTAGGAATGGGCCTTTTCCCCTCAAGTTACATTCTGGCTTCAAGTCTGTGGAGGGCTTATTTCTGAGTCTTCTTTGGAGAGAACCAGCTGAACCTCTGAACACTGGTGAACATACTGCATTTTTTGGTAATATATCTATGCCATATTTCCTGAAATGCCTTTGGAGACTAACAGGCAGTAGTTCTTGTAGCACCTTTGACTGAGAGACAGTTTCTCTGCCTGCTCGTTGCTGTGATTGCTATTGATAGGGACTTTAGCAGTAGTCATAATGGCACAAAAAATAGAGCACCAAATAAATGCAAAAATGGGATTTGAATGAGATTTTAAGGTAGGATTAGCTATTAACATTTTTAATGTTGCTATTGCAATGTTTGCATAAAAGTACGAGGACGTACTTCATGACAGACAACGTGAAATGCAGTGTTTCTAAAACTTTTTTGCAACAACCCATAGCAAGAGATCTTTTTATATCAAGACTCCATAGATGGCTGGACATGGTGGTGCTCGTCTGTAATCCCAGCTACTCAGGAGGTTGAAGTGCGAGGATTGCTTGCACCCAGGTTAATTTAAGACCAGCCTCAGCTACATAGCAAGACTCCATCTTAAAAAAAAAAAAAGAAAAACAAACAAACAAACAAATATAGCGAAGCCTCATGTCTACAAAAATAAAAATAAAAAAATTAGCCAAGCATGGTAGCACACACCTATAATCCCAGCTATTTAGGAGTCTGAGGCTGAAGGATTAACTGAGCCCAGGAGGTTGAGACTGCAGTGAGCTGGGATCGTGCCACTGTACTCCAGCCTGGGTGATAGTGAGACATCAACTAAAAAAAAAAAGAAGAGAGAGAGAGAGAGGAAAAAAAAAGACTCTGTAGATGTATAACTGTGTATACATGCATGTGTCTGTGTATGCAAAAATAAATGAGCTGAAAGAAACATTTCATAAAACGAAATCTGTAGTGTGTACAGTCTACTCTTGATGGTTTCTGTTTTATCTTTTTTTTTTAGAGGTGCTAGTTGCAAACTGTCAGATTGAGTTTTGTTCCCTACTTTTGAAAAATACTGGAGTCCTAGGCTGAGAGTTGGGATACCTAAGTTTTTTTATGTTGTTTAGTCATTAAGATTTTTTTTGTGCTTCCTTTTCCTTATCTTTATAATGAAGGTGTTCTAGTTTAAATATTTGCTGATTCTATGTTTTACTTTTCTCTTGTTATAGTGTTGGATTAGTCTATTTGGCTTTAGGTCTCTGGCTAGAGAGAAACCACTGAAAAATGGCCACATATTTAGTTATTTGCTCAGTGTACTATTCGGCAAGTATTCGTAGATAGTAGAGCTTTGAACAACACTTTTTTTCAAAGATTTTGTAAATTGGAGTGGAAACATTAATACCTATAATAGATAGAAAAATTTTAGAATAACATCCTACCCTTGTTTGCTTTTCTACTTTTGTATCCTTTAACAAGGACTATCTTGGAGTTTGAAAAATCGGATTTAAAATGCTTAAAGCCAGTTTTAAGTAAATGCACTGGAAGATTGTTACCTAGACTTATTTTATACCTATTTTGTCACTGCTTCCTTCATTAGAAAACACCACTAAGGATAGGTTTTTTTTTTTTTTTTTTGGGCTGAGTGCCGTGGCTCCCACCTGTAATTTCAGCGCTTTGGGAGGCTGAGGAGGGAGGATTGATTGAGCCCAGGAGTTCGAGACCAGCCTGGGCAATGTGGCGAGACTCTTTCTTTTTGTCTCTACAAAAAGAAAAACACCAAAAAATTAGCCAGGTATGGTGGTGTGAGCCTGTAGTCCCAGCTGCTTGAGAGGCTGAGGTGAAGCTAGCTTGAACCCAAGAGGTCAAAACTGTGGTGATCATGCCACCGCACTCCAGTCTGGGCGACAGCATGAGACTCTGACCCCCCAAAACTAAACAAAACAAAAAAGAAAAAAAAAGTTTTTCTGTGTAAATACCACTTCGTCAACTCATTGCTGTATATTATCAAGCAGTGGAGCTGCAATTCTCATAAGAAAGGCGACCCAAAGCTTTCTTTACTGGTGGGTTTCCTTCTGTTCATTTTGTGTGCTTTTTCCAGACCAGGTCACTCCATGCTGGGATCAGGAGCCCTCCCAATCTCATTTGTTTGTATGGAGAAGACTAGGAGTAAGGGATTCACTGCCTGCTCCCAAGATTCCGGTGAGAAGAGAATTCTAAAGGTTTTATGCAGAAGGAAATTGGAAACAGACTTAATACTTCCTCCTCTTTCTCAGATCAAGCATTACCTCCTCAAAAGGCCCACCTTAGCCCCACACCTCATGTAGTCGTCCCGGACACAGACCCTTTCCTACCTTTGTGGCAGTGAGCTGGCTTCAGGGCTTGCTTGTCCCCTTCCTCCTAGAGCAGAGCCTTCAGAGCAGAAAGCCGTCTTGCTTCACCTTTCACACCTAGTAGGTGCTTTATTAAATATTGTGACTGCAAGAGTGAACAAATGAATGAAAAAACCAAGTCCTTTCATGCTTTAAATGAAACTGCATGTAGTAAAGGTTGTGCTTGAACCTGGGTCTTTTCGCACCTCCTGCTAATTCTTTCTCTGGAAGCGTGTTATCAGTGTGTTTGTTGATAATGGTGAAGGTCTGTACCTCCAGAAGACCATGTTTGTTTTACTTCGTGTTTGCCTGTGTAAAAAACTAAGATATCAAGACTTAAATCATTCTTGTAGCAACTTTGTAATACTTTGATTTATGTGAATAAAGTATATTTGGAACCTTAATGGGCCAACTTGATAATTTAGTGAATAGTCCAATTTAGGCATAGATTTTAGGACCGTTGTCCTAAACTACCATTACTATTTTTTGGATTACATTCTTTTAAAGCAAAAACAGAACAAAGCTTCATTTAATATTGTAATTCATTCAGTATTTACAAACACAGTCTTTCTTGTGGGGTAGAGAAAAAGCGAGATAGTCAGAACCTGTATTCTGGACCAGTGTGGTTTTGCCCCCATCTCTGGGCATTGGTTGCTTCATCTGAAAGGTGAGGGGATTGGACTAGATTTCTTCTCAGATTCTTCCAGCCCAGACAGGATAATGGAAGATATTTTAATTTAATCTCCAGATTTCTATCCTTTACCCCTGAAAACTATTGTTGGGAGGTCATGTTGCTGCTTGGGGAAGATGGGGCTAGGTTCAGGGATGTGTTTTAAAGAAAACCTAAAGCATTTCTTGGTGACTACTGATTGTTCACCAGGCTCTGTGAGGGATGTGGCAGCAGGGTAAGGTGTGCTATTCTTTTCCATAAGGGACCTGGGACTTAATCATGGAGACAAGGCTCACATACGATTGGATGACATGATGTATAAGATCAATTGGTATAAAGTAATGTGCTGTAGGAGTTAGAAGAAGATCAATGTGGGGTAGAATAAGGTAATGCAGTTTTAAAATCATTCTAGCTGAGGTGGCATTTAAACAGATGTTCTTTTTTTTTTTCCTGATGTGTACTAGAGTCTATGGCAGACACCCAATAAACATGTTCTATCTAGTGTCCTTTCTCATCAGCAGCATTCTGTTATGTCATCTTTTAGGACAGGATAATTCTTCAGTGACTTAATACCAATGAAATATTTCACGTTGTCCACAAATTCTGAGAAACTTTTTCAAGCCTGTAGCCTCTCTGAGAGCTGACTGTTACTAACTGAATGAGGAGGTGTCAGGAAGCATGTAAAGAAACATGCTGGTAATTTATATGATATTAAAAATATTATATAAATGTAAGATATAATTATCATTATTGTATGAGGCAGATAGAAGACTGACTTGATTGGGAGAAATAGTTTTGTGACTAACGAGAAGTAAATTTGGTCTTTGGAGACTGGTTTATGAAGGCCTATAAGAGCTAGTCTGAAGAGTTGTATTCGAGTCTATTAAAACATCTCTTATATTAACTAATGTTACTCAGATTTTCAAAATCAATAGCATCGTTACATAAGTTCTTGACACTAATAATAAAGACTAATATTTATTGAGTAGTATGAGTTGTCATTCAATCTTCAGTTATATGTTGTCCCTATAATATAAGTGAGACCATCAGGACTTGGGGAGATAAAATAACTTGCCCAGGGTTTTAAAGATTGAATTTGCAATTTCATATAGAGAACAGTAGAGGGTAAATTGAGGCTAGAAGGGGGTAGGAACGGGACTGCTGTGTTTGAAGAGTTGGCATGAGTTAAGTACTAAGGGATGAAAAGGAACAAGTCATGGGAAAAACATTACGAGCCAGGGAATAGCAATTGTGGAGACCCTGAGGTCAGAAAGTAACAGCAATCTGAATGAATGTTGAGTGTGTTTTGCCTGGTGTGGCAACAGCGAGGAAAGTGGTATGAAGTTAGGACAGAGATGGGTAGGAGTCAGACTACAGGGCCTTGTAGACCGTGGTAATGAGTTTGAATGTTAGATATGAAGTGCAGTGAGAAACTGTCGAAGGGTTTAAAGCAGGGGAATGATACGATATGCTTCTGCGTATGTGTATGGTAAAAAATACATAACTTAAAATGTTTCATTTTAACCATTTTAAGTATACAGTTCAGTGACATTAAATATGTTCACATTGTTGTGCAGCCACCACCACCATCCATCTCCAGAACATTTTCATTATTCCACTGAACCTTCATACCCATTAAATCATAACTCTTCAGTCTCCCCTTCCCCTAGCCCCTGACAACCACTATTCTGCCTGATTCTAGATACTTCATGTGAAATCATATAATATTCGCCCTTTTGGGTCTGGCACTTTGCATAATATCTTCAAGGTTTATCCATGTTGTGGCTTTCATTTTATTTTTGAGTCAGTCTCACTCTGTCGCCCGGGCTGGAGTGCAGGGGCATGCTCGCGGCCACTGCAGCCTCGACCTGCTGGGCTCAGGTGATCCTTCCACCTCAGCCTTTCATGTAGCTGGAATTATAGGCGTGTACCACCATGCCCAGCTAATTTTTGATTTATCATAGAGACGAAGTCTCACCATGTTGCCCAGGCTGGTCTCAAACCCGCGGGCTTAGGCAATCCTCTTGCCTCTGTCTCCGAAAGTGCTGGGAATACAGGTGTAAGCCACCATGCCCAGCTGACAGTTCTTTTTTTTTTTGAGTCAGAGTCTCACTCGATCGCCCAGACTGGAGTGCAGTGGCCGCTCCCGGCCACCGCAGCCTCGACCTGCTGGGCTCTGGCGATCCTTCCGCCTCAGCCTTCCAGGTAGCCGGAATTACAGGCATGCGCTACCATGCCCGGCTGATTTTTTGATTTATTGTAGAGATGAGGTCTCGCTGCCCAGGCAGGTCTTGAACCCGCGGGCTCAGGCAATCCACTCACCTCAGCCTCCGAAAGGCGCGGGATTACAGGCTGAGCCACCGAGCCAGGCTGACAGTTCATTTTAATGGTGTCTTCTCCCCATGATTTTTCTACCTTTGTGCCATGTAGACTTTAATTCCTTTTGTAATTTTTGCAATTGAGTGAGAACTTTTTCTTGGGAATACTAAAAATATTCAGGAGTTTATTTTAGATCAAAGTGATCATGATGATGATTTTATTTTTTGCCTTAAAGACTCTTCAGCTGTTGCTTGGGGTGAATTTGAAGTTTTATTCTTTTTTTTTTTTTTTTGAGTTGGAGTCTCACTCTGTCGCCCAGACTGGAGGGCAGTGGCCGCTCCCGGCCACCGCAGCCTCAACCTGCTGGACTCCGGCGATCCTTCCGCCTCAGCCTTCTTAGTAGCTGGAATTACAGGCATGCACTACCACGCCCGGCTGATTTTTTGATTTATTGTAGAGATGAGGTCTCGCTGCCCAGGCGGGTCTCGAACCCGCGGGCTCAGGCAATCCACTCACCTCAGCCTCCCAAAGGCGCGGGATTACAGGCTGAGCCACCGAGCCCGGCTTTCAAGTTTTTTTCTTTTAAGTGATTAGTAGACAATTAATAGAGGCCTAGAAAATAAGATTTAAAAGTTTTTAGATTGTAGACTGTGGTGGTGGAGGAGAGACACTGTAATAAAGACTATGCTAGATGGTAGCCATAAGCCCTCAGCCTTAGTGTTGACCTGTCCGGGTTCCAGTTAGTGACTCTTATCCTGACCTAGATGACCTTCAGGGAGCTGGATCATTACTTGAAACAAGGAAAAATTGAGAAGGTTCCAAGTGCAAGTTCTTTTGTCATTTACAGCTTTGAACATTGCATAGGAAGAAGAAATATTAAATCTTTTCTTTTTTTTTCCTTTCCTGAGGATTTTGAGGCTATTTTCCTTTCTGATTACTAAATTAAAGGTATGTAAGTAAATTACCTTCAGGTACTAAAATTCAAAACTTCTTGTCTCCATTTTCCCCTTTTTTATTTTTAAAAGACATCTTGTTTTAGTATTTTTTTTCCTATATGAAATTCCAGATATAGCTTTTGGAGAATATAAGAGTATATTCATATTGATCCTGGAGTCTAAAGTGGCACCAGTGGAAATTGTTTTCTCTTCATTCCACCTCCACTTTGCCTAGTAAATATATTATCCCACCCAGAGATAATGACTTGGGTTCCAGCAAAGGCCACCTGTTTTCAGTCTTCCTTACCTCTTCCCCTTTAAGATCATCACGAGTAGGTACAAGTAGCAGTATTTCTATGTCACACCTGCTGAACTGATTTGTAACTTTGAATTTAGTGACTCTACCTAAAGCTATCATTGTTACTTCATGAAGAAATTTGAAGTTTATACAGTGGTTCTCAAACTTTGCTGAGTATTTGAGTAACTTAGTGTTCTTTAAAAAATACTGATGCCCAGCTCTCATCCCAGGGCATTCTAATTTAACTATGGAGTGTGACCTGGCACTGGGATTTAAAACAAAAACTCTCCAAGTAATTTTTTAAAATATTATTTTCATTCAGAGATATAAAACCTTTGTCCAGGTAATTTTGATGAGAGGCTTTACCTGAGAAGAGATTAGAGGCAGAATTGTGTCTTTTAAGAAATCTTAATCATAGCTGCTGGCCTTGTTTGGAATTTCTGTGGAAATGAACCCTTAGAATAGTTTTTAAGCCTTCTTGGGTTACTTCAGGTAATCCTCATGGGCCTTTGAGCTACTCAGCCCTTTGTTGGGCATAAGCTGGCTCCAGGCCAGGCCATCTTTTTAACTTGGAGAAGTCTCCAGGGTGTCCTTTTTTCCTGGTAGCTCCTATAGCCACTTTATTCCTTGGTGTCCTTTTGGAATTCTCTAGTGGGATTAATGGAATTAAGTGTTCCCACCTTCTCGACTCTGCAATTCCCAAACTCTTTATATTAAATATTTTACTTTCTATCACTATAGGAAAACATAATGAACACCAAGTTACAAAGCGTATATATTGCTTCCTGTAGTAGTCCCTATAACACAGGGGTTCCCAAACTTGGGGCCATGGACTGGGTACCAATTTGTGACCTGTTAGGAACTGGGCCACACAGCAGGAGGTAAGAGGTGGGCTTCATCTGTATTTACAATCGCTCCCCATTGTTCACATTACCACCTGAGCTCTTTCTTCTGTCAGATCAGCAGTGGCATTAGATTCCCATAGGAGTGGGAGCCCAGTTGTGAACTGTGCCTGCAAGGGATCTAGATTGCATGCTCCTTGTAATAGTCTTATGCCTGCTGATCTGAGGTCAAGCTGAGGCAGTGATGCTAGCGCTATCTCCTATCACCCCCAGATGGTACCATCTAGTTGCAGGAGAACAAGCTCAGGACTCCCACTGATTCTGCATTATGGCAAGTTGTATAATCATTTCATTATACATTACAATATAATAATAATAGAAATATAGTGCATAAGAAATGTAATGCACACTTGAATCATCCTGAAACCATCTCTTCCCCTCCCCTCGACTTCCATGGAAAAAATTATCTTCTGTGAAACCAGTCCCTGGTGCCAAAAATGTTGAAACCACTACTGAAACATTTCTTGACTTCCCACTAAGATGGGCATTTGCACTTGCTGTTAGGTTGTTGAGAGTGGTGCTGAGCAGACACAGTTCATACAGAGTCAGGGCTATGAAGACCTTTCCTTTACGAAGGCCTTGTTTCAGAATCCGAAGATATCGTCAGGCTATAATATTCAGTGAATATAGAGCAGTTGGGGGCTCTTTATGTAAAATTTACAACCTGGATCTTAGGGCCCCTCATCTGAGAAACACTAGGTTTAAACCAGGCCTCCTTGTTCCCTGGGATTTAGTACTTTGCGGGCATATCTTCAGCAGTTGTGCCTCTGCTTTGCCATTACCAGTGTGCTTGTTCTTTATATCTGGTGTTGGTACCACCCCTTATCCTTTAAGCAGAGAGGACATGATGGTGAGCAGCTGTCGTTCTTAGGCTTGTGTCTGCTTGGAAGGATCTGCCTATTATGGATGCGGCTCTCATAATGGGATAGTGTTTGACTATCCCATTCCCCAACCTACTCTCACACCCCAGTGAATCTCGAGTTCTCTGCCTAATGCCTTTACAGTCTTGGGATTTGGCACTTTTGTGACGTTTTGTAACATCTATGAGTTCTAATAGGCTGGGTTTATGGAACTTTTCTAAAGGTAAGGACAGACTCTGAAGGGAAATATGGTATAGATTCCGAACTTTAGAACTTTTAGCCTTGCCAGAGTTTAGGCAACTGAAGTCAGTTGGCCTGGGTACAAATCTTAGGCAGGTTATGTCTCTAATTTGATCATCTTTAAAGTGACAATAATAGTAATGTTTTCCTTGTGGGCTTATTACACATATTAAATGAAATAACCTTTGTGAAGTGTTCACCTCAGAGTTAGGCATAGAATCCTCTCTCTACTACTATTCAATTGTATGATGTTGAGCAAGTTACTTAATTTCTCTTTGCCTCAGTTTTCTTACCTGTTAAGTGAGAATGTTATTATGTGGGATGTTGTGGGGATAAGATGAATTAATTCATATATGGTGCTTAGAGCAGTGTCTGGTATGTAGTAAATGATTATAGTAATGGTTATTGCTGTTGTCTAACTGAAGTGCCCTCTTTGCCTCTGGTTTTGAATCTTTTCCTTTTGGCCTTGGAGATAGATATATATATATATTTTTTGAGTTGGAGTCTCACTCGGTTGCCCAGACTGGAGTGCAGTGGCCGCTCCCGGCCACCGCAGCTTCGACCTGCTGGGCTCCGGCGATCCTTCCGCCTCAGCCTTCCAAGTAGCCGGAACTACAGGCGCGCGCTATGACGCCCAGCTGATTTTTTGATTTATTGTAGAGATGAGGTCTCGCTGCCCAGGTGGGTCTTGAACCCGCGGGCTCAGGCAATCCACTCACCTCAGCCTCCTAAGGCGCGGGATTACGGGCTGAGCCACCGAGCCCGGCTGAGATAGGTATATTTAACCATCTGCCACAATACCTATATATTGTCTATGTCCTCAATTCTCCAGTGATGTTACTTTTCTGGTTTTGTTGTTATGCCAACCTTAGAACCAACCCTGTTGTGACTGCTATAGGACAGAATCCCAGTTGATCTGCTGGGTGCTAGGATAATGTAACACACAGGTCCTGTTTGAGGAGACAGAGGAGCCAGTAAAGATTTATGAATGAAGAATAAATTTAATGTAAATATGTAAAAAAAACTTTAAAATTTTACTTAGAAATCTAGAATTTCCATTTTCTGAACTTATGTGTAAATTGAATGTAAAATCTTTATAGAGAAAATGTTACTTTGTGTTTATTTGCTTTTGCTAATAAAGCCAAGTTTAGTAACCCAGTATTGATATTAATGGTGTTGTTTGAAAAGATCTAAAGGGATTTACTTTTTATGTAATAACTAAAGAAATAAGCAAAGTAGAAGAAAATTTGAAAAGGAGTTAATTCCTAATTTATAATGCAGTTTTTATTTTAAACGTTAATTTATTTTAATTTAATTTATTTATTTATTTTGAGTTGGAGTCTCACTTTGTCGCCCAGACTAAAGTGCAGTGGCCGCTCTCGGCTACTGTAGCCTCAACCCACTGGGCTCCGGCGATACTTCCACCTCAGCCTTCCGAGTAGCCAGAATTACAGGCACGCGCTACCATGCTTGGCTGATTTTTTAAAAAATTTATTGTAGAGATGAGGTCTCACCAAGTTGCCCAGGCAGGTCTCGAACCTGCGGGCTCAGGCAATCCACTCACCTCAGCCTCCCAAAGCACGGGATTACAGGCTGAGCCACTGAGCCCGGCTGAAACCATTAATTTATATACCCAGTTAGTGGTGTAGTCATGCTTATAGTGAGGTCTGGAAACATTGGTACGCTTCAGTAAGAGGAGATGTGTTGTTCAAACCTTGGGGCCCCAGAATTTATTAGAGGTGCATCAGGGACTGAGGTGGCATGGTGGCAGGGTGTGGGAAAGAAGAGTGGGAGTTTTCTGAGCAGGACAGGTGAATTGGCAGGGCAGAATATCTCCCCTCTTTTACATACCTCAACACACATATATCTAGTTGAAAAGCTTTGATAGCATGTGTTTTACTTTTTATTTTTTGCATAAGATTAAAAAAAATTTATAAACAGGTTTGAAAGGATCTGTGCTAGAAAGCACATTTCTAGGGTAAAACTATAGTGTCCCTCATGCCTAGCCTATGTGCTGGCTTTGCAAGTGTTGATTGAACAAAAGTGACCGAATGCTCTGCAAGGTCTATTGCCTTTCTAGTACACCATTCATTTTTAATCTTAGCCTCAAACTAGATTTTTATTAGCTCAGTTATGTTATTTTTCCCTAGTAAGTGGATTTAAATTGGGATGTTTTATTTGCCTATATTACAGGAAGGTAAAAAGTTCTTAAAGATTATTTTCAGTAAGCTATGAAATTCCTTGTGAAACAGTGCACTATTGTCCAGATCTATTTCTGCCTAAAGAATTTGGCTTCATCTGACATAATCAGTTTTCTTTGCTGAATGCTTTGGTGATTCATACACTTTATTGCTCTCCAGGCCTTTCTAGATTCCATGGTTATCACCTTCCTTTTTTACCCACATCCCCCAATGCCGCCCCCTGCCTTTTTTTTTTTTTTTTAATTGGAGATGAGGTCTTGCTATGTTGCCCGGTCTGGTCTCAAACTCCTGGTTCCAAGTGATCCTCCTACCTCGGCCTTCCAAAGTGCAGGGATTATAGGTGTGAGCCACCATGCTTGGCCCTTTCTCTTTTTTAAAAAGTTGAAGTGGCCAGGCATGGTGGCTCAAGCCTGTAATCCCAGCACTTTGGGAGGCTGAGGCGAGAGGATTGTCTGACCCCAGGGATTCGAGACCAGCTTGGGCAATTTGATGAGATCTCATCTCTACAATATATCAAAAAATAAGCCAGGTGTGGTAGTGCATGCCTGTAGTTCCAGCTACTTGGAAGGCTGAGGCAGAAGGATCGCCTGAGCCCAGCATGTCCACGCTGGGGTGGCTGTGAGTGTGCCACTGCACTCCAGGCTGGGTGACAGAGCGAGACTCTGACTCAAAAAAAAAAAAAAGTTGAAGTATAGCCTTTCAGTTTAAAAAAACTTCAACAAATGCATAAATTCTACGTTTAAAATGTGGAGTTGTAAATCTAGAAAATTTTTAAAAAGTTCTAAACTGTTTTAGCACTTGCCATTAAATAGTTACCATTCTTTATCTTTATAGGATGTAAATTTAGAAATTATAACTTATTTTCCATCTTAGATTGGATGTTTCCTAAAGTTACCTTATTTTCATTAGTAATATCTTCTGGTGACTTTTTCGAGCATCGACATGCTCTGCTTATGTTGTGGGAATTCTTGTTAGACAGGAATTTTGATTTTTCCAATCTGTTTTATCTTTCCTTATATTAACTTTCATTTTGGTGTCTCCTTTTTTTTTCCGTGAGGAGGAATAGCTTCTAGCCATTTAGGTTGGGACTGTATCTTTGAGTAGACTTAGATCTCCTAGAAATCTTACTATATGTCCATAGTTTTAGTTGCAAATTAGAAGTCATTCAAAGTTTTGTAACCATGGTGGCTTTCTTTTTTCAGTTATTTTCAATGAATGGATATTTATTTCTGGTTAAAATTTTGAAAACGTTTGTAAATGAAACTGATAAAAGAACAAAAAACTTAGTGGTGGAGAAAGTTGTCAAAGAAGGTGATATCGTTCTAAATCAAAAATATAGAATTTTTCTTTATTATTATTTATTCTGTTACTGTTATAGATTAAGACTAATCACCTTTTTTTTCCTTCTTCTTAATTTTACAGAGTTAATAGAGTGGATACAACCTTGCTGAAGATGAAGAATATATATTAGAGGAGATTTTTTCTTTTTTTCTTTCAAAAGTCTTGATTGTTTGGTGGCTTGTCTCTAGTTACCATTTTTAAGTCAAGTTTTTTTTTTGCTTCATCCGAAATGTTTTTTACAATCTCAAGGAAAAATATGTCCCAGAAATTGAGTTTACTGTTGCTTGTATTTGGACTCATTTGGGGATTGATGTTACTGCACTATACTTTTCAACAACCAAGACATCAAAGCAGTGTCAAATTACGTGAACAAATACTAGATTTAAGCAAAAGATATGTTAAAGCTCTAGCAGAGGAAAATAAGAACACAGTAGATGTCGAGAATGGTGCTTCCATGGCAGGATATGGTAAGAGAATAGAATATTTCTATCTTCTCCTTTTACCCCTTAAAGGTGGTCATGGAAATTGAACTAATTACTTCATGCATAGGTCTTTACAAAGCAATTTTTTCTTGATGATTTATTATGAAAATTTGCAAATATGATTTTCAAAAAATATGCAAAAAATGCAAAAAATTTGCAAAAAATATGATACATGATTATATTTTGATCACCCAGATTTAGCAGTTATTAACTTTTTGCAACATTTGTTTTATCTAATTGTTAAAGAATATTTAAATTATAGAAATTGTGACATTTCACTTCTAAATATATAGCTCTTTAAAAAAACATATGTGATCTTTAAAAATGACCATTTCCTACAATACTATTATTATACCTAGTTTATATTTAAATTTTCCCGATTGTCCCAATATAAGCTATCAGTTGTATAGCATTTATTAATTCCTAAGAAGCAGAATTTGCCTATGTCTTCAGTATTGTTTATTGCCATTCTCTCTTTCATATACTGGGTTCCTGCTGTGTTTTAAGTGCCTTTTCATGCCGTGTTCTCTCTTAAAAAAAAGAGAGAGAGAACAGATATAATGGTTTTGTATAGAATACTGTATATACATGAATGTCTGGACATTTTCTCTATTTCAGTTTTGTTTGTGTAATCAAAAGGTATACATGCATGTATTTAAAGAATCAAAATGTGTTATAATTCTTAATAAAAAGGGCAGTTCTTCCCATTCCCAACAGTCCTCACATTTCCTGTTCTTCAGAGCCACCCATTTTAAATTATTTCATCTCATTTATTGGTGATTACCTCCATATTTAAATAATAATAATAATATAATAATAATGCTCCATGAGCCACTTCTTGATTTTTCAGTTACAGATATTATCTAAGTTCCCCATAGGAAAGGTGAAAATGCAGCTTTCTTTCTCACTCAAAAAATGCATCCCATCCACCCCTAGACTGTCTTCACATATGAACGTTCTTAATGGCATCTAGTGAGTCCTTTCCAGAAGGTTTTCAATTGACTTTGCCCAGATCCATCAGGACAACTGTCGGCAACTATAGCTTTACAAAATGTATTTCTTAAATAATGATAATTGAAAGTCAAAATGACTCTTTAGTCCATGGAATGTATAATAGATGTGATAGCAGGCATAAAAACAACATTAATCTCCTTGTACATTTCCATCATAGCTCTTGGGTGACTTGGTGCACTGCCAATGAGCAGTAACATTTTGAAAGGAATCTTGTTTTTTGAGTAGTAGGTCTCAACAGCAGGCCTACTAAATATTTAGTAAACCATGCTGTAAACAGATAAGCTGTCATTTAGGCTTCATTGTTCCATTCTAGGGCACAGGAGATTTAGCATAATTCTTATGGGCTGTAGGATTTTAAAAATGGTTAATAGGCATTGACTTCCACTTAGAGTCACCAGCTGCATTAGCCCCTAACAACAAGTCAACCTGTCCTTTGAAGCTTTGAAACCAAAATTGACTTCTATTTTCTAGCTATGAAAGTCCTAGATGGCATCTTTTTCCAGTGAAGGCTGTCCCATCTATGTTCACAATATGTTGCTTAGCATAGCCGTCTTCATCAGTTATCTTAGTTGGGTGTTCTGGATAACTTGCTGCAGCTTTTCCATCAGCACTTGCTGCATCGCCTTGCACTTATGCTATGGAGACAGCTTCTTTCCTTACACCTCACAAACCAGCTTTCAGCGTTTCTTCTGCAGTGTCCTCACTTCCTCAGCCTTCATAGAATTCATTTTCTCTTAGTAATTTTGGTTAGAATAATATTCAAGGTTTGCACTATTATGACTGTAAATGGTATTCTTTACTGAGTCATGTGTAGGCACACCACAGAAATACTGTGGTTCTGATCTGGTATTCCGTAATACCGTGAATATTGGAATAAAGCAAATCACACATTTTTTGGCTTCCCAGTGCACATAAAAGTCAAGTTTACACTATAAGCTATTGAGTGTGCAACAGCATAATGTCTTCTAAAAACAGTACATACCTTAATTTAAAAATACTTTGTTGCTAAAAAATGCTAATAATCATTTAGACCTTCAGTGAGTTGTAATCTTTTTTCTGGTGGAGGGTCTTGCCTCAATGTTAATGGCTGCTGACTGACCAGGGTGGTGATTGCTGAAGGTTGTGGTGGCTGTGGCAGTTTCTTAAAATAAGAAAACAATGAAGTTTGCTGAATCAATTGACTCTTTCATGAAAGATTTTTGTGTAGCATGTGATGCTTTGATAGCATTTGACCCACATTAGAATGTCTTTCAAAACTGAAATCTATCCACACAAATCCTGCAGCTACTCTGTCAACTAAGTTTATGTAATATATGAAATCCTTTGTTGCTATTTCAACAGTGTTTGCAGAGTCTTTATCAGGAGTAGATTACATCACAAAAAAATACTTTCTTTGCTCATTCATAAGAAGCAACTCCTCATCTGCTCAAGATTGCAGGAATTCTTTCACCTCTTTAGGCTCCACTTCCTTCACTGAAGTCTTGAACTCCTCAAAGTCATCTGTGAGGGTTGGAATTAATTTCTTCTAAACTCCTGTGAAAATAGATATTTTGACCTCTTTCCATGAATCCCTTGAATTACTATCTATGGCAGTTCTAGTCTTATGAAATGTATTTCTTAAGACTTAAAAGTCCAAATGACTCCTAGACCCATGGGCTGCAGAATGGATGTTGTTTTAGAAGCAGGAAAACAACATTAATTTTATACATCTCCATCAGAGCTTTTGGGTAACCAGGTGCATTGTCAATGAAGCAGTAATATTTTGAAAATAATCCTTTTTTCTGAGCAGTAGTTATCTACGGTGGGCTTAAAATAGTAAGACATGCTGTGAACAGATGTGCTGTCATCCATCTAGGCTTTGTTGTTCCATCTGTCAAACACAGGTAGAGTAGATTTAGCATAATTCTTAAGGGCCCTAGGATTTTTGGAATGGTAAGTGAGCATTAGCTGCCACTTCAAGCCACCAGCTGCATTAACCCTAATAAGAGAGTTTGTCTTTTGGAACTTTGAAGCCAGGTGTCAAAACTCCAAAAGACGGACTCTCTAGCTATAAAAGCTCTAGATGGCATCTTCTTCCCATAGACAGCTGGTTCATCTAATTTCAAAATTTGTTGTTTAGTGTGGCCGCCTTCATCAATTATCTTAGCTAGATCTTCTGGATAACTTTCTGTAGCTTCTCCATCAGTACTTGCTACTTCACCTTGTACTTTTATGATCTAGAGATGGCTTTTCTCTTTCCACCTCAGAAACCAGCCTCCGCTAGCTTCAGACTTTTCTTCTGCAGCTTCCTCAACTCTCTGCCTTCACAGAATTGAAGAGAGTTAGGGCCTTGCTCTGGATTAGGCTTTGGCTTAAGCAAATGTTGTGGCTGATTTGATCTTTCATCCAGACCACTAAAACTTTATGTTAGCAATAAGGCTATTTTCCCTACTCTCTGCCTCCCCCTCCCTCTCTCCCTGTCCCTCCCTTTCCCCCTCCCCCTCCTTCCCTCCCTTCCTTCCTTCCTCTTTAATTGCTTTAGAGGGTACAGATAGTTTTTGGTTAACATAGTTGCATTTTGTAGTGGCAAAAAAGTCTGGGCTTTAAGTGTACCCACAACCCCAGCTGTGCACATTGTATCCAGTAGGTGATATTTTCATTCCTCCACCCCTTCCTACCCACCGGTTCTGAGTTTCCAGTGTCCCTTATACCATTCTCTAGGCCTTTGCAGATCCTTAGTTTAGCTCCCACTTGTAAGTGAGAATATGTGGTGTTTGATTTTCTGTTCCTGAGTTAGTTCATTTAGGATGATATTCTCCAATTTCATTCAAGTTGTTACAAAAGACATTATTTCATTCTTTTTGCTGGCTGAATAGTATTCCATAGTTTATATATACCACATTTTCATTATCTGTAATAGGTTGATGGGCATTTGGGTTGATACAATGTCTGTGGAGTTGTGAATTGTGCTGCGATGAATATGCAGGTGCAGGTGTCTTTTTTATATAAGGACCTCATTTGGGTAGATGTCTAGTAGTGGGATGACTGGATCAAATGGTAGATCTACTTTTAGTTCTTTGAGAAGTCTCCAAACCAATTTTCGTAGAGGTTGTACTAATTTATACTCCCACTGATAGTGTATAAGTGTTCCTTTTTTTCTGTAATCATGCCAGTATGCCAGCATTGTTTTTTGGTTTTGGATAATGGCCATTCTGACTGGTATAAGGTTTTGTATTTCCCTGATGATTAGTGATGTTAAGTATTTTTTCATATGTTTATTGGCCGTTTGTATATTGTCTTTTGAGAGATGTCTGTTCATGTCTTTTGCCCACTTTTTTATTTATTTATTTATTATTTATTTTTTTATTTATTTATTTTTGAGTTGGAGTCTCACTCTGTTACCCAGACTGGAGTGCAGTGGCCGCTTCCGGCCACCACAGCCTTGACCTGCTGGGCTCTGGCGATCCTTCTCCCTCAGCCTTCAAAGTAGCTGGAACTAGAGGCGCGCGCTACCACGTCCGGCTCATTTTTTATTTATTGTAGAGATGAGGTCTCGCCAAGTTGCCCAGGCAGGTCTCGAACACACGGGCTCCGGCAGTCCACTCACCTCAGCCTCCCAAAGACTTGGGATTACAGGCTGAGCCACTGAGCCCGGCTGCCCACTTTTTAATGGAGTTATTTGCTTTTTTCTTGCTGATTTGTTTGAGTTCTTTGTGGATTCTGGATATAAGTCTTTTGTCAGATGTGTAGTTTGTGAATAACTTCTCCCAATATGTAGGTTGCTTATTTACTCTGTTGATTATTTCTTTGGCTGTGCAGAAGCTTTTTATTATAGTTTAATTAACTCCCACTTATTTATTTTTGTTTTTGTTGCATTTGCTTTTGGGTTTTTAGCCATAAATTATTTGCTGATGTCTGGAAAAGTTCTTTCTACTTTTTCTTCTAGGATTTTTATGGTTTCAGGTCTGACATTTAGGACTTTAATCTATCTTGAGTTAGTTTTTGTATATGGGGAGAGATAGGGATCAAGCCTCATTTTTCTGCATATAGCTATCCAATTTTTCTAGCACCATTTTCTAAGTAGGATGTCATTTTTCCACCCTATATTTTTGTCTGCTTTGTCAAAGATTAGTTTTGTAAGTATTTGGGTTTTTTTCTGGATTCTCTATTCTGTTCCACTGGTCCATGTGTCTGCTCTTGACCAGTACCATGCTGTTTTGGTAGCTACAGCCTTGTAGTATAATTTGAATTTAGGTAATGTGATGCCTCCTGCTTTGTTGTTTTTGCTTAGTATTTATTGCTTTGGCTATTCTGGGTTCTTTTTGGTTCCATATGAATTTTAGGATTGTTTTTTCTAATTTTATGAGAAATGACATTGGTAGTTTTATAGAGATTGTGTTGAATCTGAAGATTACTTCGAGTAATACGATCATTTTAACAATGTTGATTCTTCCAACCCATGAGCTGGGCTGTTTTTCCATTTGTTTGTATTCTCTGTAGTTTCTTTCATCAGAGTTTTGTAGTTCTCCTTGTAGAGAACTTTCACCTCCTTATTTAAATATATTCTTAGATATTTTAGCTTTTTGACTGCTATTGTAAATGGGATTGAGTTCTTGATTTGATTCTCAGCTTGTTCGCTTGTATAGCAGTGCTACCGATTTGTGTGTGTTGATTTTGTGTCCTGAAGCTTTGCTGAATTCATTTATCATGCCTAGTAGTCTTTTGGAGGAGTCTTTAGGATTCTCTCGGTATAAGATCATATTGTTGGCATAAAGAGATAGTGTCCACGAACTTATTTATTTCTTTTTCTTGCCTGATTGCTCTGAATAGGACTGCCAGTGCTATGTTAAATAGAAATGGTGCTAGTGGGCATCCTTGCCTTGTTCCAGTTCTGAAGGGGAATGGGAATGTGTTCAACTTTTCTCCATTTAGGATGATATTGGCTATGGATTTGTCACAGATGACTTTTACTATTTTGAGGAATGGTTCCTCTATGCCTATTTTGCTGAGGGTTTTATCATGAAGGGATGCTGGATTTTATAAATACTTTTTCTGTGTCTTATGAAATGATCTTATGATTTTTGTTTTTAATTTGTTTCTGGAGTGGATCATGTTTATTGACTTGCATATGTTGAACCATCCTGCATATCTGGAATAAAGCCCACTTGGTCTTGATGGATTATTATTATTTTTTTATGTGCTGTTGAATTTGGTTTGCTAATATTTTGTTGAGGATTTTTACACCTGTGTTCATAAGGGATCTTGATCTGTAGTATTCTTTTTTTGTTGTGTCTTTTCCTGGTTTTGGTATCAGAGTGATACTGGCTTTGTAGAATGAGTCAGGAACAATTCCATCCTCATTACTGGAATAGCTTCAGTAAAATAGATACCAATTCTTTTCTGCAAGTCTGGTAGAACTTAGCTATGAGCTATGGGGTTCTGGACTTTTGTTGTTGCTGGATGACTTTTAATTACTGTTTGAGTCTCAATATTACTAGTTATTGTTCTGTTCAAGGTTTCTATTTCTTCCTGATTCGAGATTGTGGGGGACTATATGTTTCTAAGAATTTATCCATTTCCTCTAGGTTGTCTCGTTTGTTTGCACAAAGGTGTTCATAATAGTCTCAAATGCCCTTTGCATTTCCATTATATCAGTTGTAATGTCTCCATTTTCATTTCTGATGGAGCAACTTTGAATCTACTCTCTTCGTTTCTTAACTAATCTAGCTAGTGGTCTATCAGTTTTGTTTATCTTTTCAAAGAACCAAATTTTTGTTTCACTGATCCTTTGTATTTTTTAAAATTTCAATTTCATTTAGTTCTGCTCTGATTTTAGTTGATTTTTTTTTCTGCTAACTTTGGGTTTAGGTATTCATATTTTTCTGATTCCTTAAAGTATGATGTTTGGTTGCTGATAGGCGATCTTTTAGTCTTATTAATGTAGGCCTTAAGTGCTATAAATTACCTTCTGAGCACAGCTTTGACTGTGTCCCAGAGGTTTTGATAACTTGTTTCATTGTTGTCCTTTGTTTTAGTGAATTTTTTAATTTCCATATTGATTTCATTGTTGACCCAAGGAGTTTCAGGAGCAGATTGTTTAACTTTCATGTTTTTGTTTTGTATTGTGAGTTCCTCTTGGAATTAATTTCTCATGCCTGTAATCTCAGCACTTTGGGAGGCTGAGGTGGGAGGATCAGGAGTTTGAGACCAGCCTGGACAGCATAGTGAGACCTCGTTTCCAAAAAAAAATTAACTAGGCCTAGTGATGTGTGCTTGCAGTCCCAGCTACTCGGGAGGCTGAGGCAGGAGGATCGCCTGAGCCCAGGAGGTTGAGGCTGCCATGAATCATAATTGTGCCACTGCCTTCCACCCTGGGCAACAGTGTGAGACCCCAACTCAAAATAGAGAGGTAGATGGACAGACAGATATAAGTAAAGAATATAAAAAGAGATAAACTTCGTCATTTTGGTGGGATATCTAGAGTCAGCATAGGTTAAATGCCTGTGTTCAGTTTACCCTCTTTACCTGGGAATGTCCTGGACCTCTATTTTTTCTTCTCTCCTTTATGATGATTTTCATGAAATAATGACGGTTAGTCTGCATTCTTGCTCGTTACGATCAAGTTTAGCTTACTAGAGATGAAAGAGTGGGTGTAAACTGAAACTTCTAGCAGATACAAATGCAGAAATTATATGCATTTTTTTTTGAGCTGGGATCTCACTCTGTTGGCCAGTCTGGAGTATAGTGGCACGATCAAGTGCATGATCACTGCTCATTGCAGCCTCAACCTGGACTCAAGTGATACTTCTACCTTACCCTCCTGAATAGCTGGGAGTACAGGTAGATGCCACTGCACCCAGCTAATTTTAAAAAATTTTTTGTAGAGACAAAGTCTCACTATGTTGCCTAGGTTATCTTTATTCTTTTCAATTCATGGACACGAGTAGAAACAATCAAGAAGCATGTTCTTACGGAACAAGATAAATACTTGAAAGAATATTCCTTCTACTTGAACATGATAACAGTGGTATTTTAAAAGTCAGCCATCTGTGTCTTGCTACCTAGCTGTGTATAATTGTTACATATCTTTATGGAGAAAGAAAAAAAATGACCAAAGAGGAAAACTGATAGAACTGTAAAAAAAAAAAAAAAAAAAAAAAACCTTCAGGACTGTTAAAAAATACCCTTCAGGATTATCTCATTTTATTTCTCCTTATTATATCACCTACAACTTTAGACATATCTGAAACCATTATATTAAATTATGCTCCTAGTAATGCCAACTCCTTGTTAAACTATGCTGACTATACCATGACTTAGAGAAATATAAAAATATGTAGTAAACATTTACAAAGTATTCTGACAGAAGTTTGTTTTACTTGATCATGATAAAAATAGCTTTTTACAATTTATAAACTAATAAGTTTTGTGTTTTAAAAATTTGGCTGTTCATAAGTAAAGAAGAAATAGAAAATCACTTGTTCTATTACACATATATAAACACTGTTAATATTTTGCCTGTGTCAACTATATGTTTTCTCTATGCATAAGTGTACACACAAACTAGGTTTTGAAAGCAAAAATGAGACCCATTTACACATGGTAAATTTCTTGTTCTTTTTTTGTTTTTTGGGGAGGGGAAGAGAGTGTATGTGGTAATTTAATACATTCATATAATTTGTAAAGATCAGTATAATTGGCACATTCATCACTTTAAATATTTGTCTCATATTAAGCTGTAAATATTTGAATTGGTTTTGTTTTTTAAAAAATTTAGAATCTGGGGTAATTTGAGGATTAGTTACATAGGTATATGTGTGAAGGCAAGGTTTGGGCTTCTGATGAGCCTGTTCCTCCCTCCCCCAAGCATGGGTGGTTTTGTATCCCCCATTCTTGCTTCCTTCTTCTCCCCGTTTGCAGTGTCTTTTGTCCCATCCTTGTGCCAGTGTATGTCCAGCATTTAGTACCCACTTATGAGTGAGAACATGTATTCTGTTTCTGTGATAATTCGCTTAGAATGATGGTCTCTAGCTGCATCCATGCTGCTTCAAATGCTGATTTTTTTTTTTAATGGCTGTATATTATTTGAATGGTATATATGTATCACATTTTCTTTATCCAGTTCACTGTTGATGGATACCTGGGTTGGTTTCCAAGTTTTTGCTATCATGAATAGTGCTGTGATAAGCATATATGAGTGCAGTTGTCTTTTTGGTTGCACGATTTATTCTCCTTTGAGTATCTTCCCAGAAGTAGGTTTGCTGGGTTGAATGATAGAGCTATTTTTAGTTCGTTGTGAAATCTCCAGACTGCTTCCACAGGGGTTAAACTAGCTTACATTTCTACCAGCAGTGTATGTGTGCTCCTTTTTCTCCATAGGCTCACCAACATCTGTTGTTTTTTGACTTTTTAATAATAGCCAGCCTGACCGGTGTGAGATAGTATCTCATTGTAGTTTTGGTTTGCATTTCTCTGATTCATGATGTTTAGCATTTTTTCATGTTTGTTGGCTTCCTGCTTGTCTTACATTGAAAGCTTCTGTTCATGTCCTTTTCATGGAGTTGTTTTTCTCCTGTCAATTCATTTGAATTCCTTATAGATTCTGAGTATTAGGCCTTTGTCAGATGCAGAGTTTGCAAATATTTTCTTCTATTCTGTGGGCTGTCTCTTTATTGTCTCGATGGTTTCTTTTGCAGTACAGAAGGTTTTTAACTTAATAAGGTCCCACCTGTCCATTTTAGTTTTTGCTGTATTTGTTTTTGAGGACTTGGTCATGAATTCATTGCCTAGGTTGATGTCCAAGAGAGTGCTCTCTAGGTTTTATCCCAGGATTTTTGTAGTTTGAGATTTTATGTTTAAGTCCTTGATCCATTTTGAATTAACTTTTGTATATAATAGTTGGTTGGGGTCCACTTTCATTAACAGTTTTCCCAGCACCATTTATTGAATAGGGTGTCCTTTCCCTGAAGTTTGTTTTTGTCAGGTTTGCTCCAGATGAATTGGTTGTAGGTCAGTGGTTCTGTTTCCGGATTCTCTATCTTGTTCAATTGGTCTGTCTCTAGTTTTGTACCAGTCCCGTGCTGTTTTGGTTACTGTAACCTTTCAGTATAGTTTGTAGTCTGAGAGTGTGATGCCACCAGCTTTGTTCTTTTTCATCAGGATTATGTTGGCTATTTGGGTTCTTTTTTGTTTCTGTGTGAATTTAAGTATTGTTTTTTCTAGGCCTGTGAAAAATGTTGCTGGTAATTTGATAGGGATTGCATTGACTGTAGACTTCTTTGGGTAGTATAGGCATCTTAATGATATTGATTCTTCCAGTCCATGAATATGGAATGTTTTTTCCTTTGCTTGTGTCATCGTTTATTGATTGATTGATTGTAGAGACGAGGTCTCGCCAAGTTGCCCCAGCTGATCTTGAACCTGCAGGCTCAGGCATCCACTTGCCTCGGCCTCCCAAAGTGCTGGAATTACAGACTGAGCCATTGAGCCCGGCCATCTTTGATTTCTTTAAGCAGCATTTTGTATTTCTTATTGTAAAGATCTTTCGCTTATTTAGTCAGATGTATTCCAAAGTTTTTTGTTTTTGTTTTTGTCAACGGCTGTTGTGAATGGGATTGTGTTTTTGATTTAGTTCTCAGCCTTCTTGTTTGTGTTCAGAAATGCAGCTGATTTTTGAGCATTACTTTTGTATCCTGAGACTTTACTGAAATTGTTTATCAGTGCTAAGAACTTGTGGAATCTTTTGGCCTTTCTAGGTATAGAATCATATCATCTGTGAAGAGAGTTAACTTAGCTTCCTCTTTTCCTATTTGAATACCTCTCGTTTCTTTCTCTGCCATTTCATTGCTCTGGCCAGGACTTCTAGTACTGAATTATTTTCTTATAGTTATTTTGAAGTATATGACAGATTACTGTATACTGTAGTCACCTTATACTAGGTCTTATTTCTTCTATCACACTGTATTTTTATACCCATCAGTCAACCTTTCTTTTTTTTTGAGTTGGAGTCTCACTCTGTCGCCCAGACAGGAGTGCAGTCAACCTTTCTTAATAGCTCCCCTTCCCACTACCCTTTCTGGTCTCTAGTAAGTACCAGTCTACACTCTCTGTCTTCATTAGATTCACTTTTTTAGCTCCCACATTTGAGTGAATTTGTCTGAGTGATTTATTTCACTTGAAATAATGGCCTTCAGTTCCATTCATCTTGCTGCAAGTGACAGAATTTCATTATTTTTTATGGCTGAATAATATTCAGTTGCGTATATGTACCACATTTTCTTTATCCATTTGTTGATGGTCATCTAGGTTGATTCCATATTTTGGCTATTGTGAATAGTGCTGCAATAAACATACAAATGCACATTATCTCTTTTATATACTGATTTTCTTTCTTTCAGTTATAAACCCAGTAGTGGAGTCACTGGATCATATAGTAGTTATATTTTTAGCTTTTTTTTTTTTTTTTTGAGTTGGAGTCTCACTCTGTCGCCCAGACTGGAGTGCAGTGGCCGCTCCCGGCCACCGCAGCCTCGACCTGCTCGGCTCCGGCGATCCTTCCGCCTCAGCCTTCCGAGTGGCCGGAATTACAGGCATTCGCTACCATGCCCGGCTGATTTTTGGATTTATTGTAGAGATGAGGTCTCGCTGCCCAGGCTGGTCTCGAACCCGCGGGCTCAGGCAATTCACTCACCTCAGCCTCCCAAAGGCGCGGGATTATAGGCTGAGCCACCGAGCCCGGCTTATATTTTTAGCTTTTTGAGGAACCACTGTACAGTTTTTCTTAGTGGCTGTACTAGTTTGCATTCTTACCAACAGTGTACGTTTGTTCCCTTTCTCCACATCCTTGCCAGCATCTGATACTCCCTGTCTTTCTGATAAAAGCCGTTTTTACTGGAGTGACATGATTTCTCATTGTGGTATTCATTTGCATTTCCCTGATGATTAGAAATATTGAGCATTTTTTCATATACATGTTGTCCATTTGTATGTCTTCTTTTGAAAAATTTCTGTTCAGATCTTTTGCGCACATTTTCTTTAGATTCTTTGTTTTATATATGTTATTTTCTGTTGAGTTGTTTGAGCTTCTTATATAGTCTGGTTATTCTTTTTTTTTTTTTTTTTTTGAGTTGGAGTCTCACTCTGTCGCCCAGACTGGAGTGCAGTGGCCGCTCCCGGCCACCGCAGCCTCGACTTGCTGGGCTCCGGCGATCCTTCCGCCTCAGCCTTCTGAGTAGCTGGAATTACAGGCGCACGCTACCACGCCCGGCTAATTTTTTGATTTATTGTAGAGATGAGGTCTCGCCTGCCCAGGCGGGTCTCGAACCTGCGGGCTCAGGCAATCCATTCACCTCAGCCTCTCAAAGGCGCGGGATTACAGGCTGAGCCACCAAGCCCAGCTATGTAGTCTGGTTATTAATCCCCTGTAAGATGGATAGTTTGCAAATATTTTCTCCCATTCTGTGGTTGTCTCTTCACTTTTTTTGATTGCTTCCTTTGCTGTGCAGAAGCTTTTTAGTTTAATATAGTCTTATTTGTCTATTTTTGTTTTTGCTACCTGTGCTTTTGAAATCTTACCTCCCAAAATCTTTGCCCATACCAAAGTCATGAAGCATTTCCTCACTGTTTTCTTCTAGTTGTTTCATAATTTCAGGTCTTGCATTTAAGTCTTTCTTTTTTTCCCTCCTGGAGACAGTCTTTTTTTTTTTTTCTCTCCTGGAGACAGGATCTCACTCTGTCACCCAAGCTGCAGTGCAATTTTGGCTCACTGCAGCCTCCACCACCCAGGCTCAAGCGATCCTTCGGCCGTAGCCTCCCAAGTAGTTGGGACTACAGGAAGGTGCCACCATAACCAGCTTTTTAAATTTTTAAAAAAATTTTTTAGAGAGATGGGGTTTCGCTATGTTGCCCAGGCTGGTCTCAAACTCCAAACCTCAAGCAATCCTCCCGCCTTGGTCTCCCAAAGTGTTGGAATTTCAGGTGTCAACTACCATGCCAGGCTGCATTTATATCTTTAATCTATTTTGATTGGCTTTTGTATATGGTGAGAGATAAAGGTCTAGTTTCATTCTTATGTATTTGGATATCCAGTTTTCCCAGCAACATTTATTGAGGGACTCTTTTTTCCCCAATATATGTTCTTGTCATTTTTGTGAAAAATGAATTGGCTGTAAATGTGTGGATTTATTTCTGGGTTCTCTATTAGTTTTGGTTACTGTATCTTTGTAGTATGTTTTGAACTCATATAGTGTAATGCCTCCAGCTTTGTTTTTTTTTTTTTCTTGGGATTACTTTGGCTATTAGAGGTTTGTTGTGGTTCTGTGCAGATTTTAAGTTTTGTTTTGTTTTTTAATGTGAAAAATGTCATTGGTATTTTGGTAGGGATTAAATTGAACTTGTAATTTGGCTAGGGTAGTATTGTCATTTTAACAATATTCTTCTAATTCTTGAGCATGGAATATTTTTTCCTTTTTTGTGGAAAAAGGGAAATTGCTTTATAATGTTTTCAATTTATTTTGTCAGTGTTTTATAGTTTATTTGTATAGATCTTCCACTTCTTTATTTATAAATTGATTTCTGGATATTTTATATTATGTGTGGCTATTGTAAATGAGATTGGTTTTTTGGGTTGTTTTTCAGGTTAGTGTTTATAAATGTAACTGATTTTGTATGATGATACTGTATTCTGCAACTTTGCTGAATTCATTGATCAATTCTAGCAGTTTTTGGTGGAGTCTTTAGGTTTTTCTAAGTATATTTCTGAACAAGGCTAATTTGACCTTTTCCTTTCCAATTTGGATCTTCTTTATTTATTTTTCTTGCCCATTTGTTCTGGTCAGAATTTTCAGTATTATATTGAATGGAAATGGTGAAAATGGGCATTCTTGTCTTGTTCCAGATCTTGGAGGAAGGGCTTTCAATTCTTCTCCATTCAGTATGACATTAGCTGTGGGTTTGTCATATATGGCCTTTATTATTTTGAGGTATGTTCCTTCTATACCTAGTTTGTTGAGAGTTTTTATCAGAAAGGGGTGCTGAATTTTATCAAATGCTTTCTCAGAATCTATTAAAATGTTCATATGGCTTTTATTCTTAGTTCTGTTAGTATGATATATCACATTTATTGTATGTTGAACCATCCTTGTATCTCTAGGATGAATCTCACTTGATAATGGTGAATGATCTTTTTAGTGTATATTGTTGAATTTGGTTTGCTAGTATTTTGTGGAAGATTTTTGTTCCTATGTTAATGAGGGAGAGTGAACTATAATTTTTTGATTTTGTTGTACCTTTTCTGGTTTGGGATCAAAGTAATGGTGATCTTGTAGAATGAGGCAGGATTCAATTTTTTTTTGAAGAGTTTGAGTGGAATTAGTATTAGTTTGTTTTTTGGTTTTTTTTGAGTTGGAGTCTCACTCTGTCTCCTAGACTGGAGTGCAGTGGCCGCTCCCGGCCACCACAGCCTCGACCTGCTGGGCTCCGGCGATCCTTCCGCCTCAGCCTTCCAAGTAGCTGGAACTACAGGCGTGCACTACCACAGCCGGCTAATTTTTTGATTTTTTTGTAGAGATGAGGTCTCCCCAAGTTGCCCAGGTGGGTCTGGAACCCGCAGGCTCAGCAATCCACTCACCTCGGCCTCCTAAAGCGCGGGATTACAGGCCGAGCCACTGAGCCCAGCCAGGAATTCATTTCTTTGAGGTTTTCCAATTTGTGGTTGCATAGTTGCTCATAATAGTCTCCACTTTTTTTTTTTTTTTTAAATTTTGTGGATCAGTTGTATGTCTCCGTTTTTACTTCTAATTTTATTTGTTTGGGTCTTCTTCCTTTTTTCTTAGTCTAGCTGAAGATTGTCTATTTTGTTTATCTTTTCAAAGACCCAGCCTTTCATTGTGTTGATTTTTTATATATTTTTTAGTTTCAAATGTATTTATTTCTGCTCTGATTTTTATTATCTATTTTTTTCTATTAATTATGGTTTGGTTTCTTTTCTAGTTCCTTGAGGTATATTGTTAGCTGTTTATTTGAAATCTTTCTACCTTATTTTTTTTTTGAGTTGGAGTCTCACTCTGTCGCCCAGACTGGAGTGCAGTGGCCGCTCCCGGCCACCGCAGCCTCGACCTGCTGGGCTCCGGCGATCCTTCCGCCTCAGCCTTCCAAGTAGCCGGAATTACAGGCACGCGCTACCACGCCCGGCTGAATTTTTTTTTTATTTATTGTAGAGATGAGGTCTCCCTGCCCAGGCGGGTCTCAAACCCGTGGGCTCAGGCAGTCCACTCACCTCAGCCTCCCAAAGGCGCGGGATTACAGGCTGAGCCACCGAGCCCAGCTACCTTTTTTTATATAGTACGCATTTATTGTTGTAACCTTCCCTCTTGGTACTTCTTTGGTATATCCTATAGATTTGATTTGTCCTACTTCCATTTTATTTGTTTTAAGACATTTTAAAATTTTCTTCTTAATTTCTTCCTTGACTTATTGGTTGTTCAGGAGCATGTTGTTTAATTTCCATGTGTTTATTTTCTGAGTTTTCTTTTGTTACTGGTTTCCAGTTTTATTTCATTGTGGTCATAAAAGATCCTTGATATGATTTCTTGTTTTTTTTTAATTTGTTGGTACTTCTTTTGTGGCCTAAGATGTGCTTTATTCTGGAGAATGTTCCATATGCTGTAGCACTTGGGTGAAATGTTCTGTAAATGTCAGTTAGGTCTATTTGGTCCAGTATATAGTTTAACTCCCATGTTTCTTTGTTAATATTTGGTCTGGATGATCTGTTTATTACTGAGTGTAGGGTGTTGAAATCCTCTACCATTGTTGTTTTGCTGTCTGTCTCTCCCTTTAGAGCTATTAATATATGCTTTATTTACTTGGGAGCTCCAGTGTTAGGTGCATAGATTTAAAAACTTGTTACATTCTCTTGCTGAATTGACCCCTTTTCATTACAGTGACCATCTTTGTCTCTTTTTAAATTCTTTGATTTATAGTCTGTCAGATATAGGTATAAATACTCCTTTTTCGCTTCCAGTTGCATAGATGATCTTTTTCCAGCCCTCCACTTTCAGTCTGTATATGTCTTTATAGGTGAAGTGGGTTTCTTGTAGGCAGCATATAGCTTGTTTCTTTATTCATTCAGGTATTCTTTGTCTTTTAATTGAAGAACTGAATCTATTTACGTTTATTGTTATTGTTGATAGGTGAGGACTTACTACTGCCATTTTGTTACTTGTTTCCTGGTTGTTTTGTAATGCCCATTTTCCTTTTTTCTTTAGTAGTTAAATGATTTTCTCTGGTAGTATGTTTTATTTCATTGCTTTTTTATTTTTAGTGAATCTATTACAGGTTTTTGCATTTTGGTTGCCAGGAGGTTTATAATAAATATCTTATAGATATAACATGTTATTTTTAGAGAGGACAACTTGCCTTAGTTCACACACATACGAAAGAATAGAAACAAAAAAGTAAAAAATAAAAGCCTCTGTACTTTCAGTCCATTTCCCACATTTTGACTTTATGTTGTCTCATGTTTTTGTATTGTCTGTCTGTTAACAGATTGCTGTAACTATTACTGTTTTTAATATATTTGTCTTTTGGGCTTCATATTAGCATTGTGATTGGATTGTGTATCACAGTTAAAGTAGTCAAATGCTATGGGTTTATTCATGTTTAATATCACCATTTTAAAAATACCTTTAAATGTTTTCTTAATTTTATTTTCTTTCGACTAAAGAACTCCCTTAAGCATTTATTGTAAGATAAGTTTCATGGTGGTAAATTCTCTCAGCTTTTGTTTGAGAAAGACTTTCTCTTTCCTTCATATTTGAATAATAGCTTTGCCAGATACAGTATTCTTGGATGACAGTATTTTTTTTCTTTGAGCATTTAAAAACTATCATCCCACTCCCTCCTAACCTGTATGGTTTCCTGAGACGTCTGTTGCCAGATGAATTGGTATCCTTTTATATGCTATTTGGTTCTTTTCTCTTGCTGCTTTTGGAATTCTCTTTTTGTTCTTGACATTTGATAGTTTATCATATACATTGGGATAGTCTTATTTGAATCTGATTTGTTTGGTGTTCTATGACCTTCCTGTGCCTATATCTGGATATTTATGTCTTTCTCTCAAATTTTGGAAAGTTTTCTCTTATTATTTCTTTCTTTCATTTTTTTTTTTGAGTTGGAGTCTCACTCTGTCGCCCAAGCTGGAGTGCAGTGGCATGCTCATGGCCACTCCAGCGTCGACCTACTGGGCTCTGGTGATCCTTCCACCTCAGCCCTCCAAGTAGCCGGAACTACAGGTGCATGCTATCATGCCCAGTTAATTTTTTATTTATTGTAGAATAAGGTCTTGCCAAGTTGTCCGGGCTGGTCTCAAACCCGCAGCCTCTGGCAGACCACTCGCCTTCACCTCCCCAAGTGCTGGGATTACAGGCTGAGCCATCGAACCTGACCTATTATTTCTTTGAATAAGCTTTCTACCCTTTGTTCTTGCCCAAGTCCCTCTGAACACCAGTAATTCTTTGATTTTTTTTTTTGAGATAATTTTATGTCTTGTAGGCTAATCTCATTGCTTTTTATTCTTTTTTTCCTTCTCTGTGCATTTTCAGATATCTTGTATTTGAGCTCACTGATTCTTTTCTCTGCTTGATGCATTCTGCTGTTGAGAGCTTCTGATAAATTTTTCTGTTCAGCAAAAATATCTTTCACTTCCAAGATTGATGTTTGCTTTCTTTTTTTTTGAGGCGGAGTCTTACTCTGTTGCCCACGCTGGAGTATAGTAGCACACTCACTGCCACTGCTGCCTCTACCTGCTGGGCTCAGGTGACTCTTCCACCTTAGCCCTCCAGGTAGCTGGAACTACAGGCACACATCAGCATACCCACCTAATTTTTTGTAAAAACAAGTTCTCACCAAGTTGCCCAGGCTTGTCTCGAACCCGTGGGGTCAGGCAGTCCTCTCATCTTGGCCACCCAAAATGCTAGGATTATAGGTGTGAACCACCGTGCCTGGCCTGGTTTTTTTTTTAATTTTAATTTTTAATTTTAAAGATGTGGGGTACTATTCAGGGTTATGTATGCAAAATGTTCATTATGCAGGTACCCTTGTTGATGAGGTGTGTTCCTCCGCCCGCAGATTCCCACTACTGCCAATCCCACCCTTCCTCCCCAGCAGTTTCCCACTATCAGTCCTTTTCTTAAAGTATTACGATAATTGTTCAAGGTCCGCTTATGAGTGAGAACATGTGATACTCAGTTCTTTGTTTCTGTGATAGATCACTCAGTATTATAAACTCTAAGTCCATTCAAGCTGCTGTGAAGTTCGTAATTTTGTCTTTTATGGCTTTGAGGTATAGAGTCATGTTGTCTGCAGAGGGGGATAACTTGACTTCCTCTTTTCCTATTTGGATACTTCTGATCTTCTTCTCTTGTCTGATTGTTCTAGCTAGGACTTTCAAAACTATGTTGAAGAGGAGGGGTGAGAGTGGGCATCCTTGTCTCAGGGGAGTTTTCAGGGGAGATGGTTCAAATTTCTGTCGGTTTAGCACTGTGCTGGCTGTAGGTTTCTCATAGATGGTTCTTGCTATTTTGAGGTATGTTCCATCTGTGCCTAGATGTTTGAGGGTTTTTATCAAGAAGGGGTGCTGGATTTTATTAAAATTTTTTACGCATTTAATGATATAATCACATGGTTTTTGTTTTTACATCTGTTGATGTATTTAATTACGTTGATGGCCTTGTGAATGTTGAACCAGCCCTGCATCCTAGGGATGAAACCTACTTGGTGGATGATTTTCGAGATGTGTTGTTGGATCTGGTTTGCTAGGATCTTGTTAAGAATTTTAGCATCTATGTTCATCAAGGATATCGGCCTGTAGTTTTCTTTCTTTGTTGGAAATTATTTTTGTCCCTTTGTTAAATTTCTCTGATAAATTTCTGAATTGTTTTTCTGTGTTATCTGGGAGGTCACTGAGTTTCTTTAATTCTAGTATTTTGAATTATTGGTCAGAGAGTTCATATATCACCATCTCATTGGGGTTGGTTACTGGTTCCTTGCTTTGTCAGTCTGGGGGGGTAATGGTCCTGTTTGCTGTTGTTTATTGTGAATGCACATCTTTGTCTTTGCACTGAAGGATTAGCTATTCTAGTCTTCTTTGTCTGGCTTGTTTTGGTTTTTATTGGTTATATTTGCTTAAAGAGTCTTCGTACTTACCTGCTGATTCTCTCTCTTTTTAGGCTCTAGATAGTGCCTTAAGCCCAATTTGCCTCAGTTGTAGTAAATGATCAGAGTGCTGTTTGTCCCAAGTTGGAGGAGATCCCAAAGGAGATATCCTGGTAGTGTGGAAAGCCTGGCTAGAGCTTCATGCCCAGGGGACCTGAAATGAATCTCCTGTGGTATGGTGCTGCAGAACAGTCTCTCTGATTTGGTGTCTCCTTTGGCTGAGCTACAGTTGAGTTTCCAGGGCAAGGGATGGTAGTCCTGTCTCCCGCCTTTGTCTCTATCCTCAAGGTCATTTTCTCTCTTCAGAACTCCTGATTCTCCTAGTGGGTTGAGGCAAGGTACCTTCCAGGGAACCTAAGGTAGGGAGAAAGCTGATTATTCACCTTAATTTCACTTTTTCCAGTGTAGAAACCATGAGTTGGGGCAAAACTTTCCACATGCTTGATGCTGGGCAGATTGGGAAGAGGGGAGTTGCAGATATGGAAGTCTAATTCTTTTACCATCTGCTGAGAGTTTTTTACTTCTCTGTGATCCTGGGAACTGTCTCATCCTCACATTTGAGTTGTGGGATATTATTGGTGATAATCTTGGTGCATTATATTTGTTTTTGGTTTTTGTGGTGGGGAAGTCAAGGTATCTTCTATCATCATTTTGAAACTAGAAATTTCTACTACATATGGCATTTTTTAAAAATTGTGTTTTAAAACTTAGTATATGGTGGAGATATTTCTGTGTTAATTTAATGGCCACATGGTATTTAAATAGTTCTTTGAAAATTTTTTTGGTATAAATTTCTGATTATAATCTAATGTTATATTATAACACATAATTATAATAAGATACTGTAATTTGTTTATTATAATTATTCAAATATAAGCAAAATAGAGTTGAGAGAATTTCAGTTGATTTGGTGTATATTGGGTGTTTGCATAGTTTTTCTTTTCTTTTTCTTTTTTGTTTTTGAGACAGGGTCTCGTTCTAACATCAAGCTGTGCATCAAGAGTGCAGTGGTGTGATTATAGCTGAGTTCAAGTGATCCTCTGACTTCATTTTCCCAAGTAGCTAGGACTACAGGTGCATGCTACCATGGCTGGCTAGGTTTTTTATTTTTTATTTGTATAGATAGGGTCTTGCTATGTTTCCAAAGCTGGTTTTGAGCTCCTGGGCTCAGGTGATTTTTTTTGCCTTGATCTTTCAAAGTGTTGGGATTATAGGCATGAGCCACCACGCCTGACCTGTATGCTTCTTCTTAAAGGGCTAAATAGTAAATATTCTTGACTTTGTGGGTCATATATTACCTGTTGAAATAAATGAACATGGCTGTGTTCCAATAAAACTTTATTTTCAAAGATAGGTAATTGTCCTGGTATAGATTGCCAATATATAGTGTATGTGTATATTTCAATATATTGCTTTATTTTGAACAAAAATGGGATTGTATTATTTGTATAGGTTTGCAACTTATTTATTTTCACTTAATTATGGTGAATATATTTTCATGTTATACATACAAATCTATCTCATCCTTTTTAATGACAATATTATTTCCTTTTATAAATATGCCTTTCTTTCACTTATTTGCTAATGATGAATAATTTGGTGCTAACCTCTTTTGTGTATTTTATTTAATGCAGCAATGTATATGTGTATATGTGTATGATATATATAATATAAATATAAGTGTATATTTTGTGTTTGTGTGAATGTTTCAGAATGATTGGTTTCCCAATAGTGAACTTTTTGGGTCAAGGGTATACAGACCTTAAATATAATAGACATTTGTCAGGTTGCCTTCAGAATGGTTCTGCCAATTCATATTCTTACTACAACTTTTCCAACTGGGAAAGGGCCAGTTTACTCATACTTTACTAATTCTGTTTAATTTTCAATGACATCTAAATGTTTACTTTTGCATTTATTTGCTTTCCAAAGAAGTTCAGATTTTTTTACATTTGTTCACTATTTATATTTCTTGTGTGTATAAGAATGTGAATTGTTTGAGTCTTTTGACAATTTTGTGCTGGGGAATTTGTTTCTTATTTGATTGATTCTTTATAAAGACATTATAGCTGGGCTCGGTGGCTCAGCCTGTAATCCGCGCTTTGGGAGGCTGAGGTGAGTGGATTGCCTGAGCCCACGGGTTCGAGCCCACCTGGGCAACTTGGCGAGACTTCATCTCTACAATAAATCAAAAAATTAGCCGGGCGTGGTAGCGCGCGCCTGTAGTTCCAGCTACTTGGAAGGCTGAAGCAGAAGGATCGCCGGAGCCCAACAGGTTTGAGGCTGCAGTGACCGGGAGCGGCCACTGCACTCCAGTCTGGGTGACAGAGTGAGACTCCAACTCAAAAAAATAAAAAAATAAAAAAAATAAAATAAAAATAAAGACATTATTACTGTCATGTGTTACAAATGTTTTTCTTCTGGGTTTTCAGTTGTCTAATAACTTGGTATATTGTTATAAAAATTTATGTAGTAAAATGTCTTTTTTATGGTTTAGTTTTATGCTTAACATTTTTTTCTTCAGAACTTATATTCTAGTCTTAGTTGTTTTTAGTTTGTTTGTTTTACATGTATGTCTGTAATGTAGTTGGAGTTTCTGTTATAAGCACTAAGAGATAAGGGCTCTTTTTTCTAACAGAATTAGTCAGGTATTCTAGTTTCATTATTTGGATTCTTTCCTTGGTTCCATTAATTTGAAATGGCAGTACAAGTTATAATAAGTTTTGAATTTTACAGTAACTTAAACCCTTAGGCATCTGTAGAAACCATTTATCCATGGCCTCTCATTACTGTACAAAAAAGCAAGCCAATCAAAAACATGTACTGAATGCATTTTCTCTTGAGTTGTTTATCGTGTTTTTCCCAGTTGGTAAAATAGGCATAAGCTAATATATTTTTTAAAACTCCTAGTCTGCAATGGCTTGTTACTATTTGAAAGGCTGTGAGCAGAATGATTCAGCTTTATAGACCAGGTAGCATGGCTCACCCCTGTAATCCCAGCATTTGGGAGGCAGATTGCTCCCAAATGGTGGGCAGATTGCTTAAGCCCAAGAGTTTGAGACCAGCCTGGGTAACAAACTGAAACCTCATCTCTATAAAAAAACAAAACAAAATAAAAATATTAGCTGGGCCTGGTGGCCCGTACTTGTAGTCCTAGCTTCTCAGGGTGCTAAGGTATGGAAAGATCTCCTGAGCCCAAGAAATCAAGGCTACAGTGAGCCATGGTTGTCATGATCATGTCACTGCACTGTAACCTGGATGACACAGAGTGAGACCCCGGGTCAAAACAAACAAACAAAAAACCAGCAAGCAAACTTTATGGATAATTTTCTGTCAGTTTGAACAGTAACTTGTGCCTTCTTATTAGTTTACAATCATTTCCAACTGCCTTGTATTTTTCTTCACATTCTTAGTCCTCTCTGGTATAATTTTGCTTCTTTCCGTGTAATATGCTTTTTTTTATTCTGTGGTTTGTGTAGAACAATGAATTGGAGGATACTTGCTCTGAGCTTCACCTTGACTGCTCTGAAACACTTGCTGTTGGTACATGGTTATCTATACCTGGTTCTGAATTCCTAGCAACACCAGTCCTTGAAAACCTCAGGCTTTTCTATTGAAAGCCTGGGCTGGGCTCAGTGGCTCAGTGTGTAATCCCAGCACTTTGGGAGGCCAAGGCTAGTGGATTGACTGAGCCTGCAGGTTCAAGACCAGCCCAGGCAACCTGGTGAGACCTCGTCTCTACAATAAATCAAAAATTAGCCTGGCACGGTAGTGCGTACCTGTAGTTCTGGCTACTTGGAAGACTGAGGCAGAAGGGTCCGCTGGAGCCCAGCAGGTCGACGCTGGGGTAGCCATGAGTGTGCCACTGTACTCCAACCTGGGTGACGGAGTGAGACTCCAACTCGAAAAACAAACAAACAAAAAAACCCAAAACCTGACTCTACTTTCTTTTAATGGTTTTGTTCTTTCTGTGTATCAGTTTAGCTGAACACCTTTTTTTTTTTTTTTTTTTTTTAGTTGGAGCCTCACTCTGTCTCCCAGGCTGGAGTGCAGTGGCACGTTCACGGCCACCACAGTCTTGACCTCTGAACTTAGGTGATCCTTTATCCTTAGCCTTCCAATTAGCTGGAACTATAGGTGTATGCCACCACCCCTGGCTAAATTTTTAAAAAATTATTTATTGTAGAGATGAGGTCTTGCCAAGTTGCCCAGGCTGGTCTTGAACCCCTGGGCTCAGGCAGTCCTCTCGCCTCCGTCTCCTAAAGTGCTGGGATTACAGACGTGAGCCAACCATGCCCGAATTAGTTGAATACTTTAAAAAATAGAATCCACAAATATTGTGTGTGTGTGTGTGTGTTTAATTGTACCTTGCTTTGGTTTCTGCTTTTGTTCTGTTTTTTATATTTAAAAAATTTTTGTCTGTCTTATTTTGTTCTACTTTTCTCTGTAGAGTCCATAAATATTTTAGGAAAATAATTTAGTGTTAATATTTAAATTCTCTTCTGAAAATAGAAAATCGTTGACCTTCTACATAAATCTACCAAACATTTCCTTTAGTGAAATGACTGAGGTTAAGATTTCTTTAATGAAATTTTCAAATATTTAAACTGTTATATATGTAATAAATAAAAACAGTGTTATAAACATTTTCAGAAAGCATGCTATTTATTAGAGGATATCTTTTACAGAGGAGGAAAATTAGTTTAAAAAATTTCCTGGGCAACCCCCTCGGGTCCCCTCCCACTGTGGGAGCTTTCTATCCTCTCGTTAAATCTTGCTTTCTATTAAAAAAAAAAATTCTTAAACCAGGGTGTCTGGGGAAGATGGAGATCCATCTCCTTCCTATTTCTGTGTCATCTATCTTTCCCATCCATGTATCTAAATGCAACTAAAAACCCTGAATATTTTAGGTACAACATAAGAAGACTGTCTATAATACTGAGTGGTCTATTGCAGAAGCAAAGAACTGAGTACCACATGTTCTCACTCATAAGCGGACCTTGAACAATTATCATAATACTATAAGAAAGGGATTGGCAGTAGTGAGACACTGCTGGGGGTGGGCACAACCTCATCAACAAGGGTAACTCCATAATGAACATCTGTATACCTAAATTGTACCCCACATCTTTAAAATTAAAAATTAAAAAAAAAAAGACTGAAAGAAAGTCAAACTGTCTAGGGATCTCAGGATTCAAAGAATGTCGCAATGGTACATTGCCTTTATGTATCCCAGAGTTAGAGCTGAAGAAGTCAACAACCCACAAATGCCAACAGGCAAGACAGAAAAAGCCCCAACAAAAACCTGTTTTTTTGTTTTTTTGTTTTCTTTGAGTTGGAGTCTCACTCTGTCGCCCAGACTGGAGTGCAGTGGCCGCTCCTGGCCACCGCAGCCTCGACCTGCTGGGCTCTGGCGATCCTTCCGCCTCAGCCTTCAAGTAGCTGGAACTACAGGCACGCGCTACCATGGGCGGCTCATTTTTTATTTATTGTAGAGATGAGGTCTTGCCAAGTTGCCCAGGACTCGTGGGCTTAGGCAATCCACTCGCCTCGGCCTCCCAAAGTGCAGGATTACAGGCTGAGCCACCGAGCCAGGGCCCTTGAGGGCTCACAGGCTACAGATCTGCCCAAAACCTGTTATCTCTAGTCAAGAAAAGGGCAGACTAACAAGACTGAAAACTTGTTGACAATACCATTCCTTTAGCCAAAAACCGCAGAAAAAAAAATTATGGTCACACCACCAATTACATGATCAAAGGTCAAGTGTTCAGCCTAGGTTTTCACCATTCTGGGGCTGCAAAGAGGCATACATGCCTCACTGCCTGCCATGGTGGTGTCAGAGAAGGCAGTAGGTAGGATCCAGAACTTTCATCCCTGCCAGTCAGTAATGAGGACTGTCCCCCCATCACCTGCGCCCAAGGTACCAGTGGAGACCACATGGAGAGCCAGGACTTCTACCCCCACGTGGTAGTAATGAAGTACTTAACCTCTCTCTTCAGTGTGAGGGCAGAGGAAGACTAGTGGAGGGTCAGGACTCTCATTCTCTCCTGTTGATTACGAGGTCAGTCCACTGCAGTTCAGTGAGGAGTACATTGGAACCTGGAACTCCCATCTCCACCCAGTAGTAATGAGGAACCCACCACCCTCGAGTTTCATGAAGGCTGAGTGACCCTGAACTTCTGCCTCCATCTGGTAGTTACGAGACAGAACCCCTCTTCCCTAATGGAGTAGTGTTAAAGAATACCACCCAAAACAGATTTAAGTAAGATCCATAGTCTCATAATGTGACATTGTCCAGGTTTCAAACATAAATCACATACCAAGAACCAGAAAGACCTCAGATAGAATGAAAAGATCAGTCAGTGACTGATATGGTTTGAATGTATGTGTCCTTCTAAAGTTCCTATGTTAAAACCTAATCACCAGGGTGATGATATAGAAGGTGAGGTTTTCGGGAGGTGATCAAGTCATGGAGGGCTCCAGGATCAATGCCTTTCTAAAAGGGGCTTTAGAGACCTTGTCCCTTTCACACTTCCACCTTGTAAAGACAAGTAGAAGGTGCTGTGTATGTGAGGCTCTCTGCAGACACTGAAACTGCTGGCACCTTGAACTTGGACTTTCCAGCCTCTAGGACTGTGAGAAGTAATTTTCTATTACAATTGTTACCCAGTCTGTGGTATTTAGCATCCTGAACAGGCTAAGATAGCGACAAGTGTTAGAATTATATGAAAATGAGTTTAAAGCTGCTGTGATAAAAATGAGCACTTAATGAAAAAAATAGCTTCAACAACTGCAAAAATAGAAAGTCTCAGCAGAAAAGTAGAACATATAAAGAAGAACCAGGTGGAAATTTTAGATCTGAAAAATATAATAGAAATAAAAAGTTCAGCAAGTGGGCTCAACCACAGAATAGGAAGAAAAAGAGGCTGGGTTCGGTGGCTCAGGATATAATCCCAGCACTTTGGGAGGGCGAGGCAAGAGGATTGCCTGAGCCCGCGGGTTTGAGACCAGCCTAGGCAACTTCGTGAGATCTTGTCTCTACAATAAATCAAAAATTAGCTGGGTGTGGTAGCCCGCACCTATAGTTTCGGCTACTTGGAAGGCTGGGGTGGAAGGATCTCCAGAGCCCAGCAGGTTGAACCCACCCTGGGGTGTTCGTCAGCGTGCCACTGCACTCCAGCCTGGGTGGTAGAGTAAGACTCCAACTCAAAAAAAAGGAAAGAATCAATGAACTAGAAGACAGAACAATGTAGTTACCCAATTCAATCAACAAGGAGAAAAATAGGCTAAAAATAAGTAAAAAGAGTAGAGTTTCAGGAACTTAAGGGGCTATAATAAAAGATCTAAGCTGATCTAAGCTGGACATGGTGGTGCACACTTGGGTCTTAGCTACTTGGAAGTCTGAAGTGGAAGGATCCCTTGAACCCAAGAGTTCAAGGCTGCAGTGAGCCATGGTTGCACCACTGTATAGGACTGGGTGACAGAGCAAGACCTTGTCTCAAAAATAAAATAAAAATTAATGTTTGTGTCATTGGAGTTTCAGAAGAAGAAAAATGAGGACAGAACTGGAAAAGTACTTGAAGAAACAATGGCTGTAAACTTTCCATACTGGCAAAAGGTATAGGTCTCAGATTCAAGAAGCTGAGTGAACCCCAAGCAGGATAAACTCATGCCAAGAAATCCATGCCAAGATATACTGTAATTAAAATTTGAAAACAAAACAAATCTTGAAAACAAACAGAGAAGAATGGAACTTTGCCTGTGTGAGAAAAACAATTTTAGAAATTTGTCTTTACATATATAATTTATACATTTGTATATATAGAACCCTCTATATACCTAATTTACATATATAGAATACGCCATCAACAGTGGAATACTCATGTTTTTCAAGAGTCCATAGAATATTCACCAGAATAGACCATGTCCTGGGCCATAAAACAAAAATCAACAAACTTAAAAGAATGGAAATTATACAGAATGTATTGTTTGACTACAAGGAAATCAAACTAGAAATGAACAGTACAAAGATAATTGGAAAATTTCCAATAGTTAGAAACTGGATAACATACTTCTAAGTAATCAGTGAGTCAAATGGGAGTCTCAAGGGAAATAAATACATTGAACTGAATAAAAATGAGAATGTGGCTCGGTGGCTCAGCCTGTAATCCCAGTACTTTGGGAGGCTGAGGTGAGTGGATTGCCTGAGCCCGCGGGTTCGAGACCCACCTGGACAACTTGGCAAGACCTCATCTCTACAATAAATCAAAATGAACCAGGCGTGGTAGCGCGCGCCTGTAGTTCCAGCTACTTGGAAGGCTGAGGTGAAAGGATCGCCGGAGCCCAGCAGGTCAAGGCTGCGGTGGCCGGGAGCGGCCACTGCACTCCAGTCTGGGTGACAGAATGAGACTCCAACTCAAAAAAAAAAAAGAAAATGCAACATAAATTGTGGGACACCGCTAAAGCAGTGCTGTGAGGTAAATTTAGAACCCTAAGTGCATACATTTTAGAAAAGAGAAGTGTCAAATCCATCATCTAAGCTTCTACTTAGGGAACCTAGGAAAAAAAGCAAAATAAATCCAAATTAAGCACAAGGAAGGAAATAATAAAGAGCAGAAACCAGTGAAATTGAAAACAAAACCAGAAAATCAGTAAAACAAAAATCTTCTCCTTTGAAAGGGTCAAAAAAATGGACAAACTTCTCACAGTACTGAAAAAGAAAAAAGAGACAAATTGCCGATATCAGGAATGAAAAAGTGGGTATCACGACAGACCCTGTAGACACCAAATGGATAAAAGGGAACACTATGAACACTGTTAACTTAGGTGAAATGAATCACCAAAAAACAGGAACTGCTACAATTCAGCCAATATGAAACCGACAATTTGAATAACCCTATAACTACTGGGGAAATTGGTTTTTACTTTTTTCCTGAGTCAGGGTCTCACTTTGTTGCCCAGGCTGGAGTGCAGTGACATGATCATGATGATCATAGCTCAAAGAAGTCTCCACCTCCTGGGCTCAGGTGATCCTTCCATCTCAGCATCTGAAGTAGCTGGGACTACAGGTATGTGCCACCATGACTGGGTAATTTTTTAAATTTTTTTGTAGAGACGTGGTTTCACTATGAGAGCAGGATGATCTCAAACTCTTGGGTTCAAACAATCTGCCCACCTCAGCCTCCCAAAGTGCTGGGATTACAGGTATGAGCTTCCATATGTAGCTTGAATTTATAATTTAAAAATCTGCTCCTCCCCAAATCCTTAGGCTTAGATGATCTTGCTAGAGAATTATATTAGAAGTTTAGGGAAGAATTAACATAATTCTATACAATCTTTTCCAGAAAATAGAAGACGAAAACCAGGGAAATATAATGTAAGAAATTAAAAACTACAGATCAGTGTACCCCCTGAGTATATGCGGGAAGACCCCCCAAAATTGGAACTATCTTTTGAAGGGTGACTCCTTTGTAACAGGCTTTCCCTGCTATGTAAGTGTTTAAGGAACCCATCAGCATCAGTGTACCAGCTAGCATTGTTGTCAGAGGCTGCGTTTGGCTTCAGTGAATTATTTTGGAAGTTTTCAATATGTTTGCCCATTTTATGATGGGTGATTTACAAGTGCACTTGCCTGCATCACACTGTGTTCAGCAGTTTTTGACCAAAACCAGACTGACCCCCATGCCCCACCCTCCCTATTCACCTGATCTCTCCCCAAGGGACTTTGTTTTGTTTCCCCGATGAAAAAAGTCTTCAAAGGGAAACGTATTGCCAGTGTGCAAGAGATGAAACAAAAACTGGCAGAAGCATTAAAAGGCATCAAAACTGACAAGTTCAAAAACTGTTTTGAGCAGTGGAAAAAGCATCTCCATAGGTGTATTGCATCAAACGGAGAGTACTTTGAAGGTGACTAAAATTTAATCATGCAAGAATAAATGCACAATTTTTCATAAATAAATTCCATTTTTGGGGGGTCCACCCTTGTAGATGTGAAAATCTTTAGGAAAATACTAGCAAACAGAATTCAGCAACATATTAAAATAATTATCACCTAGTGGCATAGATGCAAGGATGGCTCAATATTCGAAATCAATGTAATGTACATCAAATTAACAGACTCACGGGAGGGAATGGGTGCTGCTGTAAAAAGGCAACATGGGGATCCTTGTGGTGATGGACGTATTCTACATCTTGACTGTACCAATGTCAGCAAACTGGTTGTGATGTTGTGTACAGATTTGCAAGATTTTACCATTGGAGGAAACTGGGTAAAGGGTACTGGGTAAAGAGTACTGGAATGTTGTTTCTTACAACTCTTTGTAAAGCTACAATTATCTCACAATAAAAAGTTAATTCAGCAGTTAAGGAAAAAATCCCAAGCCAAACTTGCAAAATGTGGGTAGTCCTTGTATTCCTGGTATGTTAAAGGAAGGTCAATCTCAACATTCCTATTAGAAGTGATTGGATGTGGCTATTTAAAACATAGTTTTGTTTATGGTGATTTGTCTTGTTTAGGTAAATCCAGTATCTAGTGTTTCTTCTCTCATTAAAAAATTAGCCTATTTTACATTCTGAGGTATTTAATTTATATTTAGTATTTGATGAGAACATACCTTAGTTCATTCATGAACTCTAACATGTGTCTTGAGATCTTATGAAGAGAGGTAATAAATTTATTGTTCAATAACAATTATTTAGCTCCCAATGGGAGAAGGTAGCTATGTTAAAAAATGTAAAAGATTAAACAATGAATGTGCGTTTAGTCACAGAATTTTGAATTTTTGAAAGTACTTTTACCTGGCAATGTTCTCTTTGCTATAATATTTAGTTTGTGTTTTTAGGAAGCATTCTTGTTTTACTGCTAGCTTCATAATAAAACTTCACACTGGGTAATTCACTTTATAATCAAGAAGTGACTCCTAAATTTTCTTGGTTGTATCATTAAGCTAACGTTTGGTGGTAAAGTATTCATTTGAATTTGAAAAATATTAATAAGCAAAAGTCTTTTTTAAAATTTTAATTTTAGAGTTGTGGTGTACATGTGAGGATTTACTACGTAAATAAATTGTTTACAGGTGACTTGAACAATGTATATTTAACACTTCGGTGTTGTATTTGCATTAGTCATTTTGCATTTTACTACAATTTTATTCCTTTGTTGTGCACATATGTTTATCTTTATTTAGATCTTTCTCTCTATACAGCAGATTTGAGGCAGCTGACATGACGAGTACAAACAAGAAAACAGTAATGAGGTGCTAAAAGATAAGTCAAGACAGAGATGTATGATGTAACCAGGGGGATCTGCAAGGGCATGTGTACTTGCTGTTTGTGCCAGTCCTGTGGCTGGTTGCCTGTAGGTTTATTCCTTACCCTTTCTCTGTTCTGTTTTATATTCCAAGCGAGAGTGATTTCAGTAGTTGGCATTTTCCAGGTTTCCAAATCAGCTGGCTTCTGCCTGGGTTCAACCAGTGGGAGAAATTGGCAGGAGCTTGGAAAATAAGAGGAAAGGAAAGCATTTTTTTTCCTTCCCTCTCTCCTTCAGGTGATGTTTCTGGCAGAGCCCGTGTCTCCTTTGCAGTACTAATTTCTGCCAGACAGCCTGCCTTGGTTCTGTTTTTCCGTTAGGTGACCTTGGTCTTGGGCTCTGGTAAATCACTACATTCTCCTGATCATATTCTTATGGGTGATAGTGGTTTTCTACTGTCTCTCACAATCCCTGATTATATTTAGTATAGTTAGAATCTTTTTTATACCCAATATCCTAGCATATTTAGTAACATTATACCCTTCTTTTGATTTTTGCATACTATAGAGTAATCAAACTAGGTCAGGTTTTGGTAGTATCTATGTTTATGTGCCTTTGTGATGGTCTACTTTTATTTTTCTCAAACTTTTTTATTTCTTCTCCCAGCAAAGAAACTTAAGCAAAAATAGAGTACTTGTAAAGGGTTTTATTTCCTAAATCTGATCCATCACGTCAATCTCAACAAGGATACTGCCTACCAAACTCGTACATTAGCGTTCAGCAGATGTTCATTTCAAACATTTGAGTGTCTAGTTCTAGTGATGAAATACCAAACTGGGTGAGCTAAAAGTAAAAGGATTAATGTGATATGATCTACATTTTCAGGTTGCTTTTAGGGTTTCTGAACAGGACCCATGGCAGGGAAGGGGTTCTTATTGCTAGCACCTTCAGTAAGGGCTTCATGAGTAAGTAGTATGAATTCCCACATAATACAAGCATGTAATCTCCATAAATATGTAGTCCTGTGACATGTAAACATAAAATTGTGAATATAGAGAAAAGGGGGGCATTTAGTGTATTTTAAAGAACTCTAAGTTTAGGAAACAATAGTTTTGTTATTTTTCTTTTTTTAAGTTGAGAAAGCTGGATTTATTAAGAGGACAGGAAAGCTTCCACAGTAAGAGAGGACCCAAAGAGATTACCCTGTTCTAATTTTTCAACTAAGTGATTTTATATCATGGAGCAAGGTAGTTATAATATCTTAGTTTCTTCTTTTGTGATATTTTATTAAAATAATTGATTTTATAAAATTTAAAATGTGTTCTATATTTAGTAATAATTTATAACATCGTTAAAGTTATCATATAATTGTTTCTCATTCATCTCAACTTTTTCTTTAATTGTGAATTCCTAACTATGACTGTATGAGATGATTAGACTACACCCTTATAAATCATGTCACACCTCAACTTGGTGTCGAACCTACTAGGGCTTCAGCTTCATTTTGTTAATGTGTTGATGGTATGCCCCCCATTCCATCTAGCCTTCTCTGGCCTACATTTCTGCTTCTTCAACTATTATAAAGGGGGTGATTGCCAGGGAAAAGAGATCCAGTATTTATCATTTAGTTTTATTGCTGAAGGATTTTTTGAAAATTTATAATTCTCTCTGATTTACCAAATACTATTGCAATTTTGATGGAAAGATCTTAATATATAAATGTTTCATCTCCCCAGTCTTTTATGTTGAAAATTTTCAACTGTATGGAAAAGCTGTGTGGTAAATATCATATACCTTCCTCTAGACTCACTGTTTGCTGTCATGTTTTCCTACATCTGCTTTATCTTTCTCTCTCTATACAAATATCTGTGCTTGTCTCTTTTTGGTGCCATTTGAAAAAAAAGATGTATATATCATGATATTTCATCCCTGAATACTTCTTGCCAAAGGATTTTTTTGGTACATTTTTTTCTTATATGTTCCCACTCAACTATAATACTTAGGTATTCGTGATGAAGATACCAGAGATGCACTGCCTGGAAAATCTTCTTCTGTGACACCATTTCCTCTATTTGCTCTCACTTTATACTACACTTATATTTTTTGGTAAGGATTTTCTGATCCCTCTCTACTCCCACCCACCACTGTTACCTTATTACTTCTTTCTGATATTTTTTTCATTTCTAAAAAATTGTAAAATATCTATAACATAAAATTTGTCATTAACCCTTTTTTTTTTGAGTTAGAGTCTCACCCTGTCGCCCAGACTGGAGTGCAGTGGCCGCTCCCGGCCACCGCAGCCTCGACCCGCTGGGCTCTGGCGATCCTTCCGCCTCAGCCTTCCGAGTAGCTGGAACTACAGGCGCGCGCTACCACACCCGGCTCATTTTTTGATTTATTGTAGAGATGAGGTCTTGCCAAGTTGCCCAGGCAGTTCTCGAACTCGCGGGCTCAGGCAATCCACTCACCTCGGCCTCCCAAAGTGCTGGGATTACAGACTGAGCCACCGAGCCCGGCCCATTAACCCATTATTATTATTATTTTTTTTTGAGTTGGAGTCTCACTCGGTCGCCCAGACTGGAGTGCAGTGGCTGCTCCCGGCCACCGCAGCCTCGACCTGCTGGGCTCCGGTGATCCTTCCGCCTCAGCTTTCTGAGTAGCCGGAATTACAGGCGCGCGCTACCACGCCGACTGATTTTTTGATTTATTGTAGAGATGAGGTATCGCTGCCCAGGCGGGTCTCGAACCCGCGGGCTCAGGCAATCCACTCACCTCAGCCTCCCAAAGGCGCGGGATTACAGGCTGAGCCACCGAGCCCGGCTCATTAACCCATTCTTAAGTGTACAGGTCATTGATACTAAATTCACAGTGTTGTGCAACCATCACTGCTGTCTCTTTCCAAAACTTGCACTACTCTAAACAAAAAACTCTGTAACCATTAAGCAATAAATCTTTATTCCCCCTTCACCTGGCCCTTGAGAAACTCCAATCTACTTTCTGTTGGTACAGATTTGCCTATTCTAGGTATTCCATGTAAGTGGAATTGTGCAATATTTGACCTTTTCTGTCTGGCTTATTTCACTTAGCATATCTTCAAGGTTTATCCATATTGTAGTATGTATCACAACATTATTCCTTTTGATGACTGAAAATATTCCTTTGTGTATGTGTATGTATATATGTATGTAAGGTATCCATAGATATGTATATACACATATATATAACATTTCGCATATCCATTTATCTGTTGATAGACCCTTGCATTGTTTGCACCTTTTTCCATTGTGTATAAAGCTGAAATGAACATTGGTGTATAAGTATCTCTTTGAGTCCTTTCATTTTTTTTTTTTTTTGGTATACACCTAGGAGTGGAATTCCTGGATTATATGGTAATTCTACGTTTAAGTTTTTGAGGAACTGCCAAATTATTTTCCACAGCAGCTGCACTGTTTTCATTCCTGCCAGTTATGTATGAGGGTTTCAATTTTTCCACCCTTAACATTTGTTTTCTGTTTATTTGATTATAGCTATCCTAGTACATGTGAAGTAGTATCTTATTGAGGCTCGATTTGCATTTCCCTGGTGGCTAGTGATGTTGGACATCTTTCCATGTTCTTATTAGTCGTTTGCATATCTTCTTTGGAGAAATGTCTATTCAAGCCTTTTGCCCATTTAAAAATTTATCTTTTTGTTCATGAATTGTAAGGTATCTTTATATGTTCTGGATAGTAGATCTTTATTAGATATATTGTTTGCAAATATTTTCTCCTACCATGAAGGAGGTTGTCATTTCACTTTCTTGATAATGTCCTTTGATACACAAAAGTTTTAAATTCTGATGAAGTTCAGTTTATTTTTTCTGTTGTTGCTTGTGCTTTTCTGACACCTTAGTAAGAGAGCCATTAATAAATTTATCAGTTGTTAGATGATTTTTTTTCCCCACATGATCCCAGATTAGGGCTTGGGCTGCTTTTTTGGTACAGGATCAACAAAAAAGCAACATTATTAGTTGCCACTAACTGAGTACCAAATATCTGCTAGGTGACTTTGGGAAACCTGAGAAAGAGAATTCTAAGGCAGAAAAGGTTCATAATTTTATTCTTGCTAGCTAACTTCTACTAAAACCCATAACCTTCCAAAGGGATTAGAAGATACAGTCTCCCCCATTGTTTCTCTGGAAGAAATTTACATCAAAACTACTGCTATTGTGCCTACTGCATTGAACAGTTCCTGGCATTTACCCTGGACCCTATATTCCCAGCACACTCCAGCCTGTGGAGCAGGGGTCCCCAACCCCTCGGCCACGGACAGGTACCGGTACCAGTTTATGGCCTGTTAAGAACTAGGCCGTACAGCAGGAGGTGAGCAGTGGAAGGGTGGGCAAAGTTTCATCTGTATTTACAGCCACTCTGCATCACTCACATTACCACCTGAGCTCCATCTTCTGTCAGATCGGCATCAGCATTAGCTTCTCATAGGAGCACAAACCCTATTGTGAACTGCACATGCGAGGGATCTAGGTTGCACGCTCCTTATGAGAAGCTAATGCCTGATGACCTGAGATGGTGATGCTAGTGCTGGAGAGCAGATGCAAACACAGATTAACATTAGCAATGAAGTTTGCACAGAGATCCTAATAAATCAGTTGCTTGCAAACTCATATCAAAACCCTATCAGTGAGCCGGGCTCGGTGGCTCAGCCTGTAATCCCGCGCCTTTGGGAGGCTGAGGTGAGTGGATTGCCAGAGCTCGCGGGTTCGAGACCTGCCTGGGCAACTTGGCGAGACCTCATCTCTACAATAAATCACAAAATCAGCCGGGTGTGGTAGCTCGCGCCTGTAGTTCCAGCTACTCGGAAGGCTGAGGTGGAAGGATCGCCGGAGTCCAGCAGGTCGAGGCTGTGGTGGCCGGGAGCGGCCACTGCACTCTAGTCTGAGCGACAGAGTGAGACTCCAACTCAAAAAAAAGAGAAGAAATTCTCAAAATAAAAAATAAAAAAAATTAAAAAAAAAACCCCTATCAGTTAGTGGCAAGTGAGTTGAGATCCTTCATTTGTACAGCTGCATCTGGTGGCAGACTTTAAGTTAGAATCTGACATTTATTTTAGTCCACACATGGAACGCCCATTATTTTATTTACCACTTCCATCCATTCCTTTTAAAAAAAACGATGAATTGCATAATTATTTCATTGTATATTACTATGTAATAATAATAGAAATAAAGTGCACAGTAAATGTTATGTACTTGAATAATTCTGAACCATTCCTCCCCCCCCGCCCCCTTGGAAAAATTGTCTTCCACAAAATTAGTCCCTGATACCAAAAAGGTTGGAGAGTGCTGCTCTAGAAGTTCCAGGTTTCTGCATTTCATTGACTTTCTTACTTACCTAGCTTTTATTTTGCCTGCTTAGTCCACAGTATGTTTTTTTTTTCCAGGCTGCTTAAAAAATTCAAGGCAAATGGGTTACTTACAAGAGGGACTAACATTTAGAACCAGACTTTAAATCCACTGTATTACAATAGAAAAGTGAGAATTTCTCACACATTTACAATTCAGAAATACCTTTTGGAAGTTGTATATGATACTATTGATTGAAAAATTAGGCTTTTCCTATTTGTAGTATGACTGCATTGCCTCATAATTTCTCTCAGATGACCAGTTGTTCATCTTTCCCCCTCAAACTATGAAAACACAAATATTAAGTGCTTTGTTGATGTTGAATGTGTTTTATTCTGATTTTTTCCTCTAGCGGATCTGAAAAGAACAATTGCTGTCCTTTTGGATGACATCTTGCAACGCTTGGTGAAGCTGGAGAACAAAGTTGACTATATTGTTGTGAACGGCTCAGCAGCCAATACTACCAATGGTACTAGTGGGAATTTGGTGCCAGTCACCACAAATAAAAGAATAAATGCATCAGGCAGCATCAGATAGCAGTGAAGATCACCCTGAGCTGCTACATCCACTATGGACTGTGCCCTGTGGCAGGAAAGCTTTTTAGTCGCTGGCTAAGAGTACTACTTTATAATAAAAGCTCTACACATTTTCAAGGAGTATGCTGGATTCACGAAACTCTAATTCTGTATATAAAATTTTGAAAGTTAATAGTTTGCTTTCAGCAAGTCTTTTCAATGCTGTACTGTTTCCTTAAAGGGAAATTGGTAACATGGTTGATGTGGTAAGCAGGTAGGCGATTTTTGTACAAATCTTTTGTGTTTGAGATCAAGCTGAAACAAAAACACTGAAAGATATGGATTCATTTCTATAAACTATTTATTTAAGTATATAACATGGTTTTCAGACCAGTGGAGAATATTGTTAAATCATTCCTTCATTTGTTCTCAATAGATGTAACTGTCAGACTAAGGCTATTTGAAAATGTGCTTCTAGTACTATATTTTGTTACTCAGATTATGAGCAGAGAAAGGAAATACAATGTTGAAAACAATGTGTTGAAATCGTGACCCAAAGAATGTGTTCATTTGCACTGTCCTTCAAAATAGCTGAAGGTTAATTATTGTATATTTTTAAAAATTACATTTGTAAGAGTATAATCCTGAAATGGGTAGTGGCCACTGTTCATAACCTATTCATTGGAGAACAATGTTCTACAACATTAAAATAGTAGTAAACGATAATCTCATACTTAAAATTTTCTTATATATATATTCTGAAGAATAAGAGATATTTTATGATGAGATAAAAATAACTGAATGATTTTTCACATACATGAATGTTAATTTAAAAGTTTATCCCTTAGAGCGTGTGTGCTATCAGGAAAGCATATTATTTCCACATTTGGATTATTTTTGTTTTATAATGTTGATTGGGGAGGAAGGAACTGGGAGACTGGGACTCCTGAGGACTTTAGCCAGATGTATATAATAAAGGTTAAGTTGCTTGGACAATGTTAACATTGCTTTATGTTATGTAAGGGGATCCTGCTTTGCGAAATTTTGGATTTGTATGACAGACACAGTAGATACTCATTTTGCATAATGACCACTTAAAGTAATTAAGAACATTTAGAATATAAATTATGAAGATTATCTATCTTTTCAGAAAAAAAGCTAATGTATATAGCACAAGAAATCCTAATCTTGAGTAACTCCAGTGTAGAATAAAGTACAGCTCTATTTAAATTTCCCTTGTAGCAAATCTAATTGCCATATGGTGCCCTATATTTCGTAGTATTTATTCTCTATAATAACTGCTTAAGTGCAGCAAGCTTCTAGATATAGACTATATTGAATTTAGTTTCGGATATAGTATTGTTCGTTATTACAGTATGCTGCCACATGTAATAGCAATCATTATAATATTAAAATAAAGATGAAAATATTGTTTCATGCAAGATTTCCAAATTTCTGTTCTCTTCTCTGTACTCTACCTTTATGTGAAGAAATTAATTATATACCATTGCCAGGTGAAGTTTGGAATAATTGTTCAGTCTCTCTTGCTAGGTCTAGGTTAAGGATATTTTTGTTCCTTGTTTTTTTTTTTTTTAGGGATGAAATAAAATATATTATTTGTACTTACAAAGTGTTATATGCTGTTTTATTTAATGGTGGTGGTGCATTTAGTATGTGATAAGTGATTAAAAGGAATCTTAAGATGACCTGGGTTTTGTTTCATGAACTTCAGATAACTTTTTCAAAGAGAAAAATAGGAAGTTACCCAATAGTGACTCTCATTTGGTGCCTAGGATAGGAGAGTCTGAGTGCAGAGAGAGATGGGAACAAGGCTGGGGATTGTGATTAGAGGTGATGCATAGGTTTGTACCTCAAGTTGAAGTTTACTGTTGATTTTTTAAAAAGTTAAGTCTTAGTATTCATATCTTTAGTTAACCTTAGTTTTAGGACATTAGCACAGAGGCATCACTAAAGGTATTAAAACTTACAAATTTCTATCAGAGTGTCTTTGGGTCTATTTCAAGCAAATATACTGATTAAAAATTAATTAAAACATTATTTCATGTAGTCAATGATAACTTAAGTCTCATTAGTTTTATATTATTTTTTGAGTTAGGGTCTTACCCTGTCGCCCAGGCTGGAGTGCGGAGGCATGCTCACGGCCACACCAGCATCCACCTGCTGGCTCAGGTGATCCCTCTGCCTCAGCCTTCCAAGTAGCTGGAACTCCAGGTGTGCACTACCATGCCCAGCTAATTTTTTGATTTATTGTAGAGATGATATCTCACCAAGTTGCCCATACTGGTCATGAACCCCTGGGCTCAGGCAGTCCTATTGCCTCAGCCTTCCAAAGTGCTGGGATCACAGGCTTGAGCCACTGTGCCCAGCTGTCTCGTTAGTTTTCAAGAAACACTTATGATCTTGACTCTGCAAGTTAAGTAGACATGGAAACTCAAGCCTGCATTTTTAGTGACAGACCATATTCTTTCTTTTGAGTTTATAGAATCTGCTTCAGCTCATTGAATTTATAGAATCTGCCTCATCTCATTTAAATTATATAATAGAGGCCAAAAGTGTTAGCAGCTTACATAGGAACTTCTGACTTGCAGATTTGGTTTAAATGTAAACAATGTTCTGATATTAACCAAACACTTTGAGCTGAATTAATATAGTTAATGTTATGTTAATATAACACTTTATATATTAATATAGTTAATGTTATGTTAATATAAGCACTTTGAGCAAATTAATAGTTATAGTTAATGTTATATTAATACAGTGTATTAATATAGTTACATTATTTTAATTTGTGTTATAGAAGTGTCTGTCTGAAAGAGGGGGCATAATTAATTTAACAGACCCTCAAAAGTTAATTGAAATCGTTTTTTTTCATAATTGAAAACCCTGGATGATTCTTTGGAATTTTGGTTAGATAAGTGGTAGGGCTCATTATTTGAGATGAGAATAAGAATACATGAGAAAAAAGAATATAGAGAAGCAAATTGGGCAAAAAAAATCCAAACTCTTTCTACCATGGATAACTACTACTGACATTTTAGTATGTAAATGTGCATCTGACCTTCTGTGCCCACACTCTCTATTGATTTCCTATTTCTACTTAAAATAGAATCCCAAGTTCTCCCCGTGACCTTGAAAGCCTTAATTTGCCCCACATACCTCCTGAACTCCTTTCTTATCACCCTTCTCCTTCCTGATTCCGTTTCAGGCATGTTGGCTTGTTATTCCTAGATCATAAGAAACGCATTTTGCCTCAGCAACTTCAAACTTGATGTTCCTTTACCTGTAACTCTTACCCCCCAGATAACTTCATGTTTTCCTCCCAAACAGCATCCGGGCGTTGATTCGAGTGTTACTTAAAGGAAGTCATCATCCCTTACCACCTTCCTAAAATAGCATGCCTCAGCACTCTTAGCCAGATTACTTTTTTTCGTAGTTTAGATAGACCCTACTTTCCTTGTTTTCTTGTTGCTTCTTAGAATCTAAAACCCCGTGGAGGAAGGACTTCACTTTGTTCACTGATGTAACCTGGGCACCTCCAATTGTGTCTGACATAATAGGTACCTAATACATATTTGTTAAAACAATGGGTTACTAAACCATAACCATCCCCACTTTTTTGCTTTGTACATCTATATATTTTTTTAAAGTATGCATCCCTTTTTGTGCACTCTATGATAAATTTATTTGCAAATCGGTAAGTATATAACTTTGATGATTAGTTCCATTGTGTGCCAACATACCATTGATATATCTCTCACTCAATTATTAGGAATTTTGGTTGCAGATAAAAAGATTTAGCCCTGATTGACTGAAGAGGATCCCTCATGGAGGCTGGCATTTTTTTGTGTGCAGCATTGAGATTCATGATTGGTGAAGACCGGGCGCCAGCTGATCAGCCACGAGGCTCCCCTGACCGGCGGGTTCACATCGGAGATCAGCTCTATGGTGCAGGAAGAAAGTTTCTTGAACCTGGAGGCTCCTATATCAAGAGTATGTGAGTATCACATGCCATTTCCTCACATTTTTGAACCATTCTGCATCCCAGATAAATGGAAGTGTTACGATATCCTTCGAAAGATGATCAACTATTGACCATTTGGAACTATGGAAGATTCTGACTAGATGTGGAAATATTTTTCTTAATTTTTTTTTTGTATGTCCTCGGACTTAACCTCTTCTCGAAAATAGAGTTTTTATGAAATGAACTATCATGGATAATGGCTGAAAAGTTATAAATGAATGATTATGTTGTAACACGTATGAATTGATGGTTTCATTATGAGTCTTTCAGATTAACTTCTTAAAATGTTCCACCACAGCAGTCTTATAAATTCTGTTTAATTACATCTGTAAATATCATGTGTGGCATAGCATCCAATAAAGAAAAATCAAATTAAAAAAAAAAAAAAAGATTTAGCCCTGGGCAACTTGGCAAGACCTCATCTCTACAATAAATAAAAAAAGCCAGACGTGGTAGCGTGTGCCCCATAGTTTCGGCTACTTGGAGGGCTGAGGTGGAAGGATCACCGGAGCCCTGCAGGTCAATGCTGGGGTGGCTGTGAGCATGTCACTACACTCCAGCCTGGGTGACAGAATGAGACTCTGACTCAAAAAAAAAAAAATTTAGCCTTAGGTGTGGGACAAGTCAAAGGCCTGGCCCTTTTTCATTGTCATATGCTGTCATTATTATTTTAGATGTTGGAGGGTTAACACAGTGCAATTAATACCAATATCCATACTGGGGGGACAAAAGTGAAATATCTCCTCCATCTGTTGCCCAGGATGGAGTGCAGTGGCATGCTCCTGACCACCGCAGCCTCGACCTGCTGGGCTCAGGCGATCCTTCCGCCTCAGCCTTCTAAGTAGCTGGAATTACAGGTGTGTGCTACCACGCCTGACTAAATTTTTGGTTTTATTGTAGAGATGAGATCTCGCCACGTTGGCCAGGCTGTTCTTGAACCTGTGGGCTCAGGCAGTCCTCTCGCTTCGGCCTCCCAAAGTACTGGGATTACAGGCTTGAGCTACTACGCCCAGCCATATCTCCACTTTTATAGAAGTATAAGTTCATATAAAATCCAAAATAGGTGATCAACCTTACACTTCGTTTTATATCTTAAGCAGACTGGAAGCATTTTTCAGAGTAGAGAAAAGACAGAATAAGCCATAATTTGATTAGTGACTAAACCATAATTTGATTAGATAATGGGGAGGGAATTGGTTAGTGGTCAAACTTGGGCTTAATCTGATGGAGTTTGTCATTTTATAGCTTTTGGGTTAAGTGAATTAATCATATTAGTGTGCGTTTAAGTATGGAAGTTAAACCATGAAGATTTAAAAAAATGTTTTATAGATTTTTCCAGTATCAGTATCTTTCAAACTTCTTGTTAGAATGAGTTTAGCATCTATACTGAGTCTTTAGTAGGTCAAGTGTAACTTCACATTGCTTTTGTTTGTCTGTTTTGAGTCTGTTGCCCAGGCAGAAGTGCAGTGGCACGATCACAGCTCACTGCAGCCTTGACTTCCTGAGCTCAAGCCATCCTTCCACTTCAGCCTCCCGAGTAGCTGGGACTTCAGGCATGTGCCACCACACCTGGCTAATTTTTTTTTTATTTTTTGTAGAGATGAGATCTCACTATGTTGCCTAGGCTGGTCTTGAACTCCTGGGCTCCAGCAATCCTTCCACCTTGGCCTCCCAGAGTGCTGGGATTACAGGTGTCAGCCACCGCACCCAGCCTCACACTACTTTTAAGTGTTGGTTAGCAGCATAATTCATTTGAATATATTACTTTCAAACTTAACTTCCTTTGATGTTTCATTCATTTGCCTACCCACACTTTCTTTAACATTTACTGACTTTTCAAGGAAAGAAATAAATTATGTTTTTAAGGAGTATATGGAGGTGAGAGGGTAATATGGTTGGTGTGGTACAAAGGCTGGGGAAGGAAAACATTTGAACCATTGATATTTTACACATACAGTAGGCTATGTTCAGTTTCGAGGAATGTTTTTTGTTTTCTTCCAAATTAAGTTTAATGAACATTTGAATACATCTTGCTAAATGGGTGTAATTTAAATAAGATTTCAGTAAACCTTTATCATGGTGGTTTCTATACAAAAAAATCATTAATATAAATATTATTTTAAGTTGGTTGTTTTAAAATACCTTAGATTTTTAGAATGGAGGTTGGGAAAATTGGGTTCTACTATTGCTTTAACAGTAGGAGACTTTGGGCAAAGATGTGTGTTCTTTCTGACTCAGTTTCTCCCACTTCAAATCACTGATAATGTCGATTTTATGTGACTCCGTGGGGTTTTTGGTAAAATAAGCATGCTATGCCTAAAACCTGTGAGTGCTCTTTTTTTTTAATTTAAAAAATTTTTTGAGACAGGCTCTTTGTCATCCAGGCTGGAGTACAATGACACGATTATAGCTTACTGTACTCAACCTCCTGAACTCAAACAATCCTCCCGTTTCAGCCTCCTGAGTAGTTAGGACTACAGGCATGCCACCTCGCCCAGCTAAATTTTGGATTTTTTTTTTTTGTAGAAATGGAGTCTTGCTATGTTGCCCAGGGAAGTCTTGAACTTTTGGCTTTAAGCCATCCTCCTACCTTGGCCTCCCAAAGTGATGGGATTACAGGCATGAGCCACTACACCCACTACTTTTTCTTTTTGAGGAGTCTCACTCTGTTCCCCAGGCTGGAGTGCAGTGGCACACTCACAGCCACTGCAGACTCAACCTGCCGGACTCAAGTGATCCTCCTGCCTCAGCCTTCCAAGCAGCTGGAACAACAGGCGCGTGCCACCATGCCCAGCTAATTTTTCTTGATTTATTGTAGAGATAAGGCCTCGCAATGTTGCCCAGGCTGGTCTTGAACCCATGGGCTCAGGCAGTTCTCTCACCTCGGCCTCCCAAAGTGCTGGGATTATAGATGTGAACCACCATGCCCGGCCGAGTTCTTAAGAACAGATACAAGGTCGGGTGCAGTGGTGGCTCATGCCTATAGTCCCAGCACTTTGGGAGGCTGAGGTGAGAGGATTGCCTGAGCTCACAGGTTCTCAGCTCACAGCCACTGCAGACCCAACCTGCCGGACTCAAGTGATCCTCCCGCCTCAGCCTTCCAAGTAACTGGAACTATAGGCATACACCACCATGCCTGGCTAATTTTTAATTTTATTATAGAGACAAGGTATTGCCAAGTTTTCCAGGCTGGTCTCAAACCCCTGAGCTCAGGTAATCCTCTCGCCTCTGCCTCCGAAAGTGCTGGAATTACAGGTGTGATGCAGGGGGCCAACTCCTGCAGGTTTTGGGGGGTCCCTGGAAAGATGTGGCGGCGTTGGCGAAACTGGAAGGGATAGATAATAAAGAAAGGGAGGAGAAAGAGACTGGACTCTGTCTAGTGCAGAAGCCATTTAAAGGGACAAACCATAAGTCCTTTATCCCAAATTTTCACAGGTTAAATCACAAGACTTTCACGTGAACACAAAGCCAGGTGGATGAGGCGCGTCTCCCACTCACCAGGTGTTTCCTCAAGCAGGGGGAAGGAAAATCCCAATTAAATCACAAGACTATTACGTGAACACAAAGCCAGGTGAATGAGGGGCATCCCCCACCACCAGGCGTTTTCCCAAGCAAGAGGAAGGACAATCCCAAGATTATCTCACTGTTCCTTATGCTTGGTTAATGTTCTTCAAAAGCAATATAACAATTCTAACATCATAATATTCTAATAATCAATAACATTTAAAACTTATGCATACACATTACCTAATGACTAACTTAAATCCTAATACCTTTTTATTCTGTGCTAATTCTACCTATACTATAGAAACTCTTAATTATAGCTCAAACCAGTTCCTAAAGAATGTGGCCCAGTCCAAAGACCACACTGGGCCATTTTTAGGAACAGTTGATTACAATCTCTTAACAAAATGGCTATTCTAAAATCCTATATATCTATCTTAATTTCTATGAAAGTTTCTAATTCCTAATCCTAATATATAAAACTGATCATCAGCAATAAAGCTTCTAAAAATAAAACCCAAATATAAACTGTAAATTGTACTAAGGCCAAAACCACAATAGTAGAAAATGGAAACAATGAAATTTCTAAAGTTAGCTGTATTCTTATTAAACCTCAAAATATGTTTGATCATGCTTGAACTAACATAATTCCCCGATGTTAACATGACCTATTCTACAATACTTTCTATGAGTAAAATAAATTCAATATCTATAATAAGTAGAGAAACCCTACACTAACTGTAGCTAAAACTGGTTTTAAAAGAATGCAGCCCAGTCCAAAGTACACGCTGGGCCCTTAGGAATGTGGCCTAGTCCAAAGTTCGTGCTGGGCCATTTCTGGTAACTCTAGATAATCATCTATACCATCTAAAGCTGAAAGCAGCTCTCCATATGTATATACTAATTCTACAAATATACTTTTAAATCTTATAAAGAAACTTGTACCGTATAGAAGGTTCCCGAATGTGACCTGAGTTTGAATTACATCTAATACCTAAGCGGAAACCGCAGTTCATGGGAAACAGGAACAAAGAGTTTCTAGAGTTAGCCATGCCTGTCACAGTCACAGAGCCTTCAGCTGAGGTCAGCAGAGTTCCTTCTGATGAGATGTGCTAAGTAGCAAAAAAGGGAAGAGGAAATGGGCCCAACAGCTCCTGAACACATCCTAGTGGTCTCAGGGTCCACAGCCCACCTTGATCCCTAACGTTCAGGTGGGCCTCCGTGGCGGGCTCCCAACAGTGTGAGCCATCATGCCCAGCTAGGATTTATATTTTCTAAAAAAAATCCTTGAGGATTGCATAGTACTTACTGTGTACCAATTTGTTTATCCATTTACCAGTTGATGGAAATTTGGCTGTTCTAGTTTCTGGCAATTATGAGTAAAGCTAACATGAACATTTATGTGTAGGTCTTTGTGCTTATATATGTTTTTAATTTCTTTTGAGTAAATGCCCAGGAGTATTGGCATTGTTGGGTCATATGATTCATGCATGTTTAACTTTATAAGAAACCAACACACCTTTTCAGAGTGGCTGTGCCATTTTGTATTCCCAACAACAATAGATGAAGAGTTCTAGCTGGTCTGTATCCTCACTAACACTTTTTTTTTGGGGGGGGGTTTGAGGTCTCACTCTGTTGCCCAGGCTGGAGGGCAGTGATGTGATTATGGCTTACTACAGCCTCGACCTTCTAGGCTCAGGCAGTCCTTCTGCCTCAGCCTCCCGAATAGCTGGGCTTATGGGTGTGCACCATCACACCTGGCTATTTTTTAATATTTTTTTGTAGAAATGAGATCTCACTATGTTGCCCAGGCTGTTCTTGAACTCCTGCCTCAAGCAATACTCCCGCCGTGGCCTTTCTTTCTTTTTTACCTTTCTTTCCTTTCTTTCTCAGGGTCTTACTCTGTTACCCAGGTTGAAGTGCAGTGGTGCAGTCCCAGCTCACTGCAGCCTCCACTTCTTGGCATTAAATCATTCTCCCAACTCAGCCTCCTGAGTAGTTGGAATTACAGGGGCATAGCACCATGCCCAGTTTATTTTTTATTTTTTTGTAGAAACAAGCTCTCGCTATGTTGCCCAGGCTGGTCTCGAATTCCTGGGCTCAAGTCATTTTCCCACTTTGGCCTCCCAAAGTGCTGGGATTACAGGCGTGAGCCACCGCATCCAGCCTGCATTGGCTTTTTTGAATTATCAACTTTTCCTCTTCAATTTAGGGAGAATGCCTGATCCTGTGTGGGTTTCCCTTCCCAGTGCTGTGGACTGGAAATTCTTTTTTTTTTTTTTTTTTGAGTTGGTGTCTCACTCTATTGCCCAGACTGGAATGCAGTGGCTGCTCTCAGCCACCACAGCCTCTACCTGCTGGGCTCCAGTGATCCTTCCGCCTCAGCCTTCCAAGTAGCTGGAACTACAGGCCTGTGCCCCCATACCTGGCTAATTTTTTTTTAATTTATTGTAGAGATGAGGTCTCACCAAGTTGCCCAGGTGGGTCTTGAACCCATGGGATCAGGCAATCCACTCACCTCAGCCTCCCAAAGCACGGGATTATAGGCTGAGCCACTGAGCCTGGCGGAAATTCTTTTGCAGTAAACTGGGGACAATTGTAGGGCTTACCTCATTTGTTTTCCTTCTCTCAGGGAACTATTCTGTCCTTCCTGTTGTTCAATGTCTGGAAACTGTTGCTTTATACACTTTTTTCCTGTTTCTTTTTCTTTTTTCTTTTGGTGGAAGAGGGGTGTAATGTTTCTTATGATTGCTTTAACAAACTACCACACATTTGGGGCATTAAAAGGCTGACCTAAAGGAAGAAACTGAGCACAAAATGTAATTTTAAAGAGTTTACTTGAGCCAAGATGAGGAGCTTCCTGGAAGACTCAGATCCAAGTAACCTTGGATATAAGCTGTGTTGGGCTTTGTTAGGTAGGTTTTTTTAAAGGCAAAAAGGGAGTGGACTGGTACCAGGTGGTTTGTCAGGAATTCTCACTGCTTTACAGAAATAACATTGACTAGTTATTGGTTATGCATACATTGTTGAATTATAGGGTACAGGTTACGGTGTCCTTGATGACAGTCATTCTGGAGTCCATATGGTAAGCAGCTTCAAGAGAGATGACTTAGCTTAAGGGGGTAGTGGGACGTGACTGCTGTCTCCTTCCCATGTCTCTCTGGGACTGGTCACTGAGAGGAGGCTCACATTTCTCAGATAAAACCTTTGTTTTCAAAGACAAAACATTTATTGTATTAGAGTTCTGGAGATCAGAAATCTGAAATAAGTTACCCTGGCTGAAGTCAAGGTGTTGGCAGGGCTGAGCTCCTGGTGGAAGTTTGGGGGAGATGCCTTTTCCGGCTTCTAGAGAGGCATTCCTTGCATTCTTGGACTCTTGGCCCTTTGTTCCACTTCCAGAGCCAGCAGTGAAGCATCCTGCTCCGGTCCTCACAGTGCCTGTTTCTGTAGTCAGATCTCTCTGTCTCCCTCTTACGAGGACACTTGTGATTACTTTTAGCATCCACTGGGTGATTTTTCCCTTTTCAAGATCCTTAATTTACTCTGCAAAATCTTGTTTACCATATAAGGTAACATTTACAGGTTCTAGGGCTATGGACTTGGATATTTTGAAGGGGATTATCTTTTCTTTTTTTGGTTAGGAATCTCACTCTGTCGCACAGGCTGGAGTGTAGTGGCATGCTCATGGTCACTGCAGCCTCTGCCTGCTGGGCTCAGGCGATCCTCCCACCTCGGTCTCCCAAGTAGCTGAAACTATAGGCACACACCACCACTCCTGGCTAATTTTTTGATTTGTTGTAGTGATGAGGTCTTGTCAAGTTGCCCAGGCTGGTCTTGTATCCCTGGACTCAGGCAATCCTCTCTCTGCTGCCTCCCAAAGTGTGGAGGAACCACTGCATCCAGCTAGAGTGTCATTATTTAGCCAACCACAGGGGATGAATCCAATCCATATTTCTCCATCATGGCTGGAAGTGGAAGTCCTTTTCTTAAATATGACTGGTTTTTTAAAAAATGTGCTTTTTCGCCGGGCTTGGTGGCTCAGCCTGTAATCCCACACCTTTGGGAGGCTGAGGTGAGTGGATTGCCTGAGCCCGTGGGTTCGAGACCCGCCTGGGCAACTTGGCGAGACCTCATCTCTACAATAAATCAAAAATTAGCCGGGCGTGGTAGCGCGTGCCTGTAATTCCGGCTACTTGGAAGGCTGAGGCAGAAGGCTCGCCGGAGCCCAGCAGGTCAAGGCTGCGGTGGCCGGGAGCAGCCACTGCACTCCAGTCTGGGCGACAGAGTGAGACTCCAACTCAAAAAAAAAAGAGTACTTTTCCCCCTCATGATTTGGATGCTTTTAAAAATAATAATAAATGTACTTATTTCATTGTCTGTATCTAATACAATTGTATTATATAAAGGTGGTCTAATCCTACTGTCTGTTGTGACTGCTGATATTCACTCATGGCAGGTTGTTCCTTATGGTTTTGTAATTTTGGGTTATGATCTCTTATTCAGTGTGTCTTTTGTAGTGGGAATCCTGCCAGGCCTAAGCTGGTTATATCCTGACAGTGATTTGAGGTTTGCTTTCTGCTAGGTATACTGGGGGTGTTGCTATCTGTGTAGGACTGATTTTTATCTTTTCATCTTGGTAGTTACAAGGCCAGGTAATTATTATAAATTTGAACCCCAGACTCCTGGTGTTTACAAACTTAAGAGTAGACTTTTTCTTTTCTTATTAACCTGACCTAGAGTCTAGGTTGAGGAAAACTCGCTTTTTTATTGTCATCTTCTGCTGATGGAGACATTCTTTTCCTCATCCTTTCTTTGATTGAGGCTTTCTGGGTAGCCCCAGTCTTCTGACCCTGTGTGGTCTCACAACAGAAGCCGCTGGCTTCCCAAGCCTGATACATGCTCCATACTTCATCCTATTCCATGGCAACCCCAGAAAAAGAAGCTTCTACTCATTCTTACTGCTCTGATTTTTAGTTCCTTCTCGTATCTGTATCATGGGTTTTCCCCTGTTTGTTTGGGGAACTAACACTTGGCTTGCTATCTCATCTTTTTTCCTGCTGCTGCTCATGTCATAATTTTTGGTGATTTAACTCCTCATGGATATTATTCTTCCAGTACCATGACTGCGATTTACTGGCCTTTTCACCTCTGATGAGCATGCTTCTCTTGCATCTGTCACTCATTCCCGTGGTTACACACAAAACCTTGTCATTACCAGTAACTGCACCTTTTCCATAATGTCTCTAGCATCATACCTGACCATCACGTCCTATCTTTACAAGGCAGTCCCTCGAGTCCCATGACTCTAGTGGTTTGTCTTCCCCAAGATCTCCAATCCATAGACCCGACTGTCCCGTCCCTGCTCTTCAGCTCTTTGATGTCCTCGCTGTCTCTGTTTTCCAGCTTGGAATCTACAGCCCAACACTACGATCACTCCTTTCATCCACAACTCAACTCCCTTTCCCCACTTTCCTTCTCTTGTGCATGCATGGATAGCATTTAAACTCCAACTTTCTGTTTATTCCATGACTGTACCCGACCAGCCAGGTTTTATTTCCAGACTAACCTCAAGTAGGTTCTTAATGCCTGGACATTCTACTACCCGAGTCAATTTATCTTCTGCTTTGGTCACTGTTTTTTCCCTTTTTCTCACTCCTTAATTTTCCAGTATCTACTCTTCATATTTTACTGGAAAATAGAAGCAATCAAAAAGAACTCCCAGCCGGGCTCGGTGGCTCAGCCTGTAATCCGGTGCCTTGGGGAGGCTGAGGTGAGTGGATTGCCTGAGCCTGCAGGTTCGAGACCCGCCTGGGCAGCGAGACCTCATCTCTACAATAAATCAAAAAATCAGCTGGGCGTGGTAGCGCATGCCTGTAATTTCCGGCTACTCGGAAGGCTGAGGCTGAAGGATTTCCGGAGCCCAGCAGGCGAGGCTGTGGCCACTGCACTCCAGTCTGGGCGACCGAGTGAGACTCCAACTCAAAAAAAAAAAAAAAAAAAAAAAAATAGAACTTCCTCGTGCTCCCTCCACCAAGTTTTGTGACCTACTTTCTTTTTTGCCTCATCCTCCCACATACTCTCTAACTTTCCTCTTCATACAGAAACTGAGCTGTCCATGCTTCTGACTAAGGCCAGCATCTCTACTTGACCCTCTCATTCCAGCATCAATTTTCTCTTTTCTATTGAGTCATTCTCTTTAGAATATAAGAAAACTGCAATATTCCCCTTTTCACCCTTCCCAAAAAAACCCCAACCCTTTTTTGACTTCATAATCCCCTTCAGCTATAGTTATTGTATTAGTTATCCATTGTTATATAACACAACTACCAAAAAAATTAGCTTAAAATAAGACATAATTATTATGTCACATTTTCTGTCATATCAAGAATCCAGGCACAGCTTAGCGGGGTCTTCTGATTCAAAATTGAAGTCAAGGCCAGGGCTGGGGTCTCATCTGAAAGCTTAACTGAGGAAGGAGCCACTGTTGACAAGATCAGTTTCTCGTGGGCTGTTGGGCTGAGGACTTCCTCTTTGATAGCTGTTGGCCAGGGCTTGCCCTTGGTGCTTTACTATGTGAAACTTCCAACTTTGCAGATTACTTCATCAAGTTATGCAAGCCAAGAAGGCAATGGAGAGAGTCTGCTATTAAGATGAAAGTTACAATCTTTTATAATCTAATCATGAAAGTGTTATCTCCCAGATGTTGTTATGTTCTATCAGTTACAAGCAAGTTACACAAGGGGAATGGCTTACACAAGGCTGTAAAACCTGCTGGTGGGGCCCTTGGGGGCCACAACCACATTCTGCTACCAGTGAGTTCTTCCTCTTTTCCATTTCATTCATGAACTCATAATCACCAGTTTCCTGAAACTACTCCTGTCAAGGTTGCCAGTGACTTCACATTGCCAAATCCAGTGGCTTTGGGGGGCCGGCCCCCAAAAAGAGATTGAGGAGGTCCCTTGGAAGGTATGATGGCATCGGCGATTATTCTGGAGGGACAGATATTAAAAGAAAGAAAGAAGGAAGGATAGATATACAGAGAAAGAAAGAAAGTGGACATCTGTTCAACGGATTTACCAGAAGCCATTTATTGGGGGTTTACAGTGTGTATTTATCCCCATTTTTTTTTTTTTTTTTTGAGTTGGAGTCTCACTCTGTCGCCCAGACTGGAGTGCAGTGGCTGCTCCCGGCCACCGCAGCCTCGACTTGCTGGACTCTGGCGGTCCTTCCACCTCAGCCTTCCGAGTAGCTGGAATTACAGGCATGCGCTACCGCTCGGCTGATTTTTTGATTTATTGTAGAGATGAGGTCTTGCTGCCCGGGCAGGTCTCGAACCCGCAGACTCAGGCAATCCAGTCACCTCAGCCTCCCAAAGGCGCAGGATTTCAGGCTGAGACACTGAGCCTGGCTTATCCCAAATTTTACACAGGCAGTCTTACAAGTCTTCCACGTGAACACAAGCCAGTTGCAGGAGGGGCGCCCCCCCACTCACCAGGTGTTTCCTCGGGCATGAGGAAGAACAATCTCAATTAAATCACAAAACCTTTACATGGACACAAAGCCAGGTGAATGAGGGGCATCCCTCACCCACCAGGTGTTTCCTGGAGTATGAGGAAGGGCAATCCCAATTAAATCACAAGACATTTACATGAACATAGAACCAAGTGGATGAGGGGCGTCCCCCACCTACCAGGTGTTTCCCCAAGCATGAGGAATGAGGATCCCAAAACTATTTCACTGTTCCTCATGCTTGGTTAATATTTCTCAAAAGCAGTACAACAATTCTAATATAATATTCTAATAATCAATAACTTTTAAAACCTATGCATATGCAACACCTAATAACCAACTTAAATCCCAATTCCTCTCTATTTTACGCTAATTCTACCTACACTATAGAAACTCTTAATTATAGCCCAAACCAATTCCTAAGGAATGTGGCCCAGCCCAAAGCTCGTGCTGGGCTGTTTCTAGTATTCCTAGATATTTATCTGTATTATTAAGGTTGAAACAGCACTTTGTATGTATATACTAATTATACAAATATACTATTAAATTTTTAAAGAAGCTTGTACTGTATTAAAGGCTCCCAAATGTGACCTGAGTTTGAATTATGTTAAGTTTAAAGCCGAAACTGCAGTCTGTGAGAAACAGGAACAGTGGACTCCTAAAGTAAGCCATGCCTGTCGTACTCTCAGAACATGCTTAGATCATCAAAGTCCTTGCTAGTGGAACGTGCCAAAACAGCAAAGAAGGGAAGAGGCAATGGGCCTTCAGCTCCTGAACTCGTCCTAGCAGTCTCAGGGTCTGCAGCCTGCCTGGATCCTTAGCGCTCAGGCAGGCCTCCATGGCCGGCTCCCAACAAGTGGCCAGTTCTTGGTCTACTGTCTTGAACTATGTGAACAGCATTTAGCACAGTTACTCCCTCCTTTTTTTAATTTATGAAAATTTCCAAACATATACAAAAGTAGGAAGAATACAGCAAACTCCCAAGTATTTATCACCTCCCTTCAACAGTTATCAACATTTTGCTATACTTGTTTCAGCAATCATTACCAGTCATCACTCAATTTTGTTTCTTTCTTTCTTTCTTTTTCTTTTTTTTTTAGAGATGAGAGTCCTGCTATGTTGCCCAGACTGGTCTTGAACTCCTGGGCTCTCAAGCAATCCTCCTGCCTCAGCCTCCCAAAGCACTGGGATTATAGGCATGAGCCACCACACCCAGCCTTTGTTTCTAATTTGTTTGCTTTTTGCTGGAGTATTTAAAAGCAAATCTTAAATGGCATGATATTTGATACCTGATCACTTCATTATACTTCAAAAGACAAAAAATGATTTTTCTTATATAACCACGAAACCATTTTCACACTTAACAAAATGAAATAAGCATTTAAAAAGACAATGCAAGCAATTCAGATTTTTCCAACTGTCTCAAAAAATATCTTTTTACGATGTTTTTCCAAACAAGGTCCACATACTGAATTAGTTTTTTACATCATCTAAGATCTCTTTTCATCTGAAGAATGCTCCATTTTTCCCTCCCTCGTTCCGTTCACTTCTTGCAGAAACAGATCAGGAGTCCCATAGAATGTTCAGTTGCTTCCTAGTGGTATTTAATTTGCTTCTTCGTCTTCTGTATTTCCTGTAGTCTAGAAGTTAGATTTAAAGAATTGAGTAAGTTTTGCCGGGCATGGTGGCTCAAGCCTGTAATCCCAGCACTTTGGGGGGCTGAGGCGAGAGGATTGCCTGAGCCCAGGGGTTCGAGACCAGCCTGGGCAACTTGGTGAGACTTCATCTCTACAATAAATCAAAAAATTAACCAGGTATGGTGGCACACACCTGTGGTTCCAGCTACTAGGAAGGATGAAGCGGAAGGATCACCTGAGCCCAGCAAGTGGAGGCTGTGTGGCTGTGAATGTGCCACTGCACTCCAGCCTGGGCGACAGAGTGAGACTCCAACTCGGGAAAAAAAAAAGAATAAGTTCTATTTCAAATTCCTGACAAGAATAATCGACAGGTAGCCGGGCTCAGTGGCTTAGCCTGTAATCCCAGCACTTTGGGAGGCTGAAGTGAGTGGATTGCCTGAGCCCGCGGGTTCGAGACCCACCTGGGCAACTTGGCGAGACCTCATCTCTACAATAAATTAAAAAAAAAAATTAGCCGGGTGTAGTAGCACGTGCCTGTAGTTCCAGCTACTTGGAAGGCTGAGGCAGAAGGATTGCTGGAGCCCAGCAGGTCGAGGTTGCAGTGGCCGGGAGCGGCCACTGCACTCCAGTCTGGGCGACAGAGTGAGACTCCAACTCAAAAAACAAACAAACAAAAAACAGGTAATGTTAATATACTTCATGTTATTTCATCACTTCAAGAGCCACAGAGTGTCAGATTGTCACTTTTAGTAATGCTTAAGTTATTCAGGTGGTGACAACCTGATTCCTTCATTGTAAAATTTCTCAACAATGTTTCACTTAATGATTTTAGTATCTATTGATGGCCATTGCCTGATTCACTTAAACATAATTAGGGTTGCAACATGGTGATTTTCTAATTCTAATATTTCTCACATTTATTAACTATAATTCTTCTATATAGTAAGAATGAGCTTGCCTATGTCCATTAGGACTATTTGGTTCCCCTGAAATACTGTTCTTACCAGTATGGCAGGAAAGATCTTCAATTATGTCCTTTTAATTATCCAATTTTAGAGTAATAGGTAATATATTTTAGAGTAATGTGTTGATACCTTCATGGTATCCTTTTTCCTTTTTTGAATGAACTTACAGCTTTCCACATTTAATGTGTTTCTGTCAGTTTCAATCTTTTGATATTTGTCTTTCTGTGCCTGACATTTTACTTAGCATGTGTCCTCCAGGTTTATCCATGTTGTTGCAAATGACAAGATTTCCTTATCTTTTAAGGCTAAATAATATTCCATTGTGTATATATACCACATTTTCTTTATCCATTCATCCCTTCATGGACAAGGTTGATTTCTTATCTTGCCTACTATGAATAGCGCTGTCATGAATGGGACTGCAGATAGCTCTTCAACATACTGATTGCATTTCCTTTGGATAGATACCCAGTAGTGGGATTGCTGGATCATATGGTAGTTCTGTTTTTAACTTTTTGAGGCAACTTCACAGTTTTTCATTATTTCTGTACTAATTTCTTCCAACAGCGTACAAGGGTCTCCTTTTCTCCACATCCTTGCCAACACTCGTTATCTTTTGTCTTTTTGATAAAAGCTGTTTTTACAGGTGTGAGGCAATATTAGTCTTTGATTACTTCCTTGCTTTCTGGCACAAAAAAATATTCCAAACTCAACTGATAAATTTCCTGGTATTGGTTGTTTATCCAAAACTAGTGTTTTGAGACCATGATATGGGATTCCTGTTGCTTCTGGGTTATCATTGCTTCTTGGCCTTCTTAGTGGACAGAGCTAGAAAATGTAATTTTTAAAAATAAAAAAATCATGGGCTTATAGTGGTATTTGCAACTACAATTTAAGTTTACAAGATTTTTTTAAATTGGCCTCTTTTATGCTGAACATTCTGTTCTCAACAGCTTTAACTTAGTTTCTTAGTTGTATTATATTAAATATATGCATATATGTTTCAAAATAATAATTTCAGTATTGCTATTAACAAAAAAGACTACTAAATAAAACTGGATAATTTAAAATTTGTTTGCCTTTTCATTTTTTGTTCTAAGAATGTATTCCGGCCAGTTCGGTGGCTCAGCCTGTAATCCCAGCACTTTGGGAGGATGAGGTGAGTGGATTGCCTGAGCCCGTGGGTTCAAGACCAGCCTAGGCAACTTGGCGAGACCTCATCTCTACAATAAATCAAAAATTAGCCGGATGTGGTAGCGCGTGCCTGTAGTCCTGGCTACTTGGAAGGCTGAGGCGGAAGGAACCCCATGTTGCCGTCACCCAGTTTCAATAGTTTGCAATACATGGCCTGTCTTAGTTTATCCGCACCGCCACCTGCTCTCCCCAAACCCAGATTATTTTGAAGAAACGTATTGGAGAGTTTTGAACAAAGACTATTTATTTATTTGTTTATTTGTTTATTTATTTGAGTTGAAGTCCCAAGTAGCTGGAAGGACAGGTGTGTGCCACCACGCCTGGCTAATGTTTTTAATTTTTTGCAGAGGTGAGATGTCACTATATTGCCCAGGCTGCTCTCAAACTCCTGGGCTTAATGCGATCCTCCCGCCTTGGCCTTCCAAATTGTTGGGATTGCAGGCATGAGCCACCGTTGCCGGCAGGATCTCTGACATATTTCAAAGGTAGACACTGACAGGATGTACTGCAGGATGGGTTATGGAATGTGAGACAGAAGAATCGGGGATGACTTCAAGGCACTTGGCCCAAGAAAAATGATGGAGCTGCCATTGACCTAAAGAGGGGAGACTGCCTATTTATTTGTTTATTTGTTTGAGTTGAAGACCCAAGTGTGTGTGTGTGTGTGTGTGTGTGTGTGTGTGTGTATTTATTTTCTTTTTTGGGTTGGAGTCTCATTCTGTCGCCCAGACTGGAGTGCAGTGGCCGCTCCCAGCCACCGCAGCCTCGACCTGCTGGGCTCCGGTGATCATTCCGCCTCAGCCTTCCAAGTAGCTGGAACTACAGGCGCGCGCTACCACGCCCAGCTCATTTTTTGATTTATTGTAGAGATGAGGTCTCACCAAGTTGCCCAGGCGGGTCTCAAACCCGCGGACTCAGGCAATTCACTACCAAGGCGTGGGATTACAGGCTGAGCCACCGAGCCCGGCCTATTTTTATATATTTTTTAAAAAATAAAGTCAAAACTCTTCAAAAGCCTTACAAATGAGTACCTGCAATGCAGCTAGTCTGTACTTAGATGTTTTGGGAGTATAAAATACACGCTGGACTTTATAGACTTTGGAAGAAAGAAAATAATGTAAAAAAAATTATTATATTGATTATGTGTTGAAATATTATTTTAGTTATATAGGATCAAATAAAATTCATTATCCAAGTTGGTTTCTCTTTTTTACTTTTTAAATATGTCTATGGTCGTTGCTTTACTAGACTCTGGTGCGGCCATACGCTCTCTGAGCGACAGCTGCTGCCATGTTTCCTAAGCTTTGGCCTCCTTCCCCTACCTTGGGGAGGTGAAGCTCTCTCTCAATCTCTCTCTCTCTCTCTCTCTCTCTCTCTAATTTACTTTCTAGATAAACTGTATTTTCCAATCTAAAAAAATATGGTTGCTAGGAAGGTTGACATATGTGGCTCATTTTATCTTTTTACTGGGTCCCTATCAGGCCCCATGTGATCTGGGCCCTGCCTCCTCGCTGACTTACCTTCTACTCTTCTTCTAGTCTTTGCTCATACTATTCCAACTTCACTGATCTCGCTTCTTAGAACAGGCAAAATACATTTCTAAATCCTCAGGAACTTTGCACTTGCTAATCTGGCTGGTGCTCTCGTTCACAGTGTCTATGTGACTCACTCTCTTGCTTTCTTCAGGATTGTGCTCAAGTCACTCTCCATTCCCTTTACTGTCCTTTCTTTTTCTTTGCAATACTTATCATTACAGACTTTTTGTTTTGTTCATTCATCTTCCTATATCCGAGTACCTGTTGTTATGCTTGATACAGAATAGGCATTTGGCAACAGTTTATGGAATGAATGGCTGTATGTTGTGGAAATATTAATCACAAGTTCAATATTGATTTCTTCTGTAAGAATATTCAAGTTCCATAACTATATAAAGAATAAACATTATTAGAGTAAAATCAACTTTGATTATAACTACATGAAATTTCCTACATAAGAAAATAGATACTTTATAAAATGATATTGAATGGCTATTTTATTCCTTTCAAAGGAATGAATGTAAAATAAATAACAGTATGCTAATCAACTTTTTCTTCTTTCTTTTTTTTTTTTTTTGAGTTGGAGTCTCACTCTGATGCCCAGACTGGAGTGCAGTGGCACACTCGTGGCCATTGCAGCCTCCCCTTCCACCTCAGCCTTCCAAGTAGCCGGAACTACAGGTGTGTGCTATCAGGCCGGCTAATTTTTGATTTATTGTAGAGACAAGGTCTCGCCAAGTTGCCCATGTGGGTCTTGAACCGGGAGGCTCAGGCAATCCACTCACCTCGGCCTCCCAAAGTGCTGGGATTACAGGCTGAGCCACTGAGCCCAGCACTTACCAAATTTTATATGTTTGCGTTTTTAGTAACATGTGGAGTTTTAGCGATTTGAGAAAGTAAGTAAAATACAGATCGAGTTACTTGAGTCAGAAATGTCTCTTATGTAATAGATAAAATCCCATTTCTCAAAGAAATTTTCTAAATTTTTTTTTGTTCTAGCATTTTTATTGTATTAATAGTAATCTAGTAAATTGGGCCATGCTAAGAAGCTTAGAAATTTTCTGGATACACTGAAATTTTGTTATGCTTGTAATTATAACAAAATTTGATCTGTTTGAAAGCAGTCATTATTCTTTATATAGCTAAAGCTATGAAGCAGGGAAAGGAACTAAAAAAAGGAAAAGTGAAAAAGGACTGTTTTAAACTCTGTCTTAATTTGAAAAATGTAAGATGACTAATTTTACTAAAGAAATAACTTACAAGCAAGAGGATCTTTCCCCTGTCTAAATATATTTACTTTTCCTTTTTAATTTCAAACCATCTTGGGCACAGCATTCCCTTCAAATGTAATGAAATATGAAATGACACCAACATGGTATATGACAATTTGGATTGAGAAATTTTTATAGACAAAATTGACAAAGCATAGCTAGCAGAAGATCAAAGACCTTTAACTAAGACTTTAAAACACCCAGTGAGTTTTTTTGGATATTATTTTGTTCTCATTTAACCAACACTGACTAAAATGTATATTATATGTTAATACTCTGCCAATAACCCAAGTTTACAGAATCATGTTTTTGTAGTAGCTATCTTCTACTGAGCACTAACTAAATGTCAGTTAAATGCTTTCAGGGATTATCCCAATTATTTCTCATAGGAGAGGTGATTTTATTATTCTCAGTATACAAGTGAGGAGACAGAGCCTTCCCAGAGAGTTTTGCTTTCAACCACCCAGAGGGATAAGAACAGCTGTAAACATAATGTAAAGTGCCAAATGCCACAGCAGAGAGTGCAGAACAAAGTTTGCCTTTGGGGGGTGACCATGAGGGTCTTCAGAGACTAAGAGGCCAGTCCCGAATTTGAAAGGTGGGGAGGAGTTTGCAAAATGGGGAAAAGACAGGAAAAGATTGCCAGCACATGCAAAGATCTTAAAATCTGAAATGATGTGACTATTAGTGAAAATGTTTCTATAAACCTTTTATTTATCCATTATGTACCGCACATTTTGGGCAAGGAAGGATTGTCTGTGTGAGTCGTTATCAGGGCCCTGGAGTGCTGGCAGGGCTTGTTAAGATCAACGTACTGATGAGAACTTCATGCCCTAGGCTTGGGACTTAACTTTGCAGGTCACTTGGGCAGATTCCACACTGAATAGCTGGTGGTTGGGAGAACTGATTCCGTGCTAGACTGCCTGAGCTGACATCTCAGCTCTGCCCCTTATTACCAGTGGATGTGACGTTGGAAAGAATACCTAATATTTTTGTGCCTTAACATCTTCAGCCACAAAATGAGAACAGCAACAGAATCTACCTCGTCATAGGACTGTTATAAGAATAAAAGGAGTTCACATATGTAAAGCTCTGAGAACAGAGCCTGGTACATAGGAAGTTCCATGAGTGTCAGTTACTAATATTAATTGAGACTACAATTTTTTTTTTTTTGAGTCAAAGTATCCCTCTCACCCAGGCTGGAGTGTAGTAGCATGCTCATAGCCACTGTAGCCTTGACCTGCTGGGCTCAGGTGAACTTTCTGCCTCAGCCTTCCAAGTAGCTGGAACTACAGGTGCGCAGCCACACCATCTAATTTTTTTGATTTATTGTGGAGTTGAGGTCTCCCTAAGTTGCCCCTGGGCTTGGGAAGTCCTCTCACCTCCACCTTCCAAAGTGCTGGGATTATAGGCATGAGATTTAAACAGAAATGCTATTTTGTTCATTCAGAATAAATTTTGTTCCTTTCCAATGATGCTCAAGTCTCCTATCATACATTTTTTCAGTATTAAGGGACTTAAAAATATACATTTTGATTCAGAAAGTTGGTGAAAAAAAGCATAGAATTTTTTTTTTTTGAGTTGGAGTCTCACTCTGTCACCCAGACTGGAGTGCACTGGCCACTCCCGGCCACCGCAGCCTCGACCTACTGGGCTCCGGCAATCCTTCCGCCTCAGCCTTCCAAGTAGCTGGAACTACAGGCGCGCACTACCACGCCCGGCTAATTTTTTGATTTATTGTAGAGATGAGGTCTCGCCAAGTTGCCCAGATGGGTCTCGAACCCGCGGGCTCAGGCAATCCACTCACCTCAGCCTCCCAAAGTGCTGGGATTACAGGCTGAGCCACCGAGCCCGGCTAAAAAAGCATAGAATTTTTATTCTAGGCACTGGTAAAGGCTAGTGAGATATCCCTACATCATAACAAAGAAAAATTCACTATTATTAGGCTGCTTCTAGTTCCTAGAATCATGATCTTACTCCTGTGTTTTTGCCTGCCCAGTCAAATACAGCAAGTGGCTTAGGGGGCAATGGAAATACAAACTGGAAAGAATCCCAGAAGTGCTAACATAAAGCCAGGATATTTTTGATGATATACCCAGGGTAATCTATTCTCTAGAACTATCCTCTATTTTACTACCTCTCTTGGGTGAAATGTGGCTTGGGTTCCCCAGCCGTGGAAGGACTCTTGGATGGTCGAGGAACTCCAGGAATTGCTAAATGTCCTTGACAGACTAGAGAGAGGGACAGTTTCACTACAGAACTCTTGATACGTTCTTTGGAACCCTCAGCTAAGTGGAAGTGGCTCAGGAACTTAATGCTGGGGCTTCCAAAGACATGTTTCTCCAGGCTTGGCTTGGAGATGATGCTTTCATAGGTCCACAGAGATGCATGACAGTTTGAAAGACTGTGGTGGGATAGTGGGATATTATAGTGGGGCTTTGGGGGTACTCAAGAACCTTGTCAGCTTGAAGTCCTCCAAGATGCTGGACATAAGATGCTTGAAGATATGAAGGCATTATACAACCCAAATAACATTGCAATATGTTCATAGTGATCCAGTCTTGTCTGAAAGATTGTTTTCTACTTGCTTTTCCCCTGAAATAAAGGTAAGGTTATCATAGGCACACTGGAGCTCTAATTTAATAAAGATCCCCTTGTTCCAAGTAGCTGGTTCAGAAGGTCAGAGATCAATGGCATCCAATAACTCTTAGGTAAACCAGCTTGAGACTTCTACTGTGGCCATGCACACAAAGTTTATCTTCTTTTGTTCTTGTGAAGAACGACTTGAGGCCACCTCTGGGATTTTGAAGGACTGTTTTGTCTAGAGGAGAGGGACAAGTCATACACTGTAAAATGTCACAAACCAGCAATCCCCCTTCTGGGAACCCGGAAGAGCTTAAATTACTCTACAAAAAAGTTACCTGCACATGCATGTTTATTGCAGCACTACTTACAATAGCAAAAACATGAAACCAACCGTACTGCCCATTAAAACTGGACTAGATTTTTTAAAATGTACATATACACAGTGGAATATTATGCAGCCATAAAGAAGAACCAAATTATGAACTTCACAGCAACTTGGATGGATTTAGGGTCTATAATACTCAGTGATCTATCACAGAATCAAAGATCTGAGTACCACATGTTCTCACTCTTAAATGGATCCTGAACATTTACCATAATACTATAAGAAAAGAGCCGGGCTTGGTGGCTCAGCCTGTAATCCCGCACCACTGGGAGCCTGAGGTGAGTGGATTGCCTGAGCCAGCAGGTTCGAGACCCGCCTGGGCAACTTGGCGAGACCTCATCTCTACAATAAATAAAAAAATTAGCCGGGTGTGGTAGCACTCGCCTGTAGTTCCAGCTACTCAGAAGGCTGAGGTGGAAGGATCGCCAGAGCCCAGCAGGTCGAGGCTGCGGTGACCGGGAGCGGCCACTGCACTCCAGTCTGGGCGACAGAGTGAGACTCCAACTCAAAAAAAAAAAAAACTATAAGAAAGGGATTGGCAGTAGCAGGAAACAGCCCAGGGGTGGGGGGAGGGGTGCAGCACATAGCATTGATAAGAGTATCTGATCTCAAACCAGGTAAAGTGGGGACCAAAGGAAGGCCCGACTTTACCTGTGCAATGACCACTTGCATACCTAATCCTGAATTGTACCCCACATCTTTAAAATGATAAATAAATAAATACATAAATAAATAGTTTAGAGAAAGGACTAAACTGTAGTGGGAATCAGGGAAAGCTTTGAAGAGGATAGAGGCTTGTACTGAACTTTAAAGGTGAGGAGGAGGCTGAGGTGAGCAGATTGCTTGAGCCCAGGAGTTCAAGACCAGCCTGGGCAACATAGCAAAACTTCATCTTTATAAACAACAACAAAAATTAGCCAGGTGTAGTTGTATACACCTGTAATCCCAGCTACTTGGGAGGCTGAGGTCGAAGTATTGCCTGAGCCCAGGTGGTTAAGGCTGCTGTGAGCCATGATTGTTATGATCATGTCACTGTACTACAGCCTGGGCAACACAGTGAGACACTGACTTAAAAAAAAATTAGGAGGAGCTTGTATATTGGCAAAGGAGGAGAAAGATGGGATGTTCCAGAAATATAGACTACATAAGCAACGACCCAGAAATCTGAAATTATTTGAATTTTAGTAAAAACTCGCTTCTTACTATAGCTATTTCAATATGTTTTTGTTTGTTTTTTGAGTTGGAGTCTCACTCTGTCACCCGGGCTGGAGTGCAGTGGCACGCTCACGGCCACCACAGCCTCGACCTGCTGGGCTCAGGCGATCCTTCCGCCTCAGCCTTTCAAAGTGCTGGGATTACAGGTGTGAACCACGGCACTCGACTTCAATATGTTTTTTCTTTCTTTTTTTTCTTTTGAGTCAGAGTCTCACTCTGATCCAAGGCTGATGGGCAGTGACACACTTATGGCCACCATACCCTTGACCTGCTGGGTTCAGGTGATCTTTCTGCCTCAGCCTTCCAAGTAACAGGAATTACAGGCGCACGCCACAATGCCCAGCTAATTTTTTGATTTATTGTAGAGATGAGGTCTCGCCAAGTTGCCCAGGCTGACCTCGAACCCATGGACTCAGGCAATTCTCTCACCTCAGCCTCCCAAAGTGCTGGGATTATAGGCTGAATGTTTTATGTTTTTAAAGAGCCTAATACTACAGGACTGGGAAATAGAGCTACCCCTTTCCAGAAGAGGGGAAATTTGAGTTCAGTCTTGAGGACAGAAGTTTGGCAAGTAGGAATGGGAGGAGGAGGGACTGATGCTGCATCAGCCATTTTGTGGTCATGAAGGAAAATCAAGGACATTTCAAGGGTGTCAAGCAGCTACATTTTGTTTAAGCCACTTGTGTTTTCTATTATCTCAGTAAAATGTATTCCTAACTGTAGAGAATTCAGTGCGGTAAGTGGGATGCTAAAGGTAAAAGACTCTGAAATATGACATTGACTCAAGGGCTCATGATGGCAGGCTGGGAGGCTCTACGACGTTGACAGCCTAGGAATAACAGTGGAAAAATTGGTCAAATTATCAGCTGCTATGTTTGGGCACCAAGACTATGTAATAATAGCAAAGCTACAGTTTTAGGGGACATGTCTGGTAAAATCTCAGGTATTTGATGTGTGTTAACTATTACTTGCTATTGAAAAGGATGAAGCCGGGCTCAGTGGCTCAGCCTGCAATCCCGCACCTTTCGGAGGCTGAGGTGAGTGGATTGCTGAGCCCGCGGGTTCGAGACCCGCCCGGGCAACTTGGCGAGACCTCATCTCTACAATAAATCAAAAAGGTAGCCGGGCGTGGTAGTGCGCGCCTGTAGTTCCAGCTACTCGGAAGGCTGAAGCGGAAGGATCGTCGGAGCCCAGCAGGTCGAGGCTGCAGTAGCCAGGAGCGGGCACTGCACTCCAGTCTGGGTGACGGTGAGACTCCAACTCAAAAAAAAAAAAGAAAAGGATGAAAAAAGATAAACAGTCCAAATAAAGTTGGTGTCATCCTATTATTATAAAGCAAAATAGACTTTAAACACCCAAATTACTACAAATAGATTTTTTATTTTATTTTATTATAGAGACATGGGGTACAACTGAGGATTAACTAACTACGTAAGTAGGCTGCATGCAGGTGAAGTTTGGGCTTCCAGCTGGTACTCATTCCCCTGGTAGTGGACCTGGTACCCTCTGTGTTGTCATGTGCCCACACCTTCCTCCCTCCCTCCCTCCTCTAGCAGTGCCCATTGGCTGCCCATTTCTCCTTGTGTTCTGTGATTATTGTTCAGGGCCCACTTATGAGTGAGAATGTGCGATATTCAGTTCTTTGTTTCTGTGACAGATCACTTAGTATGATGGTCTCCCATTCCATCTGCAAATTGATTTATTTCATATTGATATATAGTTTAATGTGCTTAGAAAATATGTAACAATTCCAAACTTATATTGTCTAATACAAGTTTTGAATACTTGTATTTGAATATAAGTTTAGGGCACACTTCATCAATAAGGGTACTTGATCTCAAACCAGGTGAAGGGGGCCAAAGTGAGGCCAGAACTTTATCTGTACAATGACCGTTTGTATTCTAATCCTGAATTGTACCCCATATCTTTAAAATAAAAAAAAAATTTTTTTTTGAGTTGGAGTCTCACTCGATCGCCCAGACTGGAGTGCGGTGGCCGCTCCCGGCCACTGCAGCCTCGCCTGCTGGGCTCCGGCGATCCTTCCGCCTCAACCTTCCGAGTAGCCAGAATTACAGGCATGCGCTACCATGCCCGGCTGATTTTTTGATTTATTGTAGAGATGAGGTCTCACTGCCCAGGTGGGTCTTGAACCCGCGGGCTCAGGCAATCCACTCACCTCAGCTTCCCAAAGGCACAGGATTACGGGCTGAGCCACCAAGCCCGGCTTAAAATAAAATTTAAACAAATACAAGCTTGGTATTCAAAATATATAAAGCAAAAAAGTGAAGGAAGTAATTAGGTAAGAGGAGAAATTAGGGAACATTATGGATCCAGCTGGCAATACCTCGTCCCAGTGGCCAATTTTTTTCAAAAACATTTTTATTGATGCATACTAATGTGGCAGGATCCTTTACAGAGAAAAGACAAGACACCAAGGCTTTATTTTTTTTTTTTGCCAAGAAGCAGCATTAATTTGTGCTGGCACTGGCCCAGCGGATTCACATCCAAAGACTGAGCCCCGAATGCAGCGGGGTGTTGCCTTATATTATATTTTAGACCCTTTGTCTCCCTTACATGTCAACCTGCATTTTTGATTGGGTATTTTGTGACAGGGTTGTAACTGGGTTACTCAAGTGCACTAGACATTGACTATGCCACGTCACTTTCTCTCTAACACATTCTTTTTCTATTCTGGGAAGGCCCTAATCTCTGTTTCAGAAGGGTCCCTACCTCACTAACTACATATTTATGAGGTACACATGCTATTAGATAATACAATGTATAATAATCAAGTCAGTATACTTAGGATATCCATCACCTCAAAAACTTATCATTTTTTTGTGTTGAAAATATTTCAAATATTCTATTCCAGCTCTTTTGAAATATATAAAAAAATTATTGTTAACTATATTTAATCTACTGTGCTATTGAATGCTACAACTTATTTTTTCTATCTAACTGTATGTTTGTACTTCATATTAACTGAACTCTCTTCCTCCCCCCTGCATCCCAGCCTCTGGTAGCTTACCTCATTCTACTCTCTACCTCTAGGAGATCAACATTTTTTATTTTTTTGAGTTGGAGTCTCACTCTGTCACCTAGGCTACAGTGCAGTGGCACACTCATGGCCACCATAGCCTCGGCCTGCTGGGTTCAGGCGATCCTTCCATATCCAGCTAATTTTTTGATTTATTGTAGAGATGAAGTCTTGCCAAGTTGCCCAGGGTGGTCCTGAATCTGTGGGCTCAAGCAATTCTCTTATCTCGGCCTCCCAAAATGCTGGGATTATAGCCATGAGCCACTGCACCCAGTTGGAGATCAACCTTTTAACCTTCCACTTATGAGAGGGAACATGTAATACTTGTCTTTCTGTACCTGGCTTGTTTCACTTAAGATAATGATCTCCAGTTCCATCCATGTTCCTGCAAATGTCAGATGTAATTCCTTTTTAGAGCTGAATAGTATTTCATTGTATACATACATATATCACATTTTCTTTACCCATTTACTATTGGTAAATACTTATGTTGATTCCATATCTTGGCTATTGTGAATAGTGCTACAATAAATAAGCAAGTGTAGGTATTCCTTTGATATACTGATTTCTTTTTCTTTGGGTAAATACTCAGGAGTGGGATTTCTGGATCATATGATAGTTCTATTTTTATTTTTTGGGGAAACCTCTATATTGTTTTCTATAACGACTGTACTAATTTACGTCCCCACCAGCAGTGTATGAGTTCTCTTTTCTCCACATTCTCATTAGTATTTGTTATTTCTCTCTCTCTTTTTTGTTTTTGTTTTTTTTTTGAGTTGGAGTCTCACTGTCGCCCAGGCTGCAGTGCAGTGGTACGCTCACTCCCACCGCAGCCTCGACTTCCTGTGCTCAGGCGGTCCATCCATGCCTGGCTAGTTTTTTGATTTATTGTAGAGTGAGGTCTTCCCAAGTTGCTCAGGGTGGTCTCGAATCTGTGGTCTCAGGATTACTTTGGCTACTTAGGGTCTTTTTTTTTGAGTTGGGGTCTCACTCTGTCGCCCAGACAGGAGTGCAGTGGCACGCTCCTGGTCATCATAGCCTCAACTTGCTGGGCTCCAGCGATCCTTCTACCTCAACCTCCCAAGTAGCCAGAATTACAGGCACACGCTACCACACCCAACTGGTTTTTGATTTATTGTAGAGATGAGGTCTCACCAAGTTGCTCGGGCGGGTCTCGAACCCACGGGCTCAGGCAATCCATTCACCTCGGCCTCCCAAAGTGCTGGGATTATAGGCTGAGCCACTGAGCCCGGCCTATTTAGGGTCTTTTGTGAGGCCATACACATTTTAGGATTGTTTTTTTCTAATTCTGTGATGTATGTCATTGGTATTTTTATTTCTTTATTTACTTAATTTGAGTCAGAGTCTCACTCTGTAGTCCAGGCTGGAGTGCAGGGACATGATCACAGCTCACTGTAACTTCAACCTCCTGGGCTCAGGCAATCCTTCCACCTCAGCCTACCGAATAGCTGGGACTAATAGGCACCCGTCACCATGCCCAGATAATTTTTTTCTTTAAATGGAGATGAGGGTTCACTGTGTTGCCTAGACTGGTCTCGAATCTCTGGGCTCAAGTGATCCTCCTGCCTCGGCCTCCCAAAGTGCTGGGATTATAGGTGTGAGCAACTGCATCCCGCCATCATTGGTATTTTGATAGGGATTGCATTAAATATGTAGATTGTTTGGGTAGTATGGTTCTTTTAACAATATTATCCCAATTAATGAGCATGGAATGTCTTTCTATTAGTTTGTGTCCTCTTCAATTTATTTCATTAATGTTTTGTAACTTTCATTGTAGAGGTCTTTTACCGCCTCATTTAAATTTATTCCTAGGTATTTTATTTTATTTCATAGCTATTATAAATGGGATTGCTTTCTTGATTTATTTTTTTGGCTAGTTTATTATTGGTTTTGTGTAGTTCATTATTGATTTCGTATCCTGCAACTTTACTGAATTTGTTTACCAGTTTTAATAGGTTTTTGGTGGACACAAAGAAACACAGAATTACATTTTCTTTCTTTGTCCATCTTTATTTTAGATTCAGGGAGTACACAAGCATGTTCGTTACATGAACATATTGTGCAGTGGTGGGGATTAGGTCTCTCGTGGCCCTTTCTCCAGATAGTGAACATTGTACCCCATAGATAATTTCTGAACCCTAACCCCTGTTCCCACCTCCCCCCTTATTAGTGTCCCCCATGTCTATTATTTCCAACTTTGTGACCATTTAGCTCCTGAATATGAGTGAGAACATGAGATGTTTGGTTTTCTGTTTCTGAGTCAGTTCACTTAGGATGATGATCTCTAGCTCAATCCATGCAAAGAGATTGCATTCTTTTTTTATGCTGCATAGTATTCCATATTATATGTATACCATATTTTCTTTATCTAGTCAATTTTTGGTGAGTACTTAGACTGGTTCTGTAATTTTGCTCTTATAAATAGTGCTGCAGTGATACTTGCAGATAAGTACAGGTATCTTTTTTATATATTGATTTCTTTTCCTTTGGGTAGATCCCCAGTAGTGAAATTGCTGAGTCAAATGGTAACTCAATTTTTTTTAGTTCTTGAGAAATCTGCAGATTGCTTTCCATAGAGGTTGAACAAATTTACAGTCCCACCAACAGTGGATAAGCCTTTCCTTTTCTTCGCAACTGCACCAAAATTACATCTTCAAAATTTTCAATATTTACATAATGTCCTTGGCAAAAAGGGATAATTGATTTCCTTTTTTTCCAATGTGGACACCATTTGTTTCTTTCTTTTGACTGATTGTTCTGTCTAGGACTTTCAGTACTATTGAGACAGGAGATAGCTAGAGAAAGGCTAGGCAGACAGACAGGCGGTCCTTTGGTAACAAAGTAGTGAACTCCCTGCAGGCCTCTCAGGCTCAGCATTGGTAAACAAGCTCCCTGCAAGCCTCTCAAGCTAGAGCTTAGGTACTCAACTGCTGGGATCAAAAAAGCAACCAATCGGTTCACCATCAGACCCCTACCTTAATACTGACCAATCAGAACAGCTATAGCTCACAGCTAGTGCTAGCCAATCAGCTTGGATTTAGGACTATACAAGCACCAGGTTTTCGGCCCCAGATGACAACCCCTTTGAGTCCCCTCCCACTGTGGGAGCTTCACTGTCCTCTCAGTAAATCCTGCTTTCTCACTTTTGGACTGTCCGTTTCCCTCCTTCTTCCTGGGCATGAGACAAGATCTTCGTCCTTGAAGAGCTGCAACCCGAGGAGCTGCAGAAGATCGCGGGAGCTGGCTGAACCAGGAGAGCTGCCAGAAGAAGGTGAAACTCCAAAGCTGAGACACCTCAGGGACAAGGCTTGCCAGCCCACCATACCAGCAACACTCTTAGGGTTTGGCTTGCCAGCCCATTAGAGTTGACACTTCTGGGGCTAGGCTTACCAGCCCCTTGACGACCCTCTCTGGGGTTTGGCTTGCCGACCATTGAGCTGACCCTCTCAAAGCCCAGGCTGACCTGAAAAATCTGCATCAGTTTTGGTGCCCAGCATGGGGTTCGACGGAAGGGTGAGTTAAAGCGGATCTATTACTTTATCTTCATTCCTGAGAATCCTTGTCCTCAAGTTTTTTTACTCTGTTTAAAGAACATATTGCCAGGACTCTGCTAGCCAGTTAAAAGCGAATAGCGCGGCTGCCAGTCTACGCAGAGGTCAGACTTGCTGGAGAAGACTTGGTTCATCCCCCATCACTCTCAGGTGTTAGAAATTTTGGCCCTGTTCTTTTGTTTGTTTGTTTGTTTGAGTTGGAGTCTCACTCTGTCGCCCAGACTGGAGTGCAGTGGCCGCTCCCAGCCACCGCAGCCTCAACCTGCTGGGCTCCAGCGATCCTTCCGCCTCAGCCTTCCAGGTGGCCCTATTCTGATCCAGTTTCTTTTCGTGGAGGTCTAGCTGTCGCCCTGAAATTGGAAGAAGCTTGGGGGTGATTGAGGGCATCTGGCCAAGGCTACACCTTGGTGTTACCCGAAGGCTTCCAGGCTGGCGCCAATTCCCAACAGCCGAACAGGCTGTTGGCAAAAGGCTTCCAGTCTCTCCTATAACACTTTTCAGTCTCTCCTATCACATTTTCTTCTATTCGGGATTGCCATGGGTACTGTCCCCACTTGGTGCTTGGTGATGTGGGTGTTTTTGTAGCTTAGGGAGCTGGTCTTACTAGACAGTGTTGGCAACTGACTTGATCCTTATTGAATGAAAGCTCAGGACAAGGTGTGTTCATTGGTCCACGAGGCAAAAGGGCAGGGACTTCGGTTTTGTTTTTTCATATTGGGAAGCATTGTAATTGGGAAGAATGAGAAACTGCTTTATATAAGGAGTTTAAGTCTTGTGAAGTTAGGTCCCTACATTTGGGGATTCTATGGGTAGATATATGTCGAATCAATGTGCAGACTTTAGGTTGAAATGCTTGACTGTGGGTTTAGGCTTTTTGGAAGATGTCAGGGACTGTCTCAAAAGATCCTGTCCTGGTACTTTCATGTCTCCATATCTGTGGGCCTAGTTAGGAAAGTAATCTGAATGTTGTAACCTGGCTCAAACCATGGGCCTTCTGGCCAGAGGTTCATGGGAAATCCCAGGTTAACCTCCCACTCCCTTGTCGGAATTCCTCTCCTAAACCCAATTGTTCCGAGACTTTTTTGAAGACCTAGTCTGGTAAGGAGGAACGCTAGGTTTGAGGAATCCAGAGGCACAGCCGACAGCATGTAGGACAGATATTAATGCGTAGGTGAGTGTGATTATTCCTACTGACCGGGTTGCTGCTGCCATACTTGGGTGGAGGTCACACTCGCATCCAAGGGGTTGCTATGAGCAGAGAAAGACAGAACAGTGAGGGGACGCTCTCCTTTTTTTGATCCTTATTCATCATGCGTGTTGACTGGAGAGGGAAAGCTTAGGGAAGGCTTTCTTTCATCTCTCTCTTATTCAGATGGGTAATGGGCCCTCTGGCTATCTGCAGTGTGCACTCAAGAGTGCACCCTGGGACATGGGACTCCTTTGATCCTCAGACTTTAAACAGCATCTTAAATTCTTTTGCACCCAAGCGTGGCTGAATTATAAGTTGCAGGATGGAGAAAACTGGCCTCCAGAGGGAAAAATCAATCATAATACAACTGTGCAGCTAGACAGTTCTGTAGATGCCAGGGCAAATAGTCTGAGGCCCCATATGTACAGGCTTTACATTACGAGAAAATTTGGACCTTTGTCAATGCTGTAAAATCGATCCCCCCTCCTAGCGGTCATCTCAAGGGATGGTCCCAACGGACCGGGGATGCCAACCCCAGAGGCGCCACTAGGGAGGCCATCATCTCACGAGGCCACTCCACCTGGTCCATCTTGCCCTCCTTATTCAGGTCCTCCTTGTACTTCAAACCATTCCCATCTAAACCCTCCCATTCTAGAACTCCGGCATTACATGTGCCTTTACAAGAGATGCTTGGTGAATATAGCCCTAGTAAGGTACAGGTACCCTTTTCCCTACAAGATGTGAAACAGATCAAGGAAGATCTTGGAAGGTTCTCAGATGACCCTGATAAGTATATAGATACTTTCCAGAATTTAATGCAAGTATTCGAGCTCTCCTGGGAGGATGTTATGTTGCTCTTAGGCCAGACTCTAAGGGTCACTGAGAAACAAGCAGCTCTGCAAGTGGCAGAGAAGTTTGGAGATGAGCTTTGCGTTTTGTATAGTGCCAAAGTAGGGGAGGAGCCCTATCCATTAGGCATGTCTGCAGTGCCATTGGAAGACCCTAAATGGGACCCTGATGATGATTTGGGAGAATGGAGGAGGAAACATTTCCTGATGTGCATAATGGAAAGCTTGAGAACTAAACCCCTGAATTGTTCCAAGTTAACCGTGATAAACCAAGGGGTCAATGAGACTCCCTCAGCTTTTCTGGAAAGGCTGAGGGAGGCTTTAATTAAACATATATCTCTAGACCCTGAATCAATTGAAGGTCAACTAATCTTAAAAGACAAGTTCATTACTCAGGCAGCTCCAGATATCAGAAGGAAACTGCAGAAACAAGAGAAAGGACCCAGGTAGTACTTTAAAGAATCTCCTGAAAGTGGCCATCTCAGTCTTTTATAACAGGATCAGGAGGAGCCATGGGAAAAAGAGAGGAGACACAGGACAAAGGCAAGAGCTCTAGTAGCTCCCTTATAGGTGTATACAACCCAGGATTCCCAAGGTTTGTTTACCTGCTAACTGTTATGGATGAAGTGAGCCAAAACATTAAAGAAGTAATAGGATGCCAACATGGAAGACTGCAGAACCAGAGGGACAAAAGAGGCATCTCAATTGGCAGTCGTCTTTAATGACAAAACTCCAACAGCCCATCAGAGATCTGGTAACAACGGACCTACTAATAATAATCAGAAGGAATCTGTAGCCTCAATTGTATATATTGCACAAGAGTAAATGCTGAAAATGACTGAGTTAAACATTAAATGTAAGAAGTAAAAGAACTACCAAAAAAAAAAACCCTGAAAAATAAAAAGAAAGCTCTATTTCCAGTAATATGGCAGGTCATTTAGGCTATTTGGGTCAGTCCTTCTGTTGAAAACAAGAAAATAAGTCGGGCTCGGTGGCTCAGCCTGTAATCCCGCGCCTTTGGGAGGCTGAGGTGAGTGGATTGCCTGAGCCTGCGGGTTCGAGACCCGCCTGGGCAGCGAGACCTCATCTCTACAATAAATAAATAAAAAAAAAAATCAGCCGGGCGTGATAGCGCATGCTTGTAATTCCGACCACTCGGAAGGCTGAGGTGGAAGGATCGCTGGAGCCCAGCAGGTCGAGGCTGCGGTGGCCGGGAGCGGACAGAGTGAGACTCCAACTCAAAAAAAAAAAAAAGAAAACAAGACAATGTTGACTGAAATATAAAACAACAACAGCAATCTTAAAAGCATCAGTGTTGTAAAGATGTAGGGAATTACTATGCTAATATTATTTTCCTGGCTCATATTATCAAACATTCAAGCACATAGAAAAGTTTATAGTACAATAAATACCCATATACCCACAATTTAGATTCAATAACAGTTAAATGATTGGAAAGTAAATTGCTTTCATCATGACACCTGACCCCTAAATAGTTCAGCATGTATCTCCTAAAAATTAGAACATTCTCCTATATAAGCATATCATTTTAACAGATAAGAAAATTAACAGTGATTCCTAAAATTATATGATTTTTTGGCAAAAATCTAAAAATTCCTCAAAAATTCAGAGAAAAATGGAGCATGAAAACAGCTTATGCCTGGAGGACACTAGCTATTGCAGGAAAACTTGAACTTTGGTTTTGATGGCTGAGCAAAGTGAGGGTGTCTGAGGTCAAAGACCATTCTTGTCCAAGGTGGGGAGTCTAATAGAAGGCTATCTCCACATTAAGCTGGGAACCCAAAGGGCCCAGAGTAAGGGAAAATGAGGTATATCCATCATCTCCCCTTCATCCACGGGGATTGCAGAGAAAATGCATTGGTACTGAGCTAGGGTGGGTGGTAGGGAGGGTAGGGATACACTGGCTTGCACATTATCAACTTATATAGTCCTTATGGGAATTTGCAGTGCAAATTCATTTCACCTGGGCTATTCTCAGAATTTTAATTCATGAATTCAGGATGTAGCACCATCAATAAAGTACTTTTGTGAAAAGAACTGTTTCTGAAACTAATACCTACTTGAGTCTCAAGATTTATGTACCAATTTACAGAAAATGCAGGGGCTAAAGAACATAGTAAGTGACACCTTTCTATAAACAACCAAACTCAGAAAGATATTCTACAGAAGAAGTGAACAGTTTCTTCAACAAATAAATGTCACAAAAAATTGGAGTGGGAGAAAGGGAACTGATTAGAATGATAAAAGACTTGTTATTTATTAAGCAGTATAAACCAGATGTAGTATGGACCTTGCCTGAATTCTAATTCGAGCAAAATTAGGGAAATTTTGTTTGTTTATTTGAGTCAGAGTCTCATTCTGTTGCCCAAGCTGGACTGCAGTCCTCTGATCACAGTTCATGACAAGCATTGACCTCCTTGGGCTCAGGTGATCCCTCAGCCTCAGCCTCTTGAGTAGCTGGAACTACAGGTGTGCATCACAATGCCTGGCTAATTTTTTGATTTTTTTGTAGAGACAAGGTCTTGTTATATTGCCTGGGCTTGTCTTGAATTCTTGGGCTCAAGCAATCCTCTTGCCTTGAGGCTTCCAAAGTGCCACCACTTCTGGCCAAAATTGGGGAAATTTGAATAAGGATTGAGTGTTACTAGGTGACATCAAAGAACTACTGTTTCATTTGTTAGATGTGATGATAGCATTGTATATTTTTTAAAGTTGTTATCTGTTAGTGATATATGCTAAAGAAATATCTTTCTTGTCTTGTAGCTGTCTACTGCTAAACCATTAAGTCATGGGGTTTTATGCCTGTAATTCCAGCACTTTGGGAGGCCGAGGCGGGAGAACTGCTTGAGCCCAGGAGTTCAAGCCCAGCTTAGGCAACATAGTGATACCTTGTCTCTACCAACCCCCCCAAAAACAAAAAACAAAGAAAAAGAAAAAAATTAGCTGGCCATGGTGGTGCATACCTGCAGTCCCAGCTACTCAGGAGGCTGAGATGGGAGGATCACTTGAGCCCAGGAGGTCAAGACTGTGGTGAACTGTTATTATGCCAGGGTACTCCAGCCTGAGTAACAGAGTGAGACCACAACTAAAAAACAAAAAAGAATCAGAATGATCAGAATTAAGAATGAATGATTTTGAAGACTGCAGGGACTCTAGATTTCAAGCTAGATATAGTAACGCTGAGATTTGGGGTTGCCTTATTTAGGGACCTGATGAACACTTTCAGTGTAAAATGTTTGCACTGGAAGAAGTGTAGGGATGAATATTAAGTAGTTCAAGGGTGAGCTGTGGCAAACCCTGTGGACTGGCTAACCAAACACACATCTTTAACCCAATACACATTTCTAACCCTCTCCCTGCTAACATCCATCATAGAGCCTTTATACCCAGGGGTGGTCATGTGACACAGAAAGACACATAAGTGAAAATCTTTTCCAGAAATTTTTCTAGAAAAACTCCTTCTTACTTGACAAAAGGAACAGCTGATGTTGGTGGCCCTTTCTTGAATTTGGATATGATTTCTAGGTTGTGTCAACTCTCACAACCATGAGGTAAATTCCCTTAACCAATGCGAGAAACCACATACTCCCACACTTCTTTAGAGTAACAACACAACAACAGCAACAACAAAAAAATTTTATGTTTGATTAAGCCATTGTTTTATATTATTCTGTAATTTGCAGAAGAAAGCATTTCTAACATACATCACTGCAAAATGCTGGTCATTTTATCCTATAAAGTTTCCTGAGGATTAAATATGTAGAATGTCTAACACATGTCTAGGTAATTTTCATGTTTATCTGTCCATCCTGCTTCTGAAATCACTTTAGCTACATTTTGGGAGGAAATTATAGTGTGATTATACCATTTTATTAAAACAGAGGCCAGAACTATATACAGTACTCTAATTAGCAAAAGTGTCAGTTTTATATAAGGTTAGGATAATATTTTCTAATTTGTTCCATACTTATTTGTTATATCCAAGTATTTTGTTGGCTTCTTTGGCTGCTCCCACATCTTCCTGGAAGAGTTTACAATTGTGCTAAGCCTATTTTAATCATTTCCCTCTAGATTGATTAAATTGTGCTTGTCTTCACCAACATTCCCTGGCCACTTTTTTTGGGGGGGTTGTCAAATGACCCTTTACTGAAATATATTTCCTTTTTGCTTCTTAACTAGCTGGGCATTCCACTGCGCCACTATTGATGCCATCTATGATGTCATGGGGGTGGCAGCCATCAACATTGCAGCCCACAGATTGGGCAGTCCCCAGGACCTCTTTAATGGCTCCAGAGAGTTCTCTAAGGATTAATGTCACATTTGTCGGGCATTGTTGACAATCTCATCAAAAGTTATGTTTCTACTGTGTTTAATGTTCTTCTGTTTCTTCCTGTCTCTGAGTGGTTCCTTGAGGGCTTTGACAATCAGGGCAGAGACAGAAGATACTACCTCAATCTGGGCTTGTCTGTTCCGAATGGTCAATTTCACTGTAATCCTCAGACCTTTTCAGTCACCAGTTGCCTTGGCGATGTCATTGCCAACCTTTTTTGGAGACAGGACCAGGGGGCCAATCTTGGGGGCCAGCACAGACGTGGCACGACCTGGCTCCCAGGCCACCTCGGCTACACAACTTTGATCTCCTTGCGGTCGAACTTGGGAGGCATAGTGGAGGCAGCTGCTGTCAGATGAACCTGGATTCCAGACTCCCTTTGATAAACTCACAAAGACTGGCATTTTCTTCTATTTATCTTTGTTGATTTAGCTGCTGCTTAAAAGTAGGGCCAGGCTCTCATAAAGCGGTAAAATAGCAGCAGCAAACCAAGGTGTAATTTGAGAAGCCCTTAGCCCCAATCTCTCCTAAAATATGGACTTGATTTCAGGATCACTCACTTATCTGACTCTTGAACGTTCCTGAGCAAAAGGATGACTTTAGTTGGGGAAGAACCTTCAGAAGGGGAAGAAGTGCCCTGAAGCGGGGGGAGGGGGGCTATCCAAACAACTTGGCTATATCATATTTTGCTTTGGGGGACCTGAATTATGTAGAAAAGTACTTTTAAAATGAAGTACTGCTCCAGTCTGGGTGACAGTGAGACCCTGACTCAAAAAATAGAATACTGTATTGAGGTTCAGCAAATCATTTTTCTTATTATTTTCAGATTCTTCCTCCCTGATAATTTATAGAGGGCGCTAAAGCTGATCTCCAGGGATCTTCAGAGTTTAACAACTCCTTATGACTAATGATGGGTTTCCTACCCCTTTCCAGGGCACTAAACCAAATTATGACCAAATTACCAATCTCATGGTAATTCAACTTTTAAATAGATTTTGTACAGAGTCTTTCCAAAGGTTAAAAAACAAAACAAAACAAAACTTAATTAAATTGTTTCTACTTGTTTCCACTTAAACCTGTTATTCATCTGCTTTGAACATGTCACTTGAGCGTCACCCAAACTGAACGCAGACACCCAGGACTACCGAATTATCTCACAGTTTTAAAATGCCAATATTGAAAACAGGGATGTCGATGACGGGAGGCGGTCCTCTAACCCAGAACCTCCTCAAAACCACTCTTATTTCGAGAGATGGATTAAGTGAAAAGAGCTGAACAAAGTAACAGGCCATTTCTATGCGTCCATATTGTTACTAGTTCCTTTCAAAGGAGACTTGCCCGTTCAGGGAAAAGGAGAGGCGACAGGGGCAAGGTTTGCGGAGGGCGGCGAACTGCATCCCCGGGACACCGGGCTGCTCTTGGGGAGAAAGCAGTGCAGAGCTTCCGCGGAGGAGACCAGGTGGGAACGCGCGCGCCTGAAGCCACGCCCCGACCTTCCGGCCGAGCCAATCGGGAGGCGAGCGGGAGACTGTAGGCGGAGCGCGGCGGCCGGGGGGGCGGAGCGCGGCGGCCGGGGGGGGTGGAGCGCGGCGGCCGGGGGGGCGGGGCGCGGCGGCCGGGGGGGCGGGGCGCGGCGGGTTCTGTCTCCGACGTCTGCTCCCGCGCGGGGCGGGCTCCAGGTGCGCGCGCGGCAGGCCTTTAGCTTCCCCGCCGGCCATGGAGCGGCTGACACTGCCTCCCGGCGGCGCGGCGGCTGTGGACGAGTACCTGGAGTACCGGAGGTGAGTCGCGGCTCCGGGGGGCTAGGCCCCGGGCCTAACTCGGTCCCCGCGCCGGGCGAGGACTGGTGGCGCAAGCGGGGGCCTGGCGGGCGTCTGCTGGGCCTCCCGGAATCTTCCCGGGCTGTTGGGGATGGCAAGATGAATTTCAGGTTTCGTCTTTCTGTACAAAGGCAGTTTTATTCAGTAACGAGACTTCCCAGGCCGTTTAAGAGGCGCGGTGGCTAACACCTCTAATCCCGGCACCTTGGGAGGCCGAGGCGGGAGGATCTTTTGAGCCCAGAAGTTCGAGAACAGCCTGGGCAATATAGTGAGACACTCGTCTCTACCAAACAAAACAACAAAGAAGAAATATATATGTATTATAATATCATATTGTATTATATTATTTATAATATGATATAATTCTTTATATATATATTTTAAGTTAGCCGAGTGTGGTGGTGCACACCTGCAGTCTCAGCTCCTAGGAGACTGAGGCGGGAGGCTCGCTGGAGCCCGGGAATTTGAGGCTGCAGTGAGCCATGATGGGGCCAGGGAACTCCAGCCTGGGCGACAGAGCAAGACCCTGTCTCTAAAAAAGAAAGAAAAACAAAGGAAACAAAAGAAGAAAAAGAGGTCCCTCCGTTTCCTTCCAAAGCAAGCAGTATTCACTCTAGATTTGTGCAGAGGGCCATGTGCCTTTTTAATTGGCCATTGAAGAAATAGGGAATCCTCGGGCTGTCCACGTCGGTAGACGTCAGAATAATGGGTGAACCGTGAGCTTCGCAGCGCCTTTGGCTCCCGGAGATGCTGGCTTTAGAGGAAGCACGCCCACCGGGGCCGTCTCGTGGATTCAGGGGAAACCCTCCTCCCGAAACGCGGCCCCTTCTTTGGCTCGGGACGGGATTCCTTGCCCCGGGCCCGGCTCGGGCTGCGGCACCTGCAGCAGCTGTTCTTTCTCCACTTCCCGAGGCTTTTGGCCAGCGGGAGTTCCTGGGGTTGAGGCGGGAGATTGTGTGTGCACAAACGAGAGGGGAGACCCGCCGGGAAACCTGACCCCGAAGGGCTGCGCTCCTGAAAAGTGGTCGGCCCAAGTCACCCGGGGGCGTCGGGGTGGACTGGGTGGGCGGAGGCCCAGCTGTTTTCTCAAAGGCCAAGGTGCCTTATTTTGGGTGTAGGGTGTCCTGAACTCCATCAGAAGCAAAAGTTTATTACCTTTGTAATTTTCATATTAGGTGCCTTAAGTTTAAAAGAAAAAATCAAAGTTGAAGCAGCCTTTCTTTTTTTTTATTTTTAAAATTTTTTTTATTTTAAGGATGCGGGGTACAACTTAGGGTTAGGTATACCAGTGTTAATTATGCAGGTACCCTTGTTGATGAGGTGTGCCCCCCTCCCCCAGCAGTTTCCCACTACTGTCAATTCTTTTCTTACAGTATTACGATAATTGTTCAAGGTCCGCTTATGAGTGAGAACATGTGATACTCAGTTCTTTGTTTCTGTGAGAGATCACTCAGTATTACAGGCTCTAAGCCCTTTCAAGTTGCTGTAAAGTTCATTTATGGAGCTGCCTTTCTTTTGACCATACATATCGCCCAGGCTTAGAGTTTCGTGTTTTTAAACCTGGAAAATAAATGCTCAAGGCTTAAGAGAAGTATTTGTTTTTGTCATAGAATTGTTGGTGAGGACGATGGGGGAAAACTTTTTACTCCTGAAGAATATGAAGAATACAAGAGAAAAGTTTTACCTCTGCGCTTGCAGAACAGGTTGTTTGTGAGCTGGCGGTCACCCACGGGAATGGATTGTAAACTTGTGGGCCCAGAGACACTGTGTTTTTGTACACATAGGTAAGCTATGTTATCGCAAAATTTGCTGAGATTAGAAAATAGTAGCAGTGCGTATCTTTCTGCTATAAATAACACTGTAATGATTGAGAAGCATTTTAAAATAGACCTTTATATATTACAGTAGAAATTATCTCAAGTTTTTGAAAACTGTAGTTTACAAATTTCTGTCATATCCTATGAGATCTCATTATGAAGTCTATTACCTTAAGCAGCTCTTTTGTTGCCATTGGTTAAAAAGATTTGGTGCCCTGTGGCTGTGCCAGGGGTCTTCAGTTCAGCTGGGAGCAGAGTCTACCTACATTTCCCGTCATTGGACTAGGTGGGGACCAGGTCACCAGACTGAAGAACGGCTTTAATAGTTGCTTGAGTTGACCCATACCTATCATGCTATCCTTCTACAAATAGAAGTATTTCTCCTTGAATTTACCAATCACGCTTTATACCTTGAGGAACCTTTCTTTAAACAAACAACACAAGCACACTGCCTCTCATTACAAAAGGTCACATTCCAAGAAAGGGATGGATACATGGGGCTCAACCTTAGACTCGACTTGCCTGTATCCAAGGTTTACATTTTGCTGTGTATGCCATACTTTAAATTTTATGACTATCTCTCAGGTGTAAAGTTCAGAATATTCCAAGGTGCTCCCCAGAAAAATATCTGAACCTATTTCATGTTTTCATGTAACAACAGCTTTAACTTTCTGTGCAGTGGGAACTGTTGAGGGGGCACCACCTCATTCCTATAGCAGTTCTGGGGCTTTCATGAGAGACTCTTTGTATAGTTACTATTTACAGAGTTGCAGTTTACTAAAGGTTGCTAGGATGAGTAATGTTGTGTATAGGTTGACTGTAAACAGGAATGGAGGATGAGGGATTATTGATGTCTTTCAGAACTGAAGAGGGATTTGGTAAAGTTGTGATCGTTTTATAATTTTTGTGCAAATTTAGTACCAGTTTTTTTCTCTGTATAATTTGTACAGCATGGACTTGACTTTCAAAATTGGACCCATCCCATCTTTGATAAAGAAGTTATTTAGGGCAGGGCTCGGTGGCTCAGCCTATAATCGAGGCGAGTGCATTGCCTGAGCCCACGGGTTTGAGACCAGACTTGGCAACTTGGCGAGACCTTGTCTCTACACTAAATAAAAAATTAGCTGGACATGGTAGCACATGCCTCAGCTACTGGGAAGGCTGAGGCAGAAGGATCGCTGGAGCCAAGCAGGTCGAGGCTGGGGTGACCATGAATGGGCCACTGTACTCCAGCATGGGCGACAGAGTGAGATTCTACCTTAAAAAAAAAAAAAAAAGAAGTGATTTAGTACTGGTCTCTCAGTGAGATCTTTTAAACTATTTTTTTTTTTAGCGTTATAAAAGTGAAACATGGGCCAGGTATTGTGGCTCACACCTGTAATCCCAGCAATTTGGGAGGCTGAGGTGAGAGGATTGCTTGAGCCCAGGTGTTTGAGATCAGCCTGGGCAACATAGTGAGACCTTGTCTCTACAAAAAAAATTAGCTGGATGTGATGGTATACACCTAGAGTCTCAGCTACTCTGGAGGCTGAGGTGGAAGGATTGCTTGAGCCCAGGAGTTGGAAGCTGCAATGAGCTGTGACTGGACAACACATCCAGACCCCAACTTAAAAAAAAAAAAGCAAGGTTATTAAGGAAAATGAGAAGTATATAGAAAAATAGAAACTTACCACCCAAAGCTAGCTACTGTTAATATTTTTTACTGTATCTACATTATTTTTTCTTTAATAGTTAATTGTTAATTATGTGTGTATATAAGTGAGCCATTTTCATGTTAGAATCACAGAAATATGTTTCCATGTTGTTATGTAGTAATCACAAACAAGATTTTTAGTCTTTGCCCGATATTCCAGCTAACCCAGCGGAGTTTATCTGTGTTTCCGGGTGCCTCAGAGGTATGCTAGGTGGAGGGGAGGTCAGGGGAAGAAGAGATTCTAATTCTGTTCTTCCCCTTGCTTTAACCAGTTTTGCTTCTATTTTATATATAATGGTTCTGTAAAAGATTTGTATTTAGCCGGGTTTGGTGGCACAGCCTGTAATCCCACGCCTTTGGGAGGCTGAGGTGAGTGAATTGCTTGACCTGTGGGTTCGAGACCCGCCTGGGTAACTTGGCGAGACCTCATCTCTACAATAAATCAAAATGAGCCGGGCGTGGTAGCGTGCGCCTGTAGTTCCAGCTACTTGGAAGGCTGAGGCAGGATTGCTGGAGCCCAGCAGGTTGAGGCTGCGGTGGCCACTGCACTCCAGTCTGGGTGACAGAGTGAGACTCCAACTCAAAAAAAAAAAAAAAGATTTGTATTTGTAGAATGGGTCTCACTGCTAAAACGTTTGAAAACTGTTATTTAGAAATTTACCTTTTCCCTTTGTATGTGTGTTCAGTGTTGTTGTAAGTACTGTTGCTAATATTATTATTATGCATAAAACTTTTTCTATACATGAAATTATTTTCTTAGGGTATATTTTCCAAAAATAAACTTACTGGGTTAAAGAATTGACCTTTTAAAGTTTCTGGAATATTATTAAATGAAATTGATTATTTTCTAACACTCGACAGCATTGTGAGTTATGTATTGTTTTTTAAAAACTTTGACTTTTTTGCGAAGTGAAAAATGATATCTCATTTTAACTTACAGTTCTTTGATTAATGTTGAGAATAACAAATTTAATATTATTAAATTACTGAATATCATGTTATGAGAAAAAGTACATAGCCTATTTTAAAAAATTAAAGTGCTTTAAGAAAGAAGTTTGGCTTTCAAAAATATTGGTAATTTGACTTTTAACTTTTGTTTTATCTTATTTTTGAGTTGGAGTCTCACTGTGTTGCCCAGGCTGGAGTGTGGTGGCATGCTCACGGCTACTGCAGCTTCTACTTGCTGGGCTCAAATGATCCTTCTGCCTCAACCTTCCAAGTAGCTGAGATGATAGGCATGTGCCACCATGTCCAGCTAATTTTTTAATTTTTTGTGGAGATGAGGTTGTGCCTATTTGCCCAGGGTGGTCTCGCCTATTTGCCCAGGCTGGTCCTGAGCTCAAGCGATCCTCCCACTTTAACCTCCCAAAGTGCTGGGATTACAGGCATGAGTCATTGCACCTGGTTTTAACTTTTAACTTTGAAGTTAAAAGTGAAAAAAAATTATACTAAGACAAGTCACACTAATGTACTCTAATGTACTCACACGAATGTACTCTAATGTACTAATGTACACACTAATGTAATGTGTGTGTTTTTCTCTTCTTTGAATCAGGGTCTCACTCTGTTGCCCAGGCTGGAGTGCAGTGACAATATCACTGCTCACCACAGCTTTGACCTTCGAGATTCAGGCAATCCTTCTACCTCAGCCTCATGAGTAGCTGGGATTACAGGTGCACGCCACCACACCTGGCTAGTTTTTTTATATTTCGCAGAGACGAGGTCTTGCTATGTTACCTAGGTTTGTCTCAAACTCCTGGGCTCAAGCCATCCTCCCACCTTGGCCTCCCAAAGCACTGGGATTACAAGTATAAGCCATTATGCTTGGCCTAATATGTGTTTATTGAACTTTTCCCATTTTAAATAGCAAACCTATGAAAATAAATTTAAGTAATGTTCTTTGATAAAAATATTTTTGTAAAGAACTTTCTTCATACTTCATATTTTGTAAAGAACTTTCTTCATACTCTTAGGTTGCACCTCTATATTAAAGAATCTGTAGGCCAGGTGCAGTGGCTGAAGCCTGTAATTCCAGCACTTCGGGAGGCTGAGGTGAGGGAATTGCCTGAGCCCACGGGTTCGAGAACAGCCTGGGTAACTTGGTGAGAGCTCATCTCTATAATGTATCAAAAAATTAGCCAGGCGTGATAGCATGTGCCTGTAGTTCTGGCTACTTGGAAGGTTGAGGTGGAAGGATTGCCTGAACCCAGCAGATCGATACTGGGGTATCTGTGAGCATGCCACTGCACTCCAGCTTGGGTGACAGAGCGAGACTACAACTCAAAAAAAAAAAAAAAGAATCTATAGAGGTAAATATTTTCAGGAAATTATATGATACTTACTTGCATTTCTGTGAAATAACTTAAATAGCTAAAAATAAAAATCTAAAAGAGTGAAGAGTTCCTCTGACCAGAGCAACACAGGTGACAGAAATACTGCATGTTGCAGTTTGTTTTCACTTTACATGGACAATGACAGCAAATAATTGTATTAACAGAACAGAAATTGTAATTTTTGGCAGTACCTCCATGGTGTTTATATGCCTTTCCTTTTTTTAGGTATAAACAGCATAAAACTGACTTTGAGGCGATTCCTCAGCAGCGCCCCATCAATCTGCCTTGCCGCGTGACTGGCTGCCAGTGCAGGGCTTACCTTTATGTCCCTCTGAATGGCACCCAGCCTGTTCGCTGCAGGTGCAAACACTTTGCTGATCAGCACAGCTCTGCACCTGGTTTTGCATGCAATGCATGTGAGTTTGTGTTATTATAAGCTTACAAACACAGAATGCGTCTGTTTTCCTTGAATATTTAATGTGTCTTGAATATTTAACGTGCCTTTGAATATTTAATGTGCCTTTGAACTAGTTTTATTTAGTTATAGAGTCAGTGTTAACAACCACTAAGGAAAATTAAATGGGTAGATACTCTAAGATTTCATTTTTGTGAAAGAATCAGTTATTGGTATGCTTGGTATTCCTAAACCCTAATCTCATGTAGTTCAAATAATTTAAATCATAGTTTTATATATACATATGCCAACAGTGTATAAGTGTTCCCTTTTCACCACACCTTCTCCAGCAACTGTTATTTTTTGAGTTACTGATAATTGCCATTCTGACTGGAGTTAGGTGGTATCTCAGTGTGGTTTTGATTTGCATCTCCTTGATGATTAGTGAGGTTGAACATTTCTTCATATGTCTGTGTGTGTGTATGTACATATATGCAATTATATATATATATATATATATATATATATATATATATATTTTTTTTTTTTTTGTGGTGGGGGTCTCACTCTGTCACCCAGGCTGGAGTGCAGTGGCATGATCACAGTGATCACGGCTCATGGCAGCCTATATCTCCTGAGCTCAGACAGTCTTTCCACATTAACATCCTGAGTAGCTGGGACTACAGGTTTATGCTGCTGTGCCTGGATAATTTTTTTATTTTTACATTTTTTTGGTAGAGATGAGGTTTCACTATGAGGTTTGCCTAGGCTGGTCTCAGATTTCTGGGCTCAAGCAATCTACCTGACTCAGCCTCCCAAAGTGCTGGAATTACAGGCCTGAGCCACCATAGTAATAGATTTTAAAGAATTACCAGATGTGATCTGAATCAAATTTTTGAACAGTGGGAGTTTAGTTAACTAAATTCTATTTTTTTTTTTTGAGTTGGAGTCTTATTCTGTCACCCAGGCTATAGTGCAGTGGCATGCTCACAGCTACCACAGCCTCGACATGCTGGGCTCAGGCGATCTTTCCACCTTAGCCTCCCGAGTAGCTGGGACTACAGGTGTGTGCTACCACACTTGACTAGTTTTTTGATTTATTGTAGAGACAAGGTCTTGCCAAGTTGCCCAGGCTGGTCTCAAACCCCTGAGCTCAGGCAAGCCTCTTACCTCCAGCTCCCAAAGTGCTAGGATTATGGGTGTGAGCCACTGTGTCTGGCTCTAAATTCTATTTACAGATTTTATTTTATTTTATTTTTTTAATGACTTTTCTAATAGTATTTTTAAAATTAATCAATATTTTTTATTTTGGTATTGTGGGGTACAGTTAAGGGTTAGGTATACAAATATGTTTTGTTCAGGCACCCTTGTTGATAAGGGGTGTCTCCCCGTCCCCAGACAGATATTCACTACCATTAGTCTCACCTCCCTTCCCCTCCCTCCCCCGCCCATAGTTTCCCATCACTGTCAATCCTTTTCTTATAGTATTAACGATAGATGTTCAAGGTCCACTATATGAGTGAGAACATGTGATACTCAGATCTTTGTTTCTGTGAGAGGTCACTCAGTATTATAGACTCTAGTTCCATCCAGGTTTCTGCGAAATTCATGATTTTGTTCCTTTTTTATGGCTGTGTAGTATTCCATCTTGTATATGTACCACATTTTTTAAATCCAGTCCTCGTTTGATGGACAGCATGGTTGATTCCAGGTTCTTGCTATTGTGAACAGTGTTGCGATAAACATACCTGTGTAGGTATCTTTTTCATAGAGTGATTTGAGTTCTTTAGGGTATATTCCCAGTCGGGGGATTGCAGGGTCATATGGGAGGTCGATATTTAGACTTTTAGAAATCGCCACACTGTTTTCCACAGAGGTTGCACTAGTTTGCACTCCCACCAACAGTGTATAAGTGTTCCCTTTTCACCACATCCTCTCCAGCAACTGTTATTTTTTGAGTTACTGATAATTGCCATTCTGACTGGAGTTAGGTGTATCTCAGTGTGGTTTTGATTTGCATCTCCTTGATGATTAGTGAGGTCGAACATTCCTTCATGTGTCTGTTGGCTGCTTGGATGTCTTCCTTTGAGAAGTGACTGTTCATATCTTTTGCCCACTTTATAATGGGTTTTTTTTTTTTCTTTTCAGCACGTTTGAGTTCCTTGTAGATACAAGATGTTAAACCTTTGTTGTACCTGGAGTTGGCAAATACTTTTTCCCAGTCTGTAGGCTGTCTCCCTGCTCTCTTGATGGTTTCTTTGACTTTACAGAAGCTTGTCAGTTTAATGAGGTCCCACTTGTCTGTCTTATCTCTTATGACCTGTGGGTTTCAGTTTTTGTTCAGGAATTGGATTATGAGTGTGAGCTACTGTGTCCGGCTCTAAATTCTATTTACAGATTTTAAAAAAGAGTTTCATACATAAATAAATTCTTACAATTTGCTGGTAGATTATAATGATATTGCCTAAAACATAGGCTGATGAGAAAAGCAAAATATAGCATGATAATTTTAGTGCTTTATATACAGTAGCACCCTTACCTCAGGGCCTGTACCTAAACCCCAGCCTCCTCCACATGTACCCTTTCATCTGATCATCCTTTAAAAAACCCTTTGAAATAGATGTGTCCTTCCGGAATAGTTATTCCAGTTGTTTTTGGAGTAGTTTGAGTTGAAATCTTATGATGAACTATGGAATAAAATGTTTTTATTAACAGTGACAGGAATAAATGTATTTCATTGGCCATGTATTTGATGGTTTTTAGTATATGAATCAGAGTGTTTGGCAACCATCAGCACAATAAATTTGAGAACATTTTTGTCACCCCCCAAAAAAATCCATGTTTGGCCATGCGCGGTGGCTCAAGCCTGTAATCCCAGCACTTCGGGAGGCTGAGGTGTGTGAGATTGCCTGAGCCCACAGGTTCGAGAACAGCCTGGGCAGTTTGGCGAGACTTCATCTCTACAATAAATAAAAAAAATTAGCCAGGCATAGTAGTGTGTGCCTATAGTTCTGGCTACTTGGAAGGCTGAAGTGGAAGGATCACCAGAGCCCAGCAGGTCAAGGCTGTGGTAACCGTGAGCATGCTACTATACTCCAGCCTGGGCGACCAAGTGAGACTCCAACTCAAAAAGAAAGAAAGAAAGAAATTCCATGTTCATTTAGTGCCATTCCTGATTTTCCCTCCCCCCAGCCCTAGGCAACCAGTATTCTACTTTCTATCTCTATGGACGTTTTATATAAATGAAATCATAAAATATGTGGTCTTTTGTGACTGGCTTTTTTCACTTAGCGTAATGTTTTTATGATTCCTCCATTTAGTAGTGCATATCAGTACTTTTTTTTGCTGCTGAATAATATTCCGTTGTATCCTTTCTGTGTCTGTGGGTTGGCCTTCGATTTGATTTTTATGGGAAGTTGACCTGTAGGGAGGTTTCTACATTATCTCTTCACCTTGTCCTGGCCACTGGGCTGTCCTTGCTGCACCTGCTTTTAACTCACCTTTTGAGGAGGGAGCCTTCATTCCCTGTACCTCCAGTGTTTAGCACAATTTATTTTCATCTTAGTTGGTTTTCCTTTTTTTAATGAATCGAGGTCTCTGTCACATAGGCTGGAGGGCGGTGGTACGATCATGGCTCACTGCAGCCTTGATCTTCTAGGCTCAGGCGATTTCTTCTGTCTCAGCCTCCTGAGTGAGTAGCTGGGACTACAGATGTGCACTGCCATTCCCAGCTAATTTTTTTTTATTGGAAAATGTAGTTTATTTAGAAAGTAAATGTGAAAGGAAGAGGGAGAGGGATGGGAGGGCAGCTTAGGGAAACATGGTGGCCATAGCTCAAAGAGCCACAAGGCCTGGCCAGAGCTTAACAAAGCAATGGCCATTTTAAAATTTCTTTCTTTTTTTTTTTTTTTGAGTTGGAGTCTCACTCTGTCACCCAGACTGGAGTGCAGTGGCTGCTCCTGGCCACTGCAGCCTCAACCTGCTGGGCTCCGGCTATCCTTCTGCCTCAGCCTTCCAAGTAGCTGGAACTATAGGCACACGCTATCACACCCGGCTGATTTTTTGATTTATTGTAGAGATGAGGTCTCACCGAGTTGCCCAGGAGGTTCTCGAACCTGTGGGCTCAGGCAATCCACTCACCTCAGCCTCCCAAGGCACGGGATTACAGACTGAGCCACTGAGCCTGGCTAAATTTCTTATTAAAAAAGAAAGAAATAATAATACATAAATAATACATAGGGCTTGCTGTGTTGCCTAGGCTCGTCCATTTTTTATTCCTGTACTGTACCCTCTTATCACTTTAGCATATTTCAGAAGTGTAAGAGCAGTGGCTGGGAGGGCATTCAGGGGCTAGAGGCAAGAGTTCCAGGGGCCAGGATCTCAATTCAGCTGACTTTGGCCAAGCTGGGTGATTTTAGATAGATGGTTTACTACCCATGTTTAAAAAAATTTGACTCCCTTTACATCTTGTTTCAGGTTCCAAGTGTTCAGGATTCCATAGCTGCTTCACTTGTGCTTGTGGTCAGCCTGCATTTGCCCATGACACAGTAGTGGAAACTAAGCAAGAAAGACGGGCACAAGGGAAGCCAGTGGGACAGGATGTTCCATATGCAGCAATGGGAGGATTAACTGGTTTCAGCTCATTGGCAGAAGGCTACATGCGGTTAGATGACAGTGGAATTGGTAAGTGATGGTCTATGAGCTTGTGAGCTTCTCCTACTGTCCTTATGTGTGCTAACAGTAGCAAGACCTTATATTTGTTAAGTGCTTTTTAGTCATCATGTTTTTTTCAGAAAGCATTCATTTGGCTTTTTTTTTTTAAAGAAAGTTTCTAGTGCCACTATACAATATATCATCATTATAGAAAATTTAGAAATCACAGGATAAAGAGCACTCCTACCCGATATTTGTACTCAAATTCCAGTCCACATCCCCATTATTTGTGATAACTGAATAGTTTTGCTTGTATTTGATATAATGCAGTTTACCTGTTACCCTATTGTACATGATTTTTGGTATTATAGCCATGTCATTTGTTCTTGTGTTTATATGAACATGCATGTAATTACATCTATAGTAAAGCATGTCTGTACATGTGTGCACACACATATCTCTTCTTGCATATATATATGTTTTAGCTAATACAGGAAAAGGGTTAATAAGATATATCCCAAACTATGAGCGGTAGCTGTATTCTTCTGAGAGTTGAGTGGGATTGGAGAGCAGCCTATATTTCCTATCTACTTAAACACTTCTGTATGTGAGGAATTTTTTTTCTTTTTTTGCAAGAAGCATGTGTTCATATTTTTTCATTTAAAAATTGCATAAATGCAGAAGTACATTTTCATGTAGAAGATTGAAACAATAGAAATGAAGTCAAAAGTCCCCTTGGACACTTCTTTTTATCTGATTCTGTCTCGGAGGGTTTTTTGCTTTCATCAGTTTATTTCTCTCTTTCACATACACTATTACAGTTTACTTTTTAATGTTTTTAAAATTTATTGATCTATTCTTTTAGAGATGAGGGTCTTGCTGTGTTGCCCAGGCTGAATTTAAACTCCTGGGGCTCAAGTAGCTGGAACTATAGGTGAACACCACCATGCCTGGATTTACTTTTTTTTTTTAAACTTAGAAAAGTTTTGAAGGCCTCTAATGTCAAGGTACACAAATTGATTTTATTCTTTTTAACTGCTGCACAGCATTTCGCACTACAGATATAGCAATTTATTTAACCATTTCCTTGTTTGTGGCATTTAGATTTCTATCTTTTTTGCCATTATAAAGAATCTTGCCAAGAAATGCTTGAAATTGCTTCCTTGAATCCTTGTATGAATTAGACTCTAGATATAGAGAAGTAAAACTGTTGTGTTGAAGCATGTTAACATGTGAAATTTTAGTACATTCTGCCAAATTGTCCTTCAAAAATGTTATACTTGTTTTTTCTTCCTCTAGTGATGTTTTGGCTTACCTAGTTCCTCACTCTTAGGCTAATCATTGATGTAATTAAGCTTTTTTTTTTTTTTTGCTAGCCTGGTGTGTGAAATTGTTATTGTGTTTCAATTTTATTTCCCTAATTATTAGTGAAATTACAATTTTCTGGTATTTATTGGCCATTTCACTTTCTTTGAATTACCTGTTCAAGTGCTTTGCACATTTCCTGTTTTTATCTTTTCTCCTTGATTTATAGGAAATCTTTTTATATATTCTGTATAACAATTCTTTGTTATTTATTTTGCAGATATTTTCTCCCCATCTGTAACTTGTATTTTAATCTTACATTTTTTTTGCAATTAAAAATTTTTGGAGACAGACCTTTCCTATTTCAATTTTTTAATTTTTATTTTTTTAGTTGGAGTCTCACCCTGTCACCCAGGCTGGAGTGCAGTGGCACACTCATGGCCACCCCAGTGTTGATGGGCTGGGCGCTGGTGATCCTGCCACCTCAGCCTTCCAAGTAGTCGGAACTACAGGCGTGTGCTACCATGCCCGGCTAATTTATTTTTATTTTTATTTTTACTGTAGAGACGAGGTCTCACCAAGTCTCCTGGACTGGTCTCGAATCCACAGGCTCAGGCAATCCACTTGCCTCGGCCTCCCAAAGTGCTGGATTACAGGCTGAGCCACCAAGCCCAGCCCGTTTCATTTTTCTAAAGCAGGTTCTTCTGTATTTTATGTAAATACTTTTTTGTTTAGCTTTTTCATATATTTATAATTTATTTTTTGTTAAATGTCCTAACTTCAGTTTTTGTCTAAATTGATGGCCAGTTATTCAAACATCATTCTTTTCCAAATAATTTGAAACATTATCATATTCTATCACACTCTCTATTTGTGTCATTGGCCTATTTTTCTATCTTCTGCCAACATAACTTTTTAAAAAACTATTATAGCTTCATGGTGTGTTTTGATACTTGTTATGGTAAATTTCTCCTGTTTGTGTTCATTTTGAAAGATTTCTTGATGTTTTTCTTTTCTAAGTGATTTTATTACTAGCTTGCTCTACTCCGTAAATACACTCTTTTGGAGTTTTCATGGGTGCATGGTTATATCAGGTTCATGCAACAGCTGCAGAAAATGCAATTCCCAGTGGCAAAAAATAATGATGTTGATGATTGCAGCTTTGTTCTTACAGGAGTTGCCTTAACCACTTCACATATATTTCCTCATTTAATCCTCACAGTAACTTTATGAGTTAGATTGTTAGTCTTATTTTACTGATGAGGAAATTCAGCCAAAAGAAGTAAAACAACTTGCTTTGTGTTATTCAGCTAGTCTGTATTAGGGTTGGGCTCAACCCAAAGATTGCTCTGACTCCTTAGTCTGCCTCGTTATTGTCTCTTTCTGTGCAGCTACCATTGTACAGATTGGTAGTTCTGTACCATCCTGTCTTCATTACTGCAGCTTTATAATTTATGACTTTATTTTATTCAGAATTTTCCTGACTTCTTAATTATTACCTTTTAGTTTTTTCAGAACGTTGGCATTATTTTGTGAAGTTCTGAAAACTCTCTATTATTTTAACTGATATCTCATTGAATATGTGGATTAATGTAGAAAGACTTTTTTTTTAAAGAGATGGGCTTTTGATCTATTGACAAGGCTGAAGTGTAGTGAAGCAATCATAGCTTACAGTAGCATTGAACTCCTGCCCTCAAGGAACCTGCCTCAGCCTCACAGGTAGCAGGGATTATAGGACTGAGCCACCATGCCTGGCTTAGAATTGATCTTTTAAAATATTGTGTCTTGGCCGGGCTCTGTGGCTCAGCCTGTAATCCTGCGCCTTGGGAGGCCGAGGTGAGTGAATTGCCTGAGCCCTCGGGTTTGAGCCCCGCCTGGGCAACTTGGCGAGACCTCATCTCTACAATAAATCAAAAAAATTAGCCGGGCATGGTAGTGTGCGCCTGTAGTTCCAGCTACTTGGAAGGCTGAGGCGGAAGGATCGCTGGAGCCCAGCAGGTCGAGGCTGCGGTGGCCAGGAGCGGCCACTGCACTCCAGTCTGGGTGACAGAGTGAGACTCCATCTCAAAAAAAACCCCCCAAAAACAAAAAAAAATATTGTCTTCATTTATTTGTCTTTTTCTGTGCAGCTGAGTGGAATTCAGAAGTTGTCTTCCCAGAAGTTTTGCGCAATGCCTAAGTTATTTCTAGGTATTTAATCGTTCTTTTCATGGGTATCACATATGAAATTTTTTCTTCCTTTATATTTTCTGTCTAATTATTATTTGTTTATAAAAAAATGTTTTCTGCTGTTTTTGTTATGTCTTATTATTTAATCAAGGGTTTTTAACTAATTGGTTAGGTTTTTTGTGCAAGTAATGATCTTTTGCCTCTTCCTTTTCAATATTTGTAACTCTTTATACTCTTGACTAATCAAAATGGCTTGTACTTTTAGAACAATGCTAAATAATAGTGGTACTCATTGGCATCTTTACATTGTACTGACTTTTAGTGTTTTATCACTTGTGTCTTCATTGTACAGTCATGCATTGTTTAACAATGGGAATACATTCTGAGAAGTATGTTGTCAGGAGATTTCGTCATTGTGCTAACATAAGAGAATACTTACATTAACCTAGATGGTACAGCCTACTACACACCTAGGCTGCATGCCATAGCCTGTTGCTCTCAGACTGCAGACCTATACAGCATGGTACTATATTGAATCCTGTAGGCAGCTGTGACACAACAATAAGTATTTGTGTATCTAAACATAGAAAAGGTAAAAATACAATATAAAATTTTAGAAGGTACACTTTTATAGGCCAGTTCTGTTATAATCTTATGGGCCCACCATCGTATACGTCATGGTCAACCGATGATCACATCTTATGCAACACATAAAAGTATAAAGAAAGAAAACCTCCCCCTTTGGCCCCTGAAGGAAGGTGGGGTAAAGAAAGGTGAGAGTAAGGAAAGAAAAGTAAGATGTTTTTGTCCTGATTTCATGTGTGGAGGAGCCCAGGGGCAGAGGACTTATGCTGTATTAGACAAATAGATGCCTGGACAGAGGTGCTCCCTTGCTGGAAGTTGATTCCTTTTTGATGTGGAAGAAGTCCATAATATCCTGCTCTTGGGGGTGCTGGAAAGGCAACTGAGCTGTCAGGCAGTGGGTCTGCCATACATCTGTTGTAGCAGGGGGCAAGGTAACATCAAAGCAGAGCTGGAGGTGGGCCAGTTCTGGGACATTCGATAAAAGAGGTGATGGGCATTGAAGGGGTCTATACTTCTAATGAGAGCAAGCTTGAGGCTACAGACCCTATCAAGCTGAAAGCCCGAATTGTAAGTTTCACCAGCCTTGGGCATTTAAGATCAGTAGCAAGTGCAGCCACCGGAGAACAGCATGAGGACCCACACCCCTTCTCTTTTGTGCCCACACGTCACATGAGAAAGTAGCCAGGGGCAGGTGGAGGATGGGGGAGACTGAGCAAATGTCACACACTCTTTACGTTTTAAGATAGGACTAAACACTTACTGCCTCCCCTCGCCCTGTGGGATAGGGATAGGGGTATGGGTGAGGTGGTGGTCTGTGAAGAACACAGAGCAGTTGTGCATTTTCTCTGCAACTTCTTTCCTTCTGTTCCAAGGAAGTATTTAGCAGTTGTTCTTTGTAACTTGTGGTTTTGGGTAGTTGATGTTTTCTCATTCACTGAAAAAGGAGCTTTCTTCTTTATTTTTCTACTTTGTTTTTAGTTTCCTAGTGAGGAATAGAGTAAAAGTACAGCTATTCTTCCCTCTTCAGCAGGAGAGATTCTTTATTGTGAATGTCTGCTTTTGATAGTGTTTTGTAACTATATTTGAGTATTATACTTATGTGCTAACATACAATTATATTAGTGCATAATATATTTTTTCTGTGAGAAAGTTCTCAGAAATGTGTTGAGAAATGCAAAAATACTTTGACCCAATCGCCTCTTTATATTGTTGATACAAATCTTTAAAAATTTTTTATGGAAAGGATTTTCTAATGATTCTGCTGAGATTCCATTTTATTTCACATTAGAAGTAATAACACTTCTGTACCCTTGTCAAAGTTTAGTTTTTATTCTCCATATATTTTGTTCCCAGGTGCACCTTCAGTTGAGTTTTTAGAATCTCCCATTACGGCCATGGATCACCCATTTCTAAAAGCATCTCAAGCATCATCTAGCTCTTCTCCAGAGGCATTGACAGATGGTAATGAAATTAAATTTTGAACTATTTTTGAATGTAGTAAATAAGAATACAGAGCACTGAGTTCTTTTCTAGGCTTTTCTCTTCCATTATTACCACAATTTAACTTCAAGTGAATCTTTCATTTTACTTTCTTTTATATTGGCCACACACCGAGAAAAAGCAAAGCAACTTCATTATGTGTTGGGAGAAAAATAGCTAAATCTGCAAATTTTGAGGATTCTGATAATACTATAATTTGAAGGTGTCAACCTTATTCTGGTACATGTTGTTACTCTGGTGTTTGGATAAGATGGCCCTCTGGTGGACGGATTGTCCTTGGGTTCTTCCAAAGGATGTGATCCAGTGATAACCATAGGTCAGGCAGTTTTATCAATTATAAATTAAGAGCAAGTAGAATTCATTTTTAAGTCCTAGTATTTTATATTTCCTTTATTGAAAACAAGAATAAAAGCATCAAAGAACGAATTTGTATGGTTTATTAGGTCTTTAATATTCTAAAATATTTTTAAATGAGAGTTTTCCTTGATTTATCTGTTCTTGTCATACACTCCCACTTTCCCCACAAGGGATTTTAAGGCTGCTTACAAGAACAGCATACAATGAAGTACATAGTGATAAAATATAGATAAAAGTGAGAAATCAAAACCAAGAAAAAGGACACAATTGTGGCAACTTTCAAGGTTGATGTAATTAATTACTGCATTAACCTTCAGCTTTGACCAAGTATAGTGGCAACCTAGGTGCCTAGGAAGATGCAGTCAGTTAAATACTTTTCCTTATTAGAAGGGAGAAAGCCTGAGTTCCTCAGTGCTAATGAATATTACACTAACACTGGATTTTAAAGAAATCTGTATAGTGACCCTCCGTGATGCAGTGGTGAAGGTCCTCAAAAGCCTTTTTTTTTTTTAAAGCAGATACAGCAGATGCTGATGTGGGGTCCGAGTGTTTGATTCATGGCACCGACACACAATTTACCAAGAGAGAGGTTTATTAGCCAGGTTTGACTGGCCAAGGCCACCCACCAGACTCACAGGTCTCAGGTGAGGGCCCCACACTGCTGCAGGGGCCTTTCTTAAATAGGCAAAAGCCCGCCTAATCCACAAGGCCGTTATAATTCCAATTCGAACAACACAAAGCCCACCAGAAGAGGGGCTTGCCCACCACAATTAAAACAGAAAAGCCTGCCAGAATTGGAAAGGGGCTTATCGAACAACACTCACACACTGCCAGCAGGGGTTACAGAAGCAGAAAAAGCTGGTTAACTTATCTAACATAGCCAGGGGCTTCAAAGTAGGGCATTCTTTCCAGGGTTTCCAAGAATTACTAAGTTTTAGGGGAGAGGTCACAGCACACAGTTTCAGCATACTTAATATATGAGGTTATAGTTTCATTACATTTCACATAATTCATCACACTTAATATATAAGGCTTCATACCGGTTCCATGCAATTCATCACCTCTTATTTCTCTTGCTTATTTCTGATAGTCACTTTTTATAAGAATGGCAGTATACCATTGTACCAGATAAATGACAGTATACTATTAAAATTTAACTCGGGTGGGCTCAGTGGCTCAACCTGTCATCCCAGCACTTTGGGAGGCCGAGGCGATGGATTGCCTGAGCCCACGGGTTCGAGACCAGCCTTGGCAACTTGGCGAGACCTCGTCTCTTACAATAAATCAAAAATTAGCTGGCCGTGGTAGCACGTGCCTGCAGTTCCAGCTACTTGGAAGGCTGAAGTGGAAGAATTGCCGGAGCCCAGCAGGTTGACGCTGGGGTGGCTGTGAGTGTGCCACTGCACACTCATTGAAGGTAAGTCAAATTGTCCAACATGACCCAGGGATAGACCCATAGTTTCCAGAGGAATGACTAGATGGCACACATTCTAAGCAGCCTTCCTTATTTTATTTTTCTCGTAAGGCTTTTATTAAAGATAGCAGGGCATGGTTGTACTCTGTGGTGATTGTGTATAGTTACTTGTTTTTATGTTGCTGATTGAAGGTAAATGCATTCATATGCTTTAGGATCTAGATGAACAGGTATTCAGGTTGATGCTCTGTTTTGGAAATGAAAGAACCCAATGAAGACTTTCACTTGCAGTGAAGGGAACTTTCCCAAGAAATTACACTCTTGGGATGCTCACCAAGAAAACCAGATTTTTCCTACTGAAGCAATTTTAAATTCCTTCCAGCACATACATTAGTGCTTGATCTGTTTTACAAAGTAAGTACTATGAAAAATGGCTAAAATATTTTAGTTTTGAAAAATTTTGAAGCTGGTAATATCATCACTATGGTTGCCTATACAAAGCCTCAGTCATTAAGTGTGTGCATATCTCATAAAGGATAACATGGAGTTCTAGTTATAAAATGTAAAAAGTAGTTGGGCAAATTGAGTGTATTCTTATTTATTTTTAGTCAGAGTCTCACTCTCTTACCTAGATTAGAGTGCAGTGGCACGATCACAGCTACTGTAGTCTGGACTTCCTGGGCTCAGGAGATTCTTCCTCCCAAGTAGCTGGGACTACAGGCATGTGCCATGCCCGGCTATTTATCTGTTTGTTTGTTTATTATAGAGAAAAAGTCTTGCCATGCTACCCAGGCTGGTCTTGAACTCCTGGACTCAGGCAGTCCTTTTGCCTCAATCTCCCGAAGTGTTGGGATTATAGGCATGAGCCACAAAACTAAATGTACTCTTATGTAGAATAGCTGTGTGAAGTCATTTAGTATGAGCTGTTGAATATTTCACAAATGTATGCCAGTGAAAATGACTTTTGTACTGTGATGCCATTCTTTTTATTTTTACATTTTTAATTTTAAATATGTGGGGTACAATTCAATGTTAGGTATACAAATGTTCATTATGCAGGTACCCTTGTTGATGAGGTGTGCCTTCCCCCTCCCCTGGCAGTGTCCCACTACTGCCGATCCCTTTCTAACAGTTGTACGATTGTTGTTCAAGTTCTGCTTATGAGTGAGAACATGCGATACTAGGTTTTTTGTTTCTGTATGTATCGATCACTCAGTGTTATAGACTCTAAGTCCATCCAAGTTGCTGAAAAGTTCATAATTTTGTCCTTCTTTATGGCTGCATAATACTCCATCATGTATATGTACCACATTTAAAAAATCCAGTCCTTTTTCGATGGGCAGCATGATTGGTTCCATGTTGTTGCTACTGTGAATAATGCTGCAGTAAACATGCATGTGTGGTTATCTTTTTCATAGGTGATTTGAGTTCCTCTGGGTGTATTTCCAGTAGGGGGATTGCAGGGTTTTATGGGAGGTCAATTTTTAAATCTTTTAGTAATTGCCACACTGTTTTCTGCAGAGGCTATACTAGTTTACACTCCCAGCAACAGTGTAGAAGTATTCCCTTTTCACTGATGCCATTCTTTTTATAAAAGAATAAGGTGGTAGGATTAATGATCCATTTAGGCCACTTCTGGTTTGAAAAATAAAACATTGTCACCTAGCAGGAAGAAACTCTTCTTTCTGTTTTTTATTTCATGGGAATATATGATGATATAAATATATTACTTAGACTTTTTTTTTCCTTTTAGCTACAAGTAGTCAAGTTTCTTCCTTAAGGAGACCTGAAGAGGATGACATGGCTTTCTTTGAAAGACAATACCAGGAAAGGGTAAGTTTTTGAGGAAATCTACTTGCATTAAATATTTACTTGTAACAAAACACTGTAAAATGGTTATATATCAAATGTGGAACAGGCTGAAGGTGGGAAATAATTTATAAAGTCCTTGCTTGTAGCTGGCATTAGGCCTTGAGACTTATTTAGAATAATTCAGACAAATAGGACTAATTCATAATATATTTAATACACTGGATGATTTATGAAGGTCAGAAACATTGGTTAAATACACAGATTGGTCAGTGATAAACACCAATAGCAGATTTGTAAATTATAGGTATTCTGAACTCTTAATATATATTTTTTCTTAGAAGCTTTTAGGAATATCCAGGCTCAAACTGAAATTACTCTGCATCCTTTAAGAAACAAAACAGTAAACATAAACATATTTTAACAATTTCCGGGGCTTAACAGCTGTAGTCTTGATGTGTTCACAGTTTTAAGTAATGGTCATTTTTATCAGTTTTCCACCAGAGTGTAAATGCCATGGAGATAAACATAGTATTTTATTCATCCTTGTATTTTCCCAGTACTTAGTACAGTACCTTGTACTCAGTAAATTTTCAGTAAATATTTATGGAAAAGTAAGACTGGGTGCAGTGACTCATGCCTGTAATCCCAGCACTTTGTGAGACCTAGGCGAGAGCATTGCTTGAGTTCAGGAATCTGAGACCAGCCTAGGCAACATAGTGAGACCTTGTCTCTATAAAAAAAAATCAAAAAATTAGTTAAGTGTGATGGTGTGCACCTGTAGTCCCAGCTACTTGGGAGGTTGATGCAGAGGGATTGCTTGAGTCCAAGAATTTGAAGCCAGCCTAGGCAATATAGGGAGACCGTGTCTGTACAAAAAAATAAAAAACAAAAATTAGCCAGGCTTGGTGGCATAAACCTGTAGTAGTCCCAACTATTCGGGAGGCTGAGACAAGAGGGTCATTTGAGGCCAGTCGAGGCTGTAGAGAGCCAGGATTGTGCCTCTGCACTCCAGCCTGGATGACAGAGTGAAACCTTGTCTCAGAACAAAACAAAACCCAAAACTACAAAAAAGCCTAAACCTAAGTGACTTCTTGTGAACTGACATGTACCAGATGCACTATTAGTACTTGTATTTTTCTGAGTGTGTGCAAGAATGATATGAGTATATGGTTTCTGAATGAGGTTCCCAAAAACTCAAAGAGGAGAGAGAAGGAAGAAAGGATGGGGAAGAGACAGAGATGAGATTAATTTGATTTTATTATGGGAATTTTTATTACCTTCCTGCAGTTTTACAGGATTCAGTAGACTGGTTTTACCAGGTCTCTTCTGATTTCTTGCTGTAATTCCTGTCACTTCAGAAGGTTGGAGTCCTGGCCTCCATCTACCATACCCCTATTTCCTCTCCCCTTCTCTTGCGGGTGCAAGGCAGTGATGCCACCTCTGGAAATTGGGGTGTGTGAGTGTGAGAGGTGGTGAGAGGCGGGTGGACTTTGTGTTCTCCAGGGTCTTTAATCCCACGGAGAAGGTCTGTACCTGTCTAAAAAGTCAGAAGGCCACTTCTTAGGGTATTTGTGCTTCTTTTTTGCTTCAGCCTTAATGGCAGGGGGAAAGACCTTCAGTAAAGTAACTGTGGGAAGTAGAAAATGGAGTTGTGGGAAAACATCTTTAAAGCGGTCCATGTTCCAGAGATGACCCAGCTGGATAAAATGTATTCTGGAACTCTGTAGAGAATGTGTGTAGACTGGGTGTCAGGTTAGGCATTTAAACTTTTTCAACTTTTGATTTTAATTTATTATTTTCTCTAAAGCAGTATTCATTTATGTGTCATTAAAATGCTTCTGTAAAGTTAAAAATCAAACCATTTAAAATATGCAATTATGTTCCTTTGTTGTATTTTGACTTTCATATTTAGCAGCTTAATAACTGTGGAATGGCTGTGGATAAATAAGACATGAATCCAAATGAGGTTTGTCCAACCTTTTTTTCTTTAGAATGATTTACAAATTATTATATCAATAAATATTTTAAATTTACAGATAAAATTGGAAAGGACTGCTAAGAAGAAAGGAAAAGCTCCTTTGCCATCAACGACAAAACCTTCATGAAGACTGTTGGAGAATTAAAGCCGTCAGCCAAATGTGTCTTTTTCATGTTTATTTAAATGTAATAATACAGTTTATTATTTCACACATTATTTACTTTTTACTGTATGAATTTCTTTTGATTGTTTCCTTAATTTATTTGAATAAGTAAAATGCCTTCAAAATTTATGATTTACTACTTTGTATATACTTTTTCTCTCTCCTAACAAATAAGGTTATTTTTATATGACTCAAAAACCTGAAAGTACAGTAAATATTTTTAGTATGTCATAATTTAACTTTTTCATGATTTTTTTTTGAGTTGGAGTGTCACTCCATCGCCCAGGCTGGAGAGCAGTGTCACGCTCACTGCCACCTCAGTGTCAACCTGCTGGGCTCCAGCGATCCTTCCACCTCAGCCTTCCAAGTAGCCGGCTATAGACTACAGCTATCACGCCCGGCTAATTTTTGATTTATTGTAGAGATGAGGTCTCAGCAAGTTGCCTGGGCACTTCTTGAACCTGTGGGCTCAGGCAATACCCTCACCTTGGGCTCCCAAAGTGCTAGGATTACAGGCTTGAGCCATGTGCCCAGCCTTTTTCAGGATTTTTTTTTTTTTTTTTTTTTGTTGGAGTCTTACTCTGTCGCCCAGACTGGAGTGCAGTGGCACACTCCCGGCCACCGCAACCTCGACCTGCTGGGCTCCGGTGATCCTTCTGCCTCAGCCTTACAAGTAGCTGGAACTACAGGCATGCACTACCACGCCCAACTAATTTTTTTATTATTATTTATAGAGATGAGGTCTCACCAAGTTGCCCAGGTGGGTCTTGAACCCACGGGTTCAGGCAATCCACTCACCTCAGCCTCCCAAAGTGCGGGATTACAGGCTGAGCCACCGAGCCCAGCTAGGATATTTTTAAAAATTACAAGCTATTCAGAGTTTTGAACAAACATGAGTCACCTTTTCATCCAAAATAGTAAGTTAAAATCAATTATTTTTATTTTTTCAAACTTTGTAATACTTATTTATGTTTTTATTTTTATTTTTATTTTTTTGAGTTGGAGTCTCACTCTGTCACCCAGACTGGAGTGCAGTGGCCACTCCTGGCCACTGCAGCCTCGACCTGCTGGGCTCCGGAGGTCCTTCCGCCTCAGCCCTCCAAGTAGCTGGAACTACAGGCACGCGCTACCACGCCCAGCAAGTTTTTGATTTATTGTAGAGATGAGGTCTCACCAAGTTGCCCAGGTGGGTCTCGAACCCACAGGCTCAGGCAATTCATTCACCTCAGCCTCCCAAAGTGCGGGATTACAGGCTGAGCCACTGAGCCCAGCTAGGATATTTTTTAAAATTACAAGGTATTCAAAGTTTTGAACAAACATGAATCACCTTTTCATCCAAAATAGTAAGTTAAAATCAATTTTTTATTTTTTCAAACTTCGTAATATTTATGTTTTTAAATAAAAAACTTTTAAAATGATACAACCATTTTCTAGTGCTATCTACTGATTTCTAAGTTTTAAGTTGTACTGTTAACTACCCATGGTCTGTAACTGTTTTGGACACCTCTTTTATGCCACTTCAAATCCTCTTGGCTCCATTTCTTTTTTTTTTTTTTTTTGAGTTGGAGTCTCACTCTGTCACCCAGACTGGAGTGCAGTGGCTGCTCCCAGCCACTGCAGCTTCGACCTGCTGGGCTCCGGCGATCCTTCCACCTCAGCCTTCCAAGTAGCTGGAACTACAGGCGCGCACTACTACGCCCGGCTAATTTTTTGATTTATTGTAGGCAATCCACTCACCTCAGCCTCCCAAAGGCGCGGGAGGCTCCATTTCTTATGCCAGTACTTCTATGAAACACTCCCAAGCTAGCTTCTGACAGTTTCACATGAAAGCCATTTGATAGTACCTTGGCTTGGGCCCATGTCATGGCTCTCCTGCTTCCTTCCTCAGGGGATCCTCTAACACCGTGGCTTGGGATGCCCACTGGACCCCCATTGTATCCTGTATGTGCAGCCCAAAGACGTAGGGGAGCTAATGACCTTAGGGCCACACTTGACTAATGGGAGGTGGGACCCAGTAGATAAATACTCTCCCTTCCGTCTGCTGAAATGTGTTTCAGAACTTCCTCAGAAAATCCCATGGCATTGAGCACTAGTCACCCATAGCAGTGGCCAACTCAGTTGTATGTCCTTATGTAGCTTTCTCTTTGGCCCGTCTCCACTCCCCCATCCCTTGCTCTGGCTCCCTCGGATCACTTTCCAAATAGATGACCTGTATGAGAACATTTGTCTTAGGCTTTGTCTGTGGGCAGTGAGTAAACTCAGGCTGAGGTGGTTGGTACCAGGAACAGCTTTACCTTTGAAAGTGAACAATCAGGATGGGATTCTGTGACTAGATCAGTTACTGCAGTGGATTTGGATGAGGTGCAGGTGGAGGAGGGAGTGTTAGGTTATGCAGTGGGTGTATCATTAGAGTGGAATGAGATGCCTGGGAATTATAAAGATTTAGGTGATGGTTAGCTATTATGTGCTTTAGAAATCTTAGAAAATGGCATAGGCTTATGTTAGCCACTTAAGGCATGCAGTGTAAGCCAGAGTCCCTCTGTAGCACTCTTTAAGGAAACTCTCATTTCCCACAGATGCAGGGCAGACTGTGCAGGAAATCAGGTCCAAATCTAATAGTAAAGGTGGAAAGGTCACAGAGGAGACTGAATGCACAGCCTCAGTAGTCTCCAACAAAGCATGCTGACAGGAAAAGAATAGAACCCTAACTCCTGGGATGGGGACATTTGTGATGGTGAGCTGGAGCACCGTTGAACCCTCAGGGTTCCTTGAACTTGTGAGCTGGCACAAGAAGTGCCCTCCAAGTTTCTAGAGAATAGACTGACCTTGTCTTGAGCTCCTGCAAAGGCTTTATCTGAGGCAGCTGCATCACAGTGTGACACTTGTCCTCAAGACCCATCCTTGCTACCTCTCACTGACTCCAAAGTAATAACTAGGATCAAATCTCAGCATACCCAAAATTGGGAAGTGCAGTCCTTTCTCTAGGAGGATAGGTTTCACTCTGAATAAACTACACTGGGTAAAATTTATTGGCAGGAACTCCAGAAACATGTCTGGGAGTAGATCTTGAAGGTATTGTATCAAGGGTTGGGGGTGGAATAGAAGCCTTAATAGGGGAGAGTGACATGGGTGCACTCATTCAGGACACATTAGTTTCCTGGCAAGGATGTCTGGAGTTGGTCCTGACACACTGCAAGGATGGCATATGGAAGATATGGTGGGTATGATAGAGGTTTTTTTGGCATAGTATTGAGGAATCGTTCAGAAAGCTCAGGGAAGTGGGAATTAAGAATGAATTTGTTGCATGAAACTGGAGAAGCTACCACCTGACTTTTCCCTGCGAAGTTCCAGATGATACTCATAACTAAGGCAACAAGAAATGTAACAGTGAAGAGTATACTGGAAACTTTGAGAAGCTTGGCAGTGGTTGACCTTTACAGGTGCTATGATTGATGATGGTGCTGTCATGATACGGGGCTCTGCAGTATCAGTGTAGAAGATGGTGGGATGCAGAAATGTTGAAGGTCAAGTTGTGGAACTTAATTGTCAGAAGCTCAGTGGACATAATGAACTTAATGGATGCTTTGGCATGGATTTGTGAATAAGTGAAGTTCATGATGTTACGAGGGGCAAGATAGAAAGCTGATCAGGATGTTATTTGACTTGTATAACTGCTTGCCCCCACCCCTCAAAAAAAATTGAGAACTGTCAAGGAGAAGGCTGATATAATTGTGGGAATGGAAAAAAACCACAGTTTCTTATTCAGTTTTCAGATCTAAGGTAGTGGAGGCCCATGATGGAAGGGGAGCTCAGATGCCCTTGAGAAAGGATCCTTGATATGTTTGATAAATATCCCCTAACCTTTCCTTAAAGGAGCAGTCATGTGCCATCATTTACCACTAACTATGCAGTGGATAAAGAGGAATACTCAACTTTTTCAACAAAGGACTGTTGGATACAGTGTCTAAACTCACATGGATCCCAAAGGACAAAAAGACCATTGGGTTCAATGGTTAGCAAGTCAGGTTTTATGGAAGCCCAGTGATAAATGGAGTCCTGGCCAAAGTCCATCTCATAGTGGGTAAAATGGGCCTGGTCCCACTCTGTTTATGTCTGTAGTCTCTAAGTATAAATACCTGGGATAGGTACACTTTGTTTTTTTTTTTTTTTGAGTTGGAGTCTCACTCTGTCGCCCAGACTGGAGTGCAGTGGCCGCTCCCGGCCACCGTAGTCTCAACCTGCTGGGCTCTGGTGATCCTTCTGCCTCAGCCTTCCAAGTAGCTGGAATTACAGGCATGCGCTACCACGCCGGCTGATTTTTTGATTTATTGTAGAGATGAGGTCTCGCTGCCCAGGCGGGTCTTGAACCCGCAGGCTCAGGCAATCCACTCACCTCAGCCTCCCAAAGGCGCGGGATTACAGGCTGAGCCACCAAGCCTGGCAATAGGTACACTTTGAAGCTGATGGAACCCTTGGGTCTACACTGATAGTTCTTGTGTCTTGCCCAGGGCACCTTAGATGCTGCAGGACAAAATTAATGACCTAGGGACCTTCCTTGGCCAATGGGTCATGTAGACATAAATTCCCAATACCTCTCAGATGGTTCATATCATAAAGCATATCCCCTGACTACTTGAAAGAGGAAATAAAAGTACTTTTTAATTGAATGACAGTTGAAAACACAGCATGGTAATATTTGTGGGTGCAGCTAAAGGAGTACTTAGAGAGAAAGTTATAGCACCAAATGCCTATATTAGTAAAGAAGAAAGATCTCAAATCAGTGACCTCTCAGCCTTTAGCTTAAGGAACTAGAAAAAGAAGAGTAAATGAAAACTAAAATAAATGAGAAAAAAAGGAAACTAATAAAGACCAGAACATAAATTGAAATAGAAAACAGAAAGGCAATAGAGAAAATCAGTAAAACCAAAAGCTGGGTTTTGACAAGACCAATAAAATGGATAAAACTCTAGGCTGACTAATACTCTAGGCTGACTAATTAGTGAGAGAGATAAGAGATACAAATTACCCATATGAGGAATTGGAGTGGTGACATCACTACAGATCCTACAGATGTAAAAGGATACTAGGGAATGTTATAAATAACTGTATGTCAATTATTTTGATAACGTAGATGAAATGGACAAATACCTTGAAAAACACTGCATTTGTAAACATGGAAGTACGTACTCCTTCTGGAATCTTTAAGGATCGTTCCAATATGGTCATGGAAATTACAGGGAGGCATTTGAAATTAAAGGGTAACTCACAAGTTCCAGAAAAGGGAGGCATGGCATGCTGTGCAGGGAGCCATATGGGAGGAGTGAACTCCAAGGGAGTGTGCAAATGCCTAAGCAGGTGGGGAGCTGAGGGAGTGGGAACCTGTGGGAAAGCACCTTTACTGGGAGTCAGAGCAAAAAACACAAGCAAAAGGTGTTAGGAGATTTCAGAGGTACTTTTGAAAGTTACTAGGTCACAGTCAAGGGAGAGCAAGAAGGGGAACTTATGGCAGGAACTAGCCTTATTACACTGGTATACCCGGTCAGTTGGACAAGGTGCTTACAGCCTGTTTGGGGGGATGGATGTTGAAGCATCAGGAAAATGCAATGTTTAAAAAACACAAACTGTCAAACTCACTCAACAATAAACAGATAACTCATTTCTATTAAAGAATTGGAACTTGTAATTAAGCTCCCCACCACAAAGGAAATTCTAGGCCCAGATGGCTGTGCTGTGAATTTTACCAAATATTAAAGGAATAAAGAAAATTCCAGAAAATTGAAGTTGGGAATTCTTTATAACTTTTTCTGTATGACCAGCATTACACTGACAGCAAAACTAGACAAAGACTTTACAAGAAGGGAAAATTTCAGACGAATGTCCCTCTTGAATATAGATGCAAAAATTCTTAAAAGTTTTTGCAACTTGAATATAAGAATATATAAAAAGGACAATATGTCATGGTCAAATGGGTTTTATCCAAGAAATGTAGGGTGAGTTTAACATTTTAAAATTAATCAGTGTGATTCATCATATTCACGAACTAAAAACCACATGATCATCTCAATAGAATGTAAAATAAGTATTTGCAACATTTAATACACACTCATGATAAAAACTCTCAGTAAAGTAGGGATAGAAAGTAAGTTCTTCAATTTGTTAAAGGGTTCCTACTAAAGTCCCACAGCTAATGCCATACTTAGTGAAAGGAAAATGCTTTCCTCCTAGGATCAGGAGCATGGCAAGAGTTGTCTACCTTTAGCCTTTCTATTTAATATTATACTGAGGATGGGTGTAGTGGCTCATGCCAGCAATCCCAACACTTTGGGAAGCCGAAGTTGGAGAATTGGTTGAGCCCAGGAGTTTGAGAGCAGCCTGGGCAACATAGTGAGAACTCGTCTCTACAAAAAATTTTAAAAAATTCACTGGGCATGGTAGTGCATACCTATAGTCCCAGTTACTCAAGCACTGAGGCGGGAACACTGCTTGAGCCCAGGATTTAGAGGTTGCAGTGAGCCACGATCTTACCACTGCACTCTAGGCTGGGTGACAGAGTGAGACTCTGACTTAATAAAATGAAAATAAAACAAAAATAACAACTATCCCCCCAATATTATACTGAAGGATCTAGCCATTGCAACAAGACAAGATAAAAAAAGATAAAAACATAATGAACATTTGTATACCTAACCTGAATTGTACCCCACATCTTGAAAAAAATTAAAGAAAAAAGACAAGATAAAAAGAAATAAAAGACATCCAGATTGGAAAAGAGAAAGTAAAACAGTCTTTATTTGCAGATGACATGATCATCTATGTAGATAATTCTGTTAAATCTATTTTAAAAACTATCACTAAAAATAATAAGTAAATTTTCATGAATGCAGTAAATATGACCAACATACAAAAATTAAAGCAACAGTCTCTGTCTTCAAGACTTACTATAAAAACTACAGTAATCAAGACAGTATAGTATTAGTCTAAAGAAAACAGATCAATGTAACAGAACAGAAAATCCAGAAATAGACTTTCATGTACATGACCAAGTGATCTTTGACAATGGTGCAAAGACAATTCACTAGAGAAATGATAGTGCTTTCAGTAAATGATGCCAGAAAAACTGAATATCCATCTTCAAAAATAAAGAACTTTGATTTATGTTTCACATCTTATAAAAGATTAACTCAAAAAGGATTATGATTTAAATGTAAAGCATAAACATGTAAAACTTTTAGAACAAAATATAGAAGAAAGCCGCTGTGAACTAGGTTAGGCAGAAATTTCATAGATACAACACAAAAGTGTGATTCATAATATAAAACTGATAAATTGGACTTCATCAAAATTAATAACTCTTGCTCTTTGAAACATTCTTTTTAGAGATATTCATTTTTACGACTGCTATAGACTGGGAGAAAATATTTGCAAATGAGTATGAATTGTATTCATAGTATATAAAGAACCATCAAAACCCAACAATAAGAAAACAATTCAGTTAGAAAATGTGAAAAATTCTGAACAGACACTTCACCTGGAAAGATATATGAATGGAAAATAAACGTAGGAAAAGACACTCAACATTTTACATAATAAAGAAATAAATTCGAATTGAAACCACAAAGAGACACAACTATATATAAATGTCGAAGCTTAGAAACACTGACAATTTCAAGTGATAGGGAGGCTATGGAGCAATTAGAACTCTTAAACACTGCCAGTAGGACTATAAAATACTCAACTACTTTGTAAAACAATTTCTTAAACACACGCACAATTCTATGACCTAGCTACTCCACTCCTAGGTATTAACCCAAGAAATATGAATACATATGTCCATACAAAGACTTGCACACGATAGCAGCTTTACCTGAAAAATCCCAAACTGGGAACAATCCAAATGTCTATCAAAAGGTAGCAGGGAGTGGTGGCTCATGCTTGTAATCCCAGCACTTTGGGTAAGGTAGGAGGATTGATTGAGGCCAGGAGTTCAAGACCAGTCTGTGCAACATAGTGCAACCTCCTCTACACACACACACACACACACACACACACACACACACACACACACACACCTAGCTGAGCATGATGGCTTGGCCTGTAGTTCTAATTACTTGGAAGGCCGAGGTGGAAGGATCCCTTGAGCTTAGGAGAATTTTTTCAGAAACTCAAAAAAACAACACAGGCTGGGTGCAGTAGCTCAGCCTGTAACCCCTGCACTTTGGGAGGCTGAGGCAAGAGGATTGCCAGAGCCTGGGGGTTCGAGACCAGCCTGGGCAACTTGGTGAGACCTTGTCTCTACAATACATCACAAAAAACTTGCCAAGTATGGTGGTGTGCACCTGTAGTTCCAGCTACTTGGAAGGTTGAGGCAGAAGGATCGCCTAAAGCCAGCAGGTAGAGGCTGTGGTGACTGAGTGTGCCCTGCATTCCAGCCTGGGTGACAAGAGTGAGATTCCAACTCAAAAAACAAAACAACCCCCCGCAAAAAAAACAATGTTGTAGTCATGCAATGGAACAGTAACAGCAATAAAAACCAATGAATTATTGATGCTCAGGAAAAAATGAATTCTCAAAATAATTATATTATTTGACAGAAATATTCAAGTATTCATATTGTATAATTCTATTAATATCAAAATCTACAAAATGCAAAGTAATGTAACAGCACAAAGGTAGGCAGGAGGAGCCAGGTATTATAAATGGGCATGAGGAAACTTTTGGGGGTGATGGGAAAGCCTGATTGTAGAGGTGATTTCTACAGTTAATATATGTTTACTCTCAACAAATTGTACACTTTTATTTTATTTATTTTATTTTTTGAGTTGGAGTCTCACTCTGTCGCCCAGACTGGAGTGCAGTGGACCGCTTCCGGCCACTGCAGCCTCGCCTGCTGGGCTCCGGCGATCCTTCTGCCTCCGCCTTCCGAGTAGCCGGAATTACAGGCATGCGCTACCACGCCCGGCTGATTTTTTGATTTATTGTAGAGATGAGGTCTCGCTGCCCAGGCGGGTGTCGAACCTGCCGGCTCAGGCAATCCACTCACCTCAGCCTCCCAAAGGCGCGGGATTATAGGCTGAACCACCGAGCCCGGCTAAATTGTACACTTTTAAAGTGGGCAAAGGACATGAACAGACACTTCTCAAGGGAAGACATACAAGTAGCCAACAAACATGAAAAAAATGCTCAGCCTGACTAATCATCAGAGAAATGCAAATCAAAATTTCAGTGAGATACCTCCTAACACCAGTAAGGATGGCTATCATTAAAAACTCAAAAAACGACAGGTGCTGGTGCCGCTGCAGAGAAAAGGGAACAGTTTTACACTGTTGGTGGGAACATAAGGTAGTTCAACCTCTGTGGAAAGCAGTGTAGTGAGTTCTAAAAGAACTAGAAATTAAGCTCCCATGTGACCCAGTGATTCCTCTCCTGGGAATATACCTGGAGGAACATAAATCGCTCTACCAAGAAGACACAAGCACATGCATGTTTAATGCAGCACTATTCACAATAGCAAAAACATGGTACCAATTCAGATGCCCATTGAAAGTGGACTGGATAAAGAAAATGTGGTACATATACACAATGGAATACTATGCAGCCATAAAGAAGAACAAAATCATGGCCTTCACAACTTGGATGCAGTTGGAGACCATCATACTAAATGAACTATCACAGAAATAACTGATTACTGCATGTTCTCATTCATAAGTGGGCCCTGAAAACGAGTCACTCTAGCACAAGAGTGAAATTGGCAGATGCTGGCCTCTGATAGGGGAGGGAAGGAGATTGGAGGAAGGTAGGCATATACAAACACAACAGGGTACCTGGTCTGCTACCAAGGGGAGAGAGGACCAGCTAGAAGTCCAAACTTCACCTGCATGCAGCCTACTTACCTAGCAAACCCTCACTTGTACCCCACAACTTTAAAATAAATAAAAACTGTGCATTTTTGATATCTGCAGTTTATTGTGTTAATTATATCTCAATCAAGCTGTTAACAATGACTTGGAGATAATTGCCAGTTGTTCAAAATTTGCCACAACTGTAACAACTGCATAGAACCGGAAGCAGTCGGGTTATAGTTTAGCTAAAAGACATTAAATGTTTTCCATTTAATGACGTGAAAAAAAGCTGCAACGCTAGAGAGAGCCATGGATGCTAAGAAGGGGTTGAGAAATCCTTGGAAAGCTACTAAATCTGAAAAACACGTTTTCATTTTCCAAGGTCATTTTCTCCTTTGCATCGTGTAAACAGCAAGTTGAGATTCTTCTAACGTGGGTATTTTTGCTATTCAGATCCGTATCAACAAATTAGGAAGAATGATTCGTCACCATCTATGTCATTGCTTGAAGCCTTGCGAATGTAACCGGCCATTAGCTCGCAGGTACAGGGAAACTCTCCCCCCGCCCGGGGCCTGTAAATCCCTCCCTGGGCAGCTTTAGTGCGCTGCTCTTCTTAGAGTGTCGGTAACCTCCGTGGCTGGGTCTCTACCGACCTGAGCAGCCACGTGATTCGTCTGTCACCTCCCGCCAAACTCGGATGTCCGCGCTGCAGAACGTGCGCAGGCGCAGTGTGGGCCCCGCGTGGGCGAAGCATGTGGGGGGTAAGCTTGTACGCGCGTGCGCGACGTTGGTGGGCGGAGGGCCAGAAGCCGTGGCGAGCCGAGGGCCGAGGTCGCTAATTTAGGGCGTCTGCGGCGGCAGGTGTGAGGTCGTCCTGAGCCTTGTGGTAGGTGCGATGGCGGCTGCTTCAAGGGCTGTGTTTTTGCCGCTGGTTGCGTTTAGGTCTCAAAGGCCGGGACGAGGCCCATTTCCTGGTCTTCCGCCGTCTTGAGCCACCCCCCTAATCCCCCTGCCGAGTGGCGCCAGGTACCCCAACTTTTGAGGGCGGTGCAGGCAGGTGAAACCGGTTTGCAGATAACCCCAAGTGACCTTGGTGAGGACCAGGATGCGCAGGCTGCTCCAGGGGGCGGTTTGGGCCCCTCCTTCCCACAAATTCTGTGCGATTCAGACTTCAAAATCCCTCCCAAAACATGTGTCGAGGAGTGTGTTGTACCCACTTCCTTCAAGTTCTCTCCAGTGGAAATATGGATATCCAGTTGATGATCCAGGGCTGCAGACAGTGGCTACAGCATCAGTTCTTCGTGGTCGTTTTAAAATAAGATTTTGAAACTGTTGTAAAAATATTAGCTTCTTGAAGTGTGTGGCGGGATGCCAAAGTGAGCATTTTCATTTTCAGTAAGTTTCAGACGTTAAAGCTTCCAGAGAAATATGTAATCTATCTAAACAGAGTCTAGCTTGGTTTTGTACGTTTTTTGGTCAGTTAATTTTTTTTTTTTTTTGAGTTGGAGTCTCACTCTGTCGCCCAGGCTGGAGGGCAGTGGCCGCGCCCGGCCACCACAGCCTCGACCTGCTGGGCTTTGGCGATCCTTCCGCCTCAGCCTTTCAAGGAGCTGGAATTACAGGCATGCGCTACCACGCCGGCTGATTTTTTGAGTTATTGTAGAGATGAGGTCTCGCTGCCCAGGCGGGTCTCGAACCCGCGGGCTCAGGCAATCCACTCACCTCAGCCTCCCAAAGGCGCGGGATTACAGGCTGAGCCACCGAGCCCGGCTTCAGTTGATTTTAAAAACTACTTTTTGACTGGTATTAAAGAAGCCCTATTTTGAAAACATTTTGTTGGCATTTTTTGAAAATTTGAAAAAAGCTGTAACAAAAATAAAACTGAAGTTTTAAAATTTTATGAAGCTTTTTTCCTGTGAAGAATTAACTTTTCCCTTTTCATAGTTGAGACAGCATTTGACACTTTAGTAGTGTTCTGAGATAACTTTTATAGCCCTTTAAAAACTGTGTTTTAATTTTCTTCAATATTTATGAATGGAAAGTGCAATAATCTAGTGCACTGAGGATAAAATTATAAAACAGACATTTCTTTAGAAATATTTTGCTGTTGGTAAAGTATAATATGACATAATGAAAATTATTTTTAAAGTAACAGGCAAAATTCGATTTGTTTTGCACTCTTTAATCCAGGGTATCTTCAAAAATAACGACTGTGCCCTTTAAGTAAAATTGATTATCAGTCTGAAGCATCTGTTCTATTGTGGTTTCTCTTTGTTTATGTTGTGAAAGTCCTACTCTTGTTTTAGGAGGACATTACTTTTTTAAAAGACTATGCACATTGTTCCAAAGTATTGATTTATGTAAGTGACCAAAATGTACATGTGTCACACTTCGGTGTAAATATTTGGCTAAAGAGATAAATTTTTTTTCTTTTTTCTCTTTCTTTTTTTTTTTCTCTTTTCATGTTTTTAACAGTTTGGGTTAGTTCCATAAAGAGATAATTTTAAGAGTAGAGAGTGTATGTGATGAAATTGCATTTATTACTGTATACTCAAAATGGAAGAGTTAACCATTGAAGAAAATACCTTTAAGGTTGTTTTAAGTATAGAGTTTGAATTTTGATAACTTCATTTAGTACAAAACACACTTGTAAGAATTTGAACATTATGAGACGTAGTCTTTATTCATTGTAAATAGATAAATTATTATAACCTAATTCAAGGTACTGAATTGTTTTAGTTTTTCAGGAATTGTCCAAATGGATGAAGATGTACATTACAATAAAGGTACTGACACTAAAAATTATTTTGGGGTGTTAGAGCTAGGTGATATTGATTTAGTTCTGATTTTCTTTGCATTTTGATTTGCTTTTAGTTGAAGACGTGGTTGGGAGTCACATAGAAGATGCTGTAACATTTTGGGCCCAGGTAAATAGCAGTCTGGTTAATTTCCTTTTCTCCCCTTTCCCAACTTATTTCCTCCCCAACAACAACAAAAAAGAAAAGCCTAGGAATAAATATATTGATCATTTTCAATACCTACCTACTTTTTATTGAATAATTTAGCTCAAGGCATTCCTAGAAGACACATGGCTACAGCTGGGACTTTACCTGAGGTAAGAGTAGTATGCTCATAATACGCCAAGTTTTTTTTTTTTTTTGAGTTGGAGTCTCACTCCGTCGCCCAGGATGGAGTGCATTGGCATGCTCACGTTCACCCCAGTGGCGACCTGCTGGGCTCTGTTGATCCTTCTGCCACAACCTTCCAAGTAGCCAGAACTACAGAAGTGTGCTACCATGCCCAGCTATTTTAATTGTAGAGACGAGATCCCGCCAAGTTGCCTGGGCTGGTCCCGAACTTGTGGGCTCAAGCAGTCCACTCACCTTGGCCTCCCAAAGTGCTGGGATTACAGATGGAGCCTCTTTTTTTTTTTTTTTTTTTAAAGAAAATTGGCAAGATTGTGATTTCAGAATTACACTAAATTTAATGCCAACATTCTAGGATGCATAAATCACTGAAGTCCGAGAGTCTGTTGTATTTGTGAAGTTATAGCCCCATCTACTGGTCTTTTATAAGATTGTTTCTTGAAAGATGATAAGTTTTAAAACCTGTCATTTTTTTTCTAACAGCTTAAGTTTGAATTTGAGATATGATATTCTCATTATAAAATTAGAAACACTGTGAAACATTTCTAATTTTCATTGGAAGACTGCAAGTCAGATAAGTTTACTCAGTCTTAAATACAAAGTAAAGCACCAAAGTGCTCGTGTTCCGGAATTTAAGATGATTAATCTCTCTAATGCATAAAATTACAATTACCTACTACTTTTTGACTTTGTGAAGTATACATGTTACAGGAAATAAGGGAATTACATTTCTCTATACTCTTTTGCATGGGAACTCCATTTTGTGGGAGTGGAGTGAATTAGTAATGTGTGAAATAGAATTTGTTAGAAGAAAGTTCTAGAATTATGTGATTAACCAGAGTTCTTAAATACATAGTACTGTTTGCTTAACAGTGGGAATATAGTCTGAGAAATGCATTGTTAGGCGATTTTGTCATTGTGTGAGTATCACAGATTGCACTTAACTTAAACCTAGATGGTATAAACTACTACACACCTAGGCTATGTGTTAGTCTCTTGCTCCTAGGTTACAAACCTGGACAACATGTAACTATACTTAATACTGTAGGCAGTTGTAACACAAAGGTATCTGTGTATCTAAACATACATAAACATAAAAACAGTACAGTAAGAGTATGGTGTAAAAGATTAAAAATGACACACCATGAATGGAGCTTGCTGGACTCCAGATTGCTCTGGGTAAGTCAGTGAGCGATTGGTGAGTGAATGTGAAGGACCAAGACATGGCTACACACTACTGTAGACTTTATAAGCACTGTACACTTACACATTTTTAAAATAATAAACTAACCTTACTGTAACTTTTTTTACTTTATAAACTTAATTGTTTAAAAAAAAATTTTTTTTTTTTGAGTTGGGAGTCTCACTTTGTTGCCCAGGCTGGAGCATAGTGGCATGATCATGGCTCACTGTAGCCTTGATCTTCTGGGCTCAGGTGATCCTACCCCCTCAGCCTCCCAAGTAGTTGGGACTACAGACATGTGCCACCATGCCCATCTTATGTTTTGATTTTTTTTGTAGCGATAAGGTCTTGCCATGATGACTAGGCTGATTTTTGGCTGAAGCAGTCCTCCTGTCACAGCCTCCAAAGTGCTGGGATCACAGGCATGAGCCACAGAGCCTTGCCCCCCCATATATATATATATATACACACACACACACACACACACGTGTGTGTGTGTGTGTGTGTGTGTTTATATAGAGAGTAACTTTTTGACTTTTCTGTAATAACATAGCTTAGAAATTTTTTTCTTTCTTTCTTTTTTTTTTTTTTTTTTGTAGAGACAAGATCTTGCTATGTTGCCCAGGCTGATATTGATCTCCTGGCCTCAAGTGATCCCACCTCAGTCTCTCAAAGTGCTGGGATTATAGGTGTGAGCTATTGTGCCCAGCCTGCAATAACATAGCTTAAAATATATCGTATTGCTGTACCGAAATATATATATATATATTTGAGTTGGAATCTCACTCTGTTGCCCAGGCTGGAGTGCAGTAGCACGATCATGACTCACTGCAACCTTGACCTCCTGCTTCAACTTGCCTGGCTACTTTTTTTTTGTAGAGACAAGCTCTCTCTGTGTTGCCTAGGTCTTGAACTCTGGACCAGTTCTCCTGCCTCGGCCTCACAAAGTGCTGGAATTGCAGGCATGAGCCACCATGCCCAGCTGTCCTTATTCTGTAAGCTTTTTTCTATTTAAAAAATTGAGCTTTTTTTTTAACTTTTAAAACTTTTTTGTTAAAAACTAAGACGCAAACACCCATTAACCCAAGTCTATCTAGGTCAGAATTATCAGTAATATCATTGTTTCCACCTTCATGTCTTGTCCCACTGGGAGGTCTTCAGGGTCAGTAACATGTATGGAGCTGTCATTTTCTGTGATAACAATGCCCTCATCTGGAATACCTTTCAAAGAACTTGCTTAAGACTGTTGTACGGTTAACTTAAAAAAAATGTCATAGGAGTACACTAACAATAAAATGCATATACCAGTAACATAGTTGTTTATTTTCATTAACAAATATTATGTACTGTACATAATTGCATGTGCTATACTTTTATATGACTGGCAGCACAGTAGGTTTGTTAACACAGTGTAACTATAAACAAGTGAGTGATGCAATATGCTATGATACTATCACTATAACATCACTAGGAAATACTGTGAGTATATGTGGTCCATCATTAAACAAAACGTTGTGATGTGGTGCATGACTGCATATAGCAAACATTGTAGAAGATTGGTGTGATAGAAAACTTGTGGTGAATTTGTGGTTCTGTTTACGCACATATTCTTGGCAACTTTGTTTCTACTTATGCATATTCTCTAAATGGTGCTTACAAGTTCCGGTTCTGTGCCTGTTGTCTCTGTATTAATGGCACCTATTTCACTCTTAAGTGTCCCAGGTTGGATGATAAACTATAATGTTTAAGCTCGTTATACAGGCACATTCTTTTTTCGCTTTAAGACTGTTTTCTAGACCAGTGCTGTCCAGTAAAAATATGTGAGCCACATAAGTAATTTAAACATATTTTTAGCAGTCACACTGAAGAAAGTAAATAAACAAGTGAAATTAATTTTAACACATATATTTACTTAACTCAATATATTAAAAATATTTCAAATCTAATTAGCATAAAAATATGAACAGGATAGTTTATATTTTTTGTATCAAGTCTCTGAAATTCAGTTTGTGTATTAGACTTACAGCATATCTCAAATCAGACTAGCCATGTTTCAAGTGGGTATCGACTTTTGTATTAGTTAGTACAACTCTAGACTTTGATTTCAGTTGATTTTGTGAAGAAGTTGATTGAATTTGGAACTATAAGCCAACAGACAGCAAATTTTTTTTATAAAGGATCATATAGTAAATACTTTATAATTTGTAGGCCATTCAGTCTCTGTTGCAACTATTCAACTCTGCCAGCTCTGCCGACTGTCCTCATAGTACAAAATCAGCCATAGACAATATGTGGATAAATGTACGTAGCTGTGATCCAGTAAACCTGATTTATCAAACAGTTGACTATAATTTGCCAGCCTTTGATTTAAAATATTAAGTTGAGGCCCCTGTAGAAATTTTGACACATTTCAAAAAGTTAGGAAATATGCCTTTAATGCATGAAAAGATAAAAAATTAAAACTACTAATGGCATACAAGTGAATGTATTGATCATTTCAAGAAGCAAGTTGTAAAATTTGGTTGCAGTTAAGGTAGGATGTAGGCATAAGAATAAACAGAGATTTAGAAATATGTGGAGGCAGGTCAGGGTGGAAATCTGCTCACATATATTCTGTTTTTCTGCCACTATGGGTTTCTGCCCTGTAAGCTGCTTAGAACATTTCAGTTATTGATGCGCCCACTTGGAGGAGTGGCAACTGAAGGAATCTGAAGTATTTGACTCACCTACTTCTTTCTTTGAAAGAAGGACCTTGCAGCCAGGCTCTGTGGCTCAGCCTGTAATCTCCCATGCTTTGGGAGCCTGAGGTGAGTGGATTGCCTGAGCCCATGGGTTTGAAACCTGCCTGGGCAACTTGGCAAGACCTCATTTCTACAATAAATCAAAAAATTAGCCAGGCATGGTGGTGCATGCCTGTAGTTTCAGCTACTTGGAAGGCTGAGGCGGAAGGATCGCTGGAGCCCAGCGGGTCGAGGCTACAGTGGCTGGGAGTGTGCTACTACTGCACTCAGTCTGGGCAACAGAGTGAGACTCCAACTCAAAAAAAAAAAAAAAAAAAGGGAAGGACCTTGCATTTATTTGTTTTTGTCCATATAGTGACAGGGTATAATTTAGTGGGTATTTTAATATATTCTGAACTATAGAATGTTGTTTCCAGGGATTTATTCATGCACGCTCCTTCCAATGTTTCTCGGGGTCAGTTTACATTCGGGTCCAGTTTTTTCTGTACAGAGACATTGATATTCATCATGATGTCCTTCGAACTGCTCTTTCAGAACTTTTCTGTCCTCACATAATCATGTTCTTTCTAATGCTACTGAATATTTTGTTGGTATTTCTTTAGAAGATATATGCATATTTTGAAAAATTAACCTTAAACTTACAGGAAAGTTGGAAAATTAATGCAAAGGCTAGAACATACCTCTGTAAACTCTTCACCCAGCTTTTCTTCATGCCTACTTGTTATATAACCATAGTACAATTGTCAAAGCCAGGAGATTAACATGGTTTCAATGCCATTAACTATAGCCCCGTTTTCAAATTTTACCAGTTGTTTTTTTTTTTTTTTTGTCTCTTTTCTGTTCCAGGATCCAATCCACAATCCAGTCCCACATTGTGTTTAGTTGTGTATGTTTAGTCTCTTGACCTTTGATGGCTTCTCAAATTTTCCTTGTATTTCATGACTTTGATTAGTGCTGGTCAGTTATTTTATAGAGTATCCCTTAATTTGGGTTTGTTTGAGAATTTCTCATTAATAGGTTGTCAGGAATACCACAGAAGTAATATTGTATCCCTCTCAGTACATCATATTGGGGTTTCATAGTGTGATATACCTTATTATTGATGTTGTTAACCTTGATTCACTTAGGTAAGGTGGCAGCTTCTGAGTTTATTCACTGTAAAGTTACTATATTCTCTTTTGTAATTAATACATGTTTTAGGAGCAGACACATTGAAACTTGTCTAATCCAGTTTCTCCTTAACTTTTCGTTTATGAATTTTATCATTTATTACTATAGTGCTTGCCTAATGATGATTGTCTGTTTCCCACATTCCTTCTACATTTGTTAATTGAAATTCTTCCCTAAGGAAGAGCTGTCTCTTCTCTGTCATTTGGTAATTAAATAATTGATATTAATATAGACTAATTAATTATATTAGTATAGACTCATGAAAATTTATTGTGTGTTATAATCCAGTGCTATCATTATTTGTTGTTGTTATTCAGCTTTGGCTATTAGGACAACATTTACCAAAGAACGCAGGTTGGCTACTTGTCTTTAAGCATGTGCCCCCCAGCTTTTTAAAAAAGTATTTATTTACTTTCTGGCACCATCAGATGTTCCAGGATCTTCTCTTATTTCTCAGTCCTGCCCCTGGAATCAAGCACTCTGTTAAGAAGTCCTCTCCATGTGACTTAATAATATTTGGTATTTTGTTTGAACTCCAAGTAATTTGAACTCATTGGGAAGTAAACTTTTTCTATTGCCTAGTCTTATTTCTTATAAATAACTCATTTGAATTATGAAAAAATGCTGACATAGAATCTGATTTAATTTCTAACACTCTAAAATCTTTTAATTATCATGCTTAGTAGAACCCCCAAGTGTATAAAACACCATTAAATAATATTTTACTGAGTCTTGTACTGTATCTGTTCTTTCTAGAGTATGAGTAGAAATAAGGATATCATGAAGATTGGTTGCTCACTGTCTGACATTTGTCCTCATGGCACTTCAGTTTTGGGGAATCTTGATCTAACGAAGGTGAGCCGTATTCTTGAATGTAATTATTTCACCCTCCTGTTAGCTTTCCTATGTCTTAGATTTTATAGTTTTTGGAATTTTCTGTATATTTGAAAAGAAGAGGCAGATTTTTAGAATTTGTGTAAACTACTGTGATAGTAAATTTATTCATTCAGAAATAAATATGGACTGAATATTAGCCTTAAAAAGGAAAGAAATTTGACATAAGCTACTACATGGATGGATCTTGAGGACATTAACTGAATAAAATAAGCCAGTCACAAAAGGGCAAATACTGTTTGGTTCCACTTAAGTAAATTACTTAGTCAAAATCACAGAGACAGAAAGTAGAATGGTGGTTACCAGGGACAGGGGGAAGGGTGGGAATGAAGGGGAGTTGTTTAATGGATATGGAGTTTCAGTTTTATAAGATAAAAAGAGTTATAGAGATGGATGGTGGTGATGGTTGCACAGCTATATGAATGTATTTAAATGCCATGTTTTTAACTACACTTAAAAATGGTTAAGATAATAAATTTTATGTTATATATATTCTACCACAGTAAAAAAAAATTGGAAAAAATAGATTAAAAGCTGTAATATTCTAACTAAAAAAACAAAAATAAAACCTAGGGACTGCCTACTATGTACCAGGCACTGTATTAAGCATTAAGTATGTAATAGTGAACAAAATAGAATTTTTGCCTTTGAGTATCCTCTTTTATTCAATATCTGTGAGAGATATCTTTATGGAGAATAATTTTGTTATCTTTTTTCTTTTTTTAAATTAAGGTATAACTTGCATACCATAAAGTATATACTGCTTAAGATCTCAAGTATTATAGCTTGGTGAATTTTTACATATTTATGTATCCATGTACCCATGGACCAAGATATGGTTCCATCATCCCAGATAATTCCATCGGGCTCCTTCTCAGTTGATTCATAGTCATTAGTTACTCCAACAGAGGTAACCGTCTTTCTGACTCTATCACCATAGATCATTTGCCTGTTCTTTAATCATGCAGTGTTTATTGTATGTGTCTGGCTTCTTTTCATAATTTCTGAGATTCATCCATGTTGCTGTGTATATTTATGTTTTTGTAATTTTTTATTTTACAAGGTATGCAGTGTTTCATAGTATAAATATAATAAACTGTTTTCCTTTGATGGGTATTTGTATTGTTTGTAGTTTTTGGCTACCATGAATGAAACTGCTACGAAGTCTTTATATGTCTTCTGTTGGATGTATTGACTTTTTTTTTTTTTTTTTAATTTTAAAGATGTGGGGTACAATTCAGGGTTAGGTATACAGATGACTCATTTCTTTTGTGCATATACCTGGCAGTAGAATTGCTAAATCATAGGCTACATGTTTCATTTTAGTAGATGCTGCTAAATAGTTTTGCAAAAGTGTTGAACCAATTTACATTCTTACCAGCAGTTTGTAAGTGTTCTAGTTCCTCCATGTCCTCGCCAACTCCTTGTATTGTTGTCTACTGAGGTTAAGCATACTTTAATATTCTTATCAGCCATTTAAATATTCTCTTTTGTAAAGTGCCTGTTTATATCTTTTCCCCATTTTAAATTAGTTTATTTGTCTTGATTGATTTGTAAGAGTTCTGTTTGTATTCTTGATGAGTTCTTTGTCTTATATGTATTACTAGTGTCTTCTCCTACTCTGTGGCTTACTACTTGCTTGATACATTTGAAGTCTAATTTATTAATTTTTTTCTTTTTGGTGTGTGCTTTCCTGTTTCCTACTTAAGTCTTTTTTACTTATTCCAAGATCATAAGTATAATTCTGTGTGTGCGTGAGTGTGTGTGTGTTTCTCTAGAAGGTTATACCTTTTGTATTAGGGCTATAGTTATACCTAGTAAATCTCTGGTTATAATCTGAGATAGAGATTAAATTTATGGATTTCCATGTGGATATCCAAGTATGCCAGCACTATTTATTGAAAATACCATTTTTTTTTTTTTGGAGTTGGAGTCTCACTCTGTCGCCCAGGCTGGAGGGCAGTGGCCGCTCCCGGCCACCGCAGCCTCGATCTGCTGGGCTCCAGCGATCCTTCCGCCTCAGCCTTCTGAGTAGCCGGAATTACAGGCGCACTACCACGCCCGGCTGATTTTTTGATTTATTGTAGAGATGAGGTCTCGCTGCCCAGGCGGGTCTCGAGCGGACTCAGGCAGTCCACTCACCTCAGCCTCCCAAAGGCATGGGATTACAGGCTGAGCCACCGAGCCCGGCTGAAAATACCACTTTTTCTTTACTGAATTGTATTGGCATCTTTGTTTTAAATCAAGTGACTATATAACGATCTTTTTCAAAATCCTGGATACCTGTAACCTTAAGTGCTCATTTTCTCTTCAAGAATTTACCTTTTGGACATTTCTGTAAGTATACAAAGATGTTTGTACAAAGATATTTATTGCAGCATTATTTGTAATAGGCAAAACTGGAGGTTAACTAAATGTCTCTCAATATATAACAAGAGTAGTAGTAATTATAATAGCACTTAATTTTCTTTGTAAGGCAGTGTTCTAAGCGTTTTGCATGTACTAACTAATTTAATCCCCATGGCAGCCCTATGAGGCAGGTGTTACTATTATTTTATACATTTTTTGGGAATTGAGGCACAGCCAGGATGACTTTATTAAAGTTATTAGCTTTTTGATGGTGGATCAAGTATTCAGATACACAGAACCTGTCCTTTAACTGTTGTTGGATACTGAAAACATGAACAAATTGTGGTAGATCCTTATTTTGGAATACTAAGTAATCATTTTTGGGGCTAGTCCACCGGTGAGGCAAGTGCAAAGTTTAAGGAGGCACTTGCCTTTACAATTATGTAAGTGCGAGGTTGATGTCTAAAAGTTGGTGCCACCTTAAATTTTGTGCTGGTGTGCCTAACTTGCCTTAGCTTGCTTGCTATAGGCCCTGGTTATTTAAATGAGGGTGATCTGAGTGTTTGTATTTCCCCAGAATTTACATTGTAATCCTAACCTCTAAAATGTTGATGAGACCTTGGGAAGTGATTATATCATAAAGGCAGAGCACTCATGAGTGGAATTAGTGCCCTGATAAGAGGGCCACCAATAAGAGAAGCCCCAGGGAGCTTGTTTGCTCCTTCCATGTGTGAGGACATGTGGAGTAACTAAAAGGTGGTACCGTTTATGAAGAACAGACCCTCACTACACACCAGATCTGCCAGAGTGTTGATCTTGGACTTTCTGGGCTCCAGAACTGCGAGAAATAAATGTTTGTTATTTATAAGACACTCAGTCTAAGGTATTTCGTTTTAGCAATCCAGATTGACTCTGACACAGGTGGATCTTTGTATTCTGACAGAACAGTGTATATAAAATGAACCCATATGAATAAATGAGAAACAAAGCATAAGCATATATTCATGAACTTAGTGCAAATATGAAATTATTTTCTGGAGAGTGCTAGGAAGTAAGTCTTAACCTCTTTTGATATACTTTGATTTTCTTTTAATAGCACACTCCTATTAGTTTTGTTTTAAAATCCATATTAAAAATATACGAAAAATAAATTGAAGGAGGAAAGTATGCTGGAGTTACATGTCAGATGCATAAGGTAATGCAATTTGTAAAGTTTTTTTTTAGCATTGCTGTAGTCTGTGACTATATTTAATATTGTTATAAATTGATGAAGACACACTTCCTTTTCCCTATTGAATATAAAATAATTTGGTTACATTACCAAAAATTTAAACTAGTGTCAGTAATAGGCATCTGGTATAAGCCACCTCTGAGTATTCATAAATGGATTATACTTTGTAAATTTCCTTAGTGTTCTGAGTGGTTCTCTCCCTCTCATGTAGGCAGTTCATAGGCTATGAAGAGTGGAGTTGTCGTGGGAAAAGATTGGACCCAGGCACGATGGGGGTGAATATAGAGTTCTGTCTGTATTCTAAAGGCAAATACATCTATCTGGTGTATGTTATGGTGGTGATATTTTTCACATGAACAGAGCCAAGCTTGGTTGAGTCAAAGCTCTATTCCTGGAAACAAGTGTTCTCAAAACTGCCTCAACTGGGTTCAATAAACCATTGCATTTCTGTCATTTACCATATATCAAATTGTTAGTTAATCATATTGGTATACTATTACAAAGTTTTATAGATAATATGATCTTTTGCAGAGTTTGAAATTGGAATAGGGCTATTGATTATCTGCTATTTTTGCTACTAACCCTGTCTGCTTACTAAAAAATAAAGTAAGGTGGTTGGGAGAGGGTACCTTGCTGTCCTCTCTTGCACTTCAGTTATTAAATGTTAGCGGAGGGAACCCGAGTTAAGTACTAATTGAACACACCTATACTTTGTAGTTTTTTTTTTGTTTTTTTTTTTTGAGTCGGAGTCTCACTGTGTTGCCCAGGCTAGAGGACAGTGGCACGCTCACAGCTACCGCAGCCATGACCTGCTGGGCTCAGGTGACTCTTCCACCTCAGCCTTCCAAGTAACTGGAACTACAGGCACACACTACCACACCTGGCTAATTTTTTTATTTATTGTAGAGACAAGGTCTTGCCAAGTTGCCCAGGCTGGTCTTGAACCCGTGGGCTCAGGCAGTCCTTTCACCTCGTCCTCCCAAAGTGCTGGGATTATAGGTGTGAGCCACTGTACCCGGCCCTATAGCGTTTCATCTGTTAGATATTTATTTGTGTGTGTGAATTTATTTATACTTTGTTATTTTGGTGAATTGAGGGTTTTAAGGTTTTACAATGTGTATTATTTTTCCTCTAAAATAAATCTGTGAGACTGGGCTTGGTGGCTCAACCTGTAATCCCAGAACTTTGGGTGGCCGAGGTGAGTGGATTTCCTGACCCTGTGGGTTCGAGACCAGCCCCCAGGCAATTTGGTGAGACCTCATCTCTACAATAAATAAAAAATTATCTGGGTGTGGTAGCGCGCACCTATAGTTCTGGCTACTTGGAAGACTGAGGAGGAAGGATCGCAGGAGACCCAGCAGGTCGACGCTGGGGTGAACATGAATGTGCCACTGCACTCCAGCCTGGGTGACAGAGTAAGACACCAACTAAAAAAAAAAAAAAAAAAAAAATATATATATATATATATATAAAATCTTTCTTGGTAGGAAATATGGATTCTACCATGGTTAAGAATTAGACTTCAGTGGCATGTATTTGGCATGTTTATGCCTAAAAATATTAGTTGTACCAGTTATGTCTACACACACCAAAATAGTATGACTTTAAGTCTTTGATGTTTGTGCCTTTTAAAAATTGTTCTGTTTTATGTTCCTTCTCCCTCTTTTTTTGGAGAGGCAGAATAGCATAATGGACACTGAATTCAGAATTCTGAATCTTGGTTCTGCTGCTTACTAGTTGATGACTTTGGGTACACAGTGGCATAAACAAACTACCTGCCTCATAGGGTTGTTGTGAGAATTAAATAAGTTATCATATATGAAGTGCTTGTTGATATATGGTAAGTGCTTAATAAATGCTAACCTTTATTCTGATCTATTTTAGCATACTTCATTATAATACCAAATAATTTTGCTTTATTTTCTCTTTGTAGATTTATGGTGGATTATTTTCTGAAGATAAATGTTGGTACAGATGCAAAGTACTGAAAATCATCAGTGATGAAAAGGCAGGAAATGAGTGTTCAGTGGTTTTTTTTTTTTTGCTTTAAGGACTATTCTGGTTCCAAAAGTTGATGCTTATTTAGTCCTTCATTGCTTATTCATAGTAGTAATTAAGATCTGGGTTAGTGAACTTATACATTGACATACGTTTTTCCCTAGTGAACACAAAAGAAATTAATTACTAAAAAACAGATAAGATTTAGGAATATTCTTCTGAATTTAAGTTGTTATTTAATCATCCCAGATTGTCCTATACTAAATTATATAATTTGTAAATTATCTTTGGTGACTAGTTCGTTCTGTGTACCTCAGTTTTTAGTAATTGTGTTTGGTTTTTGCTAATGAGTAGTTTTTAATGGTTCATTTGATTAATATTTATGAGTAGAAAAAGAACATTTGATTTATGCTGAAGTTAGGTATGTCTTTTACTTAGTTGGTGTGAATCTTGTTAATAATAAAGATTGACTTGCTACTTTCTCATGCCTGGGTTAAATGTGATTTGTATTCTTTGTGTTAGCTATTATTTTTTACATTGTGAATTTGTGGAAGATTTTTAAGGGTTTTTGGGGGGGATAGGATTCTGAATAGCTGTTTGGTGGCATTTGCACATTGCAGCTGGGTGAAAGCATCTCTTTAGGGTTTCCTTTAGTGTTTTCTTCTATATCTGGTTTTTGGACTTAAAAAATGTTATATAAATATTTTCCTTGATGTAATGAGGTACTAAGATGAAACAATTTGATTAATGCTCTGAATACCTTGTTTTTTAAATCATTATTTATTACTGTCATATGTAATGGTTTGTCTTAATGAAGTAGATCCTTTCCCCATAATTTTAAAACTGGATAATATTTTGCATTTGCTTTTTGATTGGCTTTAACTTTTTAAATTAAGGACAAGGTGACATTTGACCTTGTAATAAGCTATTTTTTTTTTACTTTTTTTTTTTTTGAGTTGGAGTCTCACTCTGTCACCCAGGCTGGAGTGCAGTAGCACACTCTCCACCATCCCAGCACTCACCTGCTGAGCTCCAGCAATCCTTCTGCCTCAGCCTTCCAAGTAGCCGCACCTACAGGCATGTGCTACCACATCCGGCTATTTTTTATTTTATTGTAGAGATGAGTTGCCAAGTTGCTGGGACTGGTCTCAAACCCGCAGGTTCAGGCAATCCACTGACCTCAGCCACCCAAAGTGCTGGGATTACAGGCTGAGCCACCAAGCCTGGCCTCTTTTTTACTTTTTAAACAGGTATAGAACAGGAGTTGTATGGATGAATTTGATTAGTTTCCAAGGTCTAGCTGGAGTGGGTTTAATTTTATCAAAGGAAACTTTCCCTTTATTTTCCTATTTTATTGTTTCCAATTTTAGTTTAATAGTGTTGATTGATTTCAACATTAGGAGAACTAGGAGATGGCCGTAAGTTTCATAGGCACATGTTTACGTAAAAAAACAGCTGTAGCTGGGCTCGGTGGCTCAGCCTTTAATCCCACGCTTTGGGAGGCTGAGGTGAGTGGATTGCCTGAGTTCGTGGGTTCGAGACCCGCCTGGGCAACTTGGCAAGACCTCATCTCTGCAATAAATCAAAAAATTAGCCGGGTGTGGTAGCGCGCGCCTGTAGTTCCAGCTACTTGGAAGGCTGAGGTGGAAGGATCCCCAGAGCCCAGCAGGTGTCGAGGCTGTGGTGGCCGGGAGCGGCCACTGCACTCCAGTCTGGGTGACAGAGTGAGACTCCAACTCAAAAAAAAAAAATAAAAGTAAAAAAGCACCAAAATGAGAAATGGTACTTTTGGAATTTAAGTAGTACCAAATATAGAGATCACTGTAATTTCATGGACTATGGGTTTTATTTAGAATATTTTGCTAGAGCTCTTTCTGAGTGCATTTTGACAATTTAAGGTAAAATGCTATCTTGATATGCTAGTAATTAACAGAAAGCAGAAAATTGGTGGTTTTGGGGGCATATTTAATCCAAGTTCAGTATGAATATTTATTTGTCTCCTATTTTTTCCAGTGTCTGGTGAGGTACATTGACTATGGAAATACTGAAATGCTAAATCGATCTGATGTAGTTGAAATTCCTTTGGAGCTTCAATTTTCTAGTGTTGCCAAAAAGTATAGACTTTGGGGATTACAGATTCCTTCTGATCAAGAAGTTACCCAGTTTGATCAGGCAAGTCACAGATTTAAAATATTTTTCTTAATGGAAGTAAAACTGTGTGCTTGAAACAAGATATAAATGTAGTTAAATCTCAGTAGCTTTAATATAAAAGTCTGTATAAATTAGTGAAAAATATGAATTATAAAGTAATTCAAAGCAATTATGTATTTAGGCTTATCTTTACTAGGTAAATACTCTTGATGAATAGATAAGAATGATGCATATTTTAAATAAATGTAACTAGTTTTGTCAGATGTAAAAGTTTAAAAGGATAGTTTGTAATTTGATGAAGAAAATAATAGTTATTTCTGTTTGTTTTTTAGAAGGTATTTATCAAACAAAAGTGATATTTAACTTCGTCTTGGCCATAAATATCAAAAATGTAAAATTAGTAGGGTTGTAATTAATCAGATTTTATCAATTTGGCAGAGCCTCATACTGTTTGATGATGTAATTCAAGTGGATGCTCTGCTAATCTGAATTCTAGTTTATATTAATTTCCATTGTAATTTTGGGGAGTTTGTAGCCTAATCCTGAAAGGCATCTGATGATTTTAGGGTTAGTCTCACAGGAACCCTACTTCTTTTTAAATCTGCCATGCAGTAATTATGGTTCTTTTGGTGAAAAGCCATCTCCAGTGTTGGTGAGGAATGTTGCATTGCAAAGTAATCATGTTTATAATTGTTTTATTTAGCAGCTGAGTTGGCTTATGTGAAAAATGATTTAATCAGCATTATAAGAAACTAATTAAAATTTGGAAATGTTATATTTGCCTCTTTATTGGTTTTAGGTTTGAGAATCTTGCGTTGTGTTGGGTGTAGTTTTGTCCACATTTTTTTTTTTTTTTTTGAGTCAGAGTCTCACTCTGTTGCCCAGACTGGAGTGCAGTGGCTGCTCCCGGCCACCGCAGCCTCGACCTGCTGGGCTCCGACGATCCTTCCGCCTCAGCCTTCCGAGTAGCCGGAATTACAGGCATGCGCTACCGTGCCCAGCTGATTTTTTGATTTATTGTAGAGACGAGGTCTCGCTGCCCAGGTGGGTCTTGAACCCGCGGGCTCAGGCAATCCACTCACCTTAGCCTCCCAAAGGTGTGGGATTACAGGCTGAGCCACCGAGCCCGGCTGTCCACAGTTTAGTTACTTATAAGAAACATTTCTATACATAGAACTCAGGCTTTCATAAACATAAAGTGTAGGTATTATTGTAAATTACACCCTAAGGTTTTGGTTTAAAATATAAACTCTGGAGTGTGGTGGCTCACACTTGTAATCCTAGCACTTTGGGAGACTGAGGCAGGAGGATTGCATGAGCCTACGCATTGAGACCAGCCTGGGTAACATAATGAGACCTCGCCTCTACAAAAAAATTAAAACATTAGCTGGGTGTGATGGCACAACACCTGTATTCCTTGCTGCTTGGGAAGCTGAGGAAGGAAGATCACTTGAGCTCCGGAGTTTGAGACTGTGATGAGCTGTGATTGCACCACTGCACTCCAGGGTGACAGAATGAGACCCTGACTCAAAACCCAAAACCAAAACACTAAAACCAAAAAAAAACCCCAAAAAGCCAAAAAAACCCAAAAAACCCCAAACCAAAAAACAACCCAAAACTCCTAAAGACTGTTACTTTCTTCTTTAATATAAATGCTTTGGCCAATGCAGAGGCTTGTTTTGAATTTCTTGCATGCCTAGAACCCTGGAATCTTAAATTTACAGACTTTAGAATTTATTTGCTCTCACCTTATTTTACATATAAGGAAATGGTCGTCCAGAATAATTAGATCATTTCTTTAAAGTCCTAAAGCAAATTAAGGATGCGCTAGGTCTAAGAACTCAAGTCTATTTATTGCTATTTTCATAGTAAGATTATGTGTAGCTTTATGGTGATTGAAACAAACATGAATCAAGGAGAAAAAGTGTTTTTAAAAAGTAGTTTTAGAACTGAAGGAATAAACTTCAGTTGAGAATGTTTTCATATGCGCCATAGATTCTTTACAGGTGGTACTATTGTAGCGGGAAGACAGAGAGGTCCTGACACTGAGACTATTGGAGGAAGTGGCAACTTTATTATGCTGGCAGATTCGGTGGGCTAATGCTCCCAGGCTGAGTCCCCCAGAATGGGAGAAGAGGGGTCTTATACCTTTGTTTAGGTGAGGGAGGAGGGTCATGTTGAGCGATTACACATTTTCTTTGGAATTTACAAGGTTGTGTTCAGCAAAATCAGATCTTTCAAAGAGCAGATGGTCTCCAGGAAATGCAGGGTGAGTGGGGACTGTAAACTGATAAGGAGAGCAGTCGGGTAAGGTTGTGAATTAGGTACTCTTTTGCATTGCCATGAGAGCCGTCAGTCAGTCTTTGGCCTTTTGGCTTTTTCAAACAAAACTGGCCTGGCGGGTCTTTAGAGCTTGCCGCTTGACTTTCAGAAGGAAATACCTTTAACTGCTACCAGCCCCCTTTCTGCCACATTCCCCCCTTTGATGCTCCACCTCTTATGGGTCTAGAGCATCATCATCCTTAATCTGGTGCATTAACATATGGGCTGCAGTTTTTCATTCAACAATTGTTTCCACAAACTTAGAAATGGCGTTCATAATTATTGGGGCTATGCAAGAGAGGATAAGATGGGATTCCGTCAATAGGACTACAGATCCAATAATATTCTTAAATCCTCCCAGACCCGAGAGCATGTTTTCAAACCAATTGCCGATTTTTATGCCTTGCCATTTTTGTACCTGGACATGGGCAAGCTTTTTAACATTGGTGGCTGTATTAGTTATAACTATTTTTGTCTATTTGCAAACAACAGTTAAAGCTGTTAAATTTACCACATACTTCTTTTTCTACTAGCCGGCAGTTCAAAGCTAAGCAGTTTTGATAAATAGCTGCGCGCATTTGGGCTTGTTGCTGAGCAACAAGCTCAGAAGCTGTGACTGTCTGGTTAGTTATAACTTCCAAGACAGTTTGTAACCTGGTAATGCGATTTAGCATATATATAGGCATGCAGTATTTCCGACTCCCATCTTGTGCCCATGTGGCTGGGCCATACATATTTATAATTCTCTGGGGTGGCCATTTGTCATTTTTCCAAACTTGGGTCCCTCCTATATTAGGAACTTGGTCGAGGGATCAAGCATCTTGAGTTTTGAGGCTTTCATAAAGGGGAATGCCTAGTTCATCCCCCCTTGGATTCGGCAGAAGGAAAAATCCTGCTGGATTATTCCTATGGTACATGTGCCTTTCCATAATGCTGGGAGCTGGGCATATGCAACCTTTTCATATGTCCAAAATAGCCCTTTAGTTCATTGATAAGATTTAGTTGCATAAGCAGATGCCCAATACCAAACAGGCCTTGTTGGCCACCAGAACAGACTTCTGGCTGGGATGAATAATGATGGAAAACTCTTATGTCTGGCTAGATAGTTTCTATACACGTACATGCTGGGTGTGTGAGGCAAATGATAAATTAGGCAAAAATCACATAAAAGCACAAGAACACTTCGTATTTTAAGAAAGAATGGAAATGCTAGTGAAACCCTTTCCTAACATGTTCAATGGCGACAACTCTGTTGATTCTATAGCAAATAAAGTTAGTTGTACAGCAATTAAGATGACAAACAGTTTGGCAAATATGAAGGTTGACAAAGCAAAACAGTGGATTATCAGTTATGTCTGCTGAGTTCTTAAGCTGAATCCTTAATCTTCTGCCGTGTGTCGATCAGTCAGCCTCCAGCGTGTGACTGAAGCGGGGCTGAAGTATCCTCAGGCTTCTAGAGCAGGGCTGGAGAAATTTGTTCCAGGTCCTCTGTTGGGCTTGGTGACTTGCCGGAGGGTCAGCTTAAGGGGTGTTGCCGAATCTGCAGTGCACTCCCAGTCCTGGAAGGCCGGCTTAATTCTGCTATATAAAAGAACAGTACATGACCCCCTCCACAGGGGCTTTAGAGGTTGTATATTCCATTCTTTTACCCATACCATATCGCCTGGCTTAAAAGAATGGGCATGGGTAGTTAAACTAATTGGCAATTGTTCTCTGACTTGACAATGGATGCCATTTAGGACTGAACCTAAGGCTTGCATTTTCTGTTTTAGGGTAAGACTTCCTAATTCCTTTAAGTCTTCCTGTCTGCCCTTAATGAGAGGGGGTGGCCACCCATAAAGAATTTTAAAAAGCAAGAAGCCTGTTTAATTCATTTAAAGGCCTGTTTCTGGGCCTTTTCCCATAGCAGGGGCTCTTGTTCACCCCCCCTCCTTGAGACTTCATAGAGGGGTTTCATCATGATAGAGAAGTTAGGTATTTAAATTCTATAGACTAGTATAGGGACAGGACCACCCTTAGGGTCCTTTTCTCTTTTATTACAGTTGTTGGTTGGGTCCTTCCTTCCTTCAATTTTTAGCAGCACTTACTCCCCTGGGAGGTTTGAGTTTTTCATGGTCCAGGAAGTGTCTAGGGAAGTAAGCTTATAAACTATGATTAAAATTTGTCCCAAATGGACTACACATTTCCTTATGAGCATTTATGTTTATGGCTCTATTTCCTTCAGAGGTGTAGGAAAAAGGACTGCCATTAAACAGTTTCAAAGTTTTAACGAATCCCATTTCAGGGACTTGTATCCTGAGCGATGCAATACCAAATACCTGTGTTTAGTTTACTTGTGTCTCCCAAGGGTTTCTAGTGATTATTATGCTAAATCACAAATTGGAAGATTGTACTGTCCTAGTCCTACATCTGATGGAGTTTTCTTTGGATTTGCCAAGGGGTGGGATAGGTTGCCACTTGGCCTGCTGTAGAAGCATTTGACACCTTTTAAAACCTACCTATAGGAAATTTATTTATGTCTAGCCTGTGCTATCTACCCTGCCTCAATTATTTATTCTTTAGAGATTTTTCGATCCCATAATCATTTGGGGTGCTGGGGGGTGAAGGTCTGTCTTCTGTAGTTTCTTCAGAGCTGATAATGGGCACAGTCCTGCCTAGCCAGAGATCAAAAATCTCTCCCTGACTTGAGGCGTCCAGATTTGTTTCAGCAGTGGCATTGTTTGCAGGCACTGACTGGAATTCTTGCAAGACCGTTATGTGGGCATGAAATTACTGGGTTCTGGCTCAATAAAAGGAATAAAGTCAGGCATACATTTTGACAATTTTAGGTAGTGGCTGATCACCTTTTGTACAAAAGCTACAAGGCCTGAAGTTATTAGCATAACTTAAATGATAAACTTTAATTTCTGTGGCTTTATTACAAGTACCAGCCTTTGGAGTTTTTAATGTGTTTCTGGACTGTAATGGTAGCCTGACAGATTATTTTATACTATAATTTGAACTAGGCTCTCAAGTAAATTTTATGTAAAATTTGTAGAGAAATCCGAAAATGTTTGGAGACTTGCATCCAGAAAAGACTTTATTATGCCTAGATTGTTTATAGAATTTCTTTTGTGTGTATATATATATATATATTTTTTTTTTTTTATTTTTTTTATTTTTTTTTCCATAAACTTTCCTCATACTATTTTTGGCATGATTATACCATTTTATTTTTGTTCTCTACCCCTACCCCCTTTAAAAAAAATTCTCAGGTAACTATTTACTTTATTATAGGACAGAGATTACCATATAAGATTTCTTTTTTAGATAAAAATATCTTTTATATTTCTTTTTTTTGTTTTTTTACTAAAACCTTATTTGTATACCAACAACCTTTTTACATTTTTCCTTTGCTTTTTGCTTTCCTTTTTATTTATTTATAGATAACCTTTTAGTAACCGTTAGGTGAAACATTTAACTTTTGGAACACCTTTAACTCGCACTAGAGAGCAGGTTTTAGAAGAAAGAAGTTCAGTATGAGCACAAGGGCTAAAAACTTAGCCTCAGTGTTAATTAAGAAATTAATTTGGACCCCAGCCACATTCATTTGGACCCAAGGATTCTCTGGGGTGATGGCAAACAGAGCGCTGGGCTGGACCATGCACCTTCCCCTTCAATTAATGGCCACTATTACTGAGCTAGGTGTTCCCCCCCCTTCGGGAGAGGCCGCACCATCTCTTTCAGTGGCTTTTTAGTCCTGATGTTGGACAAGGTCCTTAGGCTATCAAGAACAACTGTGCTTTAATTGCCCAGATTGACCACATTCATAGCAGCTGATACCATCCCCCTTAGCAGGTTTATCCTTATCAGGCCTCTTTTGGGTGGCTGGAGCGTTGCCTTTAGTGGTAACTGCCACTAGGTTTGTTTACCTTTCCTCTGGCTGGTGCTCATTTTGAATTTCTCCCCCCCCCTTTTTTTTTCTCTTAATGCTTCAGTTTCTAAGAACTTCAGAAGCTTTCTATAATTGGGAGTTTGGTATTCATAGTCCTGGGTCAAGCCTCTGGAGTTGGGCATTTAATGTTCAGTAGGATATAATCTTGTTTGCAAAGTAATGAAATAAATTTTTTAAAAATGCCTCTGCATACAGAAATTTTGACCTTTTTTTTTAGGTCTACAAAGTGAATTTAATTGCCAGATAGTTTTGCTTCTTTCCAAATCTTATTATCTGCTAACTTGTAGTGAGTTCAAATTTGATTTTAATAATGCACTTACTATTTTTAAATTTCAAACCACATAATTTAAATTTGCTTTAATTATTTAAGATCTATCCCATTGGGGTGCCTGAGGGTACAGATTATTACACATTTTCTTGGTCACGTTTCTTGAAAACCCAGAATTTATTTTGAACATTTGCAATTTATTTCTCAAAGGAGAATCCTAAAACAAACAAATAACTAAATAAAGCCATAAACAGCAATACCAGGTATTCTTGGGACCCTGATGGCTTCTTCCAAGCTGAGTGTTCTCAGCCCTCCTTGAAGCCTTCTTTTTTTTATTCTATGACTTTCGAATGATGCCTACAAAATGGCCTGGTACAAAACCTTTTTAGAGTGAATAGACCACGTAGATGTAAAATGATCTTTTTCTACTTATTCCTAATTATGAGCAGGCAAAATTGGTGTGGACAATGAAATGAGTGATCAGGTCCCACTCTATGTGCCACAAAGTGTACCTAGTATTTGACCTGTCCCTTAGGTGAAGTACTGAGCTTACAAGGCGACTTAATCAGGTGGGAATGGCCAGTTCCCATGCCTTATTAAGTCCTGCAAAGTATTCAGCATTTAAAACTTTAACAGTTTTGTAAGAAGTGTGCTAGTCAGGCATAGCCAAAACGCAAGCAGTAGTGCTATCTAGCATTACAATATAAAGTAGGGACTTAGCATTATTACATGACTCTAAGAGACTTCCCAACAGTTTTACAGGGACAAGCAGTTGTTACGATCTTAGGCAAGGCCTCAACCTTTAGAAACAGACTTACTTTCAATTAACCTGGCTTTAGCATTTGAAAACAAGAACAGTCTATTCAGTCCCTTAGTTGCTAGAGAAAGATTACAGAATTGTTTTCTCCAAGGCTAGCATTAATTTGCACTGAGTTAGCAAAAGGCTAAGTAGCATATAAGAGATATTTCTATGTTTCTTTACATGTGGATTCGAACAAACTCCTTCAGCATTTATAAAGGAGAACACAGGCTAAGGAAGGGAGGGGGTGTGGTCCCGGGAAAGAATTCAAGATAACTGGTAGCACTTCACATATGCAGCAGGCAATTTTCCCACAACCTTAACAACAAAAGTCAGGAATTTTAACAGTGCCAACGGGTTGGGAGAAACACTACACAAATAAAGGGAGGGAAACATAAAATGACATAAAGAAACATGCGCCAATCAAATTTTTAAAAGATGACATGTCCCATCAAACAAAGCACAATAACCCAACCAGCTCCTCAGCAGATTCAAAATGACAGACACACACAAACAAGAGAATGAGGGACATCAGAAATATCTACTTCGTCGTCCCCTTCCAGCTATACTCCTCATGAAGATATCTCAGACACCTCTTAGCAATTGGCAGGTTGGTACACCCCCAACGCAGACTAACTTTATGCGGAGCCCTCCCACCGTCCGTCTCATTCACACAATCACACAGCACGTTCTTCAACCCTCCACCCTAATCCTGGGAGTCTACGGGTTCATCTTCAGACAGTGTTTCCTTCCACTGTCTTTCACCCTTTCCTTCAGGCTGGAGATTACTAGTGGACTCCAGGAGGTGATCAAACTTCTCTTCTGCCATCCGTTGGCAGGTCTATGCAAAGGCCCTTATTCTTACCCTTTCCGTCGGGTGGTCTTTCTGTCCTTTCCCTCAGGTATTTGTCCTCATGCCAGTTCCTCGCCTCTTGGGTCCCTGTTGTGCTTTCGTGGTCCGAGCCTCAGTGCGCTGGGAGGGGCCTCCGTCCTACGGATCAAAAGGTCTGTTGCGTGCCAGGCAAGATTGCCTTTCCTGTCGCCCTGGAGGTCATACCTCGATGACAAAGGAGGTGGAACACACCATCTCTGAACTCTCCTTTCCCAGCCAATGCACCAGAATAATGTAGCGGGAAGGCAGAGAGGTTGTGACACCAAGACTATTATAGGAAGTGGCAACTTTATTATGCTGGTGGACTCGGTGGGCTAATGCTCCCAGGCCGAACCCCCCAGAACGGGAGAAGAGGGATCTTATACCTTTGTTTAGGTAAGGAAGGGGGGTCGTGTTGAGCGATTACAAATTTTCTTTGGCATTTACAAGGTTGTGCTCAGCAAAATCAGATCTTTCAAAGAACAAATGGTCTCCAGAAAATGCAGGGTGATTCGGGACTGTAAACTGATACAGAGAGCTGTCGGGTAAGGTTGTGAATTAGGTACTCTTTTGCATTGCCATGAGAGCAGTCAGTCAGTCTTTGGCCCTTTGGCTTTTTCAAACAAAACTGGCCTGGCGGGTCTTTAGAGCTTGCCGCTTGACTGTCAAAAGGAAATACCTTTAACTGCTACCAGCCCCCTCTCTGCCACACTATACACAAACATTTGTATTTGGATGCTTAGTTTAGTAAAAAGATCATTGCTTAGAATTGAACTAATTGGCAAGTTGAATGTTTTCTGGGGGGAAAAAACGTTATTCTTGAATGTCTCTGCTTAGAAAGCCTGTGTTTAGTCTTTAATTCTCAGCTCAAGGCTCAAATGTCATCACCTATATGAAGTCTTTGCTGATAGCCACCATCCAATCCTCTGCAGCTGTTTTAGCCTTTCAGCATTAAAGCATGTGAAGTTGTAATGTTTTCCTCCCCCTCAGGCTGTTGAGTTTGGTGAATACAAGACTGTCTTGGGAGAGACAAGTATTCCTTTTACTATGCTAATCTCCCCTCCTGCTAGGTGTTAGTGAGCCTCTAAAGTATTGAGCATATGGATAAACTGATGCATAGTAGGGATTCAGTAAAAACAAAAATAAACAATCCCCCCTCTTCCAGAAGGTATTCTGGGCACTGATATTCCATTGAGCAAATTTTTTAACCAACACTTTTCACATCCATGCTACAGCACAGTTGAAATTGATACTCAGAATTGTGGTTACAAATTGCTGAAGATCAAGTCAAGATTACATTACTACTTTTATATGCTTTATTTAAAAAATTATATGTAGAATAGGGGAATGATAGCTAGAGATTGGAACTTGAGTTTAATATTTTAAGGGCCTTTTAGTCTGTTTTCTAATACGTATAGACAAGATTGGGTAGAATAAAGTAGGAAACAAATGATGCTTTCTTGTTTCTGAATAAAGCTTACCCGTTTGGAAAACAGCATAAAATAAATCTTATAAAAGTGACATTAATTTTGTGTGTGTGTGTGTTGGAGTCTCACTCTATTGCCCAGGTTGGAGTGCAGTGGCATGCTTATGGCCACCCCAGCGTCGACCTGTTGGTCTCTAGCGATCCTTCTGCCTCAGCCTTCCAAGTAGCTGAAACTACAGGCGTGCACTACCATGCGTGGCTAAGTTTTGATTTGTTGTAAAGACAAGGTCTCGCCAAGTTGCCCAGGCTGGTCTCGAACCTGCAGGCTCAGGCAGTCCACTGATCTTGGCCTTCCAAAGTGCTGGTATTACAGGCTGAGCCACTGATCCCGGCCAACGTTAATTTTTTTAATGACTGAGAGCTCTATGTTATAAATCAGTGACTAGATTTATTTAAAAGGTCAAGTTTTATACCTTTTAAATACCTAAATATGTTTTAAAAGTACATGTATATATCTAAGTATATATTTGCAAAAGGATATATAGCATCTATGTCTATGGTAAAATATAATATTAAAACACCCATGTATCATATATCCTGTCATTCTTTTTGTTAGAATTGAGAATTGAGATTTTATTTAGAGTTCAGGGTTCTGTCTTTGTGATTCTATATGATTCAAGGAGAATCTGGCTGAATAACTTTGTGCTAATTGTGATTGGGTAACCTAAACTAAAAGGAATATGACTTCAGAAAAAAGTCTGAAAAGTAGATTTCTGTATAAAACATTATATACAAGGAGTAATGGACCTTCGGAACATTCAGCTTTAGGAAATTGGAACTTTTGTAGAAAGTAGATTATTTCCATTTGAGTTCATATGTTGCCCAAAGACAGAGTTCCTTGAAATAGTAATAATTCCACATACACCACCAATAATTTTCAAATACTTCTTGGGGGTGGAAGTTATTCTTGAATTTTAAGTAGACTTTCAACATGAAGTGAATGAAACCAAGGGTTTTCGCCTGAAAGTGGTTAACCAGAAAACTATGTCTGATCGATTAAAATCCTAACATGGTATATTTTGATGAATTACGTTTTGAGTATATTGGCTTTGCCTACTTGATCCCATTTGATTGGTGATGCCTTCTGAACTATTAGCTATTTTACTGATATTTTTGGTGGATTCAAGCTTCTTGACATATGTATTTTATGCTTTGAAACATTTATAAAACCTGTTTTTTTGTTAACCTAAAATACTTTGTCATTTTGCCTTGTGGATTAAAAAAATTATTTTTCTCAGCCAGGTATGGGGGCATGTGCCCATATCCCAGCTACTTGGGAGTCTGAGGTGGAAGGATTGCTTGAATCCAGGAGTTTGAGGCTAGCCTGAGCAATATAGGAAGACCCCATCTCAATTTTTTTTTTTTTTTAGTAGTGCTATTTGGTGATCTCTGAGCATAAGTAGTCTGAATCCTCTTCACATGCATCCTTCTAGGACCAGGGGTTCTCCTTAACCTGGGGTTAAATTGTATCACAATGAAATACTTTTCTGTGTAATCCTATATATTTTATGTACTTAAAAGCATTCTGGGCTGGGCTCAGTGGCTCAGCCTGTAATCTCAGCACTTTGGGAAGCCGAGATGAGTGGATTGTCTGAGCCTGCGGGTTCAAGACCGGCCCAGGCAACTTGGAGAGACCTTGTCTCTACAATAAATAAAAAAGTAGCCAGGTGCAGTAGCTCACGCCTGTAGTTCTGGCTACTTGGAAGGCTGAGGCAGGAGGATCACCTGAGCAGATCGAGGTTGCAGTGGCCAGGAGCATGCCACTACGCTCCAATCTGGGTGACAGAGTGAGACTCCAACTCAAAGAAAAAAAGAAATCTGAAAACGAGTCCAACATTTTAACCAGATTGATAGAGGACCCCATGGCCTAAAAAATGTTAAGAAATCTACTTAGGTCTCACTGTTACCCTCTAGACTACTCTGTAGTTAAAAAAGCAGTAGAAAATAGTTTGTGGCTAGGTGCAGTGTCTCAAACCTGTAATCCCAGCACTTTGAGAGACCAGGTGAGGGGATTGCCTGAACCCATGAGTTCAAGAACAGTCTGGGCAACTTGACGACACCTCATCCCTACAATAAATTAAAAAATTAGCCGGTGTGGTAGCCCTGTAGCTCCAGCTACTTGGAAGGCTGAGGCTGAAGGATTGCCGGAGCCCAGCAGGTCGACGCTGGGGTGGTGGTGAGCATGCCACTGCTCTCTAGCCTGGGCGATGGAGTGAGACTCCAACTCAAAAAAAGAAAAGAAAGAAAATAGTTCTTACCAATATTATTTAGTTTCTTGGACCTTTACTAGCCCTCTTTCTCTTTAAAAATATGTGCCAGCTTGTATTTTCTAGTTTTTAGTTTGGTCTTTTTTTTTTGAGTCGAGTCGCACTTTGCCTAGGCTGGCCTTGAACTCCTGGGCTCAAGCAATTCTCTTGCCTTGGCCTCCTGAAGTGCTGGGATTACGTGTTTGAACCACCATGCCAAACCCTTTGGTTTGGTCTTTGCATCCTTGTTTCTTCAGTTATTATTGGTAGGATTTCCTGTTTGGTTCGCCTTATTTGCATAAACGAAATTGTTTTTCATATTTATCTTGTGGGATTATAGCTAAAAATATAGCTTCTTGTTCTAAGAGAGATGTGATTCATTGAATTAATTATGTTCTGATTTCACAGAAGACATGAACCAGTAAATTTGAGCAGTATCCACCCATTTTGTGATATAAATTTATGCTTTATATATTCTGAAAAATGAGTAATTTCTCTTATACTATGCATAGGGTGAAAATCAGGAATATCGAGAAATTTGGGAAGAGCAATTAGATCAGATCAAAATGATTTTAGGAGTTACAATTTTCTGAAGGAATAGACAAGTTCTCACTAAAGCAAGTCTCAAGATATCTTCCAATCCCAAATATGTTCTAGGTACATCTGTGCTCAGTTCTGTAGATGGGTATTCAATAATTAGCAAGCATCTAATTTATCATATGCCTTCTCATATGCTAGTTGTACAGGTGTGGCCCCCTTAAACAAAAGTCATTGAAGAGAGTTTTGAGTATAGGAATTTATAACAACTCATATTTCATAATTGTAGCTTGTTAATTTTTTAAAAAATTGTTGATATTTTGTGCTTTGAATTTCTGTTTTTTTTCTTCTGCTCTTATCTTTTTTTAAAACCAGAATACTTGATTCTGACTTTAAAACTACTTTAAAGTTTTACTGAAATTGAACACCTTTTCTAGATACCAGAAATTCATTTTTATGTGCTATTGCTTTTCAGGACACCATTATATTTGGCTAGGGCCAAAGTAGTCAATGTAATCTGCCAGGTTTAAAGAAATTATTCTAGGATATTTAATTAGTATACATTTTAAGATTTATAAATATGGTCGCCGGTGTAAGTATTAGCTCTACTTCTGAAAAGGAAGATATTACCAAGTATGTAATTGGAATATGGTAAAATATATACAGAAGTATATTTGCATATAGTCAACAGCAAGGTAAGATCATTTATATAGAGATTTTTAGAATGAAAATGATGCTTAGAAAAAATGGGTAGTAACAAAATACATGGTAACAAACATGTTGGTGTAGCTAGCTGGTTTATGTCTTTTTTTCTATCTTTCTTAGGGCAGAACCTTTTTGGGGAGCTTGATTTTTGAAAAGGAAATAAAAATGAGAATTAAGGCAACCTGTCAAGATGGAACAGTTATTGCTCAGGCTGAGTATGGCAGTGTGGATATAGGAGAAGAGGTGGTTAAGAAAGGATTTGCAGAAAAATGCAAACTCTCTTCCAGAACTGACATTTGTGAGGAAAAAAAATCAGATCCTGGTCACCTTGCTTTCAGGAGCCTCAAAAACCCCATTCCCTCGTGGGGGCATAGATCAAACCAGTCAGCCTTCAGCAGATCAAAAGGACGCTTAAGTGGGAAGCTGTCTTCTGACTCAAAGCATGAAAATGATGCAGGAAATCCTGTGACATTTCCAAAGTAAGAATGTGATGGAGTTTTGAGTTTTAACTAATTGCTAATTCATGGGAGAGAATAGAATAGAAATTAAGGCTTATGCTTTTAGAGTCCATGTTTACTACCAACTTTTCATGCCAACTCTTTTAAACTCATTTATCAAAAATAAAAATCTGCTCCTAAATCTGAATTATTCAGTCAAGGCCAGAATTTCAAATAAGATTTGAAGTTTTTCCTATTTTTTAAAGAATATTTTTGAGTTTTAGGGAATTCCCTTTTTTAACAAAAGAGATACTCACTTTTCTTCTTGTAAAAACTTCTGATGGAGTTCGATTATTTCAAGAAGAGTTCACATTTTAGATAGTTTTGAATTATCAACTTGAAGCAGAAAGCCAGATTTGTTATTTTTGTATACCAGAATATTTTTCTGTGTCATGATCCAAGTCATGATGCCACGTCTTGAGTGATATAGCTGTTTGATGGGAGATCCCTCAGTACTTTAGGAACTAAACTGTCAAGTAGGGTGGCGGTAATGGGAAAAAGGAACTGGAAGAAACTGGTACAGAAATGCTTTTTACTTTGTTTTCTGGAGTTGACAGTGCTATGAGAAAGTTGGAATATATTTTCTTTGAGAATCAGAGGTATAGTTTTTGAAGTATGATTTCAGTTATAAAGTATTCTTTGCATTAAATTATTTTTAAATGTTGAACTAGGTAAAGGTTTAGTTTCCAAAATTAACTGTAAGCTATATTATGGTATAAAAAGCCCAAGATAATTTAGTTTGGATTTTGTTCTCTGTCAGTGTTATACAGGTTTTTTTTTTCTTTTTAAATGAGTGAATTTGTTTTAATAGGGAAATTTTGGCTGTTGGTGACCTTAATTTGGGGTCTAATGTTAGCCTGGCAAAAATTAAGCAAGACCAGAAACTGATTGAAGAAAATGAAAAACTTAAAACAGAGAAGGATGCTCTTCTTGAAAGCTATAAGGCATTAGAGTTGAAAGTAGAACAGATTGACCAGGAGCTGCAGGTACGTTCAGTGGCTTAAGGTAAAGTATGTCAAACTTGGAAATCTGTGTATTTGTGTGCTCTTTTATATTTATTTTCTTTTCACTTTCCTTTACCTTTCATTCCTTCCCATCCCCATTCTTTTCTTTTTGGCTTATATTTTATTTGCAGATGAAATTTTTTCTTACACTCCAAACTAATACAGTCTTTAGAGTTTATTGGATGTTTGAAAGTTTAATAATTTCTCATTTACATTTCCCTTTATGTTCTTTTAAAAACCTTTAAACTGTGGAACTTTTCAAACATTCTGAAAGGAGAGCAACTTAAATAATTAATTCTTATGAACCCATCACCCATCCTTACAGTTATAACACATGCCAATCTTTTTTTCTCAATTTATTTTTCTGGGGTTATTGTAAAACAAATCTCATTCATAAGATTTCATATTCTTCAGTTTGTGTCACTGGTAGGAAAGGACTTTAAAAAAATCATAACCGTACTATCCATACTTAAAAATAAACAATAATTCCTTAACATTATTTAGTACACGGGCAGTGTTTAAATTCCCATATTGCTGATGCCCTTTTCCCCCGAGTGCCCTTTTTACAGTTGGTTTCCCTTCAGTCAGGGTCCCAGTTAAGCCCATACATTACATTTTGGTTCATATTTCTCTTAAATTGCTTTAACCTGCATCCTCTTGTTCCCAAAAACCTTCTTGATCTCAATGTGTATTTCCTTTTATGGTAATTAGGTACCTAGGTTTGCTTGGAGTCAGGTTCAAATTTTTTTCCTTCAAGAATATTGTGTAGTTGTTAAATGTATCTTTTTTCAAATATCAAATGTGTTGTTCTGATGTGGAGTAGTGTGGGGTGTAGTTTCTCCATGGCTTGTTAGCTTCAGTTACAGAAAAGGATTTCAGAGCAAGTTCAGAGTAAAGTTTTAAAGTTTATTAGAAAGGAAGACACGGGCTGGGCACAGTGGCTAATGCCTGTAATCCCAGCATTTTGGGAGGCTGAGGTGGGGGGATTGCTTGAGTGCAGGAGTTTGAGACCAACTGGGTAATATAGTGAGACTTCGTCTCCAGAAAAAAAAAAAAAAATTAAAAAATTAAAAGAAAGAGGAAGACACATTTAAGAAAGAAGGCAGGTGCCTTAAAGGAAAGGACATGTGCTTGCCTTTGACAAGAAGCTTTCAATTATGATCAACCAAACTGTTCCACCAGCAAAGAGCAGAGGGCTGCAGGTATCTGATTACAAGTTTTGGTTACCATCTTTTGACCTTTTAAGGTCACAAGGACCTTCTGAATAATGAAATTTACTGCCTAACTAGATTTGGGCTTTTCTTAGAACATCATGTGTTTGTGCTTTGGGTAATTCCCTATTGCTTCTGTGATTTACTGTACTGGTTGTCTACCTTCCAACCTGCAAAGTGGTCAGGTATGATATGCCTGGTTGGTCAGGTGAAGGTCGTTTACCAATAAGAAGGATATCTGAACACTTACTCTGTTTCTCAGTTATCTGAATTAGACCTGCCAAGAAAACTTGTCTAACTACTTCTAAAGTGTGTGCTAACCATGCCTGTCTCAGTTCCAGCACCAATTCTCTAATTCTCTGATATAAAACCGAGTGTCCAGTAATTCAGTTCAATTCTGACACTACCTGGAATTAGCATAGACCCTACAAATTAAGGACTCAGTCTTGTAAGACTGCTCCCACTTCACTGCCAGCTACAAATGGGGTCCCTAGACTACTCACACTTCTGTCCACTCACTATAAATTTGGGAGTTCCCCTGGGCCTCCTTCAGGCTCTGTAATTCACTGGAACCTCTTACAGAACTCTGGAAAGTGCTGAACTTACAGCTTTATTATAAAGGATATAACTCAGGAACAACCATATAAAGGAAGATATGCATAGGGTAAGGTACTGGGGTAGGAGGAGCTTCCGTTCCCTCTCTGGTATGCCACCCTCCCAGCAGCCAGAAACGCCTCCAGTTTGATTAGTCTGAGTTTTAAAAATGGAAACCTCATTATAAAGCCAAAACTGATTAAATCATTTACCATTGGCACTTTAGCTCAATTTCTAGCTCTTGCTCATTCTCTGAAGGTGAGAGATGATAGGGCTGAAAGTTCTCTTTTTTTATTTTAAAGATGTGAGGTACAATTCATTACTGGGTATACAAGTGGTCATTGTACAGGTCAAGTTTGGGCCTTCCTTTGGTCCCCACTTTGCCTGATTTGAGATCAGGTACCCTTATTGATGTTGTGTGCCCACTTCCCAGACAGTGTCCCACTACTGCCAATCCCTGTCTTATAGTATTATGGTAAATGTTCAAGGTCTGCTTATGAGTAAGAACATGTGGTACTCAGTTCTTTGTTTCTGTGATGGATCACTGAGTATTAGAGACTCTAAATCCATCCAAGTTTCTGTGAAGTTCATGTTTGTCCTTCTTTATGACTGCGTAATATTCCCCTGTAGTCATGTGGTTGGTTTTTGTAGTGATCATCCTCCATCCAGAAACTGTTTTGGCCTTATTTTACCATAATCTCATTGGCATACAAAAGGCATTCCTCCAAAAACTGTTTGTACTTCCTAAAGCTATTGAAATAAAGAAGAAGAAAAAAAGACACTCTCCTATTAGGAAATGCCAAAGGTTTCAGGAGCTCTTTGTTAAGTACTAGGCACATTCAGTCAGATGAGATCCATGGCAGTGGAGGGGAGGGGTGAAGAATCAGGGACAAAGACTAAACATTTTTTTGTTATTCTACTGTAAGTACTTTATAGATGGTACAATGTGTGTGTCTCTTCATTATGTCAGAAGACAAATAATACTGGTTGTCTTTCTTTGTGATAGTAGAGACTTATCAGCAAGTTTTATGGTTAAGTTTATTCCTTAGCATCTTCCTACATTGACCAAGAGGTTATTTTTCCTATCTAAGTGTCATTATGAATTAACGAATTCTATTATTATTTTGGAGATAGAGTCTCGGTGTGTTGTCTAGGCTGGAGTGCAGTGACTTGTTTACAGTTGTGATTATAGTGCACTACAACCTGGAACTCCTGGGCTCAAGCAATTGTCCTGCCTTAACCTTCAGAATTACTGGTACTGCAGGTGTACTACTATTCCTGGCTTGAACTAATGGATTTTAAGCACAATTGAAGTGTTTTAATCCAGTGCAGCCATTTTTCTTTTTTGATGCACAGATTATTTCCTTTGACATCTTTTTAAATTGGCCTCTGTGTCCTTTTGACATCATAATAGTTGACATTCACAATAAGTGGATCATCATTATAAAGTTTTTCATTAATCTTTCATCTAATGATTTTAGCAGCCATTGATGATTATTATTTACAACCACTTTTTCATCAGGTGCTGTATTTATTCACTGGAAAATTTCAACTATTTGTACTGAAGTCTAGTTTGTTCAAGAAAAGCAGAATAAATATTTGATTCATTCCCTTTATATGTACTTGTTTTCAGAAAAATAAGTTTATTCCCTAGCATTGCCTAATGTTGACCAGTGAGGGCTATTTCTTTCTTTCTTTTTACTTTGAGTTAGAGTCTCACTCTGCCACCCAGACTGGAATGCAGTGGCAAACTCACAGCCACGGCAGCCTCGACATGCTGGGCTCAGGCGATTCTTTCACCTCAGTCTTCCGAGTAGCTGGAACCACAGGCGCATGCCACCACGTCCAGCTAATTTCTTGATTTATTTTGGAGATAAGGTCTCGTCAAGTTGCCCAGGCTGATCTAGAACCCCTGGGTCAGGCAATCCTCTTGCCATGGCCTCCCAAAGTGCTAGGGTTATAGGTGTGAACCACTGTGCCTGGCTGCCAGAGTCCAGCTCCAGCGGGTCAGGGTTTCCTGAAGGAGGGATGACATCGGCGCAGGAGAGAAAACTTGGACACTGACTCTGCTATAAGCAGGACAAATGCCGATTATTGTCTTTTCCAACTCCTTTTATACCCTACATGTTTTTTGTTTTCAAGGTGCAATCATTTTCAGTTTAATGGACCGAACAGGCAATGTATCTTTGTTCATGCTGTTTTGATCTTAAAAGATTATCAACCTAAACATTAACTATAAATTTTATAAACTTCTAACATTTTCTAATGATTATCATTTCTTAATGTCCATACAAAACTTACTTATTCCTATAACTATTACATTATAAATCACTACCAAAAGTTCTAAGCACTATAATTGTTACATAGATTAGCAAGTCCCACCTGTGATCTTCACACAGCAATTTGCAACTAGCTGGGTAAAACAACATTTTCAAGGTTTCTTAGCCACAAGTTGGTCTGACTAGTTTTCCCTAATTTTACACCTGGTGTTTACAATCTGCATCAATTATTCCCTGTTAGGGAAAATGGGCTTCAGTGTTTGTGAAACAAAAGGCCTCTTGGGCTCAAGTCACCTTAGTCACAATCCCTAACCAGAATTACAAGCCTCCTTAACAAAGGGAAGTAAAGGCAAGGGTGCTCTAATATTTATGTGATTGTTAATTTTTTAAGCATAATACACCACATTAAGAAAACGTAATTTTTGCATTGGCACTCTTCCTAAAAATACGAACTGTAGCTTCTCAAATTTCTACAATTAGTCGCTAATCAGAAGAAATAAAATCTTACAAGTGATTATCTACCTGCACATGATATTTAAAATCTCTATTGATAATTTCCTGGCAAGGCTAGTGAGTTCCCTAACAAACATTAAATCGAGCACCTTCTGATTTTTTACAATTTTCCCAACTACAATGTTTAATCAAGTGCTTGCATGGTCTAATACCAGGAGGCCGGGGACGTGGAAACCCAGGGAGGAACTCAAATGAAGGGAAGGCAATTTTTCATGAATTCCCCTCTTGCCTTTTTGCAAGGGGTAGTGGAGGCGTGAGTGGAATTTTGCTTTCCATCCTCAGACTGTACAGAACTTTTCGGCTGCACTAATAACAAAAGTAGAAGCAAGGGTCTCAGCTGCCCAGGTTCGCTTTGTGACCCGGGGTCTTCAGCCTCCTGGACTTTGTCAGCAGGCAGGCCTCCATGGCTGGCTCCCAACACCTGGCTATGTTTTTTCTCTTAAATATTGTTATAAACTAATGAATTTTAAACATATTTGAGTATTTGAATTCACTGCAACCATTATTCTTTTGGATGCTCAGATTATCCCTCTAGTTTCTTTAAATTGGTTGCTCTGCTCTTTTGACATGATCTCAGTAGTCTGATAGCTTCCTTGCTTTCTGGTATAATAAGATGTTCTGTACTCATCTTTTACCCCAGTCCTGGAAAAGTTATTTTTCCAAGGGCTATAGTTCTTTTTAGTGGCAAGAGGTATTTAGAGACTAGACTCTGAGTGCTGGCTATTGATTCTAGGGCATAGAATTTCTAGTGAATAGAATTAGGAAATATAGTTTTATTTTTCTAATAGTGCTATATTGAGATATAATTTACATAAGGTAAAATGCACAACTATTGTGTAGAACTTGATAAATTGTGACAAATATATACTCATGTAACCCATATATTGTGCTAACATGTAGGATCGGACAGTCAATTCAGACTTGTGTGAATCAGAGATTTTACCCAGTATCTTGCTCTACCATTAATTTCAAAAATACTGGTGACTAAGAGGCTTAATAAGTCTAGACATCAAAGGTGTACTATACGTCTTGTCTTCCTACATTAGACTTGACCTCTGGCTTGAATAATAGACGAAGTGCCTGTGAGGTTTGCAGGGTTCTTCACACTCTAATTAGAAACATCTCCATTTTATACTCACCCCGTTGTGTAACTTACGTGATATTCACCAGGGAGCTCTGCCTCATAACTCTATAAAATCTTGGGCTTTATCCTTTGTAACTGATCTTTTAGTCAGGGACGTCCTGCTAAGGACATTTCAGGGATAGTCTCTTCCTCTTAGAAAACAGTCTGTTTTATCTAGCAGTCTAGTTTATAGGGAGATTAGACTAGTTATCTACCTTCTATTCTTTTCCCTGAAGTGATTCCTCTTTCCCCCTTTTACGAAGAGAGTAAATGGATTGCAGGTTATCTGCTTTGCCTCCTGGAGAAACAAAACAAATCCTTCAATCCCAGAAGGCTCTTTGGTGTCTCTTTCCAGTCTGTTCTTCCTTTCTCCCACCAAGGCAACCACTATCACCATGATTTAGTTTAGATTCCCTGATCTTATACTTCTTATGCCCATTAAACAATAGCTCTCTATTGCCCCCTCCGCTGCCCCTGACTACCACCATTTGCTTTCTCTCCTTGTGGATTTGACTACTCTAGATACCTCATATAAGTGAAGTTATACAATATTTGTTATTTTGTGTCTGGAATAGTTCACTTGGCATAATGTCTTCAGGACTCATTCATGGTATAGCTTGTGTCAGAATTTCCTTACTTTTTTTTTTTGAGTTGGAGTCTAACTCTGACACCCAGACTAGAGTGCATTGGTCACCGCAGCCTCGACCTGCTAGGCTCCAGCAATCATTCCACCTCAGCCTTCCAAGTAGCCAGAACTACAGGTGTGTGCTACCACACTCAGCTAGTTGCCCCAGTGGGTCTCGAACCCGTGGGCTCAGGCAATCTACTCGTCTTGGCCTCCCAAAGTGCTGGGATTACAGACCGAGCCTGGCTGCCCCCTTTTTTTTTTTTTTTTTTTTTGAGTTGGAATCTCACTCTGTCACTCAGACTGGAGTGCAGTGGCCGCTCCCAGCCACTGCAGCCTTGACCTTCTGGGATCTGGTGATCCTTCCGCCTCAGCCTTCCAAGTAGCTAGAATTACAGGCATGCACTACCACACCCAGCTAATTTTTGATGTATTGTAGAGATGAGGTCTTGTCAAGTTGCTCAGGCGGGTCTCGAACCCGCGGGCTCACCTCAGCCTCCCAAAGTGCTGGGATTACAGGCTGAGCCACTGAACCCAGCCACTCCTTTTTTAAGGTTGAATAATATTCTATTGTTTGCATATACTACATTTTGTATTTTCATTCATCTGTTGATAGACACTTGGGTTGCTTCCACCTTTTGGCTATTATAAATATTGCTGCTGTGAATATGGGAACCTGCTTTCAGTTCTTTTGGGTACATACTCAAAAGTGGAATTGCCACATCATATAATTTTTAATTTTTTGAGGAACCACTGTATTTTCTGTAGCAGCTGCACCATTTTATATTCTCACTAACAATGCACAAGTTCCAGTTTCTTCACATCCTTGCCAACTCCCCCCCCTTTTTTATTAACCATAATAATGGGGTGTGGTGTATCTCATTGTGGTTTTGATTTGCATTTCCATAATGATTAAGGATGTTGAGCATATTTTATGTGCTTATTGGTCATTTGTATATCTTTAGAGAAATATCTAGTCAAGTCCTTTGCCTACATTTTAATTGGGTTCTTAATTTTGTTGTTGAATTGTGGGAGTTTTTTGTATTTATTCTGGATCTGTTCTATCAGTTTGCTTCTTGTAATTGACAGATCTGTTGCTTGATACATATACATTTCAATAATTATGTTCTTGGTGAATTGATCTTCTGTCATTATGCAATATCCTCCTTTGTTAATTTTTTTTTCTTTGAAGTGTTCTTTCTCTGATATTAATATACCTACCCCAGCTTTCTTTTGATTAGTTTGCTTGGTATATCTTTTTCCATCCTTTCATTTTAATCTACCTATATCATTATATTTCAAGTGGGTTACTTATAGGCAGTGTACAGTTGGGTCATTTAAAAAAATTCATTGTGGCTGGTTGCGGTAGCTCAGTCTGTAATCCCTACTTTGGAAGGCTTAGGTGAGAGGATTGCCTGAGCCCGGGGGCTCGAGACTAGCCTGGGCAACTTGGTGAGACCTGTCTCTACAATAAATAAAAAAATAAACCAGGCATGGTACCCCGCGTGTGTAGTTCCAGCTATTTGGAAGGCTGAGGTGGAAGGGTCACCTAAGCCCAGGTGGTCAAGGCTGAGTGTGCCACTGCACTGCAGCCTGGGTGACAGAGTGAGACTCTAACTCAAAAAAAAAAAAAAAAAAAAAAACCCACTGTAATAACCTCTGTCTTTCATTAGGTTTTGAGACTTATATTTAATGTAATTATTTTATGTTTAGGCCTACTATTTTATTATTTGTTTTCTGTTTTTTTTCTGTGCTTTTTGTTTCTTCTTTTTCTCCTTTCCTGCTTTGTTTTGGGTTATTTGAAGATTATCTTAATATTTAATTTTAATTTATCTTTTATGTTTTTTTTCAGTGATTGCTCAAAGGTTACAATATACATACATAAAAGCATTTAAAAAATGTGAGCATGTGTTGTACTTTAGCTAAGGCTTTTTCTGAATCTGTTGAGATTATCATATAATTTCTCTTTATTAAATCTGATTAATTATATGGGTTAGATTTACAAATTTTAAACTACCTGTATATTCCTGGTATAGTAGCATTATGTTGGCCTTATACAGTGCAAAGTGTTCCTTCTCTCTTTGCCCTGATAAAAATTTTTAGGATTGGCATAATTCTTTTCTCTTTTTTAAGTCAATATTTTTTATTTTAATATTGTGGGGTACAGTTAAGGGTTTGGTATACAAATATCCTTCGTTCGGGCACCCTTGTTGATAAGGGGCGTCTCCCTGTCCCCAGACAGATATTGACTACCGTTAATCTCACCTCCCTTCCCCCCTCATAGTTTCCCACCACTGTCAATCCTTTTCTTATAGTATTACAATAGATGTTCAAGGTTCACTATATGAGTGAGAACATGTGATACTCAGATCTTTGTTTCTGTGAGAGGTCACTCAGTATTATAGACTCTAGTTCCATCCAGGTTACTGCAAAATTCATGATTTTGTTCTTTTTTTATGGCTGCATAGTATTCCATAGTGTGTATGTACCACATTTTACAGCCAACAGACACATGAAGAAATGTTCAACCTCACTAATCATCAAGGAGATGCAAATCAAAACCATACTGAGATACCACCTAACTCCAGTCAGAATGGCAATTATCAATAACTCAAAAAATAACAGTTGCTGGAGAGGGTGTGGTGAAAAGGGAACACTTCTACACTGTTGGTGGGTGTGCAAACTAGTGCAACCTCTGTGGAAAACTGTGGCGATTCCTAAAAGCTCTAAATATCGACCTCCCATATGACCCCGCAGTCCCCCTACTGGGAATATACCCTGAAGAACTCAAATCACTCTATAAAAAAGATACCTGCACATGTATGTTTATCGTAGCATTGTTCACAATAGCAAGAACCTGGAACCAACCATGCCGTCCATCAAAAGAGGACTGGATTCCTTTCTTAAGTGTTTATTGAGTCAGCGAAGCCGTCTGGGCCTGGAATTTTCCTTGTGGCAAGTTTCAGCTACATATTTAGTTTTCCTAAGATATTGTACACTTCAGGTGTTTTATTTCTTCTTGAGTAAAATTTGGTGATTTTTGTCCTTCAAGAAATTTGTTCAATTTATGTTTTGTTTTTTGTTTTTGAGACAGGGTTTCACTCTGTTGCCTAGGCTGGAGTGCTGTAGTAGCATGGTCCCAGCTCACTGCAGCCTCGACCTATTGGACTCAAGCAATCCTGCAGTCTCTGCCTCCCAAGTACTTGGGTTTACAGGTGCATGCTACCACACTTGGCTAATCTTTAAATTTTTTTGTGTTAATGAGGTCTCGCTATGTTGCTCAGGCTGGTTTTGAATTCCTAGACTCAAGTGAACCTCCTGCCTCAGCCTTCCAAAGTACTAGGATTACAGGCATGAGCCACTGTGCCCCACCTACTTATGCAATTTGGCAAATTAATTGGAATAACTTTGTTTATAGTAGTATCTTCTTATTATTTATGTAATGTCTTTGGTCTTTGTGATGATATCACTTTTTCATCACTGATAATGTTCATTGGTGTTTTATTTTTTTCCTGTTTTATAAAATTTATTACTGTTTTTAAAGAAATAATTTTTAGATTTGTTGATTTTTTTCTTATTATTTGCCTCTTTTTTATTTTATTGGTTTCTTTATGCTTTTATTTTTTTTCTATTTTTTAAGTTCAATTTGTTCTTTTAGCTTTTGTAGATGGAAGTTTGTATCATATAAAAATTTTTTTTGAAAGTAAACACATGTTTAATTTTTGTATGCTTTACTTTTTTTTAAAAAGGCTTTCATTTTTGGATCAGTCTTAGGTTCATTCAAAATTGAGACGAAGGCGTCTCATAGAATCCCTGCCCCCTCACACGAATAGTCTACTCCTTTATCAACATCTCCCACCAGAGTAGTGTGTTTGTTACAATTGATAAATCTACAGTTGGCATACCATTATTGCCCAGAGTCCATAGTTTATGCTAGGGCTCACTCTTGCTAGTATACATTCTATAGGTTTGGAAAAATGTATAATAACATCTGTCTGCCATTGTTGTATCATAGAAAATGTTTGGGCAGTGAAAGGCTTTCTGAGTTCCATCTATTTACCCTCCTTCCCCACAGTCCCTGGTAGACATTGGTCTTTTTACTGTCTCTATAGTTTTGCTTTTTCCAGAATTTCATATAATTGGAATCATACAACGTGTAGTCTTTTCAGATTGACTTCTTTCATGTACTGATACACATTTAAATTTCCTCCATATCTTTTCATGACCTCATAGCTCATTTCATTTTAGCACCGAACAATATTCTGTTGTTTGGATGTACTGCAGTTTATTTATCTTCCACCTACTGAAGGACAAATTAGTTGCTTTCCAAGTTTTGGCAATGATGAATAAAACTTCTACAAACATCGATGTGCTTGTTTTTGTGTGGCATAAGTTTTCAACTCCTTTGGGTAAATACCACGGCTTGTGATTGTTATATGGTAAGAGTATGTTTAGCTTTGAAAGAAGCCACAAAACTATCTTTCACAGTGGATTGGCCATTTTATATTTCCACTAGCAATGAATGAGAGTTCCTGTTTTTCCACATTCTCACCAGTATTTAGTGTTTTCAGTGTCCAGGATTTTGACCATTCTAATACATGCATAGTGGTATTTCTGTTTTAATTTGTGTTTCCTGATGACGTGATGTGAAACATCTTTTCATATGCTTATCTGTGTATCTTCTTTAGTGAGGTGTCTGTTAAGGTGACTGGCCCATTTAAAGATCAGGTTGTCTGTGTTTTTACAGTTGTGCTTCAGGTGTTTGTATATTTTGGATAACAGCCATTTGTCAGATACATCTTTTGCAAATATTTTCTCCCCATCTGTTGCTTTCCTTCTTTTTCTCTTGGCAGTGTCTTTCAAAGAGTAGATATTTAAAAGTTTTGAGTAAGTCTAGCTTATCAATTCTTTCTTTCATGAATTGTACCTTTGGTGATATATCTAAAAAGTCACTGAACTGAAGGTTGTTCACATTTTCCTGTTGTCTTCCGGGAGTTTTGTAGTTTTTTGCTTTTAGGTTTTACATTTAGGTTTGTGGTCTATTTTGAATTAATTTTTGTGAAGGGTATAAGGTCTGTTTCTAAGTTCATTTTTTGCAACTGAATGTTCAGTTATTTTAGCACCATTTGTTGAAATACCTGTTTTTTCTCCATTGTGTTGCCTTTCTTTTGACTTTTTTGGTCAAAGATCAATTGATTATATTTATGTAGGTCTTTCTGAGCTTTCTATTCTGTGCCATTGATCTATTTCTTTCACCTGTATGATACTTTATTCATTACTATAGTTTTATAGTATACCTTGAAATTTCATTATCTAACCTGTAACTTTGTTCCCCTTATTCAATATTGTGTTGTCTATTCTGGGTTTTTTGCCTATCCATGTAAACTTTAGAATTTGTGAATACTCACAAAATAACTTGCTGGAATTTTGATAGGATTCCATTGAATATATACATCAAAGTGGGAAGAACTGGCATTTTGACAATATTGAGTTTTCCTACCTGTGAATGTGGAATATATCTTCCTTTACTCAATTATTTAATTTCTTTGATTAGTTTTTTTAGTTTTCCTCATATAGATTTTATACATATTTTGTTACATTTATACCTTAGTATTTCATTTTTGGGGTCCTAATATAAATAGTACTATATTTTAAATTTTAAATATCACTTGTTCATTGCTGGTGTATAGGATAGCACTTGTCTTTTGTATATTAATCTTGTGTTTTGCAACCCTTCTATAACCGCTTATTAGTTCCAAGGTCTTTTTTTTTTCATTGATTCTTATTTTCTGCATAGTTGATTATGTTATCTGTGAGCATAGTTTATTTTTTTCCCCTAATTTGTATACATTTTCTTATTGTATTAAGTAGGACTTGTAATATGGTGCTGAAAAACAGTGGAGAGAAGAGACATATTGCCTTGTTCTTGACCTTAGTAGGAAAGCTTGGCGTTTTTACTGTTAAGTATGATGTTAGCTGTATGTTTTGTGTAGATATTCTTAGTTGAGGTATGGAAGTTTTCCTTTTCCTAGTTTTCTAAGAATTTTTATCATGAAGGGGTGCTATGTTTTGTTCAGTGCTTTTCCTAAATTTATTAACATGATCATGTGATTTTTCTTCCTTAGCCTGTTGATATGATGGATTACATTAGTTCATTTTTGAATGTTGAACCAGCTTTGCATATTTAGGATAATTCCTACTTGGTTGTGGTGTATACAGTTGACCCTTAAACAATGTGGAGGTTAAGAGCACTGACCTCCCCTCTCCCCTCCTATATCCCCTGCATATGACTTTGGACTCTCCAGAAGCTTAAATACTAATAGTTTATTGTTGACTGGAAGCCTTACTGATAATATAAACAGTAATATGGAGGCCAAAGCACTTTATCTTGAATGCTAATCTGCTTTGTTGACTTCTGATTAGCCTCAGTTCCTGGAAGGTCTCTAGAATTTCCAGTTTATCTGTTGTTCCTTGTGTAAGAACAGGTATTTAATGTAAATCCTGCCATTAAAAACAACCTTGATATTATTATACTTCAGTGCTCATGCCTCTCTCTTCTGCTTTTCCTGTGGTGTGTAAGCCCTGAGTCTGGGGAGTAATGACCTGAGGGATCTACCAACTTGTTTTGTCACTGTCCAGAATATAGACAAGACTTCTGTTCATAAGTCTTTATTAAATGTTTCTTTCTAAGAAACTGGATTTGTCAGCCTCCTTCTTTGCTTTCTTAGTTTCCTTGAACTTTCGGGGTGGGTTTGCATAGTCCTCACTGAAGAACAAGTAGATTAACACATCTTTTTAAGATTAATGCTTTATATTTCTATATATTTATGAAGTATATGTGTTATTTTGTTACATTACAGAATGTGTAATGTTAAAGTCAGGGTAGTTGGGGCATCTATCACATTGAGTATTTATCATTTTCATGTATTAGGAATAATTCAAGTCCTCCCTTCTAGCTATTTTGAAATACACTATACATTGTTAACTATAGTCACCTTACTCTGCAATTGAGCATGAGGTCTTTCTTCATCTGTATAACTGTGTGTTTATACCCATTAACCAGTGTCTCTACATCCCTCCCCTGACCCACACATCCTTTGCAGCCTCTACTTTCCTCTGTCATTTCACACTCTACCTCCATGAGATTAACTTTTTTAGCTCTAACATATGAATGACAACGTAAGATATTTGTTTTCCTGTGCCTGGCTTATTTCACTTAAAATAATGACCTCCAGTTCCATCCATGTTGCTGCAGATGCCAGGATTTCATTCTTTTTATTGCAGAATAGTGTTTTATTGTGTGTATACACCATGTTTTTTTTTTAATCCATTAGTCCTTTGATGGACACCTAGGTTGAGTCTATATCTTTGCTGTTGTGAATAGTACTACAGCAAACATGGAAATGCAGGTATCCCTTTGATATAATTTATTTTCCTTTGGGTAAATACCCATTGGTAGGATTGCTGGATCCTATGATATTTCTACTTTTAGTTTTTTGAAAAATCTCCATACTGTTTCCATAGTGGCTGTACTAATTTACGTTCCCATCAACAGTGTATAAGAGTTACTTCTTCTCTGCATTCTTGCCACCTTCTGTTATTTTTTGTCTTTTTCATAGTAGCTATTTTAGTTGGGGTAAAATGTTATTTTATTGTGGTTTTGATTTTCATTTCCCTGATAATTAGTGATGATGTGAATTTTTTCATTTGCTTGTTGGCCATTTGTATGTCTTCTTTTGAATAATGTCTTTTTATGTTCTCTGCCCATTTTTAAGTGGATTATTTGTTTTTTTTTTGTTTAGTTGTTTGAGTTTCTTGTATATCCTGGTTATTAGTCCCATGTTGGATGAATAATTTGCAAATATTTTTTCCCATTCAACAGATTATCTCTTTACTTTGTTGACTATTTGCTTTGTTGAGTTTCTCTATGTCCTGTTTTAAAATTGATATCTACTTTCTCTTTATTTATTTATGTATTTTCCTGCTTTTGTGGAATAAGTTTCTTCACATGGGCTAACATACAATAGGTTCCTCCTTATTTGCAGTTTTGCTTTCCCCATGATCCAAAAATATTAAATGGAAAATTCCAGAAAAAAACTATTCGTAAGCTTTAAATTGTGTGCTGTTCTGAATAGTGTGATGAGGTCTTGTGCTGTCCTGTTGTTCTGCCCGTGATGTGAATCCTCCCTTCACTCAGCATATCCATGCTGTGTGCACTGTCCACCTCAGTCTTTGGATGGACTACCATGTTATCACAGTGCTTGTTTTACTTAATAATGACCTTAAAGAGCAAGAATAGTGGTGCTGGCATATTGTTAAAATCGTTCCATTTTATTATTAGTTATTATTATTTTTATTTTTTTATTTTTTGAGTTGGAGCCTCATTTTGTCGTCTAGATTGGAGTGCAGTGGCACGCACTCGGCCACTGCAACCTCGATCTGCTGGGCTCCGGTGATCCTTCCACCTCAGGCCTCCAAGTAGCTGGAAGTATAGGCACGCACTACCACACCTGGCTAATTTTTGATTTATTGTAGAAACGAGGTCTTGCCAAGTTGTCTGGGCGGGTCTCAAATCCGCAGGCTCAGACAATCCACTGGCCTTGGCCTCCCAAAGTGCTGGGATTATAGGCTGAGCCACCGAACCCGGCCAGTTATTATTGTTAATCCTTCACTGTACTTAAATTATAAATTAAATTTTGTCATAGGTATGTATTAAAAAAAAGTACATATCGGGTTTAGTACTATCCAAGGTTTTAGGCATCTGTTGAGGGTCTTATATATTCCCTGTGAATAAGAGGGTACTATATATTTTTAATTTAGTAGATACTTCCAGAATATTTTCCCACTACCATTAGAAAGATTCCAATTCATTGCCTGACATTCTTGCCAGCATTTTTTAACCTTGGTGTTCATACTTGCAAGAGCCTTAGATTTAAAGGAAGTTAGAGGAAAATACTTTGCCAAAGCAAAAAAGTATTAGTGTCTGAGTTGGATTGCAAGCCTGTCTACCACCTTCAATGCTTCCATGCTTTTATTTATTTTTTATTTTTATTTTTATTTTTTTTTTGAGTTGGAGTCTCACACTGTCGCCCAGACCGGAGTGCAGTGGCCGCTCCCGGCCACCGCAGCCTTGACCTGCTGGGCTCCGGCGATCCTTCCACCTCAGCCTTCCAAGTAGCTGGAATTACAGGCATGCGCTACCACGCCCGGCTGATTTTTTGATTTATTGTAGAGATGAGGTCTTGCTGCCCAGGCGGGTCTCAAACCCGCGGGCTCAGGCAATCCACTCACCTCAGCCTCCCAAAGGCTCGGGATTACAGGCTGAGCCACCGAGCCTGGCGCTTCCATGCTTTTAAAATGATATTACTAATAAAAATTACCCCAAAACATTAAAAAAAAAAAAAAGGAAGAGAAGCTTCTTTCAGATGTCTTGGTATGTTTTTCTTTTCTTTTTTTTTTTTTTTTTGAGTTGGAGTCTCACTCTGTCGCCCAGACTGGAGTGCAGTGGCACGCTCTTGGCCACCGCAGCCTTAACCTGCTGGGCTCCAGTGATCCGTCTCAGCCTTCCAAGTAGCTGGAACTACAAGCGCGCGCTACCACGCCCGGCTAATTTTTTTTTTTTTTTTTAATTGTAGAAATTAGGTCTCGCCAAGTTGCCCAGGCGGGTCTCAAGCCCGTGGGCTCAGGCAATTCACTCACCTCAGCCTCCCAAAGCACGGGATTACAGGCTGAGCCACCGAGCCGGGCTGTTTTTCCATAATATTAAAACTAAAGACAATAAAGAATTCCTCATAAATTAGTTAGATGTAAATTGATTCATCTGCATGTAGTGAATGCATACTTTTGTAGACAGTTTTGAGTAGGGATGGCACGTATATACAATTTTAGATTATAGAGGTACCACTTCATTCCTGAATTCCAGGCCATATTTTTATTTGAAGAATTATCAGATTGAGATCTTAGAGTTTGGTTCACTACTTAAAAATTATGATTTACATCTGGGAAAATGTACTTTTTGGCCTTTTGAGATATATTTCATTCTAGTTTCACCATTTATGATTCAGGAACACTGGAGTTGGTCTTGACTGGTCTGAGTTGAGGTTCTGCCTGGATAATGTATTTCTTGTATGAAAATGCTTTTTTGATCCCTTTTTATAATTAGTAAGCTGGGCATGGTAGCATGTATCTATAGTTCTAGTACTTGGGAGGCTGAGTCCAGAGTTCAAGTCCAGCCTGGGCAACAAAGCGAGATCCTGTCTCGTATTACTACATTAATCATGTAATGAATCTCCTGATTCCATCATCGCTTGTAGTTTATTCTTTATGTAGCACTCAGAGTGCTCCTCTTAAATCATTTAAAGTAAATCATATCACACTTATGCTCAAAACCCTACAGTGGCTCTCCGTTTCTCTCCCTCTTTGTGATGCTTACCTGGCCTTTCTTCTCCCTTGGAACTATTTTCTCCAGTTTATCTTCCTCTGGCTAATTATTCCTTTCACAAGTCTCATTTGCTATTCTTTTTAAGTATTAGATTCTCTTTTTCTCTCTTTTTCACATAAAGTCATGCTACCCATTTCACAAAGTCAGAGCTAGACAGTACAACCACAGGCCTCTCTCCTTCACTAGGGTTCACATGAAGAAACTAACTCCTTATTTTTTTTTTTTTTTTTTGAGCTGGAGTCTCACTCTGTTGCCCAGACTGGAGTGCAGTGTCCGCTTCCGGCCACCGCAACCTCGACCTGCTGGGCTCCGGCGATCCTTCCGCCTCAGCCTTCCAAGTAGCTGGAATTACAGGCATGCGCTACCACGCCTGGCTGATTTTTTGATTTATTGTAGAGATGAGGTCTCGCTGCCCAGGCGGGTTACGAATAACTCCTTATTATTTATTTTCTTTTGCTTATTTTGTATTTAATTTGCTCTTATTTTTCACATTTCCTAAGGCATAAATTTTGATTATTAATATTAAGCTTTTAAAAATTTCTAATATATGTATTCAGTGCCACAAATTTTTATGTACTATTTATGCTACATTCCATACATTTTGATAAGTTACGTTTTTGTCTCTGTTTAGTTTAAAATATTTAAAAATTTCTCATGAGTTTTTTCCCTTGGCTCATGTTATTTAGAAATGTGTTGTTTAATCTTTACGTGTTTTGAGATTTTTCAGTTATCTTTGTTTGATTTCTAATTTATTCTGTTGTGGTCTGAGAGCAGACACTGTATGATTTCTGTTATTATAACTTTATTTAGATGTGTTTTATGGCCCAGGATGTGGTGAATTCTGGTGGATTTCCCATGTGAGCTTGAGAGCAATGTATGTTCTGCTTTTATTAGATGAAATACAGTTGACCCTTGAACAAACATGAGTATGAACTACATGGGTCCACTTATATGCAGATTTTTTCAATACAAGTTATAATAGGTTTACACCTTTTTCTGTTTCCACCCTTTCCCCTTCTTCCACTTCTGCCACTCCTGAGACAGCAAGACAAACCTCTCCTTTTCTTCCTCCTCTTCAGCCTACTCAACATGAAGATGATAAAGACCTTTTTGATGATCCACTTAATGAATAGTAAACATCTTTTCCTTATGACTTTCTTAATAATGGTTTCTATTTTCTAACTTACTTTCTTATGGTAATACAGTATATAATACATGTAATATGGAAAATATTTGTGAATAGACAGCTTATATTATTGGTAAGACTTCTGGTCAACATTGGCTGTTAGTAGTTAAGTTTCCAAGGAGTCAGAAGTTATTCATAGATTTTTGACTGTCTGGGGATTGGTGCTCTAACCCTCACTTTGTTCAAGGGTCAAGTGTAGTCTATAAATAAATGTCAGTTATTCAGTTTATTGTTGTTGTTGAGTTCACATGTATGTTTACTGATTTTCTGCTCTAGATTTGTCCGTTTCTTATAGAGGGGTGTTGAAATCTCCAACTATAATAGTGGATTTAACTATTCCTCCTTGTAGTTCTATTAGTTTTTGATGTTTTTATTTTGGTATTCTGTTATTAGGCATATACATAGAAATGGCCTCTTTATCATTCATTGTGTAATGTCCCTTTTTATACCTGAAAACTTTTTGTTTTGAATTCTGCTCTGTCTGAAATTAGTATAGCTACTAGTGTTCAGTAGGTATACTAATCTGCTTCCCTTTCCTTAGTGTTAACATGGTATATTTTTCTTCATTTACTTTTATATGTGTCCTTATATTTAAAGTAGATTTCTGATAGACAGTATATATTTGAGTCTTGCAATCTCTGTCTTTTAAGGGGTGCATTTAGATCAGTGACTTTTAAAGTGATTATTGAGGTAGTTGGGTTAAGATCTACCATATTTGTTACTGTTTTCTATCTGTTGCTCCTGTTCTGTGTTCTTATTTTTGTGTTGTACTTTTTCCTACCTTTTGTGGTTTAAGTGAGCATTTACATTCTTAGCATGTATTATACTTTTTAAAAAAGTTTTATTAGTTGTTGCCCTAGAATTTGCAGTATACACTTAAAACTAACATTTAAAACTAGTTCAAGCCCACTTCCAGGTAACACTATACCACTTCATGTATAGCATGGGCACCTTATAAGATTGTCATCCTGATTCTTCCTTCCTGTCCCTTGTATCATCTTTCATTTCACTTATGTATACATACATAAGCACATATATATGCACATATAAATATATATAATCAAATAATTGTTACTGTTATTTTTGAACAGACTCTTTGTTCTCTCTTAGATCAGCTGAGAATAGGAAAAATAAGTTTTAATTTTACCTTCACTTATTCTTTCTTGGATGCTTTTCATTTTTTTAATGTGGATATGAGATTCTGACCTATATTATTTTTCTTCTCTTTAAAGAACGTATTTTAACATTTGTTGCAAGAAAGATTTTCTGAACCATAAGCTGTTTAGAAGTGTGTTGTTTAATTTCTGCATATTTGAAGATTTTCCCTCCATATATGTTTTATTTTTTTGAGGTACATAATATTTGTACTTATTTATGGGGTATGTGTGATATTTTAATACATGCATAGAATGTGTAGTGATTAAGTCAGGGTATTTAGGATATCCATCACCTTGAGCATTTATCATTTCTTTTTTTTTTTTGAGTTGGAGTCTCCCTCTGTCGCCCACACTGGAGTGCAGTGGCCGCTTCCGGCCACCGCAGCCTCGACCTGCTGGGCTCTGGCGATCCTTCCACCTCAGCCTTCCGAGTGGCCGGAATTACAGGCATGCGCTATCACGCCCGGCTGATTTTTTGATTTATTGTAGAGATGAGATCTCGCTGCCCAGGCGGGTCTCGAACCCGCGGGCTCAGGCAATCCACTCACCTCAGCCTCCCAAAGGCGCGGGATTACAGGCTGAGCCACCGATCCCGGCGCATTTATCATTTCTATGTGTTGGGAATATTTCAAGACCTCTCTTCTAGCTATTTTGAAATATACAATATATTGTTGTTAACTATAGTCGTCCTACTCTGCTATCAACAATTAGAACATATTCCTTCTGTCTAACTGTATTTGTACCCATTAAACCAACCTCTCTTTATTCTTCCATCCTCAACACACACTCTTCCTCGCCTCTGGTGTCTGTCATTCTACTCTTTACCTCCACGAGATCAACTCTTTTAGCTCCCACATATGTGCAGAATGTAAGATACTTATCTTTCTATTCCTGGCTTATTTTACATAGCATAATGGCCTCTAGTTCTATCCATGTTGCTGTAAATGACAGAATTTCATTCTTTTTTATGTCAAAATAGTATTCCGTTGTGTGTATATACCACATTTTCTTTATCCATTCATCCATTGATGGACACCTAGGTTGATTCCATATCTTTGCTATTGTCAGTAGTGCTGCAGTAAACATGGTAGTACCCCCAATATGTTTTTGTTGCTTATTTCTAATTTAATTTCTTGATATTAGAGAGCATACTTTATATGGTTTCAGTCCTTTTACATTTTTTGAGATGTTTTATTACTCAGCATGTGGTCTGTCTTTGGAAATGTTTCATGTATTCTTAAAAATTATGTGCATTCTACAGTTATTGTTGATGGAGTATTTTATAATTATTAGACTGAAATTCGTTGATTGTGCTTTCCAGATCTTTTAGATTTTGACAGATTCTCAGATTGTTCGATTAGATACTGAGAAAGAAGTGTTGAAATCTACCGATCATAATACCACAAAAATGGGATTGGCAGTAGCGGTACACTGCCAGGGGAGGGGGGAGGGCACATAACATCAATAAGGATGCCTGATCCTAATCCAGGTGAAGTGAGGGCCAATGGGAAGCCCAAAACTTCACCTGTACCTAAACCACTTATGTACCCAATCCTGACTTATACTCTACAACTTTAAAATAAAATAAACAAAAAAAATGTTGAAATCTCTGAATATTATTGTGGTTTTGTCAGTTTTTCTTTTTTGCTGTATCAATAGGTTTTTGTGATTTTTCTTAAAGCCCTGTTATTTTGCACATACACATTTAGAATTGCTGAGTCTTTTTGATGAATCGACCCATTTATCTTTATGAAGTGTCCCTCCTTTGATGCTTGGAATACTTCCTATCCTGATATCCATGTTGCCCGATGTTAATATAGCCATATTTTCATGGTATATCTTTTTTTTTTTTTGAATTGGAGTCTCACTCCTTCGCCTAGACTAGAGGGCAGTGGCACGCACACTCACAGCCACCCCATTGTCTGGGCTCCAGTGATCCTTCCACCTCAGCCTTCCGAGTACCCAGAACTACAGATGCATGCTACCATGCCCAGCTATTTTTTATTTTATTGTAGAGATGAGGTCTCGCCAAGTTGCCCGGGCTGGTCTTGAACCCATGGACTCAGGCAGTCCACTCACCTCGGCCTCCCAAACTGCTGGAATTACAGGCTGAGCCACTGAGCCTGGCCTTTTTTTATCCTGTAACTTTTAGTTGTCTCTTTATATTTAATACGTTTCTTATAAGTAGCATGCAGTCGAGTCTAGCCTTTTTCATACAGATTGATAATGTCATTTCTTTTCATTTGATGGTTTAGCTCATTTTCATTTAATGTAATTATTGATGTGCTTGGGTTTATGTCTGCCATGTTTTTTATTTTATTTATTCTTTGTTTTACACACTATTTTCATTATTCATTATCTGATTTCCAGTTTTTTTTACAAGCAGATGAATAAATTTGACATTTGAGAAACATAATTCATTTAGATTTAAATGATTCTTTTCCGCAGTATTTTAGTTCTCATTCATATGTAATTAATTAACAATTTCTATTAAAAATTTGCTTTTATGAAATCTTAGCAAAATATTAAGCTCAGTTTTCAAAGGTTCAGAAACTTATCTTTCTATTCCTGTTAATTATATTTTGAGCAATTGTTATAACAAGTATAGTGGATATATACAGACTTAGGAACAAACATAACTAATTCTTCATGATTAGCCTACTCTGCAAGTGGGAGCAAAGGGCATGAACATACCTGAGTGTAGCCTACAATTTTTTTTTTTTTAAGTTGGAGTCTCACTCTGTCACCCAGACTGGAGTGCAGTGGCACACTCCCGGCCACTACAGCCTCGACCTGCTGGGCTCCGGTGATCCTTCCGCCTCAGTCTTCCAAGTAGCTGGAACTACAAGCGCCAACTACCACGCCGGCTAATTTTTGATTTATTGTAGAGATGAGGTCTCCCCAAATTGCCCAGGCAGGTCTCCAACCTGTGGGCTCAGGCAATCCACTCATCTCAGCCTCCCAAGGCGCGGGATTACAGGCTTAGCCACGAGCCTACCATTAATAAGCATTTACTGTCCTGTGGTCCTCTTTCTCTGTTTTACTGATTGGAGAGAATGTGAGGACTGAAGAGCATGTGTTTTTTTGTTGTTGTTTTTTTCTTGAGTTGAAGTCTCACTCAGTCGCCCAGACTGGAGTGCAGTGGCCGCTCCCGGCCACCGCAGCCTTGCCTGCTGGGCTCCGGCGATCCTTCCGCCTCAGCCTTCCGAATAGCGGGAATTACAGGCACACGCTACCATGCCCAGCTGATTTTTTGATTTATTGTAGAGATGAGATCTCGCTGCCCAGGTGGGTCTCGAACCCGCGGGCTCAGGCAATCCACTCATCTCAGCTTCCCAAAGGCGTGGGATTACAGGCTGAGCCACCGAGCCCGGCTTGAAGAGCATGTTTAAATACTAAGTTAAAGTTATGTGTTTATGTAGTAGTTGATGTATAATTGGAATAAAATTGCCATGTCTTTATAGTACTGCTCCATACTTTATTTTGGATAATCACGTAGACACGTATTTGAGATACCATTCAGAATCAGAGAGTTTAATCTACCTTTGGTAAAGAAATGATGTTTTTGACAATTGTAATACAAAATGATTTAAGCTTCATCAGAAAACAGATTGTCACTGATAATCATTTAGAGTCTTTGGTTTTTATGGTGATCTTTTATTTATTTTTAATCTAAGTTTTAAGAGGTATAATATATGAATTTTATTTCTATTTGACTTCTTACTAGGATGAAATATAAGAATCTCTAGTCTGTGTGAAAGCAGAGAACTGGAACAGATTATCTTTTTCAGATCCCAACTAGTAAGGAAGTCAGTGTTATCCTGTTGCCTGATATTTTTTATATCTTAAAATTTTGTTTATATCTTAAAATTCTTAAACAGATCATTTAACATATAGTAGAAATGCAGTTTCCTATTTGAGTCTCACTAGGATGTGTGTATATTCTTTGTTTCAGCAAGAGAAAGCAGCTTCCATGGATTTGACTCACCATTTAGAAAGCACTCTGAAGGCTCATGTAGGTACCAGAATGAAAAGTCTGGCAGCTAAGATGGATCTGTTGAAAGAAACTAGGTAGGTAAAAACATATATATATATGTTTTTTTTTTGAGTCTCACTCTGTCGCCCAGACTGGAGTGCAGTGGCCGCTACTGGCCACCGCAGCCTCGACCTGCTAGGCTCCGGCGATCCTTCCACGTCAGCCTTCCAAGTAGCCAGAATTACAGGCGTGTGCTACCACGCCCGGCTGATTTTTTGATTTATTGTAGAGATCAGGTCTCGCTGCCCAGGCGGGTCTCGAACCCGCGGGCTCAGGCAATCCGCTCACCTCAGCCTCCCAAAGGCACGGGATTACAGGCTGTGCCACCGAGCCCGGCGGTAAAAGCATATTTTTGAGAAGGTTACTTAAAAATAATTGCAATTAAGTGGTGCTTTGTTTAAATTATATATAAGCTTACTATTTTTGCTTTGTAATTTAATCTTTTATTTTTTGACTTTAAAAAGAGAAACTAAAGATAGTTATTTCTAAGATGAATTTTATAGCATTTGCTGTTTTCTGTTGTCACTGGAGCTGTAGTAACCTAAGGTCATGTCTGAGAGTGAAATAAAAAAAAAAATCAACACAGTTTTTAAGTGGTAGTTTGATGGGAACCTACCACGTCCAGTTGTTTTTAGAAGTACAGCATGTCTTTGAGTAATATTCTTTCATTCAACATCATTTCATTGTAACATCGATGAGAAACAACATTAATTCCCAGCTGGAGCCACGGTCTGTGTGGAACTTGCATGTTCTCTTTATGGCTTTGTGGATTTTCTTGGTGTACATCCCAAAGATGTGCACATTAGGTGAATTAGCGTCTCTAAATTGTCCTATTATGAGTGCGTTCTGGTGTATGTGAATGTTCCCTGTGATGCAATGGCGTCATGTTCAGGGTTGGTTCCCACCTTTTGTCCTGAGCTACTGGGATAGTCTCTAGCCACCTGCAACCCTGATGAAATAAGTGAGTTTGGAAAATAAATGAATAGAATTTATTGTTAAATAAGCATTTAAAGTTACACAACAGTCATACAAATGCATGAGGGTAAATGATGCAGTATAAATGCATTCAGTGAACTCCCCATATTTATTTAAAGTTGGAATCTTACTCTGTCACTCAAGCTAGAGTGCAGTGGCATGTTCTCGGCCACACTGCAGCCTTGACCTACTGGGCTCAGCGATCTTTCCATCTCAGCTTTCCAAGTAGCTAGAACTACAGGCGTGTGCTACCATGCACTGCTAATTTTTTGATTTTATTGAAGAGATGAGGTCTCACCATGTTGTCCAGGCTGGTTGTGAACTTACTTGTTTTTATTGCTCTTTCTTTAATGTATATGTAGCACACATGTATTTTCAATGTTTAATATTAGAAATGTTTTGGGTATTTATTTAGAAGTTTGGTAGGGTTTTTATGACCAGAAATATGCCATAGGAATGTAACTCTTGTATAAGTCAGCTAGCCTGTGGTTTATGGGTTTCCTTATACATCTTTTTGCTTAAATATGTATTTACAAATCTAATTATATACCAGAAATTGAAGGTTCATTTGATATCATTTTAAATTCTGCAATTTAAAAAATTATTTATTTTTTCTATAAATCTTTTTTATGTCATGAAGTTAGAAGTCTGTTCACAAATGTTTTAAATAAAAGTTTATATTAAAGTTATATATTATTTTATGTAAAGTGTTTAAAAATACCTCTTCATAGCCAGTGCTGTTAGTAATAACTTTTAGACCATTACTATTTAAGTATGACTTTCTTACACTTCCTTTCTAATATATTGATCTTTTCCTTTTTTGCCATATTTTTAAATAGGCGTGTCAGCATCAGTGTTCATTTTGGAAATGACCTTTCAGATGCTATACAAGTATTGGAAGAAGGGTGCTTTACCATCCCAGCTTCTTTGAATGAATTAGAGATAATTTGGGCAGAATATGATCTGGCTCAGGAGCAAATTCAAACTTGTCAAGATTTGGTAAGTTGAGAAGTTTTTATCTGCTGAACATAAAGAAATAGTGTCATTCAAGAAAGTGGAGAGACTGCAGATTTTGTAATGATACTTTATTTGCATAAAATCTTTAACTTCCGCAATATCTTCATATTAATAATCTGATTCATTTATTGCCTTATAAGAAAAGTATGATATGGCTGGGCATGGTGGCTCATGCCTGTAATTCCAGCACTTTGGAAGTCTGAAGCAAGAGGATTGCTTGAGCCCAGGAGTTTAAGACCAGCCTAGACAACATAGTGAGACCTCATCTCTGTTAAAAAAAAAAAAAATTTTAGGTGGGCGTGGTGATGTGTGCCTGTAGTCCCAGCTACTCAGGAGACTGAAGCAGAAGGATTGCCTGAGCCCAGGAGTTTTGAGGCTGTGGTTGCTGTGATTGTGCCACTGCACTCCAGCCTGGGCTAGAGTGAGACTCCGACTCAAGTTAAGAAAAAAAAAGGTTAGCTTTGATTTATGTGTTATGTATTAAGTTTTCTAACTTGGTTGCCTTGTGAAGTTCTTTTTGTGCTTGTTGAAAAAAATGAGCTTTGTTTAAGGTTCCTTTCTTTTTATTTATAGTTTTAAAATAGTCTGATTGAGCTTATGCAGGGAAAAATATTCTAAAATTTAAGTTTTTTTTTTTGAGTCGGAGTCTCACTCCGTCACCCAGGCTGGAGTGCAGTGGCATGCTCATGGCCATCCCAGTGTTGATCTGCTGGGCTCAGGAGATCCTTTGCCTCAGCCTTCCAAGTAGCTGGAACTACAGGTGCGTTCTACCACACCCAGCTAATTTTTTGATTTATTGTAGAGATCAGGTCTCACCAAGTTGCCCAGGCTGGTCTCGAACCCGTGGGCTCAGTCCATTCTCTCACCTCGACCTCCCAAAGTCCTGGGATTACAGGCTTGAGCCACCATGCCTGGCCTAAAATTTAAGCTTTTAAGTGTATGTGCCAGACACTGTTATAGGTGGTGGAGATACACATTTTTTAATGACATAATCTATCTCTCTCTTGGATACAGAATGGGAATATATTAATAGATACTTTTAGTACAGTATGGTAAATACTATTATGGAGCTAATGCATAGGGTTCTTAGATATTTTTCATATATATACAGCAAATACAGCATCTTGAGCAAATTGGAGATTGTATCCTGGTTTTTAAGTGAATCATGTGGGACTAATAGATGAAGAAGTTGAGAGTGGAATGAGAATAAGAAGGAGGCAGTGTGTAATTTGTAGGGACTTGAATAATTTTCTAAAAGATAAACAAAAATTTAATTGTTACAGAAGTAATGGAGAAAACAAAAAAATTAACAGAGTAGGATTGTTGAACTTAAATATTTTATTTTTAATGAAGGGAAAGGAAGTGCTTTGTCATTTTTATTATCTAAGAAGGGAAGTGTTTGTTCTAAATATGACTGTATTTTGAGAATATGAGGTTAAATTTGAGAGATCACATTTTAAAAATATAGGTCATTGTGCAGAAAACGCTTGGTGTGTTAATGATGGTTATTCTTCTTCCAGAATGAAGGGAATATTTTGATTGCTGAAAGAAATGAAATTCAACAGAAGCTGTATATGGCAGTAGACGTGTTTATTCTAGAAGTAAATGAGTTACCTCTTACTAAACGCTTAAAAACTTTGCAGGTTAGAATTAAAATATATTAAATATACATTAAGTTATATGTTTATTATTTAAGAGGTGAAATTAGTATTTACCTTGAGACTTATTATATTTAGTATTCATTTATATGTATGTGTCTGTCCTGCAAGAAGGGTGAAATGGCCAGTCACTCAAGGCTTGATACAGCAATGTTCATTGGGGAAACTGTTGGGGATGGGAGCAGTAGCAGGTCCCTGTTGCGTATTGCATTCTAGTAGAAAATGTAGTAGGGCCACTTGTCAGAGGGAGAAGGAACTCTGATCCTTGACTTGTAGGTCTTTTAGGCTCCATGGTCAGGGAAATTTTCCCCTGGTGTGATCAAAGACTAGAATGTAGTAGCTATATGATGCGGTGAAACCTTGTCTTCAGACCTGTCCTACCAGCTAAGCAATGATTTTAGTTTGGGATGAATGAGCATGCCAATGTTAAGTCATTTCATCTAATATAATATTTTTCTCTGCTTATTCAGATCTTTTTTTTGTCCTTTAATATTGTTTTAAAATTTTCTTTAAAAAGTACATATGAGCTGGGCTTGGTGGCTCAGCCTATAATCCCGCGCCTTTGGGAGGCTGAGGTGAGTGGATTGCCTGAGCCTGCGGGTTCGAGACCCGCCTGGGCAGTGAGACCTCATCTCTACAATAAATAAAAAAATCTGCCGGGTGTGGTAGTGCATGCCTGTAATTCTGGCTACTCGGAAGGCTGAGGCGGAAGGATTGCTGGAGCCCAGCAGGTCGAGGCTGTGGTGGCCGGGAGCAGCCACTGCCCTCCAGTCTGGGTGACAGAGTGAGACTCCAACTCAAAAAAAAAAAAAAAAAAAAGTACATATGCATTTTTTTCTTCATTTAGCTCCTATATATTTATGCTTTTGATTATTGTAGTGAATATTTTCATTTCTTACTTTGGTGGATTAGAGGAATACTGTTGGTTTTTGTATATTGATATCTCAGCATTATACTATTCTTTTAATTCTTATTTGTCTATTGATACTCTTTGAGCTTTCTGTGTGGTCATATCATTTGAAAACAATAATCTTTTAATCTTTTATCTTCTAATCCTTGTAACTTCTGTGTATCTTCGAGTTTTTACTGCTTTGATCAGTAACTATAGTAGTACTAAATTGACCAGCTGGTATACAACTTGTTTTAGACTGCAGCAAATCAGCTTGCTAGAAATTTGAAAAGGATGTTCAGGGACTTTTGGGCACTTTTTCTTTCTGTCCCTCTGGATGAAGATGTAGTTTTGATGATACTGTATATGGTTTAGGAACCATTGGAGCCTTAGTTCAAAATGTTTTCTTAAATGGAATTACATAAATAGTATACGTTTTTCCAGAATAATGAAGTAAGCTTTGCATATAAAAGGGAAGTAGCATAGTAAGAATTTACCTTTCTGCAATGCGACTTCTAATTTACCCTATAAAGGTTGATTTCTTCTCGCTGATTATTAGTAAACATAGGTTGAAGGTCTGCAACTAAGATCATATTTAAGCTGCTTTACTTTTTAAAGTTTAATGTTAGAAATAGAAAGAAAAAAAGGAAAAGATACAAAGAGCAAGTATTAACCAAAAGAAAAGTGGGATAAGAGTTTTAAAAGGATACCGAATATAATTTAATCCCAAAACATTGTAAGTGAAAAAATAGGGTTACATAGTGGTTAAAAAGAAAATATAGGCCAGATGGTTTCTCAGTTGAATTCTTTAAAAAAATTTTTTTCTTTATTTTAAAGATGAATGGTACAATTCAGGGTTAGGTATACAAACGTTCATTATGCAGGTACCCTTACTGATGAGGTGTGTCCCCCTACACCTCCTGGCAGTTTCTCACTACTGCCAGTCTTACCCCCACTCCTCCCCCTGGCAGTTTCCCACTACTGCCAGTCCCTTTCTTATTGTATTATGATAATTGTTCAAGGTCCGCTTATTCTCAGCTGAATTCTCCAGGATGTACAAGGAAGAGCTAATACCAATCCTACTGAAAGTATTGCAGGCAATCAAGAAGTAGGGAATTCTCTCTGGCTTGTTCTGTGAAGCCAGTATCATCTTGATACCCCCAAATGGCAAAGCCTCAGTGAAGAAAGAAAACTGCAGGCCAATTTTTCTGATGAACATAGATGCAAAAACTCTCAAGAAGATTCTGGCAAATCGCATCCAACAGCACATTTCAGGGATCATCCGTCATGAACAGGTGGGCTTCATCCCCAGGATGCAACGCTACTTCAACATACATAAAAAGTGTAATCCATTACATAAAAAGATGTAAAACCAGGAGCCACATGATTATCTCAATAGATGCAGAAAAAGCATTCAATAAAATTCAGCCTCCTTTCTTGATAAAAACCCTTAAATACCTAGGAATTGAAGGAACATTCTTTAAAATAACAAGAGTCCTCTATGACATATCTGCAACCAACATCATACTTAATGGGTAGAAGCAGCAAGCATTCCCCATAGGAACTGGAACAAGATGAGGATGCTTATTCTCATCCTCCTATTTAACATAGTATTAGAAGTTCTGCCTGCCAGAGCATTCAGGCAGGAGAAGGAATTAGGGGTATCCAAATAGGAAAAGAGGAAGCTAAATTATCCTTCTTTGCAGATAATATGGTTCTATATCTAGGATACCCTAGAAAGTCTGTCAAATACTTCTTCACACTGATAAACAATTTCAGTAAAGTCGCAGGATACACAATCAGTGCTCAAAAAACAGTTGCATTTCTATACATCAACAACAAGCAGGCTGACAACCTAATAAAAAACACAGTCCCATTCACAATAACCACACACACAAAAAATACCCCTAGCATCCACCAAACCAAAGAGGTGAAAGACCTTTGCAAAGAGAAATATAAAACACTCAAAGAAATCAAGGATGACACAAGCAAATGGAAGAACATCCAATGCTCTTGGGTTAGAAGAATCAGTATTGTCAAGATGCTCATTCTACTGAAGACAATCTTCAGATTCAGTGCAATCCCTATCAAATTACAGTACAGAAATTTATATGGAAGCAAAAAAGAGCCTGAATAGCTAGAGCAATCTTCAGCAAAAAGAGCAAAGCTGGAGGCATCACACTTCCAGGTCTCAAGCTTTACTAGAAGGCTTCAGTAACCAAGACAACGTGGTACAAAAATAGACACATAGACCAATGGAACAGGACAGATAATTCAGAAATAAAACCACGGACTTTCAACCAACTCATCTTTGACAAAGCTGACAAAAACATTGGGGAAAGGAAACCACATTTAGCAAACGGTCCTGGGAAAACTGGCTAGCCACATGCAGAAGAATGAAACTGGATCCCTTCCTATCATCATAAACAAAAATTACCTCAAGATGGATTAGGGACTTAAATGTGAAATCTCAAACTATGAGTTTCTTAGGGATGGCTATGGTGGTTCACACCTCTAATCCCAGCACTTTGGGAGTCTGAGGTGGGTTGATCACTTGAGGCCAGAAGTTTGAGACTAACCTGGGCAACATAGCAAGTCCTCATCTCTACCAAAAAAAAAAAAAAAATGTTTGCTTAGTGTAGTGGCACACACCTGTAGTCCCAGCTACTTGGGAGACTGAGGTAGGAAGATTGCCTGAGTCCAGGAGGTCAAGGCTGCAGTGGCCAGGAGTGGCCACTGTACTCCAGTCTGGTCTACAGAGTGAGACTCCAACTCGAAAAAGAGAAAAGAATCTTAGAGGAAAACTTAGGGGACACCCTTCTGGACATCAGAGTCACGTCTTCCAAAGCAAATGCAGCAAAAGCTAAAATTGACAGGTGAGACCTTATCAAGTTAAAATGTTTTTGCACAGCAAAAGAAACTGTCAAGAGAGTAAAGAGACAACTCTCAGGATGGGGAAAAAAATGTGCAAGCTACACATCCAACAAAGGCATAACATCCAGGATCTACGAGGAACTCAAATGAGTCAACAGGAAAAAAAAACTCCATTAAAAAGTGGGCAAAGGACATGAACAGACACTTCTCAAAGGAAGACATCCAAGCAGCCAACAAACATATTAAAAGAAGGCTCAGCTTCACTGATCAAACTACAGTGAGATATCACCTAACACCAGTCAGGATGGCTATCGTTAAAAAGTCAAAAACCAACAGGTGTTGGCAAGGCTACAGAGATAAGGGAATGCTTTTGTACGGTTGGTGGTAATGTAACTTTTGTGAAAAGCAGTGTGACATTTTCTCAAAGAACTAAAAATTGAACTACCATATGATCTAGTAAGCCCACTTCTGGAAATATACCCAGAGGAGCATACATTGCTCTACCAAAAAGATACCTGCATACATATGTTCATTGCAGCACTGTTCACAACAGCAAAAACATAGAACTGGGCTGGGCGCTGTAGCTCATGCCTATAATTCCAGCACTTTGGGTGGCTGAAGTGAGAGGACTACCTGAGCTGTTAGATTCAAGACCAGACCGGGCAACTTGACAAGGCCTCATCTCTACAATAAATTAAAAAAAAATTAGCCAAGCCGGGCTCGGTGGCTCAGCCTGTAATCCCATGCTTTGGGAGACTGAGGTGAGTGGATTGCCTGAGCCCGTGGGTTCGAGACCTGCCTGGGCAACTTGGCGAGACCTCATCTCTACAATAAATCAAAAATTAGCCGGGTGTGCCTATAGTTCCAGCTACTTATAAGGCTGAGGCGGAAGGATCGCCGGAGCCCAGCAAGTCGAGGCTGTGGTGACTGGGAGCGGCCACTGCACTCCAGTCTGGGTGACATAGTGAGACTCTGACTCAAAAAAAAAAAAAAAAAAAAAAATTAGCTAGACGTGGTAGTGCATGCCTGTAGTTCCAGCTACTTGGAAGGCTGAGGTGGAAGGATCACCTGAGCCCTGCAAGTTGAGGCTGCGGTGACCATGAGCGTGCCACTGCACTCCAGCCTGGGCACAGAGTGAGACTCCAACTCAAAAAATAAAAAACTTGGAACAAACCCCAAAAGAAAAGCGGGTTAATGCCTGTTGGAAGTAGATTGGATAAAAAAATTTGACATGCATACACTAAGGAATACTATGTAGCCATAAAGAACAACAAAATCATGTCCCTTTCAGCAGTGTGGATGCAACTTGAGACCGTCATTCTAAGTGTACTATCACAGAAACAAAAAACGGAATACCGCACGTTCTTACTCATAAACGGGCCCTAAGTATTGGGCATGTGAGCACAAAGGCAGGAACAACTGATGGTGGGCACTGCTAATGACGGGAGGGAGGAACGGGGGATGAGAGGCACACAACCAACCATTGAGTGCCATGTCTGTTACTGAGGAAGAGAGGCCTCACTGGAAGCCCAAATCTTACCTGCATGCAATTTACTTATGTAGCAAATAATCACATGTACCCCACAACTCGAAAAAAAAATGTTGAAAAATTCATTACCATCATGAATACATTAATGCCTAACAATAAAGCACTGAAATACTTTGAATAACAACCTGAAAAATTATAGGGACGAATGTATCTGTCTCAGATACATATATAACAAAAATATCTCGAAAACTGATGTACTAATTAGAGCAAAAGCTAAACAATGATAAAGAAGTTTAAAGCTTAAGATTTTATATATGTATGGAACCACACACCAGGATAACCTAGAATACACTTTCTTTTTGAACTTAGGAGGAACAGTCACAAAAAATCAACCATGTATTGAAGACCACAAAAGAAGTGTCAACAAATGCTGAGGAAATTAGAAATCATGAACTTTAATTTATTTTATTGACCCTCATTATAGAAATATATTTCTTAAGTACTTGAAAAACACAAACTATTTCTCAGTCATGTAAGAGAAGCATTAGAGTATTTTCTCTGAGTACTTTCAAAGAAGTCTTTGTGTAGTTGGTTTTTTGAGATATTAAATGGTCCAGGATATCTCATTTATTTTACATATAAATAAGTGTTTAGTTGGCTATAAAATGTTAGGACCAAAGGCCATTTTTAGACCTAAAGCTCCTTTAGAGCTTTGACAATAGAAGTCCATTTTCTTCTTATTGCATTAAAACATGTTTAAGTTTTGATTTAATATTGAGCCAATTTAGTTTGAGGTTTTATGTATTTCTTTAATTGTAGGTAATATTTGGTAATTACTTTTTTAGACACTGCCCCCCCCACTTCATTTGATTTTTCTCTCATTCTTTTTTTTTTTTTTTTTTGAGTTGGAGTCTCACTCTGTCACCCATACTGGAGTGTAGTGGCCGCACCTGACCACCGCAGCCTCGACCTGCTGGGCTCCAGCGATCCTTCTGCCTCAGCCTTCCAAGTAGCTGGAACTACAGGCGCGCTCTACCACACCTGGCTAATTTTTTGATTTATTGTAGAGATGAGGTCTCACCAAGTTGCTCAGGCGGGTCTCAAACCCGCGGGCTCAGGCAGTTCACTCACCTCAGCCTCCCAAGGCATGGGATTACAGGCTGAGCCACCGAGCCCGGCTGATTTTTCTCTCATTTTGAGCCTGCACATAGGCAGTTAAACTTCTACTTCTGTCCCCTACATGTTTTAAGTTTTCATTTATTTTAAAAATTATATTTACTGTCTTTTGTTGGAGGAATTCTTGATTTAATCATCCAACCCACTAATTGATTCTCCAACTGTATCCTTTATGCCATTTATTTTATTTTTGTTTTTCTAATGACAAAGTCTCACTGTGTTACCCAGGCAGGTCTCAAACTCCCGGACTCAAGCATTTCTCCTGCCTCAGCCTCCCAAATTGCTGGGATTACAGACGTGAGCCACTGTGCCTAGCCCTTTCTGCCATTTAGCCAATCCATTGTATTCTTTATTTCAAAGATTATTTATTTCATACCTATCTCTTACTGTTACCTGGGTCACCGTAACAAAACTTTTCCTGATATGGTAGTTTTTCTTCTTTTTTATTAGGTGACTTAGTTTTGTAATACTTCTTCCAGAGTGCTTGTATTACTCACACATTTCATCCTCCTCTTTACCTCTCCTCAAGATATCATATTCCCTTGGAACTGTATGCTACTTTAGTTCTTTGTTACTGTGTAGTCATGTGAGGGACCTGGAGAGGAGTTGAAGCCTGGACCATAACTTTTAAGACTTCAAATGAGTTTAGGGAATAGAATGGGGTTATTTTTAATGGTACAGACCTTCTGATCTTGCAACCAAGGCTCATCTATTCCCTCTTTGCTTCTTTCCTGGATGGTCTTACTCTTTAGCAAGCCTCCTAGTCCCTCTACCTCAGTCCCCTTCTCCAGGTACTAGCATCCTTAGATGTGAATACTACCAGCTATCCATGGGAAGCGTGCTGGAAAGAGAATCTCAGGGGCTGGCCAGCTAGCTCTTACTGTACTGATTATCAGTTTTTGCCCCATCTGTGTTCTTGTGCTGTACTCATATAAACCCACTGTATCTTTTTTTTTTGTGAGTTGGAGTCTCACTCTGTCGCCCAGACCGGAGTGCAGTGGTTGCTCCCGGCCACCGCAGCCTCAACCTGCTGGGTTCCAGCGATCCTTCCGCCTCAGCCTTCCAGTAGCTGGAACTACAGGCACGCGCTACCACACCCAGCTAATTTTTGATTTATTGTAAAGATGAGGTCTCGCCAAGTTGCCCAGGTGGGTCTTGAATCCACGGGCTCAGGCAGTCTACTCACCTCAGCCTCACAAGGCGCAGGATTACAGGCTGAGCCACCGAGCCCGGCTAACCCACTGTATCTTACTGATGCTGCTGCTTTCCTTCCCAGTGTGGGAAAGGGAAGGGCCTATGAAGAAAGTTCTGTTTTCCTACAGGTTATTCTATGCTATGACACAGCCCTTCTCCCACTTGCAAGGACCTTATTCGTTCAGTGCTAAGCACCAACTGTCCTCTGCCTTTCCAAGGATTTGTCAAAGTTTTGTGATAAAAACTTCTGGGACCTACTAAGTTTTCCTCTTGTTTCTAAAATTTCTAGGGTTTGATTCCTGGAGAGAGCCAGCAGGCTGTGCTGGTTGCCTATCTTGTTTTTTCTAAAAAAAAAAAAAAAATCTTAAAAAAATCTTTTAAGTACAGTCATGTGTCACATAATGATGTTTGGTCAGTGATGAGTTGCATATATGATGATGGTCCCATAAAATTATAATATGCATTTTTACTGTACCTTTTCTATATTTAGATACACGGTCACCATGTGTTATAGTTACCTATGGTATTCAGTACAGTAGTATGTTGACAGATTTGTAGCCTAAGAGCAATACACTGTACAAATGATGGAATTGTCTAAAGATGGATTTCTCAGAGCAAACCCTGTCATTAAGCAATGCATGACTTTACACTTACATGTTTAATATTACTTGATTAGAATTATTTGTATTTTTGGTTTGTAGTTTATTTAACATTAGGTCTTGGAAATTTTCATTTCAGGAAATACAGTAGTGATTCTTATTATAGGCAATGGCGACTAGGAAGGGCAGGGAATAAGGGAGGGGGTGGATGATAAGAAATTACTTAACGGGTACAATGTATGTTATTTGGGTGATGGAAACACTAAGAGCCCTGACTTAGTCACTACACAGTTTATCCATGTAACAAGATTACACTTGTACCCTGTGTATTTATACATATTAAAAAGATAAAGTTAGGGAAAAGAGGATGATTTCTACTTACTAAAAAACCGAAGAATATAAAGCTTTCTATTTTTAACTAATTCACTTAATAAACTTTCACTGTTATGGTCCAAATAAATCACCTTCTAGGTGGTTTTGTGTGTTTAACTCTGTCTAATGATTCTAAGTTTTATTTAAAAAATTCTCAAGAATGGGGAGCCAACATACCACTTTACTGCCTCTTAGATCCTAACACAGTACTTGAATCCTAATATGCTGTTAATAAACTTTAATAGACAAAAGTATATCTCTCTGCAGGATTTGTCAGCCTCTTTAGAGGCAGTTTATGGACAGGCCAAAGAAGGAATAAACTGTGAAGAAATACTTAGAACATTTCATGACTGGAAGTGTAATAAGAGAGAGGAGTTCACCAAAGTTAGAAGTGATACAGAGGCTTCACTACAGTGTCTTTTAGCATGGTTCCAGAGAAACTTAAAGGTAATGAAAGCTTTTGCTCAGTGGTGTTTATAGCACAAACCAGGGAATATGTATTTTTAAAATTGTATTCCTTTTTTTGTTCAAGAACTGACACTGTCTGCCTACTGCATATCAGATTTAAACTTGCCACCTGAGTAGTCAACGGTCTCTCTTTTTTTTTTTTTTCTTGAGTTGGAGTCTTACTTCATCACCCAGGCTGGAGTGCAGTGGCATGCATGCTCACAGCCACCCCAGTGTCAACCTGCTGGGCTCAGACGATCCTTCCGCCTCAGCCTTCCAAGTAGCTGGAACTATAGGTGCTAGCTACCATGCCTGGCTAATTTTTTGATTTTATTGTAGAGATGAGGTCTTGTGAAGGTGCCCAGGCTGTTCTTGAATCTGTGGGCTCAGGCACTCCTCTCACCTTGGCCTCTCAAAGTGCTGGGGTTACAGGTTGTCAACTTTCTTTATTAGCTTTTAGTCAGACTGCATTCTTATTTCCCCCACCTTGCCAAGGGTATAGCCTTAATACTATGCTTCAGGTATAAAGGCACAATGGATGCTGATTGAGTTAATTAAATGAGATACTTAATTTTATTTTTGCAAATGAGGTTTTTGATCTATCTGTGGAAGAATCACTGACTTCTGAAGACACAACTGGTAATATTGATGAAATCCTAGAGAAGACTGAGTCAAGTGTCTGCAAAGAGCTGGAGGTATCTCTGATTGTAAGTATTCTTATTCTTCTTATTACTTTTTTTGAAGCAATATGGTTTCCCTTAATAGTTAGAAAGTATTAACCAATAGTATGGCTTCTTTTGCTAGTGAGTATGTATTAAGATTGGTCCAAGCTTTCCTTTTATAGGTCTGTTTGAAAGAGTAACATTGTCAGTTATAATCCAAACACAATGTAGTCTTATTCTTCTATAAGGTTGCACTTTCATTTTAATGGACATTTCACATTTAAAAAAATTTAATGTTTAATTCTAAGAAAAATCCTCTTAATCTGAGTAGATCAGCTTTCTATATCATTTGATTTTTGAGTCAGTGAAAACTTGATATAAATTCTGGGAGAGTTCTGAAAGTGGATACATACGATTGATTGTAGTCCTCTTTCTCTATTGTCTATGTTCTGCATTGCTATGTCAAAGTAAAAATTAGTGTAGCTCCTCCAGTGAGCATTTTGTGATTTTAATGGCATTGCTTACTGGGACCCTTTCTGTTTTTAGACTGCTTTCCAATGTCTCAGTAGTTATGCTTTCCTTTTTACTTGTTTCTTTTTTACTTTTTACAATTTTATTCGTGTTGGTATTAAAAATACATTATGAATTTTCCTGTTGTTAAATAGTTCTTACATAGATGGTTTTGTTAGACTTGATTTTAGAAATTATTGTTAATAGATGATTAAGTTTTGAAGGTTTATATGCTGTTTAGTTCTTATGTTTAGCATCTTAATATCCCTGATTTCTGTTACTGTTCTACTGCAGACAGATTTGGGAATAATAGTTTAACAGAGTAAAATTTCCCATGTGAACATCTTTGTTTCTTTTGGGTGTTCTGTTTGTTTGTTTGTTTTTTAGAAAGACAGAGTCTCTATCACCCAGGCTGGAGTGCAGTGGTGCAATCATAGCTCACTGCAGCCTGGAACTTCTGGGCTCAAGCAATCCTCTCACTTCAGCCTTCCAAGTAGCTAGTTTTACGGGATGAAGCCACCAAGCCTGACTAATGTTTTATTTTTGTAGATACGTGGTCTCATTATGTTGCCCAGGCTCTGTATGAACACCTTTGATATCAGTCTGTCTTCTGCCTAGAAAATCATTTGTGTTAAAGAACTTCTTTGAAATGAATAGAAATTTGTCAAAGGCATCATTTTGAAATTTATCCGTTGTTATTGAAGGTTTTAACTACTTTGGACACTTCTTTGTATTTAATTCCATGTGTGTGATTTCATTTAGGAGCAAGGTGTTGCAGACAAGGAGATCATTTTAAATACATATAGTCAAGTACTGCAGAAGATTCGCTCAGAGGAAAGGCTTATTGCCAAAGTACAGTCTAAGTTCAGGGACAGTATTGAGGTTGGATTATGCTTTCTCTTACTGATCTTATAAATTAATACTTTGAATTTTTTTAATACCTAAACTTTTTTCATGTTGCTTAGTAGTCAGTAAATTATTATTTCTAGAATTTACTATAAACTGGAAGTGATGGTTTTTGTTGATATAAATATATTGAATTTTTAAAATTAAGTCTCAAATCTTTTATTTTCGAATATCCTTTAGAATGTAACCTTCATTATCATTTTCTTTCTGCCTGTATAGATTTGTAGAAAATTTGCTATAAATGTATACAGAAAGATAAGAAGAAGTAATAAAAACATTGCTTATAATCCCAAAGATAGTTTGAGAGTATTTCCTTTCTGGATTGTTATGCATTGCATTGTTTTGTAAGCTATTTTGAAAATATTTTCTTTTTGTGGTATATTATGAACATTTTCCCATATGATTAGTAATTCTTCTGTATTGTCATTCTGAGTGACTTAATCATCATCCCTGTATAGATGTACAACAGTATTATTTAACCTTTCATCTGTATTAGACATTAAGATTGCTTCTAATTTTTCTACCATAAATAACACTGTACATATGTTTGTACATATCTTTGTATGTTTTCAGATTTTTAAAATTATAATTACCAAGTTCAAAGGAATGGATGCTATTAAAACTTAATGCATATTGTCAAACCACTTTTATTAAAAATGATTTCAGTTTACATCTTCACTAGAAATTTCTTTTCATGTATCTCACTATATGTCTTAGTTTGAAATATTACTTTAGTCCTTGCTACTGTGAGTGCTGACACTTTTAAATGGAAATGTGAATAATTAGGAAATGAATTGGTTGAATTATTTTGTTGAAAATTACATAGTTTCTTAGTATCTCAGTCTGAACTCAGCAAGTACTAGTTGAATCTTAATAGAGAAATAATAAAATAGTCACTGACTATTCAATAAATATTGTCTTGCGTTTGAAATACAGTAACTCTTTCTCTTACTTAGTTTAAAGAGCAGATTATTGAATGTTTAAACAAGAGCCCCAGTGTGGATCACTTGCTGTCCATTAAGAAGACATTGAAAAACTTAAAAGCTCAACTGAGATGGAAATTGGTTGAAAAGAATAATTTGGAAGAAGTAAGGAAACAGTTGCATATTTTTTTAACTTTTAATTTTTTTTAATTTTAAAGATGTGGGGTACAATTCAGGATTAGGTATACAAGTGGTCATCGTATAGGTAAAGTTGGGGCCTTCCTTTGGTCTCCACTTTGCCTGGTTTGAGATCAGGTGCCTTTATTGGTGTTGTAACCCCTCCTTCACCCCAGCAATATCCCTCTACTGCCAATCCCTTTTTTTATAGTATTATGATAAATGTTCAGGGTTCGCTTATGACTGAGAACATGTGGTACTCTGTTCATTGTTTCTGTGATAGATCACTGAGTATGATAGATTATAAATCCATCAAAGTTGCTGCGAAGTTATATGTTTGTCCTTCTTTATGGCTGTGTAATATTCCATTGTGTATATGTACCATATTTTTTTTTAATCCAGTACAGCTTCAATGGGCAGCAGAGTTGGTTCCATATTTTTGCAATTGTGAATAGTGCTGCAGTAAACATGCATGTGCAGAGTATCTTTTTTGTAGAATAATTTGAGTTTCTCTAGGTATATTCCCAGTAGGGGGATTGCTGGGTCATATGACAAGTCAAAGTCTAGTTCTTTTAGAAATTGCCACACTGTCTTCCAAAGAGGTTGCATTAGTTTGCATTCCCACCAGCAGTGTAGAAGCATTCCTGTTTCTATGCATCTTTGGCAGTATCTGTTGTTTGTTTTATAAATGATGGTTGTTCTTATGGGGATTAGGTGGTATCTTAGTATGGGTTTGATTTGCGTTTCTCTGATGATGAGTGAGGCTGAGCACTTTTTCATGTGTTTGTTGGCTGCCCGTGTATCTTCTTTAGAGAAGTGTCTATTCATGTCTTTTGCCCACTTTTTAATGGGGCTGTTTGTTTTTTTCCTTTTGGTCCTTGTGGATCCTGGATATTAGGCCTTTGTCAGATACACAGTTGGAAAATAATTTTTCTCATTCTGTAGGCTGTCTTCCCACTTTCTTGAGTTTTCCAGAAGCTTATCCGTTTGTTGAGGTCCCACTTGTCTATCTCATTCTTATGGCATGGACACTTGGGGTTTTGATCAGGAATTGGTTGCCCATTCCAATTTCCATAAGGGTGTCTCCTGCATTTTCTAAGGTTCTTATAGTTTGAGGTTTTACATTTAGGTCTTTGATCCATTTAGAGTTGATTTTTGTGTATGGTGATAGGTGGGGGTCCTGTTTCAATCTTCTGCATGTGCTCAGCCAGTTTTCCCAGTACCATTTACTGAATAGGTTCTCCTCTCCCCAGTGGTGGTTGTTGGAGGCCTTGTTGAAGTTGAGTTGGTTGAGAAATTGAGGTTTTGCTTCTGGAATCTCTATCCTGTTTCATTGGTCCATATGCCTATTCTTGTACCAGCGTCAGGCTGTTTTGATTATTGTAGACTTACAGTAAAGTTTTTTTTTTTTAACGGATGAAGTCTCACTCCATTGCCTAGGCTGGAGTACAGTGGCACACTTATGACCACCTCAGCGTCGACCTGCTGGACTCAGATGATCCTACCTTCCAAGTAGCCTGAACTACAGGCATGTGCTACCATGCCCGACTAATTTTATTTTTATTTTTATTATAGAGATGCGGCCTCACAAAGTTGCCCAGGCTGTTCTTGAACCCGTGGGCTCAGGCAGTCCCCTCACCTCGGCCTCGCAAAGTGCTGGGATTACAGGCTTGAGCCACCATTCCTGGCCTATAGTAAAGTTTAAAATTTGAAAGTGTGATACTGCCCATTTTGTTTCTTTTGCTGAGGATTGTTTTGGCTATTCGTGACTGTTTATGTTTCCATATGAATTTCTGTATTGTCATTTCCAGGTCTGAGAAGAATGATGCTGGTAACTTAATGGGTATTGCGTTGAATCTGTAGATTGCCTTCGTTAGGATGGACATTTTAACAGTATTGATTCTTCCAGTCCATGAGTATGGGGTATTTTTCCATTTGTTTGTATCTTCTTGGATGTCTTTAAGCAGTGTTTTGTAGTTCTCCTTGTAAAGGTCTTTCACTTCTCTGGTTAGGAAGACGCTGAGGTATTTCATTTTTTGTGTGGCTATTGTGAATGGGATTGTGCTTTTTATTTGGTTTTCTGCCTGCTTGCTGCAGGTGTATAGAAATGCAACTATCTTTTGCATGCTGATTTTGTACCCTTAGACTTTACCAAAGTTGGTTATGAGGAGGCTTTTGACAGTGTTCTCTAGTGTTTTCAAGGTATAGGATCATGTCTTCAGCAAAGAGGGATAACTTAACTTCCTCTTTTCCTATTTGGATATCCCTGATTTCCTCTTGTCTAATTGCTCTAGCTAGGACTTCAGACACAATGTTGAGCAAGAGAGATGAGAGTGGGCAGTCTTGTCTTGGTATGGTTTTGGGGGGAAATGTTTCCAGTTTCTGTCCGTTTAGCAGTATGCTGACTATAGGTTTATCACAGGTGGTGCTATGTTATGTTCCTTGCATGTCTAGGTGTTTGAGGTTTTTTGTCAAAAAACGTATGCTGGATTTTATCAAAAGCTCTTTCTGCATCTAATGATATAATTATTTGGTTCTTGTTTTTACATCTGTTGATGTATTAAATTACATTTATGGTCTTGCGGATGTTGAACGAGTGCTGCATCCTGGGCAGGAAGCCTACTTGGTCATGGTGAATGATTTTTGAGATGTGTTGGATCCAATTTACTAGAATCTTGTTGAGAATTTTTGCATCTATGTTCATGAGGGATATTGGCCTGTAGTTCTCTTTTTTGTTGGTGCTTTACCTGGTTTGAGTATCAGTATGATGTTAGCCTCATAAAATGATTTGGGGAGAGTTGCATTTTTCTCAATTGCCTGAAATACTTTCATTAGGATTGGTATCAGCTCCTCCTTGTATTTTTTTGTAGAATTCTGCTGGAAAGGCTCTGGTCCAGGACTTTTTTTGTAAGTAGTTTTTTTTTTTTTTTTTTAATGACAGAGTCAATTTCCTGGGTTGTTATTGGTCTGTTTAGTGTTTCAGTGTCTTCTTGTTTCAACTTTGAGAGGTTGTGTGATGCCAATCCCCCATTTCATTTAGGTTATCAAGTTTGTTTCCATACAGGTGTGCATAGTAACCTCTGATAATCTTTTGTATTTCTTTGGGGTCAGTTGTGATGTGATCTTTTGTGTTTCTGATTGTGTTTGTTTGGGCTTTTTCTCTCTTCTTCTTGGTCATTCTGTTTAGGGGTCCATCAATTTTGTTTATTCTTTCAAAGAACCAGCTTTTTGTTTTGTTGATTTTTTTCTATGATATTTTTGTCTTCTGCATCCTGTATTTGGGCTTTTACTTTGGTGATCTGTATTCTTCTGCTAAAGTTAGGGCTTTGGTGGTCTTGTCTTTCCAGCTTCTTAGGTGATTGGTTAGGCTGTTAATTTGTGATCTTTCCATTTTCTTGATGTGTGATTGTACAGATATAAATTTCCCTCTTAGAACAGATTTCATAGCATCCGAGAGGTTTTGGTAGGATGTTTCTTCGTTATAATTTGCTTCCAGGAATTTTAAAGTTTTGTTTTGATTTTTGTGTTGACCCAGTAGTTGTTCAGCATCATGTTGTTCAGTGTCCATGTCTTTGTGGGTTTTGGAGGAGTTTTGTTGGTGTTTATTTTTATTCCACTGTGGTCTGAGAAGGTGCATAACAGTATTTTGATCTTATGAAATTTGTTTATGCTTGATTTATGGCTGAGGATGTGATTGATCTTGGAGTACATTCTATGTGGTGATGAGTAGAATGTATATTCTGTAGTTGTTGGGTGGTGAATTCTGTAGGTATCCATTAATTTTATTTGATCAAACGTCAAGTTGAGGTTCGAGAGCCCTTCATTGATTTTTTGCCTTGATGATCTATCTAGGGTTGTTAGTGGGGCATTTAAATTCCCAGCTAGAATAGTGTTAGAAATATCTTTTTTTTTTTTTTTTTTTTTTGAGTTGAAGTCTCACTCTGTCGCCCAGACTGGAGTGCAGTGGCCGCTCCCGGCCACCGAAGCCTCGACCTGCTGGGCTCTGGCGATCCTTCCGCCTTAGCCTTCCAAGTAGCCGGAATTACAGGCATGCGCTACCACGCCCGGCTGATTTTTTGATTTATTGTAGAGATGAGGTCTTGCTGCCCAGGCAGGTCTCGAACCCGCGGGCTCAGGCGATCCACTCACCTCAGCCTCCCAAAGGCGCGGGATTACAGGCTGAGCCACCGAGCCCGGCTAGAAATATCTTTTTAAATTTTACTTTGTAGTTGCTTTATAAATACTGGTGCTCCTGTATTGGGTGCACATATGTTTAGGATGGATATTTCTTGTTGATGGATTGAATCTTTTATCATTATATAGTGTGCTTCTTATCTTTTAAAAATTTTGATAGCTTAACGGTTGTTTTGTCTGATGTTAAGATCATAACTCCTGCCTTCTTTTGTGGTCCATTCACCTGGAAACTTGTTTTCCATCTTCTAACTTTGAGTCTGTGTGCATCCCTTGTGGTGAGATGAGTCTCCTGGATGCAGAATGTTATTGGGTCATGTTTTGTTTTTTTTTTTTTTCAATCCAGCTTGCCATTCTGTGTCTTTTCAGTGGTACATTTAGTTCATTCACATTCAGGCTGATTACTGAAATGCGATTGTTTATCCCTGTCATGAGGTTCTTATAAAGTTTTTTCTTTGTTTTCTTTTAGCTTTTGCATTGATGTATGTGTGTATTTTCAAGTTTGCAGTTACAGTGTATTCTCTGTTGATTCTGTGTTCTGCCATTTTCTTGGTAAATGCATGGTCATTATTTTTTTTCTTTTGTGCTTAATACCTTTTTAAGCATCTTCTGTAGAGCTGGTCTGGAAGCTGCATAATCTCTTAGGGACTGGATGTCTGGGAAGGTTTTTAATTCCCCATTGCTGATGAAGCTGAGCTTGGCTGGGTAGGACATTCTTGGTTGAAAATGTTTTTCTTTGAGGACTTTGAACATTGGACTCCAGTCCTTTCTAGTTTGTAGTGTTTCTGCTGATGGGTCTTCTACTATTCTGATTGGTTTTCCTGGTAGGTAGTCTGACCTTTCTCTCTTGCTGCCTTTAGGATTTTTTCTTTTACACCTACTTTGTGTAGGCAAATTACTGTGTGTCTAGGGATTGGTCTTCTCATTTGATGTCTTGCAGGGGTTCTCTGTATCTTTTGTGTTTGAATGGTCGCATCTCACAGATGGGGAAAGTTTTCTTGAATAACTTCCTGGAATACTTGCTTCAAGGTGTTCTCCGTTTCCCTTTCTTCTCCTGGGATACCAATCAGGCATAGGTTCTGCCTCTTGATATAATTGCACATCTCTTGGAAGCTTTGTTCTTTCTGAGTTTTTTTTCTGTGTTTTTTACAAATTGGGTTAATTCAGTGTTTTAGTCTTCAAGTTCTGAGAGTCTTCTGCTTGATTAATTCTGCTTTCCATGCTTGTCATCTTGTTATTTACTTCTTGGATGAAATTTTTAATGGCCAGAATCTCTGTTACAAGTTCTTTCAGTGTTGCATCTTGTCTTTCTTGAGTCTTGTTCACTGTTTCCATCCATTCTCTAATCCCTGTTGTATTCTGAGGCCAGTTGTTGGTGACTCCCATTGTTTGGGCTCTGAGATCTGATTTTTGGCGTTTTCTCTTTGCAGTACTGGGAATTACCTGTGTTCCTCTGGTGATTTTTTTTCATTTGTGACAGATGCCTTCCTTTTCTCTCTAGTTTTGTTATTCAGTGTGGGAGACGCTTTCACTTCTGATGTTTGTTCATCCCTTTATTCTTCCCTGATCAGGGCTCTGAATTTGTTCTATTTTGAAACAGGGCTTTGGATAGGAAGCTTTGCTGTCTTTTGTAGTTTTGAGAGTTGAATAAGGAGGATGGGGAGCTAGGATTCAGAAACTACTTGCAAATCACAGTGTTCACTGATTGTGGTATGAGTTCCCTGAGACCCACTTCCTCCTACCACTGTATATGACAACTCAGTGGGTACGTGTGTGTACCCTCGAGTCCAAGATACAGTAACAGCAATGAGGAAAACAGGAAAAGTAGAATGAAATGAGACAGACAACAATTAAAAAAATAAATAAAACACAGAACAAGAGCAGAAACCAAACACACACACACACACACTCCCCAAAACAAACTGAAATAACAACAAAGCAAAACAAAAAAAAACCACCAAAAAACAGGGAAACCAAACCCCCACACACATGCCCAACCCAAAATGAAAGAAGAAGAAAAAGAGAAAAAAAGAAAAGAGAAGGAAGAAAAAAAATCAAGTCGAACCCTCACACATGTATTTACACTCATATTGAACTAAAAAAAGAGAACAAAAAAGCAAAAACAAACCAAAAAAACTGAAAGATGACCACTCAATCTTTTATATACACACATAAACAGTAAACAAAAAACTAAAGAGAGGAAAAAAAAAGGGGTGGGGGGAATGAAGATCGAACCCTTACATACACATTCATGCACACAGGAAACATACTAAAAAATTAACAAACAAAACCTGCCCTCTTGTGACAGGTTCTATAGTTGTTCCTCTCAGCTGTCCCTCTGATGTCTCCCGCAGAGCTTTGACCTCATTCACAGTCTACGCAGAGTCTGGCACAGGGAAGGAGGAGGGGATAGTGGGAGTGGGTGGGGCTTCAGTCCTCCCTTCCCACTCTAGTATGGTCAGATAATCCCCTCTGGTGGGGAGGTGTGGGATTGTTTCTACCCCAGATACTGGCAGGGGCACCCCAGCCAGGCTTATCCCAGAGTGGAGTCCCTCCTGGGTCCGTTCCTCTCAGTTGTGCACCAGCCATGTGGGTGTGATGTTCAGAGGATTGCTGGGAAGGAAGGGGTTGGGTCAGCCCCTGACTCACCACTGATCTCTTTGGAGGTCTTCCTTGTCCTTTTCTGGTCACACTCTTTGTCCCGAAGCTGAATCAGTGTAGTGGGTGGGGTACCTGAGACTCAGCACTCATCCTGTCCCTCTGGAGTTTATGCTTTTGGGATATTCCCTCTGGGTCAAGATCAACCCCTGAGGAGTTAATCTGCCCATCACAGAGATCAGGACAGTTCTGTCACGCCATGGTGAACAAGCTGGAGCACCTTCCTGCCCAGTTTTCAAGGTGGTAGCAGGGTGCCTCTTTAGTCTTCTCCAGTGAGACTCTGCCTCTAGACTCCCTCACTGTGCTCCTGTGCTCCCTCTGCAGCTCTTGCTGCCAGAGTCCAGTCAGATGCTGCATCCAGCAGTCTCTCCCATCAGCTTCTTCCTGGGAAGGGCTTTGTTGATTGGAAAAAAAATGTCTCTTGGCTTCTGTGTCCAGGGAAGTGCTAGGGACCAAGCAGAACAGCTGCAGCACAAGCCACTTAATCAGGAGAGCCCTGGCCACTTGTTCCCGAGTTCATACTCAGTGAGCCACTCACACGCCCACTTACTCACTGATGCATAATGCAAAATTTTCCATATACTCACACTGAGACTCAGTCCAACTGACCGCCATCATCTTCCTGAGATCCTCCAACAGTTGCTTCTTACTGAACTTTATGTGCATCTCATTTTATTTGGTTTCTGTTCATGAAAGTAATACATAAATACACTATAAGAGACATTACATTCCCATTTTGTTTTATATACTTTTATTTTAATATATGTTTTTCCTGTGTATATAAGTAAAATTGAGATTACATTAGTGTAAACATTTTTCTATGTCATGAAATATTCTTTGAAAACATCTTACATAGCTGCCTTGGCTTTTAGTAACATGAACATTTTAGAATAATTTTTAAAACTTCTTTTGTTTGGACTGTTACAGTGTCTATTGTAACAACAATGTATTGCAGGTGATAGATACCCCCAAAGGTAGAATTTTATCATAAAGTATTTTTAAGTTTATGATATCCTTTGTTAACTCTTATTTTATGACTATACACACTATTTCTTGTAAATATTTTAAGTTGTTTTTATATGATAATAGAACTGGAAGGATTAAGATGCTCTAATCTGGACTAATCTTTAGGCCTGAAACTTCATGAATAAAATTGTAATTATTTGTGCTCCCTTGAAGATTTGATTTTGTACATAAGGAATCTATATTATGTCTTAATCCAATTTGAAGTATCCCCCTTTCTCTTCTGAGCACTTAATTGGGAGTTTAGCGGAAACTATTCCAGAACTAATTTCATAGAGTTTTCCAGTTTTATCCTGTTCTGGATTGAGGGGAAGTTGGTCTTTTATTGTCTAATTTTTCAACTTTTGAAGAAATCTGACTTTTAAAGCATATAAAATTTTTAAGGTGGCATGTCTTTTCATTGGAGTTTTATGGAGTCTTTGTGAGTCCTTCATCACCTTTCCTCTAGTAGACACTTCACAAATTTACTCATTGTTTCTTGTTTTTAACCAAATCTCATATAGAAAATAATTCCAGGGAATTCAGTTGTATTCTGGTTTCCATTCTTAACATTCACTTTATGATGGCAGTTGACCATTTTACAGAAAGTCTATAGCAAATTAAGAGACAGGAAAAAGCTATGTAATTGATTTTATGTCTTTATTTTTTTTGTAAGTTTCAGAAAAGTCATTGTTAGAATAAATCAATCTAAATTAATTCAGCAAGTGTTAAGAGGGTCTATTAAGTGCTAGGTACTGAAGAATACATGGAAATCACACAGAACAATTTACTGTAGAACTTGCATTAATTCTTAAAAGAAAACTTATTTTTAGCCTACCTTAATAAAAAACACTTTTTCTTCTTTATTAAAGTTTGATGACCATGATGACTTCGAAATTGAGAAAATCAAACAAGAAATAAATCAGCTGCGAAATAATGTCTTTCACGAAATTTATCATGAGAGGGAAGAATATGTAAGTATCTGGTTCTTTGAAGTTTTACATTAGATTTCACTGTAAAAATTAAATTCTAATATCCATAATATGAAGTGGACTATAAACACAAGACCAGAGGTGTTATAGTGGCATAGTAATATTTCTGTGAATTTATAAATTAACTTCAGATGACAGAATATTTTCTGACCATTGTACCAATGTAGACATTACAGAAAATTATAAAGAAAAAGCATCACTTGTAACTTTTTCTCTCAGTGGTAACAGTAGTAATCACCATTAACTTCTGAACTTCTGATTTTCTTTTAGCCTTTTTTTTAATTTTTAGAATTGAGGTTATAGCATGAACACACTTTTGAATATTGCTTTTAGTTTCCTCATTAACATAAAACCTATACATTTTCCATATATAAAATCTATATGAACATTTTTGCATAATGTTGCAATGAAAACATTGATGAAACAACATTTAATTGAAGAATGTAACAAAATAAGACTACCTGTTTTTGGTGGGGAATGTACATCTTTCAGATAGCCATTCTACCATTAATGTTTTTACCCTGAGGAAATCAGTCAGTGTATTTTCTTTTTAAAATGAAAACAGGGCCGGGTGTGGTGGCTCAAGCCTGTAGTTCCAGCAACTTGGGAAGCCAAGGTGAGAGGATTGCCTGAGCCTGCAGGTTTGAGGCCATCTTGGGCAACATGGTGAGACTTCGTCTCTACAATAAATCAAAAAATGAAACCAGGTGTGGTAGCGTTCACCTGTAGTTCTGGCTACTTGGAAGGCTGAGGCGGAAGGATTGCTGGAACCCAGCAGGTCTGTGCTGGGGTGGCTGTGAGCATGTCATTACACTCTAGCCTGGGCGATGGAGTGAGACTCCAACTCAAAAAAAAAAATGAAAACAATATTTTATGTCTGAAAAACATTATGAGAAAGTTAGTTAAGAAACAGTGCTTTGAGCTGGGCTCGGTGGCTCAGCCTGTAATCCCGCGCTTTGGGAGGTTGAGGTGAGTGGATTGCCTGAGCCCACGGGTTCGAGACCCGCCTGAGCAACTTGGTGAGACCTCATCTCTACAATAAATCAAAAATTAGCCGGGCGTGGTAGCACACACCTGTAGTTTCAGCTACTTGGAAGGCTGAGGCGGCAGGATCACCGGAGCCCAGCAGGTTGAGGCTGCAGTGACTGGAAGCGGCCACTGCACTCCAGTCTGGGTGACAGAGTGAGACTCCAACTCAAAAAAAACCCCAGTGCTTTGAAATTAAAAATACTGTGAAAATACTAAGTATTTTAAGTGTTATGCTTTGTTTTATTTTTTTGAGTTGGAGTCTTGCCCTTTCACCCAGACTGGAGTGCAGTGGCACACTCCTCCACTGCATCCTCCATCTGCTGGGCTCAGGTGATCCTTCCGCCTCAGCCTTCCAAGTAACTGGGACCACAGGCGTGTGCCACCATGCCTTACTAATTTTTTGCTTTGTTGTATAGTTGAAGTCTTGCCAAGTTGCCCAGACTGGTCTCGAACCTATGGGCGCAGGCAATCTTCTCACCTTGGCTTCCCAAAGTGTTGGGATTATAGGCATGTGTCGCTGCACCCAGCCAAGTGTTACGCTTTTTTTTTTTTTTTTTTTTTAAGCAAACTCGTCTATGTATAAATACCTTATGAACCTTGGTTTAAAATAGCTTGTCTTCCAGGAATTTGACAGGTGTCTAGAAGTTTTGCTTAATAAACTTGTGATAAGTGGCTTTCCTTTTGTAAGTCTTCTCAGTTTTCACATTTACCTCAAAGAGACTTATGTAGAGCTAATAGTTTTTCCCTCAAGGCTATCTTTTTTCTTCCTAAATGAAGCAGCCATTATTTTGAAATGTCACTGTATTCTTAATATTTTGAGAAATAATGACAGTTTTATGATTCACATTGGTGTATTATCACTTTTTCATTTTAGTTAGGAAGTGTAGACTTTGACATTAGGCAAGATTTGTGCTTATGTATGTATACAAAGTTTAAAATTGGTAATTAAGTTTTTCTTCTGTTAGAAAGATGGTAATTTAGATGCCAGGTGACTCTTGATTTTCACTTGATATTTCTTGAAATAGAAGACAAAAAGCAGTGATTATACATCTTAGTAGATGTGTGATAAGGCAGATACTGATATGTTTTCCTAAAGAACAACATGTCAGAATTGATTATATTGATCTACAATTTAAAAATACATTTTTTAACTTCAGGAGAAGCTGAATAGCTTGGCACAGAAATGGTTTCCTGAGCTGCCTCTGCTTCATCCTGAAATAGGATTACCTAAATACATGGTAAGCTTTGTTTCCCTTGAGAATTACTACTCTGCAGAGAGTGTTGAAAGTGATGATGTTAAAATTGTGTCAGTGTTAGACTTAAAGTATCCTTCTTATAAAAATATTCCTGATAAATATTTTTTGGGTATTATTAGAAATTTTTCTCAAGACTTTAATAGTTGTATAGTGCGTATCTTTATTTTTATGTTGATTTGCGTGTTTTCCTCTGTTTACTCTTTTCCTCATCCTCATTGAGTACATTGCATAGTACTTATTTGAATTATAGGTGTTTATTTTTTGAAATGATAAAATAAGATTTCAGCTGCTGTTTCAAGAGTTAGGATAAAAATAGGAGACCGATAGCTATAAGGAGGTTAAGCTGAATGTGTCTTTTAAATTTAAAAAGTCTGGGAAAAACTTCTAGAAACTGGTTAAGGTAAAAATGTTAAGGTGAGTGTGGTTTTCTAGAGAGGCAGGAGTCAAAGGCTGGGAGATCAGTATATTAGCTAGCAACTGTAATGGAGAAGGGTTGATAGACTCTGGCTCTCAGAGCAGAGTCTGTTATTTCTGTACTTTATGTTGCCTACTAGGTATGAGGGACTAGACGAGATATCTATTCATTAAGATTCTCATTAAGTCCATGATAATAGCTTAAATATCGTACAGGAAGGAGTGTTTGTGTCGACATGTGAGTTTATTCTAAAAAATAATTTAAGATTAAAGTTCCCTAAATTAAACAATTACTGTAAAGTCTTTTCAGACTAGACTTTAAAATGAGTTTTTTTCTTGCAACTGTTTAGCTTAGAGACTATCTCATGTAGTATAAGCAAGTGAATATATACTGCCACATAGGTCTTGAAAGTCAAGTTTTAAAAATATGCTAGTCTACTTTATTGTGGAAGATTATGGAGAGTTTGCTTTATGGAAGACTTTAATGACTTTCAGATATTCAACTGTGAGGTATGTTTAGGAATTTTTTGTAGGTTAATTATGTATCATGGAATACTTAAGTACGCTGACAAAACTTATTAAAAACTCAGAAAACAATCCTAAAACCCCTATTACTGAAACTGGATTGCAGTATAACTTACCTTGATTTAAAATGTTGGCTTTTGTATTATACTGTGAAAAATTGTTCCTTTTAGAAAAGTAGCAGAAATATCTGTTAGAATTAAAATATTTGAAAACTCTTTTCACTGTTGAGGACTCTATTTCAAGCAGAGCCGGAGGTGTTAGATTTACTTCATAGTAATCATAATTTTTAAACTTAACATTCCTATTCTACAACTACATTTTATTTGTCATTATTTTAATATTTTTAGGAAACGTGGTTTTTCAAGTAAACCATGAGGGCTTCTAGAAAGCATGTCTGGTTAATCCCAGTCATCTTTCAAATCTGTTCTAAAATTACAGAAGCAATTAAGTGTATAGTGATTACATGTTGGATAGGAGGAATTTAAGAGCCAGGAACTGGAAAAAGTACAAAACTTTAAACATTTTTATTTTATTGGTTTTTCTAGTAGAGTTAATGTCATCAAAGTTTTCTAATAGCCTGTAAGTAATTATGTTGATGATTTATAAAATACTGGGATTGTTTGGATTCTTCAACTATAATAAAAACTTGTTCCTTTTAGAAAAGTAGCAGAGATATCTGATAGAATTAAAATATTTGAAAGCTCTTTTCACTGTTGAGGACTCTATTTCAAGCAGAGCCAGAGATGTTAGATTTACTTCATAGTAATCATAATTTTTAAACTTACCATTCCTATTCTGCAACTACATTTTATTTGTCATTATTTTAATATTTAAAACGCCTAGAACTCTGGTGGTCTTCTTACTATGAGCTTGGAACGGGATCTCCTTGATGCTAAACCCATGAAGGAACTTAGCAGTAAGCGTCCTTTGGTATGTTCTGAGGTTAATGGACAGATAATTCTTTTAAAGGTAAGCTTAAGTTCTTACTTAGGAGAGATTCAGCAGTATAAAGGGGAAGTGCTGCTATTAGTTTTCAGGAAAGGAAAAACCCATTGTTTGTTTAAGGTATGTAAGTTGCTTGGCATGATGACTGTGCTTCCAGTTTGGCTGCAGAACTAGTTTTTACTTTGAAGTTTCCTTCATTTCCCTAAATAGAATGTCTTTAATAGGATATACCTGCTTTCCTTTTTTTTAAGTGAGCTTATTACATTCTTTCCAATAACCTTTTAAAATTCTTGATTTTCTTACACTTCTCCTTGAAATCTCAGTTCTGTTGCCAACACAGTCTTCTCCTTTTAAAGTTTCCTTTTTTTTTTTTTTGAATTGGAATCTTACTCTGTCACCCAGATTGGAGTGTAGTGGCATGCTCATGGCCACCCCACCCCAGTGTTGACCTGCTGGGCTCTAGCAATCCTTCTGCTTCAGTCTTCCAAGTAGCTGGAACTACAGACGCGTGCTACCACGCCCAGCTAATTTTTGATTTATTGTAGAGATGAGGTTTCGCCAAGTTGCCCGGGCTGGTCTTGAACCCGTGGGCTTAGGCAATCCAGTTGCCTTGGCCTCCGCAAGTGCTGGGATTACAGGCTGAGTCACCGAATCTGGTTCCTTTTTTATTTCCTTATATTTTTATTTTTATTTTTTTCCTTGAGGAATACTACTGTTCCAATTCTTCTTAATTTCTTCTTGTCATTGATCTGGGAAACTGTTAATCATGATAGGATGATTAATAGGATAATTAATTTGGTCTTAGTTGCTACATGTTCTAGAATGTATAGTAAGCTATAGGTAGAATTGTTATTTTTTAATTTAATTTTTATTAGAATTGTTAATTTCTTTCCAAATTATAGCATTCAAACAAGATAGAAAGTACTTATAAAATTAAAAATAAAATTAGATGTCATTTAACTTAGAAATCACTTACTATGTTTAAGTTGGAATGATGTATATATAGAGTGGGATGTTAAGTCTTTGAGTTACCAGTGCCTCTTATTTTGGCACAAGGGCTATTCTGTGGATGTTGACACAGAAGCCAAGGTGATTCAGCGAGCAGCCGCCTACCATGGTGCTTGGAGAGAAGCTAAAGAAGAGTCGGGGTTGCTACCACTGATATTCCTGTTTCTGTGTAAGGTACAGTTCTTATGCTCACCTCTTGCAGAAAACATTTTATTTAAAATAAGTTTTGGCTCCAAGTTTTAGAGCAGTAATTCATTTCTCTTAACATAAAACAAAAATTACCTTACAGAATCAGTGTATGCTAAAAATGTAAAGAATTTTTCACTGTGAGTCACATTCTGTTTTGCTTCTTAGTCTGATCCCATGGCTTACCTGATGGTCCCGTACCATCCCAGGGCAAACCTGCGTGCTGTTCAAGCCAGTAGGCCTTTGACTGCCGAAGTAAGTGAAACCCACTTTTTCAGTGGATGTATTAAACGAGAAAATAATATCTGATACTTGTTTAGGGCATACTACATGCTATATGTTGAGTAAAATTTTGACTTGTGTTTTTCTATTTAATTGTTACATCAACCCTGTAATGTGAGTTATCCTATTGTACAGATGAGAAAAAAGACTTAAAGGAATTTAGTTACTTACACAGGGTCCCTCCGCCAGTGTTGAAGTTGGAGTTTGAAATCAGGTCTTTCTGGTTCCAAAGTCCGAGCTTATAACTGTTAAGCTGGACTGTATGTTGGTATTACAAATGCATAAATGGCAACTTTAATGTTTATCATTGTACATTTCGGGTTAGTAATAACAATAAAGGAGGCCCTGATTTTTTCTGTGTAGTGACACTATTTCAGGCTCTTCTTTTATAGATGCTTTACATGGTTGTTATTTGTAATCTGAGTCTTCGTAGAGACTGTAGAATGTATGTATGATATCACTAGTTTCATAATCAGGGTTTCATCTGGCCCTCAATGCTTTCTCTCTTCTGTATTATTATTAAGGGTTCATCTGGAGGAAGCTTTACTCATTTTTGGAACAGGCTCAGTTAGAAAACTTTCAGGTATCAAAATGACTGCCTACTTCCTGACTTCTTTTGTGTGTACTTATCTCTAGGAAACTTTAAAGGTCATGAAAGGTGTTGCCCAGGGCCTGAATACATTGCACAAGGCTGACATAATTCATGGATCACTTCATCAGAACAATGTATTTGCTTTAAACCGTGAACAAGGAATTGTTGGAGATTTTGACTTCACCAAATCTGTGGTAAAATATCATAGTTTTACAATGGATTCTAAACTTTATTTACTATTGTTAGATTCAGGACTTTTACATAACATGGTAATTTATTATAGGATCTGTGCCTTTAGTTAAGGTGTGTTGTATAGTGTAAGCCGTTATCTGCTATCAGCTAGATGCTGCAACAAGAGTTTCCAAGTTTGTTCGTTGTCTGTTTTAACCTTAAGTTTTAGGAGCAACTGACATTACAACTCAGTGGCATCAACAACATTAATCATAAATTATTTTTATCATAATCAGGAAGCATTTAATTGCTAGGAAATGTGCAAGGAAAACTAGATGGCCATCTCCCAACCTCCCTTTGCTGGTATCTCCCCACAGATTAAATTTGAATACAATGCTTGCAATTTTTTAAACTTGATATAGATGTGGGGTACAAGTCAAGATTAGGTACATAAGTGGTCTATGTGCAGGTGACCACTTAGGCCTCCAACTGGTCCTCACTTCCCTTGGTTTAGGGTTAGGTACCCTTAGTGATGTTGTGTGCCCCCTCGTCCCTCCCTTGGCAGTGCCTCGCTACTGCCGGTCCCTCTAGTATTGTGATAAATGTTCAGGACCCGCTTATGAGTGAGAACCTGTGGTGTTCAGTTCCTTGTTTCTGTGAAAGATCATTGAGTGTGATGGACTCTAAATTTATTCAATTTGCTACAAAGTCCATCATTTTGTCATCCCTTATGGCTGCATAATATTCCATTGTGTAGATGTATCACATTTTCTTTATCCAGTCCACTTTCCATGGGCAGCAGGATTGGTTCCATGTTTTTGCTATTGTGAATAGTGCTGCAACAAACGTGTGTACAAGTATCTTTTTTGTAGAATGGTTTGAGTTCCTCTGGGCATGTTCCCAGGAAGGGGATTGCTGGGTCGTATGGAAGGTCAATTTCTAGTTCTTTTAAGAATCGCCATGCTGTTTTCCATAGAGGTTGAACTAGTTTGCACTCCTATCAACAGTGAAGAAACGCAAACCAATAAGCTTTTGCACAGCAAAAGAAACCATCAGGAGAGTGGGGAGATATCCTACAGAATGGGAAAAAATATTTGCTGACTGCATATCTTACAAAGGCCTAACATCCAGGATCTATAAGGAACTCGAATGAGCAGAAAGGGAAAAAACAAACAACCCTATTAAAAAGTGGGCAAAAGACATGAATAGATACTCCTCAAAAGAAGGCATACGAACAGCTAACAGATACATGAAAAAAATGCTCAGCCTCACTAATATCAGAGAAATGCAAATCAAAACCATATAATTCCAGTAAGGATGGCTATCCTTGATAAAAAAAATAACAGAGGCTGGCGAAGGTACAGAGAAAAGGGAACTTTGCATTTTTAGAAACTTGGGAACCTTGGACTTTTTCATTAGTTTTTTTTTGCTGTGAAATTGAATTTATTGGTTGTGTTGAAGATCAGTACACAGACATTTCATGTGTATACAGTTCTTAATATACATACCAAAAATTTTAAAAGCCATGTATCATTATTTTTAAAAAGTTATTCCAGTGTCTTTCCAGCTTAAAATTTGGAGGCAAATCTTCCTTAAGAAGATAACAAGTACCAGTGTCTTCAAATGTTGATAAGCTGTTACATACATCCCACCAATTCACAACTTACCATATACACAACATACTCAATTTTTCAATCTTTCACAGTACGTTAACAAACTTATTACAGAGTTTAACTTTGTTACAGAGTGCACGCAGTTTTTACAGGGAGAGCCCTGATCAAGGAGTGGTTTTCTTTATTTGTTTTATTTTTCCTCTCTTAATTTTTATTTTAAAATTATGGGGTACAATTCAGGGTTAGGTATACAAATATTCATTGTGCAGGTACCCTTGTCGATGAACTGTGCCTCCCATTCCCCAGGCAGATATCAATTACTGTCAATCCCACCTCTCCGCGCCCCTCCCCCTCACAGTTTCCCGCTGTCAATCCTTTTCTTATAGTATTGCTATAGTTGTTCAAGGTCCACTTATGAATGAGAAGATGTGATACTCAGCTTTTTGTTTCTGTGAGAGATCATTCAGTATTATAAACTCTAATTCCATCCAGGTTGCTGCGAAGTTCATGATTTTGTTCTTCTTTATGACTGTGTAATATTCCATTGTGTATATGTACCACATTTTAATAATCTAGTCCTCTTTTGATGGGCAGCACAGTTGGTTCAAGGAGTCGTTTTCTTTAGGGAACAATTATACTAAAAATCAACATCGGAATAGAAGTGATTTTAAGTGTTCAAGACATTAAATGCAGGACTATGATTCCACATTGCCACTTATTATACTTTGCATTATAGGATATAAAAACTAACCCTCCATCCCCATCTATGGAATGTTAAGCTGATACCCAAGACAGTCAAAGCCTCCTGTAATTCAATATCCCACACTATTTTCTGGTTGTACCAAAAAATAAACAACCAGCTAATGATTTCACCTCTGAAAAAAAGCATTTACACTTAAAAAATGGGATGAGGTGGGATTCTCTCCTTCCTAAAAATGTTTCTAGAGCTATTAAAAAACTTGCATTTACAAAATAGTTGATGAAAATATTCCTCTGGATTATACAAGAAGGGAGATAGGGACCACTGATAAGACATGGGGTATGGTATTATTCAGACTTGTCTGCTTTCTCTCCTGCTTCATCAGAGGCTGAATTCTCCTCGGTTTCAGTTTCTCCGTTTTCTGGAGGTAACTCTTTAGTTTTTTGGTTAGCCACTTTAGCCTGCTTTCCCTTTGCTCCCCTTTTCCCTTTTGCTTGCACTTTTTGTCTGAAGATTTATCCTTTCCCGCTGCCTTTTTTGGCTTCGCTTCCACTTTTGCAAGGAGCAGGTTTAGCTGACAGCCATGTGAATCTCCTCTTGGGCTCCTCCTTCACTGCCCCCTCGGTGGAGTTGACCTTACTCTTGGGCATTTTGGCGGTGGGCAGGTGCACGTGCCAGGTGCCTGCAGGCAACGGTGCCCAGAGAGCCTTCAGGAAACTGGGCTGCTTGGCCGCTACCACTCCTCCCACCACCTGAGCCGCTGAGACCTTTCATTAGTTTAAGTCCTGATTCTACTATGGTGACTATTAATTTGGTGCTACATTACCTCAAAATAGGCAGTTTGTAGAGATAACAAAGATCAGACAATTAAAGAACATGTGAGCAATTATCTATTTATTTATTTTAATTGACAAATAAAAATTGTCTGTTTATCATGTACAGCATGATGTTTTGAAATATGAATATAATGTGGAATAGTAAAATCAGCAATTCCTTTTTTTAAAATAACAGCTTTATTAAGATATAATCACAAATCATAAAGTATACAGTTTAGTAACAGTTTTTAGTATGTTAACAGAATTGTGCATTGATCACTGCTATCTGCTTTCAGAGCTTTTTATTTATTTATTTCAGCTCTTCTACATAGGTAAAACATTTTTATTTGAGAACTTTTTCATCTGAGAAAACAAGGTCACTCTGGGCTTGATGTGTATCCACAATGTGCACATTGTATCCAATAGGTGATTTTTCATCCTCTTCTTCCTACCCTTCCCCTTCAGAGTCACATTATATCATTCTATATGCCTTTTTAGATCCTTAGTTTAGCTCCCACTTAGAAGTAAGAATATGCAGTATTTGGTTTCCCATTCCTGTGTTAGTTCACTTAAGATGATGCTTTTTCCAATTGCATTCAAGTTGCTGCAGAAGACATTATTTCCTTCTTTTTTATGGCTGAGTAGTATTCCATGGTGTCTGTGTGTGTGTGTGTGTGTGTGTGTGTGTGTGTGTGTGTGTGTGTATACACGACGGGTGGGACCCCAAAATACCTGAAATTTATCTGTAAAACACTGTGTTTATTCTTACATATTTAAACTTGAGTCACCTTCAGAATACTCTCCATTTGATGCAATATACCTATCAAGGTGTTTTTTCCACTGTTGAAAACAGTTTCCGAACTCGTCAGTTTTGATCCCTGTTGGGAGCCAGCCTTGGAGGTCCACCTGATTGACAGGGTCCGGGTGGGCCGAAGACCCCGGGCCGCAGGGCGAGCCCAGGAAGCTGAGGCCCTTCTGTCCTTCACCTTTGCTGTTTGATACCGCCGAAGAATTCTGTGCAGTCGTGGAAGAAGAAAATGGCATGTTTATGTGAAGTGCTCACAGCTAACCTGGAAACATCATGGTTTATTTTTCCATTTTTCCCACTATGCCACTTGGCCTTTTCTAACATATGCAAGGGTTAAACTCTGAAGCACATCAAGAATGCTTTATTTCACTTGGTTATAAGTTACTAGACATTGCTTAAGTAATAAATGATATAAGTATATCCACTCTTTATTTTATTTAGGACTATGCAGTTTAGTGTTTAGACATAAGGATTTTTAGAAACACAAGTTTATAATAGGTTCATTATGAATTCGTTAGAATATAAGTTCTAACACTTACTAGGAGTTATGTAGGTGACTTATAACACTGTTTTCACTGACTTAGGATAAAGATTAATGTTAAGGTTTTTACTTAATTCTATAGTTAAAACTATAAAATTAATACTCTAAGTTAACATTTATAGAGTAGGTTTTCACTAAACTCATAATATAATAATTAGACACTTTTATGACAGATCAGCTAAAACAGAAAGTAACCTTGAGGGGCCTGGGAAACATTACTAAAAACTTCTTTTGAGTTCTCTTTAGAAACAAGCACTGCAAGATAAGAGAAAAGTAACGAGGACATCTGGACAAGGGAGGCGATCACAGGACTCTGAAGAACACAAGAGCCTAAGATGAGAATATTCCTGACACATAAAGAAATACACACTTAAAGAAACTTTCTTGAAACATTTGTAATTTGGGACATTGGACTGAGAGTGTCATTGTTGGCTTTGTGAATAGGACTTGTCTAATGCCTATGAGATTCCTGGCTTATTTGCTACTAAAGCCTATGGGAATCTTGGTTTGTTTGCTACTAAGACCACTAGCTGGTAACTTTTAAAAGATATGTATATGAAAGAATTTTCTTTGTCTTGCCCCTTCAAAAATGGTATAAAAGCTCTGTATTAACTAGCATTAAATTGTCATCTGTTCAGTCTCAAAGTATTTCTTTTTGCCTTTTTAGATAACGTATCGAGTAATACATTTATAAACAGTCTCCTTCGTTTAGACTGTTTCTGGCCCATGATTATATCACGGCTCTAGCACTTCTCACCTATCCTTTCCCTGCTTATCTCTACAGGGGGGCCTGCAGCGCCCCAGGTGAGGTCCTATCTGCCCCGAAAAGAAAGAGAAAAGATTACCTTCAAGCTCCCAGGCGTCGGGCGCCACTTGCGGGGTCCCGCCCCACAAGGGTCGTGAGATATGTTGAAGGAGAGACAGATAGGCGACGACGACGATCATATACCGGACACCTGCTTCTTGAACAGATGACAATTTAATGCTAGTTAATACAGAGCTTTTATACCATTTTTGAAGGGGCAAGACAAAGAAAATTCTTTCATATACATATCTTTTAAAAGTTACCAGCTAGTGGTCTTAGTAGCAAACAAACCAAGATTCCCATGGCTTTAGTAGCAAATAAGCCAGGAATCTCATAGGCATTAGACAAGTCCTATTCATAAAGCCAACAATGACACTCTCAGTCCAATGTCCCAAATTACAAATGTTTCAAGAAAGTTTCTTTAAGTGTGTATTTCTTTATGTGTCAGGAATATTCTCATCTTAGGCTCTTGTGTTCTTCAGAGTCCTGTGATCGCCTCCCTTGTCCAGATGTCCTCGTTACTTTTCTCTTATCTTGCAGTGCTTGTTTCTAAAGAGAACTCAAAAGAAGTTTTTAGTAATGTTTCCCAGGCCCCTCAAGGTTACTTTCTGTTTTAGCTGATCTGTCATAAAAGTGTCTAATTATTATATTATGAGTTTAGTGAAAACCTACTCTATAAATGTTAACTTAGAGTATTAATTTTATAGTTTTAACTATAGAATTAAGTAAAAACCTTAACATTAATCTTTATCCTAAGTCAGTGAAAACAGTGTTATAAGTCACCTACATAACTCCTAGTAAGTGTTAGAACTTATATTCTAACGAATTCATAATGAACCTATTATAAACTTGTGTTTCTAAAAATCCTTATGTCTAAACACTAAACTGCATAGTCCTAAATAAAATAAGGAGTGGATATACTTATATCATTTATTACTTAAGCAATGTCTAGTAACTTATAACCAAGTGAAATAAAGCATTCTTGATGTGCTTCAGAGTTTAACCCTTGCATATGTTAGAAAAGGCCAAGTGGCATAGTGGGAAAAATGGAAAAATAAACCATGATGTTTCCAGGTTAGCTGTGAGCACTTCACATAAACATGCCATTTTCTTCTTCCACGACTGCACAGAATTCTTCGGCGGTATCAAACAGCAAAGGTGAAGGACAGAAGGGCCTCAGCTTCCTGGGCTCGCCCTGCGGCCCGGGGTCTTCGGCCCACCCGGACCCTGTCAATCAGGTGGACCTCCAAGGCTGGCTCCCAACAGATCCCTTTTAGTGCTTCTGCTGTTTTTGTTTCACCTCTTCCATGTCAGCAAAATGTTCTTCTTTGAGGACTTTTTTCATCTGGGGAAACAAACAAACAAAAAAAGCCATTGGAGCAAGATCAGGTGAATAGGGAAGGTGAAGCATAGGGGTCATGCTGTTTTTTATCAAAAATTGCTGAACATAGCGCAGTGTGGGCAGGTGCATTTGTAAATCATTTATCATGAAATGGGCAAACACATTGAAAGAATCTCCAAAAAAAAATTCTTTGAAGCTAAACACAGGCTTTTGCAACAATGCTAGCTGGTACACTGCTGCTGATAGGTTCCTAGAACATTCAACCTAGCATCGGAAGCCTGTACTACAAGGGACCCAGTCTCCAAAAAATAATTCCAGTTTTTTGGTCCCCTTCGTATATACATATACATATATACCTATATAACATACACATTTTATATGCATATATACAGAGGGTGCCAAAAAATGTACACATATTTTAAGAAAGGAAAAACTATTAAAATTTTAATGCTCAACATATACCAATAATAAAAGATGAATGCAAGTCACATTTGACTTCTGCAATTTTAAGAGGTGTTCAAGGTGGTTTATTAGCATCCAGTCGCTTCTGATTATGGTGAACTAAAAGTAATACGTAGATAATATCTCTCAAAATGAGTATACATTTTTGGCACCTCCAGTATGTAATATACCATATTTTTGTTATCCACTGATCAGTTGGTGGGCATTTAGTTGATTCTGCATCTTTGCAATTGTAAATTGTGCTACAATAAACTTAGGACTGCAAGTGTCTTTTTTGTATAACAACCTCTGTTCTTTTGGGTAGACGCCTAAAAATAGTGGGATTGCTTGATAAAGTAGATCTACTTTTGGTTCTTTGAGAAATCTTCATACTGATTTCCATAGATGTTGTGCTGATTTACACTCCCACCAACAGTGTGTAAGTGTTCCCTTTTCACTGCATCCATACCTACATCTATTGTTTTTTGATTTTTTAAAATAATGACCATTCTGACTGATATAAGGTGGTATCTTATTGTGCTTTTACTTTACATTTCCATGATTATTAGTGATGTTGAGCATTTTTTTGTATGTTTGTTGGCCATTTGTATATCTTCTGAGAGGTGTCTGTTCATGTTATTTGCTCACTCTTTAATAGGATTGTTTGCTATTTTGCTGATTTGCTTGAGTTCTTTGTAGATTCTGGATATCTTCTATTCTGTAGCTTGCCTATTTACTGTGTTGATTTATTTATTTTTGGCTGTGCAGAAGTATTTTAGTTTAATTAAGTCCCACTTGTTTATCTTTGTTTTTGTTGCATTTGCTTTTGGGGTTTCAGCCATACATTTTTTGCCTAGGCCAGTGTCCAGAAGAGTTTTTCCCAGGTTTTCTCCTTGGATTTTTATGGTTTCAGGTCTGACATTTAAGTCTTTAATCCATCTTGAGTCGATTTTTGTATATAGGGATCAGGTTTCATTTTTTCTGCATATAGCTGTCTAATTTTCCCAGCACCATTTGTGGAATAGGGTGTTCTTTTCCTAGTGTATGTTTTTGTCTGCTTTGTTGAAGATCAGTTGGTTGTAGGGATTTGGGTTTACTTCTGGATTCTTTATTTTGTTCCATTGGTCCATGTTTCTGCTCTTGTGCCAGTACCATGCTGCTTTGGTTACTATAGCCTTGTAGTATAATTTGAATTCAGGTAATGTGGTACCTCCAGCTTTGTTCTTTTTGTTTATGATTGGTTTGGCTATTGTTGCTCTTCTTTGGTTCCATATAAATTTTAGGGTCTGTGAAAAATGACGTTGGTAGTGTGATAAAGAAGGCATTGAATCTGTAGATTACTTGGGTAATTTGGCCATTTTAACAATGTTGATTCTTCTAATCTGTGGGCATGGGATATTTCTCCATTTGTGTCCTCTACAATTTATTTAATCAGTTTTTGTAATTCTCCTTGTTGAGATGTTTTGTCTCCTTGCTTAAATATATTCCTAAGTATTTTAGCTTTTTGGCTGCTGTTATAAATGGGAGTGAGTTTTTGATTTGATTCTCAGCTTTGTCACTATTGGTGTATAGCAGTGCTACTGATTTGTATGTGTGTGTGTATTTTTATCCTGAGCCTTTAGTGAATTCATTTATCAAGTCCAGAAATCTTTTGAGTCTTTAGGATTCTCTAGGTATAAGATCATATCATCCGTATACAGAAATAGTTTTATTTCTTCTTTTCCAATTTGGGTACCCTTTTTTTCTTTCTGTTGCCTGATTACTCTTGCTGGGACTTCCAGTACTGTGTTGAATAGGACTGAATATTTTTATCATTTCTAAAAAGAAGCTGCATACTAATTAGCAGTCACTCTTATTTCCCCCTCTTCTTAGGCCCTGGAACCACTAACACACTTTCTGTCTCTTTGAATTTGCCTATTCTGGACATCTCACGCAAATGAAATCATACAACATGTGACCTTTTGTGACTGGCTTATTTTACTTAGCATAATGTTTTCAAAGTTCAGCAATGTTGTAGCATGCATCCAAACACCATTCTTTTTTATGGCCAAATAATATTTTATTGTATGAGTATACCACATTTTGTTTATATATTCATCTGTTGATAGACGTTTGGGTTGTTTGCACTTTTGGTTATTATGAGTAATGCTGCTATGAACATTAGCAGTTGAGCTTTTTTTGTGTGAAAATGTTTTCATTTCTCTTGGGAGTGGAATTACTGGGTTATATGGTAACTCTATATTTTACCTTTTGAGGAGCCAAACTATTTTCCAAAGTAGCTGCATCATTTTACATTCTCATCAGCAATGTATAAGGTTCTCTACATTCTTGCCAGTATTTGTTATTATTTGAGCAATTCCCTTTGACTAGTATATGTAATAATGCTTTATGCTTTGGTCATCTGCAAGTCATAGGGTAATAATGTATATGTAGTCTCAATGGTTTTTATATGGTAGATCAAAAATAAGAGAAAATGAAAATGTGAAACCATAATAAAAAGCTGGATTATGCAGGATACATACAGATTATTTTGCTTAAATATTTATTTTATTACATTAGTTTATCTGGAAATTAAGATAATGGCCTAAGAAAAATAACTAATATGAGTTTTAAAAGATTGTCAACTTTTAGAGATTCTGATCAGTTTACCTTTTGAGCATACCATTTGCAGAACTGTAGATATGACTACTCCAGAATTTCTCTTCCTCTTTTATACTCATTGTCAACTGTTATTATTCCCCAAAACATTGTTTTAATCTTCAGCTAAAATTATTTATTCTGAAATATTGATTAAATGCCATTTGCTACATTTTTTACACTACTTTTTAGATTGAAGTGTTAATCAGGAAGAGAAATTTGTAAAGTAGTCTGCAGTCAAGATCTTAGCTTTTCAGACCTTATAGTGCATATGAATCACCTGGAGATCATGTTGAAATGCACATTATTATTCATCATTTCTAGGGTGAACAGTCTGCATTTCTAACAAGCTGCTGGTGATGCTGTAGCTTCTGGCCTTTGGACCATACTTTGAGAAACAAGAACTGGGCATTGTGGCTTTATCATTACAATAACTCCATAAAGTAGATATTATTTCCATTTTACAAATTAATTAATTTAGACTCAAAGAGGTTAAAGCCCAAGGTCACACAGCAAATACATGGGAAAGTGGGGATTGTAACCAAGGTCGTGCTGTTGTCACTGATCATCCTTTGACACATTAGAAATTGTATATTTAGAGAATGGGCAGTAAGGAAGGAAAGTACTTTGTAGAATTTCAGCTTTAAAAATTTATTTAAAATGTTTAGAATTAGAAAATAGCATTGCCGCTTACATTTGTGAAACTTATTTTAAAAGAGTATCAAATGTTTAATCAAAGAATCAGCAGTTTTATATCTGAGTCTACAATCTGAATGTACCAAGTCTCAATTTTATGAGACTGATTTTAAGAGCAATTTATAATAGAAGAAATTAGATTAAAATATTTGCAAGCAAGAGAACGAAATATTTACGATGAATTTGTTTTTTGTAGTGATTAAATGCAGAGTACTTCACAGAATGTTACCTCAACTGTGTTGCCTCTAAAATACTTAAATTTTTGTTTTTTGTAGAATCAGCGAGCCTCAGTGAATATGATGGTTGGTGACTTGAGTTTGATATCACCTGAATTGAGAATGGGAAAACCTGCTTCTCCAAGTTCAGACTTATATGCATATGGCTGCCTTTTATTATGGGTATGTTACTTTTTGTTGAAATAGATCATTTATATGTATCTTTCAGTATATAAAGTGATGTTTTTATGGTGATTCTCCTTAAAGATAGAGAGCAGTGATAGACTTTTAGTAGAAAAAAATTGCTGTTTTAATTTTTATTTAAAAAAAAACTATTGCTATACTTCTTATCACCAACTGTGTACTTTATACAAACTGGCTTGATAGATATTTTAAGTATCATGCTGTTGTCTTAGTTTTGTTAAAGTTAAGATTAACAGTGAAGATGATTTTGTCCTGAATTAATCTGTAAGTAGCGCATACATAAGTGGAAAATGAATGTCAAATGAACCTTGAGTAAACGTTCCTGCTTTCAGTGTAAACCAAATAACTATTTCTTATCCATGGTTTAAGAATTAAGAGAGATACTTCTTCTAATCAGCATTGTATTAGAGGTTCAAGCTCAGGGGTCAGCAAACATTTTCTATCAAGGGCCAGATGATAAATATTTTAAGTTTTATAGGCCATATGGTCTCCGTTGCAAGTATTCAGTTCTGCTGCTGTAGCACAAAAGCAACCATAGATGGTACATAAACGAACATGGCTCTCTTCCAGTAATGTTTTATTTATGATCGTTGATATTTGAATTCCATGTGCCACGAAATAGTATTCCTTTGATTTTCTATTAAACATTTAAAAATGTGAAAACCATTCTTGGCATGTGGGCTGTAGAAAAACAAGTAGTGGGATCAGTTTGGTGCAGAGGTCCTAGTTTGCTTATCCTTGTTCTACCCGGTGTCATAAGACCACAAACAGAAGTAAAGATCATATAGTTTGAAAATGGAGAAATAAAGCTGTCTTTATTTGCAGATAATGTGTTAATTATGTAGAAAATCTTTAAGAATGTGCATAAAAGTTACTTAAACTAACAAGTGAGTTTAGAAAGATAGCAGTTTGAATTTCAATATAATTGTTTTTGTATGCAAGTCAAATAGAAAATTGAAATTTTTAAAAAAGCTTAAAAACTTTAAGTTTTTTTAAAAAAACTTAAAACTATGGATTTTTTAGGGACAACTTTAACAGAAGATGTGCAAAGACCATACAATAAAAACTGCAAAGCATTGTTGAGAAAAATTAAAGATGTAAATAAATGGAAGATACACCATGCTCATGGACTAGAAGACAGTGTAATAAGGATGTCAGTTCTTCTCAGATTGATCTATAGATTCAATACAATTTGAACTAAAATTCTGGTAGATTTTGTTTGTTTTTGTAGAAATTGACAATTAGATTTTACTCTCTATATAAAAATGCAGAGGATCTGGGATAGCCTAAACAATTCTGAGAAATAACAGAATTGGAGGATTTAAGCTACCTGATTTCATTACAGTAGATCAAGACAGTATGATGTTGCTGTGAAGTTAGACACACAGATGAATGGAACAGAATGGAGACAAAACCTACACATATCCGATCAGTTGATTTTTTACATGTTGCCAAGACAGTTATCTGAGTGAAAGGAGAAATCTTCCATAGAAGTGTTACAGGAACAACAGATGTCCATTGAAAAAAATTAAATTAACTTAGCATATATATTAGACCTAGTTGTAAAACCTATTTAAAACCTCAAGAAAAAAACAAGGTGAACATCTTACTGAGTTTTGCAAACGTTTCTTAAATAGAACATAAAAAGTATCAGCTATGAAGGAAAAAAAATCATTTGAACTTCATTAACATTCAAAACTTTGTTTTTCAAAAGACATTACACGAATGAAAGGCAAACCACATATATGACAAAAACTTGTGTCTGAATTATTAAGAACTCCTAAAACTCAATACTAAGAGGACAGCCCATTAAACTTTGGGCAGTTTGTTAAAAGGTTGAAATAATCTACCCTGTGACCCAGCCATTTCACTCCAAGGTATTTAGAAAAGAGAAATAAAAACATATGTCCACATAAAGAATTATATATAAGTATTCAATGATACTTTATATATAATAGATCGAAATGGAAACAGCCCAAAGTACAAACGGATGAATGGATAGTCAGCTATCCATTGATCCAACAGCATACTACCCAGCAGTAAAAATGGTTGAGCTGTTAATATACCTGATAAGATGGATGAATCTTAAAATAGTTCTTCCAAGAGAAAGAAGCAAGAGGAAAGAAAGAGTGCACGTTTTATGGTTTTATTTATTTATGTAAAAAATTTTACATAAATTTTATGCATAAACTTCCAGAAAATGCAAACTGATCTACAGAGACAGAAAGGAGATCATTTAATGCCTTGGAGTTTGAGGGTAAAGAAGAAGGGGAAGAAATGGATTACCAAGGGGCGAGAGGAAACTTTTTGGCATGATCACCATGTTCATTAGCTTGATTGTGGTGATGGTTTTGCAGGTGTATACAAATATCAGGACTCATTAGATAATATACTGTAAAGGTGTATAGTTTACTCTATGTCAGTTATACGTCAATAAAGCTGTTACTGAAAAGTGTTTAAACCTACCCAGATGAAAAAGTGAGAATCTTCTCTCTGCCCCCAAAAAGGAATTATTCACAGGTTTTGGCTCTCTGCTGGCATGTGTATTTAAAGTTGTATGGTTTCATAGAGCCATTGCACTAATTGAGATAATTAAACTGGCATTATTTTCTTCATTGCTTCAATGATCTATTCTTTGTATCAGAAGGGTGAAAGTAAATGCATCAAATATTTTTATGTTTCTGAGGACTTTCACAAGATGACATATAAATGTTTTAATAGCAGTGTTTATTCCACCTATTTCCTTCCAAATGACAGTAAAGAGCCCTATGAGTAAATATTTTTGTTATGCTGAATTTCTACTCTTCTGTAAGGTTAAGTATTTTAAAAACTTTTTTTTTTTCCAAGTGAAAAAAATAATTGATTTTACCCTAAGTAGCTATTGTTAGAGAAGACAGAGAAGAATGATGGAAATAGCTTATAAAACTTCAAGAAACCATGTATCATGCAGTCCTCACAGCTGATGAGACAGCTGGGTGAAGCCTTCACCTGTAGATCCAAGAACTGGGTTTACAGACATCAACATCTGAGGGAAAATTCAGTGAAATAGCAGAGATGCTGATTGCCATCATCTTGGTTACAGCAGTATCTCAAATTGCTGTCTTTCTACAGTATAGGTATATCTCCTGTAGATTACCAATCCATGGAACTAGAATGATTAAAAAAAAAATTTTTTTTTTGGAGTTGGAGTCTCACTCCGTTCCCCAGGCTGGAGAGCAGTGACACACTCACAGCCACCCCAGATTCAACCTGCTGGGCTCCAGCAATTCTTCCATCTCAGTTTTTCAAGTAGCCGGAAGTACAGGCACATGCTACCACATCCAGCTAATTTTCTGATTTACTGTAGAGACGAGGTCTCGCCAAGTTGCCCAGACTGGTCTCAAACTCATGGGCTCAGGCAATCCACTCGCCTCGGCCTCCCAACATGCTGGGATTACAAGCTGAGCCACAGAGCCCTGCCTGGAATGTATTTTTATTTGTTTTTATTTTTGAGTCAGAGTCTCACTCTGTCACCCAGACTAGAGTGCAGTGGCACGCCCATGGCCACCACAGTCTTGACCTGCAGGGCTCAGGCCAGCCTTCCAAGGATCTGGAACTACAGGCACATGCCATCCCGCCTGGCTAATTTTTTGATTTATTGCAGAGATACGGTCTCGCAAGTTGCCCAGGCTGTTCTCGAACTCCTGGACTCAGGCATTCCTCTTGCCTCTGCCTCCCAAGGTGCTGGGATTGTAGGCGTGAGCCACGGCGCCCAGCTGGAATGAATTTTTAAACTATCATGCAGACATAAATAAGATCAGTTTAACCAAGAACTCTCTCATGGCCTTTCTTTAAAGGTATGTGTTGTAAGTTCTTTGTTTTCCAAAACTTTCTTCTCTTTTGCTGATGAAAAATGGTAATCGACAGAAGGAGAACCAAAGTGGAGAAGAAGCAACAAGTCAGGAAGATCAGTGGCTTCTTCTGTGCAAGGAACAAGCAGATCGCGCACTCTGTGTGTGCTGGGACCTGACCACATCTAGGACCGCTGTTCTCGGAAGGGAAGCCATTTGCTGCTGATCAGTTTGTTATAAAACTGTACTGAGGATTTAGCTTTCAGGTCAGATGTGAAGAATCCAAATCTGGGTTTAGACTTTTCTTCAGTCAGTTGGAATGCATAATAGCCTTTGATTTTGACTTTATCAATCAGGTATGCTGAGCCCAGCAGGTCTAGGCTGTGGTGGCCATGAGCATCCCACTGCACTGCAGCCTGGGCGACAGAGTGAGACTCTTTCAGCGCCTCCTGGACGTACTTCTCCAGGTAGTACTTCCGCAGCTGGTCGTCCTCCAGGGACGGGTCGTCGACGCCGTTGGCCGTGATGTACACGTCCACGTCGCCGTAGTTGTCCCGCACCCAGCGCAGCAGCCTGCGCTGCCCCCAGGGGACCACGGCCAGGCGGGTGGGGGAGCCCAGGCGCGTGACGTCCCGCAGGAAGCGGACGTCGCGGTTGGCGTCGGGGCGGCCGCCGGCCTGCGGCTTGTGCATCACGAACCGCGTGGTGAAGTGGTTCAGGGCGCAGAAGTCGGCGGCGCTGCGCACCAGCCCCCGCTCGGCGGCGGTGAAGCGCGGCAGCCAAAACTTTTGTTTTTAAAGGGCACTTAGTACTCAGTCTAGTGAGAGCAGGGCTTACATGGACAATTTTACTTTTTTAAAAAATTTTTATTTTGTTTATTTATTTTTTTGAGTTGGAGTCTCACTCTGTCGCCCAGACCGGAGTGTAGTGGCACGCTCCTGGCCACTGCAGCCTCGACCTGCTGGGCTCCGGCGATCCTTCCGCCTCAGCCTTCCAAGTAGCTGGAACTACAGGCGTGCGCTACCACACCCAGCTAGTTTTTGATTTATTGTAGAGATGAGGTCTCACCAAGTTGTCCAGGCGGGTCTCAAACCCGCAGACTCAGGCAGTCCACTCACCTCAGCCTCCCAAGGCACGGGATTATAGACTGAGCCACCGAGTCTGGCTTGTTTTTAAATTTTGCATCCAGGGGGTACATATGCAGGTTTGTTACATGGATATATTGTGTAATGGTGAGATTTGGGCTTCTGATGTACCCATTACCTAGATAGTAAACATTGTACCCAACAAGTGATTTTTAAAACCCTTATCTCCCTCTCCTCCCTCCCCCCTTTTAGAGTTTCCTGTGTCTATTATTACCATCTTTATGTCCATGAGCACCCATTGTTTAGCTCTCACTTATAAGTGAGAATATGTAGTATTTATTTATTTTTTTGTTTCTGAGTTATTTCACATAGATAATGGCCTACAGCTCCATTCATGTTGCTGCAAAGGAGATTATTTCATTTTTTTTTTATGGCTATGTAGTATTCCATGGTGTATTATATGCATCATTTTCTTTATTCAGTCACTGGTTGATGGACACTGGTTGATTCCACAACTTTGCTATTGTGAATAGTGCTGCGATATGATTTTTTATATAATGATTTTTTATAATGAGTTTTTTCTTTTGGGTAGCTTCATAAAATCTTTGCCTAGTTGTCCAGAAGAGATTTTACTAGGTTTTATTCTAAGACTTTTATAGTTTCAGGTTTTAATTTAGGTCTTTAATCCATCTTGAGTTAACTTGTGTATATGATGAGAGATAGGGTTCCAGTTTTAGTCTTCTGCATATGGCTAGCTAATTTTCCCAGCAGTGTTTATTGAATAAGGTGTTTTCTTCATTGTTTGTTTTTCTTGACATTATCAAAGATAGGTTGATTGTAGGCATGTGGATTTATTTCTGAATTCTCTGTTCTGCTTAATTAATCTATGTGTTGATTTTTGTACCAGTACCATGTTGCTTTAGTTACTATATAGCCTTGTAATATAATTTGAAGTCAGACAGTGTGATGTCTCTGACTTTGTTCTCTTTGTTTGGGATTGCTTTGGTTATTCGAGCTCTTTTTTTGATTCCAATATGAACTTTAGGTTTGCTTTTTCCAGTTCTGTGAAGAATGATGCTGAATTCTGGATATTAGTCTTTTGTTGGAGGTATAATTTTGTGTTGAATCTGTAGAGTGCTTTGGGGAAAAACTTTATAAATTAACATGTAGTAAAATTGACTAATTTGTAGTACATTCTGTGAACTTCAACACGTACATAGATTAGTGTAATAATTACTACTACAGTCTTGATAGAAAACAGTGGCATAACCCAAAAAATTCCAGTGTGCTGTCTTTGGTGTCTTTTTGTAGTTACATCCTGTCTCCAACCCTTAACACTTAGTAAGCCACTGACCTTTTCTTTATCACTATGTTTTGTACTTTTAAGAATGTCATATAAATGGTATCATACAATATGTAACTTTTTGAGACTAGCTTCTTTCATTCAGCATTATTGTCTCTACGAAGAAACAATAATGCCTTTGTCATTTATCTAAGTTGTCTAATATAGCCTTCTCCTTTTTTTTGTTGCTGAGTAGTATTCTGTTATATGGGTGTACCAAGTTTGTTTATTCACCTGTTGATAAAAAGCAATCAGGTTGTTTCCAGTTTTTGGCTGTTACATACAAAGTGACAATGAACATTTGTGTATAGGTTTTTGTGTGAATATAAATTTTTATTTCTCTGGAGCAGATACCCAGGAGTGAGATTGCTGAGTTAGATTGTAATTGTATGTGTAACTTTACTGCCAAACTATTTTACTAAGTAGCTGTACCATTTTTCATTCCTCCCAGTAGTGTATGAGAGTTTCAGTTGTGCATTCTTGTCAGCAGCTGGTATTATCGTTATATGCTATTTTAGCCATTCTCATAGATGTGTAGTAACATCCTATTGCTTTTGTTTTTTTGGTTTTTTTGAGTCAGGGTCTCACTCTGTTGCCCAGGCTGGAGTGCAGTGGCATGATCATGACGATCACGGCTCACAGAAGCCTTGACTTCCTAGGCTCAGGTGATCCTTCCACCTCAGCATCCCAGGTAGCTGGGAGTACAGGCATGCACCACCATGCCCAGTTAATTTTTTGATTTTTCGTAGAGACAAGGTTTTCCTAGGTTGCCTAGAGTGCTCTCAAACTCCTAGACTCAAGCAGTCCACCTGCCTTGGCCTACCAAAGTGCTGGGATTACAAGAGTGAGCCAGCCTCATTGTGCTCAACCTCATTGTGGTTTTAATTTCAATTTATCTAATGGATAATGATGTTGTACATCTTTTGTTTATTATTTACCTTCCATATATCTTCTTTGATGAAGTATCTTTTCAAGTCTTCTGCCTGTTTTTTAATTGGATTATTTGTTTTCTTACTATTGAGTTTTGGGCACTCAAAAATGTATTCTAGATGTAAGTCCTTTGTTAGATATTATTTGCAACTTTTTTTTTCTAGTTTGTAGCTTTTTGTTCTCTTAACAGTATCTTTGGCATAGAAAAAGGGTTTTAATTTTGAAGTTTAACTTATTGTTGTTTTCCTTTTATGTGTCATGATTTTGGTATTGTGTATTAAGAACTCTTTGAATAACCCCAAGTCATGAAGATTTTTTCTTTTATTTTCTTCTAAAAGCTTTCTAGTTATATAGTTTATGCTAGGATTTTCTGGATGTAATTTTTGTGTAAGGTGGGAGGTTTATATCAAGTTTGCATAGGGATGTTCAGTTCTACAACATCATTTGTTAAAAAGACGATTATTCTCTATCGAATTGCCTGTGCATCTTTGTCAAAAATCAGTTGGCTGTTTTTTCTGTGAACCTATTTCTGGACTCTTTCTTCTGTTCCATTGATCTGTGTATCTGTCTGTTTACCAATATCATCTTGTATTGAGTACTGTATCTGTATTGTAAGTCTTAAAATTGAATAGTATGATTATTTTTCAAATTTTAGCTATTCACCTATATGCCTTTCCATATACATTTTAGAAACAGCTTGTCTATATGCACAAGAGCCCTGCTTTTAATTGGAACTGCATTAAATCTGTAGATCAATTTTGGGAGAATTGATGTCTTGGAGAACTGACATCAATTATGCGACAAGTCTTAATTTACGAATTCGATTTATTTAAGTCTCCTTTAATTTTTTTCATCAATGTTTTGTTATTTTAAGCTTCCAGATCCTATACATGTATTATAGATTTATACCTGACAATTTCATTGTTTTGGAGCTATTGTGTTTTTTAAAAATTTTGTTTCTAGTGCAAGCTTTTTTAAAAACAATATTTTTGTTGATAGTTAATTTAGTACCAAAGGTTGTATATATTTTGACTTTCCTCCTCAAAGATGGACAATTTACAATGAAAGCACATATTGTAAAATAAATAAGAGGGCAAAAAGTCAAGATCCAACGACTGTGCTTTAAAGGTAATATTCAGAGTTAAACTGGAGCCCTTAAAAAGGATCTCATTTCAAGGGCCATGAAGGGTTTATTGTCACTTTATGACTTAAAAAATTTTTAAGAAATAGTAAAAACAAAAATAATGGTTTGTTTGATATTAAGGCTTTAGAATATTGACTAGATATTTTGAGCATATCATTAGATATTTTGGTTTTGGATCATTTTTGTTATGAGACCCAGATTAAATGGTAGAAATATTCTGAAGATTGTCTACAGAAAATTCAGAACTACAGAAAATTGAAGTTTTTGAGTGGTGGTTACCCTTCTACCTTTAATAATAAACTGTTATCTTTCGACTGGCATAATATGGAATATAGTTTCTATTATGAAGTCATTTGCATTAAGTTCCTTTAGTTTTATTTTAGGTTATTATGAAAATCTTAAACGCTTTTGTAGAAGCCAGTTTTTAAAACATAGAGCAGTTTTGTCTGATACTGTGTTGAGAATGAATTGTGTGTATGTATTTGTTGGGAGATATTGCTGTGAGGAAGCGGAATCATTTTAAAATAAAGAGAAGCAAATGGCTCCTTTCCTTTATTCAAATGACACATTGTCAGTGTTGCCTCCTATAAAATGCAGCCTTTTTTCCTGCTTTTTTTCTCTTAGCATATTATGTATTTCTTTTATTTATCTTTATTAATGTTTGCTTCTGTAATACTACTAGAGTGTAAGTTTTTGTTCGTAAGCTTGTCTGTCTTGTTTACCACCATTTCCTCAATGCCTAGAGCTGTGCCTGACACAGAGTGGGCACTCAGATATTGAATTAATGTTTGTTTGAATGAATGCATGTTGAATGAATGCTTAAATTTTAGCCACAATTATGTGCTGAAGAATTAGACTTAAAAAAAAAGTCCTACTTTTATTCCCTTTGGTAAGTTCACTTACCTCTCATTTATGGCCTCTGGTACATTTTATTCTTTAAACCTTGCTTGAAGATTTTATTCCAACTCTTAATATATTTCTAGGAGATGTTAGAGGTTATATTGACCACGTGTTGACCAACCTAACCTTGCATTTTCCAACTTCCTTAACAACTTGAGACCCCATACCTTCATGCAATTTCATGCACCTGCCAAAACCAGGATTTTGTGGTTCCCTACAATTTGTATTTTTCAAAAGTAACAGAATCTAGTGTACTGTATTCTTCTCTGAACAGGAGTTCTTATCCTCTCATTTACTATATCTGTGAATCTTAAATCTGCAGTGTGTGTTATTTACTGTCTCACTTTTCTCCCAGTCCATCAGCACTCTCCTAGCTTCTTTACTTACTTAGACTTGCATCCTATCATATAATTCCTAACCTATGCCTCATATTCTCGTTTACTCCTTTTCTTCTATGTAGTTCTTTAGAAAAAAAATTTTTGCATATGTTTTGGCAGTTACTCATACTTTAAAAAATTCTTCCCAATTTCTCCATTTAAAAAAAATTATTTCTGTGTGAATAGCTTTTGTAATGACACGTACATTTATTTATTTATTTATTTATTTATTTTACAGAGTGTTACCAAAATAGGATTTGTTAAGGACATGTTATGTCTTTTATAACATAGTTATAACATCCTCCCTTGTTGGGAGCTCATAGCTTTAGAAACTTTTATCTTATTGTATCTGTCTAGCAGCCATGTGTGGGAGCACATTATCCCAAGTGTGGGCATGAGGATTTTGAGAGTCAGAGAGGAAGTACCTGAGAGATGTTCCATCTCAGAATTTTAGTGTCTTGAGGTTCCATGCAAGACCACCTCTGCCTTCACATCACATATTATTAAGCCTTGCAGGTGCAGCTTTCACTGAAGCTAGTGATGAACAGTTGCTGAAGAGGACTCAGGGCTTGGAAGTAAAGTAACAGTAAATGTCATGGCATTGACTACTAGGAAGTCTCTTGTATCATATTATCTTTTAGGTATCTTTAGCCTTATTTTCTATGAGCAATTGTTAGGAAGTCCTCTTCTTAGAAGGCCTTGCATGGATATATTTAATACTTCTGTTTAGAATATAGGTATACTTTTCACATATGATGCTTGGTTTTGATACTTAATACAAAAATAAGAGACAATGGAGAAAGTAATATTTCATATGCTTTATTCCTTTAGGTCCAGCTCAGTGGCTTGTGATAAGTCCCCCACCTTAGCAATGCCTCTCAAGAATATGCCAATTGAGAGAAACGGAGGGAGAAAGAACATCGGTATCAGCCCCCTAAAATCTAGTTTTATTATTCTGACATCATAATCAAGCTGACTGAGGGGAGTGGATCTCATTGCAGAGTTGGATGTAGGAGGATTAAGGGTTTTCAGGCTGGATAGACCCAGGTAACATCTCTAGTGCCCTTCCTTGTGCAGGAATTTCATGTATTTCTGGACTGCTTTGAGAATTAATCAAGAACCTTATACTTGTCATTTCTTTCTTGTTGTATCCAAATGCAGAGAACTTGGAGAGGGTTCACCTCTCAAGATTATTTTTTAAAGATAGTCTATTATATTTACTTGTATTTTTATTCTTTTTTCATTCCTGATATTTCAGTCTTCTTTTATCATTTTCTTTCTGTTTTATTCTTTCTTTATTTTTATGTTTACAATTTTGCTTAAAATTCCAGAAATCCTTCTGTTTTAAAAATTTATTTTAGTCATTCTTTTAAGGTAAGTCTGCTGGTGACAAACGGTTAGTTTCTTTGTTGGCCTTCATCTGAGTGAATCTTGATTTCACCTTTATTTCTGAAGGATATTTTCACTGTGTCTAGAATTCTGGGTTGACAGTCCTTTTTGTTTTAGCACTTGAAAAATGTTGTGTCACTTTCCTTAGACCTTTATGGTTCTCGATGAAAAGTCACTGTCATTTGAATCGTGATTCTTTTATAGGTAATATGACGTTTCTGTCTGCTTTCAAGATTTTTCTGTCTTGTTTTCTGAAGTTTGATTATGATGTGTAGTGGCATGTGTTTGCTTGACCCTACTTGGGGTTTGCTCAACCTCTTCAACCTGTGGGTTTGTTTTTTACCAAATTTGGGAAGTATTCAGTTATTTCTTCAGATATTTTATTCGCATACTCTTTCTCTTCTTTTTCTGGGACTCTAGTGATATAAATTTTGTATCTCTTGTTATTGTCCCACAGGTTTCTGGGGATGTTTATCAGGGTTTTTTTTGTTGTTGTTCAAATTGGGTACTTTCTATTTTGTCATCTTCAAATTCATCAGTACTTTCCTGTTACATTCATTCTGTTATTGAACCCATCCAGTGAGCTTTAAAATTTTTGGTTACTGTTTTTCTGCTCTGAAACTTCCAGTTCTTTCTTCTCTATATCTTTTAATCTTCTGTTTCTTTGCTTTCTGTTTTTTAAATTGAAGCATGTTTGTAATTGTTTTATGAAGCATTTTTTTAATGATGGCTACTTTAAAATTCTTGTCAAATAATAATGACATCTGTTTTAATTTGTGTTTGTTGGTTGTCTTTTTCTCATTCTAGTTGAGATTTTCCTGGTTCTTGGTATACTGTGATTTTTTTCTTGTATCCTAAACATTTTGGTTATTATGTTGTAAGACTCCACATTCTTCTTTTTAATCTTCGTTTTTTGAAGGCAGTCACCCCGTTTAGGCTCCAAGTGGGTTTAAATATTTAGTTTCCAAGTGGGTTTAAATATGCAGTTCCAAGTGGGTTTAAATATTTAGCTCAGCTGACATTACCCTGGCAAAAATGGAATGCCAGCTTGTACTGCCTATCTCTCCTCATTGTTGACAGATGGAATGTAAATTTCTCTCTCTGTTGAGTCCTGTTGATACTGGGAGATCAGGAGGAGTACATTGTTAACTGTTACTGCTTTACCACCACCTTATTCCACCTTTTTTGTGCCTGGTTGCTACTTGGTGAGGGTGAAGTTGCACGCCCCACTGTGTCCTGCTGACACCAGAGAGGTGGCAAAGAACACAGTGCTGACTAGTACTACCTCACATTGCTTTGTTCCACTCTTTTTGCTACTGTGTGGGAGTAGAAGTTGGCTCTCTTCTGACAGTATCTTGGAGAGTAGAGTGCCAGCTTGTGCCGTCTCTCACTGCTGTCTTCTGCCTCCGTGTTGATAGGTAGAAGAGGAAATTTAGCTCCCTGTTTGACTTTGTGGACACCACTCTGGTAGAGGACACAAAGGACTGACTTCTGCCTTGCTGCTTCTGGGTGGGGCTGAGAGTCCAGCTCCTCACTCAAGCAATGCTGACATTGTGGGTAGGACGGGGGCAGTTTTTCCTTTGCTGTTTGGCTAGAATAGGGGTCATTACTGTAGCTGCTTTTTACCTAGTCTTCTAACTTTACCTCTTATCTCAGAGGTTTAAATTGCTCCTTCTCCAGGGCAAGCTATCCACATGTAGCCTTGATGCCACTTTCCCTTCTACTCTAGAGGCCCCACTTTTATCCTCTTTCTATTTTGTTGTATCTTCAATGTATTTTTCCTATTCTGTACCTTTTCATCAACCTACACATATGGTTAATTTTGGTATATCATAAAACAAAACAAAAAATCCACAGTAGTTCCCTTACCCATTAAAAAAAAAATGACAAAACACTCTTCTAGTTCTTTTATTCTTGTGACAGTGAATTTATTTTAATCCTCTTTGTTATCTCCCTGTTAACTGTTGATGTTCCTAAGGATTTTCCCATGCCCTATAAACTTTCCACTATGAGGCCTTTCCTTGGGTATTCTCATTTCCTCTCATAATTTCTAGTACCTCCTATTTGTTAGTGGCTCCCATTTCTTTGCCAGTAACCCAGTCCTCTTGTCAGAGTTTCAGACTTGTGCATATATGCCTTCCTGCTGGCTACTTTGCCTTAGTTTATTTGATACCTTATCTTGTTCCAGAAAGGATATAAGGGAATTCACAGGGGTATTTAAAGAGAGAGCAAGATATCATAAATTGAAAGTAGATAAGAAGAAAGAAAACTATGGATATGAACATAAAGCAGAATCATGAATAAGAGTACTGGAAAATGCACACCACAAAAATCTGTTTATTAGAGCTGCTAATACAAAGTACATGTGTTGCCATTCCTTCTTTCTTATATCAGATACTGCAGAATGATCATGTTTATGATTACCTGGGATGACACCCATAAGAAATAATGCAGGTTAGTATTAGTATCGCTAATTCAAAATCTAAAATGCTCAAAACCTAAAACTTTTTGAGGTACCAACATGACACTCAAAGGAAATGCTCTCTGGAGCATTTTGAATTGAGAATTTTCAGTTTAGGGATGTTCAGTTGTTAAGTATAGTGCAAATGTTTCAAAATCAGAAAAAATCCAAAGCACTTCTGGTCTCAAGAAGTTTGAATAAGGGATATTCAACTTCTACTGATGAATCAGAGCTGGCATGTGAAAAAAAGCCTATTTGCCATCCCTGATGAATATATTTTCTCTGAATGGGTCACTAGATTAGTTCTAATATTTCTTCTAGCCATTATTAAAAAGGAAATGTAGTCTATTAAACAAACCATAATCCCTACAATAAAAACAGGCACAGCTGTTTCCTTAAATTTTTTTTTTTTTTTTAGTTATGGAAAATCTTACACAAAAAGGATGGATAATGAAATCCCTCATCCTGTTCAGTCAGATTCAACTATTATCAGCATGTAAGCACAGCTATTTGCATTTAAAAAGACTAAGCGTCCTCATAAAGACAGTTAACTTTATGTCCCAAGTCACCTCAAATTTCAAAAACAAAAATAACACTCATTGAGTGTTTACTGTACACCAGTTACTTTGCAAGTATTTAACCAATTTAATTCTTACGGTAGCCTTGTAAATGAGGAAATTGAGACAAATAAACTAGTAATTTGTCCAGGATCTCATGGCTACTAAGAGGTGACACCAGTGTTTAAACCTAGGCAGTCTCTCTCCTGAGTGTTTACTCTTTACCACTGTACTGTTTCCTTGAACCTTGCCCAAACAGTCTCCTCTAGTCACTTGAGCCAACAACCTTGTAGTCATCTTTGACTCTTCTGTGTCCCTCACTTCCTCCTCTTAGTTCGCCATCGAGTCTTGCCGTGTTTACTCTCTTAGGAAGTTTCAAATTTCTCTTCTGTCAGCCTAGTTCAGGATCTCCTTTGACTTGCATATCTTGACAGCCTTCTAACTTATCTTGCTATCCCCAGGACATAGTTTTGAGCACTCTGTTTGGTTTCAATCAGGAAAACAAAAGAGTCATACTCAGTATATTCCAATTACAGAGTTTTAATACAGGAATTTAAAGCATTCACTTTCATTGGAAGGTCTGACGGAACAAATATTAGAGAAATGGTAATCTGCTATTTCAGCCTGCAACACTTGAAGCAAATTGTTTATAAGAGTTTGTCTGGGGACTGCGGGGAATCTCATCTGATAAATTATTACCTACCATTTCAGTCTGTAGCATCAACATAAGTAAATCTCAAAAAACTACCTGGACGCTGCTTCCAACCTTATGCCTGTCATCTGTCTACCTGTGGAACTGCAGTTGGCTATGGGTAATAATGGTTTCTCTGCTTCTGCCTTCCAAATCTCTTTAAAGTTCCTCTTACCTGAAACTCTAAGAGGAAAAGAACTCTGGGAAATGTAGCTTCTGGCTTCTTGTCAGGAGTATTGGCAATGCCCAAGTTGAACATTCACAAGGATAGCGTCATTGTTTCTATTGCCTACACCAGTGATTTACAAGTTAGTTTTCAGGTGATTTTTTTTTTTAGGTACTACATTGATGGATTTTTTTTTTTGTGTGTGTGTGAGTTGGAGTCTCACTCTGTCGCCCAGACTGGAGTGCAGTGGCCACTCTCGGCCACTGCAGCCTCGACCTGCGGGGCTCCGGCGATCCTTCGCCTCAGCCTTCCAAGTAGCTGGAACTACAGGCACGCGCTACCACACCCGGCTAATTTTTCAATTTATTGTAGAGATGAGGTCTCACCAAGTTGCCCAGGTGGGTCTCGAACCCGTGGGCTCAGGCAATCCACTCACCTCAGCCTCCCAAGGCGTGGGATTACAGACTGAGCCACCCAGCCCGGCTTGATGGATATTTTTATTGGTTTCTGTCTTAATGTCTTTTAGGAAAAATAAAGTAGCACATCAAACTATCAAAAATAGTGTTCTACTATTTTTCTCTTTTAAAATACATTTAAGTTAAAATATGAGTTGACTTAAAGCCACAGGGTATATAACAATGGCAGAAATAATGATATTCTAATGCTCATGCCAGTGTTTTCTAAATGGGAAAGCAATTGTAAATGGTATTATGCTTTTAGTTTTGGTGTCCATATGTTCATTGCTAGTATTATAAAAATACAGTTGATTTTTGTGTAATATAGTTATTTTATATCTTGCAATCTTATTGAACTCACTTATTTCAGGAGTTTTTGGTAGATTCTTTGGGACTATGCATGTGATAATTGTGTCATCTGCAGATAGGGACAGTTTTATTTTTCCCTTCCAATTTGTGTGTCTCTAATTTTTTTTTTTCAAATGTATAACTGCACTGGCTAGCATTCCCAATACTGTGTTGAACGAGAATGATGAAATTGGACATCTTTGCCTTGTTCTTGATTTTATGGGGAAAGTAGTCAGTCTTTTGCAATTAAGTATAATATTAGCTTAGGTTTTTTGATATTCTTTGTGAAGCAGAGAAAACTTCCTTCTTTCCTATTTTTCTGAGTTTTTAAAAAATTAATGAATGTAGAATTTTGTCAAATTCAAATGCTTTTTCTGCATTAATATGACCATGCAATTTTTTCCTTTAAATGATTAATTTGGTAGGTTGTATTGATTGATATTCAAATACAGAACTAGCCTTGTATCCCTGGAATAAATCCCATTTGGTCATGGTATATATATTACTTTTTGTATATTGCTGACTTCTGTTTGCAGATATTTTGCTGAGAATTTTTGTGTCTATATTCATGACGGATATTGTCATATAGTTTTAGCTTTGTTTTTGTCTGATTTTGGTGTAGAATAATGCTAGGTTCACAAAATAAAATTGGAAGTGTTTCCTTTTTTATTTTCTGAAATAAAATATGTAGAATTGATGTTAATTCTGTTTTATATATTTGGTAGAATTTGCTAGTGAAACCATGTGGGCCTTGGGGTTTCTTTTTTTGGGAAGTTACAAATCTAATTCTCTTAGTAGTTATAGGGCTATTCAGATTATAATTTTAGATTGGGTGAGCTGTGGTAGTTTATCAAGAGAGTGATTCTTTTTGTCTGTGTTGTCAACTTTATATGCGTAGAGTTGTTGTCTTCCCTTATTACCCTGATCTGCAAGGTTTATAGTTATATTCTGTTTCATGCCTGATATTTGTAATTTGTCTTCTCTTTTTTTTTTCTTTGCCACTCTCGCTAAAGGTTTGTCAGTTTTATTGACCTTTTCAGAAGAACCAGCTCTTTGCTTTATTGATTTTTCTCTATTGTTTTTCTGTTTTCAGTTTGGTTGATTTCTGTTCTTATGTCATTATTTTCTTTATCTGCTTGCTGTGGGTTTATATTGCTCTTCTAGTTCTAGTTTCTTGAGGTAGGAAATTAGAGTACTGTTTGGAAACCTTTACTTTTTTTCTAACATAAGACAACTAATGCTTAAATTTTCCCCTAAGCACTGCTTTGCCTTCATTTCACACACTGTTGGGAGCCGGCCGTGGAGGCCCACCTGAGCGTTAGGGATCCAGGCAGGCTGCGGACCCTGAGACCACTAGGATGAGTTCAGGAGCTGAAGGCCCATTCCCTCTTCCCTTCTTTGCTGCTTGGCATGTTCTACTAGCAGGGACTTTGATGATCTAAGCATGAAGTTCTGAGGGTACGACAGGCATGGATTACTTTAGGAGTCTATTGTTCCCGTTTCTCACAGACTGAGGTTTCGGCTTTAAGCTTAACATAATTCAAACTCAGGTCACATTTGGGAGCCTTGTATACGATACAAGCTTCTTTATAAGATCTTAAAGTATATTTGTAGAATTAGTATATACATGTAAAGTGCTGTTTCAACTTTGATAATATAGATAATTATTTAGGGCCAGCACAAACTTTGGGCTGGGTCACATTCCTGAGGGCCCAGTGCGTACTTTGGACTGGGCTGCATTCTTTAGGAATTGGTTTGGGCTACAATTAAGAGTTTCTATAGTGTAGGTAGGATTAGCGTAAAATAGAGAGGAATTGGGATTTAGGTTGGTCATTAGGTGTTGTGTATGCATAAGTTTTAAAAGTTATTGATTATTAGAATATTATGATATTAGAATTGTTTTATTGCTTTTGAGAAATATTAACCAAGCATGAGGAACAGTGAGATGGTTTTGGGATCCTCATTCCTCATGCTTGGGGAAATACCTGGTGGGTGGGGGAATGCCCCTCATCCACCTGGCTCTATGCTTATGTAAATGTCTGTGATTTAATTGGGATTGCCTGTCCTCATACTCCAGGAAACACCTGGTGGGTGAGGGATGCCTCTCATTCACCTGGCTTTGTGTTCATGTAAAAGTTTTGTGATTTAATTAGGATTGTTCTTCCTCATGCCTGAGGAAACACCTGGTGGGTGGGGGACGCCCCCTCCTGTACCTGGTTTTGTGTTCACATGAAAGACTTGTGAGACTGTCTGTGTAAAATGTGGATAAATACCCGCTGTAAGTTCCAATAAATGACTTCTGCTCAATCCGTTGAACAGTTGTCCACTTTTTTTCTTTCTCTTTCTTTCTCTTTATATCTATCCCTCCATCTTTCTTTCTTTTAATATCTATCCCTCCTACAGAATCGGCTTCTGCACTAGACAGAGTCCAGTCTCTTTCTTTCTCCCCCGTCTCTCTCTTTCTTTCTCTTTCTTTCTCCAGAATAATCACCAACGCCACTACACCTTCTAGGGACCCTCTCTGCAGGGGCTGGCCCCCTGCAACATACTCTGATATGTTCAGTTTTCATTCTGTTCTTGTATGTTTTAATTTCTTCTAGAGTTCCTTCTTGATCTATAATTATTTAGAGCTCTGATGTTAATTTACATGTAGAGATTTTGTTGTATTTCTGTATTCACTTCAATGTATATATTCTATTATATCAGGAGAGCATACTCTGCATGATGCCATCCTTTTATATTTGTTGAGGTTTGTTTTATGGTCAGAATGCAGTCTGTGTTGGTGAATTTTCCATGGAATTTTGGAAAAAAATATGCATTTTGCTGCTGTTTGTAGAATTTTCTTTATATATAAATTAGATCCCGTTGGTTAGTTGTATTCCTCAGATCATCTGTATTTTTGTTTATTTTCTGTCTGGTGTAGTTATGTGCTAAGTAACAAAGTTTTAGTCAGTGACAGACCACATATACAATAGTGGTCCCATGAGATATTATCACAGAGCTGAAAAATTCCTATCACCTGATGATGTTGTAGCACAATGCATTACTCATGTGTTTGTGGTGATGCTGGTGTAAACAAACCTTACTGGGCTGCTAGTCATATAAAAGCATAGTACATGCAATTAAGTACAGTAAATAATACTTGGTAATAGTAATAAATAACTATTATTGGTTTATGTATTTACTACATTTACTACTATACTGTTTATTGTAATTTTAGTGTATTCCTTCTACTTATAAAGAAGAAAATCAACTGATCAAAGACCTAAATGTAAGACCTTAAACTATATGAATCTTAGAAGAAAACACAGAAATCATCCTTATGCAAATTGTAGTAGGCAACCAATTCTTGATAAAATCCCCAAAAGTTATGCCATAAAAGATAAGATAGACAAGTGAGTCCTCATCAAACTGAAAAAATTTTGCACAGCAAAAGAAACTATCAAGAGAGCAAGGAGATAACACATAGAATGGGAAAAAATATTTGCTAATTTTGTATCTGACGAAGGCCTCAATCCAGGATCTGCAAGGAACCCAAATGAACTGAAAGGAGAAAAACAACCAGCCTTATTAAAAAGTAGGCAAGCCGGGCTCGGTGGCTCAGCCTATAATCCCGCGCCTTTGGGTGGCTGAGGTGAGTGGATTACCTGAGCCCGCGGGTCCGAGACCCACCTGGGCAGCGAGACCTCATCTCTACAATAAATCAAAAAAAAAAAAATCAGCTGGGTGTGGTAGTGCATGCCTGTAATTCCAGCTACTCAGAAGGCTGAGGCGGAAGGATCGCTGGAGCTCAGCAGGCGAGGCTGCGGTGGCCAGAAGTGGCCACTGCACTCCAGTCTGGGTGACTGAGTAAGATTCCAACTCAAAAAAAAAAAAAAAAAAAAGTAGGGAAAAGACAGGAATAGACATTTCTCAAAAGAAGACATGTGAGCAGCCAACAGATACATGAAAAAATGCTCAGCCTCATTAATCAGAGAAATGAAAATCGATACCAAACAGATACCATCTTAACCTAGTAAGGATGACCATCATTAATAAATAAAAAAACAATGGATTCTGATGTGGATGCAGAGAAAAGGGGATGCTTCTACACTGTTGGTGGGAGTGCAAACTAGTCCATCTTCTTTGGAAAATAGTGTGGTGATATCTAAAGGAACTGGAAATTGACATTCCTTGGAATATACCCGGAGGAACACAGAATGTTCTACAGAAAAGACACCTGTACATGTATGTTTATTGCCACACTATACACAATAGCAAAAATGTGGAACCAACCCTAATGCCCATCAAAACTAGATGGGATAAAGAAAATGTGTTTCATACACATGATGAAATATTACACAGCCATAAAGAAGGACAAAATCATGAACTTTGCAGCAAATTGGATGGAGACAATCATACTTAGTGATCTATCACAGAAACAATGACTTGAATACCACATGTTCTCATTCATAAGTGAGACCTGAACATTAATCACAATAGCACAAGGGAAGGATTGGCAGTCACGGGACACTGCCAGGGGAAGGAGGAACAGGGTTGGGAGGATCACTTAACACCAAAGGGTACCTGGTCTTAAACCAGGGGAAGTGAGGACTAGTTGGAGGCCTAAGCTTCACCTGTACGTACGTTACCTATATACCTAATCCTGACTTGTATTCCACATCTTTATAATAAAATAAAGTTAAAAAAAAGATAACTGTAAAGCAGCCTCAAGCAGATCTTTCAGGAGGTTTTTTCAGAAGGCATTGTTATCATAGGAGATGACAGCTCCATGTGTGTTACTGTCCCTGAAGACCTTCCAGTGAGACAAAATGTGGAAGTAGAAGACAGTGATATTGATGATACTGATGATGTAGGCTAATGTGTGTGTGTGTTTCTTGGTTTTTAACAAAAACGTTTAAAAAGTAAAAAATTTTTTTTAAAAAAGCTTACTGAGTAGGGATGTAAAGAAAACATATTTTTGTACAGCTGTACAGTGTACATGTGTTTTAAGGTAAGTGTGACTACAAAGGAGTTTTAAAAATCATTAAAAATTTACAGTACACAAAATTTATTGAAGAAAGAAAAATATCTTTAAAATATATTTAGTGTAGTGAAGTGTACAGTGTTTCTAAAGTCTATAGTAGAGAGCAGTAATGTTCTAGGCCTTCACATTCATTCACCACTCACTCACTGACTCATTCACAGCCTCACTCACAGCAGTTTCCAGTCCTGCAGGCTTCATTCATGGTAAGTGCTCTATACACATATACCATTTAAAAAATCGTTCATACTGTATTTTCATTGTACCTCTATGTTTAGATACACACATACTTACCTTTGAGTTACAATTGCCTATAATATTCAGCACTATAACATACTATATAGGTTTGTAGCCTAGGAGCAATAGGCTATACCATATAGCCTACGAGTGTTGTAGGCTTTACCATCTAGGTTTGTATAGATACATTCTTACAATATTCACACAAGGATGAAATTGCATAATGATGCATTTCCCAGAATGTGTTCCTGTTGTTAAGTGATACATGACTGTTGTGTCAGCTGTCAAGAGTTGAAATCTCCAACTATAATAGTAGATTTGCCTATTTCTTCTTTGAGCTCTGTCTTGTACTTTAAGGCCTTCTTGTATAATTTGTACATATTTAGGATTATGTCTTCTTGTTAGATTGATTCTTTTTATCATTATATAATGTTCATTTTTTCACACTAATTTTATTTGCTCTAAAGTCTACTTTATCTGATATTAGCATAGCCATTCCTGTGTTTTTAAAATTATGTCTGCATGGTATATCTTTTAGCATCATTTTACTCTAAAGGGACCTATGTTGAATTTAGATGAAGTTTCTTGTAAATAACATATGGTTGCATCATGTTTTTTAGTTACTCTGCTAACTTCTGCCTTTTAATTGAGGGTATTTAGACTATTTACATCTAGGGTAATTATTGACATGTTAGGGCTTAAGTCTACCATTTTATTATTAGTTTTTTTTTTTTGTTTTCTTATCTTTCTTGTTCAGTTTTCTTTTTTTTTCCTCACTGTGAAATACTTGAAAAAATTTTAAGAATCCTTTTTGATATATTTATGGTGGGTTTCTTTTTAGTTTCAATACATTTTATTTTTTGACAACCCACATGACTTTTTTTTTTGAAACAACACCTCTACTCCATATAAATACAGTCAGAGTAAATGAAAAGCTCAAGATGACATCAACCTCATTTGTCTTAAGTCCTGTTGTTTGTGGATAATAAACAGTAGCAGGTCGAGATGACAGGTGATAGATACAAAGTAATTGCCAACTTTATTAACATTTTTCCATTTCTAAATCATACTTAAAGAAAATTATGTATGGTCACGATGACATGTGGATTCATGCTTTCACACATAAAGGACTGGTAGTTTTTGAAATTATCAAGGATGTGCTTTGTTTGTTCTATAGCTCCTGTCATAAAAGGCTTTATTCTTTCTAGTCTTTGTTCATCAGGTTTGCTTTGGATTGAGTTATTGTAACCTTTGATACACTTCTTGTTGGCTTCCTTTGTGAAGCTGGTTTCCTGTAAATGATGGTCCATGGCAGTATTAACGCCAGTGTTTGCTGTGCTTTTAGTACTTTTCGTCCATATTGTCTTTAGTAGAGGCATTTCCACCAATGTTATCCTTATTATTCTCTGTCTTCCCCTCTACCTCCAGGATACAGACTGTTTGCAATCTCTCAGATCTTGTAATTGTCAGAGATAATCATGATGGCAGCTGGAGGGGAACATTGGTACCAATAGCTTATAGCGGGAGCCTCCATGGTGTAGCCAGAGCAGGAGTGGGCAGTATGCAGAAAAGTTTATGATGTTCTTGAGTGTATTGTCTTCTACAGTCTTCCTACTTGTTGGTCTGAGTATTACAATATACAAATGTGATATCACATTCTAGTGGTGTCAGCATTTTATCACTCTGAGTGAAGTGTAGAAACCTTGCTTCTATTGAGGTTCCTTTACTCTCCCCATTTTTTTTTTTCAGTCAGAGTCTCACTGACACCCAGGCTGGAGTGCAGTGGCACACTCATGGCCACTGCAGCCTTGATCTGCTGGGTTCAGGCAATCCTTCCACCTCAGCCTTCTAAGTATCTGGAACTATAGGCACATGCCACCACACCCAGCTAATTTTTTGATTTATTGTAGAGATGAAGTCTCGTCAAGTTTCCCAGGCTGGTCTCGAACCCCTGGACTCAGGCAGTCCTCTTACCTCTGCCTCCCAAAGTGCTGTACTCTCCCCATTTAAAAATATCATTGTCTTGAGTATCATATGGTGCTCTACATTTTGGCTTGAGTCATCATATATGACTAGAAAACTCGTGATGAGGTGGATAGTCTGTGGTATGTGCTCATATTTCTGTTCTTTCCATTGTTATTTCTTCCTTCCTGATGCTCTGAGACTCCTTGTAAAAATAATTTCCTCTTTGTTTGAAGTGAAATAACTTTTTAAAGCTATTCTTTAAGATTATGTTGACCATTGCCTTGCTAAGCTATGGTATGGCCATGTGCTCTTTGAGCTATGGCCAGCCCATGTTTTCTTAAGCTTTGGTCCCTTCGCTTACCTTGGGGAGGTGAATCTCCACTTTTATTCTCTCTCTTTTTCTAATTTATTTTATAAATAAACTGTATCTTCTAATCTAAAAAAAAGATTATTTCTAGTGACAAGTACTTTTAGTTTTTCTGTATCTGAGAACATCTTGATTTCACCTTCATTCCTGATGGATAGCTTCACAAGATATAGAATTTGTGGTTGCAAGTTCTTTTCTTTTAAAAGTTGAAAAATGTGTTACTTCCTTCTGCTCTCCATAGTTTCATATGATGAATCTTCATCGTTCAAATTGTTATTCCTTTGTAGGTAATGTTTCATTCCTTTTTGGTTGCTTTCAAGATTTTATTCTGTCTTTAGTTTTCAGAACTTTCATTTTTTTTTAGTTTTTTCTTTTGGGGTTTGCATGACTTCTTTAATATTGAAAATTTAGGAACTTTTCATCCGTTATTTTTTAATTTATTGTTTTTCATGTGTACAAATTTAGGGATACAAGTGCAGTTTTGTTGCATGGATATGTTGTATAACAGTGAACTCTGGGCTTTTAGTGTAACCATATTCCAAGAATGTACATTGTACCCATTTTCTCATCTCTCTTCCCCTTCCCCCACTCTTTCACTCTTCTCAGTCTCCAGTAACTTTTAGTCCACATTCTATGTCTATTTGCACATTTTATTTAGTTCCTACTTGCAACTGAGAATGTGGTATTTGGCTTTCTGATTTTGAGTTGTGTCACTTAAGATATACGGCCTTCAGTTCCATCCATGTTGTTTTAAAAGATATGATTCCATTCCTTTTTATGGCTGATTAGCATTCTGTTGTATGTATATTCCGTAATTTTTTTGTTTAATCGTCTATAGCCATTATTTTTATAAAACCTCTTTTAGCTCCATTATCTTTTAACTTTTCTTCTGGGACTTCCAAAAGATGAATCTTTTGCTGTTGTCTAACAGGTTCTGAGGCTCTGTTCATTTATTTATTTATTTTTCCCATCTGTTTTCTCTCTGATCAGACTGAGAAAATTTTGTTGATTTGTCCTGAAGTTGACCAATTCTGTCCTTTGTCATCTCGTACTATTCAACTCACTTAGCTCATCTAGCCTTAAACTTGTGTACTTTTTAGTTCTATGGTTTTCATGTAGTTCATTTTAATTACTTCTCTTTCTTTGTTAAGGTTTGTTATTTTTCATTTATGTTAGAGAAATTATAATTGTTGAAGCATCTTATGATTATTGCTTCAAAGTTCTTGTCAGGTAATTACAATATGTGATTTATCTTGATATTGATTGCAATTTCTCATTGAAGTTTAGTTTTCTTGGTTCTTTGTATTACAAGTGATTTTTACTTTGTCCTGGACATTTTGGCTACTTATTTTAGTAGATTCTGGGTCCTGTTGAAAGTTTTATTTTAGCAAGCAGTCACTCTGTTTAGATTTAACACAGAGGTCCTAGATTACCTTTTGAATTGTGGGTTTAATGGTAATCTAATTTTCAGAGACTTTTTAGCTTATCTGCTTGGGTCATTGCATGCTGTTGGACCTCCTGTGTTCTCTGCTGATGGTGCTTGAGTGACTGAAAAGAGCTGCTTAGGGCTGAGTTGTCTGGTGTTTCTAAGTAAGAGAATGGGTCTTTGGTTCATGGGATGAAACTTCCCAAGCCAGATGCTTGTTGTGACAGGATCTCCCCTTCCTATGACGGATGGAATACTTTCTGAGCCAACTTCTTATTTTGCTGGGGTCTCCCTACTTATGGGAGTCAAGAATACACTTACTGGACTGCCACTGGAGGTGTGATTTTTCCTTGTTGGTGCCTGTGGTCTCCTGGTGTCTTGGGTGGGGAAAGGTAGGGCTGCTGCTGATCATGGTGAGTATTTCCTTTGGCTGCTTATTGATGGCAAGGTATCCATTCAAGCCTTCTTTTTGTTTCTCCTAGTTTCACCTGGTGGTGTTGATGGCCATCCTATTAAATTCAAGAGAGGAATGAATCTACCTGGGGTGCTTTTTATTGCTGGCTTAGGAGTTAGGAAACATCAGATCTGGATTACTTTAGTTTTGGGGGTGGCGTGTTATAAGGCATCTTGTTTTTATATTATGCTTCTAGTGTTGGGGTCTCCAACCAGTTTTCCTTCCTCTTTTGACCTCTCATAGTTTCCTCTGGTTGTATTTTATGTTATTTCCAGATTTTCTAGTTGTACTTAGTGGGGAGGAGCAGGAATGGACCAAAAGTCCTGCTCATTTTCTAATTGCAGTGAGTAGAACTTATTTGGATCTGGATTTAACGAAACTGTAAAGAACAGTAAATTTATGGTATTTATAACATGGCTTAAAATTTGAAAAGTGGGTCTTTGATGTCAAAGTTACTAATTTTTTGTGATAATGGTTTTGTGATCTGTCAGAATAAAATACTGTCTTTTGGAAATATACAAAAATATCTACAGGTGAAATTATGAGACATGTAGGATTTGGCTCAAAGATAATATTTATGAATTTGTGCATAGGGCAAGAGTGGTCGTTGGTTGATGGTTGTTAGGGCTGGATGATGAATACATGGGACTTTGTATATATAGGAAATTCTCTATATTTAATAGTTTTTGTTTTTTTTTTTTTTTTTTTTTTTTAGTTGGAGTCTCACTCCGTCGCCCAGACTGGAGTGCAGTGGCCGTTCCCGGCCACCGCAGTCTCGACCTGCTGGGCTCCAGCGATCCTTCCGCCTCAGCCTTCCGAGTAGCTGGAATTACAGACATGCGCTACCATGCCTGGCTGATTTTTTGATTTATTGTGGAGATGAGGTCTCGCAGCCCAGGTGGGTCTCGAACCCGTGGGATCAGGCAATCCACTCACCTCAGCCTCCCAAAGGCACGGGATTACAGGCTGAGCCACTGAGCCCGGCTATATTTAATAGTTTTTAAAAGTTTAGCTTATATTTCTTGAGCACAGGGTAAGTATTAGGTAGGGTGAAAGAAAACTTGCCTGATTTATTTGTCCTAATTTTTGAGTATTGGTGAAGCCAACATGATATAGGTGACTAAGCTTTAACACATGTGCTTGTAAGGTGGAGAAGTGTTAAAGGGCTTATAGTGTGTGCATCACCTCTGCTCCTTTGGGAGCTCCAGGAACCATTTGTGATCAAGTAGTTATTATGAAAGTGTTTTTACTCTGCAAGAGTTGATATGTTTTCTTCAAGTGAGCTCTTCTCTACTCACCAGGATCTGAAGTTCCAGAATTGACTTTATTGTAGGATCAGTACTTTGATACATTTGGAATTTATTCATTCTTATATTCTTTTGCAGCTTTCTGTTCAAAATCAGGAGTTTGAGACAAATAAAGATGGAATCCCAAAAGTGGATCAGTTTCATTTGGTATGTGACCTTTTGTCATTTACTTGTTTAAAGCATATGCAGTAATGTAAACTTAAGTGTCTGACTGGAAATGTCCTCTAGTTTTTCTAGGAATCCAGAGTAGCATTTGCAGTAAAGAAATATTGAGAAAATTTCACGTGCCCTGATTAACTCCACTTAATTTTTAATTAATACACCAGTATTAATTTAATACTGCTAGTTTGGATGTCACACAGGTTATATAAATAATCTAATAATTAAGGAAAAAATATCATTTACTATATATTCCAAGATCATATTATATTAAAACTAATGTTTTATTATAACTTATTTTTTTGATTTTTGTAAGCAGCTAACAATATATTTTCTTTGTCATTCAATGTAGGTCATTGAGATTGCTTTGCCATTCTTAGTGTATTTAGTCAACACATTTTGAGTAGCTCTTTTGTAGCAGGAATTGAACCAGGTGCTGGGATTACATGGATTGCAGTGTTGAATGTGAAATTGATAATTTAGAAATTTGAACAAATGAACAACCAAGATCTATAAATAGTGTTAAGAAAGTATTTTGAGGGAAACTAATGTTTAGTTCTTCAGAGAAAGAGAGTATTCAGTGTGACTAGATATAAAGAGGTTAAGTATGACAGTAAATGAATTTGTAAAAATATTTGATAGTTTGGACTATAATGAAAGAATACGCATAATTTTGTTTAACTTAGTAGTCCCTTAGCTTATTTGACCACAGAGGTATTTTCTTATAATATCTACTAATGTCCCATGTGTCCATTTTTAAAAAAACACATCTTATAAATGATGTTAGGTAGCTTTGCCATACTTTTGTGAGTAGTAGCAGAAAGATCTGAGGCAACTTTTGGAAGAACTGTGCTTTACACTTCCTGATTATCTCTGTGGAATGGGATAACAAAGAAGGTTGATAACAGATTACACTTTTGAAAAGGTTGTGATAAAAATTTCTTGTAACTCAATAGAAGAATATCAGTAGTGCTACATCAGAGGTTACAGCTTCACCAAAAGTGAACACCTGGAACCCTTGTTCTGTCAGGCTTGGTAGAAAAATTACCTTACTCTAAGTTATACTGAAGTTTAGCTTAAACTTAAAAGGCATCATCGTCTTACAGTTTTGTGAGTCAGGATTCTGGGCACAGCTTATTTAGATCCTCTGCTTCAGAGTCTTTAATAGGCTGCAATCAACGTGTTGGCTAGGCTATAGTAATCTTAAAGCTTGTTTGGGGAAGGATATATTTTCAAGGTCGCATGTTTGCTTGCAGGATTCAGTTTCTTTCAGCTTGTTAGATTGAAGGCCTCAATTCCTCTTGTATTTTTGGCTAGAGATCGCCCACAATTCTCTTCCATGTTTTCATCATGGCTGCTTGTTTCATCAAAGTGTATAAGCAGATAAGGTAATAGAGTCTGTTCACTAGACAGAAGTCACAGTTTTTCATAACCAAATCACAGAAGTGGTATCCCATAACTTTTGCAGTATTATCTTTGTTAGAAGAATTCAGTATGTCCAGCCTTCACTCAAGAGGAAGGGATTTCATAAGGGCATGAATACCAGGAGGTTGGGATCACTGGGGGCAGTCTTATAAGTTTGTCTACCATAAAGTGTAATCTGCCAGCTATGTGCTAGACACTCTGCTAGATGTATGTATAATGAGAATAGATGTATGTATAATGAAGGTGAATAAATACAAAGTCCCTGTTAAATGTGGGTAGCTACTCATGGACAAATTATAAGAAACTTTGGCTTGTGTGGTATTTGCTTCTATGATCGGAGTCAGCTATTAGTGCTGGGAATGAGGTAGTCTGCACCTTACAGATGCCGTACCACAAATGGAGAAGAATGTAAATTCATAGGATCATGTTGTTGATAGAGTTATTAGAGGGTAGTTAATACACTATACCCATCCTCCAGAATTCCTTCAGTAATATTCTCAACAGATGGCTTTCAGCCTCTGCTTAAGTACAGTCTTTCCAGTTTTGGTAGTTTGTGTCTTTCTAGGAGTTTGTCCATTTCATCGAAATCCTCTGATTTGTTGGCATGCAATTGTACACATTTCCTTTATAATCCTTATTATTTCTTTAAGCTTTTTAGTAATATCCCTCTTTTCATTTCAGATTCTAATAATTTGAGTCTTCTCTCTCTTTTTTGATTAGTATAAATTAATTTTGTTGGGTTTTTCCCCCCAAAGAACCAGCTTTTGGTTTTATTGATTTTCTATATTGTTTTGCTGTTCTGTTTCATTACTTCTGCTCTAATCTTTACTATATCCTTCTTTCTGCTTGCTTTAGGTTTAGTTTGCAACATAGTTGTTATTTCATTATTATACCTTATAAAATAATATTTTTTAATATTATATTTAAATTTTCCTAATTGTCTGAAATTTGTGTTTTTTGTTTTCTTGTACTCATACCCCCTCCTCAAATATATTTATATAAATAATTGTATTTTTCAAGTCAGTATGTCAACAAGATCCACATGTATTGGGTTCATAAACCTCTTAAATCTCTTTTGATCTTTAAAGTTCCCTCACAACCTCCTCCTTTTCTCTGTGCCATGCATTTGGTGAAGAAACGATTTCATTTCCCACATTTTGGAGTTGACTGATTGCATCATGATAATATTATTTTGTAATTCTCTTTTCTTCAGTTAAAAACACTGGTAGATATGGAGGCTTGGTTAAATTCAGATTTAATCTTTACAGCAAGTATATTTTGTAGATGGTCCTTTACATATCTTACTGTATCATGTGAGGAGTGTGTTTGGTCTCTGGTAGTCACAGTAAGAGTGTTCAGTGCTTTCAGGCAAAAAATGTCATTTGCACAGGGGTGCATATTTAGTTTTTCTGTTCTGTTCTGTTGGTTTTGTTCATCTGTACCCCAGTGCCACACTTATTTAATTAAAACAGGCTTTATTTTTTTGCTACTTGGTAGGGCTAGTTTTTTTTTATAGTTTTTTTTTTTGTCAGAGCTTTCATGGCTACTTTTGGTTGTCATTCTTCTAAAAGATCTTTACAGTTAACTTGTCTGGTTTCAAGGAAAAAAAACTGATTATATTTGTATTGGAATCATGTAAATTAACTTAGGGAAAATTGACACATTTATGATGAGAGTCTTTTTTAATCTAAGAACATAAGACGTTTGTTTGTTGCAAATCTGCTTTTGTGGTTTTGGAGAGCACTTGTGTTTTTCTCGTTTAGATTTTGTAATTCTTCATTAAGTTTGTGAAGTGAAGATACTATCTTTAAATATTTTAAAAAACATATTCTGTAGAGTGCAGTAGGGACATTGGAATTTATTCATTTGTCAGGTGTTTTCTGAATTTCTAGTATATCCCAGGTAACTGTGCTAGTGTTTGGGGATGAAATGATAAACTAAAATTTCTGACCTTAAGGATCCTAGAGTTTAATGAGTAGCAGCAGTAAACAGGTGACTTCTAGTCAGTGTGATATGTTCTCTGACTGGTGTAATCATAAGGGGCAAACAAAGCATATGCAGGTACTGTTGAAGGTGGAAAGAATGGAGCAGCAACAGGACAGTTATTTACATGTGATGATACCAGTAGTGTTAATAAAATTCTGGCTCCCGTAATTATGAATATGATGATAATGGTAGTGATGGTAGAAGGATTCCTAGAAGTGATTACTTAAAAACTGAATTCAGAAACAGTTGACTCAGTGAAGAAGGCTGCCCTTCCAAGCAGAGAAGCTTCAGTGTGAAATGTTAGTAGTGCCAGACTCTGCCAGAACCCTATACAAAGAGGGCAGAGGGGAGGTAAAAAAATGTTCTTAGTTGGCATTTCACTTGTCTTTGAGAGATTTCAGCTGATTATTTTTATTATTTTGCATTTCCTACCCCCTGTAATTCAGTTTTATTGTTTCAGTACTGCAGGTATCCCAGTCCAGTAGAAAGTATAGTCACCCTTCTGTATATTTCAGGGGATTGGTACCAGGACCCCCTCAGATACTAAAATCTACCTATACTCAAGTCATGCAGTTGACCCAGTGGAACCTGCCATGTATGAAAAAAATCAGCCTTTTTTATCCATGGGTTTTACAACCTAAGAATATTTGTTTTTTTAAGTCTGCATTTGATCACAGATACAGGAACCAAAGATAGGGTATACTGACTGTGTTTTTTGATTTTATTTCTTATTGACACATGTTTATGGGGTACATGTGATTTTTTTTTACATGTACCGAATATGTAATGATCAAGTATTTAGAGTATCATTTCTGTGTGTTGGGAACATTTCAAGTCTTCTGGGTCTTTTGAAATATACAATGCATTGTTGTTAACTATAGTCACCCTACTCTGCTGTCAAACAATAGGACTTACTCCTTCTGTCAAACTGGATGTCTGTACTCATTAAACTATCTTTTTTAAAAAAAACCCCATCCACCCCACTCACACATCCTTCCCAGCCTCTTGGTATCTTATCAGTCTACCTCCATGGGATCAACTTTTTATCTCTCATGTATACGAGAGAGCATGCAATACTTATTTTTCTTATTACTTAACATAATGGCCTCCAGTTCCATCCATGCTGCTACAAATGACAGGATTTCATTCTTTTAAAAAAATAGCTGAATATTATTCTATTTGTGTTCCTGTGTACATATATGTGTGTGCATATATAATGAGGGGGGGACACAAAACCCCAGAATTTATTGATAAAACATTGTGTATGTATTCTTACATGTTTAAACTTCAGTTACTTTCAAAGTACTGTCCATTTGATGCAATACACTTATCGAGACACTTTGTCCACTCATCAGTTTTGATGCCTTTTAGTACTTATGCTGTTTTTTGTTTTACCTCTTCCACATTGGCAAAACATTTCCATTTGAGGACTTTTTTCATTGAGGTACAAAATAAAGTTGTTTGGGATGAGACCGGGTGAATAGGGAGGGTGGGGCATGTCATGCTGTATTTGGTAAAACTGCTGAACACTCAGTGCTATGTGGTCAGGTAAATAAAATCACCCATCATGAAATGGGCAAACGTACTGGAAGAACCTACTTCCCCCCTCCCAAATTCACTGAAACTCAGAATGCAACCTCTCACAACAATGCTAGGTGGTACACGGATGACAATGAGTTCCTAGACCACTTATCTAGTGGGGGAAGCCTGTACTAGAAGGGGCTAGCCCTCCAAAAAAATACCATTTTTGGGGGTCCCTCCCGCCTTGAATATATATCACATTTTCTTTATCCTTTCATCTATTGCTGGGTACTTAGGTTGATTCCATATCTTGGCTATTGTGAACAGTGGTGTAGTCAACATGAAGGTCCAGGTATCCCTTTGATAAACATATTTCCTTTCTTTTGGATAAATGCCCAGTAGTGGAATTAACTAGATTGTATGGTAGTTCCATTTTAGATTCTGGGAAATCTCTGTACTGTTTTCTGTAATGGCTGTATTAATTTACATTTTACCAATAGTATATAACAGTTTCCTGTTCTCTATATCTTTGAAAGTATTTGTTATTTTTTTAATCTTTAATAGTAGCCATTCTAATTTAACGTACGATGATCTCATTGTGGCTTTGATTTACATTTCCCTGCTGATTAGTGACGTTGAACACTTTTTCATATACTTGTTGGCCATTTGTATGTCCTCTTTTGACAAATCTCTGCTTATGTTCTTTGACCACTTTTTAATGGGATTATTTGTTTTTTTCCTGTTGAGTTGCTTGAGTTCCTTGTATACTCTGGATATTAGTCCCATGTTGGATGTATAATTTACAAATGCTTTCTCTCATTCAGCAGATTGTCTCTTCACTTTGTTGATTATTTTCTTAGGTATGCGGAAGCTTTTTAGTTTAATATAGTCCCATTTGTCTATTTTTGGTTCTGTTGCTTGTGCTTTTGAGGACATAGCCATAAAGTCTTTGCCTAGACTGATATCTTGTAGTGTCTCTCTATGTTTTCTTCTAGTAGTTTTATAGTTTCGGGTCTAAGTTTAAGTCTTTAATCCATTTTGAGTTAATTTTTCTATATGGTAAGAGGTGGGGTTCAGTGTTATTCTGCATATGGTTATCCAATTTTCCTAGCACTTATTGAAGAGGAGGAGTGTTCTTTAACTCATTGTATGTTCTTGTGGAAAATAAGTTTCATGTGAATAGCTGGATTTATTTCTGGGTTCTTTATTCTCTTCCATTGGTTTATGTGTTTGTTTTATACTAATACCATGCAGTTTTGGTTACTATAGCCTTTAGTTACTATTTTGAAGTCAGGTGTGAGCCTCTACTTTTGTTCTTTGTGTTCAGGATATCTTTGGCTATTCAGGTTATTTTTTTGTCACACATGAATTTTAGGACTTTTTTTCTGTTTTGTGAAAAACAATATTGCTATTTTGATAGGGATTGCTTTGAATCTGTAGATTCTTTGAATAGTATTGTTATTTTGACAATATTAATTCTTTTGATCTGGGGGTATGGCATGTCCTTTCATTTGTGTCTTCAGTTTCTTTCATCAATGTCTTGTAGTTTTCCTTGTAGAAGTCTTTCACCTCCTTGGCTAAATTTGTTTCTGGTATTATTTTTATTTTGTATCTACTATAAATAGGATATCCTTCTTCTGCCTCAGATGGTTGATTATTGCTTTATAGAAATGCTACTGATTTTTTACATGTTGGTTTTGTGTTCTACAAATTTCTTGAATTTGTTCATCAGATCTAAAAGTTTTCTAGTGGAGTCGTTAGGCTTTTCTAGATATAAGATGGTGTCATTTGCGAAGAAGCACAATTTGACCTCTTTTCAATTTGGATGCCTTTTATTTCTTTTTATTACATGACTGCTCTGACCAGGACTTCCAGGATTATATTTAATAGGAGTGGTAAAAGTAGGCATTTTTGTCTTGTTCCAGTTCATTATAAGAAAGGGTTTCAGCTTTTCCTCATTCTGTATGATGTTAGCTGTGTGTTTATCGTGTATGGCCTTTGTTATGTGGAGGTATGTTTCTTCTATTCCTAGTTTATCGAGAGCTTTTGTCACAATGTGACGTTGGATTTTATCACATACATTTTCTGCATCAATGAAGATGAGCATATGTGTTTTTCCCTTCATTCAATTGGTGTGATGCATTACGGTTATTGATTCAGGTATGTTGAACCATCCTGGGATAAACCTTGGGATAAATCCCACATGATCATGGTGTAGTACCATTTTGATGTACTATAGGATTTGGCGTGCTAGTATTGTACTGAGAATTTTGTCTGTGTTCATTAGGGATGTTGGCCTATAATTTTCTTTTTTTGTCTTGTTCTTGTCTGATTTTGGTATCAGAGTAGTGCTGGCACTAATAATAAGTTAGAGAGAATCCTCTCCTCTTGAATTCTTTTGGAATAGTTTGGGGAGAATTGGTGGTAGTTCTTTTTTGAAAGTGTGGTAGAATTTGGGAGTGAAGTCATCTGGCCCTGAACTTTTCTTTTTAATATTGATCTAGTCACATGCTTGTTATTGGTCTGTTCAGGTTTTCTATTCCTTCCTGATTCAGTCTTGGTAGCTTGTATGTATCCAGGAATTTATTCATTTCCTCTAGATTTTCTAGTTTGTTACTGTATAGTTGTTTATAATATTCTTTTGTTATCTTTTTAATTTTTGTGGTATCTGGTGTAGTGTCTCCTTTTTCATTTCTGATTGTGTTTATTTGGGTCTTCTTTTTTGTCGAGCTAGCGGTTTATCAATTTTGTTTAACTTAAAAAAAACCCACATTTTGTTTTGTTATTCTTTTGTATTGGTTTTTAAATTTGCATAATTTCATCTAACTTTGCTCTCATCTTTATTTTTCCTTTCCTCCTACTAATTTTGACTGTGGTTTGTTCTTGCTTCTCTAATTCCTTGAGGTGTATTGCTATGTTATTTGTTTCAAATCTTTCTACTTTGTGATATAGATGACTATTGCTATAAATGGCTCTTTTGGATGGGTGTGGTGGCTCATGCCTGTAAATTCACACTTTGGGAGGCCAAGGCAGAAGGATTGCTTGAGCCCACGAATTTGAGGCTAGCCTCAGCAACAGAGCAAGACCATATCTCCATAAAAAATTAAAAAAAATTAGCCAGGCATAGTGGGCACATGCCTATAGTCCCAGCTGTTCTTGGGACTAAGGTGGAAAAATCACTTGAGCCCAGGAGGTCAAGTCTGTGATGAGCCATGATCATGTCACTGCACTCTACCCTGGGCAATAGTGGGTTTTGTACTTTTGTATGTTTTCATGATGGCAGATATTGTTCTTTAAATTCCAGGTATATGACTTCCTTAAGCATTTCTTGTAGAACCAGTATTGCGGTGATGAATTTCCTCACTTTTGCTTGCCTGGGAAATAATTTTATTTCTTTTTGATTTATGAAATATAATGTTGATGGGTATAATATCTTTTGCTGGCATTTTTTTTTTTCATTTGGCACTTTGTATATATCATCCCATTCTCCTGGCAAATACACTGTTAGTCTGATGGGAATTCCCTTGTTAAGTGACTGGGCTGTTTTCTCTTGCTGTTTTCATAATTCTCTTTATCTGTGACTTGTGACAGTTTGACTCTTATGTGCAATGGAGAACACCTTTTTAATCATATCTATGGGCATCTCTGAGTTTCTATATCTTGATGTCTAAATCCCTGGCTAGACTTGGGAAATTTTCAGATATTATTTTGTTAAATAAACTTGTATTTCTTTGGTTTTCTCTTTGCCTTCTGGGAATTTGAAAGTTCAAACATTTGGCTGCTTTATGGTGTCCCATATGTCATATATAATTTGTTCATTATTTTTTATTCCCTTTTCTTAATTTTATTTTCTTACTGGGATATTTAAAAAGTCCTGTTTTTAAGTTCTGAAATTCTTCTGCTTGGTCTAGTCATTGTTGAATTCTTCTGCTTGGTCTAGTCATTTCTTAGTTCATTCAGTGAATTCTTCGGTTCTATGATTTCTGGTATATTTGACATTTTAAAATTTAGAATCTCATGCTCTACTGACTGACCTAGCTGGGTGACTCTTTTGTTTTAATATTTGACTCTATGGTAAATTTCTCATATCCTAATTTTTTTGGTATTTTTATCTTCATTCTGTTGTATCTCACTGAGCTTCTTTAATATCAGTATTTTAAATTATTTTCCTGGGATTTCATAATTTAAAAAATTTTATTATAAAGATGTGAGGTACAGTTCAGGGTTAGGTATACAAACATTGTTCATGCGGGTACACCTGTTAATGAGGTATGCCCCTCCCTCCCCTAGCAGTTTCCCTCAACTGCCAATCTCACCCCCCACCAACAGTTTCCCATTACTGCCAGTCACTTTCTTATAGCATTATAATTGTTCAAAGTCCTCTTATGAGTGAGAACATACGGAACTCTGTTCTTTGTTTCTGTGATAAATCACTGAGTATGATCGATGCCAAATCCATCCAGGTTGTTGCAAAGTCCATATATTTGTCGTTTTTTATGCCTGCATAATATTCAATTGTGTATATGTACCACAGTTTTTTAATCCAGTCCAGCTTCAGTGGGCAACATGGTTGGTTCCTTGTTTTTGCTGTTGTGAACAGAGCTGTGACAAACATATGTGTGCAGGTATCTTTTTTGTAGAATAATTTGAGTTCCTCCGGGTGTATTCCCAATAGGGGAATTGCTGGGTCATGTGGAAGGTCAATTTCTAGTTCTTTCAGAAATCCAGCAGCAGTGTAGAAGCGTTCCTTTTTCTTCACATCCTCACCAGCATCTGTTGTTGTTTGTTTTATTAGTGATGGCCATTCTTACAGGGGTTAGGTGGTATCTCAGTGTGATTTTAATTTGCATTTCTCTGATGCTGAGCACTTTTGCATGTGTCTGTTGGCTGCCTGTATATCTTCTTTTGAGAAGTGTCTATTCATGCCTTTTGCCCACTTTTTAGAAGGGCTGTTTGGCCCACTTTTTAAAAGGGCTGTTTTTTTTTTTCCCTTTGGTCGTAATTTCTTTTTGATTGGGAATCAGTTGTGTTCCTCTGGAGGTTTCATATTTCTTGTGTTTTTTTTTTTTCATGTTTCTTGTGTTCTTCAGCTGTTATCTGTGTTTCTGCTATAACTACTTATGATTTTTTGGATTTGCATTTGTAGAGGTGGACTTTTCCCTGAATTATACTGATTAGGTAGAGCATTTTGACTTTGATTCTGAGTGTGTGCAGTAGTACAGTCTCTGTATAACTTATTCGGCGATAACAGCATCGGTGGTATCTGATTTCTTGTATGGCCTAGGGTGGATTGTTAGTAGAGGCGGTGGTGAAGTTTTAGTGGGGATGGGGATGCCAGATGGGCCAGTTCTTGGGCACCATTGGTAGTAGCAGTGGGCCAAGCATGCCTATTCTTGGGCCTCAGGGTGGCATATGTTGACACTGGTATCTGTGGGTCCAGATGGGCCAATTCTTGGGCCTCCAGGCAGCTTCCTTGGCTGCTATTTGTGGCAGAAGTGTGGCAGGGGGGTGGGCAGGTCCTCATGTCCCTGGGCAGTATGTGTGGTATGGGTGATGACAGTAACAGTGGCGGGGCAGTGCTCTGGTCTTCATGTGGTTTGTGTTGTTGATGACTGCAGTGGGCTGGGTAGGCCAGATCCCAGGCTCACAGGTGTGGTGGAGAGTGGCAAGCTGGGTGGGCTTATCTTTAGGTGCCAGGGAAGAGTACTTAGGTGACATCATTGGTGGTTGGGGTGGGGTGAGCCCCAGGTCTCTGCATGGCATGCTCAGGCACTGGAGACAGGGGCTGGAACTAGGTGGGTGGGCCTGTCCTCAGGTCCCCTGGTGTTGTATGTCTGCACTGGATCTGGTAGCAGAGGTGGGGTGATCTCCAGGTCCCCCTGGAATGTCTGAGTGAGGGGTAGTAGTGACTGTGCCACGACCCTGCTGTTGAGGATGGTGGGTTGCTTTCGGTGGCAGCAACTGTAGGTAGGCTGCTGGGGAGCACACACTTTCACCCCAGATAGTGGTTTCAGGTTGGCAATCTTATTTTGAGGGTGCTTTTACATGCACAACAGCTTTGCTCCTGGGGTGCTGTGGTCGCTGCCAGTGGCTTGCACTTCAGCTCCATGTTTTCAGAAGCCCTGAAGATGGACTCCCCTGCCTCCTCCACTGCTGTTGCCAACAGTAGAGGCTCTGCGGGCAGGGGAGTCCATCTTCAGGGCTTCTGAAAACAGGAAGTGGCCCTGCTGATGGGGTGGTGGAGTTGTTGCTAGTGGCTCATGCTTCATCCCTGGTGGCAGTAGCCAGCAGTGGTGGTGACGGCGGGCAGGGGATGTCAGTGAGGCACCAGTAATGTGAAGAAGCAGGGACTGTTATTTCCCAGTGCGGGATGCAGCCTCACGGAGGCTGGACTCTCAAAATGTCGCTGTGCTATAGCTGTTTAGGACTTGAGGTGAGGGTTGTAGGACCCAGCATGAGCTCCCTCTCTGGAGCAATGTAGTCACAGGGTCTCCAGGCAGCTTCTTGTGTTAATCTCAGAGCCCACAGAAGTTTAGGGGCTTTCCCTTGGCCAGGATTGCGGTGGCCATGTGGACTGCTGAGGATTTCACTTACTGGTTCTCTGCATTGGGGAATTGCTCTGGGCTCCCATCCAATCCCAACAGAGTAAACTGTCTCGCTTCCTTCTCTTTCTTTACCTTAGATGTTTTCTGTCACTTCTTTGTTGAATTCCAGTGTTTTATCTTTGGTGATCTATTCAGAGTGTGCTTTGTCTACTTGCTAATTTGGTTCTCCTCTGTGGAGGAAGCAGTACCAGATGCCTCTACTCAGCCACCTTGAAGCTCCTCCTGAGTGTATTTTTGTTAAAATCCACATATTACTGGACCTGTGCCATTCAAACCCATGTTGTTCAAGGGTCAACTGTAGTTGAACTTGGTAAGAACCTTTAAAAATATATATAGAAAGACCTGATCTTAGGCCATGTATTATTGACCAAAAGTGTTTTTGAATCACATTCTTTCTCATTACAGGTTTTTCCTTTTGCTTGTTTGTTTTGATCTTGTTTATGTTTTGTAATATTTGTTTTTCCTTGCAGGATGATAATGTCAAATCTCTCCTCTGTAGCTTGATATATTATAGAAGTTCAATGACCGCTGAGCAAGTTTTGAATGCTGACTGTTTCTTGATATTGAAGGGAAAATCAGTTCCAAACCCAGAAAAAGATACTGAATATACCCAATATAAAAAAGAAGAAGAAATAAAGATGTAGAACTTGGATAAATATAAGGAGAAGACAGGAAACGATGAAGCCAACTTTGATAAATTAGTATTCTCTTTTTGTTGCAGATTTTCTTTTTAAAAATTTTTGATTAATAAACAAAATCTGGAAATGTTCTGGAACTAGTTGAGTTGTATCTTTGGTATGCAGGTTATGAGAAATAAAGCATGTTTGGTTTGCAAACAATTTGTATTCTTTGAAATTTTGTTTAATTTGGAGTTATTAAGGAAAGATTTTCTGATTGTAATTACCTTTTGAAATTTAGTAACTAGAATGTGATACTTTTAATAGGAAAGGTTGTCAGATTGCTTTACAAGTTTTATGCAGATTTTCAGTATGTTGGCTTGCTGATGATGAAGGCTGATGCATGTGTTCAGTAAATGATAATTGCTGTCTGCTTTGTATCCAGTTCTAAGACTGTAAAGATAGTTAACACATGGTCCTTACACTTATAAAGCCTACAGTCTATTGAGAAATTCAGAGATATAAGCAGAGCCTAACATAACATGGAATATTCAGTGATAGCACTGAACTTGATGAGATTACACAGGAAAGGTACTCTTCTTGTGGAGGAGGCTTGTTAGGGAAGACTTTCTGGAGGAGGTGGCATGTTAGTTAAATCTTTAGGGATGAGTAGAAGAGGTGAAGAGATGGGCAAGAGTATCTTTTAAAAAAATGAAAAAAAAAAAATTTTTTTTTTAGAGACAATTTTGTTTTGTCACCCAGTCTGTATAGTGCAGTGGTGTGATCATGGCTCACTGTAGCTTCAAACTCCTGGGCTACAGGAGTGGTTTTCCTGCCTCAGCCTCCTGAATAGCTACGAGTATAGTGCAAGAATATCTTAATAGCAGAAAGAACATGATGAGAGTCTTGAAGGGAGAAGCAATTTGTTGTGTTTAGTAGTATAAAATATAGAACAGGAAATAGTAGATGAAGCCTTTGTATGAAATATTAAATGCTTATACTTAATTATCTTATAGGAAATGTGGAGTCATTGAAGAGTTATAAGCAGCTTTAGTGTCCTCGAAATCCATCTTCTGTGTACCAGCAGAATAGGAGATGGGGAGACTCTAATTAGCCATTATAATAAAGGTGGGCAGAAATGATGAAAACAAGATCTAGAGAAGCAGAAATAGAAATGTAACTTCTAGGAAAAATGTATGAAATAGGAAGCAAAATCAGTAGGATTTTGTGATTGAAATGTATATGGACTAGTCTGGCAGTTTCTTGTTGCATATTCAATGTCCAGTCTTCCTTTCTTCCTTAGTTATTTATATAGATCTTGTCTTATTTGTGGTGGCCATGTTCTCAGAAAGACTATATTTACACTTTTATTCTGTTGGTTGAGGCCTTTTGACTAAGTTTTTGCAAATAAATGTCCTTAAAAGGAGCTGACATAACTGGGAGGGCTTCCCTTTTGCCTTCTTTTTTCTCCTACCCAAAGCCACCATGATGGCTAGAATTGAACAGCTCCCTTGGATCATAAGGCAATTTGGAGGATGCAAGCTATGAACTAGAATGATAGAACAGTAAGTTAGGAGTTGGTCTCCCTAACTGTTCTGTAGTCTCTGTAATAGCCTCCAGGTTTTAAGTCAAGAGAATAAACCCCTGGCACCTGTATCAGCAGCCTCAGCCTCTCTTGGGAAGTTGTTAGAAATGCAAATTCTTGGCTTCACTTCAGATCTACTAAATCAGAATCTACTGAACCAGCAATCTGTTTTTAACAAGCCCTTTAAGTCATTCTAATGAACACAAAAGGGAGGCATTGTCACATGCTCAAGTCTTTGCAACTTTTCGGCTTTACTGTTTTGTAGTAGAACTTAATTTTATTTTATGCAGTAGCAAAAGCACCTAGGAATAAAGCAAAGTTGGCTAACTAAAGGGAACAAGGATAAACCACTTTATTTACATTCACTATTTTAAATAAAGAATTTGACCTGCATTTCCTAAGTGTGTTCTCCTGAGTATTAGTCTTTTGGGATGCTCAGCAAAAAAATGAATGAAAAACTGGAGATTGATCATGTAAGTTAGATAGTAAAGTTTCTAACAAGTCTTACAAGAAAGAAATCTGTTTAACCCAGTATTTGCCAAAAGAGACAATGTTAATCCCTCTTTTCCCACATAGTACCTAGCAACTTCTCTCTTGTGAATTAGAGTGAGGATTAGATTTTATGGGATACAAAGTTAGCATTTTTAAAATTTAAGGTGTTTTTTTTCTCATTCATAAAACTTTTATTACACTTACATGAACTTTAATTCACATGTTTTTAACAATTATGCTTGCATTGTTCATGAAAATTTCATAAGACATTAAAGCTAGCCGTCATCTCAAGTTATTTCTCTGTTAACTATTTTTACAGCATATGCATGTAAGGCAAGTATCAAAAAAAAAAAATCACAAAAGCAAAAAACCTAAAAAGAGTTAAGTACATAGGTTTTTTGTTTTACTGTTGTGCTTGTTATACATGAAGTAATGGATATCAAGCAGTTCATTTTTATTTATTTATTTTTTGAGTTGGAATCTCTGTTGCCCAGGCTGGAGTGCAGTTACACTCTCAAGGCTCCTGCTGGACTCAGGTGATTCTTCTGCCTCAGCCTTCCAAGTAGCTGGAACTACAAGTGCATGCCACCATGCCCAACTTATTTTTAAATTTATTATAGAGATGAGTTGCCCAGTTGCCCAGGCTGGTCTCAAACCCGTGAGCTCAGGCAGTCCTCGGGATTATATAAATGCTAGGATTATAGGCGTGAGTCACTGCGCCCAGCCAGCAGTTCATTTTTACTGCATCTTTACTTTTACAATTGTTCTTAGGTTGCCTAAAACATTTAAATATAAATAAAATGAGTGTAGCAAAAATAATGAGAGCAAATAGCAGATAACTCTATAAATAATGGAATATGAACCGTTTCTGCCTTCATCCAGAGTAAATTGAGTCACAACTTTTGTCTAATGGATCACTTCTGCAGCTGTCATCAAAGGTGTGCACATGGAGACTGAGTATTCCACAGATAGATTTGGTTCAGTATGTGGTATCCACAAGACATTCGTTTCTACCACAGCCGTGTAAGTGCTCCAAACCTTCAGGTAACCACAACTACTACACCTGTGACCGGAACTAATTATTTCTTTTATTCTCCACCAGGACAAACCAATATGTAGGCAGTTTTCTTTGCTAAGACACGGAAGCAGTTTTAACACTAGACTTTGTGAACCCACAATGTACCAGAAGTACTATTCTAAACATTTATAGCCTGCATAAAAATTTCATATCCCCATATCGGCCACCTCAAGATGAAAACAAATAAGTTGCTGAATATTAACTGGCTCTGCTCCCCTAATATTAAACATAAAAACCATATGGGAAATATAGAAATTCAAATAAAAGTGACATAAACCTGTCATAAATCGTAAACAAGTAACGATTTATGGGACAGCATTAATGATAAATGGTCTACTGTGTAAATTTTTGAATGAGGCAGACAAAAGTTGGAAGGCAGGTTAATTCTCCCCTCCTTTTCCCACTTCAGCTTCATCTCCTTGGGTATCCAATGTCCGCAATGTCAAGTTGTCCCTCAATAACTGCATTATTCGTGTGCTGTCTTTGTATGACTTTTCACTTTAATGTATCAAGTTCAGCAGTGGCTTCATCAGAAGCTGTCTTTGCAAGACAACAGGCTTTCTCTGAGTTCCATATCTCATAATAGCACACAGAGAAGTTAAGGGCCGGACCCAATCTGGTTGCATTTCCTTTTTGCTGATTTCAAAAGCTTCGTGGTATGCTTGTGTGACTGATCCACAGTCTTCCTTGTCACCAGCAGCAACCTCGGCCGAGTAACAGTAGTAGTCTCCTTTCATTTTCAAGTAGAAGACTTTGCTCTCTGCTTGGGAAGCATTGGGGATCAAGAACTTTTCCAAAAAGGACAGCTTATCATTGCAGATTATCTCTCTACTCGGTCTCAATCTTCTCTTTCTATTCTAGAACCATCTGCTGTTTTTTCTCAGCACCTTCTGTCTTTTGCTCAATACTTGAGACGCTCCTCTAAGATGACCTACAGGCTCCTACCATATTTTTATAGACAAACGAGAGCAGACTCCTCTCCTCATTGGATAATTCAGGTCCTTGCTCAGTTATGGACTTCATACAGGCTGCCATGTCATTGTATCACTCAACCTGCTTGGCCAGTTTGACCTTCTGAACCAGCTCATTTTTAATCCATGACTGGATGCTCTGTGTCCAGAGTGAGTGGTGGCACATGAACTGGGACTCCGCAGTCTCTAGATGGTGGCAGAGACAGTGGTGAGCCTGAAACGCTGAAATTTAAGGTTTTAAAATGACAAATACTAATGAGTGGTGAGAATAAACAAATTTCATGTATCTGTTTAATGACATAAATGCCTCTTGAAATATACATACATGTATGTAATATACATGTGTGTAAGAACAATGCAAAAGCAAATAAACATGTCTGTGAATAATGCAGCATGTAATACGTTACAATAAGAGCAACAATGTGTGTCACCAACAGTAGGAAGGGAAGAAAGGGATAAACGAGGCTGAGGAGTAGACATTTGATACATTTTGGAGGAACACAATAGAATTGCATTTGCTTGGAACTGGAAGAAGGGTATTTCAGGTAAAGGAAATTAAGCTCAAAGAGTGGATTTGGGAAAGGGCAAGAAATTAGGAGTATAGGACATTTATGAGAGAGTTGAGAAATAAACTTGGAAAAGTATTTTGGGGACAAGAAAGCATAGAGGGTCATTAGTTGCTGTATAAGAGGTGGAGTCCTGTGTAAACTCAGGAGCTGCTGAATCACACATTCCTATCTGTTTCAGAATAACACAGCTAAAAAGAGAGGATGAGTTGGGTAGGGAAGTAATAGAGGTAAGGAAAAAGTCAAGGATGTTACATTTTACTAAAATAATTGAGAAAATGTCCTGTTCTAGTTCAGGGTTTTAGAAAGGAGAGAATTAAGAGTATTATGAGAATTTTATGGGAAGGCACAGCACCTAGGAATAAAGCAAACTCAGATAACTCGGGTCCATTTCATATCAGTGTTAAGTCATTTTAGCAGTGTTTTAATGCCAATATTTGTTAAATTTCTTCTTAGAATCACTTAACTCCACAAATGACATGCTTTGCCACTCTTAGTTGCTGGCATAACCATATTTCCTGCTATTAGAACTATATGCAGAAGCATTTATGAAATAGTGGAGTGAGGAATTTTGAAAATCTCTTCCATAGAGCAATAAGAGCATGGACAAAAATGATCAAAATCAGGCCGGGTGCAGTGACTCACACCTGTAATCCCAGCATTTTGAGAGGCAGAGGTGAGAGGATTACCTGAGCCCAGGGGTTCAAGACCCTGCTTGGAAGGATTGCTGCAGCCCAGCAGGTTGAGGTTGTGGTGGATGTAACCATGCCACTGCACACCAGCCTGGGTGTAGAGCAAGGGCCCAACTCAATAAAAGAAAAAGAAAAATCAAAATAAATTTTTTTTTAGAATTCTGGAAATCACTAAGGGCAGCAATAATGTGAAGAACATTTATTCAGGGAAAGTGGCTGAATATTGGTAATAATAGTAAACTTTGTAGTGCTATTTTCATTCCCCTGCCTCCAGCTCTGCAGTAGCCTTATAAGTTAGCAACCTCCTAGTCATGTTAGCTGTGAAGACCAGGGGTCTAACAGCACAGAGGTGGCAGAATATCTGGAGCACCTTAAAAAAACCCATTGCCAGAAAATTGTCACTATTTGACCTGATTCAGAACTCGCTTAATTGGAAAAACTCTTTTCCTAGGAATTTGCTGAAAACAAACAAACGAAACCAAACAAACAAACAACAAAAAACACCACAGTTGTTTAATATGGCAACTGCCTGAGGCAGTGATATGAGTTGGGGCAAATAATTTGATAGGGAAATTTGGGGAATGAGATGTCCCTCTGATGCTTTGAAAAGCTCTGAAAAATTCCTGGGATCCAGAAAACTGTACATGTTCAGGACTATGCACATGTCCAGGAAAGACCTAAGAAGGACCTAATCTTTCATGCTTGCTAACTGTAAAGTTCTAGAAAGCAAGGTGTGGAGGCTAAGGCAGAGTTGTAAACTGCCAGTGTTGAAAGTGTGCCCCAACGCATACACAGAGCTTCTCAACATAGGTTGGGAAACTTATGTTTCCAGGCATTTAAGGAAATATCTGTCTAGTCATTATGTTATCACTAAGCTAAGCTGCATGTGATAAAGAATACAGGCTTCACAAAATCAGTAATGTCACTAAATAAACATCATCATCAAAAACAGGAACAATAACAAACCCTGGGTTGAGAAAGGGGTAACCTGATTTCTAAAGTTGCCACATTATACTGTTTAAAATGTCCAGTTTTAGTTAGATGTGGTAGTGCATGCCCAAAGTCCCAAGATACTCAGAGGCTGAGGTGGTAGGATTGCTTGAGCCCAGGAGGCTAAGGCCAGTTTGGACAACATCATGAGATACTGTGCCTTCAACAAAATTCCAGTTTTGAAAAAAATCATGAGACATGCAAAGAAATAGGTAAGTGTGGTCCATATGCAAGAAAAAGCAGCCAGTAACAACTGGCCCTGATGAAACCTAGATGTTAGACTTAGTACCTAAAGACTATATCAACTATCTTAAATATATTCAAAGAACTAGAGGAAACTATTATACAAAGAGTTAAAGCATGAGAACAGTATCTCAGAGAATACAAATTAAGATATAAGAAGGAACAAATAGAAATTAAGGAGCCAAAAAGTACAGTAAGTGAAATGAACTATTTATTAGGGGGTTCAACAGCATATTTGAAATGACAAAATAAAGAAATTGGTGACCGTAAAGATAGGTCAATTAAGATAATCTAGTTTGAGGGAAAAAAAAAATAATAGAGCATTAGAGCTTTGTAGGACACCATTAAGCATACCAGCAGCATAAAGGGAGTTTCAGAAGGAGACAATTTAGTTATTTATTTTTGAATAGAGGTAGGGTTTCACTACATTTCCCAGGCTGGTCTCAAATTCTTGGGCTCAAGGAGTTCTCCCACTTCAGCCTCCCAAAGAGAAAGAGACGATATAAAGGACAGAAAGAATATTTGAAGAAATAATGAGTGAAAATTTATTGTATCCAAGAAGCTCAATTAACTCAAAGGAAAAATTCAAAGAAATCCACAACTAGACACATCATAATCAAATTACTAAAAGTCAAAGGGAATCTTGAAACTAATGAGAAATGATTTGTTGTATACAAGGTGTTCACAATGAGATTAACAGCAGATTTTTCATCAGAAACCATGGAGGCTAGAGGAGTGACATCAGCAAGATAATGGAATAAGATTCTCCAGTACTTGTCTCCTTGCAGATCAGTTTGAACAACTATCCACACACCAGAATACCTTTGCAAAAGCTAAGGAATCTAGGTGAGATTATATCACTTGGGTATAGCTAGAAACAAGAAAAGACACTTTGAAGAGGGAACAGAGGATAGTTTCATGCTATGTGACACTTCTCCCCCAAACCTGGATAGCACAGCCTGGAGAAAGATTCCATTCATATGGGAAGAGAATAGTGAAGCGATAACCATGTCACAGATCCCAGCACCAGTCTATCACCTGCAGCCTTAAGCTTCAGGCCCATCCCAGCTCCAGGTTGGCATCTTTGACTCTAGGCTCCAGGTCTTCCCCAGAGCCAGACACTCTATTGGTTCCAGGCTAGATAATGCAGACTTAGGCCTGGAGGCCTGCCCTACGCTCCAGGCCCACCCCATCATCAAGCTTGTCCCTATGGACTAAGGCTCTAGATTGGCCCCAGGGTTAAGCTAACTCTTGTGGTCCCACATTGTAGCAAAACCAAGTCTAGACCTCTCTCCACTAGACCCTAGCGCTAGACTGGCATGAACCCAGGTGGCAGGTCCACCTGTGAGAAACATGCCTCCAAGTCTACCTAAGCACCAGCCATCACCTGCAGATCCAGACTCCAGACTTTCCCCAGTGCCTGGCCACTAGCTACAGCAACCTCAGGCTCTAGACTGGCACCTTAGCCTCAGGCTTCAGGCCTGGTTAAGTGTCAGGTCAACCACTGTAGCATCAGATGCTAGGCTGGGACCTATGGACCAAAATTCCATGCTAGCACCTTCAGTGGACTTGTGGTCTAGGCCTGCCTCAGTAGACCCAGCACCTAAAAGATTAAATATAAAGAGATGTTTACCAAGACACATTATAATCAAATTCTTAAAAGTTAGGACAAAATTTTGAAAACAGCAAGAGAAAAACATCTTGTCTCATACATGGCAACCTTCATAAGATTGTCAGTGGATTTCTCAGCAGAAACCTTAGTGATGAGGAGAAAGTGGAATTATATATTCAATATGCTGAAAGAAAAAAACACAACAAACCTGTCAACCAAGAATACTATACTCAGAAAATCTGACTTTCAGAAATGAAGTAGAAATAAAGACTATCCTAGACATTTGAGGGGAGACTACCCAAAAACCAGAATTTATTTAAAAATGTGTACTCCTATGTGTTTAAACTTCAGTTACCTTGAAAATACTCTCCAATTGATGCAGTATGCCTATTGAGATGCTTTTTTCACTGCTCAGTTTTTGTACTCCATTTTGATGCCTTTCAGTGCTCCTGCTGTTTTTTATTTCACCTCTTCCCTATCACCAAACTATTTACCTTTGAGGACTTTTTCATCCAGGGAAACACAAAAAAAGTCATTAAGGATAGGATTGGATGAACAGGGAGGGTGGGGGCATAGGAGTCATGCCATTTTTGGTCAAAAACTGTTGAACACTCAGTGTAGTGTGGGCCAGTGTGCTTGTAAATTACAACTTGTAAGTTGTAATGGGCAAATGTGTTGAAAGACTCTTCCAAAAAAAAAAAAAGATTGACTAAGCTGAACACAGCCTCCCACAACAATGCTAGCTGGTATAATGATGCTGATGGGTTTCTAGAACCTTTACATATCAGAGGAAGTCTGTACTACAAGGGGCCTAACCTTTCAAAAATAATTCTATTTTTTTTGGTTCCCCTCTTATATAAAAGCTGTGAAATTTTATCACCACTAGGTATGCCTTACTAAGCCGGGCTTGGTGATTCAGCCTGTAATCCCGCACTTTGGGAGGCTGAGGGGAGTGGATGGCCTGAACCCATGGGTTCGAGACCCGCCTGGGCAACTTGGTGAGACCTCATCTCTACAATACATCAAAAAAACTAGCTGGGTGTAGTAGCATGCACCTGTAGTTCCAGCTACTTGGAAGAATCACTGGAGCCCCTATCAGGTTGAGGCTGTGGTGGCCAGGAGTGTGCCACTGCCCTCCAGTCTGGGTGACAGAGTGAGACTCCGACCCCCGCCCCCCCACAAAAAAAGAAATACTAGAGAGAATTCTTTAAGCTGATCGAAAGGATGCTAACAGCTTGAAAACATATGAAAATACAAAACTCACTGTAAACATAATATAGTAAAATTTAAAATACTTGTATGGCAATGCATAAATCACTTTAGTATAAAAGTTAAAAGACAAAAATGTTAAAAATAACTATAGCTACAAAAATTTGCTAATGTACATAAAAGATGTAAATTGTGACATGATAACAAAATGTAGGGGAGGAGAAGTTAAAGTGTAGAGGTTTCATACATGTTGAAGCAAGGTTATTATCAGCTTAAAATAGACTGTTACAACTGTGGCATATTTTATGTTAGCCTCATGATAACCACAAAGAAAAAAAACCATAGTAAATACAGGCTAAAGGGAAAGGAATCAAAGAAGCATACCACTGCAAAAGTTACCCAGTTAACAGAGGAAGACAACAAGAGAATAAGAATTGAACAAAGGAATTACACAACAGTCAGAAAACAATTAAAATGGCAGTGCCAAGACACTACCTATCAGTAATTACTTTAAATGTAAGTGGATTAACTTCTCCAATCAAAAGACAAAGAATGGCTGAATAGATTAAAAATAAAACCAAGATCCTACTATATGCTGGTACAAGAGACAATAGCCTTGAGGGCACACATAGGCTGAAAGTGAAGAGATAGAAAAACATTCCATGCAAATGGTAACCAAAAGAAAGTATATTTACATCAGATGAAATGAACCTTAAGTAAAAAACTGAAACAAGAGACAAAGGTCACTAAATAATGACAAAGGGATCAATTCATCAAGAGGATATGGCAATTATAAATACTATACTTGATCTTAGCCAAAAGATTAAGGTGCAATGGCAATTGTAAATATAAATGTGTCCAACACTGGAGAACTTAGATATATAAAGCAAATGTTAACAAAAATGAAAGGAAAATAGACAACAAAACAATAATAGTAGAGATCTTCAATACCCCACTTTCAACAATGGATAGATCATCCAGGCAGAAAACCACTAAGAAAATGGGAGACTTGGATAACACGATGGACCAAATGGATATAACAGACATGTATTGAGTGTTCTATCCATTGGCAACAGAATACACATTCTTTTCACATGCACATGGAACATCTTCCAGGATGGATCATTTGTGAGGAATGAGTTAACAAATGTAAGTCTGAAATCATATCAGCTATCTTTTCTGATACCAATGACATGAAACTAGAAATAAAAACAAGAAAAAGGGAAAAATTCACAAATATGTGAAAATTAAATAACACTCCTGAACAACCAATGAGTCAAAGAAGAAATTAAAAGTTAACATATCTTGAGGCAAATGAAAGTGGAAATACAGAGGGAGATGGGATTAACAGTAGCAAATATCTGTCTGGGAATGGGGAAACACCCCATATCAACAGGGTACCTGAATGAAATGCAATTGTATACCTAACCCTTCTGTACCCCACAACTTCATAATAAAAAATAAATAATTAAAAAAAAAAGAAAGTGGAAATACAACATAACAAAACTACAAAGCAGTTTTAATGGTGCAGTTTATAGTGATAAGCACATTAAGAAAAGAGAAATATCTCAAATAACCTAACTTTATGACTCAAGGAACAGGATAAAGAACAAACTAAGCCCACAGTCAGCAGAAGTATGGAAACAATAAAAATTTGATAAGAAATAAATGAAATAGAAACTAGAAAACAACAGAAAAGATCAATGAAACTAAGAGTTGGAATTTTGAAAAGATAAGCAAGATTGGCAAATATTCAGCTATATTAAGAAAAAAGACTCAAATAAATTATAGATGAAAGGTGATATAACTTTGCATATCACAGAAATGCAAAGGATAAGAGACCACTATGAACAATTATATGCCAACAAGTTGAATAACCTAGAGGAAGTGGATAAATTTCTAGAAACAACTTACCAAGACTGAATCATAAAGAAATAGAAAATCTGAACAGACCATGAATGATTAAGGAGATTGCAGAAGCAACAAAAAAACTTAACACAGTAAAGCTCAGGACTTGATAGCTTTACTTGATAGCAAACCAGATGTTTGGTGAAATCCACCAAAAACTTAAGAAGGAATTAATGACAATCTTCAAACTTTTCTAAAAAATTGAAGAAGAGGGAACACTTTCAGACTCATTTTACAAGTCAGCATTACAGTCATACTAAAGCCAGACCAGAGCACTACAAGAAAATAAAGTTACAGGTTCATATTCCTAATGAACATCGATACAGAAATCCTAAACAAAATACTTACAGACCAAATTCAACTTCATACTAAAGGGGCCATGAACCATGATCAAATGGGAGTTATTCCTGGGATGCAAAGATGGTTGGATATATGCAAATCAAATATGACACACCACATTCACAGAAAGAAAGATAAAAACCATATGATCTCAACAAATGTAGAATTTCATACTCAACGGTGAAAAGCTGAAAGCTTTTCTGTGTAATCAGGAAAAAAACAAGGATTCCCACTCTTGTCACTTCTATTCAACACAGTACTTGAGGAATTGTGTTGGAAAAAGAAAATAAAAAGCAACCAAAGTGAAAAGGATGGAGTCAAATTGTCTCTGTTTGTAAACGACATGATCTTATATATAGAAAACTCTAAAAAACTCCACTAAAAAAAAAAACCTCTTAAAACTAATAAACCAATTTAATGAAGTTGCAGGACACAACAATCAACATACAAAAATTGATAGTGTTTCTATACACTAACAGCGAACTATTTGAAAAAGAAATCAAGAAAATTCCATTTACAGTGACAGTTTTCACAGAAATAGAAAAATAACTCTAAAATTTGCATGGACCCATAGAAGACTGAATAGCTAAAGCAGTCTTGACCACAAAAAACAAAAGTGAAGATATCACACTACCTGATTTCAAAATATACTACAAAACTATAGTAATAATAGTGTGTGCGCATGTGCACACACAAACACACACACACACACACACACACACACACACACACACACACACATAAAATAACAGCATGGTACAGGGATAAAAACACATAGACCATTGGAGCAGATTACAGAGCTCATAAATAAATGCATATATTTGTGAACAATCGCATAAATAAAATATATAATAAAACACTATTCAGTCTTTTTTTTTTTAAGGAAATTTTGTCATTTGTGATGACATGGATGAACTTGGAGGACATTATGTTAGGTGAAATAAGCCAGGGCTAACAAGACAAATACTACATGATCTCACTTATATGTGGAATCTCAAAAAGTTGAACTCACGGAAGCAGAGAGTAGAATGGTGGTTGCCAGTGACTTGATTGGGGAGGGGACTATAGGAATGGGCAGATGTTGGCCAAAGTGCACAGAGTTTCAGTTAGACAGGACCATAATTTGGGAAACCTGTTGTATAGCATGAGGACTACAGTTAATATATTGATTACATGAAAATTGCTATAAGAGTAGATCTTCAGTGATAAATATGTGAGGTAATGGATATGTTAGATTGATTTAATAATTTCACAATGTATAATATACCAAACATCACATTGTACCCTGTAAATATATTCAATTTTTGTCAATTATACTTTAGTAAACCTGGAGGAAAAAGGAGGTATGTCGTTGACACTTAAAAAAATAGAAGCAATAAATCATGCAGGCTAGATTTCAGTTTGATGACATATTCAAAGTTCTGAAAGGAAAAAACAAAAACAAAACCTATCAACCAAGAATTCTATATCTAGGAAAAATCAAAACTATATTAAGACATTAAATTTTGACATTAAGACAATCTTAGTTAAAAACCAGGAGACTTTGTTTCTAGCAGACCTGCCCTTCAAGAAGTAATAAAAGAGGTCTTTCAGGCTGAAGTTAAAAGACACTAAACTTCAATTTGCACACACACACACACACAAAAGAACATCGTTAAAGGTAATTACATGGGGAAACAGAGAAAACATTTATTTTTATTTTAACTCTTCTATCTGAATGAAAAGAAAACTGCATTAATTAGTAAATTGTACTGGTGGGCTTATAATGTAAAAAGATTTAATTGTGTGATAATAGCACAAAGGAGGGGGAACCAATTTTTTTTTTTTTAACTATTGAAATTAAGTTGGTATTAACCCAAACAAGATTGGCTTAACTTAAGATTTTAACTATAATTACCAGGACAATCATTAAGAAAATATTTTTTAAAATAGTAAAAGAAATAATGAAACGATACAATAGAAATATACAATTAACACAAAAAAGGAAATGGAGATACAATGAGGCAAAAAAGACATAAGACATATAGAAAACATATAGCACAATGGAAGATGTAAATCCTACTTTAGTAACTATATTAAATGTAAATGTATTAAACATTCTAGTAAAATGTTAGACATTGGAGAAATAGATTTGAAAGACTAATCTGTGTGCTGTCTACAGGAGACACAATTTAGGTTCAAAGATAGAAAAATTAATTGAAAGTAGAAGGATGGGAAAGGATATACCATGCAAATGGTACCCAAAAGAGAATTGTAGTGGCTATATTAATAGTGGACAAATTAGACTTTAAGACAAAAATTATTACTAAAGACAAAGAATGACAATTTCTAATGATAAAAGGTCAATGCATCGTGAAGATATATGTATATGTGCACCTAATGACAGAGTCCTTAAATACATGAAATAAAAACTGAAAGAACTGAAGGAAGAAGTGACTCAACAATAATAGTTGGAGATTGTATCACCCCATGGTGATTAATGGATAGGACAACTAGGCAGAAGATTAACAAGCATATGGAAGACTTGAACACAGCTAAATAGAGTCATCCACAGAATAGTATACTCACAAACAGCAGAATGCATATTCTTAATTGTGCATGGAACGTTCTTCTGGATGAGTCATACGTGAGATCATAAAAACAAGTCTCAGTAAATTTGAAAGGAATTAAATCATAAAAAGCATGATATCCATTCATAATGGGATGTGATTAGAAATCAATAAGGAAGATTAGAAAATTTACAAGTACTTGAAAATTAAACTACGTACACCTAAATAACAACAACAAAAAAGAAAGAAATCACAGAGCTTTAGAAAATAGTTTGTGATGAATGAAAATAAGGATACAATATACCAGAACTTATGCAGTGACAGCAGTGCTTGGAGGGAAATGCCTTCATGAAAAAGTAAGATCTCAGTGAGTAACCTGACCTCCCACATTAAGGAACTAGAAAAAGATGAGCAAACTAACTCAAAGTAAGCAGAAAGAAGAAAATAATAAAGATGAGAGAGGAGATAAATGAAATAGAGAATTGAAAAACAATAGAGAAATCAGTAAAAAAAAATTTGGTTCATTGAAAACATCAACAAAACTGAGATCGTTTTAGTGAGAACAACTAAAAGAAGATTCCAATGTTTAAAATCAGGAATGAAAAAAGGTGCTTTACTACAAACATATAGAGCTAAAAATGATTACAAAGGACTATTATGAACAACTGTATGCCAACAAATAAGATAGCCTAGATGGAATGAACAAATTCCTAGAAAGATAAAAACCTGCGAAACTGACACAAGAAGTGGAAAATCTGAATAGATCCATAACAGTGAAAGAGAGAGGATAAGTACTAGAAATTTTTTTACAAAGAAAAACCCAGGTCAAGATGACTTTATGATTAGTTCTACCAAACATTTAAAGAAAATTTAACACCATTCCTTCACAAACTCTTCCAAAAACAGAAGAGGAGGAAAATTTTTCAATTCAATCTATGATGCCAATGTTACCTTGATATCAATGCCAAAGAATTCACAAGAAAAGAAAACTACAGAAAAATATCTCCCACGAATATAGGTGCAAAAATCCTTAATAAAATACTAGCAAACTGAATCGAAAAATATTTAAAAAGGAATATAGGCCTGTAATCCCAGAACTTTGGGAGTATTGCTTGAACCTAAGAGTTTCAGACTAGCCTAGGCAACATAGCAAGACTTATTCACTAAAAAAATAAAAAAATTAGTCAGGCATGGTGCATGTGCCTGTTGTCCCAGCTTCTCAGGAGGCTGAGGTGGAAGGATTGCCTGAGCCTGAGAGGTCAAGGGTGTGGTGAGCCATTATCTTGTGACTGCATTCCAATCTGGGTGACAGAGTGAAACCCTCACTCAAATAGTAGTAATAATATTAATAATAGTAATAATCTTAATCCTAATCCTAATGGAATATGTACCACAAACAAGTGAGATTTATTATTATTATTATTATTATTATTATTATTATAAAGAGTGGGGTACAATTCAGGGTTAGGTATACAAACCTTGATTATGCAGGTACCCTTGTTAATGAGGTATGCCCCTCCCTCCCCTAGCAGTTTCCCTCAACTGCCAATCTCACCCCCATTGCCCTGACAGTTTCTTACAGTAACTGTCAATCCCTTTCTTACAGTATTATAATTGTTCAAGATCTGCTTATGAGTGAGAACATATGGTACTCTGTTCTTTGTTTCTGTGATAGATCATTGAGTATGATTGACTCTAAATCCATCCAAGTTGCTGCAAAGTCCATACGTTTGTCTTTTTTTTTTTTTTTGAGTTGGAGTCTCACTCTGTTGCCCAGACTGGAGTGCAGTGGCCGCTTCCGGCCACCACAGCCTCGACCTGCTGGGCTCCGGTGATCCTTCCACCTCAGCCTTCCAAGTAGCCGGAATTACAGGCATACGCTACCATGCCCAGTTGATTTTTTTATTTATTGTAGAGATGAGGTCTCACTGCCCAGGCGGGTCTCGAACCCGCGGGCTCAGGCAATCCACTCACCTCAGCCTCCCAAAGGCGCAGGATTACAGGCTGAGCCACCAAGCCCGGCTACGTTTGTCCTTCTTTATGGCTGCATAATTTTCCATTGTGTATATGTACCACATTTTTAAAATCCGGTCCAGCTTCAGTGGGCAGCATGGTTGGTTCCATGTTTTTGCTGTTGTGAACAGAGCTGCAACAAACATACGTGTGCAGGTATCTTTTTTGTAGAATGATTTGAGTTCCTCTGGGTATATTCCCAATAGGGGAACTGCTGGGTCATATGGAAGGTCAATTTCTAGTTCTTGTAGAAATTGCCTCACTGTTTTCCAAAGAGGTTGTACTAGTTTGCATTCCCATCAGCAGTGTAGAAGCATTCCTTTTGCTCTGCATCCTTGCTAGCATCTGTTGTTTTTTGTTTTATTAATGATAGCCATTCTTACTGGGGTTAGGTGGTATCTCAATGTGATTTTGATTTGCATTTTCCTGATGATGAGTGAGACTGAGCACTTTTTCATGTGTCTGTTGGCTGCCCGTATACCTTCTTTAGAGAATTGTCTATTCATGTCTTTTGCCCACTTTTTTAATAGGGCTGTTTGTTTTTTTTTCCTTTTGGCACATTTGAGTTCCTTGTAGATCCTAGATGTTAGATCTTTGTCAATATACAGTTGGCAAGTATTTTTTCTCATCCTGTGGCCTCCCTGTTCTCTTGATGGTGTCTTTTGCTTTGCAGAAGGTTGTTAGTTTGATGAGGTCCCACTTGTCTATCTTATTTCATAAGGTATGGGCATTTAGGTTTCTGAATAGGAATTGGTCGCCAGTTCCAATTTCCATAAGGGTGTCTCCTGCATTTTCTAAGATTCTTAATAGTTTGAGGTTTTACATTTAGGCCTTTGATCCATTTAGAGTTAATTTTTTTGTATGGTGATAGGTAGGGGTCCTGTTTCAATCTTCTGCATGTGATCAGCCAGTTTTCCCAGTACCATTTACTGAATAGGTTCTTCTCTCTCCAGTGGTTGTTGTTGTAGGCTTTGTCAAAGATGAGCTGGTTGAGAAATTGAAGCTTTGCTTCCGGAATCTCTATCCTGTTCCATTGGTCTATATGCCTGTTCTTGTACCAATACCAGGATGTTTTGATTACTGTAGCCTTATAGTAAAGTTTGAAGTCTGGAAGTATGATACCTTCTGCTTTGTTTCTTTTGCTAAGGATTGTTTTAGCTATTCATGATTGTTTGTATTTTCATATGAATTTCTGTATTGTCATTTCCAGGTCTGAGAAGAATGATGTTGGTACCTTAATGGATATTGCATTGAATCTGTAGATTGCCTTTGGTAAGATGGACATTTTAACAATGCTGATTCTTCCTATCCATGAGCATGGAATATTTTTCCATTTGTTTTTGTCTTCTTGGAGTTCTTTGAGCAGTGTTTTGTGGTTCTCATTGTAAAGGTTTTTCATTTATCTGGTTAAGAAGATGCCAAGGTATTTCATTTTTTGTGTGGCTATTGTAAATGGGATTGTGCTTTTAATTTGGGTCTCTGCCTGCTTGTTGTTGGTATAGAGAAATGCAACTGTCTTTTGCACATTTATTTTGTACCCTGAGACATTCCCAGAGTCCTTTATCAGTGCAGGCAGGTTTTTGACAGATTCTCTTGAATTTTCAAGGTATAGGATCTTATCATCAGCAAAGAGGGATAACTTGACTTTCTCTTTTCCTAGTTGGATAACCATGATTTCCTTCTCTTGTCTAATTGCCCTAATTAGGACTTCCAACACAATGTTTAACAAGGGGGGTGAGAGTGGGCAGCCTTGTCTTATTCCGGTTTTCAGGGGAAACGTTTCTAGTTTCTGTCCACTTAGCAATATGTTAGCTGTGGCTTTATCATAGATGGCACTTACTATTTTGTGGTATGCTCCTTCTATACCTAGGTGTTTGAGGGTTTTTATCAAGATAGGGATGCTGGATTTTATCAAAAGCTTTTTCTGCATCTAATGATATAATCATGTGGTTCTTGTTTTTACATCTGTCGATGTATTTAATTACATTTATGGTCTTGGGACTGTTGAACCAGCCCTGTATCCTGGGAATGAAGCCTACTTGGTCATGTTGGACGATTTTTGAGATGTGTTTTTGGATCTGATTTGCTAGAATCTTGCTGAGGCTTTTTGCGTCAATGTTCATAAGGGATATTGGCCTGACATTCTTTTTTTTGTTGTTGAATCTTTACCTGGTTTGGGTATCAGTGTGATGTTAGCTTCATAAAATTATTTGGAGAGAATTCTATCTTTTTCAATTGCCTGGAAAACTTTCAATAGGATTGGTATCAGCTCCTGCTTGTATGTTTTGTAGAATTTTGCTGGAAAGCCATCCGGTCCAGGACTTTTTTTTTGTAGGTAGTTTTTGTATGACAAAGTCAATTTCCTGGGTTGTTATTGGTCTATTTAGTGCCTCAATGTCTTCTTGTTTCAAACTGGGGAGGTTGTGTGATATCAGAAAGTCCTCCATTTCATTTAGGTTATATAGGTGTACATAGTAATTGCTGATAATCTTTTGTATTTCTTCAAGGTCAGTTGTGATTTGATCTTTTGTATTTCTGATTGTGTTTATTTGGGCTTTTTCTCTCTTTTCCTTGGTCATTCTGTCTTGGGGTACAAACAAGTGAGATTTATCTCGGGAATGCAAAGCTGGTTTAATATTTGAGAACCTCATGTAATATACTATATTAACAGAATAAAGACAAAACCCCATGATCATCTCAATAGATGCAGAAAAGGCATTTGACAAAATTCAACACCCTTTAATGATAAAAGCACTCAACAAACTAAAAATAGTAAAGAATTCACAGCTGACGTCTGCACAAACTAAAAATAGTTGAGGAACTCATAGATAACATAATACTTAATGTAAAAACTGAACACTTCTCCCTAAGATAAGGAACAAGGATGTCCACTCCTGCCACTTCTAATCAACACTGTACTGTTTGTTCTAACCAGTACAATTAAAGAAATAAAAAGAACCCAGATTGGAAAGGAAGCAGTAAAATTGCTTCTCTTTGCAGGTGACATGATCTTGTATGAAGACAATCTCATGGAATCCATAAAAATCTTTTAGGGCTGGGCGCGGTGGCTCATGCCTATAATCCCAGCACTTTGGGAGCCCAAGATGAGAGTACTGCCTGAGCCCACGGGTTCGAGACCAGTCTGAACAACTTGGCGAGACCTCGTCTGTACAATAAATAAAAAATAAGCCAGGCATGGTAGCGTGCACCTGTAGTTCCAGCTACTTGGAAGGCTGAGAAGGAAGGATCACCTGAGCCCAGCAGGTCGAGGCTGAGGTGGCTGTGAGAGTGCCATTGCATTACAGCCTGGGCACAGAGTGAGACTCCGACTCAAAAAAAAAAAAAAAGAAAGAAAAAAAGAAAAAATCAGAACTAGTAATTTTAGCATGGTTTGAGAATACAAAGTCAATATACAAAAAAAGTACTGTAGAAGTGATCAATATGAAAAAAAAAATTTAAAAAATGTGTTTACCATAGCATCAAAAAATAAAAAATATTTAGGGATAAATTTTGCAGAAGAATTGTAAGACTTGTACAGTAAAACCATAAAACATTGTCGAAATAAAGATGACCCAAATAAATTTTAAAAAAGCATGTCAATGGATGGGAAGATAACATTGTTAAGATGGCAATCCTTTTCAATTATCTAGAGATTCAACGCAATCTCAATAAAATTCTCTGCTTCTGTTTTTACAGAAATTGGCACGCTTATGCTAAAATTATTGTGGCAATGGAAAGGATCTAGAATAGCCAAAACAACACTGAAAAAGGATAACTAAGTAGGAAGAATAACACTTCTAATTTCAAAACTTTTACAAAGCTCAGGTAATGTAAGACCCTGTGATACTGGTATAAGATTAAACATAGATCCATGGAATAGGATTGAGAGTTTCTACTTTATTTTCTATTTACATATATGTAAATAAACTCTTTTACATATAGTCAATTAATTTTTGACAAGAGGACCAGTACAATTCAATAAGAAAAGAGGTCTTTTCAACAAATGGTACTGGGACAACCAGATGTCAAATGTAAAAGAATGAAGTTGGACCTCTATCTCACATAATAGGCAAAAAATTAATTCAAAATGACTCATAGACATAGATGCCAAGCCGATACTCTGAAACTCTTAGAAGAACACATAGGCATAACTCTGTGATTTTGAGTGAGACAAAATTTTTTTGGATATGATGTCCAAAGCCTAAGTAGGAGAAGAAAAAGCTATAGAGACAGAAAGTAGCTTAGTAACTGGGGATGAGGGGGAAGGAGTAGAGGGAATGACTGCTATTGGGCATGGGAAATTTTTGTGGGTGTCACAAAGATATCATGAAAGATAAGCCTGACAGATTAGAATATATAAAAATCAGCACAATGAAAATAAAGTATGACTTGGCCAGAAAAACTTGCATGAGTTTAGGAGACAAAGGATTAATAGTTAAAAACATCAGATTTATAGGAAAATGATTAATATTCCAGGAGATAAATGCAAAAACAAACATGTAAAATATTTTTCAAAATTCAAAGAACTGCAGATTAACCTTTGGATTGTATTTCATGCTTAGTAAAGCAATAATATTTTTAAATGTCTAAATCCTATAATATCAGTAAAATTGGTTCATGCTTTTTTTAATTTTAATTTTTTTTTAGTCAGAGTCTCTGTTGCCCAGATTGGAGTGTAGCAACATTCTCATGGCTATTACAGCCTTGACCTGCTGGGCTCAGGCAATCCTTTTGCCTCAGCCTTCCAAGTAGCTGGAGCTATACACACCACCAAGACTGACTAATTTTTCATTCTTGTAGAGATGAGATCTTGGCATGTTACCCTAGGCTGGTCTCAAACTCCTGAGCACAAGCATTCCTCTGACCTCAGCCTCCCAAAATGCTGATATTACAGGAGTGAGCCACTGCTCCTGGCATACTTTTATTGTTGCAATAGTGTGAACTTGGTAGAAAATAGCTTGATCATATGTCTCATAAGCCATAAAAATGATCTTCTTTAATCCCAATATCAGTCTTAAAAATTTGTTTTAGAAACATAATTTAACAGAAACAAAAATACACATGTATAAATGTCTAATTGGAAATTGAATAAACATAGAATGAAATGGAAATTGTTTCATAAAACATTATACTGTACAGTAATAGACTTACACAGCATGAACTGTGAAGACATATATTAGGCTCATATATAAATGAAAAAATACCTAAAAAGGTGTTTGCAGTTTTAAAAAAGTGAGTGAAAAATCTTTACTTTAAAAAGTCTTAGCCGGGCTCGGTGGCTCGGCCTGTAATACCACACCTTTGGGAGGCTGAGGTGAGTGGATTGCCTGAGCCCATGGGTTCGAGACCCACCTGGGCAGCAAGACCTCATCTCTACAATAAATCAAAAAAATCAGCCAGGTGTGGTAGTGCATGCCTATAATTCTGGCTACTGGGAAGGCTGAGTCAGAAGGATCGCCGGAGCTCAGCAGGTCAAGCCTGCGGTGGCTGGGAGTGGCCACTGCACTCCAGTCTGGGCAACAGAGTGAGACTCCAACTCAAAAAAAAAAAAAGTCTTAATTTTTCAACATTTTATAATGAGCATTTCCCAACATACTGCAAAACACATCTATCATTAAAATTCTACACATAGTGTTATACTTTATCATCTACCTTAATCTTTTTATATTTATTTTTCATTAAAAGTTTAAGCTTTCTCCCAGCTATCAAGTAATAATGTGCTGTTGTCTCGAGGGACTTTTGACTAACTGAAGGGTAACTTAAATTTTCATAAAGAGAGGTTAAGGGGTTGGGCTGACAAGATGGCGACCAGACAGGTCGAACTGTGAGAGTCTCCGCAAAAGCAAGTGTCCATAAAGACTCTCTGCATGAGTAGGTGTGAGCTGGTGGGAGAGTGAAAGTCCATCTGAGGGGAGACTTGGGTTCATGCACCCAGGGCCCCCTCTGAAGGTGACTGCAAGCCCCCACCACCCTGAGATTGGAGCTGTGGGCTAGCAAGATCATCTGCTGTTCACAGGACTCTCCTGAGAAGAGTCTGCCAAATCCAGCTGATTCTCATCATCTGGCACCTGGCCCATACCATCACCTGTTATAGCAAATCAGCTGGAACCCTGGATCCAATAAGTGGAGAGAGAAGATCAGGGAGAACCAGAGAGGAGCCCATGCCCAGTGAAGAAATGCTGACCACAGCCATTTCCCCTGTCCCAGGACCAGGCAGAGACCTGTATTGCCCTGCCCAGCTCCACCCAGCTCCACCCAGCCTCCAACTTTGGACCTAAGGTTATCTCATCAAACTGGGAGAGACATAAGCCCTTCTCCCATGCTGGATCAGACACAGACAGCTCATATCTGAGTGACAGACTTGACAGGCAGCAAATCGGGTGAGTCCAGGCCTGATCCACCCTCCTTCCACAGTAGGTCTGGGTCATCTGACCCAAGCTGTGAGCAACCCTGTCAGCTGGCACTGAGAGCTAGAGATCAGAGCTGAAAGGACACTGGACTTACAGGAATGACCTCAGAGTGAGTTTGCTTCCTTGTTTTTATTTTTTTATTTTCATTTTTTTTCTTTTTTCTCATTTTTGTTTCAGCTTTTTCTCTCTTTCTGTTTTTGATAACATTTTCATACTTGCTTTGTTTCTGTTATTTTACTGATGTTTTTCCTTTAGACTTCCTATTTGTGTATGGGAAGAGTAACTAGGGAAGTTTTTGTGTTTGTATGATTGTCTGTATGTTTTAGTTTTTTGTTTTTTTTTTACTCTTTTCTGTCTTTGTGTCTCTTTTCATTTGTTAGTTGGTAAGTCTGAATGTCTTCCCTCTTACTCTTCTCTCTCTCCATCTTCCTCTGCCCCCTCCTTCCTTTTTCCATTCTGTACCTTTTTTCTAACCTCATTTTGTTTTCAGGGAGCTAACTTATACTTCCACTGCGTGGACAGATTGTAAGGCAGTGGGAAGTGGGCTCCAGGGTACCCATACACCTGTCAGTGAATACTGGGATCTGTAGATAGATTTTGAATCACAGCTCCCCCTCAGTTAAATCTCAAGATTGCAAAAAGCCCTCAACCCATAGTCCAGCTTCAGATTTGAACAAAGCCAGAGGATCCATATAAGGAAGAATAGAAGATTGGGCAAACAGAAATAAAAGCAACCCTTCCATCCCTGAAAAACAGAATTAAAGAAGAGGGTGAAAGAAAAAAGTGGGGAGGACAATCTACACAAATGAAGAAAAACCAAAAGAAGAATATGGGTCTCACACAGACCCCTGGGAGGTCAGACACAAAAAATAGACTTTGGAATGCAAACAATGAAGAGCCCCCAGAATGACTAATCTCAGACTACAAACCCAGATATCAAGACGTTAATAGAGAGAATAAATAGAATTGAGGAGCGATAAGAGGAAAATATGAAGGAGTTGATAACTGAGATAACAGCAGTAAAGAATATTGTGAATGAAATAAATAACAAACTGATAAGCATGGAAAGCTGAATTAGTCAAGTAGAAGAAAGAATCTCAGAGCTTGAGGACCAAAATATAGAACTAACCCAAACTGTCAGAAACATAGAAAAGAAGCTTAAAAAGACAGAACAAAACCTTCAAGAGATGAGCGATTATTTCAAGAAGCTGAACCTAAGAGTAATTGAACTTCCTGAGACAGAAAGAGTGACAGAGACCACTCTGGAACAAACATTCCATGAAGTTATTCAATAAAACTTCCCTTATCTCATCATTGATGTGACCATTCAAACACAAGAGATTCAGAGAGCCCCTTCAAGACAACAAATGAGAAGACCAACTCCTAGACACATAGTAATTTACTTAAACAAAGTAAGTATAAAATAAAAAATCCTAAAGGCAGCAAGAGTGAAAGGTCAGATTACTTACTGGGGAAGACCAATTAGAATAGCAGCAGATTTATCTACAGAAACACTTCAGGTTAGGAGAGCTTGGAGCCCAATCTTCAAAGTTCTCAAAGATAAACAATTTCAACCAAGAATAACCTACCCAGCTAAGCTAAGCTTCATCAATGAGGGAGAATTAAAATCTTTCCCAGACATTCAAGCCCTAATAACTTATGCTGCCTCTAGACCAGCTCTACAAGAAACATTTAAAAAAGCATTAGACACAGAAAAAATGGAAAAAAGAATGACAATGTTCTTCACAAGAGTGTAGGAAAAGTATTGAAAACACACATAAATCAACCCAAAAAATCAAAAGAAAGACAACAGACAAACAGGATCAACAACTCTATAATAACCTCATAACAGGGATAAACTCTCACATTTCAATAATTAGCCTGAATGTGAATGTACTAAATGCACCACTGAAAAGACATACAATGGCAAAATGCATAAAATATCATAAGGCAACAATATATTGTCTCCAAGAGACTCATCTCACCAGGAAGAACACTTACAGACTCAAAGTAAGAAAATGGGAAGCAAAATTTCAGGCAAACAGAACACAAAAGAAAGCAGGAGTTGCAATCTTAGTATCAGACAAAATACCCTTTAAACTATCAAAAATTTAAAAAGATACAGAAGGTCACTATATAATGATAAAAGGTTCAATCCATCAATAAGAAATGTCCATCCTAAACATATATGCACTCAACATAGGAGCACCAACTTTCATAAAGCAGCTTCTAGGCAAACTTTAAAAAGTTATTATCTCTAACACTATCATAGTTGGGGACTTTAATACTCCACTCCCAACCCTAGACAGATCATCAACACAAAAAATCAGCAAGGAGATCCAGAACCTCAATGTAACTCTTGACCAGATAGACTTCATTGATACCTACAGAACACTCCACCCAATGACCACAGAATATACAGTCTACTCATCACCACATGGAACGTACTCTAAGATCAACCACATACTTGGCCATAAATCAAGCATATACAAATTTCATAAGACTGAAATTTTGCCATGCACCCTCTCAGACCATGGTGGAATAAAAATAAATATCAACACCCACAAAGTTCCCCCAAAACCCACAAAGACATGGTCACTAAACAGCATGATGCTAAGCAACTCCTGGTTCAACATGGAAGTCAAAACAGAGATTAAAAGATACCTGGAAACAGATGAAAATGAAGAAACATCTTACCAAAACCTCTGGGATGCCATGAAAGCAATAGTAAGAGGGGGAATTCATATCTCTACAAATATACATGAAGAAAATGAAACAATCACAAGTTAACAGCCTAACAAGTCATCTAAGGAAGCTGGAAAAGCAAGACCACCAAAACTGTAACTTCAGCAGAAGAATCCAGATCACCAAAATAAAAGTCCAAATCCAGGACACAGAAGACAAAAAGATAATACCAAAAAAAAAAAAAAAAAAAAAAAAAAATCAATGAAACAAAAAGCTGATTCTTTGTAAGAATAAATGAGACTGATGGTCCCCTAGCTAGACTGACCAAGAAAAAGAGAGGAAAAGTCCAAATAAACAATCAGAAGCACAAAAGATGAAGGCACAACTGACTCTGAAGAAATACAAAAGATTATCAGAGGCTGGGCTCGGTGACTCAGCCTGTAATCCTGTGCTTTGGGAGACTGAGGTGAGTGGATTGCCTAAGCCCATGGGTTCAAGACCCACCTGGGCAACTTGGTGAGACCTCATCTCTACAATAAATCAAAAATTAGCCAGACATGGTAGCGTGCGCCTATAATTCTGGCTACTTGGAAGGCTGAGGTGGAAGGATAACTGGAGTCCAGCAGGTCAAGGCTGCAGTGGCCGAGAGCAGCCACTGCACTCAAGTCTGGGCAACAGAGTGAGACTCTAACTCAAAAAAAAAAAAAAAAGATTATCAGAGACTACTATGTATACCTGTATGGAAACAAACTTGAAAACCTAGAGGAAATGGAGGACTTTCTGACATCACACAACCTCCCCAGGTTGAAGCAAGAAGAAATTGAGACCCTAATAGACCAATAACAATCCAGGAAATTGACTATGTCATAGGAAAACTATCTACAAAAAAAAGCCCTGGACCAGATGACTTTCCAGCAGAACTCTACAAAACATACAAGGAGGAACTGATACAATCCTATTGAAAGTATTCCAGATGATTGAGAAAGATGGAACTCTCCCCAAATCATTTTGTGTAGCTGACATTACATTGATATCCAAGCCATGTAAAGATCCAACAAAGAAAGAGAACTATAGGCCAATATCCTTGATGAACATAGATGCTAAAATTCTCAACAAGATCCTAGCAAACCAGATTTAACAACACATATCAAAAATCATCCACCACAACCAAGTAGGCTTTATCCCTGGGATGCAAGGCTGGTTCAACATTTGTAAGGCCATAAACGTAATTAAATATATCAGCAGATGTAAAAGAAAAACCACATGGTTATATCATTAGATGCAGAAAGATCTTTTGATAAAATCCAGCACCACTTCCTGATAAAAACCCTCAAACATCTAGGCATAGATGGAATGTACCTCAAAATAGTAAGAACCATCTACGAGAAACCCACAGCCAGCATAGTGCTAAACAGACAGAAATTGGAACCATTTTCCCTGAAAACTGGAACAAGACAAGGATGCTCACTCTAACCCCTCCTGTTCAACATAGTTTTGGAAGTCCTAGCTAGAGCAATCAGAGAAGAGAAGGCGAGCAGGGGTATCGAGATAGGAAAAGAGGAAGTCAAATTATCCCGCTTTGTAGACGACATGATTCTATACCTCAAAAACCCAGGAGAATCTATCAAGAGCCTCCTTGTACTGATAAAGGCCTTTGACAAAGTCTCAGGGTATAAAATAAATGTGCAGAAGACAATCGCATTTCTATACACTAATAATAAATAAACAGAAACTCAAATAAAAAGCACAATTCCATTCACAATAGCCACCAAAAAACAAAATACCTTGGCATTCCTAACCAGAGATGTGAAAGACCTTTACAATGAAAACTATAAAACACTCCTCAAAGAAGCCAAAGATGACACAAACAAGTAGAAAAATATTCCATGCTCATGGATTGGAAGAATCAACATTGTGAAGATGTCCATTCTACCTAAGGCAATCTGCAGATTCAACACAATACCCATTAAGCTACCAACAGCATTCTTCTGAGACCTGGAAATGACAATGCAGAAATTAATATGGAAACATAAACAACCACAAATAGCCAAAACAATCCTCAGCAAAACAAAACAAAAACAAAAACAAAGCAGGAGGTATTACACTCCCAGACTTTAGACTTTATTATAAATCTACAATAATCAAAACAGCCTGGTATTGGTACAAAAATGGGTATATAGACCAATGGAAAAAAACTAAGATCCCAGAAGCAAAACCTCAATTTCTCAACCAACTCATCTTTGACAAAGCCTCCACCACCACTGGGGAGAGGAGAGCCCATTCAGTAAATGATGCTGGGAAAACTGGCTGACCACATGCAGAAGATTGAAACAGGACCCTTACTTATTCCCATACACAAAAATCAACTCTAAATGGATCAGAGACCTAAATGTAAAACCTCAAACTATAAAAACCTTAGAAAATGCAGGAGACACCCTTATGGAAATTGGAATTGGCAACCAATTCCTGATCAAAAGCCCCAAGTGCCCATGCTATAAGAGATAAGGTAGACAAGTGGGACTCATCAAACTGACAAGCTTCTGCAAAGCAAAAGAAACCATCGAGAGAGCATGGGCACAGCCCACAGACTGGGAAAAAATATTTGCCAACTCTATGTCTGACAAAGGCCTAACATCTAGGATCTACAAGGAACTCAAATTTGCTGAAAACAGAAAAACAAACAGCCCCATTACAAAGTGGGCAAAAGATATGAACAGACAGTTCTCAAAAGAAGACATACAAGCAGCCAACAGATACATGAAAAAATGCTCATCCTCACTAGTCATCAAAGAAATGTAAATTAAAACTACACTGAGAAACCACCTAACTCCAGTCAGAATGGCCATCATCAGTAACTCAAAAAACAACAGATGCTGGAGAGGATATGGCAAAAAGGGCTCACTTCTACACTGTTGGTGGGAATGTAAAGTAGTACACTCTCTGTGGAAAACAGTGTGGCGATACTAAAAGGTCTAAAAATTGACCTTACATATGACCCTGCAAATCCCCCTGCTGGGAGTATACCCGCACAAACTCAAACCACTCTATAAAAAAGATACCTGCACTCATATGTTTATGGCAGCTTTGTTCACAATAGCAAGAACGTGGAACCAACCATGCTGCCCATCAAAAGAGGGCTGGATTAAAAAAATGTGGTACATATACACAATGGATTATTATGCAGCCATAAAGAAGAACAAAATCATGAAATTCGCAGCAACCTGAATGGACTTAGAGTCCATAATACTGAGTGATATTTCACAGAAACAAAGAACTGAGTATCACATGTTCTCACTCATGAGTGGACCTTGAACAACTATCATAATACTACAAGAAAAGAATTGGCAGTAGCAGGAAACTGCGGGGGGCGGGGGGCCGGGAAGGTGGGATTGGTAGTAGTGGGAATCTACCTGGGGAAGGGGGGCACACCTCATCAACAAGGGTACCTGCACAATGAACTTTTGTATACCTAACCCTGAATTGTACCCCTCAATTTTAAAATAATTTTTTTTTAGAAAACATATTTTTTATTATAAAATTGTGGGGTACAGTTAAGGGTTAGGTATACAAATGTGCATCGTTCAGGCACCCTTGTTAATAAGGGGTGTCTCCCCATCCCCAGACAGATATTGACTACCATTAGTCCCACCTCCCTTCCCCTCCCTACCCTCCCCATAGTTTCCCACCACTGTCAGTCCTTTTTTAAAACAAGTATTATGGTAGATGATCAAGGTCCACTATATGAGTGAGAACATGTGATACTCAGATCTTTGTTTCTGTGAGAGATCACTCAGTATTTTAGACTCTAGCTCCATCCAGACATTAATCAAATAATTGCAAAATTCATGATTTTTGTTTTTTTTATGGCTGCATAGTATTCCACTGTGTATATGTACCACATTTTTTTAATCCAGTCCTCTTTTGATGGACAGCATGGTTGGTTCCAGGTTCTTGCTACTGTAAACAATGCTGCGATAAACATTCATGTGCAGGTATCTTTTTTATAGAGTGATTTGAGTTCTTCAGGGTATATTTAAAACAATTTAAAAATTTTAAATTTATATTTATATACATTTAAATTTATATTTAAAAAAATAAAAAAATTTAAATTAAAAAAAAATTTGAAAGTTAAAAAAAAAGGTTCAGAATGGTTCCTTGTAAGTTTGCATGTGGCCACCAGGTGGTGCCCTGAACCCATAGCATCCTGCGATGAGCATCTGGAGGGAGGGGTTTGGTAAACGAAATCAGGCTTGTTTTGTTTATTGGGTGAAGGAGGTATAATAAATTTATCCTTCATTAAGATACAGACTCAAAAACTGCTTCCTCAAAGGATTCCAAGGATTTGATTTAGGTTATATATTTTCTTTATTCAAAAAGTCTTCACCACAATTCCTCTTTCTTGGAGGATTACTTTCTTAATCCACAGCCTCCAGGTAAAAAGTTTTGGGTTATAAAGCAAATATGTTTATGTTAGCAGTTGTTTGAAATAATAAATTTAGAAAGATTTAAGTTAGTCATGGACATACAAATATTCAGAATTTTTTTTGTACAATGAAAACTCATCACAACTATATTTTTTCTTTAGTGTGATTATTTGATTAATGTCTGTATCTATTTAAACATGGACTCCATAAGGTCTGGGACTGTGTCTAGCACGATGCCAAGCATTTTGTAAATATTTGTTGAATGAATAAATGAAAAGAATGATTTGAAGTTTGCTAAAGGCTATTTTGTAACAATTGGTAAACCTATTTCTTAAGAATGTGCCTGTTTCATTTTTTATTTTCTTTTAATGATAATAGAATCAACTTTAAATAATTCTTACAGTTTTAAAATAGCTCTAGGTGAAAATATTTTTCTGATTTTAGTTATGAAAAATTACTATTTTTAAGAGAAAGTGGAGCCTAAATATATTGAAATCCATTTAAACCAAAAATACTTCCTTTTCTTCCTCTTAAAGGAATTCTGGGTTTCTTTCTATGTAGGGTATCATCAACTCTCACTTTGTTTTTACCTATCAGAAAATAAAATCATGGAGGCAAAAATCCAACAGTATGTTCAAGCAAATTAAACTGTCTACTGGAATAATCAGGAGAAGCGTTTTTCAATTTACAGTTTTTTTTTTCCAGAAGAGATATTTGATAAGCTATATATGAAACTAAATTTTTTTTTCCATAAAATGAGGCTATTCAGAATAAAAAGTCTTGGCGGAATTTAGTGTAAGTTAAGGAGTTGTCTCTCTCAAAGAATTTAGTGTAATGCTTTTGAACATCTGATAGGATGGTAGACAGATTCATCAAGGGAGAAGACAAGATAAGAGCTGTTGTTTTTAGAAGGACTCCTATTTTACAGAAAGGGAAGATTCCAAAGAAAGAATATCACAAGCTTACTTAGCTCATGAATTAAATTACTGACATACTATTTTTGTTTTGTCATTGTATCCTGCTTTTACATGTCACCTTTCAAATGACATTAATTCTTATTTACAAGGAAGAACCATTCTGTTTAGCTTGAAGGGATGGGAGCTTGATGGTCTTTTCTGTCCTTCATTTCCTTGAAAGGTGAGTAATGTCTGTATTTGCATACCTATCCTGTGTATTTTCTACTTCCTCCTTTTTCTCTCTTTTCTTTCCCCTGTTTTCTCCTCCTTGCTCCCATTTTGCCAGAACTGGTTGGTTTAGAGAAAGATAATTAGTATCTGCTGAAATAATGAAATTGCTGATATTCTGGAAACATAAATAGTTGGGATATTAAGGTATTGACTTAAGCTACTGTCATTATGTTTTCATAACTGCCCAAAAATATTATGTAGATTGATGCTTTGACATTTATTTGCTTTTCCTTGAATGTCATGGTTCATTTTTTTATCTTTCAGCTCCATTTATGGCAATCAAGTGGTAACTGCAAATTACAATTGCTATGACAAATTGCGTATGAAAAATACAAGCATAATTTTGATCATGATTATTGTACTTGCTTGAGTCATGGCTTGCATCATCTTTTGCAGTCTGATTTATGATTCACAAAATTTTATTTTCACCACATCCTCTTTAGCCCCCTACATAAGTTTCAACCATAGCGGATAAAATATGTGATGAAAATTTGTCTTAGTAGGAAAGCCTAGATAATTCTTTTGGACTGCTATAAAGATTTTCAGAAGCTTGTTCTTTTTCTTCAAAGCAAACAAACTTTATTCCCTACCAAATGATCGTGTACCCCTGTTTCATAGTGTGTTTAGAATCATGCTTAGAGGTTATTTTAAAATGAGTTATTAATTAATGAGCTTGCAAATTGTTTGTGTTTTTGCAAGATGGAAAGGGAAGTGGTTTGTTACCACATGAAAGTAGTACATTTAGTGTCAACATCTGAACCCAAGTAACCATGGATGACTTTAATGCAATTAAGTAAACTGTCAGACCCTGGTACAATAGTTGATTTAAAAGTACATCCTGGCTGTCAGTTCAATCTATTACTTTCAATGCTTACCTTTTTTTTGTATTAAAAACTTATAATGTCTGGAAGTGTTACTTTGTTTTATAAGTAAAGGCTAAATGGAATCAATTGCCACAGCCCACCAAGTGGAGTGAGTACTGGGCATTTCACATACATTATCTAACTGAATCTTCGCAACAGCCCTATAAAGTGTAACTATTATTACTCTTTTACACACAGGAAGGAAAATGAGGCAAAAGATACTAGATTCTTGGCAAGGATCGCATTTATCATAATTGAATGATGTGTGGGACACTGGGATCGATGCTGGAGACACTTAGGTGCGAATCTTTGTCCTAGAAAGTCTTCGTATGGTTGTCCAGTCAAGACATATCTGTGGGGGAAAAATAAGAAACAAGAATCACCTTCTAAGTACCATTAATCCCAAAGTGATATCTTCCAGAAAAAGTGAATGGGTCTTGTGGTCATCAAACCTATCCTAGGTACTCTATCTTATTAGAGATGTTCCAATATGAAGTGCAACTCCACTATTTTTGTAAGTCTGTTTATGCCCTTACATTGTTGAGAGGGCTAAAAATGTAGATCATTTCCCCTATTTTCTTGGAGTGGCAGGGAAGCATAGCTTCTGTACTGGAAATGAAATGTTCTCACCTTAGATAGCAAGCTATATATTACTTAGCTACTTTGGTAAATTAGAAACTTGTTATTTTCAATTTTAAGAATCATTTCCTTGAACGACTGGCAGAAAGATTCACTATACATGTAAAGAAATAAATTTTTATTTCTGTGCATGTTTAATTTTTTCATAAAAAAATGTTTTGTTGTAGGAGATAGGGTCTCTTCAATAGAAACCATTTGTAGCTGAAGCTATTTTTTCAGGCGACAGCCATTGGTAGGGACCATCTCTGTATAGCTAGTAAGTAACTTTATTATAGAGTACAAAACAGCTGGTTTGGCTTAAGAAATTGAAGTGAGCTAGTTACACCAATTTGAGGGCAAGCAGACACAGTAGATATACTAGATAATTTGAGGGTTGGGGAGGCATTGTAATTGACAGAGGCACACGAGAGATTGAAAAGAAGTGTCACCCTCGGTATTCCCAAGCTTTTTGTGCTCATTAATACACTTTTGAAGAGTAGAATTTTTGTCAGACCATTTGAGGGATTTAGAAGATGAATATAATTTTTTTGTTCTTAAAGTTTTGGGAGATAGAAAATACACAATACAGTTATTGTATACTTCATTATTACTGTTTAAGACTGTTGACTATTTTGTCTACACTTTCCTACATACTCAAAGGCATTCAGTTATCACAAGTCCTAGCAAATCACAAATTTTGTCTGCTGGTCTCTTATATCTAACTTACAGCAAGTTGTGTCTTCTCTGAATGAATCTCTCACATAATAAGTCTAATATACATTATTGCCACAGTTTTATCCTTACTTGTAGCAAAAATATTTTTTGCTTGTGTGGTGGCTCGCCTGTGAAGGGTTTGTGATACACTGATGAACTGAGGCCTGTATTAAGACAATCCTACACAGCAAGGAGTGAAGAGAGCAATTGGTGCTGGGATGAAGGGTCAGCTGGCCTCCAGTAAGACAGAAGCTGGGGCCTTGGAAGTCCATGGAGACTGGAAGTGGAGGATGAACTTACGGGTAGAACTTTTGACAATATAAGAATTCTGACTGAATTGACAAAGGAAAGTTTGATGATCTATGTATTGCTTTTAAAAATTAATAAATGAGTAGTATCTAATTATTCATTAGACTTTTTAAAAGTAAGATTTTATGTTTATCTTTTAATTAAAAGCAGACAGACACATTGAAAAACCCAGAAGAGTAGAAATAAGAGAAAATAATACACCACATTTCAATCACCTAAAAACATCATTTTTCCAGATTTTAGTGATTTCATCTTTTTCTCAATGTCCAGGCCCCCTCCCTTTTTTAAGACAAAGAAATCCTCTTTATGATGTTGTATATATAATGATTCTGTTTTCATAGTTATTTTTTCATATTATAATAAAGTCTGAATAAACCTTTTAAAAAATGAGTTTAAAGCTGTTCTTTACCAAGGCGTGGTGGCTCACGCCTGAATCTCAGCACCTTGGGAGGAAAGGCAGGAGGACTGCTCGAGCCCAGAAGTTCAAGTCCAGTCTGGGCAACATAGCAAGACTTTGTCTCTACCAAAAAAAAAAAAAAAAAAAAAATTAACCGGGTGTGCTGGTGTGTGCTTGTAGTCTCAACTACTTGGAGGGTTGGGGTGGAAGGATTGCTTGAGCTCAGGAAATCAAGGCTGCAGTGAGTAATGATCATGCCACTGTACTCCTGCCTGGGTAACACAGTGAGACTCTGACTAAAAAAAAAAAAAAAAGTATTCCAATTAAATATGCCATAGGCCACTTAACTTCATAAATATTGTTTAGTCACTCTGGAGGCTTGGTGGAGATAGCAGAGTTAGGTTAGGGCAGTAGACTGGACATAGGAGAGGGTGGAACAGAAGTTTGAATTCCAGACCGTTAAGTGAATGATTAACATTTGCAAAATTAATAGAATATAGAAGCAACTTAAAGATCATTTTAGTAAAAACTATAATGTTCCATGCTCCATGGACATTAACAGCTATCTGGAGAATTCCCAAATATTGTGACATTAATACACTTTCAAATAACTCACAAGTCAAAGAAGAAACCACAAAGGAAATAAGAAAGTATTCTGAATTGAATAAAAATGAACACATTACATCAAAATTTTTAGAAAGCAGCTAAACCAGTGTTCACAGGGAAATTCACAGCTTTAAATACTTATAGTGGAAAACAAGAAAGGTTTAAAATCAGTAATCTAAGTTTCTACTTTAAGAAACTAGGAAAAGAAGAGCAAATTAACCCCAAAGGAAGTGGAAGGAGTGATATAATAAGGGATGGAATTCACTGAACTAAGAAAGAAAGTAAAATATAAAAATGTCAGTGCGGTGGCTCAAGCCTGTAATCCCAGCACTTTGGGAGGCCAAGGTGAGAGGATTGCCTGAGCTCACGGGTTGGAGAACAGCCTGGGCAGCTTGGCAAGACCTCATTTCTACAATAAATCAAAAAATTAGCTGGGCGTGGTAGCATGCAACTGTAGTTCCAGCTACCTGGAAGGCTTGGAAGACCGAGACAGAAGGATTGCCGATGCTGGGGTGGCTGTGAGTGTGCCACTGTACTCCAGCCTGTGTGACGGAGTGAGACTCCAACTCAAAAAAAAAAAAAAAAAAAAAAAAAAGTCAGTAAAGCCCAAAGCTGATTGTTTGGCAAGACCAGTGCAATTCATAAATTTGTAACTAGGCTAATGAGGGGATTGGTAATTTCAAGTTACCAATATTAGAAATGAAAATGGGAACATCACTACAAAATAATATTTGTAATATTTTTACAAAATTAAAAATATTGTAGGTTTATATTATGAAAAACTGTATGCCAGTAAATCTAAGTCTAAACATCTAGATAAAATGGTAAAATGGATAAATTCCTTGTGGACCCAAATTACCAATGTTCTCTTAGGAAGAAATAGAAAACTGAAATAACTCTATAACAAACAAATTGAGCTCATAATTCAAAACATTTACTCAAAGAAAACTCAGCCCACATGGCTTCACAGAGGAATTCTATCAAATATCTAATGGTATTTATAAAAAATGCCATTCCTAGTAGTGAAAGACTGACTACTTTACCTCTAAAATTGAGAAAAGATAAGGTTGTCTGCTCTTACCACTTGTATTTTACTTTACACTGGAGGGCCTAACTCGTGCAATAAGATAGGAAAAAGAATAGAAGGCATAAATATTGAAAAAGAAGAAGTAAAATAATCTTTAATCAGAGACAACATAATTGTCTCTGTTGCAAGTCTGATGGTATCTCCAAGAAAAGTTATTAGAGCTAGTTAAGTGAGTTTATTAAGATTTCAGGATCCAAGGTCAACATGTGAAAAAAAGGTATTTGCTTATACCATCGACAACAGGAAATTCAAAACAAGCAAATAATACTAAAAATAGCATCCAGAATGTACAATACTTGGAATAAATTTAACAGAATATTGGCAGAACTTGTAACTACATTGATTACCAAATTTTTCTTTTTAAAAGACCACAATAATGGTGAGATATACCATGGTTATGGATTCGAAGACTCAGTATTTTTAAGATGTTCATTTTCTTCAAATTGAGTTTAATCCTATTTAAAATTGTATGATATATTTTTACAGAAATCTACAAGGTAAGTCTAAAATTTACATGGAAAAGCAAAGGACCAAGAATAGCCAAAATAATTTGGGAAGAGAAGATCAAAGTTGGAGGACTTACCTAATTTCAAGACTTACTATAAACCCACAGCAATCAGGAGAGTGTGGTATTAGCATCAGGATAGACACGTGTAGATAAGCTGAACAAAATAGTTTAGATTCATACATTTTGGTCACTGCCTTTTTCCCCCCCTGTAAATACAAGGTCTTGCTATGCTGCTCAGACTTGGTTCAAACTCCTGGGCCCAAGTGATGCTCTTGCCTCAGCCTCCCAAGGAGCTAGGGCAGCGGGTGTGGGCCACCATGCCTAGCTTGGTCACTTGTCTTTTAATAAAAATGCTCATGTGACTCATCAGTAAAGCCAGTCTTTAAAAAAATATGGTACCGAACACTTGGATATCATTTGGGGGAAAAATGAAATTTAATCTTTGTCTCATGTTATACACCAAAATTAACTTAAAAGGAATGTAAAGGTGAAAACTCTAAAAGTTCTGGTGAACAAAATTAAAAAAAAATCTTTGCTACTTTGGGACAGGTAAAAATTTCTTAGGTGAAGGGCACAAGGCATGAACTATAAAAAAATGAACTTCATGTTAGAAAACTTCTGCCTTTCAAAAGGCATCCTTAAGAAAATGAAAAGGCAAAACAAGTCATAGAGTAGCAGAAAATATTCACAATCTCCTTGACAAAGGACTTTTAGTAAAAATATACAAAGAATATCTGGGCTCCATGGCTCAAACCTATAATCCCAGCACTTTGGAAGGCCGAGGCGAGAGGATTAACTTAGCCCAGGGGTTCAAGACCAGCCTGGGCAACTTGGTGAGACCTTGTCTCTACAATAAATCAAAACATTAGCCAGGCATGGTAGCGTGCACCTGCAGTTCCTGCTACTTGGAGGGCTGAGGCAGAAGGATCGTCGGAGCCCAGCAGGTTGACGCTGGGGTGGCCATGAGTGTGCTACTGCACTCTAGCCTGGGTGACGGAGTGGGACTTCAAGTCAAACAAAACAAAACAAAACAATTTACAACAAAATATTAAAAAGATAACCCCCCAAATTTTTAAAAACAGCAAAATACTTAAAAAGATATTTTACAAAAGAGATAGACAAATGAAATATAAGCACACGAAAATTTTTCACCATCATTAGACATCAGGAAAGTGCAAATTAAAACCACAGTGAAGGCTGGACACAGTGGCTAATGCCTGTAATACCAGAACTTTGGGAAACAAAGGCAGAACAATTGCTTAAGGCTAGAAGTTTGAGACCAACTTGGGCAACATAGTAAGATTCCAACTCTACAAAAAATGTTCTAAAATATTAGCTGGATATGAGTGTGACGTGTGTAGCTTTGCAGCTACTCAGGAAGCTGAGATGGGAGGATTGCTTGAGCCCAGCAGTGAGCCATGCATGACTGGCCCCTATACTCCAACCTGAGAAAAAGAATGAGATTCGGCCTCAAATAAAAGCAGCAAAAAGCAAAACCAGCAACAACAAACCTTACATCAAATCATTAGTAATCCAAAAGACTGACAACACCACACATTGGCCAGTAGGTGGAGCTTCTGGAACTGTGCCATGAGGCAGCTATTCTGGAAAATAGGGTCAGTTTCTTATAAAAGTTACACATACATTTACCATACAAATCATGAAATCCTCATTTTACAGACGAAGAAGTAAAACTCAGAAGAGTCAGTTCCTATGGCCACATATTATAATTTGATTGTCTATTTTAGTTGATCACGAGACCAGATGTGTCAAAAGAAAAGGGGCTTGGCCAGCTAGGGAGAGAATGCTGCCTGGTCAGTTGGCTTGGAAGGCAGTTGGCCTCCCAGGAGACTCACTATTTCCTGTGTATGCCTTCCTGTGCATGAGCTGTTTTCCTTAATTTTTCCATCCTTCACTGCACCATGCTGTCTCCCCCTGTCTTCGTGGTCTTATAAATTCAAAATACACCCCAAAAGATATACGAGGGAGGAACCCCCGAACCCCAGAATTTATTTATAAAAAATTGTGTATTTATTCCTACACGTTTAAACTTCAGTCACCTTGAAAGTACTCTCCGTTTGATGCACTATACCCACATCAAGGTAAGTGCTCAAAACAGCTTCTGAACTCGTCAATTTTGATGCCTTTTAGTGCTTCTGCCATTTTTTGTTTCACCTCTTTTGCATTGGCAAAATGTTTCCCTTTGAGGACTTTTTCATTCAGGGAAACAAAAAAAATGTTGTTAAAGTTGAGATTGGGTGAATAAGGAGGGTGTGGCACTGGGGTCATGCTGTTTTTGGTCAAAAACTGCTGAACACTCAGCAAGGTGCAGGCAGGCATGCTCATAAATCACCCATCATGAAATGGGCAAGCACGTTGAAAGAATCTCTGAAAAAAATTCCCTGAAACTGAGTGCAGCCTCTTACAGTAACACTAACTGGTATACTGATGCCGATGGATTCCTAGAACGCTTACCTAACAGGAGAAGCCTGTACTACAAGGGGCCTACCCTCCAAAAAAGTAATTCTATTTTTTGGGTTCCTCCATAAGTCCTCTCTCTACCATGTGCCTAGCAGTATGCCAGATGCTGGGATCACAGGATAGAATAAGATATAATAGGTAGAGGATATCCTCATTAGGGATGTAAACGTGTTATGACCACAGTATTTTGAAAAATTAGTGGTCTCTTTTGCACTGCGACTGAGATGAGGGGAAGGGGGGGAGTGATCTCTTTCCATATCTAATTAGTACGTCACATTTCCCCCCATAATCCATGCTATGATAATACTTGGAATTGCAAAATCGACATCTGTCCAGTAGGAAATAGCCACTGAACTTTCATAGACCATCAGTTTTCTACAATCTGGCTTTTAGGAGACATAAGAGTGTTTTATAATTGATTTTTAGGGGTGATAGCTTTGCAAACCCTGAGAATGAAAGGAAGCTCACGATGCCAAGCTCCATCTTATTAGAAGCTGTCTTCCGAATTCTTGTTCATCCTCAAGCCATTCTTTTTAAAATGATCTCTCTCTCTCTCTCTCTCTCTCTCTCTCTCTGCCTCTATTTCTATCTTTATCTCTTCCTCTCTCCCTTGCTATCTCTGTCTCCCCTGAGGTTTTTAGAGGAAAGCTGATATAATCGAATTAGGGTACCTATTGTGGAAGAAATATTTATATATTTAAATATGTTAAACTACAATAGCCACATGTTAAATATTTTGTTTCCTGGCCCTTTCAAATTACTTTGCTTGTGAGGTTTCAATGGGCTGGTTATGACAGACAAACATGAAGCTATACTTAAAATATAAAGAGTATGAAAAAAAAGATAGTAAGAAGGTTTCACTGCTTCTTAATTTTTTCATTTTTTATTTTTATTTATTTATTTTTGAGACAGAGTCTCACTCTGTCACCCAGGCTGGAGTGCAGTGGTGTGATCATAGCTCACTGCAGCCTCAACCTACTGGGCTCAAGTGATGCTCCTGTCTCAGCCTCCTGAGTAACTAGGACTACAGGTACACACCACCATGCCCAGCTAATTTAAATTTTTTTTTTTTGGTAGAGACAGGAGTCTTGCTATGTTGTCCAGGCTGTCTTAAACTCCTGGCCTCAGGTGATCTTCTGCTTCAGCCTCCTGAGTTGCTGGGATTACAAGCATGGGCCACTGCCTCTTGCTCTCTTTTTTTTTTGAAACATGCTTTCCAGAAAAGTGTTCACTGCTTTTTGAAAACACTTTTTTTTTCCCTGGGTATTTAATTATAAAAAATGTAAATCATACAGTAAAGTTGAATTTTGCAGTAAATACCAATATACCTGACTCCAAATTCAGCACTGACATGTTATCATACTTGCTTTATCATACTTAATCTGTCCACCTCTCTAATCCTTTTTGTTTTTGATAGCACTTCAAAATAAATTGTCTAAAATGCTTTTTATATAATTTCATAGGAGGGACTAGATGCCTTGTACTGTAGTCTACTATGCTAAATATCTTTATTCCTTTAAACCCACCTTCAACTCTTCTGGTCTTTGCTCTGTGATATGGAAGTTGATTACATCAATGGGTTTTCCTAACCTCTGGCCTCTGGTTGGATTCAATCTATAGAAAACACTGGTAGGAAATCAGAAGCAGGAAGGAAAGTAAAGCTGAGTTATTTAACTCCTAATCTTTCTCCCTCCATGGTTGCTAGTGACTGGCTATATCCTTCAATCAGAAAGCCTTGACTCTTGACAGTTGTTTGGCTTCCTTGCTTATGCTTTTATAAAATGTTCCTTTATTGGGCTTTGGCCCTCTTCCCTACCTTGGGGAGGTGAATCTCCTCTTTCTTTCTCTCTGTCTCTAATTTACTTTTTAAATAAACTGTATTTTCCAATCTAAAAAAAAGTTTCTTTATTAAACTCTTCTCAAATTATCCTAATTATGGTGTGTTATCTGTTTCCTGCTGGGACCCTGACTAATACAATTATGCTGAAGCTAAATTGACTTCCTAGGATTAAGAGCTTGCTTTGGGCTGGGTCATCAGGGATGGCTCTACAGAGTAGATGGTGATTTAGATGGATCTTAAAGGATACAAGGAGCAGGGCAGTCAGAGGGGAGTAGGAAGTGTTCACAGAGCGAGGAATGACAGCTCCACATTATGTGGAGGGGTGGAGAGCACCAGGTGTATCTGGGAATAGGTTAACAACCAATTCAACTAAAGTAGGATCTTTGCGATGGAAGATTATGAGTTGGAATCAGGTTATGAATAGCCTTGACTACCAGGCTGGCGAGTCTGCTTTTTATCCTGCAGCCTTTGAGGCCCCATTTAATTTTTTTTTTTTTGAGTTGGAGTCTCACTCTGTCGCCCAGACTGGAGTGCAGTGGCCGCTCCTGGCCACTGCAGCCTCGACCTGCTGGGCTCCGGCGATCATTCTGCCTCAGCCTTCCGAGTAGACGGAATTACAGGCATGCGCTACCACGCCTGACTGATGTTTTGATTTATTGTAGAGATGAGGTCTCGCTGCCCGGGCGGGTCTCGAACCCGCGAGCTCAGGCAATCCACTCACCTCAGCCTCCCAAAGCGCGGGATTACAGGCTGAGCCACCGAGCCCGGCTGAGGCCCCATTTTAAAAGAGAAGAAACATGGTCAAAGAAAGTGTTTTCTGATCTTTGACCTGGCATTGTATAGATTGTAATGGAGACATTCCAGAGGCATGGAAAAGGCTCAGGAGACAACAGTTTAGGTTTGAAGGGATTAGGATGTAAGTTACAATGGTGTCATGGAAATGAAAAGAAAGGGACACAACTCAGAGGACAGAATGAAAAGGCATGGTGCCTGGTTGGTTAAGAAAGCTGAAGGAGAGAGAGGAGCCAAAGAAGATTCACTCTGGAGAACAGTTGACACCATGGAAAGAAACAGCTATATCAGGAGGTGGAAGTGATTCTGAGGGGGTCATAGCCTTACCTGCAGGCAGGTGAAACACGTAAGGGTGTAATGTTGAATGGAAATGACTGGCAAGCAGAGAGAAAGGCGGAACTTGAGTGTGGTTAGACAGGTGAGAGCTGAAGGTCCTTTGAGTCATCTGAAAAGGGAAGTGGAGAGAGAACCATCATTATGGATGCTCACTGTGTTCTCTATTCACTAGTTTGCTGCTTTTATTTTATAAAGCAGATTTCATTGCACCCATTTTATAGATGAAGAAACTGGTGACTCAGAGGTTCAATAAGCTTGCCCAGGTACAAACTGGCAGAGCTGGGACTGACACTGAGGTCCAGAAGCTCCCACACCCAAGGTCTTTCTAAACTGCTGTTTCAGAGACAGGATTAAAGCCACGAGAGCAGTAAAAAAAAAAAAAAAAAAAAATCTCCCAGAGAAAACATATAGCAAGAGGACCAGTGGACTAAGAACTAACTCTAGAAGGGCTAGCTAGCCCCGGCTCTTTTGGGTGCCAACGACAGAAGTAAACTTGAAGTAGTCTGTAAAAGTAAATGAACCTTACTGGCTTCTTAACCACAGGGAGAGCAAAGGGCCACAGAAAGGCTAAGGGGGAGGACAGTGGGAAAGACGCTGGGTTTACTGGTTAGGGTGGTGGTTTTTAGTCTTTTGAGAATTTGATGGACTCTCTCACCAGAAAAAAAGATTTCATGCCAAACAATCACAATTTTGGATGTATTTAGGGTTTTACAGTTTCCAACTTAATTCTGGGGGAGGGACACAATTTCTGTAGAGCTGAAGAAGCAGAAAAAATTTTATGGAATTATGGAGGAAATCAAATCACTCTGGAAAAGATACCTGCACACACATGTTTATTGCAGCCCTATTCACAATAGCAACATGGAACCAACTATGCTGCCCATTGAAAGAGGACTGGATAAAAAAATGTACATATACATGATGGAATATTACAGAGCCATAAAGAAGGACAAAATTGTGAACTTTGCAGAAACTTGGATGGACTTAGAGGCTACAATACTGAATGATCTATCATAGAAACAAAGAACCGAGTATCACATGTCACTAATAAGCGGACCTTGAACAACTATCATAATACTATAAGAAAGGGGTTGGCAGTAGTAGGAAACTGCCAGGGGCGGGGGTGGGGAGGGGAACATCTCATCAACAAGGGTACCTGCATAATGAACATTTGTAAAACTAATCCTGAATTGTACCCCACATATTTACAATAAAAAATTTTTTTTAAAATTATGGAATTAAAGGGAGAGAATATGATGGCCAATTTATATATCAACTTGGCTAGGCCATAATACGCAACTGTTTGGTCAGACATTATTCTAGATATTTCCTTAAAGGTATCTTTTTAGATGGGGTTAACACTTAAATCAGTGGACTGTAAGTAAATGAAGATTAACCCCTGTAATGTGAGTGGGCCTCATCCAATCATTTGAAGGTCCTAACAAAAAAGACTGACGTGCCCCAGAGGAAAAAATTATGCCAGTCAAATTGCCTTCAAACTTGAACTGCAGCAGCAATTCTTTCCCAAGTCTCCAACCTCCTGCGTGTCCTGCACATTGTGGGCTTGCTAGTCTCCACAATCATGTGAGCTAATCCTTAAAATCAATCACCCTCACTCTTAGCTATAGATAGGTCTATCTGGATATATATAGGCATATGCTATATCTATAATCTCCTTTTGGTTCTGTTTCTTTGAAGAACCACGGGAGCATATGGTGTATATATGGAGAAAAGTGGGAATATCATTTGCAGGTTGCTTTTTTGAGAAATTTAAGAGTGAAATGAAAGAGAAAACAGACCTATCACAAAAGGAGAAATGCTGTCTTCAGGAATATGCTAAGGAAGAGGTGATTATAACTCTACTAGACTGGTAAGGAGTTGATTGAGGGCTTATGCTGGTATTGTACTGATGTTAAATGGAAGTGCAGTTTCTGTCAAATAAGTGAGGCTGAGAAATGTCAAGACTGAAAGATCTTATCAATAGAGATGGGTGTGTCTGGAAAGGTTGAAATGGTGAGCAAAAAACTATTACTTAAGAACTTTGGAAGTGGGCCAGGAAGTGTGTGTGTGTGTGTGTGTGTGTGTGTGTGTGTGTGTGTGTGTGTGTGTGTGTGTAGGCGGGGCTTATGGTAAATGGGATATATTATTCAGGGTCCAGATTTGGCTGCAATAACATAGACTGAAGTAACAATGACTTAAACAAGACAAAGGTTTATCCTCTCTCGCACAGCAGTCTGAATATTAGGAATTGAAAAATACAATGGCAGTTCCATGGTGTTGAGGACCAAGACTCCTCCGTTGCCGCTTAGCTGTCCCTCATCGTGCCTTCATCTTCATGCTTGAAGATGGCTCGTTATCCTTATGTCCACATTTGCTAAAGAAGGAAAAAATAAAAAGAAAAGGGAAAGGCACATCCTTTCCTTTTAAGACAATGTTTCAGAAGTTGTGCACATAACCCCCAGTCTTGTGGCCATAGCTAGCTGCAAGGAAATTGAGATTGTGTTCTTTACTTGGGTGACCATGTGTCCAGATGAGACTGAGTATTCTGTTAATAAAAGGAAGTAGGAGAGAATGAGTATTGGAGGATAACTAGCAGTATTTTCCACTACCATGTGGAAAGCAATAGTGATTTTTTTTAAAGTGAGTGGTAGCAACAGTGATTTGAAGAGAATGATACACAAGAATGGATTTTATCTCAAGAAATCAGATACATGTGTCAATTACATGATTCCAAAATGGAGGTAGGAATGAGTGTGAGGCCGACTCCCTTCTCTCACCCTCTCACATTAAGTTAGATAACACAGAGCCTCTTATAGCCGATGGTGGTACAGAATGATAGTCTCTTCATGGATCGTCAGGAAGAGAGTGGGAGAGACAGTAGGATGGTGGTCACAAATGATTGCTGGAGGACATACATTACACCTTCTCCCCCCAAAAACTTGCTACAGGGTATTTTAAAAATTGTGGCCAAAATTAAAATAATGGTCACAAGAAAATTAAATCAATTGTGTAAGATGTGGAGAAGTGAGAACCCTCATGCATTTCTGGTGTAATGTAAAATTGTGCAGCTCTCTCAGAAAACATTCTGGCAGTTCCTACAAAGGTTAAATGTAGAGTTACCATATGATTCAGATTAAGGTATATAACCAAGAGAAACAAACACACACCCACATAAAAACTTGTATGTGAATGTTCATATCAGCATTATTCATGATAGCTAAAAGGTGGAACAATTCAGATGTTTACTAACTGATAAATGAATACATAAAACATGTCATATCAGAATAGTGAAATATAATTTGGTTATAAAAAGAAATCAAGTACTGATATGTATTACAACACGGACTAACCTCGAAAACATTTTGCTAAGCGAAAGAAGTCAGTTACAAAAGACCATATATAACATAATTCCATTCATATGAAATATACAAAATAGGCAGTATATAGAGAAAGTATACTAGTGGTCGCTAGGAACTTGGGGATTAAACATAAATGAAGAATGACTGTGGATCCGTATGGCGCTTTTTGGGGGGTGATGAGAATATATTAAAATTGGTTTTTGTTAATAGTTGCACAACTCTATGAATAGTTTAGGAACCACTGAATTGTAACTGTATGTGCCAGTGGGTGAACTTTATGGTATATAAATCATATCACAATAAAGCTATTAAAAATAACTCAAGGCTGGACTTGGTGGCTTAGTCTGTAATACCAGCACTTTGAGAGGCTGAGGTGAGTGACTTGCCTGAGCCTACAGGTTCAAGACCAGCCAGGCAACTTGGTGAGACTTTGTCTCTACAATAAATCAAAAATTAGCCGCGTGTGGTAGCCTGTGCCTGTAGTTCTGGCTACTTGGATGACTGATTTGGAAGGATTGCTGGAGCCCAGCAGTTTAATGCTGGGGAAGCTGTGGGTGTGCCATGGCACCCCAGCCTGGGCGACAGAGTGAGACTCCAACTCAAAAAAACAACCCCCCCCAAAACTCAAAGTTCAACTATTTGCAAATAAAAAATGAAGGCAAAGAAGGAACCATGAGGACTGAGATTAATTGGCCAAAGGCCACTAGTCAACCAAGGTACACTGGCTTGTAATGGCTTCTCAAGACCAGACACTGTGATAATACGCTTAATGCTGTGCACATGTTAAGTGCACTATGGGAAAAAGAAAGGTGTTAAAAGATAATTTTTAGAAAGGATAAAATTCATGATTCTCATACAGATATGAAAATGAACCTGTGTTAAAGGTTCTGTTCAACTAATTCAAATGAGAGAACCAGGCAGATATTATAACTGGTTCAAAAGAGAATTAAAAGAATAGACATATTTATACATTGTTATAAAATAACTCAAAGGTAATGAACAGGGCTAGAATTAGAGAACCTGGCAGAGTGTACTATATGTAGATAGCACTTAGCAATGAAGGCTAGAATCAGATGACTGGGGGGCATCCTCTAGACAATGCATATAGTTCTGTTGAAACATACATTTTTTTTCTCTCTACAAATGTATGTGTCACATCGTCCACAATGTGCAAGGCAGTTAAGGTGAGAAGGAGTGAGAGCAAAAAGTACATAAATATTCAACATTTTGTGCCCAGAGCTGTAGACTGTCAGGAATGATAGAGGCTCTTACTAGAAATAAGAGAAAGGGAGATTAATTATGACAGGAGGCAGTAGCTAGAGGATAACACTAAAAAGGGAAGAGAATGGTCACCTAGGTAGAGGAGAGGAGGACTTAAATGGATGGACTTTGACATATACTTGGTCAGATGGGTATTGCCACAGAGGCAGTCCAGGCTAGATCCTTGCTTTTAAAATGCAAGCCCCAGACCATTGTTATTGGTTATTGATGGATCTGTGGAAGCACTCATCTTACCAAGTATATGTCAAAGTCCATCTATTTAAGTCTTCCTCTACAATCCAGAAATTGACTCAATCATAAGAAATGTCCCCACCAGCTGGGCTCGGTGGCTCAGCCTGTAATCTCGCGCTTTGGGAGGCTGAGGTGAGTGAATTGCCTGAGCCTGTGGGTTCAAGATTCACCTGGGCAACTTGGCGAGACTTCATCTCTACACTAAATAAAAAAAATCAGCCGGGCATGGTAGCACGTGCCTGTAATTCCGGCTACTCGGAAGGCTGAGGCAGAAGGATCGCCGAAGCACAGCAGGTCGAGGCTGCAGTGGCCGAGAGCGGTCACTGCACTCCAGTCTGGGTGACAGAGTGAGACTTCAACTCAAAAAAAAAAAAAAAAGGAATGTCCCCACCAAAAAAGCTCTGGACATGATGACTTCCCAGCTGATACCAATCTTATTGAAAGTATTCCAGGCAATCGAGAATGATGGAATTCTCCCCAACTCATTTTATGAAGCTAGCATCATAATGATACCCAAACCTGGCTAAGACCCAACAAGAAAAGATAATTACAAACCAATCTCCTTGGTGAACACAGACGCAAAAATTCTCAACAAGATTCTAGCAAATCAGATCCAACAACACATCTCAAACATCATCCACCATGACCGGGTGGGTTTCATTCATGGGATACAAGGCTGGTTCAACATTCACAAGATCATAAATGTAATTCAGTACATTAACAGATGTAAAGCCAAGAACCACATGATTATATCGAGAGCTGCAGAAAAAGCATTTGACAAAATCCAGCATCCTTTCTTGATTAAAAACTCTTGAGCAACTAAAAAGGAACATTCCTCAAAACAGAGCCATCTATGATTAACCCACAGCCAACATTGCTCAATGGGCAGAAGCTGGAAGTGTTTCTCCCAAGAACAGAAACAAGACAAGGATTCCCACTCTCGCCCCTCCTGTTCAACATAGAGCAATCAGGTAAGAGAAGAAAACCAGGGGTATCCAAAAAGGAAAAGAGGAAGTTACGCCAGGTACGGTGGCTCACACCTATTTTGGAGGTGGAGGTGAGAGGATTGCCTGAGCTCATGGGTTTGAGAGCAGCCTGGGCAACATGGTGAGACCTCTTCTCTACAATAACTGAAAAATTAGCTGAGCATGGTGGCACATGTCTGTGGTTCCAGCTACTTGGAAGGCTGAGGTGGAAGGATTGCCTGAACCCAGCTGGTTGAGGCTGCGGTAGCTGTGAACAGGTGCCGCTGTACTCCAGCCTGAGTGACAGAGTGAGAATCTGACTCAAAAAAAAAAAAAAAAAAAAGAGGAAGTTAAGTTATCCCTCTTTGCTGACAATATGATTCTACACCTTGAAAACACCAGAGAATCTGTCAAAAGGCTCCTCTCACTGTTGGTCAAGTCTCAGGGTTCAAAATCAACATACAAAAGGCAGATGCATTTCTATACACCAGCAACAAGCAGGCAGAGAACCAAATAAAAAGCACAATCCCATAGCCACACACACACACAAAATGAAATAACTTGGCATCCACCTAACCAGAGAAGTGAAAGACCTTTACAATGAGAACTACAAAATGCTGCTTAAAGAAATCAAGAATGACACAAATGGAAAAGTATTCCATGATTAGGAGAATCAATACTGCCAGGATGTCCATTCTACCCAAGGTAATCTACAGATTCAACACAATACTCATCAAATTACCAACATCATTTTTTTCAGACCTGGAAACAATAGAAAATATGGAAACAAAGAAGAGCACAAATAGTCAAAACAATCCTCAGCAAAAGGAACAAGGCAGGAGGTATCACACTTCCTGACTTTAAACTTTATTACAAGGCTACATAATCAAGATGGCATGGTATTGGTTCAGGAATGGGCACATAGAACAGGACGGAGATTCCAGAAGCAAAAACAAGGACTCTCAACCGAATCATCTTCAACAAAGCCACAAATGACAATCACTGGGGAAAGGAGACCATATTTAGCAAATGGTGCTGGGAAAACCGGCTGACCACATGCAGAAGAATGAAATTGGACCCCTACTTATCACCATATACAAATACCAACTCAAAATGAATCAAAGACCTAAATGTACATCCTTAAACCATAAGAATCCTAGAAGAAAACTAGGAAACACCCTTATGGACATCGGAGTAGGCAATGAATTCTTGACCAAGTCCCCAAAAGTGAATGTCATAAAACCTAAGATAGACAAATGGGATTTCATCAAACTGCAAAGTTTTAGCACAGCAAAAGAAACCAACAAGAGAGTAAAATGGCAACCCACAGAATGAGAAAAAATATTTGCAAGTTATGCATCCAACAAAGGTCTAACATTCAGGATCTACAAGGAACTCAAATGAAGTGAAAGGAAAAAAACAAACAGCCCCATTAAAAAGTGGGCAAAAGACATGAGCAGATATTTCTCGAAGATGCATACAAACAGTCAACAGGCACATGAAAAACTGCTCAGTCTCACTAATCGTCAGAGAAATGCAAATCAAAACTACAGTGAGATACCACCTAACTCCAGTAAGTATGGCTATAATTAAAACGTCAAAAAACAACAGAGGCTGGCGGGGGTTCAGTGAAAAGGGAACGCTTCTACACTGTTGGTGGAAGTGCAAAGCAGTGTGACGATTCCTAAAAATTGACCTTTCATATTATCTAGCAACCCCTCTCATGGGAATATATCTGGAGGAACATATATCATTCCACAAAAAAGGCACATGCACACACATGTTTATTGCCACAATATTCACAATAGCAAAAACATGGAACTAACCCTACTGCCCATCAAAAGTGGACTGGATAAAGAAAATGTGGAACATATACATGATAGAGTACTACACAGTCATAAAGAAGGAGAAAATCATGGACTTCGGAGCAAACTGGAGACCATAATACTAAGTGAATACTATCACAGAAACAAAGAACTAAGTACTGCATGCTCTTACTGATAAGTGGGCCCTAAACATGAGTCACATGAGCACAAGGGGGCACTGCTAGGGGAGGGAGGGAGGACAGGGGGAAACATGTGACAACACAAAGGGTACCAGATCCACTACCAGGGAAAAGAGGACCAGTTAGAAGTCCAAATTTCAGCTGCATGCAGCCTAATAACTAGTTGGCCAACGTCAATTTACCAAGTGATCAATTTTTCAGATGATTAAGTCAATGATTCGTTTCCATTTTGGCGTAACATTGGTAAATTGCTAATTCAGTGAGTTGATTTTCAGTAAATTGGTCTACTTCCAGATTCTGATCCCCCATGCAAACCAATTTGCCCAAGTTGCGTTGCCTTTTCTAAGCCACACTCCACATTAATAAATGTATGCATTCAGTCACTGGCAATTTTTTTTTTTTTGAGTCAGAGTCTCACTCTGTCGCCCAGGCTGGAGTGCAGTGGCACACTCATGGCCACCCCAGTGTCGACCTGCTGGGCTCCGGTGATCCTTCCGTCTCAGCTTTCCACGGAGCTACAGGAGTGTGCTATCACGCCTGGCTAATTATTTTACTTATTTATTGTAGAGGTGAAGTTTTGCCTGGGCTGGTCTCGAACTTGGGGGCTCAGGCAATCCACTTGCTTCGGTCTCCCAAAGTGCTGAGATAACAGGCTGAGCCATCGAGCCCGGCCTGTATGTCTATTCTAAGAGAGAAACTTCTGCCAATAAATCTAAGGAAGGAAATGCTTTCATCCACTGTATATAATACATATTGGCAAAGATGCCTTATTTCCATAAAAATAACATTTCCACTAAATATTAGAAAATTATAAGGATCAACCCAAAACAGGAGTCTAAATGGACAGTAATAAGACAGTCAATGAACAGCAAGACATGGGAAATTGACTAAAAACCTAATAAATGTTTATGGAACCCTTTCTCTTACTTGCATTGTGCAAGCAAAAATAACAATTTTACCATAGGAAGAACTCAAGGAATGAATAAGTTTAATTTTTAAAGTTCATACATACGTTGTTTGACACAGGTCATCCATTTTGCCCACAGAAATGGAGTTAATGGGTGGGCTCAGTGGCTCAGTCTATAATCCCAGCACTTTGCGAGGCTGAGGGGAGTGAATTGCCTGAGCCCATGGGTTCGAGACCAGCCCAGGCAACTGGTGAGAACTCAAAAATTAGCCAGGCATGGTAGTGCACTCCTGTAGTTCCGACTACTTGGAAGGCTGAGGTGGAAGGATCACTGGAGCCCAGCAGGTTGACGCTAGGGTGGCTGTGAGCATGCTACTCCAGCCTGGGCGACAAAGCAAGACTCTAACTCAAAAGAAAAAAACAGAAAGAAAAAAGAAAGAAATGAGGTTATGGACAGGGATTTAAGTGCCTGGGTCAATTCACAGCAGTTTAATCCACGGTGTAGCAGTCAGCACAGCAAGAGAGGCAGCGTGTGCTATATCGTAAAAAACAAGGACACTGGAGTTATTCGGACCTGAATTTGAGTAGATGGGCAATCCTGGGAAGATTAATTTTGAAGGCCCAATAACAAATTCTGTAACATGCAAATATTATACCTGTGCAATGGACAAAAATAGGTAAGTGCTGCATGAATGAAATGATTCTTGCACAAAGCTGTTCACTGTAGCCTTTTTTAATAATAGAGAACAGCCTAAAAATAACTTGATTGTTCAACAAAAGGACACTGGATAAATAATTATTATAGAGCCATACAATGGGGAACTATGGACATCTGAAAATATGAGGATGCTCTTGATATGTTGATATTGAATAGTTTTCATGTTAATCTGTTAAGCTAAACAAGATCAATATGCAGAAGCGCATGAATAATATATTACCATTTCTATAAGAAAAATAATGAAAATATAAACATAAAGGTTTTATTTCATTGTGTAGAATATCTCTATTAAAAAATTGGCCTGGTGTGGTGGCTCAAACCTATAATCCTAGCACTTTGGGAAGGCGAGGCGAGAGGATTGCCTGAGCCCACAGGTTTGAGACCATCCTGGGCAACATGGTGAGACCTTGTCAGTACAATAAATCAAAAAATTAGCAGGGCATGGTAGCACGCGCCTGTAGTTCTGGTTACTTGGAAGGCTGAGGCGGAAGGATCGCCTGAGCCCAGCAGGTGGAGGCTGTGGTAGCTGTGAGCATGCCACTGCACTTCAGCATAGGTGACAGAGTGAGACTCCAACTTAAAAAAAAAAAAATTGATAGCATTAGTTGCAACTGGGGAAAGAAACTGGGAGAAGAAAAGTGGAAGGGGACATTTTCACTGTAAGGCCTTTTTAGTTTGAGGATTGTTCCACTATATGACTGTTTAATAAAAATAAAATGATTGGCCAGGTGTGGTGGCTTACTCCTATAATCCCAGATCTTTAGGAGGCTGAGTTGGGTGGCTTTCTTGAGGCCAGAAGTTTGAGACCATCCTGGGCAATATAATGAGACGCTGTCACTACAAATATAAAAATAAAAATAAATCAGCCGGGCATGGTGGCATGTACCTGTAGTCCAAGCTGCTTGGGAGGCCAAGGCAGGAGACTTGTTTGAGCCCATGAGTTGCAGTGATTTATGATTGTATCACTGCACTCCAGCCTAGGCAACAGAGCAAGACCTTGTCTGTAAAGATAAATAAATACATTCTAAAAATAAATAAATAAAATGATTAAGTGTTGGAAAAATGAAAAAAAAAACTTGTGGTGTGATCAGAAGCCAACATCCATGTTGGATGCATATTAGCATAATATTAGATCTGGTGTAGGTTGAAATTTTGTTGAAGAATTTAGAGGCTCAACATGTTAAAATTCTGCTGAGACCTTTTCCCCCATAAACCACAAAAGTGTCCAAACGACCTGTTTTGACATATTGTCTATCAAAGTGAGTAGTGAAGTGAAAAAATACGGGTTCTGTCGTGGCTAAGGCATCATGTACCACATTTGCAGAGATAGTTAAAGAGTAGGCAGAGACTTGTCTCAGCAAGTTTTCACATCTGATACAGCACACATCAGTAATAAAGAGAAGCACATTCACTTATGTACTTATTTTCCTACTCATTAATTCACTCAAAGAGTATTCATTAAGAATCCACCGTGTCCCAAGAACTTTTTAAAGCATTGGGATTATCACAGTGAGCCAGATAAGTCCCTTGTCCTGTGGAGCTCACATCCTTGGGCGAGAGACTGGCAAATAAACATTTCAGGTACTGATAGATCTCACGAAGACAATCAAGGACATAAAGGGGAAAGGGTGATAAAGTGTTTCTTGAGGTGGGAGGAAGATTATCAGCAGGCAGAAAGGCCTAGAGACAGGACATTTGGAGTTTGAATTTTATGCTCCTATTTTATGCCCATTCTGTCTGATTTCCTCCAATTACATAGAAAACCCTATGAGAACGGATTTATTTTTGACAGTTAAGAAGCCTGGTCAGGCATGATGGCTCACACCTGTAATCCCAGCACTTTGGGAGGTCAAGACAGGAGGATTGCTTGAGGCCAGGAATTTGAGATCAGCCTGGGCAACAAAAAATAAAAGAAAGAAAGAAAGGGAAGAAGGAAGGGAAGATAGGAAAGGAAGGAAGGAAGGAAGGAAGGAAGGGGGGAGAGAGCGAGAGAGAGAGAGAGAGAGAGAGAGAGAGAGAGAGAGAGAGAGAGAGAGAGAGAGAAGGAGGGAGAAAGAAAGAAAGAAAGAAAGAAAGAAAGAAAGAAAGAAAGAAAGAAAGAAAGAAAGAAAGATCAATGGAGATGTTTCAGGAAAAGTGAGGATTAGCTTTATCTTTTAAAAAGATCATGTTAGTGGCAGGATAGGCGGTGGACCAAGGACAATGCCACAGCAGAGGGAAGAAATGATGAGATTAGAGGAGGGTGAATGGGTTCTCAGGATCTGTAGGGTGTCTTAGTCTGCTTGGGCTGCCTTAACAACATACCATAGACTGGTTGGCTTAAACAGAAATTTATATTCTCACAGTTTTGAAGGCTAGAAGTCCATGATCAAGATTTTGGTTGACTTGGTTCCTGGTGAGGGCTGTTTTCCTGGCTTGTAGATTGCCACCATCTCCCTGAGTGCCCAGATGACCTCGTATTTGTGGGCCCCCTGGAGAGAGCAAACTCTCTGGTGTCTCTCATAAGGAGGACACTGATCCTATTGAATCAGGGCCCCACCCTCTGACTTCATTTAACCTCAGTTACCCTCAGAGAAGTCCTGTCTCCAAAACAATCACATTGGAGGTGGAGACTTTAACATATGACTGTTGAGAGACACAATTCAGTCCACAGTACAGGGTGTCTTCTTAACTTCTTAGTGGGGCACCTGTGCTTCCTGTCCATAGTGCAGAAGAGCACACACAAGTTTAGGAATTCACCAGAACTGGTATTTATCATTTACCAACTGGGTGACCTTGGGGAATTTGCTTAACCTTAGTTCTTTCTCCTGTAAAATGGAGATGATCCAGCCTTTTCACAGTGCTGTGAGAATTGTCCTCAGTTAGCCAGGTGGTGGAAACTCAGGAGTAGACTGTTTTACTGATACATACTTTGCCTGTTGATTTGTAATTTTGTCATTGATTTCACAGTTCCCACTTATAACTGCAGGGTCAACATCTCCCAGTAAAAATAAATAATAACTGTAGGGTTCAGTGCAAAAGAGAATACATCTGCTTTTCTTTCCCATGTGATTTCACAGTATACACGGCATTGAATGGAGGCTGGGCTGCCCACCTGCATATGAGTTAGAATTACGTAAACTTTTTCTGTTCAAATTTCTCATCAACTGTTCATTATTTTGCGGTCATCACTCTTGATGGCTTAGGTCTCCATCTTATATTTATGAGCGCTTTTAAGTAAACATTAGAACAAAATACAATGTAATGCACTGCTAATAGGAAACAGCAGGGGGAAAGAGAAGAGACCATTTAATTTTTATTACCAATCTACCTCTATTAAAATCCCCAGTTGAGATTAAGTTTATCTGAGAGAAACACAGAGAGGAAACAAACTAGTAACATGAATATTCTATAGAGTAGGCCTTCAAGCGGGGGCTCTCTGTTCTTTGAGGATTCTGCGGGTACATCTTTCTTGGCTGTAATCACACATTTGCAGAATTCAAAATAGGAAATACAGTGCATGTCAATTGCAGGATCATCTCAGCCTCAATCTTTTTAAAAATTGAGAAGTTGTGTGATTCTGATGTCGAGTTTTTTTTAAACATATGCTTGAATATAAGCACATCTACAAATTTTTAAGGTGTTTCTAAATAAGTGAAGTTAGGTATGTTTTTCTAGTACCTGCTGAAAGAGTTTCAATTTGGTTTCTGTTTTTGTCTTTTCAATGCATAAGGTGTTCGCAGTCCTCTGGTAGGACTTTAGGTGTTTTAATTAGAGACCCAGCAACGTGTGTTGGCGGGGAAGGTTAGAGGGAGGGGAGTAGAGGACAATTGCTCCCTTGAGGGATGGAGGAGTCTTGAATGAAAACAGCTATCATTTAAATATTTTTTTATTTTAAAGATGTGGGGTACAATTCAGGGTTAGGTATTCAAAAGTTCATTATGCAGGTACCCTTGCTGAGAAGGTGTCCCCCGCTTCCCCAGGCAGATTCCCATTACTGCTAATCCCACTTCCTCACCCCCCTCCTGGCAGTTTCCCATTACTGCCAATCATTCTCTTATAGTATTATGATAATTGTTCCAGGTGCACTTATGAGTGAGAACATGTGATACTCAGTTTTTTGTTTCTGTGAAAGATCACTCTGTATTATAGACTCTGAGCCCATCCAGGTTGCTGTGAAATTCATGATTTTCTTCTTCTTTATGGCTGAGTAATATTCCATCGTGTATATGTACCACATTTTTTTTTTATCCAGTCCTCTGTTGATGGGCAGCATGGTTGGTTCCATGTTGTTGCTATTGTGAACAATGCTGCGATAAACATACGTGTGCAGGTATCTTTTTTATGGAGTGATTTGAGTTCTTCCGGGTATATTCCCAGCAGGGGGTTTGCGGGGTTGTATGGAAGGTCAACTTTTAGATCTTTTAGGAATCGCCACACTGAAAACAGCTATCATTTTAATGTGTGGAATTCTGTTAAATCTGTATTAGTGACTGGTGAGGAAAGGAGACCCTCAAATTTAAAAATAATGTTTAGGGTAGCTACCCACGAGAATCTCAGCATGGCAGAGCTGGAGAGGAGCCCAAGGGTCAGTTACTCCAGCCCCTTCTCTTTAGAATCAAGGAAGTAAAGAAACTTGACCAAAGTCTCACATAGTTTGTTGGAGAGCTCATGTTAGAATCCATCACTCCTGGTTCTGATTTTCAGTGAAACATGACTTTTGTCCCTGGAACCTTTTTTTTTTTTGAATTGGAGTTTCACTCTGTCACCCAGGCTGGGCTTAGGCAATCCTTCCGCCTGTCTTCCAAGTAGCTGGAACTACAGACACATGCCACCGTGCCTGACTAATTTTTGGGATTTATTGTAGGGATAAGGTCTTGCCAAGTTGGCCAGGCTGGTCTTGAACTCCCAGGCTCAGGCAATTTTCTCGCCTTGGCCTCCCAAAGTGCTGGGATTACAGGTCGAGCCACCATGCCTGGCCCTTTCTTTTCTTTTACAATTTATTTTAAAGAAATGAATTGTTTAAACACATCTCCCTTGGAAACCTCGAGTTTCCCTCTTTGGATAAAGAAAGATTGTAGCTCTTATGAACTGAATGTCTGAGTCCCCTCAAATTCATATGTTGAAGTCCTAACCTACAATATGATGGTATGTGGTGATGGGGCCTTTGGAAGGTAACTAAGTTTAGATGAGATCATAAGGGTGGGGTCCCTGTAATGGGATTAGTGTTCTTATAAGAAGCAAAGTTTCTCTCTGTCATGTAAAGACACAGCAAGAAAGAGGGCAGCTATCTGCAAACCAAGAATGGAGCCCTCACTGGATAACTGAATTGGCTGACACTTTGATTTTGGATTTCTCACTCCCCAGAACTGTGAGAAAAAAATTCCTGTTGTTTAAACCATTCAGTCTATGGTATTTTGTTATTGCAGCCCAAGCAAACTTAGTCAGAAGCCAGTTAACTAGGGATATATTAGAAATAAACATCTTGGCTTTAAAAAGTAAAAAACATAGCTGACTAAGTCTGATTTCTCTCTCTCTCTTTTTTTTTTTAGAAAGTCACAACTTTTATAAAGTGTTGAAATTAACCAATCACTCATTCATTCAAAATTTTTGTTTAAACATTTATGTGTCAAGCTTGAAATGAAGAATACTTAGCCCTGACTCTGGAGTCTAATGGGAGAGGTATATCTGTAAATATGTAATTACTCCTGGCGGGCAGGGCTCATATCTTTTTTTTCCACCATTTTATCCACGTTGTCTAATGGGGGCAGAGGGCATTCAATTACAGTTGACCCTTGAACAACATGGATTTGAACTGAGTGGGTCCACTTATACACAGACTTTTTTCCACCAAATTTGAATTGAAAATACATTATTTGTGGGATTTGAAACTCAAGAATATGGAAGCTTGACTTTTCCTGTACTTGAGTTCCACAGGGCCAACTGTGGGCCTTGAGTATGTGAGGATTTGGGTGTACTTGGGGGTGGTGGTGGCCTGGAGGATGGACCCTACACAGCTTCAGGGGGACATTAGCTTTGAATGAATCCATCAGTGGGGAGGATGGATCATACACAGCTTCAGAGAAGAGGTGGTTTGCAGTTGATTTTAATCACTCAAGTAGACATTCTAAGAAATAAAGTTAGGGAGGGGTGTGCTACAAAGCCTGAGCAGGCTTTTTCGTCTGATTCCATGTCCTTTATCTGACATTGGTTTCATCTTACTCTAACTAGAGACACCCCGTGCCCATAGTTGAAGCTACACTTTTGATTGAAGTATTCTAGAAACAGAACCGGAAACTGAGCTCTCTGTTCTCAAAATCAAAAGAAACCATCAATACTTTGATCAGGAAGAAGAGAGGGAAGTACTTTTTTTTAAAAAAAGAGAAAACAAGACTCTTTTTACAGTTATTACATTCATTCCTTTGCATTTATTGCCTCATTTAATGCTCACAACTCTGAAAAAGAAGTATTCTTATTCCCATTTGAGAGACCAAAAAATTAAGGCTCACAAGGATTGAACAACTCGTTCAAAGTTGGATAGCTATTAAAAGGTGGAACCAGGATTTGAGTCTAGTTGCTTCTAACTCTCAAGTCTCCCAGCAGCCTCCAAAGTGCATGATCTTTCTATGTTATCTCGTTACTACTAGGGTTCGGTGCAATTCTTAGGCAGTCATGAACTGCCTACTGTCTGCCATGTTTCCAGACTTGAAATCTGGGCTTTAATGAGTTCAATGCAAACACAAGGAATGTTATGTTCCGTGAAGTTATGCTATTTCTTAATTCACTGGAAATCCATTTGGGATGAAGCTTCATGTGGTATGTTTTGCAGTGGGACTCATCTTAGTTGTGCTGGGAGGGGAAGTTTGGAGAATGGGTAGTGGAAGGAAGGAGAGGAGAGAGAGGGAGGAAGAGAGAGAGAGAGAGAGAGAGAGAGAGAGAGAAAAGATGCTTGTCAGGGGAGTAGCAGTAGCTGGAAGGAGGAGAGCACCACTGGTGTTAGATGGAAAAATGTCTAGCAGTACTGAGTCATAATGGGCATGCAATGCTGAAGAGAGTTTAGCAGTGCTTTTAGACATAAAACGTATAGAACATCAGGGTTGCATATGAAGATACTTTCAGCTTCAGCTCATGGACCTCTGAGTACCAGGACAGACCAGTCGGGAGGAGTTGGCTAGACCAGGGATTTTCGGGGTTGCAGTAGAAGTTCTAAGGTTGTTCCCTTTTTTTTTTTTAAATTAAAAAAAAACCTGTTAGGGGTACAAGTGCAGTTTTGTTACATGGTATATTATGCAGTGTGAAGTCTGGGCATTTAGTGTAACCATGGCCCAAACAGCGGCTCTTGTACCCATTAAGTAATTTCCCCCAACCCTCCCCCTACCCTTCTGTGTCTCCCATGTCTCCTGGTTCTTTCCTCTGTCGGATGCCCACACAGTCTTCCAGCATAGCTGAGAAAACCAATTGCTTCCCTTTAGTAACCATGTGAAGTGTTCTCTACCTATAGAATTTTATTTTATTTGGTAAGGATGCATTTGACTGTATTGTGTTCTAGAAATCATTAATGGTAGAATTTCAGACTCTGTGATAGGCTAGTCTGAGTTAATGCAGGTACAGCTTAAAACTACCACCAAGGCAGCTCCTTCTGTGTGTAGACACAGATGGCCCTACCTGTGTTCTGGGACACCTGCCTCTTGGGGGAATGCTGCACTGCAGTGAGGTTTTCTTATCACTTTCCTGTAGCATGTTCACTGTCAGAAGTGGGAAGGTGACCAGACAGAGGTTTACAGAAAACAAGGAGAGAAGACAACTGACTGTTCCCGAGGAGCAACCATTACAATGAGGCCAGTCACCCAGAGGGTAAGAAGAGAGAGACGCAGGCTGTGTGAGTGACTCTTAGACAAAGGGAGGGCCCAAAGGTGGTCCCTCCGAGCTGTGGCTCACCGGCGGATCTGACAGCTCAGGCTCATTTTCCCAGGGCCGTGACTGTCGAGAAGGGTATATTTCTCCTTCTGTGGGAGAAGCAGTCCTAGAGATGTAAACTTGTTCCCCTGTAACTGCCACCGAGGGGAAGCTGCCACATGCAGAGAGTCTCCTCTCAGCGTCACGAGCACTCTGCGTTTGTGGCGTGACTCCTTTCTGTCTCTCCATCATGACACGGGAACGGGATCGGGAGACCCAGTCTAATTCACTTTGACAGGCTCTCCAGGGTTTGGATGGAAAGCAGCCTTCGTGTTGCTGAGGTTACAGAAGCAAGGATTAATCATACCTCAGAGCTATGCATCTGTTTTTACCAGCAGGACTGCTCTCTGATGCCATATATATATATTGTATATATATGACATTTTCTTTTTCTCTCAACCTGCTTCCTGGAATGTTGCCGATTTCCTCTGATCTGACTTTTCAGTCTGGCTCTCTTTCCCTTTTGCACGGGTACAAGGCTGAGATTTTCTTTAATTGACAATTTTTTATCAGTAGGTGGAATTTTAGAAATGGGCTGGGAGATAGTTTATCCCTGCTGTACTTTTAGTCTCAGATAATCTTATCTGCATCTAGCCCCTGGCATTTGCTGCTTCCTAGAAACATACATTAATACATTGGGTGGCTTTTACGTTTTTGTCTTAAACAAAATCCTTTTCCTCTGTGACAATCAGCTCCTGGAAAATGGCAACTATGACCGTATCCACCAGAGCGTTGACATGGCAGCTGCAGAAGAAAAAAATAAAGTGGCCTGTTTGGGTTACTGATTTATTTCTCCTCAACTTCTATTAAGTCTTCGGGAGCATTTAACGAACCTGCATGGATTTTGAAAAGGATCTCACAGAAACAGAGTAGAAATCAAAGAGGAATTGAAACTGTCAAATGCAGCATATTGTTGGTGTGTCTTTAGCTTGAGATGGCTTCTTATAGCCACCTGGTCAGAGGAGGAGGACCCTTGGCAGAACTGCCTGACAACTCTGCCCTGAGAAATGCTACTCGACAAAGTGGCAGTGCTGTCCCCATCATCCTCCGGCACACTAGAGATGTCAGGGATTTGGCAAGGGGTGTGTGTTTCCATGTTTGCACCCTGGCTTGTTGGCTTTTGGCACTCGACCTTGGCCTGGCACACACCCCAGATGGTACTAGTCTCACCCAGGCTGGTGTGCGTGGGGGTGGGCAGCATGTCACCAGTTTCCACTTTGCACCCAAGCTCAGAGGCGCTGGTGGGGTTGGTCACAGACACAGGTGGAAGCTCGTGGTCCAAGTCGGACGGCAGCGCAGTGCCCCCTGCTGGTCGTGGTGCTTAGTGAGCTCGGAGCTCGGTTCAGACTTGGGTTGCTTGGTTGAGCCATTTGCCTGCGGGGCTTGAGTACTCGCTTCTCTGACATTCCCAAAGTTCGTTCTGCAGTCAGATGCCTCCTGGTTTTAGATCAGTGTTTTCTGGACACTGTTGCTGGGCCCTTTAAACTTCAAAGGAGCTCTAGATTGGGCTGTGTGACCATTTCCTCCAAGTTACCTCACTTTCTGTCTCTGGATGCTCCGTGTTTTGTTTCCTTCTCTTGTACCTCCTTCTCCCTCCCCATTGATGTCGGGTGGGATGCAGCTCAGATCTCATGGATTTTTTTGGCTCCTCCCGGAAATGAAGAGTGGCCGGCAAAGGTTTCAAAGTTTATTAAAGAAGAGACAAAAGGAAAGGGAGACATGCCAGGGCTGGCATGGGCGAAGGAAACCTTTGCTCTTTACAATAGGCCTGATATTCCTTCACAATGATTGATCCACTAAAGAGGGTGGAGCTTAGGTAACCTCACTCTGGAGATGGACATCTCTGGGGTCCTGATGGGAGGATGGGGGAAGGCTGTCTTTTCCTGACCACATTGTCTTTTGCAGGAGACCTGCCAGACGTTTCCAATTCACAGGCTCCTGAGCTAAAAGGTGGTCTTACTATCATTTCTATGGCTTTAGTCCGGCCAAGGAGTGGTATTGGGCCTTCTGTCTTCCACCGGGGAATCTGAAAGATTCTTAGTGATTATTATGCTAAACCATGAATTGAAAGCCTGGGCTGTCCCTTTATTGCATCTGATGGAGTGTTCTTTTGATTTGTTGAAGGGGTGGGGTAGGCTGCAGCTTGGCCTGCAGTAAAATGTAATGCTTCCTAAAATTTGCCTATGGGAAATTTATCTGTCTAACCTGTGCTAACCGCCCTGCCTCACTCATCTTCTAATTTGGGTTTCTCTATTATCTTCTTATGCATGGCGTTGCTTCTTTCTGTAGAAATAAAAGAATAATGCACAATTTTCATTTTATAAATAGTACATACTCAAACTAAGATCATTTATTTCCCCATGTTAGACGGGTAATGTGCTCACATCGTGACGAGGTTTGAGGGAGATACACCTCACACTCAGGCGTGAAAACCCAATCATCACACTTAGGAACCGCAAAAGGATGGAAGCCAAAATTTTTTGAAACATATGAAAGCAGAAAGAAAAACGTAAAAAAAAAAAAAAAATCCATTTCACCATCAAAAACGATCCTCTCCTTCCTGAATCTTTTTGCTAGTCAGAAAGCAAAAAGATCTTCACTAATAAAAATATGAATGTCAAAATACCCATAGGCCAGGGCAGCAGTATAACTGGGGGATTCTGTGGGTGCCATGGAAAGAGTGTAGATGTATCTGGGTTTGAAACAACCACGTGCTGGCCATGACTTAGGGCAAATAATTTATCCTCTTTGGGCCCCGATGAATACAGTGGAGTAATCAAACATGTTTCTTGAGAGTAGCAAATGTTAGAGTAAAAGCAATGCCAGGCAGCCTTTCCCATGGCAGATGTTCAACGAATGTTTGATGCAGTGTGATTTACAAATCAGGAAAATGTCTTTGGGCTGTGAGTGAAGTGCAGGCCGTGGGCACTCAGGATTGGGCGAGGGAGAGCGTGAGGAAGAAGCCAGATGGACAAAGGAGTGTCCAGAATGAAAAGGTAAACTGAGGCAAGAGGTAGTTTGGTGCCGTGGGAATAATGCAAGATTGCAACAGAGAGAAAAGTAGAAGGAAGTAAAGTTTATTATTCACCTTTCACAGATGGAAAGAGGGCTGACACTCCAAGGCAAGTGTGGAGTGGCAGGCTAAAGACTAGGAGTATTTAAAGGCCAGCCCCTAAAGCCAAGGTGCTTAGACCTGGAGGAGGTCTGAGCCAAAAGGAATGTCCAGAGTTGCATTCTTCAGTTTCTACAGCAGTCACAAGAATCTAGTATCTTGACACTGCCAGGAATCAGCGTTCCATGACCTCAGGTGGTGGGCTGGGGTAGTCACAGTTGAATGAGAATAATATACCAGTAAACACACCTCCTGGTGGTGTGGGAGAGGTAGTCATGGGCAGCTGAAGTATCAATATGAATGTTTAAAAGATAACTTGTTAGCAAGCTGGACATGCTCAGGGGGTTCTGTATAATCACTACGTTCTAAAATAAAGCATTTTTCTTATTAATGATTATAAGGCAAAAGGACATACGGGCCATACAAGCTGTGCAGCAAGGGAATTTCAAAGGGTGAGGCCTAAGCAAAATGGCTGTTAAACTAAGTATACTCTATACTTCAAGAGTTCCCTCCTTTCACAGAGGGCACCTGGATTTGACCCAGGAGGCTCCCTCTGCCGCTGCAAGAGCCCTAAGTGTGGCGCTCTGGGATACTGTTTCATCTGAGACATCTCTGAATGCCCTCCTCTTGAGGAACAGGGACATTTTCTCCCTCTCTGCTCCTTTATTAATGAATGGCTTTATTAAATTGACCACATCACAAAGTCACTTAAAATCGCTATCTGGATCCCTCAAATGCCTGTGAGTTTCTCCAGGGAAGGGACAACATCACACTCATCTTTGTATCCTCGGAGGTGCCCAGCCCAGTGTTTGTCAGATGTTGGGGCAGATAGATGTGTCCATGTGTGATGCACATCGCCAGCAGGGCAAGTATAACCTTGCCCACTCAGAATGTTTGGAGGCACCAGGAATGTGTGTGGGTTTCTTTCTGCAGGGGCTGTTGGGGGAAGCTGTGGTGCAGCAGAAGGGAAGAAGGACAGACACTAGACTGGAGAGATGCTATGTTCCGGTTAGTTGAATTTTCTATTTCTCTCTCTCTCTTTCAAATCAGTGTCTCACGCTATCTCCCAGGCTGGAGTGCAGTGGCACGATCACTGCCACTGCAACCTCTACCTTCTGGGATCAGGTGATCCTTCCACCTCAGCCTCCCAAGAAGCTGGAACTACAGGTATGCGCCACCACCCCCAGTTAATGTTTTGATTTATTGTAGAGATGAGGTCTCACCAAGTTGGTCTTGAATCCATAGGCTCAGGCAATCCTCTCGCCTCCACCTCCCAAAGTGTTGAGATTACAGGCATGAGCTACCATACCTGCCTAATTTGTGTGTTTATATCTTAGTTTTTAATAAAAAAGTTTAAAGAGTAAAAAGCAAAAATAAAAAATTTTTAAGTAGAAAAAAAACTTACAGAATAAGGATATAAGAAAATATTTTTGCACAGTTCCGCAATATGTTTTTGTTTTAAACTACATGTGTTTACAAGAAAGTCAACAGAGAACATTGTGCTGGGAGCCGCAATCACTAGTAAAAGTAAGATGAAAGGTACCTGAAAACAGGAAAAACGCCGGCTGGGAGCAAGGCCCCAGTAAAATGCGGCCATGATGGAGGCAAAGCCCCATGGATCCTGTTGATGGACCTTCCCTAACTTTGAAGGATTGCATACATAGGCTTGAGAATATTCCCTCTTTAGTTGAGATAACAGATGTGCAAGTGAATGATGGCATTTGACAGCAAAAATTATACATAGGCATAATGGAGGTGAGACTGCAGCAAAAAGGGTGCCCCTTAGAATGTGCAAGGATGTGGAATTAGCAGTAAACCCATGTATAGAAATGTAAAAAAGGCTCAACAGCAAAAATTTCCCCCCTGAAGGGACAAGGGAACACAAATTTTGAAACCTTTAGCTAAAAAGGAAAAACAAGTACTTCCTCACACCCTTTATAAGTAACAACATTGACAGTTGTGATTGATGAGGAAGTGGGAAATTGAGACAGAGTATCTCCAAAAACAGGTGTTTTCGGGTAAAACAAGTCACAGACATGCCTTTTGATTTAAGAAATATTATAGTTTAATTAGAAAGAGGGTTAAAATTAAAGTAAGGATTAGATAAATAGCAGTTATAATTAAAAGATGAATGTTTATTATAGATGTAGGTATTAGTTAAATAGAAGGAATAGGAAATAATTAAGTTTTAAGGTAAACTTAAAATTATACTTAATGTAGTTTTAAAATTAAATACATTTAGGATTAGAAGTAAGATTAATTTCATCTATAAGTGTAGATTTAGACATAAGTTTTGTTTAGAAATATAAAATGTAAAATGGGTAGAATTAAGAAAATAGATAGAACAGCGAAGGGAAGAGATTCAGTTGGCCTAGGGGTCACAGGATGTGGCTGATAAATTGGCAGCTGGTATTTTGTTACACCACTGGTAGCAGGAAGGAACAAAATGAAACTTGTAAAGGTCAACTTCCCCATAAACAAAAGAAAAAACATGATGTAAACATTTAATGTGTAACATGGGATACATTTTGTGGGTAGGGGGGTCAGTAAAAAACCTATATAAGCTTGTAAGAATTGAATAAAAATTGGCAGAGTCTTGAACTCTCCCCAGGAAGAAGGATCCTGTCGTGTTCGTCTTTTCTTTGTCACCACTTCCCGATTCCCCCATCTCAAGCCCTGACTCTCTCCTGGAGCTGGACTCCAGCAACACTGGGCCAACTATAAGTTTTAGGTGGCCAAGTGCAGGGAACTTGTGTCAGGGGAGCAGAGCTTGCCAATGGGAGACCCTTTCTTTCCATCCCAGCCTAACTCGCATATGTGATACCACTAGGAAATAGAAGATGGTAGAAAGGAAACCGCTTTAGTTAGCACCTATGCAAAGTATCAGAGACATGGGAAGGAGCCTTGAGTCCTTTGGTTCCTTTTATCATTTTTATGAGCAGAGTAAAACAGATCATATGTGTACTTCTCTTTAAGAGAAGAAAGATTATCTGGTGTAGGTTACAGCTTCGAATACATAGTATGTGAGTGATTACAATCCTAAATCCTAGTTCTGGTCTCATTACATTATCATCTCAATCCACAAGAGCTGCTTCTGTCCGGGGAAAGAAAGCACCACATCTTATTAGGAGTTACAGATTAGGGTTGCCTAACTCATGGATATGAACTGTAGTCGGATGGGTTGGGTTATCAAGAAGTGTACTTGACTACACCTAGAATAGACACAGAGTTGCCCAGTTTGTATATATATAAAAACTACCGCGAAAACCAATACCCTAGAATTGCTTAAGTGACATATACATAGGATTTATAACCACACGGTATATATAAATCTAGGGCAGCCCATTGGTGTCTTCTAATGATCATTTCTCAAAGGTTTATGGTTCCATGCTTGGGCTGCAGAGATATGTGCTTTCTCTCCCCTTGCCTGAGGCTGGAGGTTGGGCCTCTGCTGGATGTAAGTCCCAGTGACAGCCTGGGCAGCTGCAGGTAGATGTGTGTATGGTGGGGAGAGGGGCACACACATAGCTATAGAGCGGTAGTGGACCATCATGGGTCTCACCCGGAGGTTGCTACTGTGGCCTTTCACTCCTGCCCCACAGAGATGTGGTGTGTATATTAATAGGAAGGCTTAGTTTAGATAAGTTAGGCAATTTTACATTGGATTGTCTTTTGTTGTGTTCAGTAACTGTGTAATAAGTATAAGTAAAGTGAAAAGGCTTCATCTGTTGGTTTCCACACCATTGCATCAAAACCAGTGACGTTACTGTAGGTCTTAGATCCTCTTGGCTTTGACACAATGTTTCTCAGGTTCCATTCAGAATTTTCTTCTAAATCTGAAAGATTTAGGTGAAATCTGTTCTCTTGCAATTAAGTCATTCCTTCTTTCTTCCTTTCTTCCTATTGTTCTTCCTTCCTTCCTTTCAAAACATTTGAATGTTTCCTATTCACTCATTCAGCAGCCATTTATTGAGCACTCACCTGTCAGTGGGCTGCAGATCTTTGGAGACTAACATGTCACCAATTCATGATCTTGATATCTAGGAGAGTAAATGGAGGCAAGTAGACACACAAGCAGAAGAGTGAGATAGATATTTTGACAGACATAAGCACAGAATTCTCAACATGTAGGAGAAACCTGCAGCCTGGCTGAGGGTGGGAGGAGATGGATGAGGACTCATTCTGAAGAAGGTGATGCTTGATCTAGCAGTTGAAGGACAAGGATTCAGCTAGGGTTTCAGACAGAGTGGGAACAGAAGGGGAGAGAACAGCGTAGTCAAATAGGGATATGTCCTGAGAAATGTGTTATTAGGTGATTTCATCATTGCATGAACATCATAGAGTGTACTTGCCCAGACCTAGATGGTCTAGCCTACTACACACCTAGGCTATGTAGTCTAGCCTATTGCTCCTAGGCTACAAACCTGTACAGCATGTCACTGTGCTAAACCCTGTAGGCAATTGTAACACAATGGTATTTGTGCATCTAAACATAGAAAAGGTACAGTCAAAATGTGGCATTATAATCTTAAGGGACCACTCTCATATATATGACCCATCATGGACTGAAACGTTGTTATGTGGCACAGGACTATATGTGGAAAAGAATGAAAGCATGCATGAAAGGAAAACTTGAAATAGATGAGTCTGCCTGGAGCAAAGCACCAGTTGGGAGGGAAGGATGAGAAACAAAATTTGAGTAGAGGGAGGATCATCCAGGCCCTTCTATGTGAAGTTGCTGGTCTGAGGAGTCACTCATTTAACACTTATTTAGTAAGCACCTTCTATATGCTAGGCCCTATTTTCAGGTGTCTGGGACACTGGTGTGAACAAGACTAGTTCCCATTCCTATTCTAGTCTAGCAAACAATTAAAAAAAAAACAACTAGCAACAACAAGAATAAAAAATAAAGAAAAGAAAGATATTGATAGGCGCTATGTAGAAAACTAAGGGAGATCTGAAAGAAGTGGCTACATTGCAGATGTTCAGAAAAGGCCCAGGAGATGACATTTAGGGCAAGACAAGACATTTAGTGTGAATGACAAGGAAAAGACAGCCATGTGGAGATGGGGTGGGGGCAGGGAGGTGGGGAGCATCCAAGGCAAAGGGAATAGCATGTGCAAAGGCCTGAAATGGGAAGGAGCATGACCTGTTAGTGGAACGTGGAGGGGACGGGATGGGGAGGGGAGTGTGACGTGAAGTCAGGAAGGAAGGCAGAGATTGTGCTGGGAAAATATCAGACATTATTCTTTTTTTTTTTTCCTTGAGTGGGAGTCTCACTTAAAACTGCGCCACCACACCCAGCTAATTTTTTTGATTTATTGTAGAGACGAGGTCTCACCATGTTGCCCAGGCTGGTTTTGAACCACTGGATTCAGGCAATCCTCTCACCTCAGCTTCCCAAAGTGCTGGGATTACGGGAGTGAGCCACCGCGCCCCGCCACAAACCCACTTTAAACACGGGTCAGTCCTCTTTTCTCACCCCCCATCCTTGACTTGCACTTTTGGGATGTAGATGTCCAAATTCAAAATGGCAGCCCTTGCAGCTTTCCAGACGGATGGGGTGAGATTGGCGAGGGGCTGGGAAGTAGAGTGTGGCTTGGGTTTCCCAACAGTGAGAAGGGGATCCCAGGGAAGAGCTGTAGGGCACAGTGCTGGTGAGGGCTGTTGGGGCTTCCTACCTCGACCCACTGCTGCTCTGTGACACCTGATGGAGGTGGCAAAGCTTCTCCAAGGAACCAGACAGCTTTGCTCCAGACACACCGTAGGTCCTTTCCTCTTCTCTTTTCGAACTTGTAAGAAAGCTTTGCAGTCTTGTTTTTGCCCCTTTGAGAATGTGACATTTTCTGTGAAACAGTAGATACTGTTTACCATCAATTTTTTCCAAGAGGCTAAGTTGTACTTCTCTTTTCCTTGCTCTGAGTTTCTGGGAACTGACAGTTCTCCTGGCTTCCAGGACCTTAAAACTGTCAGTAACCAGGGTGAAGACAGAGGACAGGGTGAAGACATATGGCTCCATATGTTCTGTGGGTTCGTAGGTATGTGTACAAATGCCAGGGAAAGGTCTGGAAGGTTACACAGAAAGTTGGTAACAGTGGTTATTCTTGTGGAGGCAGGGAGAGAACTGAGGTGGGGGCTATCAAAGGATGTTAGCCTAGGGTTCAATGTTTTATAAGGAGCATATATTAACACGTTGCTTATGTAAGTAGATGTACAATTAAAATTAATTGGAAATTCCAGACCTGAGGACGAGGCTGCTGAGGTTGGGATCTGAGCTGAGGACCCAGGGATGGGAGAGGTTAATAAGTCTAGGGTGAAGATTGGCTTGGGGAGTTGTGACAAAGGGTCAGATCAGGATGGTTTTGAAAGTTAAGCAGAAGCAAGTCCAGTTGTCATTGGAATTTCAATTTCTTGGGAAGAGGAATCATGCCATGTAAAATGCTTGTGAATGAAATAAATATATAATTTAATATATGTATATTGACTTCCTTTAAAAAAATAAATTATTAGGGGGTTGTGGATTTGGATTGTGTCCAAACTGCTAACACATAGTGTACGTCTCAAGCTGAGAACTTGGGGTTGAAGATCTATGTAGTGTGTGCTCTTTAGAGGTTGGTGATTGATAATCTCTCAGAGAAACTGTGGTCCCAGGGAACTCTAAAATGGTGTGAGCCACTGCACCTGGCCAATTTCCATTGTTTATAAATTACCCAGCCTGAGGACCATGCTACCTAAGCTGGAACACTCATCTTTAAGAGAGACAGGACTATGTGGTCAAATCTGTTTGGAAAGAATAGCATAGCCACGTTCTTCTCTTGAAAGGTCACAGTGTATTTTTGGAATGTTAAAGCCTCTGGGAAGTCCTGCAAGAAGGAAGTTCAGAAGTCAGTTGGGCTCCAGAGGAATTATGATTAGTGGTTCAATTATGGTATCAAGAATTCATTTCATTTATTTCCACAACAATTTCTGAAGATGTTTCTCTTTGTGGTCACGAGATGGCTGCCATTGACAAGAGAGACCCCGTGGTTCCTCACTCATGTCCAGAGGAGTGAAGGGAGAGTGAAATTCTTTTTTATCCATGAACTACAAGTCCTTCCCTTCAGTTTGAGTGGGCTACCTTAAGTTATGATGCTCACCAGAAGAGTGCCGTGGACTGCTTTACTCGGACTAGTCAGCTCCACCTTCTAAATTTGGGGATGGGGTTAGCTTTCCGAAGAACATGACTGTGGGGGAGGAGTGGATACTTGGGGAAAAAAAAGGTTAGGACTCTGTTAGGGAAGAGGAAGAGGGAGCGTAACAGCACAATGTGAGCAGTGTTGAGAGAAGCAATACCAGACAGTCTGTAGCATACAGACATAACAGGTGTGGTCCGTGGGAAGGGAGAGGTGGTCCCAGCCAAGGGCACCAGGACGGGCCTGAGGGCATGGGTCCCTGACAAAGCCACTGGATGTTGATTTCAGTTGGGGCTCGGGACCTTATTTATATTTTTGAAAACTTGAGGATTTATTCAAAATTCTGTCACGTATTGAGTGGTTTAGAATTTTGGAGAATTTGAAAAAGAATTAAAATACTGCTGAACTTTAAAGAGAACTAAATAAAGAACAAAGCAGCAGGAAGTGCTGTGTGCAGAATAAGGATGGGGTTGTCTTCTCCTTGAGGGTGCCAGGCATGAAAAGTGCCAAATGGCAATTTAATTTCTTTATATACGTTTCCCCTGAAATATTTGTCTATCAAGGCTGTCAGAAGTGAACACAGTTGCAAAATGAGTGACTAGCTTAATATGAGGGCTAAAAGTGTTTTCCTTATCTTTCTGCCTGTGACTCAATATAGCTGCTTTCTCTTGGAGTGAGTAAATGTTAGGACAGAGCCCTTTGGTATCTGAGATACCTAACTTCTAACTCACTAAGTAAGACACTTAAAAGCATTTATTCTGAAAACGAACATGTCAGCTCAGCCTTTTCTAGTGTGATATGGAAGACTGAGGTTTTGTTCCAGCAATTATCCAAATAACAACTAGCAACCATATGTTTGTGCAGTTACTCGTATTCTTTCTTTTTTTTTTTTTGAGTTGGGATCTCATTCTGTCATCCAAGCTGAAGTGCAGTGGCACCGTCATGGTTCATTGCAGCCTTAATCTCCTGGGCTGGAGCAATCCTTCCCCTCAGCTACGCAGTCCCGAGTAGCTGAGACTACAGGTATGTGCCACCACACCAGGCTAATTTTTTTAGTTTGTTTGTTAGTTTTTTAGAGATGAAGTCTTGCTATGTTGCCTAGGCTGGTTTTGAATTTCTGGGCTCAGGTAATCCTCCCTCCTCTGCCTCCCAAAGAGCTGGGATTACAGCTCTTTACATTACCATGCCTAGCCTTGTTGCCTGTAGTCTTTATAAAGATGTACATGATTAGAATGAATATATACATAAATATATAGAATGTGTATGGAGGGTTTGCTGAATCTGTGGGAAGACTTTTCTTTATGGGTATAGTTGCACCTCACTTTGTATGATAGGTCTATCCCCCATGTATATATACATGTCAAAATTTAAAATAAATTGAACCAATTTATTTTATTATTATTATTTTCATTTTTTAACTTTTATATTTTTTATTTTATTTTATTTTTTTTGAGTTGGAGTCTCACTCTGTCGCCCAGACTGGAGTGCAGTGGCCGCTCCCGGCCACCGCAGCCTCGACCTGCTGGGCTCCGGCGATCCTTCCGCCTCAGTCTTCCGAGTAGCCGGAATTACAGGCGTGTGCTACCACGCCCGGCTGATTTTTTGATTTATTGTAGAGATGGGGTCTCGCTGCCCAGGCGGGTCTCGAACCCGCGAGCTCAGGCAATCCACTCACCTCAGCCTCCCAAAGGAGTGGAATTACAAGCTGAGCCACCAAGCCCGGCTTACATTTTTTATTTTAAAGACGTGGATACAATTCAGGGTTAGGTATACAAATGTTCATTATGCAGGTACCCTTGTTGATGAGGTGTGACCCCCTTCCCCTGGCAGTTTCCCTCAGCTGCCAACCCCACTCCCTCTCCCCTGGCAGTTTCCCAAAATTGAACCAATTTAAAAAATACTGGGGAAATGTGCTAGTAAAGAAATTTACCAGGTAAATTATTTTACAGTGTGAATATGCATTCATTTTTCTTTTATATAATATAATTTCCATATATTGGTCTTACTTATTGGAGGAGTATTCCTGAGACAGCTCTTTCATTTTGGGAATTAAAGGTGAAAAATCATAAGAAGGCTTTAAATTTGTAGTAAACTTGGTAGAGCGTGTTTTTCCTAGCTACCAACAAATGTACATCGTTTTTAGGATACCTGTAGGCTAAGGAGAATGTAGAGGGAATCAGAGATTACTGTGTTTTGAAGCAGTGTTTCTATTCTTTACAAGGGTAGAATTCAGTTCTAATGAAATGAGCATTTGGCTTTTCTGTATGACTTCTCTTGAACTGTATATATTAAGAACTTGTTGGAAAGAGAATAAGAAAAAATGAAAGCAGGCATGAATGTGACACAAGGACTGGAACTTTTGAAGGAATGGTGAGGTCTGAAACACACATGCAGCTGAATTAAATAATGAGGGAAAAAAGTAGGTAAGCTAAATCCTCCCAGTAATTTATTCTTATTTGGGGGAAGGAGGGGTGCTACAATCTTAATGTTGTTTCTCTTCAAATTTCATATGTTAAAATCTCATCTTCAAAGCAATGGTATTAGAGATGAGGCCCTTAGGAGGTGCTTAGATCATGTGTGTAAAGCCCTCAGGAATGGGACTCGTGCTCTTGGGAAAGAGGCCCAAGGGAGCTCGTCTGCTCCTTCTGCCATGTGAAGACACATAGAAGGTGCCATGTGTGAGGAACAGGCCCTCACCAGATACTGGGCTAGCCAGCATCTTGATCTTGGACTTCCCAGTCTCTAGAAGTGTGAGCAATACATTTCCGTTGTTTATTATTTTATTTTATTTCGATTAATTTATTTTTTTGAGTTGGAGTCTCACTCTGTAGCTCAGACTGGAATGCAGTGACATACTCATGGCCACCATAGCCTTGACCTGCTGGGCTTAGGCGATCTTTCCTTAGCTGGAACTACAGGCATGCACTACCATTTTTGATTTGTTGTTGAGGCGAGGTCTACCAAGTTGCCCAGGCTGGTCTCAAACTCCTGGCTCAGGCAGTCTTCTCATCTCAGCCTCCCAAGGTGCTGTAATTAAAGGCTTAAGCCACCGTGCCTGGCCTATTTTTTCATTTTAAAGGTGTGGGGTACGATTCAGTAGATAAGTGGTCATCGTACCCGTAAAGTTTGGGCCTTCCTTTGGTCCCCACTTTGCCTCATAAGTAAGATCAGGCATACTTATGGATGTTGTGTGCCTCCCCTTCCCTGGCAGTGTCCTGCTACTGTCAATCCCTTTCTTACAGTATTATGATAAATGCTTAGTGTCCACTTATGAGTGAGAACATGAGGTACTAGGTTCTTTGTTTTTGTGATAGACCACTAAGTATTACAGACTCTATATCTATCCAAGTTGCTACAAAGTCAATAATTTTGTCCTCCTTTATGGCTGTGCAATATTCCATTGTGTATGTGTACCACATTTTAAAAATTCAGTCCAGTTTTGATGGGCAGCATGGTTGGTTCCATGTTTTTGCTATTGTAAATAATGCTGCAATAAACATGTGTGTGCAGGTATCTTTTTTATAGAAAGATTTGAGTTCCTCTGGGTATATTCCCAGAAGGGGGATTGCTGGGTCGTATGGAGGGTCGATTTTTAGATCTTTTAGAAATTACCACACTGTTTTCCACAAGGGTTGTATTAGTTTACACTCCCACCAACAGTGTAGATGTGTTCCCTTTTCCCTGTATCCTCTCCAGCATTTGTTGCTTTTTGAGTTATTAATAATGGCCATCCTGACTGGAGTTAGGTGGTATCTCAGTGTGGTTTTGATTTGCACTTATTTGATGATTAGTGAGGCTGAGCATTTTTTCATGTATCTGTTGGCTACCTGCATGTCTTCTTTTGAGAAGTGTCTATTCATATCTTTTACCCACTTTTGTTTGCTTGTTTTCTTTTAGCTTTGGAGTTGTTGTATGTGTGTGTATTCAAGTTTCTTGTTGCACTGTATTCTCTGTTGATTCTGTGTTCTGCTGTTCTCTTGGGAAGTGTGTGGTCATTCTCTTTTTTCTTTCTTCTGTGCTTAATACCTTTTAAAATGTGTCCTGTAGAGTTGGTCTGGAAGCTGCATAATCTCTTAGGGATTGAATGTCTGGGAAGGATTTTTATTCTCCATCATTGATGAAGCTGAGGTTGGCTGGATAGGAAATTCTTGGTTGAAATTGTTTATCTTTGAGGACTTTGAATATAAGGCTCCAGTTCCTTCTTGTTTGTAGTGATTCTGCCGATAGGTCTGCTGCTATTCTGATTGGTTTTCCCTGGTAGGTAGTCTAACCTTTCTCTCTTGTTGCCTTTAGGGTTTCTTCTTTTGTGCCTACTTTGTGTAGGCAAATTACTATGTGTTTAGGGGTTGGTCTTCTCATTTGATGTCTTGTGGGGGTTCTCTGTATCTTTTGTGCTTAGCTGGTCACATCTCTGGTGAGATGGGGAAAATTTTCTTGGATTACCTCCTGGAATACTTGCTTCAAGTTGTTCTCCACTTCCCTTTCTTCTCCTGGGATACCAATCAGGCATAGGTTCAGCCTCTTGATATAATTGCACATCTCTTGTAGGCTATGTTCTTTCTTTCTGAGTCTTCTTTCTATGTTTTTTATAGATCTGGCTAATTCCATGTTCTGGTCTTCAAGTTCTGAGATTCTTTCTTCAGCTGGATTAATTCTGCTTTCCATGCTTGTCATCTTGTCGTTTATTTCCTGGATGAAAATTTTTATTGCCAAAATCTCTGTTACAAGTTCTTTCAATGTTGCATCTTGTCTTTCTTGAGTCTTATTCACTCTTTCCATTCATTCCCTAATCCCTGTCATATTCTGGGGCCAGTCGTTTGTGACTTCCATTGTTTGAGCACCAAAATCTGATTTTTCAGGAGTTTTGTCATTGGTACACTTGAAATTGGCTGAGTCTTCCTTTGTCTTTTCCTCATTTGTGACAGATCTCTTGTTTTTCTCTTTAGTTCTGGTATTCAGTGTCAGTGGGAGAGGCTTTCCCTTCTGATATTGGCTCAGCCCTCTATTCTTCCCTGATCCGGGCTCTGGATTTGTTCTATTTTGAAATAGGATGGTGGATGGGAAGCTTTGCTGTCTCTTGTAGTTTTTGAAATTCAAATAAAGTAGGGGATGGGATGCTAGGATCCAGAAACTACTTGCAAATTACAATGTTCACTTATTGTGGTATGTGTTCCCTGGGACCTACTCCCCACCACTACTCTACATGACGATGCAAAGCAGAAACCAATGCAAAAACCAATTGAACACAGACATACACAGATATATACACATACCCCAAAACAAAGTAGAATAACAACAAAGTGAAACTAAACAAACAACAACAATAACAAAAACCAAGAAAACTAAACACATACACACAGATGCCTAGCACAACGTGAACAGAGAAGAAAAACAGAAAGACGGGGTGGGGGGAGGAATTCAGGCTGAACCCTCACACATATTGACACACACCTTAAGTTATAAAAAATGAGAATAAAAAACCCCAGAAGAACAAAAGAGCAAAAATAAACCAACAACAACAACAAACTTGAAAGATGAACACTCATTCACATACACACATAAACAGAAAATGACAAATAAAAGAAGAAAGAAACAGAAAAAGAAAAGAAAAAAATTTGGGGGGAGATGCAGTTCAAACTCTTACACACACATTCATGCCCAAAAGAAAAATATTTTTAAAAATAGATGAACTGGCCAGGCTCGGTGGCTCAGTCTGTAATCCTGTGCCTTGGGAGGCTGAGATGAGTGGATTGCCTAAGCCCGCAGGTTCAAGACCCGCCTGGGCAACTTGGCGAGACCTCATCTCCACACTAAATAAAAAATTAGCTGGGTGTGGTGGTGCGTGCCTGTAGTTCCAGCTACTTGGAAGGCTGAGGCAGAAGGATCGCCAGAGCCCAGTAGGTCGTGACTGCGGTGGGCGGGAGTGGCTACTGCACTCCAGTCTGGGCGACAGAGTGACTCCAACTCAAAAAAAAAAAAAAATTGATGAACTAACAAACAGTCAAAAAAATTAAAAAAATTAAAAAGAAAAGAAAAAAAAAAAACTCCCCCCAAAACCCCTGCCCTCTTGTGGCAGGCTCTGTATAATTGTTCCTCTAATCAGGTCTCTCCTGCAGAGCCACCTCTTTCACTCTCTCCTCAGTGTCTGAAGCAGGGAAGGAGGAGGGGCAGTTGAGGTAGGTGGGGTTGCAGTCCTCTCCTCCCACTCTCGTATGGTCAGGGAGATCTCCTCTGGTGGGGATGTGTGGGATTATCTCTTCCCCAGGTAGGTACTGGCAGGAGGTGCCCCACCCAGGCCTATCATGGAATGGAGTTCTCCTACTGCAACTAACGTCCAGCCTCTGCCTGGATTTGTCCCTCTCATTGTGCCCAACTGTGTGGGTCTGACATTCAAAGGATTGCACTGGGGAGGAGGGGGTTTGGGTCAGCCCCGGACTCACCACTGATCTCTTTGGAGTTCTTCCTTTTCTTTCCTGGCTACACCCTTTGTCATGCGGCTGGATCAGGGTAGGGGGTGGGGCGCCTGGAACTCAGCACTCATCAGGTCCCTCTGAAATTTGTGCCTTCAGGATATTCCCTCTGGGTCACAATCAATCCCTGCATAGTTGATCTGCCAGTCACAGAGGTGGGGTCTGTTGCTCCGTGGTGAACAAGTTGGAGCACTTTCTTGTCCCGCTTTCAAGATGGTGGTGGGGTACCTCTCTTGTCCTCTTTGTAGGACTTTGCCTCTGGACTCCCTCTGCTGAAGTGGTGAGGCAAAGCCAGGAGCTGGCAGTCTCTCTCCTGCTGCAATGGTGAGGGAGAGCTTGGGGTGATGGTTTCTCCCCGTGGCTTTTTCGCAGAAAAAACTTTTATCGGTTTTAAAAACATATAATGGCCCTTGGCTTCTGTGACCTGGGAACAGCCAGGGACGAAGCAGAAAAGCTGCAGCACTACTAGCTGCTGCACCAGGGGCGTGGCCACTTGCTCACCAGCCCCCACTTAGACAGTCTCTCCCAGCATTTTCTCCCCAGGGAGGGCTTGTTGATTTAAAAAAAAGAGCGAAAGAAAGAAAAAGAAAATGGCGCTCAGCTTCTGCGCCCCAGGAGTCGCTAGGGTCCAAGCCCAGATGCTGTGGCACCAGCAGCTGCACCAGGAGAGCCCTGGCCGCTAGCTCGCTGGCCCTCACTCAGTCAGCCACTCAAGCTCCCACTTGCTCACCAGCATGTACACCAGATTTTCCATGCACTCACTCACATGGGGACTCGCAGTGTCTGACTGGCTCGGCCACCATCTTCCCGAACGAGTCTTTTGCCCACTTTTTTTAGCAGGGTTGTTTGTTTTTGTCCTTTTGGCATATCTGAGTTACTTGTAGATCCTGAATGTTAGGCCTTTGTCAGATATACGGTTGGCAAATATTTTTTCCCATTCTGTGGGCTGTCTCCCCACTCTCTTGATGGTTTCTTTCTCTTTGCAGAAACTTTTCACTTTGATGAGGTCCCATTTGTCCATCTTATTTCTTATGGCATGAGCATTTGGGATTTTGATCAGGAATTGATTGCCTATTCCAATTTTCATAAGGGTGTCTCCTTCATTTTCTAAGATTCTTATCATTTGATGCTTTACGTTTAGATCTTTGATCCATTTAGAGTTGATTTTTATGTATGGTAATAGGTAGGGATCCTGTTTCAATCTTCTGCATGTGGTCAGCCAGTTTTTCTAAAGCACCATTTACTGAATAAGTTCACCCTTCCCCCAGTGGTTGGTGGAGACTCCCCAGTGGTTGGTGGAGGCTTTGTCGAAGTTGAGTTGGTTGAGAAATTGAGGTTTTGCTTCTGGAATCTCTATCCTATTCCATTGGTCTATATGCCTGTTCAATATTAGGCTGTTTTGATTATTGTAGCCTCATAGCAAAGTTTAAAGTCTGGGAGTGTGATACCTTCCACTTTGTTTCTAAGGATTGTTTTGGCTATTTGTGGTTGTTTATGTTTCCATATGAATTTCTGCATTGTTGTTTCTAGGTCTGAGGAGAATGAAGTTGGTAATTTAATAGGTATAGTGTTGACTCTGTAGATTGCCTTTGGTAGGATGGACATCTTAACAGTGTTGATTCTTCCAATCCATGAGCATGGAATATTTTTTCATTTGTTTGTATCTTCTTTGGTTTCGTTGAGCAGTGTTTTGTAGTTTTAATTGCAAAGGTCTTTCACTTCTCTGGTTAGAACGATGCTGAGATATTTCATTTTTTGGTGTGTGGCTACTATGAATGGGATTATGCTTTTTATTTGGTTCTCTGCCTGTTTGTTGTTGGTTTATAAGAATGTGACTATCTTTTGCATGTTTATTTTGTACACTGAGACTTTGTCAAACTCTTCTATCAGTGCAAGGAGGCTTTTGACAGATTCTCTTGGGTTTTCAAGGTATAGGATTATATCATCAGCAAAGAGGGATAACAACTTCCTCTTTTCCTATTTGGATGCCCCTAATTTCCTTCTCTTATCTGATTGCTTTAGCTAGGACTTCCAACATTATGTTGAATAGGTGGGGTGAGTGTGAGCAGCCTTGTCTTGTTCTGGTTTTCAGGGGAAATTCTTCCAGTTTCTGTCTGTTTAGCAATATGTTGACTGTGGGTTTATCATAGATGGCTCTTATTATTTTTAAGTATGTTCCCTCTATACCTATGTGTTCAAGCATGTTTATCAAGAAGGGATGCTGAATTTTATCAAAAGCTTTTTCTGCTTCTAATGATATAATCATGTGGTTCTTGTTTGTACATCTGTTGATGTATTTAATTATATTTATGGTCTTGGGAATGTTTAACCAGCCCTGCTTCTGAGAGATAAAGCCTGCTTGGTCATGGTGGATGATTTTTGAGATGTGTTGTTGGATTTGATTTACTATAATCTTGTTGAGAATTTTTGCATCCATATTCATCAGGGATATTGGCCTCTAGTTGTCTTTCTTTGTTGGATCTTTACCCGGTCTGGGTATCAGTATGATGTTAACTTCATAAAATGATTTGGGGAGAGTTCCATCTTCTCGATTGCCTGGAATACGTTTCAATAGGATTGGTCTCATTCTGTCACCCAGGCTGGAGTGTAGTGGTGTGCTCTTAGCTTAATGTAACCTTCAACTTTTGGGCTTAAGTGATCCTGTTGTCTCAACCTTCCAAGTAGCTGGGACTGCAGGCACACACTACCATTAAACAAAGTTTTTTTGTAGAGATGGGGGTCTCACTATGTTGACCAGGCTGGTCTCCAAATGATCTTCCCACCTCCACCTCCCAAAGTGTTGGAATTATAGGTGTGAGCCATTACACCTGGCTAATTTCCATTGTTTATAAATTACCCAGCCTAAGGTGTTTTGTTAGAGCAGCCTGAACAGACTAAGACAAAATTCAACTATGCAAATGTTCTCTTCTCAAGGATTCTGTGTATGTCTTTATTGCAGATTTATACATTCTCCGAAATGAGGATCTCTGTTGGAGTCTGTGAGGTGCTGTTCTAACAGAGTTTATTAGCTTCTTGAGGTGTATTAGAACATAAAAATATGTTGACAGAGCTCTAAAAATATAAACATTCAATTAAGGTCAGAATAACATATGTGTCTATACTCTACTTTGAGAAAAGACTAGAACTTTTGTAATGGGAGTAGATGGAACCCTTAAGTTAATGTTCTTTGAAAACCTGAGGGCTGGAAGCAGAGGCTAGGGTGTAGGTGGACAATAGCTATTTAAAAATTGCCACCATCTTTCTTTTTTCCTAGAGATGGAAGTCTAACAACTTCTGAGGGCAGATTGCTTCTTTAACAACCAAAGCAACACTTCAGTAGGCCTTCTGGTTATGTAAAGATAAAGGCAAGACTCTGTTCTGGAGCAGAAAGGTTTAATACAACCAGAAGCTAAATTGCTTCTGTTTAAAGTAAATGGCTTGCAGTAAACTGTGAAATTTATCTTCAGCTGGGTGGAATAGAAGAATATTTTGGTTGGAATGGGGACATAAGTTGTTTTTATTTTTCCCCTTGGAAGGAAACTTAAAGAAGGAGACTTGGGATGTGAGCTCTTGGTAGGGGATTTGGCAACAGGCTGCAGGTCAGGGACTGAGGAGAGAAGGTGATGCCCAGAGTTGGTGAGTCTTGGCCTGCGAACCTGGGGCAGCCGTATGTGACATTCGGGCTCATGGTATCTCCTCAGCGTTGTAATGACTTGTTATGGTGCCACCCCTCAGTGAGATTTTGTTTATTGTTCTTGCCTAGTTGCTGAGATAGCATTGACAAAGTGTTGGGTCAGGCAGCACTGATAAAGAATTTTCTGGAAACACAGGTCCAAAGAGTGAGTGAAGGGGCAGCCCATGCATGTTCTTTTTTTGTCGTTTGTGGAGACAGGATCTTTTGCTCCATTACTACTTCCATTCCTAGAGAGAAGATATTTTGTCTTCATCTCCATCTGGGGCTTGTCTCTCTAGTTCCTAATTTTCTGCTCATATCAACCTCTTCCTGGGGTGATTGGCAGTGGTAACATCCATCTCCTTCAGGGGAAGCCCATCTCCCACTTATATCAGTGGAGTTGGACTCGGAGACCCTGGTGAGAAAAATCATCTAGAGAGTGACACTCCTAAACAGATAGACTCTTCAAGTGGATAAACGCATTATTTGGTTGACTAGAAATAGCCTTTGTGCCATATATATATATATATTTTTTTGAGTTGGAGTCTCACTCTGTCGCCCAGACTGGAGTGCAGTGGCCGCTTTCGGCCACTGCAGCCTCAACCTGCTGGGCTCCATTGATCCTTCCGCCTCAGCTTTTTGCGTAGCCGGAATTACAGGCGCACGCTACCATGCCTGGCTAATTTTTTATTTATTGTAGAGATGAGGTCTCATCAAGTTGCCCAGGCAGGTCTCGAACCCGCAGGCTCAGGCAATTCACTCACCTCAGCCTCCCAAGGTGCGGGATTACAGGCTGGGCCACCAAGCCTGGCTGTGCCATATTTTTTACTGGGGAGTTGATCTATCTAGCCAAGGTCTTGAGAGCAATGAATTTCTCTTCCTCATCTGTCCAAGCCAGTGGGGGGCTTTTTCCCCCCCAGGCCTATCCAAGTCAATTGTTAAAGAGTTAGCCAGACCATTTGTATTCCATCCTGGCTTTATCTATAGTAAAGATGGTATTTTGTGCTCTGTCTCTGCCTCTGCCACTTTATTTATTAATCGGCTCAAGACTCAGGCAGGAAAAGAGGGAATCTATTTATTAAGCTCTCCCAACACCCCCTAGGTTCTGTCAATGACTTACTCTGTAAAGTGGAGCAAACTACTTTGTACCTCTATTTCTCCATCTATAAACTGGAGCTGTGGCAATGGCCATTGGACAAAGTTAAAAAAGAAGATGCTATACGTGATTGAAATATGTTAATTGCCAATCACACCCTGGTAATATCATAATCATTGTTTGGCAACATCTAAATCTTACCCGAGAACCTTGCTGCCTTGACACATTGGTTCATTTTGGCTGGTACCATATGCTCCCATCTGCTGTGTGCAGTATAATTGCTCTCAGTCATCAACATCGAGCACCCATGACTAATTTGTAGGGAAACACTTCAGCACTTTTGACCAAAGTCCAACTTTTCTGTCAGTTCATTCTTGTGGAAGAGAGCCAGGCACTCAGCTTGTCTCTTCCTCCCATCCTGGGGATCAGTCACAGTCAGGACTGCTACCCAGGTCTCGCTTTCCACGACCATCTAAGAGGACAGGCCTTCTATCTCTGTAAAAATAACTTTGCCTCAATCTCAGAATGAGATCACTTGTTGGATCTTCATCGCATCTGCATATGGTATGCTGTTTTCATTACTGACTGATCTAGGTTCAAATCCTAGCTCTATCTCTCAGTAGCTTGACCTTGGACCGACAACCTAAACTCCCTGAGATGACATTTCTTCATCTGTAATATGGGGCAGTTACCTACCTTTCAGGGAATTGTGAAGATTTAACTTAGCTGGGGTAACTAAAGTATTTAGCACACTGTACATGACTGACAGCACGTGCTTAATAAAGGGTAGTGATTACTTTCACGGGAGTGCCTGTTCTATGTTCACACAGCAATTATGAAGACTGACTAGTATTTTAACGGTCTCCACATGCATTACTAGCTCTCTGGAAGCATGTTCCTCAAATTATGGTTCTTGGAACAGCAGATGTATATGATCATCAGAGAAAACGTGTTACTAATAAAGCATCCTGCATACTATTCAGGTATGTGAGACTTACGCACCTTACCAGGGTTGGGTTAGCTGTTGATACAGCTAATATAGGCAGTGTCCTTGCTGAAGGAATCTCAGGAAAGCCAGGCTTGGTGGAGAATGCCACCTCTGGCCACACTGGCCTCTGCTTTAGGGCTTCTGGCACTTGCTTTTCTCGCTGCCTGGACTGCTCTGCTCCCGATGTCTGCATGGCTCTCTCCCTCACCTGCTCATCAGGACTCTGCTCCTCTCCTAGTGAGGCCCTCTTAGACCATTCTGTTTAAGATGACAACATTCCATCTCTCGCATCCTTCATCCCTGATGAATTTTTTCTCAGTAGCACTTACCACCAACTTTATGGTATGTATTTTCTTTTTTTAAAAAAATTGTTTGTCTTCTTCGGTGACATGTAAACTTATGAAGGTTGGATTTTGGTTTGTTTTGTCTCATGCCCTATTTCCAGTCCCTAGAATAGTTCCTGGCACACAACGGGAGCTCAATATGTATTTGTTGAATGAGTGGTAGCTTTACATGCTCTCTTTCTTATTTTTATAGAACCCTGCAAGCTGTTATTATTTGCATTTTAGAGATGAAGCAACTAAGACATGGAGAGATTAAGTAGCTATTCATAGGCATAGAAGCGAATGAATGGCAGAGATCGGATCTGAATTTGGCCTCTGATTTCTCCCTGAGCCCTGGGTTCATCTATAATGACCTGCCTGATGGAGTGTAGAGACAGCATTTGAAACTTACATGCCTGGTGCATCACAGAAAGCTATTTGGTCTTTTTCCCTGGTTCCTGGCACAGAGCTCCTAAACCCCTTGGGATTTCTTGTGCAATAAGGGTTATAGAGCATCTTTTGTTCTATTGCAGTGACTTTCGGCAGGCACCTAGATAGTTTCAGGATGGGGGCTGGTCACCAGAAAAATCAAGACTTGGTTAGAAACCTGGGACTTCTATCTGTATCCCTAACCTCCAGGGAAGTAAGAGGGAGTAGAGATTGAGGTAATCACTAATAGCCAATGATTTAATCAGTCATGACTACATAATGAAAATTCCATAAAATCCCCTAAACAACAGACTTCAGAGGGCTTCTGAGTGGGTAAGCACATCCATGTGCTGGGAGGGTGGCACACCCCAACCCCGCAAAGGACAGAAGGTCCCGTACTGGGGATCTTCTGGTCTTAGCCCTATGCACCTCTTCACTTGGATGTTTGTATCCTTCATAGTGAGTTCATAAAAACAAGTCGAGTGACTTCCTGAGTTCTGCGATCCATTTCAGCAAAGTATCAAAGCTGAAGAGGAGGTCGTGGGAACCCCTGATTTATAGTCAGTTGGTCAGAAGTACAGAAGTATTTGACACTGTGACTGTCATCTGAAGTGAAGGCAGTTTCTTGGGACTGTGTCCTTATACCTGTGGAGTCTGATGGTCACTCTGGGTAGTTAGTACCAGAATTGAATTGCACTGTAGGACAGCTAGTTGGTGTTGGAAAAGACTTCATGTATTTGGTGTCAGGAGAAAAAAAACTCAGTGATCAAGGTAAAACTGTGGATTCTCAGTCACACCTCCTCTGTTTTTCCTCAGTTCAATAAATGTCACCTCCACCATCCAGCTGTTCAAAACCATGAGAGCCATTCTCAGTTCCTTCCAGTCATTTATCTCCTCTGTCTGATCCATCAAAAGTCTGGTCACCTCCACTCTCTGATCCAGTCAACCTCCCCCACCCCCCACCAACACCGCCATCATTTTGCACCTGGATTGTTCCAGTAGTCTTCTAAATCAGTCTCTCTGCCTCCTCACTTGCCTCTATTAATTCTCCACATCACACAGCAAAGATGGCAAGAAGCTGTGTGCTGCCCATCCTGGGAACACAAGCAGGGATCCTACATTCTTGGTGGTTCTCAAATGTTCTTGACAGCATCCTTCACGGTGCTGCTTTCTCTGCAGAGACATCATCATTCCAGCTTCTAGCTTTGGCTGGCTTCTAACTTTAGGCTGCTGAGGAAATCTCCAGAACTTCTAGCCCAAATCGCCCTCTTTAGATAATCCTTGTCCATTATTAATTTAGGAGAATTCCATCTGCACAGAGCACCTTGATTATGCCTGCACTGTCACAAAGTGCAAAATAAATTCATATAAAATTATTATTCAGAAGCTAATTGTTTAATCTGCTATAAGTCGTTTTCTGGAGCTACAGCTGTTTGTGTTTTGCGTTTGTATTACAAAACCCTAAGGACTGAATGGTTTCAGACAGGCAGGCTGGAAGACCTTACCTTCTTGAACTGTAGGATTGAACAGGGACCATTCTGGGCTGCCAGTGGAATTGTATTCAAGACCGCAATCTGGCTGGTCCACATGCTGTCTGCCTCGAATAGGGAAGAGCAGATGAAAAGAACACAAAGGACAGCAGAAAGTTGCTGAATTCCTCCTGCAGGGTTTTTTCCACATGTGATCCTGCAAGCAACTAACCAATGCTAAGGCATGTGCTCTGGGCAGGGCACATGGAATGTTCTGGAGGTGACAAGTAGTAATGCCTTCCATCTGGAGAACACCTCACCTCTGTAGAGCCCTGCTGTTTTCAGAATGTCTTCTACACATTGTCACATTTGTGTCTTGCCACAACCCGGGCAGGTGGTGAGAGCAAAATTGATATTTCCATTCAAAGCTGCAGAAAGTTGTGGCTTAGAGAGTTGGGAATTTTTCCATGGTCACATAGATGGAGACAGTCTGAACTTGGACTTGAACACAGGTTTATGTCCTTTCTGTAATTCTAAGAATGGAAAAAAGATTTCTTTTCATGAGCCAACTTTGATTAGCAGTGGTTTCCTGGAGTAGTAAGTTCCAAAATGACTTGAGGCCATTCTGCAGGAAGGAATGTTATGATTGATTGGTGATGTCTGCCGCCAATTAGGAAGGAGCTATAGAAGCATATGGCTGCCTAGGTACTTCCCACCCTTCTCCACATACTGTATCATAATTCCTTTCTTTACATTCTCTCTCCCCCTTTTTTTGACAAAGGATTATAATAATAAGAAATACTACCTGTGAAACTTAAATATGCTACTATCTTCTGTCCTGATCTTGGGTACTTTTCTGTTCTGATTACGGTGACTTGGGCTATTGCTCATGTCCACATGCCTGAGACTTCTTTGATGAAGAAGTTTAATGTGTTTTCTTTCCTCTGAGAAAAACCATAGTGGTGACCAATCAGAATTATTTATGTGAAGGTGTGGGCCACATTGATCTGTGAGGCATTGCAATTGGATTCTTAGGTGCCAGTCTAAATACTGTGCAGATCTAACAAATAAGGTGAAAGTTGTAGGCACGTCTCTCCTTTGAAGTACACTGTGAGGAATTCTGGAGTACCGATTGCATAGATGTCATCAGCGGGTTCTTCTCTATTCACTCCTAAGTCTGCATGGAGAGGCATAGACTTAGAGCATTCTCCCATTTTAGCCGAGTCACTGAAAAAGTAAATTACAACTCTAGCAAAGCCACTTAAGAAGAAACCTGCATAAGAAGCTCTTCTCATGCCCCAGTGAGTTTCTTACAGTGGAATTCCATCAACTCTTCCATTCTATCTCTGGCTTTTGTTAGTCTGTGATCAACCAGTTGAAGTTCCCACTGTACTTTCTGGCTTTTACTTCTTTGCTTAGAAGTGCATCTCCTCCTACCATGTACTTTTTGTCCATGTGCTCTGTCTCCAAATGTTGACACCATCCCTTCATGAAGGCTATCCTAAGCACCCAACTGGATGGCCTTTATCCTTTGTTCGAACTGTACCTGTCATCCTCCTTGTCCCAGTATTTTGCGGCAAATTTTTTGTGTTCTGCCTTATATTATTGTTGTTGACTGAGTTCTCCCATCACCTTCTAGACTGTGAATTTTTTGAGGCAGGACTCTTGGACCATCTTTCCCTCCATTACTTAGTATAATGCCTAGGCCAGAGTAGAAGCATAAAAAGTGTTTGTTGAATGAATAGTGGCAAATCTAGCAATTCTTATTTCCTGTAGGCCTTTTATATGTGAAAGTACCCGTCCACAAGCCACTTGCATTGTAGGTAGTGGTTGGTCATTAAGCAAGAGTCTAGGCAAGGTATGGTAGCAGCTTAGACTGTGGATGGAAAGATGTAGATTGTTTTGACATGTAAATAGGAAGCAAAAATGCAGGACCTCATGATGAAATGAATATTCAGGCTGAGTAGAAGGATACATAAGGGGTGGCTTGAAAATTTCTGTTTTGTCCAGCTCAATTGAATGTAGTGCTTGTCACTGAGATGGGGAACTGAAAGACCAACTTTTTAAAAAGTGGGATGATCAAGAGTTTGACTTTGGGTTGAAACTTATATGGGGACCAGGGATGGAGGTCTGAACCAGGGGGTCATCAGTGTATAGATGATGTCCACAGTCATGGCCGTGAATAGAGTATAGAGTGAGGACAGCAGGTTGCTTGAGATCAAGCTTTGAGGAAAGCCCACAGTTAAAGGCCAGGAAAAGAAGTGAGCCGAGAAGGAATGTTAACATAGTAGGTAAATTAGAGGTCAGGGCACGTCGAGGGAAAAGAGGGTTAGGAGAGGTTAGGCTGTGATGAGGAGGAGAGGTAGTATTTGGTAAGGGAAAAGCAAATTGATGAAGGTTTTGTTTCCATTTTTATATAAGAGAGAAACTTAATAATGCTGACCTGTGGTTGAGAAGGTCAAAAAGGAAGTCAAAGATAATAAGCAGAGCAGTGGCCTGTGTGCAGACCCTGTGGAGGAAAGAGGGGATGAGTCCAGAACAGAATGACTGTCCTTTCCAGACAGGAGCAGGGGATATGTAGAGCTGTAGCAGGAATGAAGGTTTGACAGCAAGAGGTTGAGGGCTTTCCCATCTGGAGACTCCCTCTTCTTCTATGACATTGGAGTGTTTGCTGAGGGAAAGGGAGGTATTTAATGGAATCAGAGGTGAGAGGAGAAGAGATTTGAGACAGGTGTGTGGGAAGGGAAGGGATTGACTATACCATATAACACGAGGTTATGAGGTTGGGCTGGGGATCTGGTTGAGGTTCGACAGCTTGTAAAGGCAAACTCAGCCTAGCTGTGGAGTTTTCCCAGCAGCCCTTAGATGCTCAAGTACATTTTTTTTGTTGTTTTTTTAAGTCAGGATCTCACTCCGTGACAGCCCAGCTTGGAGTGCAGTAGCATGGTCACGACGATCACAACTCATGGCAACCTCAACTTCCTGGGATCAGGTGATCCTTCCACTTCAGCTAATTGTTTGATTTTTTTTTTTTTTTTTTTGTAGAGACAAGGCTTCACTATGTTTCCCAGGCTGGTCTTGAACTTCTGGACTTCAGCAATCTGCCTGCCTTGGCCTCCCAAAGTGCTGGGATTACAGTGTGCACCATCACGCCTGGCCTTCCAGGTAGTTTTGAAGAAAGGGCTAGTTGGCTTTATCTGGGCTGTAGATAAATGGAGAGGGATAAGGAGATGTAGGATATTTGAAAAAATACTATTTAAAATAATGACAATGGAATCATTATCATTGTTGGAGATGGAGGAAAGGGAAGACAGGCAGGAGATGACAGAGGGTAGTAAAGGGATGTCCTCATGGGGAAGGTAGAGGGTTGGATGGTAGATTTACCAGGGAGGTTGAAGAAAAGGTGTTATGGGATTATTTTAACCAGTCAGAAAAAAAGGATGGTGATTGAAGAGCTAGATGGCTGAAATACTGACTTCCGAGGCAAAGACATTTGGAGTGATGATCAGACCTTAGGTGGCAAATCATATGGCGAAAGCAGTGAGACTAGCATCAGAGACCTTGGGAGAATTTAGATCAAAGTGACTGTACGTATATAATAACTTAAATAGCATGTGTGGGGGGCACAGTTTATTTGAACAAGGTAATGGTGCTTTAACATTTTCTATCTTGCTGAAATATTTGTGATTTTGATCATCATAAGGTAACTAGAACCTTGCTTTAAACATCACCTGGCACCATGGCTCATGCCTGTCATCCCAGCACTTTGGGAGGCTGAGGCAGGAGGATCACTTGAGCCCAGAAATTTGAGACTAGTCTGAGCAACAAAAAATTTGACACCAGTCTGCACAGCACTATCTCTACAAAAATTTTAAAAATTAACCTGGCTTGGTGGCGTGTACCTGTAGTCCCAGCTACTTGGGAGACAGGCAGGAGGTTCACTTGAGTCCATGAGTTTGAAGCTGTAGTTGAGCCATGATTGTGCCACTGCACTCCAGCCTGGGTAACAGAGTGAAACCCTGTTGCAAAAACAAACAAACAAACAAATAAACAACACATAAATATATCTTACCTAGGTGAAGTTTGGCACGTAGGCGAATTCTGGAATTTTTCCCCATAGTTGGTTTTCTTTTTCACTTGGGAAAAATTCCCACCTTCTCACATTACCTTTACTATTTTTGGGGACCTTGGAGAGAACACCACCGGCTATTGTTTCTGAAACCTTTTCTGAACCTCCAGGCTGTGGTGGACCCCTACAAACAGCGCCACAGCTTCTTGTGAGAGCGAGCTGATTTCAGCAGTCAAGACTTCTTCTCAAGTTAGTCCCAGGGAGAAGACTGCCTTACCTTGATGCATTCTGCATCTGAATTCAGCTTCATAGGTGGAGGACAGTTTATGGTCCTAGGTCGTAAATTGCTCCATTTGCAAGATATGAAGGAACTAAGAGAAGACAAGTTTGGGTCCTATGTGCCTGGGATACTCTGAAAAGCTCACTTTCGAGAAGGCAAACCTTCTTGACCTTGACTTAGTTGCTGGTAAGCTTGAGTACTTACCACGGGTCTTGTCCTCTTTGGCATCTTGTCATGAGCAATATTAAAAGATAATTTTCAAAACAGTAAAATCATGACTCTTATCCAGCTATAAAAAATGAAGACACATGCCAAGTGCAGTGACTGAAGCCCGTAATCCCAGCACTTTGGGAGGCCGAGGCAAGAGGATTGCCTGAGTCCAGGGGTTCAAGAGCCGCCTGGGCAACTTGGTGAGACCCCCGTCTCTACAATAAATCAAAAAATTAGCTGGGTGTGGTGGTACGCGCCTGTAGTTCCAGCTACTTGGAAGACTGAGGAGGAAGTAGTGCCACTGCACTCCAGCCTGGGTGACAGAGTGAGACTCTGACTCAAAAAAAAAAAAGAACTTTCAAAGGAAAAATTTTCAAAAGCACAAATTATATGGAGTAAAACTGATATGAACATGCAAATAAAGGCAAAACTTTTTTCCACAGAGTTGGGAGGGAAGTCGTTTGAACTTCTTTTTACTGGATAGGACAGAATTCACCTCTTTATAGACAAGGATTAGTTTGCATTGCTATTAGTTATCTACAACTAAGAGTTGAAGAGTAGCTTCCATAGTCTCAGAATCAGATAATACAAGAGTGAGTTATAGATATTGCATAATTTCCCACTGAGCACAAATTCTTCCCTATAGCAAGAAGAGCTTCTCTCTCCTGATGCCCTTTTTCAAGTTCTACTAGTTTCTTACAGAATTGTTAATTTGAATTGTTACCTTTTTGCCAATGATCTTCTCAGCTAGATAATAACACTGTGGATAAGACCAAAGATGTGTACTTTTCAGGTCTTTAAAACCATAGGAGTAGGGAACATGATGATGTATTAACTCAAACATTACGTTTTTTCTTTAACTTTATTACTTTGGTATTGTGGGAGTGGAAGAAAGTTTGTGCGGGGTGGTAGTGGTTGGGGAAGGATGTGTTATGACTGAATAACGAGAAAGAGACATGCCAGCAAGCCGAGTCTAATTAATTATGAGTCCTTTATTAACACACGGGTCAAGAGCAGGCAAACGCCAGAAAAACTCTTGACAGACTAGTACGGTTTGTGACAAGCTTTTATAGGTAAAATTTGCAGTGTTGGCTACATAACAATTTAGTGATCATGGCAACCATTAACTAACACCTTGGCAGCCAAAATGGGAACTTTTGATTGTTAGGGAGTTTTGATTAATTTCATGTCCCAGGTATAGCTGGTGCCCAGAAAGTCCCTGGAGTTCTGCCAGCAAGATATAGTTTAAGGTAGTTACATAGAGACAAAGTAGAAGAATCATTGCACAATGGAGTTACCTTGGTTAGGTCACTAACAAAATATTAGAACAAAATATGAAAGTGTAACAATGGGATTTTGCAAAGGGTAACATTTGATTTCAGTTAACAAAGCATACAATTACATGGAACTTATGTAACAGTTGGCAAGAAACAGCATAAAGAGGACAAAGCTGGGGGTCTGTGGTCATGGGAACGATACTGTAATCACACGTAGGCATTGAGGAGTGATTCTTAGGTCAGGCAGGCAACTAAGATGGAAACTTTAAACAAAATGGAGTAAACTGGTTGATACTATTATTTTGCTAGCAATTTGATTTTATTAACTGATTTAGCTCATTTCAGATGTATAGAAGAAGAGAAATAAGTTCTTCGTAAAGAAAGATGGGATTTGAGGTAGTGGAAGGATCGCCTGGGTATGGCTTTATTCTACTTCATATAGTAAAGGTAATGTGAGTATGTGGTGATTGGTAGCTGAGCATGGGCTCTCGTGCCTGCGTTGGGAACTCCTGCAGCAGTGATTATCCCAAGCACTTCACAAGCCCAGTGCCTCACAAGCATGCCCCCTCCTATGAAGAAGGGCCCATCAATACACATTCTGAAAAGGGCAGCAGCCCACAAAGGTTTAGTTTAATGGGCAGTTTACCTGGATCTGTTAACTCCTCTCTAACTCACCTAACCGAGCCCAGAGAGGTACAATCAGTGGTTCTCAAGCCAGGCTGCACAGTAGGATCACCCGGGGAGCTTTGAAAAATACCACGAGAATCAGATTGAATGGGTCTGGGTGGACCTGGGCCTCAGTATTTCAAAGAAATTCCCTACTTGCACCGGGCTCGGTGGCTCAGCCTGTAATCCCACGCATTTGGGAGGCTGAGGTGAGTGGATTGCCTGAGCCCGCGGGTTCGAGACCCGCCTGGGCAGGCGAGACCTCATCTCTACAATAAATCAAAAAATCAGCCGGGCGTGATAGCACGCGCCTGTAATTCCGGCTACTCAGAAGGCTGAGGCAGAAGGATCGCCGGAGCCCAGCAGGTCGAGGCTGCGGTGGCCGGGAGCGGTCACTGCACTCCAGTCTGGGCGACAGAGTGAGACTCAACTCAAAAAAAAAAAAAAAAATTCCCTACTTGATTGTAATATGCAGTGAGGAATGATTTAAGCGGTGTTTCTCAGACATATTTGTCGGTTTGAATCACCGTAGAGTGCCTGTTAAAAGTACCCATTCCCAGGACCTTTCTTGGTGGCTTGGATTTGGCAGGGGTGGGATCTAGAAGTTCATGTTTGACAGGAATCTCAGATAAGTAAGCTCTATGCTGATGAGATGCTAACAGGATGAAACTTCAGAGGCCTTGGGTTTTGGCTCACAGAGCAGTCTTTGAAACTTTGCTGCTTCTTTGCTGACAATAGGTTTTGAAGCATGGCCTTTGTTAAGTTTATGAAATTTATATTTGGAGATGGCATTGATACAGATCACTTTTGTAGTTTTGGTACATCCTGAGTGGCATGTGAAAGAAAAACTTTCTAGATGCCGGGCTGTGATAGGTAGGAAAACAGCTCCCCGAAAGATAGCCACATCCTAATCTCTGGAACCTGTAACTGTTACTTTATTTGGAAAAAACGGTTTTTGCAGATGTGATTTAAATTGAAGATCTTGTGATGAGATTATTTTGGATTAACCGGGTGGGCCCTAAATACCATCACAAACGTCTTTATAAGAGACAGAACAGAGGGAGATCTTACATGCTCCGAGAAGAGAAGGTCATGTGAAGATGCCGATGTAGATGGGCCATAAACCGAGGACTCCAGCTGCCCGAGTAGCTGGAGGAGCACGAAATAGAGTGGAGGGAATGTGGTCATGCCCAATAAAGCAGATTTTGAACATCTGCCTTCCAGAACAGTGAGGAACTAAATTTCTGTTGCTACTGAGGTAATGTGTTACAGCGGCCACAGGAAACTCATCAGGGCCTCTCAAACTTCATCGTCTATAGGAATCCCCTAGGGAACGGGGTGCAACTGGGATTCTTATACAGTGGGTGGTGCCCTAGAGGCGGCTGCATTTCTAACCAGGCTCCCGGGTGACGCTGATGGTGTGGGTTCATGGGCCACGCTTTGGGGAGCACGGTTAGAAAGGTAAACACACAGCAGAGATGGGCATACATGCTTACTAAACAGAGAAATCAGGCCAATTTATGTAAGTTTTTTTTCTGGAGTTCGAGTCTCACTCAGTCGCTCAGACTGGAGTGCAGTGGCCGCTCCCGGCCACCGCAGCCTCGACCTGCTGGGCTCCGGCGATCCTTCTGCCTCAGCCTTACGAGTTGCCGGAATTACAGGCACGTGCTACCATGCCTGGCTGATTTTTTTATTTATTGTAGAGATGAAGTCTCACCAAGTTGCCCAGGTGGGTCTCGAACCCACAGGCTCAGGCAATCCACTCACCTCAGCCTCCCAAAGGCGCGGGATTACAGGCTGAGCCACCGAGCCTGGCTTATGTCAGTTTTTAAAGCCCATTCTTTCACGTATAGCTCCTCCAATCAGGTCGTATTTCCACTGAAAATGGGATGATCAGAATTCAGGCAGCTGCCCAGGTAATTCAGATAAAAATCAATTAGACAATGGCCTCATTTCCCACTGCAGCAGCTGAGACCTGGCTAAAAATGGTGTGTGGCCATTTTAAAGTAACAAGGCATAGTTGCTTCAGCAGTCACATCTGTAACTTGCCATTGTTTTCTGAGAGTGGATATTTCTGTACCAATTGAGAATGAATGTGGGTGCAGAGGATTCATTTAATTGTAAAAGATAAAAAAGCTGAGAATTAAAAAGAAACCCCACACCGTGGCAAATTCTCATGCTAGGTATTGGTGAAGGTTTAGGCTCTGTGGCCTGGGACTGATCTAGCAACAAAGTTGAGTTTAGCATTGGCCTGAGGTAGTTTTTAATTTGGTGTCTGTCTTCTACTTAGAGTATTGTGGTGCCAAACAGCAAAAGAGGAAGAACTCAGTTAAAGGCAGACTCCTTAGATAGTGGACAAGGGCAAATTAAGAGTGAATGATGTAACACGGGGTGATACAGAAATAGGGCTGCTATAACAAAATACCTTAGACTGGGTCATTTGTAAATAGCGTGAGTTTCTTCACAGTCTGGAGGCTGGAAAGTCCGAGATCAAGGAGCCAACAGACTCGGTGTCTGGTGAGGACTCACTTTGGGCTTCAAAATGGTGCCCTGTTGCTGCGTCCTCACATGATGGATGAAAGAAACAGCTTTCTTCAGCCTCTTTTATAAGGGCACTCATCACATTCATTGGAGTTCTGCCCTTGGACTTGATCACCTCCTAAAGGCCCCATCTCTTAATACTATCATATTGGCGATTAGGTTTCAAGATAGACATTTTTCATTTGGGGGAGACACGTCAGAGGCAGCCCCAGTCTTTTTGAAGGTGACACTGTTTTTAGAAAGGTGATTTTGGGCTCTGTCTTTTCTTTATAGTTGTTCTCCAGAAAACCTTGAGGGTGCTGGATGGCATTTTATGATTGTGGCAAAATGTATATACTATGGTATTGTGGCAAAATACACATACCATAGCATTTACCATTTTTAAGTGTACAGTTCAGTGGCATTAGGTACACTCACACTGCTATGCAACCGTTACCACTATCCATTTCTAGAACTTTTTCATCATCCCAAGCAGAAACTCTATATCCATTTAAAAAATATTTCTATTTTCCCCTCTCCCCAGTGCCTGGTAGCCACTATTTTACTTTTTGTCTCAATGAATTTGCCTATTCCAGGAACTCATATAAGTGGAATCCCACTATATTTGTCTTTTGGGTCTGGCCTGTTTCACTTAGCAAAATGTCCTTAAGATTTGTCTGTGTTGTATCATATGTCATAATTTCATTCCTTTCTTTGAATATTTTGTTGTATGTGTATATTACGTTTTGTTTATTCCTCTTCTGATGGACATTGGAACTGTTTCCACCTTTGCCTATTACAAATAAACATTTTATCTTTTTATGATAAAATTATGGTAAAAATGTTTTTAAGAATGCCATGCTTTATCTTCAAGATAATGGAAGATATTTGCTTGAAAGCTAGGTCAGGAATCATTACACTAGGACAAAGTAGCTTCTTTAATATGCATTATGCTTGGTTCCTCAAGTATGACTGAGTTTTGCCAGCAACAGGAGCTAGGAGTAGATATTTAGAGGTGGAGAAAGACAAATAGTTATAGGCAAAATTTCTTAAACAATAGCCACTGGGCTGCTGCCCTGGACCTGTGCTTTAGGGGGTCCATTCTGGTCCTCCTCTGACACTTCCCTCCACAGGACTCAATGGCTGTGTCCACCTAGAGCATGACCTTCTTCTCAGATACTTTGTGGTATCTGAGACCCCAAATCCTCAGCCCCCAGGGGACCTGAGCTCACTTCTACGACCTCTTTTCCATGGATGGCCCATGCTGCTGGTGTCTGCATGCCTGGAATGAGGACTGAGGGTGGCCAAGTCCCACCTTCTTTGCTATTTGGTGGGGGAGGGTGGTGCCTGTGAGACAGAGTCCTGAATGGGAAGAGACAGGGCATGAGCCTCACCATAGGTTTCCAGCGATGCTGCCAATACTTGAAGCTGCTTCAGGTCTTGCAGAGACTCAGAACATTTGCTAGAATACGAGGACTGACAACTAAGTTTGCGAACTTCCTACCATGTGCACACGTTGGCAACACTGTACAAACATCTCAGTAAGGTTTCATAATCTTGGTATGTCAATATCTCACAGCTGTGTTCGTGTCGATATGTGGCGGTATCTTGATGAGTGGCATTCATTATTGTAGTTGCATGTTTTTGTGTGCCATCGTGAGAATGTTGGAGCTTGAATTAGAGCAACGAACAAACATTAAATTCTTGTTAAACTTGGCCAGAGTAGATGTGAAATCAGGGACATGCTAGTCCAACTTTATGGGGATAATGGCATGAAGAAAATAGCAGTGTATAAACAGACTAACATTTTTCTGAGGGGAAAGTCACTAATGAAGAAAGGTCAGGATGACTAGTAATGAGCAGAACTGACGAAAACATGGAAAAATTCATTAAATTGTGCCTCAAACTCATTGGCTGACTGTGAGAAATATAGCAGATCAAATAAACGTTGATAGAGAAACAGGAAGATCTTAACTGAAAATCTTGACTTGCGTAAGGTGTGTGCAAAAATGGTCCTGAAGGAACTGTTGCATCACGACAATGTACCGGCTCACACAGCACCATCTATGAGGGAGTTTTTAGCCAGTAAACCAATAACTGATTTGGCCCCCAGTGACTTTTTTCTTTACTTGAAGATGAAGGAAATATTGAAAGGAAGACATTTTGATGACATTCAGGACATCAAGGTAATACAACAGCTTTGATGGCCATTCCAGAAAAAGAGTTCCAAAATTGCTTTGACAGGTGGACTACGTGCTGGCATTGGTGCATAGCTTTCCAAGAGGAGTACTTCGAAGGTGACTGTAGTGATATTCAGCAATGAGGTATGTAGCACTTTTTCTAGGATATACTTGCTAACTTAATTGTCAGACCTTGTATTGAATATAGTAGGTGAATACGATTTTGAAGAGACACGATTGTCAAGTAACTACTCTATATCCTTTCTGCTCTTTTTTTTTTTCTTTCCAGAACTTCTTCCTACTGTACTCCTCATTTCACACCCCCCCCACACACATATGCTTTAGAGGAAATGTTCCATGCTCATCTCATTTGACAGATGAGAAAATCAGGGATCACAGAGGAAGGTATACAAGTCTTCTGAGTGGTCATGGCAGAGGTGGGGTTTGACATCTGCAGTTCCTCATTCCTGCCCACACCCAGGTGGAGACTCCCCATCCAAGTTCCTGTGATGTGATGATTTAAAGGCCTAGTGGCAAATTTGAGGCCCGCTATCTTGGAATGAAGCATCAAGAGACGTGGGTCCCAAAGTGGCCTAGTTTCTAATTAGCAGTTGGAATTTGGTAAGGGGCCAACCTTTTTGAACCACAGTCTTCTCATTATTTTAAATGAGGATAGTCCTACCTGCTCCACTCGCCATCTGCCCACACATCTGTTCTTTCAAATCAAATGGTTTGAAACATATGAAATGCCACATACATGCAAGATGTTAAGGGGGATGTGAGCAATGTTGGAGGGTAAGTTTGGAAATACTGTACCGATTGCACAGGAAGAGGGGGAGAGGGAGGTTCTGACCTACTTCTATGCGTGCTCATCTCTCTCCGTCCTTCCCCTCCTCTTTCCATCCTTTCTGTCATCTCTGTAGGGGACAGGGGAGGGTTTTGTATGGGAGGCACCTGGACTGAATGGGAGCAGAATGAGCCTGTGCTAAGAAGTCTGGCTGAACCAGGGAAGGCTGATAAGACAGCCTGACAAATTCATCTTGATGTCTCAATCCACTGCTGGGGTGCCACAGGCAACAGGCCTGGTGATTGTCAGTGGCATTCCAGCTGCCGTCAGGGCCCGAGGCACAGCGACAAAATGGAATAAGTTTGTATGTAATGGCCTTCTGCGTGGAGTTCAGGATCCTTGTCCTTCCTCTACGCTCTTCTGTTTTCTTTCCCCTGACCCTGCCCTGACTTGCAGCCACCTAGCTGCTGTGCTCTGATGTCCAACGCGCCTCCTTGCCATCTGCCTCCTGCCTAAAAAGGTTTTAAAAATAACCCTGCTTTTCTGCATCATAATCACGACACGGAAATCTCAAACTCTGCAAAGTACTGATCTGACTTAAATAGTTTATACAAAGGTGGGAATTGATATGCTTAGCATGAGGGTGATTTGCCTTTTTAATAAGAGATTGTTGCCACAATTGAATCTCTTATTGATATATTAATATGGAAGAAAACTTTTTCTTTTTTAAGTCAGGGTCTTACTCTGTCACCCAGGCTGGAAGGCAGTGGCATGATCATGGCTCACCGTAGCCTCAACCTCCCATACTCAAGAAATCCTCCTGTCTTATCCTCCTGAATAGCTGGGACTACAGTTACATGCCACCAAGCCAGGATAGTTTTTCAATTTTTTTGTAGAGATGGGGGTTTCTTTTGGTTGCCCAGGTTAGGTCTTGAACTCCTGGGCTTGAGTGATTCTCTCACCTTGGCCTCGCTAAGTGTTGGGATTACAGGTGTGAGCCACTGCAACTGCCTGGGAGAAACCAATCTTTTAGCAGAGAGTTTCTTTGTCCTTCCCTTGTTCCTACCCACATCTAACCTAACAGGGAGTGCAGAGCATCTAGTGGCAAGCTTCCCTTATTCACATATGAGGCACTTGACACACGTCATCTCGGCTCTTCTTCATGTGATCCTGTGAAAGTATTAGCCACATCTTGCAAACGAGGAAACTGAGGCCCAGAGAGGTCAAGAAATTTGCCCAAGTCACACAGCTTGTAAGAGGTAGTGCTGGATTCAAGCTCAGTTTTGTCCCATATTTTCAGAGGTAGCTCAGCTCCAAGAGAAGGGTCAGAACCCAGAGTTAGTTCTCAGTTCTAGTTCACGCAGTGGTAGAATTGGTACAAGATGGGTCTGGTGGTGATGGCTGGGGGCAATTGTGGAGCCCTTGTGTATTGGGTGAAGCAGGGACACTTGGCTTCATGGTCTAGAATAAGTAGATTATAAGTAGTTGGTGGACTATCCACATCTTTTCCTCCAGGATCTAATGCCCTGCATCTGGCAGGAGTCGATGACACCTCTCCATCTTCCTTTGATTGTTATTGTGGGTCCCAGGCCTGGCGTTCCTTATAGGCAACATAGCTGTCTTGGGAAGGAGGTGTGACTAGGGAGAGGAGAACAATGCAGGGAGTAGGAAAAAGGGAAGAAAGAAGAAAAATTATTTTTGAGTTGGAGTCTCACTCTGTTGCCCAGATTGGAGTGCAGTGTCATAGACTTGACCGGTTGGGCTCTAGCGATCCTTCCACCTCAGCCTTCCAAGTAGCTGGAACTACAGGTGCATGCCATGGCACCTGGCTAATTTTTTGATTTATTGTAGAGATGAGGTCTTGCCAAGTTGCCCAGGCTGGTCTCGAACCCGTGGGTTCAGGCAATCTTCTCACCTTGGCCTCCCAATGTGCTGGGATTATAGGTGTGAGCCATTGCGCTTGGCCTAGAAAGAAGAAATACTATTCATCAAAAACAGAGTTTCCTGGGACTCCAGTTGGATTCTGATGGCGAAAACAAACTGCTTCTTTGCCATCTGGCACTGATATCTTCCTTTTTAATAATTTCTAAGGGAAGAGACACCTGAAAATTGAGTTAAATAACGAACAATTGATAGATTTCATGTATGTTTAGGGCTTTCGACAGTCACTGTCTGTTAGGGTCCCAAAGGTCAAGGAAGGGAAGTTGAAAAACTAATAATAACCAAAGAGTGACAATTCAGTCATTTTTTCCCCCTGACATTTTAATTGTTGCTGTTACTTTGACTTGCCCTCCCAAGCCTCTCGGTGAGCAAGGACGCACACGGGGAGGGCTGGATGAGCCTGTGTGAGGTGTGATGTGTGATGAGACGCCTGTTCAGACGTTGGGAGCAGCATCTGTAATCGACTTCCTGTGTGCGTCAGTCCTCATTTCTTGCTCTGTCCCGTGCTAATGAACATGTTATTTTTGTATTACATAAAATTGCCTTCTAATCATCCCTACCTTCTCATCTATTTCACAGCAACCCTGAATAAACTGAAATTCCTTTGGCAATCAGGTTTCTCAGTTTGATTTCTTGCATTCTTTCCTTGTGCCTTGATTTTACTCACCTTTTTTTTTTTTTAGAAACTGTACCCCTCTTTTCAACTCTTGTGGTTCATCTACATAATAACATTCGCTGTTGATTGAATTCCTCCTGTGTGCCAGGTGTTTTATCTATGGAATTTCTAGTCTCATAATTCCTCCATAACAACAGTATTTTCTCTATTTTACAGATGTGGAAAATTGAGGCTTGGAGTAAAATGGACTTGTTGAAGTCCATCCAGGTGGCCAGCGACTGAGCTGGGATATGAATCCAGGCTCTAAGCCCACGCTTATTTCTGAAATGTATGCTTGCTCCCAGTACCATTGGGCCTGGGGGAGGTGATGGTTGTGTGTTCACGGTATTGAGATTGGCCCCCGAGGACCTGCATCTGTTTATACTCTCCCATGAAACCATGGAAAAGACAAACAAACAAACAAAAGCCTCTGGGTTACCAGACAGCTCAGGTGGGTGACATCGCTCATGGAAATGTTTCTGGCCATTGTTTAGGACAATTTGAATCCCTCTTTCCCCGCAAAGCCAAGCCAGTTTTTTACGTACCAGCTGCACAATCTGGCCCTCATCATAATTGGGGTGGGGACAGAGGAGTTCTTATCTTCTCACTGGGAAGTCTTACCTTTTCAAATGCAGGTGTTTGGTTGGAGGTTTGTGGCTGGGAAACATCAAGTCAGAAAAGAAAAATTGAATCAATGAAAATGAAATGAACTTTTTGTGACAAAGTCTGTTTTCTTCTGTCAACAACATTTGCTATGCCAGAATGCTTCCTTAGTAGTTTATTTCCATTTCAAGAAATAGCTGAAAAAGATAGTTAACATTTACTGTACAGAATGGCATGTTCACATAATCCTCACTATGACACTGTGAGGGGGCCTATTTTTAACAGTGTTAATGTGAGACCCCGAGATGGTAAAATAACTTGACCAACCTCACCCATCTATAGACCTCCAGAATGCCAGTTCAAGCCTGGATAACTTCAATCCCTTTCCACCAGGGCATGTGGCCTGGCAAGAGCCAATGAAGGATTCTACCTGAGGGCAGAGCAAAGATGGCAGGTGTTGCTGGTTGGACAACTTCAGGAAATTGTGTGAGGACCTGATAGATGCTGGAGCTGTTGTTAGAGAAGGAGGATGAGGCAAGGATGAGCCAATAGAAACTACCACAGTACTATCAGGGAGCCTCCACTGAGTGCTTATGTGGTCCCCAGCTTTTGGGAAGTTCATTATTGTATTTTATCCTCTTGCCCAGCCTGTGAGTAGAAAGTCTTGCCTCATCTTACAGGAGAAGCAACTGAGATGCAGAGAGGCTGATATTTATTCCAGACCAAAGAGCTAGGCAGTGAGAAAGCCAGACTGGTGTGAGTCTAAAGTTCATGTTTTTGACTAGTGTGTATGATGCCTGGACAGAATGTTTTTATTTTTCATGTATCAGCTCACCCCCACTCCCAGACTGCAGTGGAAAGGAGCATTGTGGCATTTTCTAATTAATATCTTAATCCTTCACTCTGAGTAGAAAAAGGACAAAGGTGAGTGGTTGTGATCTTACACTAAAATAGAGATTCTTAACCTGGGGTCCTTGGATGCCAAGAGATGGATAGAATCCAAGGAAACCTGTGAACTTGGATGAGAAAAAAATTCCTCTTTATTTTCTCTAACTGAAATGTAGCATTTCCTTCCTTTCCTATTATTAATAGAGTAATATTAGAAGCACCTAAGACTTTGTCACCCATAAGAGTTGCAAGTGTTTTCATATCACATTATAGTTTGACAGATATATCACGGTATCATATACCCTCACCACTACTGCAAAATGAGGGAAGTTGTTAGAATCATTGCTGGAGCCTGTTATTTAATACATTAATAAAAAGGGCTGTATTACCATCCGACAATTTTAAGAAAAAAATTACTGACTGTAATTACATATAATTAATCAGTTTCCTTTGTAATCCTGTGAGTTTTATTTTATGCATTAGAAACATTATTTTGAGAAGCATTAATGCGTATCACAGACTTCCATTGCTCAGGAATGACTAAGACCCTGCACAGAAGCCGCCGGGGTCTAAGATGATTCACACTCCCTAGGGGAGCTTTAGAGTAGAGTGTGTCTGTGTCCTTTAGGAAGGCAGGTGAGGCACAAAGGAGGGAAGGGATGGTATTTAATGGATCCACCCATCCATTCATCCATCCATCCATCCACCCATCCATCCATCCATCCGTCCGTCCACAAAGACTTATTGAGGGCCTCTGTATGCCAGGCACTGTGCTAGATTCTGGGGTTTCTGCCTCATGAGGTTTATGTTCTAATGGAGAATGACAGCTCTTAAACTACAAATATGAATAAATAATGGATGTTGGAGAACTGAGCAATGAGAAAATGCCTCCTGGGGAAGGAATGGAAGTTTGAGGCAGAGGATACAGCAAGTACAGAGAGACAGCTTTTCTGAGATAGGAAAGAGAGAGAGGCTGTTAGGAATTTTGAGGTGCTAGAGCTGTGTTGTCCAACATGGCAATCACTAGCCACATGTGCCCACTGAGCACTTGGATCATGGCTGGGCCAATTGAGATATGTATGAGGAGAAAATTTATGTTGGATTTTGAAGACAATACAAGAAAAGAATGCAGAAGATCTTATTAATAACTTTTAAATACCGACTATATGTTGATACCGACTATATGTTGATGTTTTATATAGTAGATTAAATTAAATATGCTATTGATGTAATTTTATTTCCTCTTCAAATTTTTTTATTTTTTAAAATTAAAATATAGTTGTACATCTTCATGGAGTACGCATTGGTGTTTCAATGCCTATAATCTATAGTGATTATATCAAAATAATGATATCCATCATCTCAAATATTTATCATTTCTTTGTTTGGGGAATGTTTAATATTCTCCTTCTAGTTATTTGAAACCATATAAGATATTATTGTTAACTCTAGTGATGCTACAGTGGTATAGAACTCTGGAACCTTCTCTTATCTGGCTGTAATGCTGTATCCTTTAACAAATCTCTCCCTGTTCCTCCTTCCTCCTACCTTTTTTAGCTTCTAGTATCCTCTGTTCTAATTTTTTCTTCTATGAAATCAACTTTTTAAAGCTTATGCATATGAGTGAGAACAAGTGATGTTTCCCTTTCTGTTCTTGTCTTATTTCACTTAACATAATGGCCTCCATTTCCACCTATGTTGCCATCAATGTCAAGATTTCATTCTTTATTTTCAAGGCTGAATAATGTTCTATTTTGTGTGTGTGTGCATGTATTATATATATATATATATATAGTTATATAATATATATGTGTGCATATATATAGCTAACTTTTTAAAATCCATTCATCTGTTGTTGGATACCCAGGTTGATTCCATATCTTAGCTATTGTGAATAGTACTTCAATAAACATGGGGATGCAGATGTTGCTTCAATAAAATGATTTGCTTTTATTTGAATAAATTCCCAGAGTGGAACTGCTAGATCGTATTGTAATTCTAATTTTAGTTTTTTTGGACGAATTTCCATACCGTTCTCAGTAGTGGTTATACAAGTTTACATTCCCACCAACAATGTAAAAGAGTTCCTTGTTCTCTATATCCTTATTTTTGTCTTTTTGATATTAACCATCACCTATGGTTTTGATTTGCATTTTCCTGGTGACCAGTGTTGTTGAGAATTTTTACATTTATTTGTTGGGCATTTGTATGTCTTCTGTTGAGAAATGTCTGTTCAGATCAGTTGCCCATTTTAAAATTGGATTTTTTTTTTTTTGCTGTTGAAATGCTTGGAAAAAAAAAAGAAATGCTTGAGTACCTTGTATATTCTGTTTATTCATTCCTTGTTGGATAAGTAGTTTTCAAATATTTTTTCTCATTCTGTAGGTTGTCTTTTCATCTGTTGATTATTTCATCTGCTGTGCAGAAGCTTTTTAGTTTGAGATCTCATTTTATTTTTGCTTTCATTACCTGTGCTTTTGAGATCCTATTCACAAAATATTTCCCAGACTAATGTCCTGAATAATAATAATAATAAATAATAATATTATTTTGAATTTCTGGCATTTCATATATTTCCCTATTTTTTCTTCTAGTAGATTTATCGTTTCTGGCCTTACATTTAGATGTTTGACCAATTTTGAGTTGATTTTTGAATAAGATGAGCAGTAAGTGGGGTTAGTTTCATTATTTTGCATATGAATATCCAGTTTTCCCAGCATTATTTACTGACGAGACTGTCTTTTCCCCAATGAGTGTTCTTGACATCTAGGTCAACAAATCAGTTGGCTGTAGATATGTGGATTAATTTCTGTGTTCTTTATTCTGTTCCATTGGTCTGTGTCTTTTTTAGGCCAATATCATTCTGTTTTTGTTATTACAGCTTTGTAGTATACTTTGAGGTCTGGTACTGCGATACCTCTAGCTTTGTTCTTTTTACTCAGGATTGCTTGGCTATTCAGGGTCTTTTGGTATTTACAAATTTTAAGATTTTCTATTACTGTGGACAATGTCATTGGTATTTTGATAGAGATTGCATTGAATTTGTAGGTTGCTTTGGGCAGTATTGTCATTTTAGCAATACTAATTTTTCTAGACCATGAGCATGGCATGTTTTTCCATTTGTTTCTATCTCTTTGAATTTCTTTCATCAGTATTGTATATCTTTTTTTTTTTTAAGAGATTTTTCACTTTCTTGCTTAAACCTAGGAATTTTATTTTATTTCATTTTATTTTTAGTGATTGTAAATGGGATTGTCTTTATGATTTCTTTTTCAGTCAATTTATTGTTCATGTATATAAATGTTACTGATCTTTGTATATTAATTTTGTATTCTGAAACTGCACTGAATTTATTTATCAGTTCTAAGAGGTTTTTTTTTTTTGTAGCATCTTACTTCCCAAGACTCGGGAAATTTTTTTGCTATGATTTTATTAAATATGTTTCCCTTATCTTTCTCATCTCTTGTCCTTTTGGACTGTCCACAATATAAATATTTATTTGCTTAATAGTGTCCCATAAATCTTGTAAGTTTTCTTTTTCTTTTCTTTTTTTTTGAGTTGGGGTCTCACTCTGTTGCCCAGGCTGGAGTGCAGTGGCAAACTCATGGCCACCGCAGCCTCAACCTGCTAGGCTCAGGTAATCCTTCCACCTTAGCCTTCCAAGTAGCTGGAACTACAGGCATCCATCATCAAGCCTGGCTAATTTTTCTTGATTTATTGTAGAGATGAGGTCTTGCCAAGTTGCCTAGGCTGGTCTCAAACCCACAGGCTCAGGCAGTCCTCTCATTTTGACTTCCCAAAGTGCTGGGATTATAGGCATGAGCCACCGTGTCTGGTCCTTTAAGCTTTCTTTTTTGTTTTTTGTTCTCTCTCTTTTGTCTGTCTGTGTTATTTCTAAATTCCTACCTTCAATTTCAGAAATTCTTTCTTCTGCTTCATCTAGTCTGTTGTTGAATCTCTCAATGGTATTTTTTATTTCATTAATTGAATTATTTATCTCTAGGATTTCTGTTTGATTCTTTTTAATGATCTCTATCTCTGTTGAATTTCTCATTAATCATGAATTTTTTCTGACATCATCGAATTGTCTGTCTGTATTCTTTGTATTTCACTGAGTTTCCTTAAGATTATTATTTGAATTCTCTTTCTGGCATTTCATATATTTCCTTATGATTGGGATCTGTACTGGGGAATTATTGTTTCATATTGGAGGTGACACATTTCCTTGCTTTCTCATGGTTGATGTGTCCCTACATTGATTTCTGTGCAGCTGATGGAAAAGTTGCCTTTTCCAATTTTATGGAGTAGGCTTCAGAGGGAAAGCCTTATTCATATGAATGGGTTTTGGGGTGCTGGTTTGGTGGAGTGCTTTTGCCTTGGTTCTAAGTGAATGCAGTAGTGTGGTCTCTATGTAGTTTCTTCAGCTGCCATCCACATTAGTAATATTTGTGAGTTACTCAGTGGCCTAGGCTGAGAGATTTTGTGGTGACAGTGGTATATCTTTGCCAGGAGTAGGCTTGCTAGGCTGTTTCTCAGGTTGGAACCAAATGGATATACATGGTGGGTCAGCCAACTTGGGGTATGGTTTACTGGGATTGGGTTTATAGGCCTGTTACTCTGGCCAGGAGCATGGACATACAATTGCCTGGCTGACCTGGAAGCATGCCTACCAGGAGTGGTCTGAGGGACTATTACTCAGGCCCAGGAGGCAGATCCAGAACTGGCCTGGGGATGTCTATCAGGTGTGACCCACAAGGTTATTTCTCAGACCTGTTATGTGAGTAAAAGGCTGCTCTGCTGACCTGGGTGTGTGTCTGCAGGGGTGACCTCCTGGGCTATGTTTCAGGCCTAGAACATAGCTGCATGGCTGCTCAGGATCATGCTGTGGGGTAGGCTGAGGGGACAACCACAAGGTTATTTCTCAGGCCCAGAACAGGGTCATATGGGTTGTCAGCTGGCCTGGGTGGATGTCTACTGAGGGCAGCCCACAGGGCTGTTTATTTGGCTCAGGATATAGGGACACAGATGCTTGGCTGGTCCAGGGCATGTCTGCCAGAGAGAGTTCACAGGGCTGCTTCTCTGCCTGGGGATGCAGGTGCAAAGCTGCTAGGCTGGCTTAGTGGTATGCCTGCTGAAAATGACCTACAATGCTATTTCTCAGGTCAAGGACATGGACACACAACTGCTAGGCTGGCCTGGGGGTGTGTCTGGTAGGAATGGATACCGGACTATTTTTAAGGTCCATGACATGGCTGCCTAGATGCTTGGCTGGCCTGGAGGCATTTCTGGAGGGGGTGGCCTGTGAGGCTGTTTCTTTGTTCTGGGAAGCAGGTGCAAGTCTTCTTGGCTGGCTCAGTGGCAGCTCACAGGGCTGTTTCTCAGTCCTGGTATGTAGGTGCATGATTGCTTGGCCAACCTGGGGCATATCTACCAGGAGTGGCCCTGAGGCAATTTCTCAGGTTCAGGACATCAGCTTTTGGCTACTTGTCTTGTCTGGGGGCATGTCCACAAGGGACAGCCCGTAGGACTGTTTCTCAGGTCCTTACTGGGGACACAGGGCCACTGGGAAGCAAGGGGCATGTATTCAGGTGGCAGGGGCATCATGGGGCTGTTTCTCAAGTCCTGAGTGTAGGTGCTTAGCCACTCCTCTAGCCTGAGGCATATCAGCTGCTCATAGGCTCAGGGGTCTCTTCTGCCAGGGAAAGGGTGGGCGGTGGTTTGGCCTGCTCAAGGGTGGGTTCACCTTGGGCAGGACTGGCAGATCATTCTGGCTGAAAGTGCAGCAGTAGCAGTTGGTTCCCCTACTATGCAGGACCAGAGTCACAGCAGACCTTGGGCCGTAGCGTTGTGTAGCTAGGCTTGTGATATTCAGCTACCTGTGTAGGCTTGGTGTGATGAAGATGAAGCCCCAGTGCTGGAGAAGTTCACGGGCTACTGGTCCCCGGAGAAGGGCACACTCCAGAGGTGATTCTGATCTCAAGATGGTGTCCATGCTATAGCAGCTTGGCTCACAGGGAGTGGTGAGGAGTATACACTTTGTGCTTCTAATCTGGGGCAATGCAGCTGCATGAATTCCTGGCAGGTCTCCAAACTGGGCTTAGGGCTTGTGAGGACTGTTGGATTCTTCTGTAGTAAGGATGGTTGGTGTTGGCAGTGGCAATGAGGGCCGGTGGGTATCTTCTGCTTACTTTTTCCCCACAAGGAGACGTCACTTCTGCTTCTGGAGTGAACACTCAGGTTGGGGAGATGGGGCTACAGAGACCAGATGCCTCCATGCTACCCTCCAGGACTTTCAGCACTATCCCTTTAACACTCCACACAAATCTTAGCTGTCTATTGCCTTGGTTCTTTTTTGTGGGAGTTACAAACACCAGACTCCTCTAGACAGCCATCTTGCTGATATCTCACTACTTATACTTTTTGAAATGTGGCTACTAGAGAATTTAAAATTACATAGGCGGTACTGTACTAGAGAGTAGGAGAAGTACTGGTATTTGTGTAGTGATTGTTGTGGATTGTACATTTGAACACCTTCAAAGGTTTTTCAAAGATGTGACTAGAGATTGGAATTTATCTCTTTTTCATTCAACAAATACTGATTGAACATCTACTTGATGCTGGGAATATGCTGGTGAACAGGATAGAAACTTTGCTGCTATAGACTAAATTTTGTATCCCCCACAAATTCTTATGTTGAAATTCGAACCCCCAATGTGATACTGTTATTGAGGCGAGGCCTTTAAGAGATGATGAGTACAATACACTTGGAGAAGAGACCTTGAAGAGATCCTTAACTCTTTCTGCCAATGAGAAGACAACAGGCTATGAACTGGGAATTGAGCCTTTACTGATAATGAGTCTGCCAGTGCCTTAATCTTGGACTTCTTAACATTCACTATGAGAAACAAATTTCTGTTGTTTACAAGCCACCTAGGTAGGTTGTGCATCGCAATATAAGGCTTTTCTAATTAGTTTTATTTTCTTCTCCTTCACAAAAAGCATGTGGCAGTTTCTTAAGTTTGTCAGAAAGGGAGGCAGAGACTGCAAGGATGAGTGCGCTGATGATCCCCTGAAGACTGTGTTTCCCTGGTTTTGGGGGAATTCCCACAGCAGTTGGTCTGCAGTGCTATTCAGCTCCCTTGGTACTTATGGAACTGCTTGCACGAATGGGATGCTTAAAAAGGCTCATCCCTCTAGGATGGGTTTTAGGATCCTGCCTTCTAAATAGTGTTTCTTTTTTTAATCAGACAACTCTAAAAAGGTTGGAAGTTTACTCTTTGGAATTGTGTTGTTATGCCTCAGTTTTAAATACCATCCTTTGCTTCAGTTTAAAAAATGATAATTAAAATAATGGCATAGTGTTGACTAAGCACTTACTGTGTGTCAGGTACTGTGCAGGATGTTTTACATACATCATCTCAATCCTCACAGCATGAAGAAGCTCTACTCTTTGGTGGTGAGTCATTCTGATTCCTTGTGTTCGAGCCTTAGTTCTGTCAATACTAGCCTTTCAAACTTGGGGAAATCACTCAGTTTCTGTCTCTCATTTACTCATCTGTAAGATGGGGATAATAATAGGTCCTACTCAGTCCATTCCATGGGGTCAGGGAAAGGATGAAATGGATTAATATATGTAATATATTGGAGTCTCACTCTGTCACCCAGGCTGGAGTGCAGTGGTGTGATCATGGCTTACCATAGACTTAACCTCTTGGGTTCAGGTGATCCTTCTGCCTGAGCCTTCTGAATAGCTGGAACTACAGGCATGTGCCACCAAGCCTGGCTTATTTTTTGATTATTTTTTAGAGACAAGGTCTCGTTATGTTGCCTAGGCTGGTCTCAAACTCCTGGGCTTGAGCAATCCCTCTGCCTCAGCCTCCCAAAGTGTTGGGATTACAGGTGTGAGCCACTGTGTTTGGCCTGTCACATGTTTAGAGCAGTTTCTGGCCTGTATTTACCCCTATGTAATGGTTAGCCATTATTGAAATAAAGTAATAGCCGGGCTTGGTGGCTCAGCCTGTAATCCTGCGCTTTGGGAGGCTAAGGTGAGTGAATTGCCTGAGCCTGTGGGTTCGAGACCCACTCGGGCAACTTGGCGAGACCTCATCTCTACAATAAGTCAAAAAATTAGCCAGGCACGGTAGTGTGTGCCTGTAGTTCCAGTTACTCGGAAGGCTGAGGCGGAAGATCGCTGGAGCCCAGCAGGTCGAGGCTGTGGTGGCCACTGCACTCCAGTCTGGGTGACAGTGAGAATCCAACTCAAAAAAGAAAGAGAGAGAGAGAGAGAGAGAGAGAGAGAGAGAGAGAGAGAGAGAGAGAGAGAGAGAAAGAAAGAAAAAGACCACCATTAGTCCTATTGAACATATTAAAAAACTAAAGTTTGTTAAGTCACTTGCCAAAGGTCATATACCAAGAAAGTGACACTCTCCCACTGCTGCACTGAGGTACTGAGAATATTGTCTGTTGGCCCACAATGCCCGTAGTTGTGGGAAGGTTTGAAAAATAAGCAATGGGGATTTGTTTTTGGCCCCGGGCTCCATAGGACCATTTGCTGTAGTGGGTTGAAAATATTTGATTTTTGGCAAGTCTACTTTTTAACTGTAAAGTGGACCTTTTTTCCTGCTAACAGCATTTCTCCAGGCTCCATTTCTTAGTATGAGGTGACAGTATGGGCAGGATAACAGAGTGATTAGTTGTTTTGCATTGGAACTTGTTTCCTAATCTTAGGAAAAGAAAAAACCCACCTGTTAGGTTGACTTTCTAGAAGGTTTTGCCTAAAGATTAGGAGGAGGGTTTTGGAGTTAGACAGGTCTGAGTTTGTATCATGACATTTGCACTCTCTTGTTGGGTGATCTTAAGTGAGTCCTTCATATTTCTGAAACTTAGTTTCTTTATGCACAAAATGGGAATGGTCATCATGACTATATCATACAGTTGTTTTGAGGATTGAGTGAGATCAGACATAACAACAACAACAACAAAAATAGGTCATATGAGCAGAGAGCGATATCAACAACTACTTACAATGATTATCCCCATATTACATATGAGGACATGTGTAGGGCTTGTTATGTAGGATTGGTACAATAAATAGAAGCTGCTAAAAATCAACTTTCCAATGATCCACAGATCTTTGGTTTAATGAGGCACTTTCTACTGTTAGAGAGCCCCTTAGATCATTGGGTGGTTGGCATTAGGCACATGGCTTGACCTATTACTGTGCTTAAGTATATTTGCTTTTGGGAAAGCTTATGGCACCTCCCACCTTGAACTAAAGGTCAAGTTGCTGACTGTTGTATTAGTATTGGCTCTTTAACTCTTTTAGAATCTATTAATCTTGCCATCTAGGAAAAACAGAGTCCAGGCATTTATTCTTCGTGCCAGGCTGTTTATCCAACTATCTATTTGGCTTCTGTACTTGGATGCTATATATACCTGCCCAAATAGAGTTCACCATATGTTCTTTCAAGTCTGTTTCTTCTCCTATATCTAATCTCAGTAAATATAACATCTACCATATTGCACAAGAAATAATTGTCAAGTCTTCTTTGGTCCTTTTGTTACCTTTACCTACTACAGCCTGTCAATCACCAAGTCCTGTTTATTCATATATATATTTCCCTGCTTTTCTCCATTCCATTGCTGTGACTCTGGTCTAGGATTGTCTGGCTTCTGGATCATCACCTTAATCCCTAATCGGTCTGCTGACCTTAGTGTTAGCCTCTTCCCAGCCATTCTCTCTCTTCCACAGGTAGAAAATCTTTTAATGGCACTTTCTTGTTTAAATCCCTCCAGAGGCTTCCCATTGCCCGTAGGATAACACCCCAAGTCTTTGCCGTAACCAACAAGACTTTGCATGTTCCAACCCTGTCTATTTCTCTTGCTAGTCCCACTGCTCTCTGGATCAAACATTGTAGGCTCTTGCCCACCCTGAGGTTTCACACATGCAATCCCTCCTGCTGAGAATGGTCTCTCCCTACCCCTCTTCCCTGACACCCCCCTTTCCAAGCTACTTCAGATCTCAGCACAAATTTTTAAAATATATCTTTCAAAGGGAAGTATTCTTCAATCATACCTGTACTCCACCAAAATTGAGCCCCCCGTGTTAATACAAGAAATGTACAAGGGAATCCTAAATATAGACACAAAAGAACAACATTTACTCTCATAAAAACACATGAAAGAATACAACTCACTGGTAAAGCAATAACAAAAGTAGAAAGAGAAAGGACTCAAATAATACCACTATAGAAATTGACCTAACCACAATGATATTCAATATGTAAAAAAGAAAGGAACAAAGACTATGTTCTCAATATGTTGTAAGTAAAGTCTCACATATCAAAAAGAACCTTGAATGTAAATTAATTAAATTTTCCACTTAAAAGATGTAGAATGGCTGAATGGATAAAACACAGAGTCCAACTATATACTGCTTACGAGAAACTCACCTTACCAGTAAAGACACATATGAACTGAAAGTAAAGAATAGAAAGATAGTCCACTCAAATGGAAAATAAAAATGATCAGGACTGTATACTTATGTCAGTTAAAATAGACTTGAAGTCAAGAACAGTAACAAAAAAAGGAGGTCATTATATAATGATAAAGAGATCAATCTAGCAAGAGATATAACAATCCTAAAGATATATGCACTCAGCACTGGAGCAATCGTTTTCATAAAGCAAGTATTGCCAGATCTAAAGTGAGAGATAGACTGCAATATAATAATAATGGGATGTTAACACCCCCACGCTCATCATTAGATCATCTAGATAAAAAAAAATCAACAAAGAGATATTGGATTTGACCTGGAATTTAGACCAAATGGACCTAACAGACATTTACAGAACATTCTATTCAACAACTGTAGAATATACATGTTTTTCATTAGCACATGGAATATTATCCATGATACACTATGTTAGGCCACAAAATGAATGTCAAAAAATTTTAAAAATATCAAAATCATATCATATATCTTCTAAGACCCCAGTGGAATAAAACCAGAAACCAATAACAAGAGAAGTTTTGGAAACTGTACAAATGCACATAAGTTAAACATATGCTCCAAAAAACTAAAAATAGAGTTGCTGTTCAATCCAGCAATCTCAGTACTGTGTATCTGCCCAAAGGAAAATGAATCAATATATCAAAGGGATGCCTGCACTGACATATTTATTGCAGCACTTTTCACAGTAGCAAACATACAGAATCAACCCAAGTCTCCATCAATGAACACTGAATGGATGAAGAAAATGTGGTACATATACACAATGGAATACCATTTAGCCATAACAAATTGGCTGGATGTGGTGGCTCACACCTATTATCCCAGCACTTTGGGAGGCTGAGGTGAGAGGATTGCCTGAGCCCATGAGTTCAAGACCAGCCTGGGCAACTTGGGGCAAGACCTCATCTCTACAATAAATCAAGAAAAATTAGCTGGGTATGATGACACATGCCTATAGTTTCAGCTCCTATAAGCCTGAGGTGGTAGGATAACCTGAGCCCAGCAGGCCAAGGCTGTGGTGGCTGTGAGTGTGCCACTGCACTCCAGTCTGGGCAACAGAATGAAACTCTGACTCAAAACAATTTTTTTTTTTTTTAGTAAAATAAAATCATGTCCTTTACAGCAGTATGAATGGAACCAGAGGACATTGTCTTAAGTGAAATAAGCCAGACACAAAAAGACAAATATTGCATTTTCCCCTTATATGTGGGAGCTAAAAAAAAATTTGATTACGTGCAGGTAGAGATGAAAGGCAGATAACAAAAGTCTGGGAAGTGTGAGTGGGGGGGGACAAGGGAGAGGATAGAGAGAGCTGTGTTAAAGGATACAAACACAAAGTAAGATAGAAGGTATACATTCACTGTTTGATAGCAGAGTAGGGTGACTGTACTTAACAAAAATATATTGTACTCAGGTGATGGTCACCCTGAATATCCTGACTTGATGACTACACATGTAAAAGTAATAACAGCCGGGCTCGGTGGCTCAGCCTGTAATTCCGCGCCTTTGGGAGGCTGAGGTGAGTGGATTGCCTGAGCCCGCGGGTTCAAGACCCGCCTGGGCAGCGAGACCTCATCTCTACAATAAACCAAAAAATTAGCCGGGCGTGGTAGCGCATGCCTGTAATTCCGGCTACTTGGAAGGCTGAGGCGGAAGGATCGCCGGAGCCCAGCAGGTCGAGGCTGCGGTGGCCGGGAGCGTGCCACTGCACTCCAGTCTGGGCGACAGAGTGAGACTCCAACTCAAAAAAAAAAAAAAAAAAAGTAATAACAAAAATTTCTCTTATACCCATACATTTGTACAAAAAAATTCTTGGTTTATATCCAACAACTTCATTCAGAAATCATTCAATTTGTGTAGCTGTTCAGTTCTTTTTCCTTTGGCCATTCATTCATTCATCATATTTATATTTAGCTTTCCAACATGCCCAGAATTATTCTGGTTACCAAGGATAAAACTGTAGACAAGAGAGACAGAGTCCCTGTCTTCAGGAATCTTACACTTTTAAGGTGGGATACAGACTCCAAATCTATAACCAAACAAAAAATCCAGGTACTGGTAAGTGCTATAAAGAATCTAAAGCAGGTTGGGCATGGTGGCTCACACCTATAATCCCAGCACTTTGGGAGGCCGAGGTGAGCAGATTGCCTGAGCCCAGGGGTTCAAGACCAGCCTGGGCAACTTGGTGAGACCTCATCTAAACAATAAATCAAAAAATTATCCGGGCATGGTGGCGCATGCCTGTAGTTCCAGCCACTTGGAAGGCTGAGGCAGAAGGATCAACTGAGTCCAGCAGGTCGAGGCTGCAGTGGCCGTGAGTGTGTCACTGCCCTCCAGTCTGGGCGACAAGAGTGAGACTCTGGCTTAAAAAAAAAAAATCTAAAACAGTGTATGTGGGTAGGTTGGACATTTGCTTTAACTAGGCCTGGTAGACCTCTAAGAGAAGATGTTGTTTGGGTTGAAACCTGAAAGATGAGGAGGAGGTGGTCAAATCATTTATTAATATATATAAATGAAATCATTTATTCATTCAATAAATAGTTGTTGAGTAGTAAGCTAGGTACTGAGGATACAATAGTAAACAAAATAAACAATAAACACGATTAATAAGTACAACATATAGTATAGTAGTCAGTGATAAATACCATGCAGAAAAACAAAGCAGAGAAGGGAGTTAGGAAGTATGTGCATGCATGTGTATGTGTTTGTGTATGAGACTGGTTGGTGTTTTAGACAGGATGGTGAGGGAAGGTGTCACCGAGAAGGTGACGTCTCACTAAAGACCTGGCTAAAGTAACTTAGAAACCAAACAGCTGTCTGTGGGAAGAGCATTTTAGGCAGAGGGAACAGCAAGCACAAAGACCCTGGGATAGGGATGTGCCTGGATGTTTGAAGAACAGAAAAGAAGGCGGAGTATCCCACGCAAAGGAAATGGGATTGGGGGAAAGAAATAACAGGAGACAACAAGGCCACCTCGTGCCAAGGATTTGGATCATCTAACTGTGTGCAAGGCTGTTGGAGGATTTTAAGAAGAGGAAAGACACAGTCTGATTTATAGCTGTTTGGGCAAGCTGGCTGATGGGATCAGAAAACTGACCTATACATCTCCATTTTGGAACAATTTAATTATGATCATCTGAATCTGGGGAAATTACAAAGCTTCCTGTCGGGAACTGACACTTAGGGGAATTTTGTTTGCCCTGTGACCCTCCCTCCCCAACCCCCAAATGGATAAAAACTCACACTGTATAAACTGACAGAAAAAAAATGTAGTCTCCATAAAATGGTGAATTCTGAACAACGTACTGTGTCCTCTTTCAAATGCATGCTATTAGAATCCTTTACAAATATCCCTTTTACAGGTCACTGAGGTATAACGAGAAGGCGCCTCTTCTCCTTGACTTGTAAGTCACCCTCCTCTTATCTGACTTGCCAAGCCCCCTCCTTTGCTGACTACAAGTAATTATTCAGCAGATACTAAGTTGGTACCAGTATGCAAGAGAAATTTTGCATGGGATATGCAGAAAGAATTTTGCTGTGTACTGTTGGTGGGAATGCAAACTAGTTCAACCTCTGTGGCAAACAGTGTGGCAACTCCTAAAAGAGCTAGAAATTGACTTTCCATGTGCCCCAGCAATCCCTTTTCTGGGAATATACCCAGAGGAACTTAAATGACTCTACAAAAAAGGTACCTGCACACACATGTTTATTGCAGCACTATTTATAATTGCAAAAACATAGAACCAACCGTGTTGCCCACTGAAACTGGACTGGATAAAAAAAGTGTGGTATACGTACATGATGGAATATTATGCAGCCACAAAGAAGAACAAAATTGTGAACTTTGCAGCAAGTTGGATGGCTTTAGAGTCTATAATACTCAGTGATTTCCCACAGAAACAAGAAGAGCACCACATGTACTCATAAGTGGATCCTGAACATTTACCATAATACTCTAAGAAAAGGATTGGCAGTAGCTGGAAAGTGCTGGGGAGTGGGGCACATAACATTAGTAAGGGTAGCTGACCTCAAGCCAAGCAAAGTGGGGATCAAAGGGAGGCCCAGCTTTACCTGTACGATGACCACTTGTATACCTAATCTTGAATTATACCCTACATCTTTAAAATAAAATAAATTTAAAAAGATAAAGAATTTTGTTGTGTAAAAGAACCAGGTGTGGTGGGTGCCCAGCCTCTGGCTGGGAGGGCTTTTGATCCCTCTACCTTTCTGCACAGCTGTTTTTAGAAAATGACAGAGTTTGTTTACAATGGTGAGTCCACGGTCTTAGGTTCCACCACACCCAGGTCAGGGTCTCTCCCTGAATCTACCCAGAACAGAATCCAGCTCAAAGCTGATAAGGCTTGATTGCAGCTTCAGGGAGCCGAAGTTACTTTGGACTAAGGCCCCATGACCTCTGCCTTGGGTGTCCTGTAACTCAGGGAATCTTGTAAGACCCCATGGAGGGTACTAGGCTGTTGCTATAGTGACAGAGATTGAATTTCCTTTCAGTGCCTGGTGGGTGACTGTTCAGAGAATTTTCTATTTGATTTTGAGTGCTGTAGATATGTGACATTTTAAAACTCTTAAGTGTTGTGGAGTTATATCCATGCCCACTGTGGCAGCATGGTCGACTGGACAGAGCTGTGTGGGTTTCTCATTAAAAGCCACAAAGTTCAGCAGTCACCTCGGGTGTGTGACTGATGGCTGTGCCCTGACAGGTTCCTGAGGCTCAGCACACATCACAGGGTTGAAGTGCTGCCAGCATCACTCCTTTGTTTTGACAGTGATGGGGGAAGTTGGAGGCTCTGGGCCTTTTTGCTTCCCTAAAAATTCAAGCAACACAACCCTACTCTTGGCCCCCGTACCATCATGAGGGATGAGAAGATCAAGAATGACAGAATGGCCGGGCTCGGTGGGTCAGCCTGTAGTCCCGCGCCTTTAGGAGGCTGAGGTGAGTGGATTGCCTGAGCCCGCGGGTTCGAGACCCGCCTGGGCAGCGAGACCATCTCTACAATAAATTAAAAAATCAGCCGGGTGCGGTAGTGCGCGCCTGTAGTTCCAGCTACTTGGAAGGCTGAGGCGGAAGGATTGCCAGAGCCCAGCAGGCCGAGGCTGCGGTGGCTGGGAGTGGCCACTGTACTCCAGTCTGGGCGACAGAGTGAGACTCCAACTCAAAAAAAAAAAAAAGAATGACAGAATGAAATAGAAACTTGTAGAAATAATATCTGACATTTGCATAGCCCTTTAGAGTTTTCATACACTGTCTCTGTTGGCCTTCCGATCTAAGAAGTGAAAGGCAAGTTTATCATTGTCATGCTACTTTTACTTGTGAGGAAGCTGACTCTCAGAGAGGTAGAGAGGTTGTCCCACATCACACAGTGTTCAAGTTCTGTCTTGTGTCAGAAGAAGGGCTGTGTTGATTTTTAAAAAGCCTGTAAACTCTGTAAAATATTTAAAGAAGTTTAATTCTGAGCCAAATATGAGTGATGCAGGCCCATGGCATAATCCCCAAAGGTCCTGAGACTATGTGCCCAAGGTGGTTAAATTACAGTTTGGCATTATACATTTTTAGAGAGACAGAAGTTACAGGCAAAATCACAAATCAATGCATGTGGGTTTATATTGATTGTGCCCAGAAAGGTGGGATATCTCCAAGTGGGGGCTTACAGGTCATAGGTGAATTCAAACATTTTTGGAACTGGTAATTGGTAGAGAGAGTTAGTTCTGTCAAAAGAATTTGAAATCAGTAAAAGAAATGCTTCAGTTAAGATAAGGGGAATTGTGGAAGCCAAGGTTCTTGTTATGTAGATGAAACCTCTAAGTAGCAGGCTTCAGAGAGACTAGGCGGTATATGTCTTAAAAGGCGTTCTCTATGGATGTAAATTTCCTCAAAAGATGACTTTGCAAGGTCATTTCAAAATATGTCAAAGAAACATATTTTAGGGTAAAATGTTTTTATTTCCTTTAGAGTTTGCTATCTGTCATGTGATTCTATACCAGAATCAGGTTGGAATTTGGTATTTTTTTTTTTGGTTGGAGTCTCATTCTATCGCCCAGGTGGGAGTGCAGTGGCATGCACACGGCCACCTCAACCTTGACCTTCTGGGCTAAGTTGATTCTTCCACCTCAGCCTTTAAAGTAGCTGGAGCTATAAACATGCACCACCACAGCCAGCTAATTTTTTGATTTATTGTAGAGATGAGGTCTCGTCAAGTTGCCCAGGGTGGTCTTGAACCCTTGGGTTCAGGCAATCCTCTCACCTCAGCCTCCCAAAGTGCTGAGATTATAGGCTTGAGCCACCAAGCCTGACAAGTAATTTGGTATTTTATTACCAAAGTCTGTTTGGTCAGCCTTATGGTCTTTATTTTAAAATTAATGCTAGCTAGTTGTGCCTAAAAGTCCACAAGGGAGGGAGTATCACAAGGTGTGTCTGTGTGTTTGACCTCCTTTCCTATCATGGCTTGGAATTTATTTTTCAGGTTTCCCTTGGCTCAGAGGGGGTCTGTTCTGTTGGCTGGGGTCTTTACATTTGATTTTTGGTTTACAGCTGAAATCAACTGAATTTAATTCAACTCATCTCTGTCCCCAGGCAGCATTTTTTTTTTTTTTTCTCAGCCCCACTTTACATTTTGGGGAACTGAAGCATAGAAAGGTTAGTTAATGTGCCCAAATCCATACCACTCGAATTCAAACCTGACCTTTGACTTCAGAGTCTATGCTCTTAATGAATGTTTGGGCTTCAGAATGAAGATATCCTATTGAACAAGACATTATGACATGTGCTGACATTTCTTTCTTTCTTTTTTTTTTTGCATGAGTATCTGTAGGAAGAGAATCCTGTATCCCTAAATCTGCTTATCTGAGAGCATCCTGCAGTGTGTGCTCCATTCTACAGGAGACCAGTGTGCAGTCAGGTCTGGTTGCATGTGACTTTTGAACCCAAGAAAGCAAAATTGGAGTGGTGGGAAAGAAATGGTGGGCAATACACAAGTGTAAAAGTCATGTCATTTTTAACCAAACATTATCTTTACATTTCATTCCTCCCAAAAAAGCAATGCATACTCATTGTATAGCACATAGATATATGAAAACAAGGAAAGAAAAGTCACCTGAACTCCTACCATCCAGAGAAAACCACTGCTAATTTGATACATAACCTTCCATACCTCTCTTCTGTGTATATATATAAACTTTAGGCGTTGATGAGGCTCTTGTTACATATTGCCAACCCTCCTCTAGGCAGTAGAGTTTGCATTTTAATCTTCAGTAAATAAGGGAGCCCTCATCACTGTTTCTCCCCAGTGCCAGTGGTAGTATCATACAACATTGCCAGTTTGGTATGCAAACATAATTATCTCTGCTTTAATTTTAAAAAATTCCCCACACTTCTTAAGATTTTTAGAAGGAAAGAAAATAAGAGCTCTGGGACATCACCCTTTTATTCTTTACCATTTTAGCTCCTAGCCTCACTCACTCTTTTTCACTTCAAGCTGCTGAAGCCCCTTGACTGAGGATATTTTCTTTCAGTTTATAGAGGCCAATCTTGAACTTAATCACGGAATCTGAAAGACTCCTTGTGTTTCTCATCTGAGACTGCACATTAGAACTACTGGAGAGCTTTAAGACATCCCCTGGACTCTGGCTGCATCCTGGACCAATTAATCTAGAATCTAGGGGGGAGGAGATTTTCTCAGCATTTCTCAGTTTTTTCTAAAGCTCCCCAGGTGATCTAGAGAAAGCTCTGGATCAGCACAGGGTGATCTGAGTCAGGTTGGCCTTTCTCTTACATCTTAGGCTTGTGGAATGCGAACCTCTTGGGCTTTGTTAGGAGATAACCTCTCCACACTGATCTGCTATAGAACTGAGCACGGAGCCCTGGACTATTTCTCAGATATGGCAGATTTGAGGGCAAGCATTCTTCCTTTTTCTATCTGTGGATACACAGGCTATATATATGAAGGAAAGTATATTTACTATATGTACAGAGTTGCTGCTTTCTCTTATCTGTGTGAACTTATGTAATTACACCCTAATTTGTGGATAATAATACTTTATAGGGTTGTTGAAATGGTAAAGTGAGATAATATTTGACAAGTGCTTTTCATAGCACCTGGTATGCTCACCCAGCTACTTCTGTTGTGGCTTCCTGAAGATACCCACTGCTTCAGAAGCAGTCTGCCTGTGTCTAGGGTGGTCCTGGGGTGGTCAGGCCTGGGGCGAAGTGCTCCCAGGTCGGTGTGAAGGCATTTGACTGCATCCATTTCCACTATGGCATCTGTCCGCCATACTCATATTCACAAACACCGAGAGCTAAGCCTGGGCATTGCTCCACTGGATAGTGCTGCTTACACACTGACGATGGTTCTTGTTGGGCTTCTTTTTATAGATAACAAACACATGTAACAACTTGCTTTTTGTCATCATCCTTTCTTTCCAGAGCACAATGCAGTTACTGAGTGTCAGCTCTTTGTCCAGTTACCTCTTAGTCATGCCTCCCTTGGGTCACCTTGAGTTGTGTTGGATGTTTGAACAGTCTCTAAGCTTGTAGTGATAGATGGTTGATTTAACCATCTAAACATCCCTGTTCTCCCCAATCACAGTATTCAAGCTAGAGGTTAATCATGCAGGCTTTGGTATCACTGCCTGAATTTGAATTCTGATTCACTGCTTCAGGAAAGTGAATTCCCTTTTTTGAGCCTTCCATGACTTCATATAGAAGAGCATAATCATAATTCTCCCATGGGCTTATTGTGGCAGTGCTAAAGTGAGATAAATCTTACCATTTATTTACCTGAATTATCACAAATGGGAAATGTTTAGGAAAATCGAAGTGAAGATTTCATACAACTCAGATAAATAGGGTGACTATTACTACTAACATGGCAAAGTCTAGAAAATTAAAAAAAATTATATATATGTCTAATTAAACTGACAAGGTATGTAATGGATGATACAGCTTTGGATGGAGTAGAAAGATGAATTATTAGGAAGATCAAGGGATAGAGAGTTTTAGAAACTGAGGAAAAATATACTAAGAAAAGCCATCCAACTTTGAGAAGGATTTGTCAGCATCCTTGCAAAGCAAGATAAGAGTAAATCAGATCAAGTGGGTGATGAGATACCATTGCATGACAGCTTGCAGAGATATATTTCTCTTTGCTGCCAAACCCTATGTCAGCAATAATAAAACTGAAAAGTAGTAGAAAAATCAAAGTATCACCCTGTGGCATCAAACAGGCAAACAAAGGGAATGTGAATAAAAAAGAAATTATAAACTGGTAAAAATGTTTTTCAAATAATTTAGATCCCCCACTCCCAAAATGAAGTATTCTCAGGAAAACTGATTTCTGAGAAGGCTAAAGAAGGGAACATTTTTTTTCTTCCTGGAAGAGAATACAAAGAGGTTCCTACTTTAGGCAAACCTTGTATACAGAAAAGCCAATGTTCAAAGTCTACAGCACATACACTTCTATGTACATGTGAATAGGCACAGCACAAAATGTCCTTTCAAGGTGATCTACAATGACCCTTTAAATAGGACTTCTTTGATGTATTCAAAGGTTCATTTTCTCTGTCTAAGGGATAGGCAGTAGTAATGTGGAGTCCAGAAACCGAAAACTGAAGGGATGACAAATTGAAGATTGACCAAAACTAAGAATGCTAATATTTAAAGCTATCATGGAAATCCAAGGAAAAATGAAGAGATAAATTACAGAATGAAAGAATGCTTGCTTATATTTTAATGCAATTGAATGTAGAATACTCTAAGCAGAAGTTGTTTCTGAAATTGTTTAAATTGAAAAGGAGCAACTTACTTATGTAGGAGATTTACATGGGAATGTTAATGGCAGTGCTTTGATCTAAATGTTTGTATCCCCACAAAATTCGTATGTTGAGATCCTAAACCCCTAAGGTGAGGTCTTTGGTTGGTAATTAGGTTATGAGGGCAGAGCCCTCATGAATGGGATTAGTGTCCTTATAAATAATGGGATTAGTGCCCAGGGAGTCTGTTTGCACCTTCTACCATGTGAGAGACATGGAGGGAAAGCACCACTGATGAACCAGGAAGAGGGCCCTCACAATATATTGAATCTTCTAGTACCTTAATCTTGAACGTCCCAGCTTCCAGAACTGTGAGCAGTAAACTTCTGTTGTTGATAAGCTCTCCAGTTTATGATATCTTTTTATAGTGTCCTGAACAGAGTAGGACAGGTGACACTGTGGCCCAGCTGTGAAACTGGTAAATTCTTGGTCTTGTGGCTTATAGCACCAATGAAAGTCATTCTGGGAAGCCAAGGAGCTGTTGTGAAAATCTGATGAAGCAATACAGTGGGAGATTGAACATAGTAATGACTCTCTGGTGAGCTGATATATCTCCTATCCCACCTTCTGCCATCTCTCCTCATCTCTACTCTGGCACTCAAGCAAAGGTCACGTGATCTTCCATTTGTCTGGAAGATGGTTGATATATACAGACAAATTTGAGTCAGATGATGCCTTCTACCACTTGTGGTTTTGCCCTACAAGATAACAAAGTTTTGTAAGAAACTTTTAGTGTTGAAGTGACGTTAGAGGCTGAGGTGGAGGGCCCCTCTGGAGGAGGGGATAGGCTGCAGGATCTGGATAGGCTTGCATGCAACGGGTCTCTAAGAGATTCCTCCTTCAGGCCCCTGGTCATGTTCTTATTTGCCATGGGTCAGTCATTCATAGCTGAGTTGCTGCTGCTCACACCTCAAGCTGTTCTTGAGTTCCAGAGATGACAAAAGACTCTTCTGAGGGACTTTGTCTCAAAGTTCTCAGAAATAACCCACTACGTCTCACTTTTAATCCTGGTTGAAGTAAGGATTATGGGGCTCCTTGTTAGTGCCCCACTAACCAACATCTATCACTGTCTTGGTCTGTGGAATAGCTGTCACTTTTGTGATTGCGTTTGGATCCTTCAAGGACTGGCAAGTACCCAAGCGTGCTTTTCAAGACTGGCTGAGGTTCGGTACTGTATTTGAATGTGTGTGTCTCAAGAGGTCACTGAGGGAACATCAGTTCTCATAGCCAGCAATCGAAGTTTCTCCTTAGCTTAGATGCTAAAGCCTGATGCTCTGTGCATAGTACACAGTGGCCTGGCAAAGAGTACTCATTCAGTCTTACTCAACAAGACAAGTATTAGTACTCTCAGATCTGTCTGTCTGTACAGTATTTAGTTACGGCAATGTAGGGACCACTGTATAAGCTTGCTAGAACTGCCATGACAAAATACCATGGATTTGGTGGCTTAAACAAGAGAAATTTATTTTCTCACAGTTCTGGAGGCTAGAAGTCCAAGATCAAAGTGTGGGCAGGTTTGGCTTTTCCTGGGACCTCCCTCCTTGGCTTACAGATGGCTGTCTCTTCGTCTTTTTTTCTGTGTGTGCGTATCCCTGATGCCTCTTCTGTGTGTCCAAGTTTCCTCCTTTTATCAAACTGTATCAGGGCTCACCCTAATGGGTGTAATATAATCACATCTTTACAGACCCTATCTCCAAATACAGTCACTTTCTGTGGTACTGGGGGCTAGGACTTCAACACATGAATTTTAGGAGCACACAGTTCGACCCATCACTGTCACCTTGTTTTCTTCTGTTCATATTGTGAGTAGCCAGATCCATGTTTTGGAGCAGAAAAGGAACTAAGCCCATTTTAAATCAGTCTGAGGAGGGAAGAGTTCCCAGGTGAGGTTTGGGGATCTGACTGCCGGGGCCCAGCAGGGCAAGTGGCGAGAACAAGATGAAGTTGCACAGTCTTAGGAAGACCCTTTTATTCCCCCATCTTTAAGGGACAGACTGCAATTCAAACCAAATGCCAGTTTTTGTGTGTCTTGAAACTGTCTAACATCCTGCTTTGTAGTCCGCCCAATCCTGTGTGTAACTGCACAGCCTCGCATTGCCTGGGGCGCCATCTAACATTGAGCATCTGCCTTTGGCAATTTACACTTTGTTGGCAGCCGAGCTGTCTGTCAGCAACTCCCAGGGCCCAGAAAAACACACATATCTTAATTACAGTGGAGAACACATGGAGGGGCACAGAGGCTGGGGCAGTGGATCCCAAATGACACGTCTTTACTGACCTTGAATATGTCTTCTTTGAGAAAGAAAACAGAATAATGGCACATTTTTCTTTTTTTGATTTATTGTCTGGCCCTCGTCACCCCCTGCCTCTCATAGCATTTTATTTGACAACTGAAAGCCAGGGAGCAGTTGCATTAAAATTCTTGCACTTTCTGCTTAATGGCTGGCCTCTGTGTGATTTCCGTAAAGGGGGCATGGTGACTGTCCTGGATGTTAGGGCGGTGTCATTAACGTTACTTCCAGGGTCTAAGTCTATCTAGCAGCAGGGGAAAGTGACGCTTAATTGGATTTTTGCAATCTCAGAGGCAGCAATTGCTCTTTTCTTTAGAAGCCATATATTGGGTTCAGAGTTGAAGCAGCTCAACTCCAGCATTGCATCTACCTATTAACTTCACAGGCAGTTAAGTAGAGGAACATAAAACCGCATGACTAACTGTGCTCATAGCAGTTGAAAACCAGATAAGCCAATCTTGAAATTCTTTATTCCAGCACACTGTGGGTGCACAATACATTTTCAGTGATAAATAATAATGCAGAATTTCCCTTTGTCCAGTCTTCTCACTGCTCCCCATTCCCTGTAAAAAAGCTCATATTTATTAATTGGAAAGAGTCTTGAGACGGTGACTTTGGAAGGCCTTCATAGAAGGACTTGTCAAAAAAAAACTGGGGGAAACAGGCCCCAAAAGAGACAGAAAGAATAAGCAGCATTCCTGGCCACTCCTGTAGCAGTGGGCCAGGGTTGTTTGTAGACTGATGGTTCTCAACCTTGGCTATGAGAACCACCGGGATACAAATTTTAACGATACTGATGCCCGGGCCCTACCCCAGACTAACTAAATCAAATCTCTTGGAAACCAGACATTTATATTTGATAAAAGCTTCCCAGGAGAGTCTCACATGCAGTCTGGGTTTGTGAGCTTTTACCATAGAGAAATGACAATGGCTATGCCAAGGGTTTGGAGCATCTTCTAAGAATTCAGATATCTGATACCCTAAGGGTTGGGGATCTTGCTAATGTGAGCACCCAAGGACCCATAAAAGCCAATTGTGTGGGTTCTCACAGCCTTATCAATTTGGAACTCCATGCTCTGAGCTACAGCTTACCTCCTCCATTCCCCAAGTTGCTCATGTTTGACTGAATCAGTATTAACAGAAAGAAATTTCAAATTTGGCGGGTACTGAGCTATGAATTTGTGTCATTGATGGAGTTGTATGAAGGTAGTACTTATTCCTGATCCTCATTTTTCTCATCTGTAAAATGTAAATAGTGATACATCTGAGTAAACTTCTTGAAGCAGGTTGTGAATGGCCTTCTCATTGACATTATCCTCGCTGGTAACTGCAAGCATGAACTGAGACGCAAAGGACTCTTCATTGGAAGTTGCCAATATTTTAGGAGATCCTAAAAGGTTCTAACTGTGAGCTTTACATGGAAGATGTCAAATGCTTCTTCTGAGGATACTGCCATCCCTAGGGGGTTGTCCAGGATGTGCAAGGAAGTCTTGGAAGCTAAAAGTTCAACCCCACCATCAGAGACCTGATAAAGTCAAGGTTGGGAGAGGAACAGAATGATGACTTTGGAAATAGAACAGCAACCAAGTATTTAGGGGCTTATCAGGGTGCCCCAGTAAAGATAGCAGCATATTACTTCCTTGGAATAATATAACTTGCTACTGGTGAATATAACTCATCCATGGGAGGTGTGGGCAGCAGCACAATTTTCTAAATATGGACTTGAATATCTAGCAAGGATAAGAGAATGGGACACACAGGGCAACTTGGTTTTTGATGGAGAAATGAGAAAAAAAAGGACAAATGGGGAGTGCCTGGTATCTAGCCTTGCTTTAAAAAAGTGAAGTTGGATGAATGAAGAACTATATTTGGGTTCCCAAGTTACTGAGTTATTCCTTTCCATACATTTGAGCGCAAAAAAGAGCAATTAAAAAGACACAATAGGATGTTCACAAAACACCATAAATAACCAGAAAAAAAAACGTTGGCAGCTTGTGTTATATCATAGTCTTTCCTCATTGAAAACAGATCGGTTGGGTGTGATTCAAGATAGTTAGGCTTTATGTTATGGGGAGAGCCAGGGGCTACTTGAAATGCTTTTATGACCTTTCTTTCTCTCCTTTCCTCACGCACTTCTCTATTTCTCCCTACTTACTTACTTAGGCCCATAATGGTTAAAATAACCAGAAAACAAACATGAAAAATTAAAAAACCAGACCTTTGCTGGTGTGTATTAAGGACCTCATTTTTATTTTATTTTATTTTAAAGATGTGAGACTCAGTTCAGGGTTAGATATATCAATTGTACATCATTGTATAGGTAGGACCTTATTGTTGAGAGCCAAGCAAAGTCCCTTTCTCAAACAGACTTCTGAGATGGGCAGGAACACACAGATGGGCAGGTGTGACTGCGAGGGGTCTTCCATTAACAACCAACCTCTTGCTGGTCATCCAGATTTCTTTATCTATTTTAAACGAATGGGGTCCTTGGCAATAGAGTCACAGGGCTAGGCAATTTTCTTCTTGAAGAGTGGCAGCAAAGGAAAGCTGGAAATGCATGAATCATAAACGAGTCAATTAATTACAGCCCTCCTTTCCCCGTGGGGTCTGCACCGGCAATAGTAGACCCTGAGTTATTTAGGGAATTAGACACCAAAGATGCCCTTTATAGAGCCAATTATGTGGAAATAAATTACTCTTTCAGATGACAATACGCTGTTCTTCTCAGAGCGTGTGGGGGTAGGGTGCCTTTTTGTTTAGGAATAGTCTGCATGTGGTTTTCCATGATAATTAAAGCCCTTAAACCATTTGTGGAAAAGCACAGGTTTCTTCTGGTGCTGGTTCTTTGGATTTAACAGAGCTGCATGCTTAGAAAATGTGGGGGGTTTGTTCTCTGAGTGACGTGTTGACATTTGAGTAGGCTTCAGAGAGGTATGACAGAAACTCCCGGCGGTGGCTCCAAAGAGGCCTGGATGGCAGGCAAGGGGCATCAATCACTTCCTGAGCCCCTTACTCACCTGGGAGAATAGCAGGGTAGAAAGTCTGACAGACAGGTTTCAGAACTCACACTGCTCTCTTGTAAATATCCACAGAAAATGGCCCCTACCATGCAGGGTGATAGACAAGTTATGGCAGCCAGGGTATGAGGAGGGCCAAGGAAGGAAGCAGCCTGTCAGGAGAGTGTGAGTCCCTGCCCTCCCTTGAAGCCCGGGCTGTTGGTTCTGTATCACCAGTCCCTTCCTCTATGGTTCTTGGTGTCAGCCATCTCCTCAACCACTATCCCCATCCACTCACCCCTGCCAGACCTGACTAGTGTGGGAAGAAGGGAGTGGGTCAGGATCCCCATTGCAGTGTGGTGCTTTTTGTTGTTTTTTTTTTTTGGTTAGAGACAGGGTCTCCCTCTGTTACCCAGGCTGCAGTGCAGAGACGTGATCACAGCTCACTGCAACCTTGAACTCCTGGGCTCAAGCGATTCTCCTGTCTCAGCCTCCTGAGTAGCTGGGACTACAGGTGCATACCACCACATCTGGATAATTAATTTTTTTTTTTGGTAGAGATGGTCTCGTTATGTTGCCCAGGCTGATCTCAAACACCTGATCTCAAGTGATCCTCCCTTGACCTCCCAAAGTGCCAAGGTTACAGATGTGAGCCAGCACACCCAGCCCTGCAGTGTGGTTTAATATTATAAATAGTAAAGAACTGGAAACATCCAACATCCCTCCTGAAGGGAGTGACTAAAGGACCACACGGTGCCTTCTCAGCAAGAATATCACATAGCAGCTAAAAAAGAATTGGATGGAACTCTGGTTCCTGACATGGAGAATCTTTTAAGCATGCTGTTAAAGAAAACTAGAGAACTGTAGAATCAAACATATGGTATAATGCACTCATGTAAAAACAGCCACAAGCAAAACTATGTTTCCACATGTGTACAGATATATTAGATTGTACCATAAGAAGTGGCCTTTATAGAGGTTTAAAGTTGCCAGTCATTGCTGGCTTTATGCAGTTTAACTCAAGGTTTCTCAACCAAGGCATTATTGATATTTTGGGCCAGGTGATATTTTGGGCCAGGTAATATTTTGTGGTAGGGGTTGTCCTGTGTTGTAGGATGTTTAGCAGCATCTCTGGCCTCTACCCCCAGCTGCTAGTACCACTTTCAAGTTGTGACATCAAAATTGTCTTCAGCTCAAACCTGTAATCCCAGGACTTTGGAAGACTGAGGTGAAGGGATTGCCTGAGCCCACAGGTTTGAGAACAGCCTGGGCAACTTGAGAGACCTCATCTCTACAATAAATCAAGAAAATTAGCGGAGCATGGTAGCACGTGCCTGCAGTTCCAGCTACTTGGAAGGTTGAGGCAAAAGGATTGCTGGAGCCCAGCAGTTTGAGGCTGCGGTGGCCGTGAACGTGCCACTGAACTCCAGCCTGGGTGACAGAGTGAGACTCCAACTAAAAAAAAAAAAAAAATGTCTTTGGACATTGCCAAATGTCCCCCGAGGGGCAAAATCCTCCTCCTACCTTTGAGAACTACTTATTTAACTTAATGTACATAAATGCAGAAAGATGTGAAGAAATGTATACCAAAACTGATTTGTTATCAGTCACTGCTGAGGAGGAGCCTGGAAATAGGGTGTGGCAGCTTTTGCTTCTCTGTGTTGTTTTAAATTATCTTACAATGTGATTATATCCATGTGTTACCTGTGCAATGGAAAAAAATAAAAAAGAAGCTGGGCTTGGGTTCAAGCTGGCAGTGGGGCAAGGGCCTTAGGCTTCATAAAAAGTAGCAGGAGGCAGCAGGAGAGAGCTTTCCACTCCCTGCTTCTACAGATTACTTATAGTCCTGTGCTTTGGCACTGGAGCTTTGGTAAGGCCATTAATGGGCTATCCCTGATGCCTTCCTCTCCTTGGAGTGAAAGGCGGGTGTTTGGGACCTGTGTTCTTTAGAGAGCTAGGAAAGCTAAAGAGAGGAGTTTCCAAGGCCCTGGGAGAAAAGAAGAGGAGTGGAAAAAGCCGTCAAGCACACAGATGTACCCAAGACCCTACAAGCCAGAGGGCAGACAGGAGGATGATACAACTGAGTCAGGGGTGGGTATCAAAATTGAGGCAGGTGGGTACCATAGCAAGACCTTGTCTCTACCAAAAAAAAGCCAGCATGGTGGCATCGCCTGTAGTCCCAGCTACTTGTGAGGCTGAGGCTGAAGGATCACCTGAGACCAGGAGGTCGAGGCTGTGATGGCCATAAACGTGCCGTTGCACTCCAGCCTAGGTGATGGAGTAAGACCCCAACTCAAAAAAAAAAAAAAAAAAAAAAAATTGAAGTGGGAAGGGAATATGAGGCCAGGAAGGGGAAACTCAGCAGAACCAAATCACAAGGAAACTTATGTGTGTGTCTGTGTGTGGGTAGGGGGAATATGAGTGGTTACCTCCTAGAACAAATGTTTGCCATCCGGGCCAGTGGTTCTCAACCCTGACTGTGCATTAGAATGACCTAGGAAAAATGAAGAGAAAGGCCCCTCTTCTGACTGACTAGGTCAGAATCACTGAGAAAGGGGCTGAGGAATCTGTAATTTTTTTTTTTTTTTTTTGAGTTGGAGTCTCAGTCTGTTGCCCAAACTGGAGTGCAGTGGCCGCTCCCGGCCACTGCAGCCTCGACTTGCTGGGCTCCGGCGATCCTTCGGCCTCGGCCTTCCAAGTAGCCAGAATTACAGGCATGCGCTACCACGCCCAGCTGATTTTTTTTGATTTATTGTAGAGATGAAGTCTCGCTGCCCAGGTGGATCTCGAACCCACGGGCTCAGGCAATCCACTCACCTCAGCCTCCCAAAGGCGTGGGATTACAGGCTGAGCCACCGAGCCCAGCTGGAATCTGTAATTTTTGATGGAGATTGCACTTTGGGAAACACTGCTCTGGGTTGGTTTGTAGATATGGCAATCCAATTTAAAAGACTGGGAGAAAATATATGGATCATGGTATGTCCCAGCAGCCTTCATGATTTGCTTTCTCAGTTCCCTAGGTAGTCCCAGAAACTAGGATGAAGGTAATAATTATATGATTGGAATATCGGATTGGTTGTGAGATAAAGAGAATCTTTATAAATTTCATTTTTAAAAGTTTTGGAAAGGGACCAAATTTACACTACTAAGTCACAATGAGTCACTGTTCTTGTTCCAAATTGGTGTTTGAAGATATTGAAAGCAGAAGTGCTGTTGACTCATCTGATGGCTGTTTATTGAGCACTCCTGATTATGAACAAAGCTACAGAAGAATCAAAGATGAGTGAGACCATCTCTACCCAGAAGAGGACTAGAAATTCATCCAAGGAGACAGATGTGCAAACAACTCCTTCACTGTGGGGCAGGATCACATAAGGGCTGGAAAGGAGATAGAAGAAATGTGCTGTGGACCCAACAGGAAGGGCATGAACAGCCGTGGGAAGCTTCATTAGGGCTAGAGTATGGAAATGCCGCATATTTGTGTCACTACTACTTACTCCCTTCTAAATTCTGTTTTATTTCAATTTAGTATGCAGGTGGACAGAATATTCAGAAAAAAACTGGGCTCCTTCCAAATCTTTTTTCCCCTCAATGTTTTATTAGGATCAATTTCAAACATATAAAAGTGTAAATAGGAGCATAGTGAATACACATATACCCTGTGTGTAATTCAACAATTGCTAACTAACATTTTGCCACGTTTACTTAATTTTTAATTTTTAATCTTTTTGAGTTGGAGTCTCACTCTGTCACTCAGGCTGGAGTGCAGTGGCATGTTCACAGTCGTCACAGCCTCGACCTACTGAGCTCAGGTGATCCTTCCACCTCAGCCTTCCAAGTAGTTGGAACTACAGGCATGCACCACCACACCCAGCTAATTTTTTGGTTTATTGTAGAGACAAGGTCTCACCATGTTGCCCAGGTTGGTCTCGAACCCATGGGCTCAGGCAATCCTCTCACCTCCTTCTCCCAAAGTGCTGGGATTATAGGCATGAGCCACTGCTCCCAGCCTACTTTATTTTTATGTATTTTTGGAGGTAAATTTTGATTATAATTTGTAAACTTCATAACACTTCATCCCTGAGTACTTCTGTATGCTTCTTCTAAGAATAAAGACTTTCTTTTTATAATTATCTTATCTTAGGAAGTTAACAGTAATTTCATAATATCAAACTATAGTTCATACTCAAACTTTCACTGTTGATACCGAATGAAGTCTACATAAGCGCCTATATTTTCCCCCACCCCTTTTCTTAAACTAGATTCCATGCTAAATTCACACATGGCATTTGGTTGTTATTTCTCATTAGTTTTTTTTTTTACAATATTGATTCTTTGTTGTCTATTTCCTCATGGAACATTTAACTTGCTCCTTTAGTTCCTGTTGTTTCTTGCAAACTAAAAGTTGAGTCTGGAGGCTTGACTGATGGATTTATATTAAAAGCTTTTTGGTAAGGATATTTAATGGATAATGCAGATTTTTTAAGTGCATCACATCAGTTTTTCTAAGTTTCTTTTTAAGTTTTGGGGGAACGTGAAAATATATTCAGTGCCTGAAGCCAAAGAGATATTTGGTGGTATCAGGCTCATTTCAATACAGATAATTACCAAGCAGATGGCCAGGGTCTCTTGTTACACTCTGTCAGGTTTAGAAAACAAGATGGTTGATGGAACATCACTAGGTGGGATTTCACTATTTGGATGTCTGTTTATCCCCAAGCTAATTACAGAAAATGTAGTTGGATGGAGAACTTTCAAAGTGGGTTGGAAATCAACAGAATCAGAGTGTGAACATGAAGGTTCTCCTTGAGTCCTCCAGTCAGATAGTGGGGAAGAGGACTAGAAGATACTAGGGAAAATAATTATCAATAACTTTTAGAGAAGACTGCTTGTGGGGATTTGATAATTAAATAAGCCCTCTTCTGCTACGGGTTTTGGTGAACTTGGGAGACATAGTTGTCACAAGAACATAAAAGTTAGGTGTCAGTCACATTATTTTAGTTTGGTTGGAGCCCACTAGGAAAACTGGATTAGAGAAGGTGGTTTATACTCGAGGTAGAAATGGGGCTCTTTGTATAGTTACTCACACCCTGCCCACTGAACTGCCGACTTTTGTGATTGTTAATTTTATGTGTCAACTTGATTGGGCCATGAAGTGCCCAGATATTTGGTCAAATATTATTTTGGGTATGTCTGCGAGGGTGTTTTTGGATGAGTTTGATTCAGTAGACTGAGTGAAGCAGATTGTCCTTTCTAACGTGAGTGCCTTCATAATCAGTTGCAGATCTAAAAAGAACAAAAAGACGGATCTTCCTGTAAGTGAAAAAGGAATCCTGATGTCTGAACGTTTTAAGCTGGGACAGAGAACTTTTCCTGCCCTTAGATTCAACCTGAAACAACAGTTTTTCTTGGGTCTTGAGTCTGCTGGTTTTCAGACAGGAACTATACCATCAGTTCTCCTGGGTGTTTGACTTGCCGACTGCACGTCTTGGAACTTCTAAGCCTCCATAATTGTGTGAACCAATTTCTTATACTAATTTTTTTTTCTCTCTCTCTTTTTGTATGCATGTGTATGTATCTTATTGGTTCTCTTTCTTTGAGAAACTAAACATAGCCTCCCACTTGTAGGTGGAGCAGCTGGAGTTATACCTGGTGTGCCTTGCATGGTAGTGAGACAGGAGATAGCTAGAGAAAGGCTAGGCAGACAGACAGGCGGGTCCTCTGGTGACAATGTAGTGAACTCTTGGCAGGCCTCTCAAGCTCAGCGTGGGTAAACAAGCTCCTTGTGAGCCTCTCAAGCTAGAGCTTAGGTACTCACTGCTGGGATCAAAAACCAACCAATCAGCTCACCGTTAGGTCCCTACCTTAATACTGACCAATCAGAACAGCTACAACTCTCAGTTAGTGTGAGCCAATCAGTTTTCAGCCCCAGATGGGCAACCACTTTGGGTCCCCTCCTGCTGTGGGAGCTTTTCTGTCCTCCATAAATCCTGCTCTCTCACCTTCCGGCTGTCCATGTCCCTCATTCTTCCTGGGCATGAGACAAGAACCTTGACCCTGAAGAGCTGCAGAGGATCATCGGAGTCAAAAAGTCACGCACTCCAGAGACTGACTTGCCAGCTGACATTGCCAGCTGAGCCAGGAGAGCTGCCGGAGGAAGGTGAGACTCCAAAGCTGAGGCACCCAGGGACCTAGACTTGCCAGCCCACCAAACCAGCAACACTCTCAGGGCTTGACTTGCCAGCCCGTTAGAGCCAACACCTTGGGGGCTAGGCTTGCCAGCCCCCCTTCCCCAATCGCAACACTCAGGGGTTGGCTTGCCAGCCCATTAGAGCTGACACTTGTGGGGCTAGGCTTGCTTGCCCCTCCACGACCCTCTCTGGGCCTTGGCTGGTTGACCCATTGAGCTGAGACTCTTGAAACCCAGGATGACCTGAAAAATCCGCATCAGTAGGAAGTGCAATATGAGTGGTGACATTTTTTCCTCTTCCCCAAATCAGATAAGTCATCCTTGACCTGTATGGATCAGTGAATAAGAGGGAACCACAGAGAAAGATTTCCTCACCAATATCCTCCAAGAGGGTGGACACATTAGGCATAGCAACCAGAATAAGGACTCACAGAGAAGCTGAAGAGAGGAACTTTATCTATCAACTGGGTGTACTGAGGATCAGAACACACATATTATGATATCTCAAATATTGCCTCAAAAGAGAAACTAACCTGAGCTAACTTTAATAAGAAAAGCAGATTAGAGCTGGATTCAGTCCAGACCAAGAAATGTATCACTTTAAGACATATTAATAAATGCCAAAAATTATTTTCAACTGTTTGTCTGCATGAATAAATAAAGAATATCTGCCCAACTTTGTAGCAAAACTTCATAACTCTTAAAAATTACAAGAAATATTCACAACATACAAAATAACTTTTGATTTGGATAAATTATTCCATACACAAGACAAAAATCTTGCCTCATTGTGATAGATTGTTTCTACCAGAAAAGTTTGGATTACTGGCAATTTTTAAAAAGTTTAATTTGGAAAATTGATAGATACAATTATATGTTTTTACTGTTTGACATGATGTTTTGATGTATTGTAAAATGACTAAATTTAGCAAATTAACATATGGATTATCTCACAGAGTTATCATTTTTGTAATAAGGACACTTTAGATTCAATATCCTAGCATTTATTAAGAATGCAACATATTATTAACTATAATCACCTTTTTTTTTCTTTTTTGAGTTGGAGTCTCACTCTATTGCCCAGGCTGGAGTGCAGTGGCACGCTCATGGCCACCCCAGCGTTGACCTGCTGGGCTCAGGTGATCCTTCCGCCTCAGCCTTCCAAGTAGCCAGAACTACAGGAGCATGCTACTACGCCTGGCTAATTTTTAAAAAATTTAATGTATTGTAGGGATGAGGCCTCACCAAGTTGCCCAGGCTGTTCTCGAACCCTTGGGCTCAGGCAATCCCCTCACCTCAGCCTTTCAAAGTGCTGGGATTACAGGCCATCGCACCTGACCGTCACCATATTTTTAATAGGTCTCTTGAAATTATTCCTTCTTCCTAACTGAAATTTTGTGTGCTTTGACCAACATCTCCCCAACCCTCTCCTTCCAAATCATCCCTGACTCTGGTAGTTACCATTTTATTCTCTACTTTTATAATATCAACTTTTTTAGATTCCACATATGGTAAATGAGATCATGTGGTATTTGTCTCTCTGTGTCTTATTTGTCTCTCTGTGACTTATTTCACTTAACATATTATTCTCCAGGCTTATTCCTGTTGTCACCAAATGACAAGATTTCCTTCTTTTTAAAAGTTAAATAGTGTTCCATTGTGTATATATGCCTTATTTTCTTTATCTATTCATTTGCGGATGGGCCCTTTGACTGATTCCATATCTTGACTATTGTGAACAATGCTACAATAAACATGAAAGTGCTCATACCCTTTTGACATATTGATTTCACTTCCTTTGGATATAGGAGGTCCAACAATTAGATTTACTAACCATCCTAGAAAACGCGCTACATACCTCATTGCTGATTATCACTATGGTCACCTTTGACGTACGCCCCTTGGGAAACCAAGCACTGATGCCAGTGCCTAGTTCACCCATCCAAGCACTTTTTGAACTCTTTCTGGAATGACCATCAGAGCTAGCATCGTTATTTGTTGAGGTGTGACAATTAAGTTCATGAACCTACCATATGGGTTTACAGCAGCACTATACAAATAACTGTATGGGAACACCCTCCCTACTCACCTGATCTGGCCTCCAATGACTTTTTTTTTTAGCTGAAGATAAAGGAAATATTGAAAGGAAGACATTGACGACATTAAGGATAATATAATAGCTCTGATGACCATTCCAGGAAAAGAGTTTCAAAATAACTTTGATAGGTAGAATAGGTGCTGGCGTCAGAGCATAGCTTCGCATGGGGAGTGCTTTAAAGGTGATTGTAGTGATATTCAGCAGTGAGGTATGTAGCACTTTTTCTAGGATGAGTTTGCGAACAACTTAATTGTTGGACCTCATATATCCAGTTGTAAAACTGCTAAATCATATGATAGTTCTATTTTTAACTATTTGAGGAACATTTATATCATTTCCCATAATGACTGTACTAATTTACATTTCCAACAACAGTGTGCAAGAGTTGCTTTTCTTTTGCTTTTATCCTTGCCATCTTTTGTCTTTTTGATAATAGCCATCATAACAGATGTGAGGTGATTTCACATTGTGGTTTTAACTTGTATTTTCCTGCTGAGTAGTGATGCTGAACATTTTAAAATATAGTTGTTGGCCATTTCTATGTCTTTTTTTAGGTCCTTTGCTTTTTTTTTACTTGGAGGTCTCATTCTGTCACTCAGTCTGGAATGCAGTGGCATGATCATGGCTCACTGCAACCTTGAACTCCTGGGCTCAGGCGGTCCTTCTGCCTCACCTTACCAAGTAGCTGGGACTATAGGCACAGGCAACATCCATGGCTAATTTTTTGATGTTTTGTGGAGATGGGGTCTTGCTATGTTGCCTAGGCTGATCTCTAACTCCTGAGTTCAAGCAATCCTTCTGCCTTGGCTTCCCAAAGTGCTGGGATTATAAGCATGAGCTGCTGTACTCAACCAGTCCTTTACTCACTTTTTAATCGGGTTATTTGTTTTCTTGCTGTTGAGTTGAGTTCCTATTATATTTTGTATATCAACTCCTTATCAGATGTATAGTTTGTAAATATTTTTTCCAATCTGTAGGTTATTCTTTCAGTCTGTTGTTTCCTTATGGTGTGCAGAAGCTTTTTAGTTTGATGTGATCCATTTGTTTAATTTTGCTTTTTTTGCCTGTGCTTTTGGAGTCGCATTGAAAAAGCTATTGCTCAGACCAATGTCATGGAGATTTTCCTTATATATATTTTTTTCTCTAGTAGTTTCACAGTTTTCAGTCTTACATTTCAGTCTTTAATTCATTTTGAGGTGTTTTTTGTATATGGTGTAGCATAACGATTCATGTTCATTATTCTGTATGTGGATATCTGGTTTTCTGAACATTATTTATTAAAGATACTGTCCTTTTCCCTTTGTTCCTGGCTCCTTTGTCAAAATTCAGTAGTTTGTAGGCGTGTGGATTTACTTTTGGGCTCTCTATTTTGTTCCATAGGCCGATGTGTCTGTTTGTATGCCAATATCATGCTGTTTTAGTTACTATAACTATGTAATATATTTTGAAGTCAGTAGTGTGATGCCTCCAGCTTTGTGCTATTTGTTAAAAAGTGCTTCGGCTATTTGAGATCTTTTGTGGTTTTACACAAATTTTAATTTTTTATATTTCTGTGAAGAATGTCATTGGTATTGTGATAGTAATTGCTTTAAATCTGTAAATTGCAACTGGGTTCGGTGGCTCAGCCTGTAATCCTGTGCCTTGGGAGGCTGAGGTGAGTGGATTGCCTGAGCCCACAGGTTAGAGACCCGCCTGGGCAACTTGGTGAGACCTCATCTCTACAGTAAATCAAAAAATTAGCCAGGTGTGGTAGTGTGCGCCTGTAGTTCCAGCTACTTGAAAGGCTGAGGCAGAAGGATTGCTGGAGCCCAGCAGGTCGAGGCTGCAGTGGCCAGGAGTGGCCACTGCCCTCCAGTCTGGGCGACAGAGTGAGACTCCAACTCAAAAAAAAAAAAAAAAAAAATTCTGTAAATTGCTTTAAATGGGATTGTTTTCTTGATTTTTTCCCCCCAGATATCTCAACTGCTAGTGTATAGAAATGCTATGATTTTTGTATGCTGAATTTATTTCTTGTAACTTTACTGAATTTGTATATTAGTTCTAAAATGTTTTTGGTGTATTCTTTATGATATATGTTTCATAAATATAAATATTTATGATATATAAATATATATTTATATTCTGTAACCAGAAACAATTTAACTCCTTTCTTTTTAATTTGAATGCCTTTTATTTCTTTCTATTGCCTAGTTGCTGTGACTAAGACCTTCAGTACTATATTAAATAGAAGTGGCTAGAGTGGGCATTCTTTTTTTTGTTTAGGATCTCAGAGTAAAAGCTTTGAACTTTTCCCTGTTGAGTATATGATATTAGCTATGAATTTGTCATAAATGGCTCTTACTGTGTTGAGGTAAATTCCTTCTATGCATAGTTTTTTGAGCACTTTGAATGAAAGTATGTTGAATTTTGTCAAATGCTTTTTCTACAACTACTGAAATGATCATGTTGCTTTGTCCTTCATTATGTTAATCTGATGTATTGATTTATGCATGCTGAACCATCCTTGCATCTCTAGAATGAATTCCATTTGATCATGGAGAATAATCTTTTTAATGTGCTGTTGAATTCTACTTTCTTGTATTTTGTTGCGGAGTTTTGCATCTATGTTCATCAGAAACACAGGCCTGTAGTTTTTTTTTCTTTTACTTTTTCTTCTTTGTAGTGTCTTTGTCTGGCTTTGATATCAAGGTGATGCTGGCCTTATAAAATGTGTTTGGAAATACATTCTCTTTCTCAGTTTTTGGAAGAGTTTGAGAGGAAGTGGTATTTATTCTTTAAATGTTTGCTTGAATTCATTGGGTCTTGGACTGCTTTGTGGATGGAAGACTTTTTGTTACTGATTTAATATATTTACTTGTTATTGATCTGTTCAGATTTCTATTTCTTCATAATTCAACCATGGTAAGTTGTATGTATCAAGGAATTTACTCGTTTTTTCTAGGTTATCCAATTTGTTGGTGTATAATTGCTCACAATAGTCTATTATAATCCTTTGTATTTCTGTTGTATCAGTTGTGATGTCTCCTTTTTATTTCTGATTTTAATTATTTGAGTCTTCTCTCTTTTTTGTAGTCTAACTGAATGTTTGTCAATTTTGTTTATCTTTTTAAAAAACTGTCTTTTAGTTTCATTGGTTTTTTTTCTATTTCTTTTTTAGTCTCTAAATTTTCTTCTCTGATTGTTATTTCCTTTCTTCTACTAACTTTGAGCTTTGCTTGTTCTTGTTTTTCTATCTAGTTTCTTTTACTTTTCTCCTTCTCCTTTTCTTCTTATTGCCATTATTGATAGGTAAGAATTTACTTCTTATCAATAATTACCTGCCATTTCATTAATTGTTTTCTAGTTATTTATAGATCCTTTGTTCCTTTCTTCTTCTCTTGCTACCTTCCTTTGTGGATAAGTGGATTTTTCTAGTGTTTTGATTCCTTTCTGTTTATTATTTGTGTATCTATTTTTGTGGTTACCATGAGGCTTAAAAATATCCTATCATTATGCAATATAGGGCCTGGATATGCGCTCTTGGTTAATAATAAACAATTGAAAGGACAACCTATACAGCACAAAAGAAGGGAGAGAAGGCACAGAAGAAAAATTAAATTTATATAAGAATCAGAAGAAAATTTTGGAAGATATTTCTTTGATGGTTTTTATTAATATATAAAAAGAAATAACTTCTATGTACAAGAATAAACTTTAGAAAGGGTTTATTCAAATGGAAAACATAGTAGTCAAAATCTGTATTGAAGTCAGAAAAGAATAAATTTGTGTTTTTTGAATTATATGGCTATTTTAAACTAATGGCAACTTAACTTTGATTGCAAAACCAAACAAACAAATAAAAACCTGTATGCTTTTACTCCAGTCCCCACAATTTTTGATGTAACAATTTACATCTTTGATATTGCATGCTCCTTAACAAACTATTATAGATATTATTTTTAATAGTTTTGTCTTTCACCTTTGTACTAAAGACATAAATAATTTACACACCATCATTACAGTATTAAGAATATTCTGAATTTGGTTGTACATTTACTTGTAGCAGTGAGTTTTACACTTTTTGATATTTTTATGTTATTCATTAGCATCTTTTTCTTTCAGTTTGAATAATTCCCTTTAACATTTCTTGTAACACATGTCTGGTGGTGATGAATTCCTTCAGATTTTATTTGTGTGGAAAAGTATCTCTCCTTCATTTCTGAGGGATAGCTTTGGTGGTTGTAATATTCTTGGTTGGTAGTTTTTTTTGTTGTTGTTGACCAGCATTTTGAATATATTATACCATTCTCTTATGGCTTATAAGGTTTCTGTTGAGAAGTGTGCTGCTAGCTGTATTGGAACTCCCTTACATGTTATTTTCTTCTTTTTTCTTGCTGCTTTCAGAATCCTTTCTTTGTTTGATCTATGACAATTTGATTATTATATGTCTTGGGATAGTCTTATTTGGATTGGATCTGATTAGAGACCTTGATTTTCTTGCACTTGAATATTTACATCTTTCCCTAGGCTTGGAAAGATTTGGCTACTATTTATTTTAGTAAACTTTCTATTCTTTTTTCTCTTTCTACTTCTGAAACTCCAGTGACTAGAAGGTTGCTCTTTTGATGCTGCCCCATAAGTCCTGGAAGTTTTATTTATTCTTTTTAAAAATTTTATTTATATTTATTATTTTTATTTTTATTATAAAGGTGTGGGGCACATTTCAGGTTTAGGTATATAAACATTGATCATGCAGGTACACTTGTTGATGAGGTATGCCCTCCCTCCCCTAGCAGTTTCCCTCAACTGCCAATCTCACCCCTCTGTCCTGACAGTTTCCCACTACTGCCAATTGCTTTCTTATATCATTATAATTGTTCAAGGTGCGTTTATGAGTGAAAACATATGGAACTTTGTTCTTTGTTCCTGTGAAAATCCCTGAGTATGATCAACTTCAAATCCATCCAAGTTGCTGCAAAGTCCATATATTTGTCCTCTTTATGGCTGCATAATATTTCATCATGTATATGTACCACATTTTAAAAATCTAGTCCAACTTCGATGGCAACATGATTGGTTCCATGTTTTTGCTATTATGAATAGAGCTGCAACAAACATACATGTGCAGGTATCTTTTTGGTAGAATGATTTGAGTTCCTCCAGGTATATTTCCAATAGGGGAATTGCTGTGTTATATGGAAGGTCAATTTCTAGTTCTTTCAGGAATCGCCACACTGTCTTCCAAAGAGGCTGCACCAGTTTGCATTCCCACCAGCAGTGTAGAAGCGTTCCTTTATCTCCACATCCTTGCCAGCATCTGTTGTTGTTTGTTTTATTAATGATGGCCATTCTTACAGGGGTTAGGTGGTATCTCAGTGTGGTTTTGATTTGCATTTCTCTGATGATGAGTGAGGCTGAGCACTTTTTCATGTGTCTGTTGGCTGCCTGTTTATCTTCTTTTGAGAAGTGTCTATTCATGTCTTTTGCCCACTTTTTAAAGGGGCTGTTTATTTTTTTCCTTTCAGCGCATTTGAGTTCCTTGTAGATCCCAGATGTTAGACCTTTGTCAGATAAACAGTTGGCAAATATATTTTCCCGTTCTGTGGGCTGTCTCCCTGATCTCTTGATGGTTTCTTTTGTTTTCTAGAAGTTCATTAATTTGATGAGGGCCCACTTGTCTATTTTATTTCTTAAGCTATTGGCCTTAAGCGTTCTAAATATGAATTGGTTCCCAGTTCCAATTTTCATAAGGGTGTCTCCTGTGTTTTCTAAGATTCTTATAGATTCTTGAGGTTTTACATTCAGGTCTTTGATCCATTTCAAGTTAATTTTTGTGTATGGTGATAGATAGGGGTCCTGTTTCAATCTTCTGCATGTGGTCAGCCAGTTTCCCCAGCACCATTTATTGATTAGGTTCTCCTCTCCCCAGTGGTTGTTGTTGGAGGCTTTGTCACAGATGAGTTGGTTGACGAATTGAGGCTTTGCTTCCAGAATCTTTATCCTGTTCCATTGGTCTATGTGCCTGTTCTTGTACCATTGCCAGGCTGTTTTGATTACTGTAAACTTATAGTAAAATTTGAAGTCTGAAAGTGTGATACCTCCTGCTTTGTTTCTTTTGCTAAGGATTGTTTTAGCTATTCATAGTCATTTATGTTTCCAAATGAATTTCTGTATTGTCGTTTCCAGGTCTGAGAAGAATGATGTTGGTAGCTTATAGGGTATTGCATTGAATCTGTAGATTGCCTTTGGTAGGATGGATATCTTAACAACGTTGATTCTTCCTATCCATGAGCATGGAATATTTTTCCATTTGTTTGTGTACTCTTGGATTTCTTTAAGCAGTGTTTTGTCACTTTCACTGTAAAGATCTTTCACTTCTCTGGTTAGGAAGATGCCAATGTATTTCATTTTTTTGGTGGCTATTGTGAATGGGATTATGCTTTATATTTGAATCTCTACCTGCTTGTTGTTGGTTTAAAGAAATGCAAATGTCTTTTGCCCATTTATTTTGTACCCTGAGATTTTCCCAAAGTCCTTTATCAGTGCAAGCAGGTTTATGACAGATTCTCTTGGATTTTCAAGGTATAGGATCATATCATCAGCAAAGAGGGATAACTTGACTCCTCTTCTCCTATTTGGATACTCCTGACTTCCTTCTCTTGTCTAATTGCCTGAGCTAGGACTTCCAACACAATATTGAATAAGTAGGGTGAGAGTGGGCAGCCTTATCTTGTTTCAGTTTTCAGGGGAAATGATTCTAGTTTCTGACCATTTAGCAATATGTTAGCTGTAAGTCTGTCATAGATGACACTTACAGTTTTGAGGTATGTTCCTTCTTTTTTTTATAATCGATATTTTTTATTATGATATTGTGGTGTACAGTTAATGGTTAGGTATACAAATATGTTTTGTTCAGGCAACCTTGTTGATAAGAGGTGTTTTCCTGTCCCCAGACAGATATTTACTACCATTAATCCTGTCTCCCTCCCCCCCCATAGTTTCCCACTACTGTCAGTCGTTTTCTTATAGTATTACATTGGATGTTCAAAGTCCACTATATGAGTGAGAACATGTGATACTCAGATCTTTGTTTCTGTGAGAGGTCACTCAGTATTATAGACTCTAATTCCATCCAGGTTGCTGTGAATTCATGATTTTGTTCTTTTTTATGGCTGTGTAGTATTCCATTGCGTATATGTACCACATTTTTAAATCCAGTCCTCTTTTGATGGGCAGCATGGTTGCTTCCAGGTTCTTGCTATTGTGAACAATGCTGCGATAAAAATACGTGTGCAGGTATCTTTTTTATAGAGTGATTTGAGGTCTTCAGGATACATTCCCAGTAGGGGGATTGCGGGGTTATATGGGAGGTTGATATTTAGAGCTTTTAGGAATCGCCACACTGCTTTCCACAGAGGTTGCATTAGTTTACACTCCCACCAACAGTGTAGAAGTGTTCCCTTTTCACCACACCCTCTCCAGCAGCTGTTATTTTTTGAGTTGTCGATAATTGCCATTCTGACTGGAGTTAGGTGGTATCTCAGTGTGGTTTTGATTTGCATCTCCCTGATGATTAGTGAGGTTGAACATTTCTTCATGTGTCTGTTGGCTGCTTGGTTGTCTTCCTTTGTGAAGTGTCTGTTCATATCTTTTGCCCATTTGATAATGGGGTTGTTTGTTTTTTTCTTTTCAGCATGTTTGAGTTCCTTGTAGATCCAAGATGTTAAACCTTTGTCAGACCTGGTGTTGGCAAATACTTTTTCCAAGTCTGTAGGCTGTCTCCCTGCTCTCTTGATGGTTTCTTTGGCTTTGCAGAAGCTTGTCGGTTTAATAAAGTCCCACTTGTCTATCTTCTCTTATGACCTGTGGGTTTCGGGTTTTGTTCAGGAATTGGATGCCAGTTCCAATTTCCATGAGGGTATGTCCTTCATTTTCTAAGGTTCTTATGGTTTGAGGTTTTACATTTAGGTCTCTGATCCATTTGGAGTTAATTTTTGTGTATGGGGATAGGTAGGGGTCCTGTTTCAATCTTCTGCATGTGGTCAGTCAGTTTTCCCAGCACCATTTACTGAATAGGTTCTCCTCTCCCCAATGGTAGGTGGTGGAGGCTTTGTCAAAGATGAGTTGGTTGAGAAATTGAGATTTTGCTTCTGGGATCTCAATTCTATTCCATTGATCTATATGCCTGTTCCTATACCAATACCAAGCTGTTTTGATGATTGTAGCTTTATAGTAAAGTTTGAAGTCTGGTAATGTGATACCACCTGGTTTTTTTTTTTTTTTTCTGAGGATTGTTCTGGCTATTCTTGGTCGTTTGTGTTTCCATATGAATTCCTGTATTGTTTTTTCTAGGTCTGAGAAGAATGTTGCTGGTAATTTGATGGGTATTGCATTAAATCTGTAGATTGCCTTAGGTAGGATGGACATCTTCACAATGTTGATTCTTCCAATTCATGAGCATGGGATATTTTTCCACTTGTTTGTGTCATCTTTGATTTCTTTGAGCAGTGTTTTGTAGTTTTCATTGTAAAGGTCTTTCATGTTTCTGGTTAGGAAGATGCCAAGGTATTTCATTTTTTTTGTGGCTATTGTGAATGGAATTGTGGTTTTTATTTGGGTTTCTGTTTGTTTATTATTGGTGTAAAGAAATGCAATTGTCTTTTGCACATTTATTTTGTATCCTGAGACTTTGCCAAAGGCCTTTATCAGTGTAGGGAGGTTTTTTGACAGATTCTCTTGGGTTTTCAAGGTACACAATCATATTGTCTGCAAAGAGAGATAACTTGACTTCATCTTTTCCTATTTGGATACTCCTGATTGCCTTCTCTTCGCTGATTGCTCGAGCCAGGACTTCCAACACTATGTTGAACCAGAGGGGTGAGAGTGGGCATCCTTGTCTTGTTCCAGTTTTCAGGGGAAATGTTTCCAATTTTTGTCCATTTAGGAGTATGCTGGCTGGGGTTTCTCGTAGATGGCTTTTACTATTTTGAGGTATGTTCCCCATATGCCTAGATGTTCGAGGGTTTTTATCAAGAAGGGGTGCTGGATTTTATCAAAAGTTTTTTCTGCATCTGATGATATAATCATGTGGTTTTTGTTTTGACATCTGTTGATGTATTTAATTACATTTATGGTTTTACGAATGTTGAACCAGTCTTGCATTCCAGGGATGAAGCCTACTTGGTCATGATGGTTGATTTTTGAGATGTATTGTCGAATCCGGTTTGCTAGGATCTTGTTGAGAATTTTAGCATCTATGTTCATCAAAGATATTGGCCTGTAGTTCTCTTTCTTTGTTGGATCTTTACCTGGTTTGGATATCAATGTGATGTTGGCTTTGTAAAATGATTTGGGGAGAGTTCCATCTTTTTTAATCACCTGGAATACCTTCAGTAGGATTGGTATCGGTTCTTCCTTAAATGTCTTGTAGAATTCTACTGGAAAGCCCCATCTGGACCAGGGCTTTTTTTCGTTGGAAGTTTTCTTATTATGTAGTCAATTTCCTTGATTGTTATTGGTCTATTTAGGGTCTCAATTTCTTCTTGTTCCAACCTAGGTAGGTTGTGTGATGTCAGAAAGTCCTCCATTTCCTTAAGGTTTTCAAGTTTGTTTCCATACAAATGTACATAGTAGTCTCCAACGATCTTTTGTATTTCTTCAGGGTCAGATGTGACTTCATCTTTTGTGTTTCTGATTGTGCTTATTTGGGTTTTTTCTCGGTCAGTCTAGCTAGGGGACCATCGATCTTGTTTATCCTTTTGAAGAACCAGCTTTTTGTTTCATTGATTTTTTGTATTATCTTTTTGTCTTCGATGTCCTGGATTTGGGCTTTTATTTTGGTGATCTGGATTCTTCTGCTGAAATTAGGGTTTTTGTGGTCTTGCTTTTCCAGCTTCCTTAGGTGACTTGTTAGGCTGTTAATTTGTGTTTCTTTCATTTTCTTCATGTGTGTTTGTAGGGATATAAATTCCCCTCTTACTACAGCTTTTAAGGCATCCCAGAAATTTTGGTAAGATGTTTCTTCATTTTCATTTGTTTCCAGGTATCTTTTGATCTCTGTTTTGATTTCATCATTGACCCAGGAGTTGTTTAGCATCATGCTGTTTAGTGTCCATGTCTTTGTGGGTTTTGGGGGGATCTTGTTGGTGTTATGTTTATTTTTATTCCACTGTGGTCCGAGAAGGTGCATGGTAGAATTTCGGTCCTTTTAAATTTGCTTATGATTGATTTATGGCCAATTATGTGGTTGATCTTAGAATACGTTCCATGTGGTGATGAGTAGAATGTATATTCTGTGGTCTTTGGATGGAGTGATTTGTAGGTATCAATTAAGTCCATTTGGTCCAGAGTCACATTGAGGTTCTGGATCTCCTTGCTGATTTTTTGTACTGATGATCTGTCTACCATTGTGAGTGGGGTATTGTCCCCAGTTATGATGGTGTTAGAGTCAATATCTTTCTTTAGTTTTCCTAGAAGTTACTTTATGAAAGTTGGCGCACCTATGTTGGGTGCATATATGCTTAAGATAGATATTTCTTGTTGATGGAGTGAACATTTTATCATTATGTAGTGGCCCTTTGTATATTTTTCAATTTTTGATAGCTTAAATGGTATTTTGTCTGAAATTAGGATCGTGACTCCTCCTTTCTTTTGTGTTCCATTTGCCTGAAAGTTTGTTTCCCATCCTTTTACTTAGAGTGTGTATGTCCTTTCTAGTGAGATGGGTCTCTTGAAAGCAGTATATTGTTTCCTGGTGATATTTTATCCATTTTGCCATTCTATATCTTTTAAGTGGTGAATTTATTCCATTCACATTCAGGCTAATTATTGAAATGTGAGAGTTCATCCCTATCATAGAGTTCTTACAGAGTTGTTGTTCTTCCACTTGGTTTTTTTGTCTTTCTTTTGGATTTGAGATTGGTTCATGTATACTTTATTCTTTTTCCTGTACTCTTGTGAAGAACATTGTTCTTTTTTCCTTTTCTTCTGTGTTTAGCACTTTCTTAAGTGTTTCATGTAGAGGTGGTTTGGTGGCAGCATAATTTCTTAGGGATTGGATATCTGGGAAAGATTTTAATTCTCCCTCACTGATGAAGCTTAGCTTGGGCAGGTAGGTTATTCTTGGTTGAAATTGTTTCTTTTAGGACTTTGAAGATAGGGCTTCAAGCTCTCCTAGCCTGCAGGGTTTCTGTAGATAAATCTGCTGCTATTCTAATTGGTCTTCCATGGTAGGTGATCTGGCCTTTTTTCTCTTGCAGCCTTTAGAATTTTTTTCTCTTATGCCTACTTTGTTTCGGCGAATTATTATGTGTCTAGGAGTTGGTCTTCTCATTTGTTGTCTTGCAGGGGTTCTCTGAATCTCTTGTGTTTGAATTTTTGTATCACTGATTAGATAAGGGAAGTTTTCTTGAATAATCTCATGGAAAGTTTGTTCCAGTGTGGTCTCTGTCTCTTTCTGCCTTGGGAAGGCCAATTACTCTTAGGTTTGGTCTCTTGAAGTAATCGCTCATCTCTTGAAGGTTTTGTTCTGTCTTTTTGAGCTTATTTTCTGTGTTTTTAAGAGTTCGGGTTAGTTCTATATTTTGGTCCTCAAGCTCTGAGATTCTTTCTTCTGCTTGGGTAATTCTGCTTTCCATGCTTATCACTTTGTTATTTATTTCATTCACAGTATTCTTTATTACTGTTATCTCAGATATCAGCTCCTTCCTAGTTTTCTTGTGTCTCCTCAATTCTTTTTAATCTCTCTATTAATGTCTTGATATCTAGGTTTGTGGTTTGAGACCCTTCATTCTGGGGGCTCTTCATTGTTTGCATTCCGAAGTCAGTTTTCTCAGTGTCTGCCCTCCCAGGGGTCTGAGAGAGACCCATACTCTTCTTCTGGTTTTTCTTCATTTGTGTAGATTTTTCTCTCTCTCCTCCTTTCCCTCCCCTTCTTTAATTCTGTTTTTGAGGGAAGGTGGGGTTGCTTTTGTTTCACTTCTGCAATATCCTATTCTTCCTTATGAGGGTCTTCTGGCTTTGTTCACTTTTGAGGTTGGAGTGTGGGCTGTGGACTGTACTTTTTGCAGTTTTGAGGTTTAATTGAGGGGGAAGCTGTGGTTCAGAATGTATATGCTGATTCTAGCATCCACGAACAGGTGTATGAGCACACTGGAATCTATTTCCCTCTGCCTTACAATCTGTCTGTGCAGAAGTATGTAGGCTTGGTCCCTTAGGAACCGAGGTGGGGTTTGTTGATAGGTGGGCGGGTCAATGGAAATCTCTGCCTGGAGAATGGCTGAGGCAGATTCACTTTTGAAGATCCGTTTCTCTCCACTTGTCTGTGTCCCCAAGCTTGGGTCACACGCTGAGCTCCAAAGGGCAGATGGTGAGTGGTGAGAGTGGCCCTGGGCCCCCCACAGGGTACTTCAGCCAGGAATGGGACCGGTCTCTCTGAGGGGCGGGCATCCAGATCCTCCCTGAGTGACTGGCGGCTTGGGTCTGGGTGCTGGGTGAGAGATGATGTAGCCAGGGAGGGAGCTGAGACCCAAGACTTCCATGCAGTCTGGGGTCATGTATGGTGGAACAGCAGCAGCAGGGGGCCGCAATATCCGGCCCTACGTGGGACCGAAGGTCCTCGGGCCTAGACCAGTGTGACTGGTGGTGAGCTGGAGGATGGGGGAAGAAAAGTAAGAGTCTTTTTGGGAACTCACATTTGGAGAATCTCACAAGTCCACCTATGCTGTCGCCATCTTACCAGAACTCCCTGTTCCTTCTATACCTTGGTGTTTGAGCATTTTTATCAAGAAGGGATGCTAGATTTTATCAAAAGCTTTTTTTTGCATCTAATGAGATAATCATGTGGTTCTTGCTTTTACAGCTGTTGATGTATTTAATGACATTTATGGTCTTGGGAATGTTGAACCAGTCCTGCATCCTGCGGATGAAGCCTACTTGGTCATAGTAGATGATATTTGAGATGTGTTTTTGGATCCGATTTGCTAGAATCTTGTTGAGGATTTTTGCATCCATGTTCATAAGGGATATTGGCCTGTAGTTCTCTTTCTTTGTTGGATCTTTACCAGGTTTGGGTATCAGTGTAATGTTAGCCTCGTAAAATGATTTGGGGAGAATTTCATCTTTCTCAATTGCCTGGAATACTTTCAATAGGATTGGTATCAGTTCTTCCTTGTACATTTTGTAGAATTTTGCTGGAAAGCCATCCATCCAGGCCTTTTTTTGTAGATAATTTTCATATGACAGTGTCAATTTCCTGGGTTGCTATTGGTCTATTTAGTGTCTCAATGTCTTCTTGTTTTAACCTGGGGAGGTTGTGTGATAAAGTCATAAAGTCCTCCATTTCATCTAGGGTATCAAGTTTTTTTCCATATAGGTGTACATAGTAAATTCTGATAATCTTTTGTATTTCTTCGAGATCAGTTGTGATGTGATTTTTTTGTATTTCTGATTGCATTTATTTGGGCTTTTTCTCTCTTTTTCTTGGTCATTCTGGCTAGAGGCCCATCAATCTTGTTAATTCTTTCAAAGAACCAGCTTTTTGTTTTGTTTATTTTTTTCTATGATATTTTTGTTCTCTATGTCCCATATTTGGGCTCTTATTTTTGTGATTTGTATTCTTCTGCTAAAGTTGGGCATTTGTTTGTGTCTTCTTGGATTTCTTTAAGCAGTGTTTTGTAATTCTAGCTCCCTTTAAGCAGTGTTTTGTAATTTCTAGCTCCCTTAGGTGATTTGTTAGGTTTTCCACTTGTGATCTTTCCATTTTCTTGATTTGTGCTTGTAGAGATATAAATTCCCCTCTTAAGACTGATTTCATGGCATCCCAGAGGTTTTGGTAAGATGTTTCTTCACTTTCATTTGTTTCCAGGAATCTTTTAATTTCTTCTTTGATTTCAATGTTGACCCAGTTGTTGTTCAGCATCATGCTGTTTAGTGTCCATATCTTTGTGGGCTTGGGGAAATGTTGGTTTTGATATTTATTTTTATTCCATTGTGGTTTGAGAACGTGCATGGCAAGATTTCAACCTTATGGAACTTGTTTATGCTTGATTTATGGCTGAGAATGTGATTGATTTGGAGTATGTTCCATGTGGTGATGAGTAGAATGTATATTCTGTGGTTGTTGGGTGGAGTAATCTGTAGGTATTCACTAAGTCCATTTGCTCAAGTGTCAAGTTAGGTTCTGGATCTCCTTGTTGATTTTTTGCCTCAATGATCTATCTAGGGCGGTCAGTGGGGTATTTAAGTCTCCTGCTATAATAGTGTTAGAGTCAATATCTTTTTTTAGTTTATCTAGTAGTTGTTTTATAAATGCTGGTGCTCCTGTGTTGGGTGCATATATATTTGGATGGATATTTCTTGTTGATGGATTGAACCTTTTATCATTATGTAGTGTCCTTTTGCATCTTTTTAAATTTTTGATAGTTTAAAGGTTGTTTTGTCTAATATTAAGATTGCAACTCCTGCCTTCTTTTGTGATCCATTTGCCTGGAAACTTGTTTTCCATCCTTTAACTTTGAGTCTGTGTGCCTCCCTTGTAGTGAGATAAGTCTCCTGAATGCAGCAAATAATGGGGTCATGGTTTCTTATCCAGTCCACCATTCTATGTTTTTTTAGTAGTGCATTTAGTTCATTCACATTCAGGCTAGTTATTGAAATGTGGGAGTTTATCCCTGTCATGAGATTCTTATAGAGTTGTTGTTGTTCCTGTTTATTTGCTGTCTTTCCTTTGGTTTTTGGGTTGATTCATGTTTGTTTTCCATCTTTTCCCTGTGCTCTTTGAAGAACATTGTTGTTATTTTCTCCTTTTCTTCTGTGTTTAATACTTTCTTAAGTGTTTCTTGTAGAGGTGGTCCTGGAGGCAGCATAAGTTCTTAGGGATTGGATGTCTGCGAAAGATCTCAATTTTCCCTCACTGATGAAGCTTAGCTTGGCTAGGTAGGTTATTCTTGGTTGAAATTTTTTATCTTTGAGAACTTTGAAGATTGGGCTCCAAGCTCTCCTAGCCTGAAGAGTTTCTGTAGATAAATCTGCTGCTATTCTAATTGGTCTTCCCTGGTAGGTAGTCTGACCTTTTTCTCTTGCTGCCTCTAGGATTTTTTCTTTTATACCTATTTTGTTTAGGTGAATTCTTATGTGTCTGGGTGTTGGTCTTCTCATTTGTTGTCTTGCAGGGGTTCTTTGAATCTCTTGTGTTTGAATTTTTGCATCACTGATGATGAAGGAAGTTTTCTTGAATAATTTGTGGAATGTTTGTTCCAGGGTAATCTCTGTCTCTCTTTCTGCCTCAGGAAGTCCAATTACTCTTAGGTTTGGTCTCTTGAAGTAATCGTTCATCTCTTGAAGGGTTTGTTCTGTCTTTTTAAGCTTCTTGTCTATGTTTTTTACAGTTTGGGTTAGTTCTGTATTTTGGTCTTCAAGCTCTGAGATTCTTTCTTCAGCTTGGCTAATTCTACTTTCCATGCTTATTAGTTTATTTATTTCAATCACAGTATTCTTTATTGCTGTTATTTCAGTTATCAGCTCCTTCCTATTTTCCTCTTGTCTCTCCTGAATTCTCTTTATTTTCTCTATTAATGTCTTGATGTCTGGGTTTGTTGTATGTGACCAGTCATTCTGGGGGGCTCTTCATTGTTTGTGTTCCGAATTCTGTTTTCTCAGTGTCTGACCCCTCAGGGGTCTGTGTGAGGCCTATATTCTTCTTTTGGTTTTTCTTCATTTGTGTAGATTTTCCTTCCCACTTTTTCCTCCCCCTTCCCCCCATCTTCTTTAATTCTGTTGTTCAGGGGTGGAGGGGCTGCTTTTACTTCTGTTTGTTCAGTCTTTTATTCTTCCTTATGTATATCCTCTGGCTTTGTTCAATTCTGGAGTTGGACTGCAGGTTGGGGGCAATCCTTTTTGCAGTTCTGAGATTTAATTGAAGGGGGAGCTGTGATTCAAAATGTATCTGCAGATCCCAGTATCCACTGACAGGTGTATGGATAATCTGGAACCCACTTCCCATTGCCTTGCAATCTGTCCATGCAATGGGGTTATAGGTTTACTTCCTGAAAGCAAAATGAGGTAAAAAAAAAGGGAATAGAATGAATCAGGAAGTGGGGGGAAAGGGAGGTGGAGAAAGAGAAGAATAAGAGGGAAAACAAACATACTGACTAACAAATGAAAAGAGAAACAAAGACAGATATGAGTAAAAAGAAAAACAACAACAACAAATCAACAAAAATATGAAAAAACTAAAACATACAATCATACAGAGATACAGGCTAACCAACTTCCTAATTGGTGTGCTTTTCGCCTATATGAACTTGAGGTCTAAAGAGGAAAAAAGACAGAATAGAATAAAGTCAGTAAAATAACAGAACCAAAGTAAGTATGAAAACATTGTTAACAGTAAGAAGAGAGAGAAAAGGGAAAAAAAGATGCGTAAGACAAACAAAGAATAAAAAAAAATTAAAACAAGGGAACCAAGCACACTCTGAGACTTTTCCTTTAAGTCCAGTGTCCTTTCAGCTCTGATTTCTAGCTGTCATTGCAGGCTGGTAGAGTTGTTCACAGTTAGGGTCAGTTGCCCCTGGTCTGCTGTGGAGGGTCATTCAGATCTGGACTTCCTGCCAAATCTGCCACTCTGATCTGGTCTGTGTCTATATAGCATGGGTGAGGGGCTTCTCTCCTCGCATTTTGATGTTGTTACCTTGGATCTCAAGCTGGGAGATGGGCTGAGGTGGATGGAGCTGGTCTCACTGCTCCACCTGATCTCTTTCTCCCCTGCAGCCTGAGACTGCCAGGCAACGCAGGCCAGCTTAGCACTGGGCTACTTGGGCTTAGCTGGGCAGAAGTCAGAGGCTGCCCAGGGTGGGAGGGAGCAGGCAACGGTAGTGGTGGTGGCAGCCGACTGCTTCAGTGGTGTGTGGGAGGAGCTCTAGAGCCTGCCTCTAGGTGATGGGTGGGGCATGGCAGTGGCAGCCATGGTGGTGGTTTCAGTAGTGCACTGCTTGGGGAGGGGTTTCATAGTTCCAGGAGTCATGGGTCACCTCAGGCTGGGGTGGGGCAATGGCAGTGGCAGTGAGGCGGAGGTGGTGGCTGAGGCTGTGGCAGAGCAGTATGTGAAGAGCCAGCAGGCAAGGATGAGAGCCACAGCCCCCACCCCGGGGAGAGCAAGAGTTTTTATGGGTGTTATCTTTCACAGAAGGTCTCACAGACCAAACTACCCTGTCGCCATCTTGCTGGAAGTCCTTGTTCTTTTTCATTATTTTTTCATTTTTTGCCTCTGACTATATACTTTCAAATAAGTTGTCAGAGTTGACAGATTCTTTCTTTTGCCTAATCAGTTCTCCTGTTGGTGCTTTCTTTTGCATTTTTATTTTGTTCATTGTGTTTTTCAGCCCAAGAATTCTTTTTGATATTTTAAAAACTTATTTCAACCTCTCTGTCACATTTCTCATTCTGGTCACTTGTTTTCCTTTTTTCACTGAATTTCTTTCCCTCTGTATTTTCCTGAAGTTTGCTGAGCTTCCTTAAAAGTTATTTTAAAATCTTTGCCAGGCAGTTCATATACTCCATCTTTTTAGGGTTTGTCACTAGCACTTCACCCATTTGGTGATGTCATGTTTCCTTGATTGTTCTTGGTCCTTGTGATTGTGCATTGATATCTGTGCATTTGATTTACTTATTCCAGTCTTCACAGATTAACTTTGTCTGAAAAGTCCTCTGACAGGCACAGTGCTGGAATATACCAGAAACTTGGGGCAGCTGTTGCTGGTACAGCACTGCCAGAAGCTGGGGGCCCACTAGCAGGCATGATGCTAGGGTGAATGAGAAATCTGGTGCAGTTGTGGCTGGTGTGGCACTGCCAGAAGCCTGGGACCTACTACTGCAGGCGTTATACTGGGGCAGGCCAAAAGCCTGGGGCCACTGAGGTCTGTTTGCTGCTGAGCACTGTTTGGAGCCTAAAGCTGTTGATGTAGTTTTGGTGATGGTACAAACCCAAAGTCAATTTTGTTACATAAGCCTGAAGCCTGGAGCTGTGTGGTCCTGCCTGATACTAGAGCAGTTCTAGAAGCTTAGGCTGTGGGTACCACAGTGTAGGGCCTTGGGGGTCTAGTTGGAACTAGATTTTTTTGTAGTGGGCTTAATGTTGGGGTCCAAGGCAAAGTCCTTGGACAAGGGACTCTTCACCTAGTTTACCAGTATTGGATGGAACTATCTTTTTTTTTTGAGTTGGAGTCTCACTCTGTCACCCAGACTGGAGTGCAGTGGCCGCTCCTGGCCACCACAGCCTCGACCTGCTGGGCTCTGGCTATCCTTCCGCCTCAGTCTTCCGAATAGCCAGAATTATAGGCATGTGCTACCATGCCCAGCTGAATTTTTGATTTATTGTAGAGATGAGGTCTCGCCAAGTTGCTCAGGCAGGTCTCAAACCCACAGGCTCAGGCAATCCACTCACCTCAGCCTCCCAAAGGTGCGGGATTACAGGCTGAGCCAGAACCCAGTTTGGAACTATCTTATTAATTCAACTGCTAAGAACTGGGCTCAGAGCTGTTCACATCAACTTGACCTCATACTTGACAGATTCTTCCAGTTCTAGAGGGGACAGTAAGTACTGTGACAGAAAAATAGAATCTCAGGACCCCAAAATCACTATGTAAGAGAAATATAATATATTGGAACCCCCAAACTCATTATGCCAAAGAGCAGGTTAAGCTTGGGAACTGAGTCACCAAACTGTCTTTCTTTTGTTCTCCAACAGATAGCTGTGGTTTCACAGCCCTGTGTCATTGCTTTATTTTCCCTACAATCTCTTTTCACAAGTAAAATGTAGATTTACTGGGGCTAATAAGAGCCTCACAAGAAGGTAACCACCTGTTTCCCTGCCTACCCTTCCTCCCTGTTCTTTTTCATTTTGCTTGCTCTTTCCCATTTAGATGCTGACGTTCACAAAACTCTCTTTGGAGAAAGCATAGGTCACAGATGCTCCTGTGATTTCTGTTTTTTTTCCCAGGTGCATCCTCAACCTCGACTAAATAGACCTCAACTCAATTGAGGCCTGCCTCAGTCACTTTTTTTGGTAAATAGTACATTGTGGAAAACACACCTGCACAGTCTGTTCTGCCAGTCTGTTCTGCAATATGGGGCCTGGATAGACCCTCCTGGTTAATAATAAACAGTTGAAAGGACAGCTTGTGTAGCACAAAAGAAGAACAGAGAGAAGGCACAGAAGAAGAATAGAAAACATAAATTAGGTTTAGTATAAGAATCAGAAGAAAATTTTAGAAGATATTTCTTTCATGGTTTTTTATTAATATATAAAAGGAAATAACTTCTATGAGAAAGAAGAAACTTTAGAAAGGGGCTTATTAAAATGAAAAACGTAGTAGTCAAATTAAAACCCATATTGAAGTCAGAAAAGAACCAATTCGCCAGCAGAGAAAATGGAGTAGGTAATGTATAACAGCAGTTTTGAAATATTTTAAGAAAGCCACAGACCCCTTTCTTTAATGAAAGCATATATTGTTCCTCCCCAGGTAAAACTGATGAGAGAGTTCATGGCTGAAGTGCAGATAGGATCCCAGTGCTCTATTTAGTACCTTTTCTTCCTACACCCAAACAGTTCCAAGGACATTTCTTTAGAACATGGAGAGCCACTGAGGAAAAAGCTAAAATTAAGAAGGCACTCCCAGATTACACAATAAATATTTGAAAATGAGAGAAGATAAAAGATATAGAACAGTGACCACAAAGATCTAGCCTATTAACAATAAACATTGCTGGAGGAGAATATATCATTATTAATTAAGGTTGAATTAACTTGTATTGCAAGTTATAGTAAAAGAAAGTTCCTTATCTAAGCAAACAAGTCTGAATCTAAAAATTGGGAAAGCTCTTGCATTCCAGGCAAGATTAAGAGATCCATGGTCAGATATATCTTGCTGAAATTAATAAATTTTAAGGGTAACTTAAAAAATATTATTTATTGTATGCTAAACATTATACATTATCATCCTCCACATGAATGGTATAAGGCACAAATATACATTTATTCAATAACGAGATGAGAAACTGGGTGTTCTGAGAGGTTCTATAACCTTATCTATATCATACAGCATAATACAAGGAGGAAGACTTTAGGTTTAAACCCAGGCATATAAGAGAGTAAAGCAAGTTACTTAAAATGAAAATAATTTCAGGTTGTTGAACTTTTTAGTAATCCAGAACATGAGAAAAATTGGAGGAGGAATGCTTGTTGCAATGTTTCTTAACACTGTCTTCTCATCAGAATCACTTTGGGGCTTTATTAGAACCACAGATGAGTGAGCCCCATCTTAGTCTGATTAAGCCTGGACTTGGATCACATCGTCAGTGTTGAGATCTGCTGTTCTACAGAATTTGTCAGGTAAAAGAAGATTATAACATAAAATTTCCAAGCCGAGTCAAATTTGTGTGTGAAAGCGATAAATTGGCATTCTCATATCTTTAAGACTTTTAGAAAATGCTTAGGTACTGTTCCTGAAATATGTATTTCTACCTGTCTACCTGTTCAGTGAGAACTGAATTAATATTAAATTGTGAGGAGTAATTGTACCCCACATCTTTAAAATTATAAATTGTGACAAGTGCTCACAGGAAAAAAGTCACACTGGGAAGCTTTGACACTAACTAAATAAGTGGAAATAAGTGTGATGGCTTGACAATGGTTGCAAAGTTGAATGTAACGACTTTAAAAAAAATCATAAAAGAGAATGTTAAAGAGAACAGTGATGGGGTTTAAGACCCCAAATTAAATTGACGAAGACCTGGACATTGTAAAGGACACAAAGAAAGTGAAAGGACTTAATTTTTTGCTTTTCATGGTAGAAAAACAGAAAGTTGTTCAGTTCTTGATCTTTAATAGCTGGATAAAGAAAGGTTTGAGAATGTTTTTGAAAGTGTAAAATAAATTACTAATAGAATTTAAATGAGGCTATATTGAAGTCAGTTCAGAAAACCTAAACTGAAGTGGGTTGAAAAGAAAGTGGGTGAGAGAAAGTGAAGACAAGTACAGACAACTTTACCAAGGATGTCTACTGTGAAAATCAGCAGAAACCAAGGGTAGCTGGAGGAGGATGTAGGGGACAAAAAGTGGGTTTCCTTTTTTAGTTAAAGATGGATGCTAGTGGGTGTACTTATTTGCCATCAGGAAAGATGTAGTAGGGAAGTAGAAATTAAAGATGTGAAAGAGAAGATAATGGCTGAAAGTGAAATCTTGTTTTTTTTTCCGAGTTGGAGTCTCACTCTGTCGCCCAGGCTGGAGTGCAGTGGCATGCTCACAGCCACCACAGCCTCGACCTGCTGGACTCAGGCGATCTTTCTGCCTCAGTCTTCCAAGTAGCTGGAACTACAGACACGTGCTATCACAGCTGGATAAGTTTTTGATTTATTATGGAGATGCAGTCTCGTCTCGCCAAGTTGCCCAGGCTGGTCTTGAACCCCTGAGCTCAGGCGATCCTCTTGCCTTGGCCTCCCAAAGTGCTGGGATTACAGACTTGAGCCACCATGCCTGTCTAACAGATTCTTCAGTATACAATATTGTTAATCATAGGCACGCTGTTATCTAGCAGATCTCTAAAACGTATCCTTCTTGCATTACTGAAACTTTAACAGCAACTCCCCATTTCTCCCTTCTCCTCCCCCTGGCAACCATCATTCTGCTTTCTGCTTCTATGAGTTTGACAATTTTAGGTACTGCATTTATATGAAATCATGCAGTGTTTGTCCTTCTGTGAGTGACTTGTTTCATTTAGCATAATGCCCTGAAATTTCATCCATGTTGTTGCATATGCATTCTGTAGATTTACTTTTTTTTTTAAAGGTGGAATAATATTCCATTGTATGTATATGCCACATTTTCTTTATCCATTCATCTGTTGATAGACATTTATATTATTTTAACATCTTGGCTATTGTGAATAATGCTGCACTGAGCATGGGAGTGCTAATATCTCTTTAAGATCTTACTTTCAATTCTTTTGGGATAAATACTCAGTAGTGGAATTGCTAAATCATATAGGAGCTCTAGTTTTAGTGTTTACAGGGATCCCCATACTGTTTTCCTTGGCAGTTACACCGTTTTGCATTCCCACCAACAGTGTGCAAAGGTTCCAGTTTCTCCACATTCTCACCAAGCTTGTCTTTAAAAAAAAATGGCCGGGCTCGGTGGCTCAGCCTGTAATCCCAGCTTTTGGGAGACCAAGGTGAGTGGATTGCTTAAGTCCACGGGTTCGAGAACCACTGGGGCAACTTGATGAGACCTCATCTCTACAATAAATAAAAAATTAACTGAGCGTGGTAGCATACACCTGTAGTTCTGGATACTTGGAAGGCTGAGATGGAAGGATCTCCAGAGCCCAGCAGGTCGAGGCTGCGGTGGCCGGGAGTGTGCCACTGCACTCCAGTCTGGGTGACAGAGTGAGACTCCAACTAAAAAAAAAAAATCCAAAAAACTAGGCAATAGGTGTGAGAGGCTATCTCGTTGTCATGAGCTATTACTCTTTTGCCCCTTAATTTCAGCTGTATAAAATGGAGAATATAATACCTACCTCATGGAGTTGTTGTGAGAATTAAATAAGTTCTTATGCATAAATTTTTAAGAGCAAATAGTAAGCGGTTAACAAAAGTTAGCTATTATTATTTCCTTTTAAAAAATAAATGCAGATGAAAAAGTTCTGGAAATGTGTCACTGAGAATTTTAATTTCAACTTTTGAGATACGGGTTTAAGCCTTTTCCTGTCTTAGCCTTAAAGTATAACTCATAGTAACACCTTATAGCTTTTTTCCTCCTTTCACTCTCAACTCTCCCTTACACAATGACCCTATGATTAAGTACATACCCATTAATCTAGTTGTGTGCTTCTTTGAGAAATTCCAGAGGCTAATAACTGTGCCAGGAGACCCCACAGCAAAATTTTTCTTTGTTCAGAAATCACCTTCAGGTGTTTAATCTACAACCTGGCCACAATCAAGATGGCGTCAACCAGCTCTCCAGGTGGGCAATAATTCAAGATAATCATGAAACAAGACGTGTAGACCTATGTACTGCACCACTCCAAATATCCCTCATTCCATCCTTTCCTTTTAAAACCCCCTATCCTCAGCCAAAAACTCTAAAACAGTCTGTTTGAGGCATGAACCTGGACATCTCCCCACCTGGTGGCTTTTGGAATAATGTCACCTTCCTTTCACTATGTCAAGTCCTGGTTTATTTTAGCCTGCAAGTGACGAGCAGCTGAGCTTGCATTTAGTAACAGTTGAACAGTAGTGTGGTTGCATAACAAAGAGAATGTACTTAATGCTACCAAACCATTTAAAAATGGTTAAATGGGAAATTTTATATTATCTATATTTTACCACAATAAAAGTACAGGTAGCTGGTGGAGTTTGGAATGGTAAGTGGAGGTATATTGGGTCTGTTGCATCTATTTTTTTCTATGAAATGATGTTATTAACTAAGGATGATCGGGGAGGGGGGTGTTTGATGATTTGAGGAAAGAGACGTGGAATAATCCTCCCAGAGGCTGAGAACATGAATTCACTAGGAAAGTGTAATAGGGTTATCTATGACAGCACAGGGTGCCCATCTGTAATCTGTCTATAAATTGGAAGAAAGTTGAATTGATGGGAGCTCCCTTGGCATAGGGGTGAAGTAAGCAGATTGTTGAGTTAACCAGTGTTGATATTTTTCCCAGATGAATTAAGTCAAGAGAGAAAGGGACAAGGAACCTAGGGTGTTCGTAAGGGAGTGGTCAGAATGCTGAACAGTGGAATTTGACAACATACAATAAAAGAATATGGCGAGAAAATTCTCTGAGGCAGATTGATTAGGAAGAAACACAAATAAGGAAATGAGAAATAGTTTATAACAACAGATACTGAGGACAGTATTCCCATTTCTCAAGAAGAAAATAACCATGGAACCTTTAGGGAGTTGCTCGAGTATTGAACTCTCCTGAGTCCGTGTATTTCTGTGTTCAACTAGCTCAGAACTTCGACTTACGGAAGCATTTTTGAAAAGTTTTTCTTTTGTATTTGAGAAGAGTCTATTGAGCTATTTTCTTTCCCCCTGTGCTGTCATTTCAGATTCTGAGACCAATTTACCAAGAGTGCCTTGTTAATCTTCACTGTGTTCTTCAGAGGTGGGCAACTTGCAATACAACTCCAATTTGTAGAAGAGTAGATTTTAAGGTGACACCTTCCAGTCATACCTCACCTCAGCTGTCAGCACCAGGACATCTATAATGAAGTACTAGAACAACGGCTCCAGGAATGGGCCTTATAGGTGACTGCCAATTGAATGTAGGATGATTTGTTCTCGTTTCTTCCCAGATACTGAAGTGAAGTCGAATTTGTTTGCAATTTTCAGGCATACCGCAATTTGACTCCACTCACTTGAATGTTCTTTTAAGCAACCGGTGTCCCTAAATTTTCCAAAGAAGGCAGCTACTTGCAAGGCAAACAGAAGTCATTCTACCTGACTAAAAATCACGCAGAGGACTAAAGAAGTCTAGAGTTAAGAAACCACTCAGTGTTCAAGGTCATGTGGCTCATTATCAGCAAATCTGTCATGTGTCAAGGGAAGTAAGAGGAAGAGATACAAAAGGAAAATTAGACCCTGTGGAATCTGACTCATGGACTAGACTGGGACAAAAATCACTCTTTTCTGCTATATTTCTGTGCATATTTGTATAGCTAGTAGGAATCCTTTCTATCCAACCTCACAAGGTATAATTGTACCTATGACCTCTAAGGCCCTAGGATAAAAAAATGAGAAAGTGGAAGACTGAAATTGCTTGGCAGATTCATAACTATTTTTCTTGGCTACCTAAATCATAGGATTCAAGTAGTGTCCTTGGCCCAATCTGCTTCAGATATGAATCTCTTTACAAAAATCTCATGACTTTGAGCTACAGAACAAGTTCTTGACCCCCTTCCTATAAATTTCATCTCTTCTCCAACATATCACTATAATCATTCATGTTCACACTAAAGACAGGAGGAGAGAGAAGTGAGAGACTCCATGACGTTGTCTTCTTTAATCTGATCACAAATATAAAGGACCACAAGTATTATAAAATAGCATAGATAGGTCATGATCCTGCCAAGAAGTTATGCAGTCCCAGATCAGCAGATCAGACCATATCTGACATAAAGTGAGATTTTATTAGCCTATTTGACTCTAGAAAGCAATATATTTATCAAAAAGAAAGCAAGAAGAGGGAAGCCTGTATTATGATTAGGAGACAAGATCATGAAGTGAATAATAGTCTGGGATTTGGAGTCAAAGTTACCTGGATTTAAGTCCTATAGCACTTCCGTTTTCTATCTGTGTGCCTTTTAACAAACTATTTGGCCTCTCTGAAATATAGTTACTTTATTTGTAAAATAGGGGCAACAAATGCCTACTTCTTAAGATTGTTATGAGATAGTGTATGCAAAGTACTTAGTGCGGTGTCTATAGTATTGACATATGATGAGAGTTTAATAATTAGCAATTTTAATTGTTTCACAGCAAATATTAGTCTTTTAAGGTTAAATACATTTTCTCCCAAATTAGGGTTGAGTGTACTGTACCCATTGCCCCTCAGCTCTTAGCCAGTCAGCACCAGATGTCCTCTCTGTCTCCAGGAAAAGTGAGCAGCTCAGACAGAACTGAAAGGCATTAACTTTGCCTGAACAGCAGTTTGGAGAAAGTCCATCCATAAGGCCCTTGCAAGTTTGAGGAATAACACTATAAAGAAGGTCAACCTCCATACTGTGGGTGAGTCAAATGCTGATTTTTTTTCATAAAATGAATGTCCTATTACCACATGTATTTTTTGAGCACTTTGTATAAGCTGAATAAGCCACTGTTGGATTCTCAAGGAACTTATAATCTAGCCGGGAGAGATAAGACCAGCACACATGAAATTAATTTGTTATGTCAGGATATAAAGGGTGTCACATGAGTAGTGGAGTTGATGGATGAAGAACGAGATCCCTGGGATTCAGTGTGGCCAAGGAGCTTGCCGAACTGTAGATTCAGGACTAACTTCAGATGGAGGGAAAGAAGTGAAGGCATTTTAGGCAGGGGCAGGTAGAAGGTATTGGAAAGCATAAAGGAACCTGAGCAGCCTGGTTCCATTATAGTAATGGAGCTAGTGAGAAATTAGGATTAACGGATGGACTGCTATCTCATTTTGAAGAACATCAGAGTACTAGGGTAAGGAGTGTGGAGTTTATATCCTTGGCTAATGGGAAGTCACTGAAGGTTTTCATGACAGAGGAATGATTGCAAAAAGGATGTGTTTGAAAGATACAGATGGTGGCTTGGAGAAGGTAAATCACTTAGCAAGTGACTGCAGTCATCCAGGTATGATATAATACAGGATGAAATACACATGTGCATGCATGTGCACACACAAAGACACAGTGAAAGAATAACTTTGGCAACCTGCAAGTATGAATCTGGAAAAGCTTTTGATGTCATTGTTTACAACTGGTGCCAGATTTGGGCACTCCATGCCAAAGTTTAAATCTAGTAATGGGAACAGCAATATTCTAGAGATTATTCTTAGAAAAATGGAACCACAGCTTCTGAAATGCCTCCTGCAACAATTACATGAGACTAGAGTAAGATGGATAGAATTATTTAAACAAGATTGTGTGAGGAAATTACAATCTCCCTCGTTGAGGACGACACAGAACAAGGACAAATAAGGATGGGGATCTGAGGCAGGTCCACCAGTCCAGATGCTAACTGCACATCACGGTAATTCACATTTAGAGGTTAAGGAGACAGTAGAGAGGACTGTCCCTCCAAATTCTATTAAGGAAAATAATTACTCAAGAATTACTGAAGGAATATCTAATTTTAAAGTTTGCAAAAGGATTTATGAGACAAAGAGTTAGCTATTTATAGAAATAAATTCTATCCTTTTTTTAAACACCTTTTTTTTGTGTGATAAATATAATGTACATTCTCTATAGCACATTTGTTCTTTATAATTCCAAGGGCCCAGGTTGTTCAGCCCAGTGTTTTGTTTTGTTTAAGGAAACACATTCCAATAGGTATTAAAAATAAAAGATTTACTTGCATTTCTCATTGAACAGCAAAGGTATATGTGATCACTTACTAACCTCCCGATGCCTCCAATTTTATGCCAACATACAGATTTGTGTCACTCTCTCTCTTTCTCATGCTTCCCACTCTTCTATTGTGTCTAATGACCCAATTGCTCATCAAGTAGAGTCCTGTTTCTTGGGACAGGGAGGAGGTCACTGCATGAGAAGGAGATGGCAGTGCAGGAATGGGGGAGGTGTGAATATTAATGTTAAATTTTGTCCGTTTTTTCCCCCCTCTGGTTTGCTGCTTTGTCTGCTGGAACATTCGCTTTTTTGCCTCCCTTTAGCTGACTCTTTTCCTTTAGGTTTTAAGTGAAACATCACTTTCTCCTGAATGCCTTCCCTAGTCCCAGGCACTGGTTAGACACCTCCCTATGTATACTCATGTGTCTTCTGACTCACCTTTCAAAGCATTTCTGATATAGCATTGTAATTGCTCGTTTAAGGGTCTCTATTCAGAAATCTTCCCTCTGCCAACAGCTGTATTTCTAAAACATGGTCTGAGGCATAGTGAATAGTTTAATAAATGTTTCCTGAAGATATAAATAAGTTATCTTTATATTGCTTTCTGTGGTTGAAGTCATGGTGTTCATAAATTTTAACTTAAAATTATATTCTAAATGTTTGCATGACATTTAGTAAACATTTAGAATAATAAACATAATTTTAAATTGCAGCATTATATTTTTATATGGATATACTATACTTTAAGAGATTGACAAACTTTCCGCAAAAGTTCTGATAATAAATGTTTTTGGCTTTGGGATCATATACTCGCTATACTACTACTCTGCTGAATTAGTGTGAAAACAGACATAGACTATAGGCAAATAAATAGGCATGACCTTGTGTCAATAAAACTTTATTTGCAAAAACAACCAGTGGGGTAGGTTTGGTTTGTAGACCGCTATAGTTTTCCAACCCTTAAGTATTTATTCTCCTATTTTTGAATTTTGATTTTATCATTTTTCAACATTATAAATGACATTCCAATGACTATGTTGACTATTTTTTCTCCCTTATGGATAGACTTCCCTAAATGTAGTGTCAGCACTTTTGAAGCTCTTAAAAAATATTTCAAAATTGTTTTCCAATATACAGTCCATTATTATAATGTGAGAGAGTCTGTTTTGTAGCATTCTTATAAATAATACAAAATAGGTATTTTAATTTTAAAATGTATGAAATATTTTAAGAGCTTAAGCAAAGAAACAAATATATAGTTCTTTGAGAAATGTCCACACTGTTTTCCATAGGGGTTGAACTCATTTCCATTCCCATCAACAGTGTATAAATCTTCTGTTTTCCTACATCCTCACCAACATCTGCTGTTTTTAAACTTTTAAATAATAACTACTTTGAGGTAATATGGTATCTCATTGTGGTTTAATTTTAATTTCTTCGCTAATAATTAGTGATGTTGAGCATTTTTTCATCTGTATGTTGCTATTTGCTTGTCCTCTTTTGAAAAATGTCCATTTATAGCCTTTGCTCACTTTTTAATTAGGTGGGCAAAAAGAATCTATGTCCTTCACATATCAGAGATTGCTGATTGCTGCTTCTAATCACATGGGTGCAGACAATGTGGTGAGCAGCCATTGTTTTTGTACCTCATCCATTGTTGTTGGCTCCTCCCCTCTGATTAAAAAAACTTCCAGAGGATTTAAAAGGCTGATACCTTCATTTTTCTCCTCTTGGGATCCAGACATTAGAAATGAGTATATTCAAAGGAAACTGCATGAACAGGAGAAATTAGAAAGACATCATGCATGTCTAGGGAAAGATTCAGGCTCAGAAAAGGCCTGTGAAAACCTTAAGTTTAATCTTAGGCTGATCCTCAGCATAAAGACAGTGCATGATAATAAAAGTATAAAAACAAAAACAGAAAACCATGGAGAAAGGAGAAACTCTCATTTCCAGAGTTTCTACATTACTTTATTCAAATGTCCAGTTTTCAGCAAAAATTGTAAGACATACAAAAAAACCAGGAAATTTTGACCCACTCAAAGGAAAAATAAATAAAAAGAAACAGTCCCTAAAATAGACCTTATGGCTGGACAAAGACTTTATAAAAAATGATCTCAAAGATGCTCAAAGGACTAAAGGAATATACAGAGAAAGTCAAGAAAATGATGTCTGAACAAAACAAAAATATCATAAAGAGATAGAACACAAAATGAAACAAAAAGGAACTCCTAGAGCTTAAACATCTAATAACCAATATTAAAAATTCACTAGAGGCATTCAAAAAGAGATTTGAGCAGACAGAAGAAATAATCAGTGAGCTTTAAGATAGGACTGTAGAAATTATAGAATATGAGGAACAGAAGGAATGATGATTGAACACAAGTGAATAGAGCCTATGAGATCTGTGGGACATTGTAATGTGGAACAACATATTCATTGTGCAGTCCCAGAGAAGAGACAAAGAGACAGAAAAAATATTTGAAGAAATAATGGCTGAAAACTTCCTAAGCTTGATGAAAAGTATAAATATAAACAAAGTTCAATGAAGTTGAAATATAATAACTCAAAGAGCTCCACACCAAGATGCATAATAATCAAACTTTTTTCTTTTTTGAGTTGGAGTCTCACTCCATCACCCAGGCTGGAGTGTAGTGGCACGCTCGCGACCACCCCAGTGTTGACCTGCTGGGCTCTGGCAATCCTTCCACCCCAGCCTTCTAAGTAGCCAGAACTACAGGTGTACACTACCATGCCCGGCTAATTTTTTGATTTATTGTAGAGATGAGGTCTCACCAATTTGCCTGGGCTGGTCTTGAACCTGTGGGCTCAGGCAATCCACTTGCCTTGGCCTCCCAAGGTGCTGGGATTAAAGACTGAGCCACCAAGCTCTGCCATAATCAAACTTTTAAGGCAAAAAATTCTACAAAGGGTCTGATAATAAATGTTTTTGGCTTTGGGGTCATATAATCTCTATATTACTACTCAACTCTTCTGAATTAGTGTGAAAACAAACATAGACTATATGTAAACAAAAGGCATGGCTGTGTGTCAATAAAACTTTATTTACAAAAACAGAAAACCTTGAAGGAAGTAAGAGAGAAATGACTTATCACACATAAGGGACCCTCAATAAGATTATCAGTGGATTTCTCATTGGAAAGTTTAGAGGCTAGAAGGCACTGGGTTGATATTCAAAGTACTGAAAGAAAAAAAGGAAAAAGAAAAGAAAACAGCTGTCAACTAAGAATCCTATGCCTGGCAAAACTGTCCTTCAAGAGTGAGGGGGAAATGGACACTTCCAGATAAATTAAGTTGAGGGAGTTCATTTGCACTAGATCTTACCTGCAAGAAAAGCTCAAAGAAATCCTGCAGTCTGGGCTTGGTCCCAGCACTTTGGGAGGCTGAAGCAAGTGGATTGCCTGAGCCTGCGGGTTTGAGACCTAACTGGGCAACTTGGTGAGACCTCGTCTCTACAATAAATCAAAATAAAAAATCAGCTGGGTGTGGTAGCGTGTGCCTGTAGTTCCGGCTATCTGGAAGGCTGAGGTGGAAGGATTGTCGGATCCCAGCAAGTCGAGGCTGTGGTGACCGGGAGCATGCCACTGCACTCCAGTCTGGGCGACAGAGTGAGACTCCAACTCAAAAAAAAAAAAAAAGAAAAGAAATTCTGCAGGTTGACATGAAAGAACACTAGTCAGCAACTTAAAGTTATATGAAGAAATAAAGATCTCATTAAAGGTAAATGCATGGGCAATTTTAAAAGCTAATATTATTTGTAGTTCCACTTTTTGTTTTCTATATGATTTAAGGGTTTAATACATTAAAAATGCAAGTATTAGTTTAAAAGCTTACTTTGGTTTGTAGCCCCACATTTTATTTTTAACATAATTTAAAAGACTAATGGATGACATCAACCATTAGTTGATAAAATAGTAAGGTCCAACTCTCTTTCTCCACAGAAACATGGACTTAACAATGATATACAAACTGAAATATCTTTATGAGAAGTCTAGAGTCCAGTAAGAAGTTGCAGCGCCCTAGATGAGCAATAACCTGAGAACAGCTGTATTGAAACAGGTAAGAAGAGTGATTTTACTTTACCCATGTCACCCCCTTCCCTAACCTGGCACAGTCCAGCACTAAGAGAGAGTGCCTTAGCCTTTGACTTCCTTCATATGGGGAAAGAGTGAAACTGTGCCCAGGCTCCTGGTCTTTCAGTTCACTCTGAGGAGCTAGTCTCTGTCTTACACTGAGTACCAAGTAATTAGCATAGTTCAGATGCTTGAAGTAGCTGGAGGAAAAAGGATGAGTGGTGTCCTGCAGCTAACAGTATCTGTGAGATTGGAAAAAGGTACAGAACTGAGACGTCTTCTTAAGAAAGGATAGAGAGGAGTGGAGTGTACCTCCAACACCTCTGGCCTTTAGTGTTTTTGAGAGGTTAGTTTTTGTCTTGTCTCACACTAAGCACTGAAAGAACTGGTGTAATCAAACACCAGAGAGAGCAAGAGATTACAGGCTTCTGGAAAAAAAAAAAGACTGGATATCTGGGGAGGCTAGAAACAAAAGCCCAGAGTTTTTTTGCTGGGCTGACTGGTGAAGATCTTTTCCAGGAAAAAAAACACTGTGTAAAGAAAGATGAGGAGAGGTTGTGTCTTAGTTCATTTTGAGCTGCTATAACAGAGTGTCAAAAACTAAGTAATTTATAATGAAAAGAAATGTATTGGCTTTTAGTTTTGGAGACTGGGAAGTTCAATATCAAGGTGCTGGCATCTGTTGAAGGCTTTCTTGCTGTGTCATCACATGGCAGAAAGGCAAAAGAAGGCAAGACAGTAGGGGGCTGAGTTTGTTTTTTTATAACAGCATTAATCCCATGCATTAGGGCAGAGTTCCTTATGGCCTACTCAGCTATTTTTTTTGGCAATGATTTCTTAATTTTACTTTTTAATTGAGGTAAAATATACATATAAAATTTACCATCTCTACCCTTTTAAAAGTATATAGCTCAGTGGTAATAATTCTATTTATATTCTTTCAGTATTTTTATCCCTTCCCCCTTCCACCTCTTCCAGCCTCTGGTAACCTTTGATCTACGCTCTATCTTCATTTTCATGAGATAAAAATTTTTAATTTCCACATATATGTGAGAACGTGTGGTTTGTCTTTCTGTGTTTGGCTTATTTCACTTATAATTGCCTCCAGTTCCATCCATGTTTGTGCAAGTGACAAAATTTCATTCTTTATGTTTCCATGTGAATTTCTGTATTGTCATTTCCAGGTCTGAGAAGAGTGATGTTGGTAATTTAACGAGTATTGCACTGAATCTGTAGATTGTCTTTGGTAGGATGGACATCTTAACAATGTTGATTCTTCCTATCCATGAGCATGGAATATTTATCCATTTGTTTGTGTCTTCTTGGATTTCTTTGAGCAGTGCTCTGTAGTTCTCATTGTAAAGGTCACACTTCTCTGGTTAGGAAGATGCTGGTGTATTTCATTTTGTGTGCAGCTATTGTGAATGGGATTGTGCTTTTTATTTTGTTCTCCACCTGCTTGTTGTTGGTGTGTAAGAATGCAACTGTCTTTTGCACATTTATTTTCTACCCCAAGACTTTGCCAATATCCTTTATCAGTGCAAGGAGGTTTTTGACAGAGTCACTTGGATTTTCAGGGCATAGGATCATATCGTCAACAAAGAGGGATAACTTAACTTCCTATTTTTCTATTTGGATACTTCAGATTTCCATCTCTTGTCTAACTGCCCTAGCTAGGACTTCCAACTCAATGTTGAACAAGAGGGATGAGAATGGGCACCCTTTTCTTGTTCCAGTTTTCAGGGGAAATGTTTCCAGTTGCTGTCCATTTAGCAATATGCTAGCTGTAGGTTTATTGTAGATGGAGCTGACTATTTTGAGGTATGTTCCTTCTATACTTGGGTGTTTGAGGATTTTTATCAAGAAGGATGCTGGATTTTATTAAAAGTTTTTTCTTCATCTAATGATATAATCAACTGATTCTTGTTTTTACATCTGTTGATGTATTTAATTACGTTTATGGTGTTACAGACATTGAGCCAACCCCGCATACTGGGGTTGAAACCTACTTGGTCATAGTGGATGATTTTTGAGATGTGTCTTTGGATCCAATTTGCTAGTATCTTGTTGAAGATTTTTGCATCTATGTTCATAAGGGATATTGGCCTGTAGTTCTCTTTTTTTGTCGGATCTTTACCCGGTTTGGGTATCAGTGTGATGTTAGCTTCATAAAATGATTTGGGGAAAATTCCATCATTCTCAATTGCCTGGAATACCTTCAATAGGATTGGTATCAACTCCTCCTTGTTTGTTTTGTAGAATTCTGCTGGAAAGCCATCTGGTCCAGGGCTTTTTTTTGGTAAGTAGTTTTCTATGACAGAATTATTATTGATCTATTTAGTGGCTCAATGTCTTCTTGTTTCTACCTGGAGAGGTGGTGTGATGTCAGAAAGTCCTCCATTTCATTTAGTTATCAAGTTTGTTTCTACATAGATGTACACAGTAATCTCTGAGAATCTTTTGTATTTCTTTGGGATCAGTTGTGATTTGACCTTTTGTATTTCTGATTGTGTTTATTTGGGCTTTTTCTTTCTTTTTCTTGTCATTCTGGCTAGGGGTCCATCCATCTTGTTAATTCTTTCAAAGAAACAGCTTTTTGTTTTGTTGATTTTTTAAAAATGTTTTTTTTTGTCTTCTATGTCTCGTATCTGGGTTATTTTGGTGACCTGAATTCTTCTGCTGAAGTTAGGGTTTTGGTAGTCTTCTATTTTCAGCTCCCTTAGGTGATTCGTTAGGCTGTCAACTTGTGATCTTTCCATTTTCTTGATTTGTGTTCATAGCGATATAAATTACCCTCTTAGAATTGTTTCATGGCATCCTAGAGGTTTTGGTAAGATGTTTCTTCATTTTCATTTGTTTCCAGGTATCTTTTAATTTCTGTTTTGATTTCAGTGTTGACCCAGTAGTCATTCAGCATCATGCTGTTTAGTGTCCATGCCTTTGTGGGCTTTGGGAAAATTTTGTTGGTATTGATATTTATTTTTATTCCACTGTGGTCTGAGAAGGCGCATGGCAGTATTTTAACCTTATGGAATTTGCTTATGCTTGATTTATAGCTGAGGATGTGATTATCTTGGAGTATGTCTCATGTGGTGATGAGTAGAATGTATATTCTGTGGTTGTAAGGTGGAATATTCTGTAGGCATCTATTAAGTCCATTTGGTGGAGTGTCAAATTGAGGATTGGTCCTCCTTATTGATTTGCTAGTGATTTTTTAATGCTGATTTTGTATCCTGTAACTTTACAGATTTGTTTATCAGTCCTACAGATTTTTGGTGGAGTCTTTAGGTTTGTCTACGTATAAGATCATGCCATCTGTGAACAAGGCTAATTTGATTTCTTCTTTTCCAATTTGGGTGCTCCTTATTTCTATCTCTTGTCTAGTTGCTCTGGTTAGGACTTTCAGTGTTATGTTGAACAGCAGTGGTAAAAGTGGGTATCCTTGTCTTGTTTCAGTTTTTAGAGGAAAGACCTTCAATTTTTCTCTGTTTGGTATGATGTTAGCTCTGGTTTTGTCATATATAACCTTTATTATTTTGAGGTATGTTTTTTCTACACCCATTTTGATGAGCATTTTTATTATAAAGTGATGCTGAATTTTATAAAATACTTTTTCAGCATCTATTGAAATAATCATATGGTTTTGTTCTTGATTCTGCTAATATGACATGTTATGTTTATTGACTTGCATATCTTGAACCATCCTTGCATTCCTGGGATGTATCCCACTTGATCTTGATGAGTGATCTTTCAAATGTGTTGTGTAATTTAGTTTGCTAGTATTTTCTTAAGGACTTATCTATGTTAATCAGTGATATTGGTCTAGTGTTCTGTTTTTGTTGTGTCCTTGTGTGGTAATGCTGGCCTCACAGAATGAGTTTGAAAGTGTTTCCTATTCTTGAATTTTTTTTTTCAAAAGTTTGAGTAGGATTGGTATTATTTCTTCTTCTAATGTGTGGTAGAATTCAGCAGTGAAACCATCTGGTCCTGGGTTTTTCTTTGATGGGAGACTTTCCATTATAGCCTTGATCTGACTACTTGTTATTGATTTGTTGGGGTTTTATATTTCTTCATGGCTCATTCTTGGTAAATTACATGAATCCATTTAGTTTGTTCAATTTGTTGATATGTGGTTATCCATAATAGTTTCTAGTGATTCTTTTTAATTCTGAGGTCTTAGTTGTTATGTATATTTTTTTCATTTCTGATTTTATACATTTGAATCGTCTTTCTTTTCTTATCAGTTAGTCTAGCTAAAAGTTTGTCAATTTTGTTTATCTTTTACTTTTATTTTATTTTTTGAGTTGAGGCTTTACTCTGTTACTCAGGCTGGAGTGCAACAATGTGATTATGGCTCATTGCAGCCTCCAACTCCTGGGCTCAGATGATCCTTCCCCCTCAGTCTCCCAAATAACTGATGCTACAGGCATGTGCCACCATACCTAACTAATTTTTTGATTTTTTTGTGGAGACAAGGTCTTGTTATGTTGCTCAGGTTTTTCTTGAACTCCTGGACTCAAGCAATCCTCTTGCTTCAGCCTCCCAGAGTGCTGGCATTACAGGTATGAGCCACTGGGCCTGGGTTATTTATCTTTTTTAAAAGTCCAACTTTTTGTGTCATTGATATGGTGTATTGTTTGTTTCTCTCAATTTTATTTCTACTCTGATCTTTGTTATTTCTTTCCTTTTCCTAATTTTGAGTTTGGTTTGCTCTTGTTTTTCCTGGTCCTTTATCACTGGATTGTTTATTTGAACTCTTTCTACTTTTTTGAAATAAGCATTTATTGCTATAAAATTTCATCTTAGTACTGTTGTTGCAATACTAATACATTTTGGTATGTTGCATTTCCATTTTCATTTGTTTAAAAATTTTTAAAAATTTTCTTTTTGATTTCTTCATGACTTATCAGTCATTCAGGAACATTTTATTTAATTTGCTTGTGTGTATTTTTCTGAGGTTTCTATTTTTATTGGTTTATAGGTTTATTCTACTGCAATTCGAACAGATACTTGATATGAGTTAAATTTTTAAAAATTTGTTCAGATTTGTTTTGTGGACTAAGATATGGTGTGTCCTGGAGTACATTCCCTGGGCTGATGAAAAGAATGTGTATTGTATAGCAATTGGTTGAAATGTTCAATAAATGTCAGTTAGGCCTATTAGATCTAGTATGTAGTCTAATTCTACTGTTTCTTTGTTGATTTTCTGTCTGGATGATCTGAGAATGAAGTGTTATTATTGTATTTCAGTATATTTCTCCTTTTGAATTTATTAATGTTTTCTTTACATACTTTAGAACTCCAGTGTTGGGTGCATAGGTATTTATAATTGTTATATTTTGCTTGCTAAAACTGACACTGTTATCATTATATAGTGACCTTCTTTGTCTCTTTTTACAATCTTAGGTTTGTCACCTATTTATTTGACCTGATTTAAGTATAACTATTCCTGCTCATGTTTTTATAGGTAAAGTGGGTTTATTTCTTGTTTCTTCATCCATTCAGCTACTCTATGCCTTTTAGTTAGATAATTTAAACTATTTATATTCAGTGTTATTATTATTGATAAATGAAGATTTACTACTACTATTTTGTTGTTTGTTTTCTGGTTGTTTTGAGACTTCTCTGTTCCTTTCTTAAGTGATTTACTCTGGCAGTTTGTTTTAATTGGTTGCCTTTTATTTTTAGTTGAATCTCTTATAGTTTTTTGCACTCTGGTTGCAATAAAACTTACAAAAATCTTATAGATATGACAAGTGATTTTAAAGAGATAACAACTTATCCTAGATCACATAGATGGGAACACAAAAGACCCCAGATAGCCAACGCAATCTTGAGAAAGAAGAACAAAGCTGGAAGCATCACACCTCCTGATTCCAAATTATATTACAAAGCTACAGTAATTCAAAGTGTGGTACTGGTATAAAAGCAAATATACAGATCTATGAAACAGATGAGAGTACCCTAAAATAAACCCACGTGTATGTCACTATCTTTGATAAGGGTGCCAAGAATATGCAATGGGGAGAGGATAGTTTCTTCAACAAATAGTGTTGGAAAAACAGATATCCATATACAAAAGAATAAAATTACACTCTTATTACACTGAACACAAAAATCAACTCAAAATGAACTAAATATTTAAATGTAGGACCCGATACTGTAAAACTAGAAGAAAACTAGGGAAAAGCTTCCTGATATTGGTCTTGGTAAGATTTCTTGGATAGTACACAAAAACACAAACAAGAAAATAAAAAATAGACAAGTGACACTATATTAAATGAAAAAAGCTTCTGCACAGAAAAGGAAATCTGTAACACAGTGAAAAAGCAATCTATGGAATGGGAGAAAATATTTGCAAACCACATATCTGATAAGAGGTTAATAATGTTCAAAATACATAAAGAGTTCCTATAACTCAGCAGCAAAAGCAAAAACAAAAGCAAGTAACCAAATTAAAAGCTGGCAAAGGGAACTTAATAGACATATTTCCAAAGAAGACGTACAAATGGCCAGCAGGTATACAAAAAGATGCACTTTATTACTAATCACTTGGAAAATGCAAATCAAAATCACAATTAGATATGACCTTACATCTGTTAGGATGGCCATTATAAACAACACACACACACACAAAATAACAAGTGTTGGCAGCAATGTGGAGAAAAGTGAACCTTATACATTTTTTGGTAGGAATGGAAATTAGTGCAGCTGCTATGGAAAATCGTATGAAGGTTACACAAAAAATTAAAAATAGAACTACCATATGACCCAAAAATTTCACTTCTTGGATACAGTTTTCAATTCTTTTGGAATAAATTCCAAAAGAATTGAAATAATGATCTCAAAGAGATATCTACACTCTCATGTTTATTGCAGTATTAGTTACAATAATCAAAATATGGAAACAACCTACATATCCATTGACAGATGAAAGGATAAATAAAATGTCTAATGGGAATACTATTCAGCCTTAAAAAAGAAGGAAATCCTACAATATATGACAAAAGGATGAACACGGGGGACCTTACTCTAAATGAGATAAGCTAGGAATGGAAGAACAAATGCTGCATTATTCCACTTATATGAAATATCTAAAACATTCAAACTCATAGAAAGAGAGAGTGGAATGGTAGTTGCCAGAGGCAGAGGCTCAGAGATGGGAGACATGGGAGGCTTACTGTTGAAGGAGCAAACAGTTTTAGTAATGCAAGATAAATGAGTCCTATAGATCTGCTGGACAACATTGTGCCCGTAGTTAAAATATAGTTTAAAATTTTTTTAAGAGGGCAGATCTAAAGTTAAGTGTTCTCTTCATAGTAAAAAAAGACCAATGCATGAAAAAGAATTGCTAGTTTATGCTTTGGGATGTATAATGTATAAAGATGAAATTTTGTGACATCAACAACAGAAAGGGGTGGGGACAGTTGTAAAGGAGTAGAGTGTTTGTATGATAATGAAGTTAAGCTGTATAAATTCAAATTAGAGGGCTATAACTGTAGAATGTTAAATGTAATCCCCATGGTAACCACAAAGAAAAGAGCTATAGAATGAGATAGAAATGTAAATGCTTCACAAAGAAAAAAAATCAACTGAATACATAGGGGAAAAGTAATGCAGGAAATGAAGGACAAGAAGAAGCTCTAAGGTTTATAGAAACAAACAGAAAAGTGGCAGAGATAAGTGTACACACAAGGAAGTACTATCCAGCCTTCACAAGGAAGAAAATTCTGTCATTCTATATGAATGAACTTGGAGGATGTTTTGCTGAGTGAAATAAGCCAATCACAGTAAGATAAATATTGTATTGTTCCATTTATACAAAGTACTTAGAGTACTCAAAATCAGAGTGACAGGGAGATGAGGTGGGAGGACCACTTGAGGCCAGAGGTTTGAAAGTAGCTTGAGCAACATAGTAAGACCTTGTCTTAAATTAAAAAAAAAAGAAATGCCTAGAATGCCAAGTTACTTAGGAGGCCAGGAGGCTAAGACAGGAGCATTGCTGGAGCCCAGGAGTTTAAGGTCACAGTGAGCTATGATCATACTAATGCACTCTGGCAGAGTATGACCCTGCCATAAAATAAATAAATAAATAAATAAACAAACAAACAAACAAATAAATAAATAAATAAACCATAGAGATGGAAAGTAGAATGGTAGCTGCCAGGGGCTGGGTGGAAGGGGATGGGGAATTATTTAATGAGTACAGAGTTTCAGTTTTGCAAGATGAAAAGACTTTTGGAGATAGATGGTGGTGCATAACTTTATGGATATATTTAACATCATTAAACTGTATACTTAAGCATAGTAAATTTTATCTTGCATATATTTTTCCACTGGAGAAAATTGGGAAAAAATTACAAATCAGAGAATATGCTCTCTTTTCAGAAACTCTTTTAAAAAAAAATATCAGATTTGGGAGTACACATATGTATTCATTACATGGATACATTTTGTAGTGGTGGAGATTAAACAGCTTTCCATTGTACTTAGGACCTAAGCTAAATTGGATACCGTGGCCCCTAGAGCCCTCCAGGATCTGACCTTCTTCATAGCAGTTATGTGAAGTTATCCTAAGCATCCATTTGCTTTCCGATTTATGTGTGTTCCCTGCTGTAGGACATAAGCACTACAAAAGCAAGTGCCTTGTCTGCTTATTAACACTGATTCCCTGGCACTAGAACATTATTAATACTTAATATTTGTTGAATGAATGCATATCTTCATCTAATTGCATTCATAAGAACACCTTTCTTTTGGTTTCAAAATTGAATAACAATTGGACTAGGTTTGTCTTTCCATTAAAAACTGGGGCTCTGGATTTCTATGAGGTTCTAAACATGGATTTGAGCTTCCGAGGGGCCTGTGAACCTTTTGCAATTGTTATGCCAGAGTATTGCATAAATTTGTGTTCATTTTGATTTTTAGAGTGTTTATAGCTTTCATCCTATACTTGATGGAGCCCACTGTGTTACTTTGCTGTCATTTTCTAGCATTTGTAATTGCAGAAGAGAAGATTTACTTCCTTTGTGGGTAATCAGGTTACCAGACTTGGTGTTTTCCGAACAGAGAAGCGAAGAGTGGCTTGCTTTCGTTCCTCGGTGCTGGTACCATCCCCCTCCTGGTTCTATGTCTGGAGCGTGGGTTGACAGCTCAGCAACTAAACCCTTCCTACTGTCTGGTAGACACCCATCTAGTGAAATGATTTAAAATTGCATGTTCTTTTTGTCAAGAAACCTGTCACTTATATGAAAAGTTAGACATAAATTTGTTGTTGCAAAGAGGTAAAAGCAGACCTGCTCTGATAAAGTTTGGGAGATGTGCTGAACCTGTCTTTCGACCTGTCCTTTCTCCCTGTGCTGGGCCCCTGAGATACCTCTGGGGGAACCTCAGGGATCCTGGGAGCATGTCTGAAAAACAAGACTTCTGCTTCTGATAGAATGAGATAGGCTCTTTCTCTTACTGCTCACTCCCTAACCCCCATCCCGATCGTTTTATATGATAGAGAAGAGAAGAAGTTATAGTACTTCCATGCCCTATCTGTTCTTGCTTCTACCTAGAGCTGTCATGTGTAGGGAACCTACCTCCTAGAATTCACGGGGTCTCCACTCTCGCCTTTCAATTTTTCTTCTGTTTTACTCTCTGAGTAATGCAGTCTCAGTCTATAAATGAATATAGGCAGAAAGTTTCCACTGAGGGTGTAAAGGCATGACCCAAACTCTACCTGCCTCCCAAAGCATCATGCAGAGTCTGAGGGTGGCTGTTGTTTTTTGATACTCTGCAGCTCTGAACCAGGGCAGACAGCAAGGAAGGAAGGTAAAATCTCTTCTCAACTTGTCTGTGTAGAAAAGAGTTAACATAGAAAACCTAAGCTGCTGACCTTGAAGAGGCCTGCTTCCAGGGCGGTCCTTGGCTGGTGTCTGGAGTTTAGGTTTTGAGAGGATTCCCTTCATCAACTGATAAGGGTGGTTCACAGTGCTTAACAGTTTGTACAATGTGGTTTATGCTGAACACCTACTTTCTCTCTGAGAATCTGAAATTTGGGTATGTTCCAGGCAGGAGGTTGCCCATGGGGACCTCCCCCCATAAAAACCCCGGGCACTGAATCTCTAACAAGCTTCTCTGGTTGGCAGGGTTTCACACATGTGGTAACTCATTTTTGGGAAAATTAAGGATGTACTGTGTGGTTCCACTGGAAGAGAAGCTTTGGAAGCCTGCGCCTACTTTCTCTCTGACTTGATGCCATGTGCATTTTCTTTTTGCTAAATGTGCTCGATACCCTTTTGATGTAATAATTCACACCTCTAAGTATGACATACATGCTGAGTCTTATGAGTTCTTCTACTGAATTGTCAAATCTGGGGGGATAGTTTTGGGTCCTCCTGACATACTGCCACTTCCCGAGTAGCAGGGCTCTTGGTTTCAGAGGACAGAGTGTTTATAAACCTCTGACTGATTTTCTCAAACAAGCTCCCTATGCCTTGATGTTGCTGGGCATGATCCCAGCTTCTGGCAGGAAGTTGCTAACTTGTTTTTAGTCTCTGTGATTATGTGATTTATTTTTTATTTTTATGTTTTTTCTGGTGTCTCCCTATGTATTCTAGCAGAAAAGAAAGATTGTATCAGGGACTCATAGCAGCACACTGTTGAAAAAGTAATTTTGGGCATCTTATATTTTAAATTTTTGAGAGATTAGAGAATCTGGTTAATTCTGGTTTGCTATTTTGTTATTTTTTTCGTGGGTTGAATAGTGGCTCTCCAAGATGTCCAAGTCCTAACCTCCAGTATCCAGGAATGTGACCTTATTTGAAAACAGGATCTTTGTAGATGTAATTAAGAATCTCAGGATGAAATCATCCTAGTTTTAGGGTAAGCCCTAAGCCAATGCCAGAGTGTCTCTATAAGAGGAAAAAAAGGAGACAGAGAGACACAGAGAGGCAAAGGCCCTGTGAATTTAGAGACAGAGAAAGAAGTGATGTTGGCAAGTCACGAAATGCCAGGAATTGCCAGTAGCTGCCAGAAGATTGGAGAGAAGTGTGGACAGAATTCTCTCTTAAAGCGTCCAGGAGCAACCACACCTGCCAACACCTTGATGTCAGACTTCTGACCTCCAGAACGGTGATGGAATAGATTTCTACTGTTTTGAGCTACCCAGTTTATTATGGAAGCCCTAGGAAATGAATACTATTCTTGATGCTTGGAATAATCCCTGGGAGAGGGGAAAGAAGAGGGGAGCCCCTAACTTGAAGGAAAGGAGAGTTGAGTAGAGTTTGGAAAGGCATGTGCCACTTTCTAAAAGGGTACAAGTAAGCTCCACGTGGTGATTAAACCTTTCCAGATCTAGACTCCGCATTGTTCCAAACTGCATAATCTTGAATGCTAGATGTTCTGGGCATCCTCAGCCTCCCCTTTATCACTTCTTTTTTTGGGGGGGGAGGGGCTTTCCCTGGAGCATCTGACTTTGTATTCAACCCTGGCTCCTAGAACTGCAGAGAACTCCAAGGAAGGGTATAGTTACTTGAGCAGTAGGTAGAGTTTATTCCAACCCCCTATTACCTGGCCTTACCTCCCATCCAAGTCAGGCTCTTCAGGTATGCCCTCTTGACATCCGGTTCTTATGGCTGAATTCTATCTGTTGAAGTCTGATAGGCAGTCATGATAGAGACGATCCTCTTTGCTCCATGACTCGTGGATTCTTACTTCTCACTGGAACTCTGCAAGCTTGAGGGTCCAGTACAGAAAACAATGGGTGCAATGGCAGGTGCCTATCTCAGACCCATTCTAGGTGCCTGGCCTTTATATAGTCTCCAAGAACTGCCTTCTTCGAGAAGGCATGGAACTACAGGGTCAGGCCTGCTTGACATCTCCCAGATGGTTGAGAGATGCCTGACTTGGCCTGAAGACTTTATGGTTTTACCACTCTGTTTCTTGATATTGTGGACAATGATTAAACATCAGCAAATAGTTCTTTTCTTAGCTGTCACAAGGCAAGGCGACCATTAGCAATTGATCAGTGACCCTTTTGTTCCTTATTAGAAACCCTCTGCCCCTCAGACTCTGAAACTTCTTTATCCTTCCTCATATTTTTTCCAAAGACTTTTCCTTGACTTTTTTTTAGTGTTTGTGCCATAAGGGCCTCTGAATATTCTGGCCCTTGTCTCATACTCCTATCCCTGAATGGGATACTTTGGCCCCATGGCAGATTTTGAGTTCTCTTCCCAATATCCATTCTCCCTGTATTCCTTACCACCAGAATTCCTATCTTTGTTTTTTGGAAGGCAGCAATATTTCTAGCTAAAACAACTGTATAGCCTTGTTTTCCTTGCTACCAGGGATGTCCAATAAAATATAAACTGAAGTCATTGATTGAAACTTCTGAGGAAGTCTTGTAAATAGGACTGGCCTAGTTGAGAAGTATGCTGTTTCAGCCCTGTCTGACATTCTCTTTCTTCAGGCTGGGAACACAACACTGTACATGCAGCCATCTTGGGCAATGAAGCTATCCTTGAGGACGAAAGCCATGCACTAATGATGATGGGCACAGAGAGCTGAAGGAGACTGCATCCGCGATGACCCTGGGGCTTCCTTTCCAGTCCTGGATCACCAATCTCTGGATTTCTTTTTCTTCAGATAAAAATATCTCCTTTTAGCACTGATATTTAAGGTTTGTGACACACACAGCAACACTTAATCCTAACTCATCTTTTTCTAGGTTGGGGTATTTTGACTATATTTGTCTTTTTCCCATTTATGTTTGCCTAACACAGGTAAATCCATTTCAAAATCATACAATAAGTGAATAGATTCCACTAATATTATCAGGTATATGATTGCATCTGAAGTATTCGACAGTTCTAGTTAGTAATTATGTATCAAAGAAGGATTAAAGGAATAAAATAAACAGCAAGGCACATTACATGTGTGTGGTTCCCAGGATAATCGTATTCCATTATATTTAGCTTTTAAGTTTCTCCTTTGAACATTTAATTTAATGAAGAAGATTTGTGATGTTGGAATGCTACCTATGTCACCATCTGGTTCCCCATAGCTGCCTGTCAGTACTAAAAGCTCAAAGTGGAGCCATATGGGCCATTCCTAAAATAAGTTTTTGCCTTTTAGTCAGAACCATCCCTCAACTTTGAGGCTTTTCCTGAGATTTTGCCTGCTGCATGTATTTTTGTGGCTTATAGGATAAAAGGTCAATTACTACCTATGCACTTTTCTGTGCAACATGTGTAAATAAGAAAATTTTATTGCCAAATGCATCTGGTTCTTATGACTTACAAACCGAAATGGAAATAATTGGGGACCATAACCTGAGAGATGGAGTCATAGAATGAAAATCATTTATACTTTTTTAACAAAAATTTTTGTTTAAAAAGAACTCTTGTATTAGTTCACTGGAAATTAAAAACTGAAAGTGGTAATTTATTTCCATTTTTCCTCATTCCTACTCTCTGATGATTTCTCTTTTATGAGCCATCACATTCAAAGCCACAACCACAATTTACAATACTTTTTCTATAGAGTGATTTCTGTCACATCAGTTGAAATTTTTGTGCCCTTCAACAGTTACTTCTCTATAAGAGGGATTTTACTTCCAGTATTTTTTAAGCATTAAAAGATAAAAGGAAACTCCAGGAAAATCACCAAAAAAAAAAAATTACAGGAAAAAATGATATTCTTTAATTTCCCTAAATTGGAAGTTTTCTAAAGTGAATCACCTTCCATCAATTATAATGAAATAAAAATTAAGCTGCTAATATGTTTCCAAACACAAAGAAAACATGGAGGGGACATGTTTGTTATGACTCAGTTTAAGACAGTATTATTTTTAGATTTTCCTATTGCGCTGAGATGGCACTTGTTGGAAAGAGTTGTCTGTGTGTTAGTACCCTGATGAGCCCACAAGCCTACTAAGCACTCACAGATTATTTTAGCACTTCTCTTTTTGTTTGGCACAAGAGATCCACAGAGATAGTTAGTGGAAATTAGGCAGGAAGAAGAGATGAAATACATCCATAGTTTGAGATGTGTTTCCCTTCGAAACAATGGGCTATCACTCATGGTATGTTTCTTTGCTTCTCCTCAATGGGCAAACTTCAAAATGACACTAACATCTTTTTGAGTATGCAGTGCCTCTGAGTTGACATAAAATGCTCCTTTTTCAGGGGGCCATGATGCTCGTGTGCCTCTGAGGCCCTGCCATGACTCCACCATGTTCCATCTGTTCAGCCTGGGTGCCTGCAAACCCTCCAGCAATCACTGCATTCTGAGTATTCATCTTGTTGCTGGTGTATCATCAGATTTAAGGCCTTAACAGCTCTTCATGGCTTCTCCAGCTGGGCAGAGTGTATTAGGGGCTCGAGCCCCAGGTGTGATCTGTCTGCCTCTGCAGTGCTCCAGTTATGCATGTTGTGTTCCTCTAGAGCAAGTTTCAGGGAAGATGAGTATGCCTCTTTTTTGCTTTTTTTTCAAGCACAACTGGCAGCTTTCAAGGGCATTGTTTACAAATCTGTTTCTTCACTCTGAGCCTGGACTCTAAAAGCCAGGTGCCTGAGCCTAGCCTTGAAAAATGAAGAATTGCTGCTCCTAATCCTGACCTGTGAGAATCACTGGTGGTAGCATAAAGGCCTCGGCACCCTACGAAGCAACTGAACTTTCCTCTGTATTTCAAAGATGAGTCATTTGATGTAGCTGTTGGGCTAAGCTTCAAGATGACATACCATGGTGTTTAAATGCTCTTCCCTGTGGGGTGAGCAGACTGGCCCCTGAATAGTTTTGCTTTTGTACTCAAGGGCTGGAGGAAATTGTTTCTCTTCTGAGCCTGTACTTGGGTCTCTTCAGTTCATCTCTGCAGCTGGGGGTAGGGGATTTGGGTTGAGGGGGGGACTAAAGGAGCCCACAGAAATGGATTGTGTTAGAAATCTCTAGCAAAATTATTGGAGATGCAAAATAGACACATGTGAAGCGATTTGGAAGGAAGCAATAAATGCCAAAATGTAAGCATTAAGTGTAGAAAAATTAACTTCCAAGCATGGGCTGTGGTAACAGGGACAAATATAGAGAAAGTGGAGCTTGAAAAGCAAGGGAAGGTGCCGGGTGATATTTATGGAGTAGAGAGTAGCATGAGCAAAACTGAGACAAGGTGAAGCAGCACAGCCATGTGGGTGACTCAGGAAGTGCCAGCCACTGGGATGACACCAGGCAGCACTGCCATGGATTGTGGTGGGAGAGGACACAGGAATATTCCATAACAGGGGAATGGAGGTCAGATGCCTCTGGGAAGAGAGTACTTTTTTAAGTTGCAAAGGAAATGTCCTAAGGGAGAAAAGAGAGTAAGAGAACAGTACAAAGAGGAAAAGATGGTGACTGCAGGTCGTGTGATCTGAGGGTTTCACAGTCAAGAGGCAGGGGGCAGGAAGCTGACTGATGTGGATAGCAAGGCAAACCTTGAAGCAAGACATGAAGCAGACCGCCCGAGAGCACTCCCCAGATCAGAGTACAGGAAGGGCTCTATGGCACTGAGGAGGCTTCCTTGGAGATACTGCCCCTCCTATCTCCCACTGGCACACTCAGGCTTCATAACGAGTGACATCACAAATGCCACCCTGGCCTCATGAGCTAGCCCTTGAGTTAATATAGCATTCAGTTATTTCAAATTATTACTATAGATGTGTATAAGTGTTTGCATCCAAATGTATTTCATACATTCTCAGGAATCTAGGTAGGGAGAAGAATTATTTAAAAAATTAGATTTGAGGAAATTAAATGACTGCAGTCACTCAACTAATAAGTAAGGGGTTAAACCTGGTGCCTGATCCTTGTGACTCTAAATCTAGTGACCCAGCAGGTCCAGTAAAGAGGATAGTTTTAAGGCATGAGTCAGTCTAGAGGCTTTTTCAAGTGTAGGCTATCTATAAATGTGGTGTATATTGGTTTTGTTTGCGAAATATCTCCAGTTCTCCCCCATCACGCACATGGCATGATTCCATTTCCTGGCTCCCATGTGCATAATTCTGGCCAATGAGTTGTGAGCAGATGTGTGTCACCCTAGGTGAAAGTGATTGCCTGCCAGCATGAGATCCTCTTGAGCTCTCCTCGTTCTTTCTGCCCCAGTGCCTGTAATGTTCCAGATATTGGCTGCCCCATCCCATCAGTTATAGATCCCAGAACATGTAGACATGAAGCAGAATTCCCAACCAACTCATAATGAACATGTATCATGAGGGAGAAATGAACCTTTGCTCTTATATGCTACTGGGATCTTGAATTGCTTTCCCCAGAAGAACTTAGCCTACTCTGACTAATACATCAAGTGTGAGGTGTTGACAGTCCCGGAAAAAAAAAAATGGAGGCAGACAGGGCATGGTGGCTCACATTTGTCATCCTAGCACTTTGGGAGGCCAAGGCAGGCAGATTGTTTGAGCTCAGGAGTTCAAGATCTGCTTGGACAACATAACAAGACGTCATCTCTATAAATTAAAAAAAAAAAACAACTAGGTGTGGTGGTGTGTGTCTTTAGTCCCAGCTGCTTGGGATACTGAAAGGATCACCTGAGTCCGGGAGGTGATCATGCCATGAACCGTGATTATCGTGATCATGCCACTGCACTCCAGCAGCCTGGGGCTGGGTGACAAAGTGAGAACCTGACTTAGAAAAACAAAAACAAAAAGGAGGCAAAGCAAAATATAAAAATTAAGGAGGGGCCTGTAGAACTTTGTAAGATGATCAAATATGATTATGTAGGGGAAGCAGGCTTTGAAGACAGTGTCAAAGTTTAATGCCCAGGAGGAATGGAGGTCACTTTGGTTTAATGATAATAAACTTAGCATTTCTTTACTTAAAAAAAGGCAACAAAATAGCTCCTAACCAGATTTTAAAAGCAAAATATACTTGATCAAGTATATTTGATAAAGATTCAAGTGATACAGAAAAGTATAAAGAAAAAAACTAAAAATTAACATGATTCTAACACACATCAATAATGATTGTGCATTTTGGCTCACACACACAAGCATGAACATGCTCGCTAATGTGTATTTACAAATATATTTAGAAAAACCATTAATGGTTGGACATGTATAGGAAATGGGGGTGCACTTGAGGCATTCATTTATTAACAAACATTTACTGACTGGCTACACTTAGCAGGCAGGAGATTAAGTGCTGGAGTACCCACGTTAATGAGTAAGTTACCACTCATTGTTTTCAGGGAGCTTATGGAGAGGAAAGAAAACTTCTCATCTATAAGGGGACCATCGGAAATATGGACTTGGAGGTCAGTGTGGTGCAGATTTGGGAGTAATAGACCAGGAACAGCAGGTATGGCCTAAGAATGACTGATTTTCCAAAGGGAAAAGAAGGAGAAACAAAGAGACTTCTTCCGGGAACCCGAGGTACTTCCGTGTCTACAGAGATGCCTCATTCCACAGCCCAGCATCATTTGCTCATCTTCGGTGAACTTTTCTGTTCCATCTCAGTCACTCCCATTTGGGCATATCGGGCCTTGTCAGCATCAATAACAGACATACCTCTGTGAGAGATATTTGAACTCTGAATCTCCCTCTGTGACCACAACCCCATATCTTTCTGTCTTTAATTTTAACCTCACAGAGCTCTCTGTACCCTCAGACACAGCATTTTCACCTGGTCTATCATCCCCTTTTGTGCCTTCATTTTTATCCTTACCAAGACTGGTTCCCATGGTGATCCCATGAACCGCTTTATCACTAACAACCACAGCTCACATATACTCCCATCTTCCGACATGTTTGTCCAGCAACTACTTCAATCCATTCTGCACTCCACCCTCACTGCCTCCCTAGATGTATGAGAAAACATGAGACTGTATTTAAGGTTTCCAGTTTCAGCTGGGTGCTGAGTATCTTATTTACTTGCTCATTCAATAAACATTTACTGAGTGCTAACTATGTGTCAGGTACTGAGCTAGGCAGTGAACAAAGCAGACAACAACTCCTGCCTGTGTAGAGCTTACATTCTAGAAGGGATGGATATACGAGGGAGGACCCCCCCAAAATGGAATTACTTTTTGGAGGGGAGGCCTCTTGTAGTACAGGCTTCCCCTGCTAGGTAAGTATTCTAGGAACTCATCGGCATCAGTGTACCAGCTAGTGTTGTAACAGGTTGTGTTCGGCTTCACTGAAGTTTTTTTTGGCGATTCTTTCAGTGTGTTTGCCCATTTCATGATAGGTGATTTATGAACATACACACCCACACCGTGCTGAGTGTTCAGCAGTTTTTGATCAAAAACATCATGCCTTCAGTGCACCCTCCCTAGTCACCTGATCTCACCCCGAGCGACTTCTTTTTTGTTTCCCTGGATGAAAAAAATCCTCAAAGGGAAATGTTCTGCCAATGTGGAAGAGGCAAAACAGAAAAGGCAGAAGCACTAAAAGGCATCAAAATTGATGAGCTCAAAAACTGTTTTGAGCAGTGGAAAAGCATCTCGATAGGTGTATTGGATCGAACAGAGACTACTTTGAAGGTGCCTGAAGTTTAAACATGTAAGGATAAATACACAAATTTTTATAAATAAATTCCGGTTTTTTTTGGTGCCCCCTTTTTACAATAAACAAAAAAGTAAAGTGTACAATATATAAGGTGGTGAACTTGGCATGGAGAAAAATAGGATGGGAAAAGGTACAGGGAGGGCTGGGAAATAAACGGAACTTTTAAGGATGGTTCACTGAGGAGGAGTTGTTTGAGTGAAGAAGAAAAGGTGAGTATGACATACAGGTAATTTGGAGCAAGAGAAATACAGGCAAGGGGAACATTAAGTGCAAAGGTCCTGAGGCAGGAGAATGCCTGAAATATTTGAAGAAGAGCCTCTGTGTCTGGAATGGAGTGAGGGAGGTGGCTAAGAGCAGGAAATGAAGTCAGAGAGGCAATGCAGGTCATTTTGTGTAGGACCTGGTCAGCCATCGTAAGGAACTTTGATTTTACTCTGAGATGCAAAGTCATTTGGCGGATTTTGAGAAGAAGTAGGATACGATCTGACTGACTTTTTTAAAGGATTATTTGGGCTGCTGTGCTGAAATAGCATTGGAGAAAAGGGGCAAAGGTTGGAAACAGAGAGACCAATTAGGGTGTTATTGCAATGATGCAGGATAATGCTTTGGTCTAGGATGGGGGGAGTGAAGGTAGTGAGGTTATTTCTAATTGTGGATATGTTTTAGATATTGATGCCAAGAGGATTTTCTTGTACGTATGTATGAAAAAAGAGAAATCTGCAGTGAGATAAAAGGTTTTGGCCTAGGCATTAGGAGGGATAGAGTCACCATTACCAGGAATGGAAGATTCAGAAAGAGCAGGGATTGGTGGAGAATTTAGCAGTGGGTTTTAGATGTGCAGACTCTGATGATTTTAGACCTTCAAATGAATGCTTTGAGAAAATTCCAGGTCTGGAGTTGGGGAAGAGATTCTTGCGAGAAATAGAAGTTTAAGGATTGTCAGCATACAGATGTTATGTAAAACCATAAGACTGAATGGGATCCCCTAGAAAATGAGGGTAGATAGAGAAGAAAAGAGATCCAAGGACTGAGCCCACAGGCACTTGAACATTTAGACATTAGGAAGTTAAGGGGGAACCCATGAACAACATTGGAGAGGAATAACCAGTGAAGTAGGAGGAAAACTAAGAGAATATGGGGATTGGAAACCACATTTCCAAGGCAAACAGAATCACCTGTGTCAATATTTCTGACAGGTTAAATAAAATTAAGACTGAGATTTAATCATTAGATTTTTGCAGCAGGGCAGGGACTGATCATAGAAGTTTCACTGGAGGCAAAAGCCTGATTGGAGTGAGCTAAAAAAAAGTATTGATATGAGGTGCTATGTGAATAAACTTCAAAACAAAGCCAGGCATAAAACACTACTTATTGTACGATTGCATTTTATATAATGTCCAAAATAGGCAAATCCATACAGACAGAAAGTAGGTTAGGGCTTGCCAGAGTCTGGAGGGAGGGGGAATTAAGAAGTAACTGCTAATGGGTATGGAGTTTCTAATTGAGATGATGAGAAGTTTTTGAATTAGATAGTGTCATGGTTGTACAGTCTTGTGAATATTCTAAAACCACTGAATTATACACTTTAAGTTGTGAATTCTATAGTGTATGAATTATATCTCAATAAAAAGATGATGGGAGAAGAGGAATTGGAAACAATGTATATAGAGGTCTTTTCCTAAGTTTGGTTGAAAAGGGGAGCAGAGAAGCAGAACGGCGGACTGAAGGGGACACAGAGTCACGGTTAGAGGAAATTACAATAAGTGTCCTTTTGGAATGATTCAGTAGAGAGGGGAAATTGGGTGGGGCAGCACAAGAGGGGAGTCCAGTCCTTGCTTTGATGATGTTCTTGAATAGGTGAGAGTGGGTAGGATGCAGGAGAAAAGCAGAGGAATTGGCCTTGGGTAGGAGCAGGGGCATTTCATCTAGGAACAAAATGGAAGATGTGATATGTGGTGCAAGTAGAGCTAGATGAGTACATGTGGTGGTGAGAGGGTGTGGATGTTCCCTTTAGATAGCTCTAATTGGTGAAATAGAAGCCAGGTTAACCGAGAGTGGGAGTAGGATGAAATATTGGAAGTTTGAGGAGAGAGGAGAAGGCATACAATATTCATCTAGGAGATGGGAGATGGAATAGACCCAGTAAATGTCATAGGATTATTGAACAACACTAGAGACCTACTTAAGATTTGTAATCACAGATTGAATAGACTAGCCAGCATGATCATGTGGTTTTCTCCATCAAGGCTTAGTTTGCTAGGTTGCAGGTATGGAGTAGGTAAAAATTCAGATTTAACCAAAGTAGGAGTTTTTTTTTTATGTGAGTTCCAAAAAGTTAAAAGTATATGCATGAAAGTGACTATAATAATGGACTATGAAATTTAAATTCAATAAGGATGGGAGGGAGAACATAAGTTTACAGAGACTAAGATCAATGTGTGTAGGTCTAGAGGATTGAAAAATTGTTGGAGCTGAGTTGCTGGATAAGCAGATAAGGTAGTGGGCGATAGCTAGCAGGGGGGTTGTTGAAACTGAGATTATGGAAATGTTTCTGTTTTTGGTAATGACAACAATGGCCATGAGATTAGGTAGCTGAGATGGGAGATAATAAGGTCACCAAGGAGATATGCTATGGTCTGAATTATGTTAAAACATAATCACCGATGTGATAGTATTAAGAGGGGACCTTTAGGAAGTGATTAGGCCATGAGGGCTCTGACCTCGTGGATAGGGTAATACCTTATAAAAGAGACTTCAGAGAGCTGCCTCCTCTTTCCCTCCATTCCTTGGTTATGTGAGGATACCCAGACTGCACCATCTATGAGAAATGGATCTTCAGCACATACTGAATTTGTTGGTGCTTCATCTTGGGCTTTCAGCTTCTAGAACCGTGAGAAATAAATTTCTATTATTTCTAAATTTCCCTATCTGTGGTATTTTGTTGCAGCAGGAACAAATCAAGACACACAAGGATAATAAATATGGAAGAAATGATGACAAGATTGTGTTGGAGACTGTCACATTGAGCTGGGAAAATCTTTTAAAAAATCTTAAAAAGAAGAAAAAACAACAACAACAATGGAGAAAGGATGACCTAGTAGTTGTAGCTAATTGAACTGAGGAGGGGGAATTGGCTGACATGGCATGCTGATTTTACGGGAGCGGGAGGAACATGACCCAGAAGCAGCAATCGGGAGCCAAGAGGACTCTTTCTCCGCACTCAGTGTGGACAGCAAAGGAGCTAGAAAATAGCCACCACTTGAGAGGGCCACAGAGGAGACAGATCTGCAGGGCAAAACACGTTTTTGTAAATTAAGCAGTGAAGGAAATGTTCCAAGAAAGGAATTGGATGATGACTGAAAGTGAATGGTCAGTGAAGCTGTAGAGAAGGATTTCAGGAGTTGGGAAGAAAAAGGACATGAAGCTGAACAGGCTTTGAGAGCTATGTGGGCATGAGACTTTAGAGTATGAGGGATGACTTGGGAGTCTTGGTTGGGCTTTGGTGGTGCTAGATGCAATCAGACATAGAGGGTGTATTTGACAGTCCAGGCTGTATGCTGGTGGATGTGGTCTTCCCTGGAAGTTCATGTTTTTTTGTTTTGTTTTTTAGTTCAACTAGAAGGAAAAATCCATTTTTTAAAAAAAAAAAGACAATTGTCTGTTTCTACTTACCCTGCTTTTCTTACTAATCTATCTGTCATACCCATCTTCATCTGGCCAGCTCCTGTCCTTTAGCTATGTGAAACCTTTACTGATACCCTCATTTCTCCCTTAACATCTTGTAAATAACTCTGTTAAACCTCTCACCACTCTAGTTGCTATTGCCTATTTACACATGTCTCCATAAGCAGATTGTACTTTCTCTGAGGACAGGGTTGGATTTATTTGCCATTGTGTCTTCTGTGGTTCACACAGTGGTTAGAACACAGAACAAGAAAGGTACTTGCTTGTTGCAGCAGCTATGCCAAACAGTATGTTTCCTTAAAAAATTAAAAAATAGTACTACCATGGGATACAGTAATCCCATTTCTTGGATATATATCCAAAAGAATTGAAATCAGGGTCATGAAGAAATATTTACACTTCCATGATGCTAAGTGAAAGATATATAAGAGCCAAGATATAGGAACAACCCAAGTGTCCATCAGTGGATGAATGGATAAGCAAAATGTGGTATAGAGGCTGAGGAAAAACTTCCCCTCCCATCAAAGTTTTACTGAAATATCAAAGGTTTACTGGCAAAAGGAACATTAATAGGAAAAAAGGGGATACAGATTTATTAATGTGCACAGAAGTCTTAATAAATGGAATGCTAAGAAATGGCCATATGGTTGATGCTTTTATGCTATCTTGAGGTTACAGAAAGAATAGGGGCTGGAGTGTGGCAAAATAGGTTATGGGACGGGGAGAAGAGGAGGTCTGGCTGCAAGCATGGTCTTGTTATACAGATGAAACTTCATAGGTAGCAGCCCTCAGAGATAGTAGATGGGGAATGTTTCTTTCAGACCTTCAAAGGCGTCAGACTTAGTGAATTTTTTCTAAATCCAGACAAGGGAGGACCTCACAGAAAGCCTGGCTGCATCTGTGCAGATTTTCTCTACAGATGCAATTCTTCCCCATAAAAGACAGCTTTGCAGGGCTGCTTCTGTTTGCTGTTCCTCTGAACAGCCATCTCAAACAATATAGGAGTGTATTTTGGGATGAAAGATTTTGGTTTCCTTCAGTGGTATACATATACAATGGACTACTATTCAGCCTGAAAAAAGAAGGTCGGGCTCAGTGGCTCAGCCTGTAATTTCAGCACTTTGGGAGGCCGAGGCGAGTGGATTGCTTAAGCCCGCGGGTACAAGACCAGCCTCGGCAACATGGCAAGACCTCGTCTCTACAAGAAATAAAAAATTAACTGGGTGTGGTAGCGTGCTCCTGTAGTTCGGCTACTTGGAAGGCTGAGGCAGAAGGATCGCCAGAACTGAGCAGGTCCATGCCGGGGTGGCCGTGAGCATGCCACTGCACTCCAGTCTGAGTGACAGAGTGAGACTCCAACTCAAAAAAAAAAAAAAAAAGAAGGACAATTTGGTCTTTGTGACAGCATGTATAAACCTGGAGGACATGATGCTAAGTGAAATAAGCCTAGACACAGAAGAACAGATACTGCATAATTCCACTTATATGAAGTATCTAAAATAGTCAACTAATAGAATGGCAGTTTCCAGGGACTGGAGGAAAGGGGAAATGGGGAGGCATTGTTCAAAAGGTACAAAGTTTAACAATATGAATACATTTTAGAGATCTACCACATGACATAGTGCCTATAGTTGACAATACTATAGTATATACTTTAAAAGTTGCTAAAAAGGTAGGTTTTGTTTGGTCAGGGTCTCACTGTGTCACCCATGCTGGAGTGCAGTGGCACAATTACAGCTTACTGCAGCCTCAGTCTCCTAGGTTCAGATGATCCTTCTACCTCAGTTTCTTGAGTAGCTGGGACTAGCGGTATGAGCCATTATGCCTGGCTAATTTTTTGATTTTTTTTGGAAGAGATGAGGTCTCACTACGTTGCATAGGTCTTGAACTCCTAGGCTCAGGAAATCTTCCCATCTCAGCCTCCCAAATTGCTGGAATTATAGGTGTGAGCCACTGTACCCGACCAAGAGGATAGATCTTAAGTTGTGGTCTTATCACTAAAAATAGAAAGAAAGAAAGAAAGGAAAGAAAGAAAGAAAAGGAAATAAAGAAAGAAAAGGAAAGAAAGAAAAAAAGGAGAAAGAAAAATGGGGGAAAGGAGGGGAAAAAAGAAGAAGGAAAGAAAAATGTTAGGAAGAAACTTTTGGAGGTGATGGATAGATTTATGGCATTGATTGTGGTATAGGTATATATTTAACTCTAAACTCATCAAGTTGTATACATTAAATGTATGCATTTTTTGTATGTCAATCATCTCTCAATAAAGTTGGTTTTTAGGAAAAACAATACAGTATTGTGCACTTCAAAATTTGTTAGGGGGGTAAATCTCATGTTAAATGTTCTTACCACAAAACAAAAACCCAAACAAAGGGGCACGAGAAAACTTGGGGAGGTGTTGTGGATATGTCTATTACCTTGATTGTGGTGTTGATATGATGAGTGTTTGTGTATCTCCAAACTCATCAAGTTGTACACTTTAAATACATACAGTTCTTTATATATCAGTTATATCTCAATAAAACTTTTTTTTTTTGAGTTGAGAGTCTCACTCTGTCACCCAGGCTGGAGTGCAGTGGCATGCTCCCGGCCACTAAAGCCTCAACCTGCTGGTCTCTAGCGATCCTTCCGCCTCAGCCTTCCAAGTAGCCGGAACTACAGGCACACATCACCATGCCCGGCTAATCTTTCATTTATTGTAGTGACGAGGTCTCTCCAAGTTGCCTGGGCTGGTCTCGAACCCATGGGCTCAGGCAATCCTCTCACCTCAGCCTCCCAAGCCTGGGATTACAGGCTTGAATCAATAAAACTTTAAACAATTTTTTTCTAGAAGTTCCCTCATCAGGACTTCCAGATCTTCAAGCACAGACAGCAGCCGCTTGCACGTGCTGTTATCACCTGTCACTCCCATGCTGCCTCTGAGCCACTCCTTCATCTTCTCATCAGCAGCTGGTGCACTAAATATTTTTTTTTAAAGAGGAAGATACCTGCTCAGCCTGTAATCCCAGCACTTTGGGAGGCCGAGGCAAGTGGATTACTTTAGCCCACAGGTTCAAGACCAGGCCGGACAACTTGGCAAGACCTCATCTCCACAATAAATCAAAAGGTAGCTGGGCTTGGTAGCATGCGCCTGTAGTTCTGGCTACTTGGAAGAATGAGGCGGAAGGGTCGCCGGAGCCCAGCGGGTTGACGCTGGGGTGGCTGTGAGTGTGCCATTGCACTCCAGCCTGGGTGACGGAATGAGACTCCAACTCAAAAAAAAAAAAAAGAGGGAGAGAGAGAGAAAAATACTTGATATTGAGCTGCACTCTGCATCCTAGGGAGGACTTATGGTTTATATAGGAAAAGGGAAGAGAGGAGAGAGAATGAGGTAGAGATGTCTTGAGGAGAAGATGAAAATAAACGAGGGACTGTGGGCCAGATGGTCAATCACTTTCATATCATCACTACAGCAGAAGATAAGGCCGTCGATTGGGAATATAATAGGAGTCATTGGGAAAAACAGGAAAGTCTGAAGTAGCCACTGTGGAGAGTTGGCTTGAGGGTCAGAGAAAATGGATAACAGATGAACAGATCTCCATGGGTGGCATTTTGTGACCTGAAAGAAAAGCAGAGAAATCTTTGCCTACAGATGGGGATAGGAATTATAGACATAGAGAGAATCAGGGAGACCAAGGAATTAAGCAATCAAATCAAAGAATGTTAGAGCTGATGAATATGGAGGTTGAGATGATGCTGGATTGGGTGCAGTGTTTTGCTCTGTGGGTTCTTTGACGTCACCATAGAAAAACATTTCAGAGCGAGTATAGTTTAAGACAGAATTTTACTAGAAAGAAAAAGATATGCCCAATTGACATGTGTGCCTCAAGAGAGAGGACACATGCTGACCTTTGACAGAAAGTTTTATATACTTTCACAACCATGATTAGGCAAACCGTGAGCTAAGAGTGGTAGGATGCAAGTGTCTGGTCATAAGTTTTATTTACCATCTCTCAACCTTCTAAGGTCACAAGGACAATCTAAATGATTAAAGTCATTGCCTAACTAGGTTTGGGGCTTTCCTTAGAAAACCATTTCTGTGTTTTGGGTAATTCCCTGTTGTTTCTGTGATTTATTGCACTGGTAGTTTCACATTCCAGGCTGCAAGGTGATCGGGTCTGATGTGCCTAGTTGGTTGGGTGAGGCCGTGTAATGATAAGACAGATGTCTGAATGCTTACCCTATTTGAATGTAAACCTACCCAAGAAAACTTATCTATGTCTAACCTGCGCTAAATTACCTGCCTCAATTCTAATTTAATTGTACATTTTAGGCAATTGAGATCCTGAGGGTGGATGGTCCAGGTTCATACAGCTAGTTGGTAGCAGACCAAGGACTGATGAAGGTCTGTTAGAGTTTGGTTGTGAGCAAGAGGAATGGACTCTGGATAACTTAAGCAAACAGATTCTCCTACTGGACGTGAGGAATCAAATGGAAAGCTGAAGAACCAGGCTTGAGAGTTAGACCAGTGTGCTCTGAAGATCCAGGTGACAGAATCAAATGCAATCCCTTTAAGGCCCTGGTGTAGAACAAATTATTCAATCATTTCCTACCATTTTTTTTTTGCCACTCAAGATTCAAATTATTGGGAGATTGACTAAGTTTTGCAAGATAACTTGAGAGGTTATGTCACCCAGACACATACAATGGGAGAGAAGCAATTTTCTCCAAAGTGGTGCTGTTGCCAGAGGGTGGAAAGATGTAGAGAATTGACAATAACAGATATCCTGGCTACTATGGTGATGACAAAGCAATATAGTATAGTGGAAAAATCAGGGACTCCAGAGCCTGACATCCTGTTCTATCCTAAGTATCTCAGGCAAAGTACCTGCGAACTCTCCATGCCTCAGTTTCTCCATTGGTAAAATGAGTATAATAGAATTAACTACATAGGTTGTTGAGATGATTCGATGAGTGTGAAATGTAAAGGGCCTACCAAGTAAATGCTACCAAAGGATTAACTATTTTAGTCATTTTAACCTAAAATGCACTTTTCCACACCACCATGCAGTTGCCTTAGTGGGCAGCTCATGAAGGCTGCTTTTACTGTCTTATCCCTTTCCAGCTGCTTGTTCTCACATTTTTTTTTTAAATCACTCATACCCGCCTCACCAATTTGCAAGCTAGCTGGTGCAGGCTAGAGTTCAGCATCTGGCTAATGATGACAGTTCAATTCTTCAAGCCTGAGCAAAGGACATTCTCTAGGCAACTGTGATTTAGAGGTAGCTGTGATGAGAAACCTTAGAATCTGAAGTCCTGTGATCGAATACCAGCCCTGGTACTCGTCTATTCATTAACTTGGGTACATTAGCTAACATTTCTGAACTTCAGTTTACTAATTTGTAAACTCGGGATAATTTTGCTCTCCTCACAAGGTTGCTACATTTACATGGAGTAATGTATGAAAGTGATATGTAAAGTGTAAAATAATGTACAAATGGATGTCCTAATCCTGGCTGGGTCAGATACTCTTAGGTTGGAAACTAACCTTCTATCATGAGGTTGTTCTTGCAGAAGCCACTTTTCAATAGGTGTAGTGGACTGCAGGTGGCTAGCACTTCCCAAGAGTCTGGGACTTTTGACAGCCTCCATAGAGAAAAGGAAAAAGGTCCTGGTTGTCAAAATGTCCTCACCACCAGGGTTATTGGGCTCAATTAACAAGAAGCAGCCTGGACTTTCCACTGGCTATATAAATGCAACCAATTGATAGTGGCACCACCCAGGACAGGTTTTCTGCACACTAAAGACACAATTATATAAAGATGCCACTCTAATGTGTTCGAATCATAATTGTGAGTGATTTGGTTTGTGCTAAAATTCTGTTTGGATGGAATGTAGTTTTGCTATCTTGCCTCATTTGTCAAATGAGGAGATTGGGTGGTTCTGACCTTGTGCAACTTACTTCACTAGAAATCTGATTCCTTATCTACAGAATATGAGAGGGACCGAATGATCTATATGTGGCTTCTGACTTCTGAAGTTCCTTGTTTCTTTTATCACAACTTGTGGTAATTTTATTTCCTTACTTATGTTTTTAATTTCTGGATTATCACGCACACTTGAATATGTCTCACGGAGGTAGAGATCATGACTGTTCTGTCCACTGTTCTATCTGCTGGATGCTTAGCATATAGTAGGTGCTTGATAATGATTTTATAAATAGTTAATATGGTTCTTTGGTCCGATAAAGTAGAGCTATATTTTTTCCAGAGACTGGTGGATTTATAACTATTTTGTATACATGGTCTGGATTTTTGGGGGGATACATGGTACTGCTTAGCAGTAATTGTAACTTGACATTTTAAATAATGATTCAGCCCTGATTCAGTAAAGATGTACCATAATTCTGTCATACATCTGTATAAGGTCAATTTTAAAGATAAGGAAGTGGAAATATACATATTTTGATGTATGGATGGGCCTGGACCCATTTCACTGACGTGTACATGTCAGAGGACTTAGCTTCTATGCTTGCCCTCAGTCACCAATACTCAAGGATGCTACTTACATGCTGTCTTTATATCCGGCACTTGAAATATGTGTGAGCACTTGAGTTTGCACTGTTGTTTGGTCTGTAAAAGGGAAAATGAAACATAAATACATTGACTTTGACCTTGAGATCATCAATTAAGCCCAAACAGGTTTACAAAAGAAGCTTTTAGTTTCTTAAAGATATTAAGATTGCTTAGAGCACTGAAAGAGCAGGGGCCCAGACCAATTACATCTCATTTTATGAGCCCTGGCGAGGATATATATTTGATTCTTGTTGTTTGTCCTCACAGAGTCCTTCTTTTTTCATAAATCAAGACCAATCAGCCATAGAAACATGCAATTCCATTTATATTCTCAAATGACTAATGGCTTGACTTTTGGTCTTTTAGTTCAAATTCTGATGAAACAGAATAGTAGCCAAGTGTAATTAGCAAATGGACCCTGTCAGATCTGCCCACGTGCATGTCCACAGGGACTCAACCTGAGCACCAGTGTATGCATCCATTTTGTCCTGCTATAACAGAATACCTAAAACTGGGTGATCTATGAGAAACAGAAATTTGTTTTTTACATTTCTGAAAGTTGGGAAGTCTACAATCAAAGTGCTGGCATCTTGTGAGGGCCTTCTTGTGGTATCATCCCACGGATGAAGCGCAAAAGAGTGCATACAGAGAGTGAGGGTGCTGAGCTCATTCTTTTATAAGGACCCCACTCCCAAGATAACAAACCCACTCTTGTGATAATGGCATTAACCTATTCATGAGGGCAGAGGTCTAATGACCTCTTAAAAGTTCTGCCTTTCAACACTGTTGCTTTGGGGATTAAGTTTTCAACACATGAACTTTGGAAGGCACATTCAAACTGTAGCACCTGACCTACACCTTACTTTAAAAAGTAGCTAATAATAAGCACGACCATGACTGGAGAGAGACTGAACAGCTGCTCCTGCTTTTCCTAAAATCCATCTCCAAACCAGCAGTGTAAGAGACTCTGACTCAGAGAGACTGCTGTGAGACTTTGCTAGCCTACACTTTGTAGGATATGATTTTCCCAGAGGAGAGAAAGTGTTGTCTATTGAATGCCTTGTCTAATATCTCAAAATGTGTATCTCTCTTTCCAATAACCCCTTATTCTAATGTCAATATTTGCATAATGGGTTTCTTAATATAATTTTGTAGGTTGATTCCAAACCTGGAATATTCCAGATATATCTTTTGGGTATAGAGTAGGAAAACAGGAAATACTTGGTAAAATGGAAAGACAAGTGGGGTGGAGTGCTGTGTAAGATTAACATCAAAATATAATCTTCTGGAGCAAATCCATTCTTTGATGCTGAGTATTCAAGACAGCAGAAATTTGCATTTTCGGTTAACACACTCAGCAATAACAGCCTTCTATACTGTCACAGTCTAGGAATCTCTAATCCCAGCTCCATTACTTCTGCTCTTCCTCAGCAGGACACTTCCTTTAAGAAGAGAACATAAAGCCTCTGACTCACAGGACTGAAAACTGAGTAAACACAGCCAGTCATGATGGATAGTAGGAGGAGAGATTTAAAACATCCCTTCCTGGGCTTTAAAACCCAGCGCCTACAACCTTTTAGATTCACCTTGGGATCATAACTCTAGATATGTGCTTTCCACTTGGGTGTGAGAGATAGGCCAAGCTAAGTCATCACATCTATTGAACACCTTCTAGGCGTAAAGCAATTTGTGAGAGAGGGAGATGAGACAGGGAGCCAGCACTGGAAATGATCAATATTGTTGAGCGAAACCAACAGCTAAGCTACTGAGAGTTTTCCAACAGGAGTGTGCACAGTTAGATCTGAATTTCAGAAAGGTCATCCTGGAATAGATGTGAACTCAGGAGCATGAAGATTATGTTTTAGGCAAGAACTGATGATGATTTAGATAAACCTGTTAGCAGAAGGGATGAATGGGTGGAGCAGCCTGATGAGACATTTTGGGGGGTAGACTCAACTGATTTAGTGATTCACTGAAAATGAAGGGAAAGAGGGGGGAGTCAGCTGAGCTTTCTAGCCATGTTGCCTAAGACAATGAGCACAGAGGGTAGAGCCCATTTAGGAGATGGAATTTTAATTTTGATTGACTCTAGGCCATTTAGGCAATGAACAGTAAGTAGATGGAAATAATAATCAAGAGCATGGCAGAAAATTGGGGGTAGAGAGAGAGGGAGAGATTTAGGAGTCATCAGGGTAAAAATGGATCAATGAAATATCCAAGTTTAAAACTGTTGTCACCTAAGTGTCTTCCCAACATGGTGGCTGTGCTCATAAATCTTTTCACTTATGCCAACAGCTGCTTCTTGAAAAAGAGGCAACAAATAAGCCAAAGCAACCAACAGCAGAAGCTGGGCATGTGATTATTCACCTGTGCATGATGGTAACAGAACTAATGATTCAACCAAGCATGGCTTTTGGCTGATGAGGACATTGCTTGCAAAGTACACATTACACTGGAACCTACTCTGGATCAAGGCCACATGTGGAACAATTGTTTTGTGAAAATACTAGCACTTTGGCTAGGATCTTTCTTTCTTATTTGTGGCTGGGCCTTTAGGAACTCAACTGGTAGGAGTTACATCCCTCCTTCTGCCTTGGGTCTGTATTGTCCTTCTAATGCATGCAGATGGGTGCTGAGATTCAATGGTAATGAGTTCATGAGAATTTGGGCATTGGGTGTTAAAGCATTTCTACTTGCTTCAACTTTCTGGAGATGATAATGGCATCAAATTTTAAGCAACCAAAAAAACTGAACCTTGGTTGAAAACAAAAATTCTCTCCTAAGTATTAATGACAAACAACTGAGTTCTTTTCTCCCCATCTTGGAATTGAAATGTACTAAATGTGTTTTCAAAAGAAAATAAATTCAGTGTGGGTAACATAGTGAGATGTTATCTCTACAAAAAGTCAAAAAAATTAGCTGGAAATGGCGACACATGCTACTTGGCAGGCTGAAGTGGAAGGATCGCTTGAGTACAGGAGGTTGAGGCTGTGGTGAGCCATGATCATGCCACTGCAATCCAACCTGGGCAACATAGTGAGACCCTGAGACTCTGATTTGTAGAAGAAAAACAAAATGGTAAGGAAACGAAAGCATTGCTGCTTTGGGGTCTACTGATTGCTGTTGGAGGGCAAATCCACTTCCTTTGGTTCATAGTCTATGAGGTTATCTTAAAGTATACTTGACACAAGCATCCTACAAGCTTGACAACACATAGGGCCTAGACACTTGCCATGCAAAGATTTCCTCTTATTGCTGTTACTCCATTTAAGAAAGGTCTTAGATGAGTGTGTAGGATATGGACCATGTATCCATCAAGACCACAAGCATTGTTTGGGATTTTAATTGCTGTATTGACAGTTCATTGATGTCATGTAGGGTGCTACCCAAAATTCATTAAGTAATTCTCCAGCAGTACAAAATGAGACATTTAGGAAGGTCTCCCAAATGACGCTGCCCAATAAAACAACATCTCTATGTATTGTAGAAATTCAAAGGGCGCTTCCAACACATACGATGCTATGTTCAGGTACACAGTCACAGAACGTGGAATGTTGCTGCAGATCAAGTTTCTCGGTAGGTTACTGAGAAGTCTCCAAATGCTCAGGATGAAGCTGCCTTTCTTCTACAGAGTTGAGTCTGAGCATCACATTTTAGGATTGTTTCTTCCAAAAGACCTAGGCAGGGCTGTCTCAAGGGTGGCCTGTTTGAGGCCACATACAGAAGGGAACTTGTGTGATTATCAGCACCTGGAAGCTATGAAGCTCTCTCAAATGATTAAGGAGTAAACAGGAGGCCTGGCTCAATCTTTATAGACTAGAGTGTCCGATTTAGAAGGGATATCAGAGATCACCTTGTCCTAACCTTTTCATTAACCAGAGAGATTAAGCATCTTGCCTGACATAGTCTAGACAGTGGCAGAGCTGGGACTGGAAATGTAGGTGGCTCCTGTGTAAGCCTGAGGCTGTCCTATTCTTCTGAACTCGATTATGGAAGAGCAGCGGAACAAAGGAATGAGGGTAGCATTAACATCAGGAGACTGTGTTTAGTTTCTCTAACTCAATCATGGCTAGGAAGACCTTTGATGTGAAGATAGGCCCTATCTGCCCTTCTGAAATGGTAACTTGAATGGGGACAAGGAGCTTATTTCAGGGGTGCCATTTGCCAAATCTCCCCCAAATCACTTTTTATCCTTGGCATTATAACAAAGGGTGACAAATAGCACTAAATTGTGGTGGTCACACTGTCAAACTGTTTGCTGCCAAGGACCAGAGTACAAATACCAAACAGCTTTGTGGGGTGGTATTGGGGTAGATAAGATTTGCTTGGATGTAATGGGACTGAGTCTTCTGGTGAATGTGGGCTGCCCTTGCTGGGAGAGCAAAGCAGCCAGAAAACTGTTCTCATTCAGCCATGATGCAGTTTTTTAGTAATTAATGCTAGGAAATGCTCAGAAGGATTCAGGAGAGAAAAACATATGTTTACTTCTTTTACACTTACTTTGTTTGAAATAGTTGGAGAGAGAATATAATTACAAAATCAGGGCCAGGTGGGTGACTCACACCTGTAATTCCAGGACTTTGGGAGACTGAGGCAGGAGAATTACTTGAGTCCAGGGATTTGAGACCAGCTTGGGCAACATGATGAGACCTCATCTCTACAGTAGATAGATAGATAGATAGATAATAAATAAATAAACATTAACTGGGAATGGCACATGCCTGTAGTCCCAGCTACTCACGAGGCTGAGGTGGAAGGCTTACCTACCTGAGCCTAGGATGTTGAGGCTGTGGTGAGCTGTGATTGTGCCATTGTACCCCAGCCTGGGTGACAGAGTGAGACCCTGATTTAAAAAATAATCAGCATTTTAACACACTGAAATTTGGTTTAGTTCAGGATCCTTTGAATACTCTCCACAATACCTTTGAAAATTGTTATAAATGATCCTGTGTTTCCCATGACTCCCAATGATCTGCTTTCCTCTCCAATTTGGCTTTGTGTTCAGTGGCCCTTTGTGGCAGGGGCTGAATGTTTGTCTCTAAATGATGTCTTCCCCCCTCACCTTATCTGGCTGATCGTTGCTATGTCTGCATGGGAACACCTTTGCTAAGTTCAGATGTACTGCTTACTAACCTACTTACAAAAACCCATCAGTTTTCCTCACGAAAGCAGAATCCTCTAAAAGCCTGGAGTTTTGTGCTCCATGTGTCACCAGACAGCTGTTCAGCTTTGTGCTGCTTATGATGGAGGGGCTTGCAACTGTGAGTCACTTGTACCATTCCACAGGGCGAGGGAGGCTGATGGTTAGGACACAGGATCTTGTGCTGAATTGTACCTGAACTTTTATGAATATGTGTTATTGGAACCCATGAATAGTTCTACCCATCTTGTAAAAGTCATGTTTTCATTCTGGCCTAATGTTAATAAGCCTTCAATTGCCCTTACTTTTTTGCTTTAGGTTTTAAGGTAATCTTTATTTCAGACTTACTCGGAATTTATGACAGTGAAGGACAGCAACTAAAAATTATTAACTGTCTGCCATTTGCTAGTCCTCAGTTGGTAAATGCTTAGGGCATTCTTCCCACCACTCTCTTTTCTTTGCCTTTGGCCAACATTTCTAATCAATCATGACATTTTTTTTAGTGATCTTTGCTAAATCTTTGCACAATCCTCAGCATAGCACTCCAGGAAACCACTATCATTTGGTCTGAATTGGACATGAGATGAAATGTCTCACGTTCAATTCTCTCATGAGATGAAATGTCTCATGGTACCAGGCATTTAACATTTTTAAAATTTCATTTTATCTTTGTATCAAACATTTAAGCAGGCCATACTACTTCTTACAGTGGTATATGTTGGAGCTAAGATTATATAAATAAGCTGCCCAACCATTTTCAGCTAGTCTAAATCTGCATTCAGGGTCTTTGGACATAAATTCCATGCTGTTTGTACTACCTTACACAGTTTCCCATCTAAAGACAGGGCTTTGTGTGACTTCTGGATCAAAACGCATTATAGGCTGGGCCTAGTGGTTCACACTTGTAATCCCAGCATTTTGGGAGGCTGAAGTGGGAGGATTGCTTAAGCCCAAGAGTTCGAGATCAGCTTGGACAGCATAACAAGACCTTGTCTCTATAGAAAATTAAAATATTAGCCAGGCATGGTGGTGTATGCCTGTAGTCCCAGTTACTCTAAAGGCTGAGGTGGAAAGATTGTTAGAGCCCAGGAGTTCAAGGCTTCTGTGAGCCATGATGTGCCACTGCGCTCCAGCCTGGGTGACAGAGCAAGACTCCAACTCACAAACAAACAAACCATATTATAAAATGCAGACAGCCTCTAACATTTGGGAAGATTTTGTTCCAAAGGTTCAGATGAAATAGTAACGATACTAATCCACACCTGCACAGCACTTTGTATCTGTTCCTCCTGGGACTTTGGGAATAGGCAAATGCAGAAGAAACAAAACACAACAGAGTCACTTGTTCCTTAGCTTGTTTACTCATTCATACCACAAATATTTACTGAGGGCTTAGCACTGTGATGGGCATTAGGTAGACTGAGTGAATTAAACAGATGTGATCCATACACTCATGGAATTTATGGGCTAATGGGATAGACTGGCATGACACAAACCCAAATAAATATATAGTTACAAATTGTGATAGACTCTTATAAGGAAAAGGACAGAGATCTTTAATCGAAAATAACAAAGGGGTCTCTAATTTAATTACCTCTACTAAGTTGATCACCAAACGTCCTGTCAACATATTTTTTTTCTTCTTTCAAATTCATTTTCTTTTTAAAAATTTTTATTTTAAAGATGCAGGGTATAATTCAGGATTATGTATACAAGTGGTCATCATACCGGTAAAGTTTGGACCTCCCTTTGGTTCCCACTTTGCCTGGTTTGAGATCAGGTACCCTTATTGATGTTGTGTTCCCCCTCCTATCAACATATTTATCCATGATTGTGAATGTGCTTATGGCAGTGCCAGCTTAGAGAAGCACTTCACGAATTTTAGCTGAATCTCCATCTAAAATTCTCTTTTGGAGAAGTATGATAAATGTGCTTGCTGAACAGTATTCAACAGGAGTGCTGAACCTGGAAGTTGTACATATTAAACTTAAATTTTATTGAATGATTGATGAATGCATCTCTGAGGCAAAGGTATGGAAGGTGATCACCATAGGACCCAGAGGAATTAGCAAGGAGAAAAGTTGGGGACTAGCATTTAAGAAGAGGGAACAACATATGAGAAGACCCTGAGTTAACAAAAAGTTTGGCTTGGTTAAGGGAGTCTTGTTTGTTTCTCTAGGACTCTTGTCCCCATTTTGCTAGTCCTTGGTAAAGGAGAAAGCGATAAATCTACTCAGGGCTATTTATTCAGATGTTGGCAAATAACAGCTAAGGTGGTGGTCATGCTTAGAAAATACATGCAACCTTTATCAAACATAACACTCATAGCCTATGGGGCTGTCATAGAAAATGACTTCTCAGTAATGTGATCAGTAAACCTCAAAGTAGGGAAGGCATCTTGGCTAGACTACAATCTGCCCCTCTGCCTATGATGCTATAAGAAATATAAATTGGCCGGGCTTGGTGGCTTAGCCTGTAATCCCAGCACTTTGGGAGGCTGAGGCGAGCGGATTGCCTGCGCCCACGGGTTCGAGACCAGCCTGGGCAACTTGACGAGACCTCGTCTCTACAATAAGTCAAAAAATTAGCCAGGCATGGTAGCACGCACCTGTAGTTCCAGCTATTTGGAAGGCTGAGATGGAAGAATCGCCAGAGTCCAGCAGGTCAACATTGGGGTGGCCGTGAGTGTTTGCACCCCAGCCTTGGTGACGGAGTAAGACTCCAACTCAAAAAAAAAAAAAAAAAAAAAGATATATAGTACAACATCACACCAGGATATTGACATTGACACACTCCACTGATCTTATTCAGACTTCCTAAATTTTAGGAATCTCCATCTGAAATTCTCTCTTGGGAAAGTGTGATAAATGTGCTTGCTGAACAGTCGTCAACAAGAATGCCAAGGCTGAAAATTGTACATACTGCCCAAAACACTGAAATCGTGTGTTCTATTCAAGATTCAAAACAAAATGTGGTACAGAAAACAGAGAGTGGCATAATTTTCCCTTTCCTCAGAGAAGGAACTAGCTGTTTACTGTGGCCCAAAGCAGGATATAAACACTAGTCTAAGAATAATTACTCTCACCTTTGGATAGCATTAAATTATTGTAATCAAAAGACACAACAAGAACAGTGTGGTCAGCTACCTAGTTACATACTATTAGTATGGTAAGTGGCTACTTGAGAAACAATGTGCAAATATCAGGGGACAAGCTCTTTACCACGCTCTATTATGGTCAACCAAGAAGAGGACAGAGAGGTAATGTTTGCAAATGGCCTTTATTCAGGTATCCAGCATGACTAGTTCTGAACATCAAAAGGAAGAGAACATTGAAGACAAATTTCCAAAACAGGAAATCACAAATATGCTGGGGAATGGGTGGATTTTGGATGGGGGGTGGGTATTGTTAGTAATCAAGCCCTTGATTCTTGTTCTCATGAGTCGATTCATGAGTTTTCAAGGGGTACCTCTGTTTGGTCTGAGGTGCTTCTCCTAAGTATTATAGTGTACATATCAGGAATGTGCTCTTTTCCACAGATTTGGATCTGTGGTTGGTCAAAAACCTAACCAAATGAGATGGAAAACATTTCAAGAAGAGTTTATTTCCTCTTTCTAAATCCTTAAAAAAATTTTTTTTATTAAACTTTTTTTTATTTTAAAGATATGGGGTACAATTCAGGGTTAGGTATACAAATGTTCATTATGCAGTACACTTGTTGATGAGGTGTGCCCCCCCACCAGTTTCTCACTACTGCCAATCTTCCCCCTTCCCCTGGCAGTTTCCCACTAATGCCAATCCCTTTCTTATAGTATTATGATAATTGTTCAAGGTATGCTTATGAGTGAGAACATGTGGTACTCAGTTCTTTGTTTCTGTGATCACTCAGTATTATAGACTCTAAGTCCATCCAAGTTGCTGTAAAGTTCATAATTTTGTCCTTCCTCTTGGCTGTGTAATATTCCATGATGCATATGTACCACATTTTTGAAAAATCCAGTCCTCTTTTGATGGGCAGCATGGCTCAACGCTTTAAATTTATGTTCCGTGTTCCCTCAAAATCATCATAAAAACTTTACATCTTCTTGCTTCTGTCTGACTCTGATAAAAACCATTTTCACCTTTTCACCTTTCTTCACTAGCCAAGAAGATTCCAACTGCTGTTTTTATTATAAAATAGTAAATATTTTTCACTGTTTAGACCTAAAATGATGTTATGATACTGTGTGTGTGTGTGTGTGTGTGTGTGTGTGTGTGTGTGTGTGTGTGTGTGTTGGAGTCTCACTCTGTTGCCCAGGCTGGAGGGCAGTGGCACACTCATGGCCAATCCAGTGTTGACCTGCTGGGCTCTGGCGATCCTTCCACCTCAGCCTTCCATGTAACTGAAACTACAGGCACATACTACCACGCTTGGCTAATTTTTGACTTTATTGTAGAGATGAGGTCTCACCAAGTTGCCCGAGCTCCATGGGCTCAGGCAATCCACTCGCCTCGGCCTCCCAAAGTGCTGGATTACTGGCTGATGCATGTGCTTTTTAAGCCAGTTCCAAAGAATGTGACTTGGGCTCTAGACTGTTGGGTTTTGTTGCAGCTTCTTTGTTTTTTTTTTTTTTTGAGTCTCACTCTGTCGTCCAGACTGGAGTGCAGTGGCTGCTCCGGCCACCGCAGCCTCGACTTGCTGGGCTCCAGCGATCCTTCCACCTCAGCCTTCCAAGTAGCTGGAACTACAGGTGCGCACTACCACGCCCGGCTAATTTTTTGATTTATTGTAGAGATGAGGTCTCGCCAAGTTGCCCATGGGCTCAGGCAATCCACTCGAACCCATGGGCTCAGGCAATCCACTCACCTCAGCCTCCCAAAGCGCAGGATTACAGGCTGAGCCACTGAGCCCAGCTTGTTGCAGCTTCTTTGAACAAGAGCGCTAACAGATGCTCCAATGAAAACGTCTGTGAGATGCTTCCACTTGCCTTGATAGACTGAGCTAAAAGGTAATATTTCAACTTGTATAATCTCAGTGCTTTTCCCAGGAGTTTCTTTCTGATGAATGGGTAGCACCCTGACAATATAATATAAAATCTCATTGTGACCATTACTCTGATGTTAAGGAAAACATGACAAAAACACAACCTCCCATTCTTGTTTTTCATCTCCATAAGAACTCTATTTTTGGGTGGAACCAAAACAAAGCAAAAATTGCAATGTCAGCCCCAGTTCTATACAGTTAGTGTGAACAGATTCAAAAAGAATGAGATCTTAAGAGGCCTTATCAATTGTTTAAATCAGTTTCCTCATTTGACTGATAAGGAAAAAATAAAATTAGAACCCACGTTTTTCTGATTGTCAATCTGACAATATTTCCAATATATTAAGAACCTCAATGTATATTTTTGATGCTTCATTTTGTTCACTAATTTCCAATATTTAGATAGATATATATATTTACAAAACATGTCCATAAATGTGTTTTCACATGACTCTCTGAGGCGGATACTGTCATTATTCTTGTTTTAAAGATGAGAAAATAAGACTTAGATGGTTTATGTGCTTTGTCTAAAATTCATTTCTCCAGGAAGTGGCAGAGCTGAGATTGAATTTAGGTTTTCTGATTCCAAACGTCATAGTATCTCTACTGAACAGTTTTAGAGAAATCAAGAAGAATGTTTCGGGCATCTTTGAATGCAGTGTATGTTTTCATTTGCAAGTCAGTTGCATTTGTAAAAGAAGTAAACAACTCTTCCACATGACTTTGTACATGATTCTGTCTCATGTTGCCACAGCAAAGTGCAAAGTTGAAATAGAATCTTTGTTGTTCAGTGGTTTGAAATCTAGCCCTGCCACTTATTAGCTCTGTGATTTGGGGCAAATTCTTTAACCTCTCTTAAACTCTCACTTGACTCATTTGAAAACAATAGGACATCAATGTCTACTGTTTGTGTATAAGAACAAATGAGGTGACAAGTTTAAAGGCCTAGCACAGTGCCTGCCATATAGTGGAGCTCAAAGAATGGGACCCATTCCTGGTGTCTAGAGGAGGGAGAGAGAGGGCAGTGCCTCTGGAGATTATGAGCTTCTATCGTGCTTTCGGGCATATATTTTCCTGAAGCTAAGAACTTTTAGTAACTCTGATGGTAAAAGACTCAAGGTCAATTACCATAAAAATACAAATATAATTTGTAGCCTTTATATGAGGAAGAGAAGATTTGATCTATCCACTAAAGAACAAGAAAGTATAGTACATGGAAAATATTAATAAAACATAGTAAAGAAAGCATAGTAAGTGAAAGTTGTGAAGTGAGATGGCAGAAATAAGTCATAATGTGATGGTAATTATAATAAATTCACATGAGCTATACTCACTGTGGTAGGCTGGAAAACACCTCCATCCCCACACATATCTACATCCTAATCCCTGGATCTTGAAAATGTTAACTTATATAGCAAAGACAAACAAACAAAAATAAAAAAACTCCCCCCCCAAAAAAACAAACAAAAGAAGACTTTGCAGATGTGATTAAGTTAACGATCTTGAGATGGAGCGATTGTCCTGGATCATGCAGGTAGACCCTAAATGCAACAGTTAAGTATCCTTATAAGAAAGAGGTAGAGGGAGATTTAATAAGACAGAAGGAGAGAGAAGGCAATGTGACTATGAGGCAGAAATTGGAGTGCCAAGGAATGCTGGCAGCCACCAGAAGCTAGAAGAGGCAAAGAACCGATTCTCCCTTTGGTCCTCTGGAGGGAGTGACTTTGGCCCAGTGACCTTCTTTTGAACTTCTGCCTTCCAGAACTGTGAGAGAATACATTTCTGTTGTTGTAAGCCACCAAACTTGTGGTCACTTATTACAGCAACTACAGAAAACTAATATACTTACCAAATAGAGGAAATAATTTGCTAGATAAAAATAGAAGAACCGATGGTATGTTTTCCATGAGCAACACAGCAGTGATGTACAATATCTGAATGACACAAATAATAAGACTGAGATTATATGCATATGAACTTGTTACCCACAAAATAGAGAAAATGTATCCTTTTCAAATTCACAAAATTAAAAAAAATAAATTGAGCATGTACTAGAATATAGAGAACCATAAATCCAAAAAAATCAATATTATACCACCTCTGTTGATCATAATAAAAGAATAAAAAAATTGACGAAAAGTATTTAGTTATAGACAGAAAATGAAATAACCCACTACAAAATAACTCTTCAGTTCAAAAGGAATTATAAGAAAAATTACAGAATAGTCAGAACTGATTGACAATCAACATCCTACATTTCAACATTTGTAAAGCATGGCTGAAGTGATACTTACGGAGATACTTATAGTCATAAATATTTTTAGCAGGAAGAAAAACACTAAACTAATCTAAGTTAATAATTCAAGATTTTTTTTTTTTTTTACAAAAAAAGAAAATGCTCAGACGCAGAAGGAAACAATAAGGGTCAATAACAATGAGCAAGAGAACAGCAACAATAAGGGATTAGACTTTTGAGAGGAAAAGTCTAATTTCTTCTCTTTGCATCTGGGTTGGCCTTTGTGATATGCTTGATTAACAGACTGTGGTAATAGCTATGTTATGACAGTTTCCTTTTCTTTCCTGTCCTGTCCTGTCCTTTCCTTTCCAACTAGATATTTGCTCAGCAACATGGACAGGACTCTACCTAAAATGCTTTTCATTATTATTTTCATTGCTGGCTACTTCCCATGATTGATTTCAGTACAAATATTGCCTCCTCAGAGAAGCCTTCTGTAATAGATCACAGGTGGCCATACATTCTTTGCTTTTTCCATTGAGGGGAAAAGTCTAATCCCTTCCCCTTGTATCTGGGTTGACCTTAGTGATATGCTTGATTAACAGACTATGGTAAAAGCTATGTTATGACAATTTATAAGGACTGGTACATTCTGTCTTGTCACTTTAGAGCCCTGAGCTGCCATGTAAAAGTCTGAGAACTCTGGGACACCATGCTGCGAGGAAGCCCAAACTACATGGATGCACAACAAAGTCAACAACCTCAGATGAGTTCCCAGACAACACCAGGAGGAAAAGTCACCTGCAAGGACCGCAGAAGTCCAACCCAGGTGAGCCTTGGAATGACTCCAGCTCTAGTTGCTGTCTGACTGCAACCATATGAAAGACCCTGCGATTGTTAATTTTATGTCAACTTGGCTGGGCTACACAGTGCCCAGACAGATGGTCAAATTTTATTCTGGCTATTCTTACTAGGGTGTTTTGGGTGAGATTAAAATTTAAATCAGTGGAACTTGAGTAAAGCAGATTACCTTTTATAATGTGGGTGGGCTTCATCTAATTAGTTGAAGACTTTAAGAAAATTATTGATGCACCTTGAGGGAGAGTAAATTCTGCCAGAGATGTCTTTTGGACTCAAACTGCAACTCTTCCCTGAGTCTCCAGCCTTCCTGCCTATTCTTCAGATTTCGGATTCACTCAGCCTCCATAATTGCATGAGCCAATTCCTAAAAATTAAATTCTTTCTTTCTCTCTTTATATATACACACATCCTGTTGGTCTGTTTTTCTGGAAAATCCTGATTAACACATTCTAAACAGGAAGTGCCTAGCTGAGCCTAGGCACTGCTCAGAATGATGAAATACAAAAATAAAACATTTATGCCACTAAGTTTGGGATGGTTTGTTACTCAGCGATAAGTAACTGGAAAACCTTCTATAGTCACTTTATTTAAATGTATACCCAGTGTCTAGTGGAGTATCTGCTTTGGGGGGGTTAAAAAAAGGATTTGTTAAAGCATTGACATTTTTAATTGGTTAAAATAGTTTTAAAACGTATCTGATTTTTTTTTTTTTTTTTTTTTTTTTTTTTTTCGAGTTGGAGTCTCACTCTGTCCCCAGACTGGAGTGCAGTGGCCGCTCCCGGCCACCGCAGCCTCGACCTGCTGGGCTCCGGCGATCCTTCCGCCTCAGCCTTCCGAGTAGCCGGAATTACAGGCATGCGCTACCACGCCCGGCTGATTTTTTGATTTATTGTAGAGATGAGGTCTCGCTGCCCAGGTGGGTCTCGAACCCACGGGCTCAGGCAATCCACTCACCTCAGCCTCCCAAAGGCGCGGGATTACAGGCTGAGCCACCGAGCCCGGCTAACGTATCTGATTTTTTTTAGTCCTGGATTCTGACTCATACCTATAACATTCTCCATCTCAGACTACCAGTTACACTTATGTTTTAAACCAAGTGTTTTCCATAGTGTGAGCACATTTAATGCAGCTTTGTTTCAGGAAACCACCAGTTCCACCAACAGTTTGTCACTGCCCACTTTATCCCCACTGTACCTCTTCCAAGCTTCCAACATTCTTTTGTTGCCAGGAGTTGAGGACAGGCTTCCACTGTTTTAAGTAGTGAATTCTATTCATTATCTCTGATTGCAGGATTACGTGCAGGGTAGTTACACTGGTGGGTGCATGCCACCTTGGCTACGGGGATTTGAATGCGCAAATTGTCAGGAGGTAACAACAGTTAACCTCACAGTTTTGGTAGACAACTCCTTTATTAGAAGTGTACTCTGGTTGAGTGAAATCTCTTGTACTGCCTAGAACAACTGAAAATTTTGCTGTTTTTGCCATTTGGTAACATAAAATTTTCTCCAACAGCTGAATGGGAGAGCTGTTTAGAAGACTTAGCATGTCTTTAGTTTAGGCATGACACACAGTGCCTCAATTGGGATTTGCACCCCTCTGTCATGAACTATGTTTGTTGGTACACATGCCCTTTATCAGCTACTGGCTGACAGACCTTGAGGGTGGACACCAGGTTTTTCATTTTTCTCCCAATCCCCAGAAGGTCAACTAGCCTAGTCATCATAGCAGGTACTCTATAAATATTTGTGGATTTGAAAGGCATACTCCTAACTTTTCATATCTGGATTCCCTTTGTAACTATGAACTGGGGCAGAAAGAGTGGTTTTTGTTTGTTTTGTTTTGCTTTTTTAAAAAAAATTTTGAACACAGAGAGTTATAGAGACATCTATGGTGTATAAAAGACGCTGATGAGAGAGGGAAGGGGATTTCAAGAAGTATTTGAGGGCTATACATTCTCTTTAATTAACAAAACTAGCTCAGGTTATTCTGAAATTATTCTTTTATAGCACCTTTTCTCTTAACTCCTCTGGGATGAATTAAGTTATATGTATATATATATATATATATATAGATAGATAGATAGATAGATATAGATTATCTCTCTCTCTCTCTCTCTCTCTCTCTCTATATATATATATATATATATATATTTTTTTTTTTTTTTTTTTTTTTTTTGAGTTGGAGTCTCACTCTGTCGCCCAGACCGGAGTGCAGTGGCTGCTCCTGGCTACCGCAGCCTCGACCTGCTGGGCTCCGGCGATCCTTCTGCCTCAGCCTTCCGAGTAGCTGGAATTACAGGTGCGTGCTATCACGCCCGGCTAATTTTTGATTTATTATAGAGATGAGGTCTCGCCAAGTTGCCCAGACAGGTCTCGAACCTGCGGGCTCAGGTAATCCACTCACCTCAGCCTCTCAAGGTGCAGGATTACAGGCTGAGCCACCTAGCCCGGCTAAGTTATATTTTTTAAATGTCACACAAAGTTTGTTAGAGCAGTGTGTGAAATGAATAAATTGGCTTTGAGGGGACTATTGGGGCTGTTCCATGAAACTAAGTCTTCAGTTCATTGGCGTTTTGACACCCGTAACAGCTTTTGAAGAAAACTTATGTCCCACTTCTTGGTGGTGTTCTAGATAGGTTGCTGTGTATGGAAAAGTTGTTGTACTATGGTTTTTCCAATGCTCCTGCAAGAAATTTCTGTTCTAGATAGCTGAGACATTATTTTGGTAGAAGACAACTACTACCACTCTCCGTGAGTAACAGGAACTCTTCTGCTGTTTCTAGCAGCTGGGAAGGCTCTTGCTTCTTTCCTTGTAATTGGTGCAGTCACACAGAGTGGAGAGAATTGAAATCACAGGAGGTACAATCTAAGTTTTACTCCTGTAACATAGTGCACTTGTTGGTTAGGGAATCACTGTTTTCACCCCTGGTGGTTTCCTTATTTGTAAAAAGGACGGATGACACAGAAACCCTATGACTGTGAGCAGAGGAGCACATAATACTGATGTGTTCATCTCTCTTTATAAAATATTGATTCCTGTCCTGGTTTTGCACAGGACTGACATTGCTTCTTAACCAGTTTGCTCCTTCCCTGACTACAGCATCCTTTAGGGCAGGGACAGAAGTTTGTTCAGGGTTACATTCATGTTTAATTCCACACTTGATAACAGGTACTTGATAATCATTTGATGAATGAATGCAAGATTTGAGAATGTGATGTGATATTTTATGAGAAAATTGCTTTAGAAATGTCAGGAATTTTAATTATGACCCTTGTTAAACTTCTGTGAATTCTAAATTTTGTTCTAGAATGTTTTTACTAAACTTTCCCAGCTTTGCTGGAATAAGCTTTTAAACCAAGTCTGTGTGTAAATTTCACATTCTGAAAATTATGAACTTTTACTAGGTATCTAAACTCTCATTTAAAAAAAAAGACATTTGAGATCAAAGCACAAGATTTCACTTAACAGATGACTGACTCCCAGGACAAAGTCTTATTAATGAATGCAATAAACTTTAATGCCTACATGATGCTAAATGTTGAGAATATAATAACATACGAGACACATTCCTGACTGCAAAGTGCTTAAGATCTGATGTTATTAGGTTGAACTGTGACCTCTCAAGTTTGTATGTTGAAGTCTTTCTAGCACCTCAGAATGTGACCTTATTTGAAAATAGGGTCTTAGGCTGGGCGTGGTGGCTCATGCCTATAATCCCAGCACTTTGGGAGGCCAAGGTGAGGGGACTGCCTGAGCCCATGGGTTCAAGACCAGCCTGAGCAACTTCGTGAGACCTCATCTCTACAATACATCAAAAAAAAAAAAAAAATTAGCTGGGCCTGGCGGCTTGTGCCGGTGGTTCCAGCTACTTGGAAGGCTAAGGTGGAAGGATCATCTGAGCCCAGCAGGTCGAGACTGCGGTGGCCATGAGTGTACCACTGCATTCTAGCCTGGGCGACAGAGTGAGACTTCAACTCAAAAAAAAAAAAAAAGAGAAAGAAAATAGGGTCTTTATGGAAGCTAAGATGAGGTCATTAGGATGCAAGAAGAGATCAGGGACAGATTTTCTGAAGAGGGACATTTTTTTATCTGAGAATGGAATGATGAGAAGGAACCATCATGTGAAGGTGGTTCCAAACAGAGCGACAGTGTGTGCAAAGGCCTTGCACAGAGAGTGAAGCTGGCATGTTGAAGGAGCAGAAGGAAGGCCAATGTGGCTGGAACATGGGGACCAGTGGGAAGTCGGGTATAAGGTGAAGTCGGAGAGATAAGAAGATCATGGCCGGCTCTTACTAATAAATGCCCAGCATATTCTGATAAATCTGTGACAAGTTCTTTTCTGATACATGTGAATGCATTGTGTGTGTGTGAGAAAGTGTTTCCTCCCTTGTTTCTTTACTTTGTTGTTTTTTTAAATAGCTATTTTTCCTTCCTTGTTATTATTTTTGAATGATTTAAGATTACAACCATGTCAAGGCATGGTGGCTCAGCAGAGCTGTCTGGGAAAAATGCATGTGATCGTCAGCTTCTGCAGAGTTGAATGAGTAGAAAAAGTCCTCAGCCCACTGAGGTGCTCAGAGGAAGTGGTGGGCTGTGATATCATTCGGTCTGCATCATTGACTCTTCAGCCTCTGCTGCCCTTATAACTTAATGTTCTGGGCAGCCCAGGTTCCAATTTATCAGCAGGAATGATAAATTGCTAATGACTGCTGGCCTCTCCCTATTCTTAAGTTATCTGCTAACACAAAGAGACAGATTCATTCAATTTGGAAAATGTTAATAAGATGCCAAAAATGTGTTCAGGGAGATTAAAGGAAAAGCTTTTTCAAATGGCCTGTATCATTCTTCCCAAAATTGAATTCCAACTGTCCCTGTTTGCACAGGTGAATTAAAAGACTATCAAAACCTTAAATGTTTCTATTACCCTAATTAAACAGTGTCTGAATAGAGAAGTGGTAAAGATGAAAGGCATTCATGCCCTGTCGAATGAACTTCTATGACCAAGGTAATGAACATTTGCTCCCTCCACCCAGAAAATCAGTTCTAATGCTTTGATTCTGCTATTTGGAATACACTGATTTTCTAGGATTAGGAAGTTCCTTTAAGTATGTTTAGCTCATGTTTTACTCAACAGGGGTGGACTTTAGCATATGCAATACCTGGATTTCAGGTGTTGTTGCTGTTTCTTGTTGGTGAAGTTACTCCTACTACCTTCCTTCGTGAAAAGGTAGAGAGGGCTGGACGTGGTGGCTCACGCCTATAATGCTAGCACCTTAAGAGGCCAAGGTGAGAGGATTGCTTGAGTCTATGGGTTCAAAACCAGCCTGGGCAACTTGGCGCGACCTCATCTCTACAATAAATCAAAAAATTAGCTGGGCATGGTGACACACGCCTGTAGTTCCAGCTACTTGGAAGGCTTAGTCAGAAGGATCTCCTGAGCCCAGCAGGTTGAGGCTGTGGTGGCTTAGAGTGTGCCATTGTACTCCTGCCTGGGCAACAGAATGAGACTCTGACTCAAAAAAAAAAAAAAAAAAAGAATAGAAAAGAAAACGTAGAGAGAACTGGGTGGGAGAACTGAAATCAGTCATTTTTTGAAACCAGTGAACAACTCATATTGCAAAAAGAATACTTGATATAATTGAATTTTAGGGTTACACAGATTTCAATGATTTGTTTTATGCCCAAGTAGGGGTCATGAGTGTTTTCTGATAGACAAAATCTCTTAGTTATTGGACCCAATAAGAAAGATGAAGAAGATACTATTTTGTTTTGTGCCCTTTGTATGGGGATTACGAGGTCAATGTCTTTTAGAATTTTATACAAGGAAAATCTTCTCCGCTCCTGAGGAACTTGTTTCATTTCTGTAAAGATTTATTTATGCCAGGCTTGGTGGTTCAGCCTGTAATCCCAGCAGTTTGGGAGGCTGAGGCAAGTGGAGTGCCTGGATCTGTGGGTTCGAGGCCAGCCTGGGCAACTTGGCGAGACCTCATCTCTACAATAAAATCAGAAAATTAGTTGGGCGTGGTGGCCTGCGCTTGTAGTTCCGACTACTTGGAAGGCTGAGGAGGAGAGATCATAGGAGCCTAGCAGCTACCCTGGGGTAGTCGTGAGTGTGCCACTGCACTCCAGCCTGGGTGATGAAGTGAGACTCCAACTCAAAAAAAAAAAAAAAAGGATGTATTTAATCCTTTTTTTGGTATTAGATAATGTGTAACTTGTAAGTCATCTTATTATCTTTTTTCTTTGCTGCCAGCACCACATGTAATGTACAAGAGAGTTGTTAAGCAATAGCTTATATATTTAGTATATTAATTGTCTCCTTCTTTACGCAATGTTTTTTTTTGTATGTATAATTTTCATTGTAAACTTCTTTTTTTTTTTGAGTCAGAGTCTCACTCTGTCACCCAGGCTGAAGTGCAGTGACACACTCATGGTTACCCCAGAGTCGACCTGCTGGGCTCCGGCAATCCTTTCGCCTCAGCCTTCCCAGTAGCCAGAACTTGCACCACCATGCCCGGCTAATTTTTTGATTTATTGTAGAGATGAGGTCTTGCCAAGTTGCCCAGGCTGGTCAATTGTAAACTTCTTGACACAGTTTTTGGAAGTAGAGCAAATAAATGTAAAAAATAAATAAATAAAATAAACACATATATTGTGTTCTAATCCCTGTCCTGTAGAAGGATTTTTCTACTGAATTTGTATTTGTTTCTAATATGTTTCACTTCAATAGTAATTTGTTATGTCTGTTTTATTTGCTTTCTCTGAGTTCTCTTATCTGTAACATTATTCCTTCTAAACATTTTAAAACTATATTTCCAAGTAGATTATTTGATATAGGCATGAGTCATGGGGACTTCAAAAATGCCCTCATTGCTCTTGATTTAATACTTTAAGTTACAGTCAATAATATTAAGGACATTTTCGTAGGCATGCCAAGCATCAGGCAACTGGGCCATAGTAAAACTCACTTATCCAGTCATGTAAATAATCCCTGGGCTACACAACGTAATACTTTTCTATTACAAATGTTGTAAAGAGTTGCTTCTCTGTACATTGACTTTTTTTTTTTTATCATAGTTGTCTTCTACCAGCAGATGGGTAGTATAGCTCTGATCGCTTAAGTGTTGGATAAATCTAGTAGAAACTCCCTCCTGTCACTCACTACAAGAAGTGAGTTGAAACCTGGAGCTGAATGCATAGTGGCAGCTGCTTAACCCACTGATGACTCATTGGCTAAATTGCAATTTTGTAATTTTGGTGTTGATGATGGGTAAAATAAGCTGACAAACCAACCAGTCAGCTGCCTTAAGGGTTTTGGTGAGAATAGCAGAAAATTCCAATTACTTTCTCACTAAAAGATCAGATTTCTCCCTAGATGGTTTTTCCCACTCTTGTTCTGATAATTTATGTTCTATGGTATGTACGGTGAGATAAATGAAAATTTTGTCACATCTTCCTATCTGGAGGATATAAGTTCTATAGGTTTTCATGGTCCCTTTCTTTGGATTTTTGCACTTTACTCCAGTAAACCAAAAGCATCTGTTTCTGACATACTCTCATTCATGTCTACCTTGAGGTTTAGTTCTCTCTACGTCTCTCTCCCTCTATATTTGTGAAAACCTCAATAAATGATAAATATTTTACTAAAGTTTTGAAGAAGATGAAGGTTTGGGGTGCAGGGGAATCTTACATGGCATATCACACAACAAACTCTCTAAATGTTCTTTTTATCCATCTCTGACTTTCTTCTGTGCTTCTCTTCCTAGAGCAGCTGTTCTGTTTCTGTCATTTTCTCCACCTTCCCTTCAGGCTTCTCCCATGCCTTCTTCACACCTTCCTGTGCTCCTCCAAGTACCTTCTTCTGCATCTTCTTCTCTGAGTGTTTCTATCTTGCCATCTTTTTGTCTGAAAAGAAATTTAGCCCTCCCTGGGCATCTCTAAAATACATGCAATGTGCTGAGCCCCCATACCCCTCAAAAAGTGTTTCCTACAATAGCCACCTCCTTCAGAAGGCAAGGAAGAGTGGATGTAAATCATTAGTACTTTTAATTCTTGTCTCCTGGCTAGTTATCCTTTACATTTTTTGAACATTTTGAAATATTCAAAAAATGTAAACTTCCCACCATGTTTGTAAGACAAATCTTTTAAAAACATCTCTCTATACTCAAAGGAGTTATCTGGTATTCACAAAAAGTCCAGAGAAAAAGAAGACATCACGTGTTCATTCTTTTCCCATTTCTCATCTCTCTCCTCCACCCACCTTCTTCCCCACCCCAGTCCTTCGGGATATGTGCTTATTTCTCATATTCTATCTCCCTCCTCCTTGCTCCCTCTCCTTCTATTTTGTCTTTATTTTTTCAGATGATGAAAGTTGCAAGCTTTCCTTTCTTGATAGTTATGATTAAAGGACTGTGCACCTGCTCAGGTAGAATCGATGGAGGAAATGCTTCAGCAAGTATTTATGCTGACTAACATCGTCTCCCTTCTTGCCTTCAACAACAAGCCTGTGATTCAGAAGAGCTGCCCCTCAAAGAAGCGCACTGAAAGCCTTTCACATCAAGCTCTCTCTGACGTCAAAAGATGTCCTTAAGTCTCAACTCCAGGGCGTTCCTTGGAGCACAGGTGTTGCTTCCTCAGAAATAAATGGAGGCTTAGTTCACAAAAAGAAGGGAGAAATTGTCTCATTTCTCTGGAAGAATGAAGGAAGAAGGATCACAGGAAAGTTAAAGACAAAAAGGTTTTAATAATAAATGGCTTAGATATCCCTCTTCCCCTTTCCCTCCCAAATTTTATAAGCCCCAGTGGTTCTGGGCTAGAGTTCAACGTAAGTGAGTACCAAATGCTCTTTAAGTTTGCATTTTCACTTTTAAAGCCACTTTTCAATCCACTTAGACTTTTCATCTCCCCCCACCACACCCCATGGAAAGAAGCAGGCTTGCTTGGCATCTAGTCAATGATTGGTAAATCTCATTGAATATCAGCTGTTTCTTTAAAGGACAAGCACTTGAAGATAAGACTCAAATCTTGCTTCTCTCCCTCTGTTCTGCTTCACTCCCTTTATGGAGATTCATTGTTACAGCTGATTAATTTGTCATTTAAGCCTATGGGTTCCTCTCTCCATTTCCATTTTTTTCTCTTGCCATTACATTATTTACGGTTGAAGGAGTTGGTTGGTTTGGTCTCTACAGCTCCCAAAGTTTAGATTTTGCTGAATGCCTCTCTGGAGTGGGGTTAAATAAAATTTCTTCCATTTCCTATAATTTGGTATTTAAGTCTAGGTGTTTGATTCGGATCCAGCATTGAATTCTGGGGGACACGACTACATCACAGGTGGTGGTGTGTGTTTCCAAAGGAGCTATATCACGATGTTCAGTTGTCTCTCTGCTTCAGAGTTTGAAGTCAGTGATTATTGCCTAGATTTAATAATTCTCCAGTGGTTGAAAATTATAATTTTCCCTTTATTTACTAGCTGGAGGACTTCTATAAAAAGATATTTTTCCTTGTTAAATATTTGATCAGATCATTTCATCTTATATATAGTAAGCAGAATAAGTAGTTGTTTCTTTCTCCTTGTTTACAAATTTTTAAAGTAATGAGTTGTTTCCCTGCCAACCTCTGAAGGTGACTGACTTAGATAGGGTTCTGGCAAAAATCAGGTCTAAAAATAGGGATTTTAAGATGCAGGAAGGCCGGGCTCGGTGGCTCATCCTGTAATCCCAGCACTTTGGGAAGCTGAGGTGAGTGGATTGCCTGAGCCCACGGCTTCAAGACCAGCCCAGACAACTTGGCAAGACCCTGTCTCTACAATAAATCAAAAATTAGCTGGGGGTGGTAGTGCACGCATGTATTTCCAGCTACTTGGAAGGCTGAGGTGGAAGGATCATTTAAGCCCAGGTCTACCCTGGGGTGGCCGTGAGAGTGCCACTGCACTCCAGCCTGGACGACAGAGTGAGACCCCCAACTCCAAAAAAAAAAAAAAAAAAAAAAAGATGCAGGATACACTAGGACAGAGAATGGAGAAATAAGACTGGGAAGGGAAGACAGCCCAAGCAGGCTATAATACTAAGCCAGCAGGCACAGTGGGTGACTGGTGTTAAAGCTGCCTAGGAGATGGGGGGGGGGGCTAGTGCAGAATGCTTTCATATTATGGCTGATGAATTTGTATGTGTAAACCCTGCCTCTTCTGTCCTGATATGGGCTCTGGAGGCCAGAGAAGCTCTCAGGCAAAGAAACACATGTGCTGGGAGCCAGAAGTTGGGCCACTGAACTCTGGTGTAGTAAGGATAGAGAGAATGTGTGTGAAGCACTGACAAAGACTGCTGTAGTCCACTCTTTTCCCTACTGAGTTCCCCACATGAAATTTACATTTTTTCTATCATTGATTCTTTAAGGTGGCAGTGCATAATAATTAAAAAAATAAGGCGGTGGAAAAATTTAAAAATTGGCCAGGTATGGTGGCACATACTTGTGTTCCTAGCTACTCAGGAGGCTGAGGTGGGAGGACCACTTGAGCCCAAACGTTCAAGGCTGCAGTGAACTAAGATTGTGCACTTCAGCCTGGGTGACAGAGTGAGCTCCTGTGTCTTTAAAAAAAAAGACTTGCAAGATGAGCATTTGCTGTAGCTGCCCCAGAGATGGCAACTATTTTACTCTCTCTCCTCTGTCATCATTCCAAATTCCCTATCACCTTGGCTAGCTGGTCTAAGTTACATGATAAGTGGGGTAACTCAAATCTCCATCTCTGTGGAATCAGAACCTGTGATCATTTTGCCTTTGTTGAGCTGTGGTTGCCTATTTACTATAGTTTCTCACAGGCTTCAAGAGGCATCCTGCTGACCACAGAAGGCCGTAGTCCAGTTCCTGGTGTGCAATAGCAATCCTAACTCCTTGTGATAATCAGGGCCAGTTGCTCAAGCTGGTATATTACTCTTGCTTGTTAAATAACCGGCATAGAAGTCCCAAATGCCAGGTGACTGCTGTATGTTTAGAGGAATTCTTACTGCACCATGTGATAGAAGAGTCCCACTACTTGGAACCATTACCTCTGGTCCAGCAGAACCTAAAGTTACAGCACAAATTTCTCAAGTGGGTCACTTGGAATGGTGGTGAGAGGGACTGTTCTTACTTCTCCCTAGTTCTTGGATCCAAGTATTTTACCTCTCAGCTACTTGGAACCATAGATATGCTCTTCATTCAAAATAGATACCACTTTCTGAAGGATGGAGCTCCAAACCTCGGGTGTCATCCCTAAGCTGGTACCATAGTTGTATCTTTATTTTGTATGACTTTTCAAAAAAATTAATTTTAAAGATGTGGGGTACAATTCAGGGTCATAGTTGTATCTTGTTTTTTTTTTTTTTTGAGTTGGAGTCTTATTCTGTTGCCCAGGCTGGAGTGCAGTGGCATACTCACAGCCACCCCAGTGTTGACTTGGTGGGCTCAGGTGATCCTTCCACCTCAGCCTTCCAAGTAGCTGGAATTAAAGTAAGCCTCCCAAAGTGCTGGGATTACAGGCTGAATGACTGAGCCCAGCCATAGTTCTTCCTTCCTTCCTTCCTTGGAATTTCACTCTGTTGCCCAGGCTGGAGTGCATTCAGTGGCATGCTCACGGCCACTCCAGCTCTCACCTGCTGGGCTCCAGTGATCCCTCTTCCTCAACCTTCCAAGTAGCTGGAACTATAGGCGTGCACTACCATGCCCAGCTAATTTTTGATTTATTGTAGAGACGAGGTCTTGTCAAGTTGTCGTGGCTGGTCTTGAACCCGTGGGCTCATTCAATCCACTTGCTTTGGTCTCCCAAAATGCTGGGATTATAGTCTGAGCCACTGAGCCCAGCCCATAGTTGTATCTTTAAGAGCCAATCCAACATATGATTTGTCTGGCTGCTTCTGAGTGATTCAATATATGGTAGGATCCTATAATCATGTGCTCATTTTCATGCCTCTTTTGTCACAATGTGGGTCCCTTGGTTCTAGGTGATGTTATGTGGTATGTGTATTTCAGTAAATTAGATACTCTGTGAATTCTTAGATGATGGTGTTGGCAAGAAAAAATACCTTGAATACTTATCAGCCCCAAGAAGGAAGAATCACTTCCCTTCCAGGATGAAAGGACTACAAAGTATTAACTTGCCCCCAGGTGGCTGGTGGATCTCCTTGAGGGGGTTGCCATACTGAGGGCTCAGTTAGTCTCTGTTGCTGACTGGCTGGACACTCAGCAGCAGTATTAGTTAGATTACCCGGCGAGGGGTACCCAGTTTGTTGGACTCATGTATGGCTTTCTTCCCTGTCTCCATGGCTACTGCAATTATGGGCTTATTATATAAACACTGGTAGGACTGAGGTTGGAAGCTGGCTGACCTCCATTGGAAAAGCCATTCTGTTCACCTGGTTGTTCAGAGTCCCTTTAATGGTGGGTGCTTGCTGGTGGACATTGACAGGTGACAACAAAATCTGAACTTTGTTGTGCTTACTCCCATGTGTCCATCTACATGCTTCTTCTTGGGTCTTTTTGTCTCTGATCTTCTAACTTGCTCCTTCCAATCTTCTGAACCATCAACAAAGCCATTTGCCTCCTCCAGGTGTTCTATCTGTTCTAACCTTACACCTCTTCATACTAAGTTGAAGACCAGGTGTACTGTTAAATGTTTCCCTCACCTGCCTTTCAGGGTCACCTGAATTGGGTTGTAGTGAGGGAAACACCAAAAATGGAAAAATTCCTTTTATGAACAACATCTAGATTTTTTCCATCTTCCAGAAGCTGATTGTGGAGAATCCCATTGAGACCAAAGGTGTGAGCTGAAAGTATAAAGTTCCTTTATCCAGCCTTATATTCTAAATTGCCTCCAGCCCTTGGCCATCACCCTTGAGATTCTCTCCCAGGCATGTTCTCTGGGCTTCTGAGGGTACAAGTTAGCCAGGTATCACAGCCCTTTTCATTGCTTCTCATGCCATGATGATCTTTGACCCTAGTCACTGATCTAGGAGCATGAGGATTGAGTCTTGAGGAGAGCAAGTGTCCTAAAAGGTATCCACCTCAGGTGCCTCTGTGTGGTCTTTTGCAAAGGAAAGCTCCTATACTCCAGCAAGGAACTGTGGGCCACTTTTGCAGCCCAGATGGTTCAGGGGCATCTGGGGCCAAGGTTCTCATGCATGTCTATCCAAATGCACCCATTCCCCAACAGAGCTTCTTATAGTGACTTGCATCTCTATAGGACAGTGAAGGAACGATCTGTAGCAGCAATATTTGTTGCCAATTACCGTTGTTCAACACGAAAGAGAATGAGCTCTAGGAAGATGCCGATATTTTTGATGGTGTAGCAGAAAAATGAAAATAATAGGGGTCCTTGATGGCACTGCTGAATCAGCCACCCCTAAAGTCTACCTAGATGCTGGCTACTCGGTATGTGATACAATAAATTATTTTACAGTTTATGCCATTTTTAGTTGGGCTTTCTGTAATTTATAGTCAAAAGCATGCTATCTGTTAAAGTACTATTATTAACACTATTGATCAGATGAGAAAACTGGGGCATAGAGAGGTTAAAGGAATTTTCTGAAGGTTGACATTCATAGTAAGTAACTAAGCTGGATTTAAGCCCATGCATGTCTGACTCCCTAAAGCCTTAACTACTTAATCACTATGTTTTTTGTAGCAAGGTGAGAATTTCTTAGAGAAAGGTAAGTCGTCCCTACAACTTTCCCTATAATTTACACAAGGGCTTCAAGGACCCTTGCATGTGAATGAAATCATTGGCGAAGGGAGTCTTCCCACTTCTAGTCATGTGAAGGAAGCCACAAATCTCCAGCTTAGAATCCTATAATCAGCTTTATTGATGGCCCAAGGGCATATTTAGTGCTCTCTGGGGCTCCTGGGTAAGACTTGCATGGAGAATTCAGCTTAGACCAGAGGCCAAATTGTGGTTCTCTACTTCTCAAAGGAGTCTGGACTGGGGTCTTGGAGCGAACTGACTATGGAGTAGACACTTGCCTCATAAACCCACTCACCAGGCATAGCAGGGGGAAGACAGGGAGGGAGAGCAGCTGAACCCTTTTTGAGGCAAAGTAACGGCAGCTCTCATTAGATGGGACAGGACACAACTATGATGCTTCTCACCAATCCTTAACCATTCCCCTCCCATGGAAAAGGGAGGGAAAGAGATTGAAGTGTCTTCTCCAGCACTTCTCAAAGAGAGAGACAGTCAGTGCTGGTGGGCTGAGATGGAGATGTGCAGAGAAGGAAGATGTTTTCTCTCAGCTCTACAATGTTTTCTGTAAAGGGCAGGTCGTAAACATTTTAGGCTTTAGACCTATGGTCTCTGTTTCATGCTCTTTGTATTTTCCCCAACACTTTAAAAAGGAAAGAGCAATTCTTAGCTAGTGCAGTCCAAAACAGGACACAGGCTGAATTTGGCTCGGGGTGGGGAGGGTATGACTCATTAATTCACCAACTGCCAAACCTGCCAGACCTCATTGCTCTCTGAAATGGGTTGTAATGGTACTTTACTTAAGACAACTCCAAGGCGATTCTGTGCCCTGGACCAAAAATGCATTCCCTTTCCTCTATTCCAAATCCACATATGCCCAGACACGAAGGGATGATTCAATGAACTTAAATGTCAGCCTAAACATGGTTCAGATAACACAGTGCCAGCCGAACGCGAGTCTTAGATCTGAATATGAGCTGTCTCCCATTCTTCAAGTCCAGAACTAAAATCTTTGCCTTGTTAATTGCAGTTCAAAGATGAATGCTTTAATTCTCCATTTATTGTTTTACTCTCTCTGTAGCAAAAGGAGCCTCCTGCAAAGTCCGGCTTCCCTCTGCAGCCCTAACACCCTGGGTACTCACCAGAGTGGCCTCATCTTCCTCAGTGTTGACTTAATCCTATACAGTCAACAGGACTCATTGGATGGATTCACAAGGCACTGACCTAAGCACATAATGTTTAGGAAATATACAGGTACAAATGGGCTGAAGTGCTTCTTCCTGCCAACAAAGACTTCTCTCCTTCCAACTCTGTTCAGTTTCTGTCTTGTTGGAGTCTTTATGGGGCTTTCCATTGTTTAAACAAATCCTGCTGCCTTCCCTTCCTGAGTCAGGTCATTCTCCAAGGAGTGTCCTCCGATAGGCCCAGCTTTCTAACCCAGGCGAAGGCTCCATCCGGCCTTTTCTTGCCAGTCTGCACTTTGCCCTGTCCCCTCTTTCCCCCACATTTCATCCTGTATTTGTCAGGAACACTTTCTCACTGTGTAGGCTGTGTCTGCCTCCAGATGTTGAAATTCACTGACGAGTTCCTGAAGTATTTCATGCTGGCTTTCCTGGCCTTCCCTTTCACATTAGGGCAGCTGTCCCCTGTAGTTCTTTCTGTGTTCCTGTCCTTCAAGGGGTCATTTCCCCATTGCTCTTATTTATTTGCCACCTGTGGCTTGGATAGCCTGGCTCTCCAGAGTTTCCCAAGGTTCAGTGTCGTCAGGCTGCCGTTCCTCAGCTCTCTGCAGTCTCCAGTCTTCCTTTGTGGGATCACCTTGGCCCCATCACTCTCCCTGATCTGATCATCACTGGAGTGTCCCGCTTATCCCTGGTTGCGGCTTATACTCTTTTGGAGTATAGTTTATTTTCTTTTCACAGATGTTTAGTTCAGCCTTTGAGATCTCCTTTTCTCCAAAGGCAAGCTTTTCCTCCCTGGAGTTTAATTGCATGTCTTTTATTTTTTTCCCTCTTCTTTTCCCACTGCCAGTGTTCTGACTGAAAGGGTAAAACTTGTTTCTTAAGCTGATCTGATTCTCCCCTGAGTCACCAAGTAAACCTTATTTGTAGAGACAGTGCATTCCTGCTAACATCTTTTTAGTCCCTTTCTAAGACTCTCGGCTTGAAATAAATTCCCTGGGCTTTTTCTCTGATTTTCAGTCTAAGAAGATGACTTATTTCCTTTGTGATAACCACTCCACCCAGTTCCTCTGTGGTTGCCCATTGATAAAAGCTGCCACTTCTTGTAGTAGAATCTACAATTCAGGATACTAATGTCCATCCTCATGGTGGTGGCTTCGTGTGCGTGACTTGTGAACAGGTGGAGGTGACTCTGGTTTCTTAGAAGTTCATCTCTCTTCACGTTTAGGTCCTGAAGGCCCAAAATAGAGGGATATAATTTGGGGCAGCTGGTCTGTGCCTCATACTGATGCCCAGGATGAAGTGTTTAAAGATCAGATTCATGTGTTCACGTTCTGTGGATCCTGGGGACCTTAGCTACTCTCTGCAGAGGACAGTTCTTGGCAGCAGGCCTGGCTGAGATACATTTAAAGGAAAGAAAACAGGCCCTTGTTGCATGAGTTATTTCCTACACCCATAGCTAAAAAGCTTGTCTAGTAAAGCTTTGCCTATTTTGGGATGAGCCTTCCCTGGCGTGAAGAGACTCCCTCCTCAGGGATTTGATACCTGCCAGAATGTGACTGTACTATCCAGAGCCATGTAGAGTTGCTGTCCTGACACTGGCCAAAGGCCCACATACACTCTGGGGACTGCTGTGGCCCCAGTCTGGTATTTGTACCTTAAATGCTGGTCTTTGTGCTTGTTTACAAGGTTTCCTCCATACATTGGGCCCTGGGACTCCCAATTACAGGCCTTCTCCTCTCTGAGTTTTGCCCAATTGAGATTAGACACAGGAGCCAAATCAGAGACAGTCTGCAGCATCAGCTTCAGGCCTAGTGTGGCAGGTTCCTTCAAGCTCATGACTGATGTGCCATTTCCTGCTTGACAAGGTACAGATGCAGACCTTTCCTGCTTTGCAGCTGACCAGGGGGAAAAAGAAAAGCAGCCCCGGGCATCTGGGAGCTGGCCTGTTTCTACCAATTAGGCCTGGTGTTCTCTCACTGAACATGAACAATGTCACAGAGCATCAAGACAAAAACAGAGCTACTCTAACCATGTCTGACTCCAGACAAAACATGAATATTGTCCAAACCACAAAAGATCAAGCATCCCTTCTTCTGGCTAATGTGAATGACTGCTATTTTTTTTTTTTTTTTGCCAAGTATAGCTTTAACCTTGGTCTAATCTTCCTTCCTAGAATAGATTTATTAGGATACTCAAAGACAGAATCACCCCATTCCCACTTCCTACAGCATGAAATTCAGAAGACTATCCTGCTCCCTGAAGCCCTGAACACAAAACACAAGCTGAAATTTTATAATGAGGCCTTTCTAACCCCTTCTTACCAAGAGGCCCTACAGTGCCTGTGGAATGCATTCTCCTTCATTGCAACAAACAATAAATTCAAATTCTTCAACTACAGGTGTGTCCCTACTGGTCTTTGGTTAGAAGGCGTTGACATTAGAAATAGTGTACAGCACGGACAAAGACACTTCAGTATTTAGTTTCTTGTTTGTTTGTTTGTTTGTCTGTTTGTTTGAGTTGGAGTCTCACTCAGTCACCCAGACTGGAGTGCAGTGGCCGCTCCCGGCCACTGCAGCCTCGACCTGCTGGGCTCCGGTGTTCCTTCCGCCTCAGCCTTCCAAGTTGCTGGAACTACAGGCATGCACTACCATGGCTGGCTAATTTTTTGATTTATTGTAGAGATGAGGTCTTGCCAAGTTGCCCAGGTGGGTCTCGAACCCGCGGGCTCAGGCAATCCACTCACCTCAGCCTCCCAAAGCGCGGGATTACAGGCTGAGCCACTGAGCCCGGCTAGTATTTAGTTTTTAAGTTAAAATTAAAAAGCACCTTTCTTTGGTATGGGAGAGTATGGATTCACACACCAGTGTGGACAGACAGTGCAGAAGATTTGGCAATAGATGAGCTCTGTAGACTAGAGGAAAGGAATGGGAAACAGGGAGGGAAGGAAAGGGAAGACGTAGGTGCTGTGCTCTGACCCTCTTACCTAATTACCCCATCCTTCATGGTCTGGAAAGGGCTCAAGGAAACCCAGCCTCAGCATCTGAGGGGGTCTGAGAGTGAATGGCCATTGGTACCCTGCTTCGCAAGGGGCCCTCCAAGACAGGAAGCTCCATCTGTGCCATCGCATGTGGGTGACAGAGAAGTGTAGCTGCAGGATATACAGACACGTAAGGAGCCACAGGCCTCATCACGTCATAAAGGCAGATCCAATCATCTTCTTTGTCTCCTAATGGAGCATGGAGGTAAACCAAGGGAAAGAATAGGCAAGTTTGTTTTGGGGGACCCTGGTCAGGAATCCGTTTGGTGGATTCAAGGGTGACCCAAGGACCACCTTGAAGATTGACTACAACAGGTGACTGAGATGAAAGCAGAATCTCACCAACGATGCCAAGAACAGCCCAGCAGCTAAGGTAGTCTACATGCGCTGACCAAGATTGAGATGGTGAACACACACCCATTCCTGGTGGATATTTGACAGCAGCAGTAGAAGTTCTAGAGTGCATTTGAATCAAGCCAGGAGATGGGGAGATGAGAATGGGAAGGAAGAAGTAGTCTCTGGCAGAAGAATGTGGGTGAATTGACCCCAAAGATCACTGCTACAGAAGGACAGAAGACACAGAACTGACAGATATAGCCTGAACTGTGTATCTTGAGTGCACAGAATTTAAATTCAAGTCTAAAAATTTAATAAACACACACATGTGTGTGTCTGTATACACATGTGTGCATTTACCTATCAAGTGAAAATTCAAGGCCTCACATTAGAGCAGTTGAATGGCCGAGGGCTCCTGCCTTATACCTGGTTTGCAGGAACAAGCCCAGGGCTGGACAGAAAAAAGCTGGAATGGGACTTGTTCCACAGGTATGGGAATCAGAGGAGGACAGTGTGCCCTACTGGGGGTTTGCAGTTTTCTCTGTGTGTGTGGGGGGTTGGGGATGGGGGTAGTGAGAGTGAGATCACTCCTTCCCTGTGAAAATATATTTCTGGAGTTTTCTTTCTATGTGTAGCCTGTAGTAGAACACATGGGAAACTGGGAAACAGGAGAGTGGTTCCTCCTTTAAAAACTAGAATTTGTCCATTGCACACACAGCTTTTGGGGAAGCCATTGCTCAAAAACTGCCTAGGCTCTCAGCTCTAAGGACAAGATTAGGTTAAAAAAAGGAAAAGAATGAATTAGGTACCACTTGTATTGGAGAAGCTTACAGAATCATGGAGGAAGCATGGAGCTGAGGATATGATTTAGGCATTCCCCCTACTTCCTTTTAAAAAGTCAATAGATAAAATAATAATTTAAGGAGGCATAAAATAATTCTTCTCATAAAAGTTCCAGCACCATTGAAATTTTTACATTCCCATTTACTATCAGCTGCATGTTAGTATCTTACCCAGGGGTTAGCTCTATTATTCATTTGGGGTATGTCTTTCCAGACTTTATTCTACACATTTATATTCCTATATATTAACAAACAGCAAGTACTTTCTGTGTCACACAATTAGTCTCTGCACATGTACTTTCCCCACCCAAATTCCCCCAATTGAGATTTTACTGTACAGATTGTTGTGCAACCTGAGTTTTTCCTGAACAATATGTTATGAACATTTTTTCTGAGTCATTATATTATTAAAATTATATTTAATCTTTATCTAAGCAATGCACATACATTGTTTAAAATTTAAAGTAGTAATATATATAAGGCTTGTAATGAAGAACATTTCTTCTCCCTCTGTATCCACTCCCCCAAGCATTTAGCTGTTGTTTTTGGTAATTACCTTTAAATGGTATGCTTATACTTGTATTATTTCTTAATTTATCACTTTCTGACATACCTAATGAATTTTTATTATAAAAGATGAAGAGTTAGACTTTTTCTACCCTAAATGCTTCCACTGTCCCTGTTTTCATTCTAAAAATATAATTTTGGTTAAATAAATGGATACTCTCCTTATGAAAATGGGAGTATTGTTCACTGATGAGCCAAGGTCCATGTTATGGTTACATTTCTTTGCTTGCATAACTTTTCTCCCTTTTTTAAAGCTTTCAATCTCTTTATTTACAGAATGTAAAACCTTTTAAAAACTACTTATACATGGCCAAACATATCCGGCATTCCAATTAGTTGTAGACACTCTCTTCTTCAGGTCTCTATCTAGACTGGCAATTCTTTCAGCTTGCTATAAAGCTATGAAAGCCAGACTTTCCATTGGCTCCCCACTATGTGATGACAGAAGATTCAAATTCTGCCAAAATATGTTTAAAGAAATCTATTCTGAGCCAATATGAGTGACTGAAGCTTGAGGTACAGTCCCAGGAAGTCCTGAGAATATGTGCCCAGGGCTGTTGGGTTATAGTTTGGTTTTATACATTTCTGGGAGACAGGAAATGCAGGTAAAATAATAAATCAATACCAGGATGGAATACATGGGTTTGGTCAGAAAAGATAGGACATCTGGAAATGGGGGGACTTACAAGTAATAGATGGGTTTAGGGATCGTCTAGTTGAAAGAGGTTGAGGGAGTTAAACTATTGTCTAAAGACCTGAAATCAGTACAAAGTAATGTCTGAGTTAAGAGAAAAAGGTTGTGAATACTGAAGTTCTTATTAGGTAGATAAAGCCTCTTAAGTGGCAGTCCTTAGAATAGATGGCAAATGTCTCTTATTCAAACTTTAAGGTGTCAGACTCTCAGTTAATCCCTCCTCCATCTGGAAAAGCCTGGAAGAGAAAATATCTGGCTATGTTAATGGAGGTTCTCTATAGATACAAATGTCCCCTGCCCCTGCCCCCAACTACAAAAGATGGCTTTGCAGGGTCCTTTCATAATATGTCAAAGAAACATATTGTGAGGGGAAAATATTTTGATTTCCTTTTTTATCTGTTGTGTGATGTTATGCCAGAGTCAGGTTGGAAAGTAAGCCACATTATATCGGGTTAATAAAAAACCCATCTGATGAGATTTTATAGATTGTAGGGTGTAATTCCTCAGGCCTTTTAGTTAGAAATTTTGGCAACAGAAATAGGTCAGGGTTTGGTCCTCATATGTTAGCTCATCTATGTCTTAATTCTCCTGTCTTATTTTTTCTTGCTTTATCCCCTCTTTTTGGTAGAGGATGTCTTTTATTACTCTATTTGTTGCCTAACCAATATCCCCTATTCCATTTTTACTATTTAGTGAAATCCTTATATTGTGGGTTCAGCAATGCATTCACCTAACAGAGCTGTTTCCTAGGCTCCTTTGTGACTCGATGTGGTCAGTGAGATATATAATGAATGGGTTTCTGAAATGACTCTTTTCCCTATGTGCTGTCTTCTTTCTTCTGCCTAGTGCATGGACACCATGGCTGGGTCTCTCATAGCTGTATCGATTTTGAGGATGAAGGTAATTACAGTAGGAATCAGAAAGACAGAAGGAACTACGTCCCTGATGACTTTTTAGAATTACAAACTGGCTGGACTACCTACCCTAAGACTTCTTTTATGAAAGAGCGAACAAAACAAATCTGTGTTTCAGCTGACTAAAATTGATTCTGTAACTACACAATTCCTAACTGATAAAATTGCTTTCTGTGAAAGAGTGCATAGAGATAACTTTTATGTTATTTTATTTTATTTTTGAGTTGGAGTCTCACTCTGTCACCCAGACTAGAGTACAGTGGCATGCTCCCGGCCGCCGCAGCCTCGACCTGCTGAGCTCCGGCGATCCTTCCGCCTCAGCCTTCCAAGTAGCTGGAACTACAGGTGCGAGCTGCCACACCCGGCTAGTTTTTGATTTATTGTAGAGACGAGGTCTCACCAAGTTGCCCAGGTGGGTCTCGAACCCGCGGGCTCAGGCAATTCACTCGCCCTGGCCTCCCAAAGTGCTGGGATTACAGGCTGAGCCACTGAGTCTGACCGGAGATAACTTTTAAAAGACATTGTATGTCTGAGATTTTTTATTTCCCTCTAAACTTGATCAGTAGTTTGGACAGGTATATAATTGCAAAAGCCCTTTCCCTCAGACTTTTGAAGGTGTTGCTTCACTGTCTTCAAACTCTCACTCTTTTGAGAAGCCTAGTACCATTCCCACTCTTGATTTTTCTTAGAGAATCTTTCTCTTATAGCTGGTGTTCTGAAAGTTCACAGTGACGTGTATTAAAGAGGATCTCTTTTTCATTAATTATACTCAATATTCAGTGGGATTTTTTTCCCACTGATTATTCATTGGTTCTTTTCTTATACTGTATTCTTTATTTAGTAGTAATGTCTTTGTTTTCTCCATTTTCTTTTTTCTGAAACTATTAAGGTTTGGTCCAAAACAATCCTCTAACTTTGTAATCCTTTCTTCCTGATTTTCCTTTTCTTTGTCTTTTGGAGAGATTTCCTTAACTTCATCTTCTAACTCTTCTTTTGAATTTTTTAAATTTCAGGGGATTTTTTTTGTTGTTGCCAGAGCTCTTTCTTATTATTAAATTTTCTCCTGTCCTCTTTAACCTCCCTTCCTTTGTTTCCCCTTTCCCCACCTCCTTCTCTTGTTTCTCTCCCTTCCTTGTGTTAGGGATTCAATGCTTTCTCTTACTTCAGAGGATATTAATTGCAGTCTGTGTTGATGTTATTTATTTTTAGTTTTCTACCAGTGCCTACAGTATCTCTGGTGGTCTTCAGGTTCAGTAGGTAGACTTCCAGTCATCAACTTACCCTCAGTTTTCAGTACATGTCTTTGCCCCTCCTAGTGCACCAGGGTCTACGAGCCAGAGCCACCGTGGTTCAATTTTCTCCCTAGAATAGACCTCCAGCATCCTGCAGTGGTAGGAGAAGGGAGGTGATCTGGCAGTTGGGCTGGGGTCGGAAGCCTGGGGCTTGATCTTATGTGGACTTTCATCACTTCCCTCCTGATGCCACCTGGTATCCACTCTCATCTCTTCTGATTCTTCAGTTCATATTTTAGTTTATAAATTTGGTGGACATCTCTTGTTGGCTCTCCCCCAGTTTCCTTGTCTCTTGTCTCATATACTTGTTATACTATGATTTGGGGATAGAATAAATTAGTATTTTTAACTATAAGTTAAATGGAAGACTTCTAATCTTATAAGCACATAAACTGTGCCCCAAATGCGATGCAATTCTGCTCAATGGCACTGGCAGAACTGGAATAGAACTCTGAATGTTTTGAGTTAGCTTCTGAGATGAAATTTATTGATAAGTGCGTTTAACCAAGCACCTTTCATTATTGAGATTGAGGGCCTGACCTCTCATCTTTCTTTTAATTTTATTTAAAAAAATTAAAGTTTGCTTTAGGACTTCCTAGTTCCATCTAAACTCCTTTGGTCCTTGCGTTTATGAGCAGATCCTACCAGCACAGTTACAGACTCCTAGCAGCACAAATAGAAAGTCTCATCTGTTAAGATGGCCACCGTGGAAACATGTCTGGACCTATGGGAAAAGGCATCCCTATCTGTCAGACCCCCAGACCCCATGGAGATAATTCAGGCTTGAGATGTCATGGGCTACAGTTTTAGCACACGTGCCTTGGAGGAACAGAGGAGGAAAGGAAGGGGGCTGGCATGCTCTAGGAAATCAAAGAATGTCTGAACAGTGAAGCAGCAAGATGGGTAATCACCACCAGGCTGGCTAATTGAGACCTGGCTTATAGGACTGACAGCAGAGGAAGAGCAGTAGTCTGGTTCAGAACCAAGATTAACAGGAGGGAGAAAAAGATCTAATTGGGAGCTGCATTAACTTTTTGAAGAGGCAGAAAACTGCTGAGAGGCAGGCGACTCTATTCATATAGACAGGCTCATAATGGAAAGGAAATAGAAGATTAATCCACTGTGGATTCTCTATACTTGGGTTGATTTAATATACAAAGACCTCCTCCGCGCCTGCGTTCTCTTTGCTCCCTCTCAGGGTCATTTCTGAACATGGAAGAGAAGCATTTATGTTGAAAGAAACTTGTGGGGCTGAAAAGGGGTGATAACCTGGCAGTGCCAGAGAGAAGTGCTACTGCCAAATACAAACAATGGAGGCTCAGGGCTGTTCAAGGCTTCTTAGGACCTTGGGGCAGACATTCTCAGGGGCTGTAAAAGTGCTGCTACCTGCTACTTGCAGCCTGGACTGAGCCAAGGTCAGGGTATCTGAAGCAGGTTCAGAAGGAATTTGTCAAAGATACTTTGCAGGGGCTGTATGTTGAAGTGGTGGGGTTTTAAATGTGGAGGAAAGGTACAGAGACAAAAGCATTTAGAAACAAAAAGGAGCTTACTTGCAAAGAGCTTTTGCCAGCGAATGCAAACTTTTAAAGACTGCTCCCCAAGTAAAATATACTAGTTTTTGAAAGACAAGAAATCAAGATGACCAAGACTGTTGTAATATGTTTGTGATAGGAAAACAGCCATTTTCTCACTTGATTATCATATATTCAAAGTAGATTATCTGTCTGGAGACATCAGGACTTCAGAAGTCAGGAATAAAGTTTTCTGTTGTTGCTATTTTTAAAGGAGTCATGTCCTAATGGCTCCAGGTCTCATTTATTATTTTGAGAACCAGAGCTAGACAGGATAATCCTGGTTTTATTTCTTGTTTTGTTGTTATTGTGGGTCTCAGGTGCAAAGTGCTTTCTGGCCGTAGGGCATGGTTTGCAATTACGCAGAAAAGAGGCACAGCAACATGTCAGTTTTGTTTCACAGACCCTCCTTGTCCTTAACTACCCCCCAAAGGTGTTGATTTCATCATATAAGTTTGCTTATCAATTTTATGATGCACATCACTAATTGGATGCTTTCTTTTGTTTGGCTGGTTTTACTAACATAGGTATAACAAGGAATGTTGACTGATGCACAGATACTTTATTGTGCTGTGGTTAATACAACCAGAATCAAAAGATACTATGGCTTGGGAGTTAGTTTCTGTCTGAAAACTTTATAAAGTCTTTAAGGTTGAGTTTGTATTCTTTTTATGTGATAGAAGTATTTTTATTGCCCTTGTTAACTTGTCTACTGAGACTGGAAAGCAAGGCCTGTCCAATTCTCCCCTCTCAGGTTTTACTGGCTGTATCAATAACTGTAGAGACTTCTTACAGCTTCCCATGTTCCTGGCTGATCGGAACATGACATTTTTTTACCCTCTATATGTCTAGGATGCCATAAACCATAAAACAGATGCCAGACCAGATTTTTCTGTAGAAAATTTATAGGCATCATTTTCACATATGATGTACTGTTCCTGTTCCTTAATCATAGGCTTATCATACCCAATTAAATGAGATTTGTTTTTCCATGTGACATTTCTGGCATGGCTGTGGTTATAAATTTGATTTTTTCCCCAATTATATGCCAGTAGAAAGCAGGACGTATTTTTATTAAACCTATGTAAATAACATGATCGTGGAAGGTAAAAATTTTAACAAAGCACTTTGCATAATAATTAACCATTGTTATTCCTACTTGAGTTGTTTTGTAGAAAAGGCCAACTAATTCATCGCTTTTTACAGAATAACTAATCTTGGGATTTTTCATTAACTTGTAATCTTATTAAGATATTTCATGTAATTTTTTTCTAAATTTTGAGTTTAGTTTGAAGATATCATTTGAAAAGTATTCCACTCTAGTTTAATATATGTATAGCCTATTAAATTGAGGTTTAGAGACAGATCAAGAAGAAATAAAAAGGGTTTTCTCATATGTCCATTAAACATATACTATTAGTCATACCTGAGTCAGTTTCATTTGCCCCTGGGTAATTCTTGTTTTTCTAATCTTAGATTAGTTAGCAACCTACTTTTAAAAATTTCCCTGCTTCTGTACTAAGAGAGTCCTGGAATTACTGACCTAGGTCCTTGGTACAGACTAACAGATGTCTGATGATGAGGACAGTGTCAGCTTACCCCGGCAAGCCTGCACCCATTAGTCTATTACTTTAAAATCATTAGTTAAGAGAATATGACACTTACTGAGACTCTTTTGATCTTTCTTCCAGAAAATACCGTTTATGATCTGTAGTTTGTAGCAGGAACCCGTAGGCAAGTTTGGAGAAAATGCCAGTCAATGATAAGATTGAATGACTTGGGTTAATTTATTACAACAAATAATACCAGAAAGAAGGATGGTGGATTCCTCTGATGACATATAATACATTATGAAATTTATAAGGAGTTGATCAGTGGTTACCCCCAGAGGAAAAATATATTGTGGACAGGGTAGACATTTATACATTTCCAGGATTTTAAAATTTATATCATAATGTGAATGTTATAACTGTTCCTAATTAGCAAGAGTATTTAAATCTAGCAACAAAATTTTAATTAAAAAAATCCCATTTGTTGGAAGTTAGACTATTCTATCCAATCTGAGAGATAACAAATTGTAAAACATATTCATATTAATGACAGTTTACTAGTATAGAATTAACTTAGGGAAGTTATGCTTCCCTTTTGATATACCAGCTCTTTCATGACTGCAAACTTTGATAAATAGCATGGAGGTAAGTAAAAAAAAATGTGGAGAATTTCAAATATATCTGATTATTTCCAGTATTCTCCTTTTATAATGGGAGAAGGCACACATCTTTGTAATTATTCACTCTGGAAAATCCCAAGCCCAACTTAGTTTTAAAGTGGACCTTTTTAGAAATTGATTCAAGAATGAAAAAGAAAGCACAAAGAGTTAAGGGGCTGAGTAAAGAGAAGGCATAGAGTGGTTCTTGCTGTTTCTTGTTATAGCAAACTGTTGCACACAGATCAATTTGTTATTTCGTAGGAAGTAAACTAAATTCTAGTATTATTCTTTTTGTATTTCCATCCATGTAACATTTTTCTTTAAAGGATTCAAAAATTTTGTATCTGTCTCTGGGTCCACAAACTAGGGCCCAGTTTCCAAATCTGGCCACATCCATTTGTTTACTTATTATCTGTGGCTGGATTTGAGACTGAAACAGAGGAGTCTAATGGTTACAATACAGACTTTGTGGCCTACAAAGCTGGAAGTGTTTACTATCTGACCCTTTACAGGAAAATGTTGTCAATGCATTAAACATGTTAACACTTTTATTATGTTATTTGCAGATATTACAAACCAAGGAAAACATAATTCATTTATCTTCTGACCTTCTACAAATCATTGTATGCCCTCAAAATTTACTTAAAATATTTTTTTTACCTTCTTGTAGGATCAAATTTTAGGCCAAGATTAATCTCCTTTTTCCTATATAAGCCAAAATACAAATCACATCAATTATTTTTCGAATGCATTTATACTTCTTTGTAAATGATTGTGTTTAGTGTAGTCTTAATATCTTATATTGGTTTCAACCTTTAAACAAAGTAATTGACTTCCCCTAGAAGGTTCAGAGGCACCTGGGAAAGAGGTGACCAAAAATAGTCTGTTAACACAAGAGCCTTAGCAGACCAATTTGAGCTCATGTGTGCACAAAATATACATTTAACCATGATCACCTGTATCAATTTTGAGGCAGGTTAGCTTAGGCATGGTGAGGAATGGAGAATTACTGAGCCAGTGGTCAAGAGGTTAAAAACTTCCTGTGACTTATAACTAGTATGAAACTGACACACACTTCCTATGGCTTGTAAATGACATGAAAATGACACACCAAAAAGCTGGATAAAAGCCAGCACTCCCTACTTTTGAGTGCATCTCCCTCTTGGAGATTGCCTGCACTCCTCTCTCTCGAGTATGTACTTTCAATTCAAATTAAAGCTGCTTCTTTTACTCTGTGACTCATCCTTGAATTCTTTCCTGTGATGGAGTCAAGAGTCTGGTCTTGGGAACAGTTTGAGAATTGCATCTCTTGGAAAGAGACATCCAACTCCCCAAGGAGAAAGCTGCATAGACTGCTGGGCCTAATTGGGGAATGCTGTCTCTCTTGCTGAGGCGATTTTCCCCAAGCCTGCCACTATCCATTTCATCCTTCTTGAGGTAGAAAAAAATAAACAAGTGTGTTTATATACCTCAGAGGGATCTGCACAGCCTTCTCTTGAAGCTGATAGCATCTCTCTAACATACAAAAAAAGTACAAAAAAGTACAAAAAACGTATAAAAATTTTTATATTTATATATGTGCATGAATGTGTGTATGTAATATACATATAAACTATGCTGAGTGTTTACTTTCTTTATTTATACAAATTTTAATATTTAAGAGGTTATTTAAGTAATCCAAATATTTCTCAATTTGATATTAATAAAAGGTCTTAAAGTTAACTAAAGATTTTGGAAATTATGTTTAAACTCACACAATACAGATAAACACAATTCCTATTTATATTATTAGTTTACTAGAGAGACAATATTTACATTTTTATATAGATTCATGAGTTTACTCTTTTTAATAAAGACATTGCTTATTCTAGTTTAATTTAGAATGTAGAATTTTTATTTTTTATAATTGTAAATATTTTGTGGAAATAATTATTTATTTGACCCATACAATTATTTTAGGAACTTTAGATAAAATAGTTAAGAGTTTTCATGGGAAAATAAAACCAAGTTTTGTATAATGTGAAATATTATCTTAACATTTTTCATGCTGTGGTAAAACTGGAAAAAGTTCATTTTGTTGAGAATTCACCTTGATGAGAAATATTATCTGAACTTCCCTTTATGTTTGTATACATATATATATATATATATACATTTTTTTTTTTTTTTTTTTTTTTTTTTTTTTGAGTTGGAGTCTCACTCTGTTGCCCGGACTGGAGTGCAGTGGCCGCTCCCGGCCACCGCAGCCTCGCCTGCTGGGGCTCCGGCGATCCTTCCACCTCACCCTTCCAAGGAACCGGAATTACAGGCATGTGCTACCACGCCCGGCTGATTTTTTGATTTACTGTAGAGATGAGGTCTTGCTGCCCAGGCGGGTCTCGAACCCGCGGGCTCAGGCAATCCACTCACCTCAGCCTCCCAAAGGCGCGGGATTACAGGCTGAGCCACCGAGCCCGGCTTGTATACATATTTTTAAAGCTGTTTAATTTTTGTTTGAAAATACTGAAGTTCTCTTAGAATTACTTTTTTCCCCTACAACTTGCATTCCTTTGCTTCATATCGTTGAACGTAGCAACCAAGGACAATAATTTAATTCAAAGCTAAACTCTTTTCCTCCCTGCTCTCACTCTCTCCCTGAGATACTGCTGCAGTAAGTGTCTGCTGCTTTCTCAAAGGGCTAGCCATTTAAAGCATTGGAAGGTCATACGGTACTTTATTTTTTGGAAATTATTAATTAAAAAAAAGTTAGTATTAATATTAATATATTAGTAAAGCTTGTTAGTCTTTATAAGACAATCAAAGCCAAAGTGCTATTAAAAATTAGAGAATTTATCATTTAATATATTAATTTCTACTGAAGACATGATGTATCAGTATGTTTGGTCTGAAAATATTTCACACCCTCACAATTGAAGAATCTTTTTTTCTTTTAAAATTTATTTTATTTTAAAGATGTGGGGTACAATTCAGGATTAGGTATACAAGTGGGCATTGTACAGGTAAAGTTTGGGCCTACCTTTGGTCCCCATTTTGCCTGGTTTGAGATCAGGTACCCTTATTAATGTTATGTGTCCCCTTCCCCCCACGGCAGTTTCTGGCTACCCTTTCTCATAGTAATATGGTAAATGTTCAGTTTCGCTTATGAATGAGAACATATGGTGCTCAGTCATTTGTTTCTGTGAGAAATCACTGAGTATCAGAGACTCTAAGTCCATCCAAGTTGCTGCGAAGTCCATAATTTTGTTCTTCTTTATGGTTGCATATGTACCATTAAAAAAAAAATTCAGTCTAGTTTTGATGGGCAGCACGATTGATTCCATGTTTTTGCAATTGTAAATAGTGCTACAATAAACATGTGTGTGCAGGTGTCTTTATTGTAGAGTGATTTAAGTTTCTCCTGATGTATTCCCAGAAGGGGAATTTCTGGTTTGTATGGAAGGTCAATTCATAGTTCTTTTAGGAATTGCCACACTGTTTTTCATAGGGGCTGAACTAGATTGTGTACCCACCGACAGCGTAGAAGTGTTCCCTTTTCTCTGCATCCTTGCCAGCATCTGTAGTTTTTTGTTTATTAATGATGGCCACTTACTGGAGTTAGGTAGTATCTCAATGTGGTTTTGATTTGCATCTCTTTGACGACTAGTGAGGTTGAGTATTTTTTCATGTGTCTGTTGGTTGCTCGTATATCTTCTTTTGAGAAGTATCTGTGTATGTCTTTTGCCCACTTTTTAATGGGGCTGTTTGTTTTTTTCCTTTTGGCACATTTGAGTTCCCTGTAGATCCTGGATGTTAGGTCTCTGTCGGATATGCAGTTGGCAAATATTTTTTTCCCATTCTGTGGGCTGTCTCCTGCTCTCTTGATGGTTTATTTTGCTTTGCAGAAGCTTTTCAGTTTAATGAGGTCCCACTTGTCTATCTTATCTCTTATGGCAAGAACTTTTGGGATTTTGACCAGGAATTGGTTACCTATTCCGATTTCTGTAAGGGTATCTCCTACATTTTCTAAGTTCTTAAAGTCATAATTAAAAAATCTTATCAGTTTCTGAACAAGGTGCAGTTTTTAGCAAAATTCCTCTTTATTTTATGGTATTCTATTTGCTCTGGTGCTTGTCCAAGCAGATTGTGAGAGAAACTTTATATCCTGGCCTGGCATAGAACTTGCATTCTATGTAATTATCTATTTTCTACTGAGAGAGGAGAGACAAAGTCAGGACGCTTCTGTTTTTTCTGAAGGTTGTAAAGCACCAGACTGGCCAGCAGTGATCCTGGGTCCTGCTCATTCCAACCCAGGTTCTGACTCATCCACACTTGTTAGAAAAGTTGTACAAACTACCCAAAGCTCATCCAGGAGCCAGAGATCTCTGGTTTTAAAAATATACAAACCAGTTCATAATTTAAATCTTTTGTGGGCATTTTCTTCCCCTTGATGGTAGATTTATAGATTTGTATTATATATCCTATATAATGTGCACACATTGCAGATTTTTATGGCCAATTAATGTCTTTTAGAGAGACAGAGTGAGAGAGAGAGAGAAAGTGAGCACTGTTATTGGACATCGATCTAAAAAGAAGTACAATTCTTCATAAAAAACTTAAAAAGGCTAAATATCCTTCTTTTGTGCAGCAAGGCAAAGGTCTTTTTCCTGTAGGCACACATGGACACAAAGAGACTATTAGCTTTCACTTCACAGCCACAGCACTGGTCAGCAAAACCCACTGTTTTTTTGCAGTTGGGTACCAAAAAGACTAGAGTTTCACAACAAATTTCGAAGTCACACTAGTTGACTGTTTCTTGATTCAGGAACATCTCCATTCTAGTTGGACCAATTTTGTTTTGAAGTGATTTTTTTTTCATAATGGTTCACAAACAGACAAATCACAGGGAGATAGCCCGGAGATGTCAGAATTCTCAAGACAAACACACAAAAAGGCAGCCCAATTTCTTGTCATGTTTCATTGAGCAGAGACCAGATTCTCTGTCTGTTGCTCACAAAAGATCAGGTTGTTGGCCTGTATAATCAAAGACAGGTTTCCAATAAAAAAAAAAAAGGTGACCATTGCAAACTCACTCAAAAACAAAATATAAAAAACTAAACAGAAACACAGAATAGAGTGAATAAGACCAAAAGTCGTATTGTGGCACGAGATCCTACCCAAGAGCTGGGAAAGACTTGCTTTGGCATAGGGGTCCCATGGGGCTGTGCAGTTTAGTTGGTTCTTGTGAATGGAGACATCTCGGCTGAAACCTCCAAATCACCTGTTCATGGTCTTCTAAATAATAATTTAAATTTCCTATGTATTATCCATGGCCATGCTAATGGACAAAATTCCAGACTAACGTGTTCCTGTCACAAGGAATAGTATCCAACTTGCTCCTTCAGGAACAATCCCCAGAACAGTGGTCTCCAAAGAAGATATGGGATAAAAAAATCATTGTAAGAAATCTATTAACACATACAAAAAACCCCAGGACATTCCAAGAACTCAGAATTTATTTTAAAAAACTGTGTATTATATTACATGTTTAAACTTCAGTCATCTTCAAAGTACTCTTTGTTTGATGCAATACACCTATAGAGATGCTTTTCCACTGCTCAAAACAGTTTTTGAACTCCTCAGTTTTGATGCTTCTTAGTGCCTCTGCTGTTTTTTGTTTCACCTCTTCCACATTGGCAAAACATTTCCTTCTGAGGGCTTTTTTTGTCCAGGGGGAAGAAAAATCGCTTGGGGTGAGATTGGGTAAGTAGGGAGGGTGGGGCTTGGGGGTCATGTCATTTTTAGTCAAAAACTGCTGAGCACTCAGCCTGGCATGGGCAGGTGTGGTTGTAAATCACCCATCATGAAATGGGCAAATGCACTGAAAGAATCTCAAAAAAAAAAAAAAAAGTCACTGAAACTGAACACAGCCTGGCACAACAATGGTATCTGGTACACTGATCACTGATGCTGATGTGTTCCTAGAACACTTGCCTAGAGGGGGAAGCCTGTACTACAAGAGGTCTGCCCTTCAAAAGATAATTCTGTTTTATTGGGGTCCCCTCTTGTATATACACCACACACTAGCTGTGAAATAATAGGCGTCACATACAAGGCCCAGTGTTTTATAAGGACTTTCTGCTGCTGTGGTGAATAAAGTACAAATTAACTTAGAAACATTGAATTCATAATCCCTTTCTTGGCCATTGTGTATTTTGATGCTCAGTGGATACTAAAGTTGATACGATTTGACAAGGGTACATGGGGAAACAGTGCTCTGAACATCTTTTTTTTTTTTTTTTTGAGTGGGAGTCTCACTCTGTCGCCCAGGCTGGAGAGCAGTGTCATGCTCACAGACACCCCAGCGTCAACCTGCTGGGCTCCTGTGATCCTTCCTCCTCAGCCTTCCAAGTAGCCAGAACTTAGGTGCGTGCTACCATGTCTGGTAAATTTTTTATTTATTGTAGAGACGAGGTCCTGCAAAGTTGCCCAGGCTGGTCTTGAACCCCCAGGCTCAGGCAATCCACTGGCCTCAGCCTCCCAAAGCGCTGGGATTGCAGGCTGAGCCACTGAGCCTGGGGGTTCAAGACCAGCCTGAGCCACTGAGCCTGGGGGTTCACATATTTTATGTGAAAATCTTTACATATGTATTGAGGGGATTTTACTGGGGGTGGGAGGGGTTATCATAAATCAAACTTTATTTATTTCTTTGTCTCAATAAAGGTAGGAACAGAAACTTACCTAATATTTACTAAGAGTGACTCCACTGGGGAGACAGGAGCAAAGGGAAGAGGCTTGACTTTCCCAGAAGTGTCGTAGAAAGAGAGGAAGTTTCCTGGGATAGAAAGGCAGCCAATGTTCTTCATCTATGAAGTGGAGATTCAAGAGCTCATTCCAATTCCATGTTCTTGGGGCCTGCTATGGTCTTGGGAGGAGCTGTAAATGAAATTATGGTCACTGGATCTTTAATCATCTGGGCTCAACTCAGATGGCATTCAAGGATGGAACTGTGAAAGGACTCTCCCTCTGCTTAGGGAATACAATGGTATTGGTTTAAAACTCTTAGTTTAAGGAAGGAGAATAGTCAACACAGAAGAGTAGGAAAAACTCATGAGGAAATGACAGCTCGAGAAGATGGAATGAAATTAATTGTGCTGAATAAACAATGAAAGCACAGACTATTATGTATGAAGATCTATGCTAACGTTTATGTGAAGTAAATTAAAAAACCCAGGGGATATTTGCAAATAGTAATACTTTCAGTCTTGTTTTCATAATTCATTCTCATCGCCCTTTTACGGGATTCTCTATTTATGTTTATAGTTCACTCTTGGCGCCTAAAAGATTGCTGTTGCATCATCCTCATTTGCTTTGCAGCTCAGATTTTTTCCTCATCTTTTTCACTAGGTCTCCTTTCAGAGTCAAATACCCACTCTTGAAGAGTTCCCTATGTTTTTTTTTTCTTCTATCTGATTTTATCAGTAATGTGTTCTATAAGTCAGTAACACCTCCTGAATTGTCCACGTTAGAGGTGAATCCGAGTGCCCACAACTCCTTTGAGCTAAGGGAAGGAGAAAATTTTTCTGATGTCTTAGCTAATTCATTGTTTATGTATCAATGAGGAAAATGGTCTTTTCATTTGTAGAGTTCTGAAATTCAGAAAAAGTATATTTGAATTGTAGACAATTGGTTTAAATTAAATTGGAAAATGACATGCAAACATTTAAATGTATGCAATATTGGGGCTAATGAAGCAGTTGATTGCCTTGCAGTATTTTTTTTTAACTGACTATTAGAAACTTTAATTTGTCTAACAGTTTTATGTTGTGCTTGACTTTCTTTGAGTATGTAATTTATAGGCATTTTAATATGGGCCACATGATTTTACAGACCTAATTTATTTCCCCTAGTGTTATATTAATAGAAATTTTCACTTAATATATAATTTAATTGAAGTCTATGAGCAAAGAAAAATAGGCTTGTATTGCTTGATATCTAAAATTTAAACTGGAGAAGTTACTTTCAATTTCTTTTTTGTGAAAGGGAAGGGTGAGAGATACAGATGAGGTTGAGGAGAGGGATTGGTTTTCCTTTTTTTCTCCCTTGACTTTTTATTTTTGAATAATTGTAGTTTACAAAAAGGTGCAAAGAAATGTACAGGGCGGCACTGTGTACCCTTCACCTATCTTCCCCAATTTTAACATTTTATATTACTGTCATACAATATTAATACTAAGAAATTGACATCAGTACACTCTGTACAGCTTTTTCTGATTTCACCAGTTATACAATTATCCAGAGAGAGAGAGAGAGAGAGAGAGAGAGAGAGAGAGAGAGAGAGTATATGTTTCATTCAGGCACCCTATTGATAAGAGGTGCTTCCCCATCCCCAGACAGATATTTGCTACCGTTAATCCCATCCCCCCCCATAGTTTCCCAGTACTGTCAGTCATTTTCTTATAGTGTTAGGTTGGATGTTCAAGGTCCACTATATGAGTGAGAACATGTGATACTCGGACCTTTGTTTTTGTGAGAGGTCACTCAGTATTATAGACTCTAGTTCCATTCAGGTTGCTGCGAAATTCATGATTCTGTTCTTTTTTATGGCTGCGTAGTATTCCATCATGTATATGTACCACATTTTTTTAATCCAGTCCTCTTTTGATGGGCAGCATGGTTGCTTCCAGGTTCTTGCTGTTGTGAGCAATGCTGCAATTAAACATACGTGTGCAGGTATCTTTTTTATAGAGTGATTTGAGTTCTTCCAGATATATTCCCAGTAGGGGAATTACCTATGCAGTTTCATCACATGTCTAGCTCCATGTAACCACCATGGCAATCAAGATTCTTTTTGTGTTTTTTTAGGTTGATGGAAAGATACATTTGAATTATTTTTTGGGTTTTCTTTTGCTTTTATATTCTCTATCCTTTAAAAAAAACTTTTAAATGGCCACATTGTAATTGTAAATATTTATGGAGTACACTTTGGTGTTTTGATTCATATGTATATTATATAATGATCAAATCAGGGTGTTTAGCATGAGCATCACCTCATGCATTTATCATTTCTTTGTGGTGGGGACAGTCAAAAGCCTCTCTTCTAGCTATTTTGTAATATGCCATCTCTTCCTGTTGTCCATCTTCACCAGACTATGCAATAGAACAGTGGCTCCCAATCTTTTTGGTATCAGGGACCAATTTTGTAGAAGATAATTTTTCCATGGATGAACGGGCAGGGAGGGGGAGGAATGGCAGGGAATAATCAGGCATTAGATTCTTATAAAGAGCGTTCAACCTAGATCCCTTGCATGCACAGTTCACTATAGGGTCCTTGCTTCTACGGAGAATCCAACGACTCTGCTGATCTGGCAGACCAGGAAGCTTTGCTTGCCTGCTGCTCACCTCCTGCTGTGCGGCCGGAATCCTAACAGGCCACCTACGGGTACCAGTCTGGGGCTGGGGTTTGGGTACCCCTGCAATAGAACACCAGGAAAATAGTCTCCCTGATTATAACTTGTACCAGTTGAGCAGCCTCTCTCACTTCTCCTCCCTCCAACCCTCCCCAGCCTCTGGTAACCACTGATCTGCTTCAACAATATCAACCCTTTCTTTTGTTGTTAGATTCCACCTGTCAGTGAGATCATGCAGTATTTGTCTTTGGGTGTCTGACTTATTTCACTTAACATGCTATCCTTCAGGTTCATCCATATTGTTGCAAATGATGGGATTTTATTTTTTTAAATGGCGGAATAGTATTTCATTATGCACCACATTCGATCTGTTCAGCCACTGTTAGATACTTCAGCGGATTCTATATCTTGGCTATTGTTAAATAGTGTTGCAATAAACATGAGAGAGGTACAGTTTGTGCTTGTGTGTGTGTGTGTGTGTGTGTGTGTGTCGAAAACAGGATTTATTAAGAGGATAGAAAAACTCCCACAGTGAGAGGGAACCTGAGGGGGTTGCCCAGACTTTTTTTTGATATACTGATTTCATTTCCTTAATATTCAGTAGTGAGATTGTTGAATTATTTAGTGATTCTATTTTTAATTTTTTTTGAGGAAATGCCATACAGGTTTTCCTAGTGGCTACACTAATTTACAACCACACCAACAGTGTGTAAGTGTTCCTTTTTCTTCATATCCTTGCTAACACTTGTTTTCTTTCTTTCTTTCTTTCTTTCTCTTTCTTTCTTTCTTTCTTTCTCTCTTTCTCTCTCTCTCTTTCTCTCTCTCTCTCTCTCTCTCTCTCTCTCTCTCTCTCTTTCTTTCTTTCTTTCATTATAGCTATTCTAATTGAAGGTAGGTGGTTTCTCATTGTATTTTTATTAACACTGCCCTGACTAGTAATATTAAACATTTGTTTTTTCATGCAGTTGTTGGTCATTTGAGTGTCTTCTTTTGAGAAATGTTATTAAGGTATTTTGCCCATTTAAAAATCAGGTTAAGCTGGGCTCGGTGGCTCAGCCTGTAATCCCGTGCCTTTGGGAGGCTAAGGTGAGTGAATTGCCTGAGCCCACGGGTTCAAGACCCACCTGGGCAACTTGGCGAGACCTCATCTCTACAATAAATCAAAAATCAGCCGGGCGTGGTAGCGCGCGCCTGTATTCCAGCTGCTTGGAAGGCTGAGGTGGAAGGATTGCCGGAGCCCAGCAGGTCGAGGCTGCGGTGGCCAGGAGCGGCCACTGCACTCCAGTCTGGGCGACAGAGTGAGACTACAACTCAAAAAACAACAACAACAACAACAACAACAACAATCTGGTTATTTTTATTTATTTATTTGCGTTGAGCTATTTCAGTTTCCTATATATTCTTGATTTTGACCCCTTGTCAGATATATAGTTTTCAAATATCTTCTTCCCGTTGTATAGGTTGTCTCTTAACTCTGCTAAGTGTTTATTTTGCTGTGCAAAACCTTTTAATTTAATGTAGTCCTAATTGTCTCTTTGTTTCTGCTGCCTGTGCTTTTGAGGCCTTATTTTACAAATCCTTGCCCAGTTTAGTATTGTAAAGCATTTCCATGCTTCCTTCTAGTAGTTTCATAGTTTTGAGTTTTACATGTAAGCCTTTCATTGATTTTGAGTTGATTTTTGTATATGGTGAGAGGCAGGGGACTAGTCTCATTCTTCTGCACATGCATATACAATTTTCCCAGCATAATTTATTGAAGAGATTGTCTTTTCCTCAGTGTTTATTCTTGGCATCTTTGTTGAAAATCAGTTGCTGTAGATGTGTGAATTTATTTTGGGGCTCCCTATTCTATTCCGTTAGTCTGTGTGTCTGTTTTCATGCCAGTATCATGCTGTTTTTGTTACTACAGCTTTGTAGTATATTTTGAAGTCAGATTGCATGAAACCTCCTGCTTTGTTCTTTTGCTCAGGATTGCTTTGGCTATTTGGGGAAGTTTGTAGTGCCATATGAATTTTAGAATTATTTTTCTATTTCTGTGAAGAATGTCATTAATATTTTGATATGGATTGCATTAAAGCTGTAGATCACTGTGAGGAGTATAGCAATTAAAAAAATTTTAATTCTTTCACTCCATGAACAAATGATCTCTTTTTATTTGTGTCTTTTCCAGTTTTTTAAATCAAAGTTTTATAATTTTTAGTGAAGACATCTTTCACCTTCTTGGTTAGGTTTATTCTTAAATATCTTATTGTGGCTATTGTAAATGAAATTCTTTTCTTTTCTTTTCTTTTTTTTTTTCTGAGTTGGAATCTCACTCTGTCATCCAGGCTGGAGTGCAGTGGCACGCTCACTCCGTGCCAAACTGCTGGGCCACCCCAGTGCCGAAATGTTGGGCTTTGGCGATCCTTCTGCTTCAGCCTTCCAAGTAGCTGGAACTACAGGTGCGCGTTACCATGCCCGGTTAATTTTTGATTTATTGTAGAAATGAGGTCTTGCCAAGTTGTCTGGGCTGGTCTCGAACCTGGGGCTCAGGCAGTCCACTTACCTCAGCCTCCCAAAGTGCTGGGATTACAGACTGAGCCACCAAGTCTGACCGAAATTGTTTTCTTAATTTCTTTTTTAGGTGGCTCACTATTAGTATACAGAAATGCTACTATTTTGGGGTGTTGATTCTGTATTTTGCAGTTTTATTGAATCATTGATTAATTCTGTGCTTTGATAGAATTTTTAGGATTTTCTATGTATAAGATCATGTCATCTGCGAACAGAGACAATTTGACTTCTGTCTGTCCACAGTGGATGCTTTTTATTTTTTTTTAAAGAGTTGGCGTCTCTGTTGCCCATGCTGGAGTGCAGTGGCACACTCATGGTCACCCAGCGTTGACTGGCTTGGCTCAGGTGATCCTTCCACCTCAGTCTTCCAAGTAGCTGGAACTACAGGCATGTGCTACCATGTCCACCTTATTTATTTATTAAAAAAAAAATTTTAGAGACGAGGTCTCACCAAGTTGCCCAGGCTGGTCTTGTACCCCTGGACTCAGGCAATCCTCTCACCTCGGCCTCCTGAAGTGCTGGGATTACAGGCAGAGTCACTGAACCTGGCTGACCTGAAGTTTTTTTTTGTGTGTGTGTGTGTGTCTTTATCTGGTTTTGGAATGAGATAAGGCTGGCCTTATAAAATGAATTGGAAATATTCCTTCATCTGCAATTTTCTGAAATAGTTTGATAATTGACATTAGTTCTCTTTTAAATATTAGGTAGAATTTAGCAGTAGAGTTGTTAGATTCCGGGATTTATTTTTATTAAATAATTTTTAACACTGATTCAATTTTCTCACTCATTATTGATTTGTTTAGAATTTCTTTTCTTTTTTTTTTTTGAGTTGGAGTCTCACTCTGTCGCCCAGACTGGAGTGCAGTGGCCGCTTCCGGTCACCGCAGCCTCGCCTGCTGGGCTCCGGGGATCCTTCCGTCTCCGCCTTCCAAGTAGCCGGAATTACAGGCATGCGCTACCACTCCCGGCTGATTTTTTGATTTATTGTAGAGATGAGGTCTCGCTGCCCAGGCGGGTCTCGAACCCGCGGACTCAGGCAATCCACTCACCTCAGCCTCCCAAAGGCGCAGGATTACAGGCTGAGCCACCGAGCCCGGCTTAGATTTTCTTATTTTAAATTTTTATTATAAAGATGTGGAGGTACAATTCAGGGTTTAGATTTTCTATTTAATTTAACATTGGTAGGTCGCATTTGTTCAGAAATTTACCCATTTATTCTGTATTCTCAAATTTTTTGGCATATAGTTGCTCATAATAGTCTGTTATGATACTTTGTATTTCTGTGATATCAGTTGTCATGTCTTTTTTTTCATCTATGATTTTATTTATTTGAGTCTTCTTTCCTTCTTTCCTTTTTTCCTTGACTAGTCACTAAAGATTTGCCAATCTTTTGTTAATCTTTTCAAAAACTGACTATGCATTTTACTGATCTTTTGGATTGTTTTTAAAAATCTCAATTTCTGCTCGGAACTTTATTATTTCCTTCCTTTCACCAATTTTGGGTTTAGTTGTTCTTATTTTTATTTTCTTGGTTAAGTTGTTTGTTAGAAATTTTTCTTCTTTTTTGATGTAAGCATTTATTGCCATGGACTTCCTTCTCAGTATTATGACTTTTTTAGTTCAGCAAGTTCTGTTATGGATCTTTCAGTTTGATAAGTATAGCTCTTTTAGTTTAGTTAGTACAGCCCTTTTACTTTGACAAGTATAACTCCTTTAGCTTGACAAGAACAGCTCTTTTAGTTAGTGAGTACAGCTGTTTTTAGTCTGGCATGTTCCAGGTTCTTGTCTCATGACCAAGAAGAATAAGAAACATGGACACTGAAGAGCAAGTAAGTCAGGGTTTATTAAGTAACAGGAAAGCTCTTGGAAGTGAGAGGGGACCTGAGAGTGGGTTGTCAGCGATAGGGCTAATTTTAGGGGTTTCTATGGGCTCGGAATGAGGACATGCATGCTGTTTGGTTGGTGGGTAGGCTTAAAAATGCACCAATCAGAAAGAGGCATGCTAGTGTAAAGAACCAATTGGGAGAGGATAGCATAAGGGTCAATAGGGAGAGAGCATGCAAAAGGGGATGGAAATTCTTATTCTGGTCCATGGATTTTGTCTGGACCTTGCAGCTTGGCTCCTTAGGCACCAGACCACTCTTGATTTGAGAGAGTTTTACTGGAGACCCACCCTAACTATCTGCCTGACCAGTTTCTTCCTTCCTCTTCTCTTATCAGAGCTTCTTTTGCTGTGCCCCATAGATCCTGGTATGATATATTTTTATTCTTATTTATTTCAACAAATTTTTAAATTTCCCTTTTAATTTCTTCATTGACCCATTGGTTATTTAGGAACTTGTTTAATGTCTATGTTTTGTAAGGTTTCTGAAGTTTTTCTTGTTGTTGCTTTCTAGTTTTATACTACTGCGATATATACTTGATATGATATACTTGATATGATCTCTAACTTTTCAATTTTGTTAAGACTTGTTTTGTGACCTAACATATAATCTATCCTAGACAAAGTTCCATGTGGAGTTGAGAAGAATGTGTATTCTGCAGCTATTGAGTGAAATACCTCTTTTAATGTCTGTTAGGTCCTTTTGGACTATGATATAGTTTAAGTCTGATATTTCCTTATTGATTTTCTGTCGAGATGATCTGTCCATTGTTGAGAGTAAAGTATTGAAGTCCCCTACTATTATTGTATTGCAGTCTATTTCCTCTTTTAGATCTCATATCATTTGCTTTATATATTTGGGTGTTTCAGTTTGGGTGTATATATTTACAATTGTTATATCTTGTCAAATTGATGCCTTTAGCATTATATAATGACCTTTTTGTCTCTTTTTACAGTTTTGGACTTAAAGTCTATTTTATCTAAAATAAATAAGGCTACTCCTGTTTGCTTTGGTTTCCACTTGTGTGGAATATGGTTTACTATCCCTTCACTTTCGATCTATATTTGGCTTTAATGGTGAGGTGAGTCTCAATGGGCAGCATATAGTTGGGTCTTGTTTTCTTTTTATCCATTCAGCCAATCTATATTTTTTGACTGAAGAATTTAATCCATTAACATTTGGGGTTATTAATGATAGACATGAACTTATTCCTGCTATTTTGTTGATTGTTTTGTAGATTTTTAAAATTTGTTTACTTCTATAGTTTGATGGTTTTCTGTGTTGTTAAGCTTTGTTTCCCTTTTTCTTTTTCATTTATGTGTATTTGGTGTAATTTTTTTTCTTTTTGGTTACATTGGGCTAACATAGAGAGTCTTGTAGGTATAATAGAATATTTGAAGCTGAGAATAACTTAGCTTTGTTCACATAAAAATAATCTAGACCTTCCTCTCTTCTTCCATAGATTATATTTTTGTTGTCTTAATTTACCTCTTTGTCTACTAAATGTTCCTTAGTCACTAATTATAGCTGCCATATTTTTTTCATTTTGAATTTAAATCTCTATATTAGAAGGTTGAGAGATTTACATGGAACCATTATATTACTGGGGCACCTAGAGTTTGATTTATACATTTACTTTTATTGGTAAGTTTTATACTTCCATGTTTTTTCATAATAGTAATTATAATTTTTTCAATTTCAGTTGTAGCATTCCCTGAAGCATTTCTTGTACGACTACTTTAGTGGTGACTAATTCAGCTTATCCTTGTCTGGGAAAGTTTTTATTTCTCCTTTATTTCTGAAGGAAAGCTTTGCTGCTTGTAGTATTCTTGGCTGGCAGGTTTTAAAAAATTTCAGCACTTTGAATATATCATTCAATTTTCTCCTGGCCTGTAAGATTTCTGCTGAGAAATCTGCTAAAAGTCCAAAGAAGATTCCCTTATATGTGACTTGACACTTTTTTTTGGTTGCAGTTTAAAAAATTTTTTGTCTTTGAATTTTGAAAGTGATTATAATGTGCCTCAGAGAGGATATTTTTTGGATTGAATCTAATTGGAGATCATTGAGATTCCTGAATCTGGATGTCCATATCTTTCTCAATACTTGGGAAGATTTCAGTTACTATTTTATCAAATAGGTTTTATGTGTTTTTCTCCATCTCTTTTCCCTTTTGAACTTCTATAATGTGAAAATGTGTTAGCTTAATGGTGTACCATAAATCCTGTAGGCATTCTTTATTCTTATTTTTTTATTTTCCCTTCTGACTGGGTTATTTCAAAAGAACCTGTCTTTATGTTCAGAAATTCTTCTGTTTGATCTAGTATGTCGTTGAAGCTCTCAATTGCATTTTTTATTTCATTCATTGAATTCTTCAGATGCAGGATTTAAATTTGATCCTTTTTTATGACATCTCTTTGTTGAATTATCTTTCAGATCAGAATTGTTTTTGTGGTTTTTCTTTTTGTTTGTCTGTGTTCTCTTGTATCTTAAGATCATTAGTTAGAATTTCTTTTCTGGGATTTCATAAATATTCTTTTCTTTGGGGATCTGTTAGTGGAGACTTACTCTCTTCCTTTGGGGGTGTCATGTTTCCTCTGTTTCTATGTTCATATCTGTACATCTAGTATAATAGTCACTTTTTCCAATTCTATAGAGTAGCTTTCTTAGGGAGAGACTTTTTCCTGTGCTTGCAGCCTAGGGTGTCAGTTGAATGTAGAGAATTGACTTTGGTTCTGAGTTGACTCAATAGTGTGATCTCTGTGCAATTTCTTCAGCAATACTCCTTATCAGTGATGCCTCAGTGGCCTAGGTCATGAGTCTTGTTAATGGCAGTGTTTTTTCCTAGAAGCTGGGTTGCTGGGCTGGGTGTCAGGCCAGTTAAGTGCAGCCATGGAGGGCTGACAGGCTGTCTGGGAGGTCTTGGGAGGGAGTGGCTGCTGATAGACTGATTGTCAGAGGCTGGGTGCATGTATTAGCAAGTGTAAGTAACTCTATAGATGTCTGTTTGAGAGGGTAAGATCGCCACAAGTCTGGTTCTCAGGCCATGCATGGGCTTTCATGGAGACAGTGGCCCTGGGAAGCTCTGTGGAGGTAAAACTGATAGGGCAGTACCATTGTAGGGGCAGCTGGCAGGTCACAGATATGTGCAGGACAAGCTGTCAGGCCAGACATGCGTGCCTGCAGGTTTGATCAAAGGCTGGCCCTATGGGACTGGTGTGTGCAGGCATGGTGGCCAGCAGGATGTTTTCTGGGAGTAGGGAGTGCGGTGGTTGCTGTGTGTATTTGAACACCAGAGTCTTAGTCTTTCTGTATGGCTTAGGATCCAGACAGTTGGGGTTGTGGTGCTACAGGCACCCAATGAATATGGTGAAATGATGAAAGGGCCTCAGAGAAGGAGGGAGTCAGTTGCTACTGACTCCAGGCTAAGACCCATTGTAGTAGCAGGTGTGTTTTCTTTTTTTTTTTTTGAGTTGGAGTCTCACTCGGTCGCCCAGACTGGAGTGCAGTGGCAGCTCCTGGCCACCGCAGCCTCACCTGCTGGGCTGTGGTGATCCTTCCACCTCAGCCTTCCGAGTAGCCGGAATTACAGGCATGTGCTACCACGCCCAGCTGATTTTTTGATTTATTGTAGAGATGAGGTCTCGCTGCCCAGGCGGGTCTCGAACCTGTGGGCTCAGGCAATTCACTCACCTCAGCCTCCCAAAGGTGTGGGATTACAGGCGGAGCCACCGAGCCTGGCAGCAGGTCTGTTTTCAATATAATGCTGAGTAGTAGCAGCTTTGATCATAGAGGTGAGGGGGAGTGCTTAAGATGGACTTTTACTATGAGACAATGCAGCTTGTTGGACTCCCCGATACTGTCCTTTCTATGACTGAGGGAGGTGCTCTCCTGTAGCAAGAATTGTCATTTGTGGCAGCAATAGGGACCTCTGGGGGTTCTCCAGCTTACCTTTTCTCCATAGGAAGAAGTTTCCCTTGACTCCAAGCCAATCTCAGAGGGAAAGTGTGGCAGAGGGATAATGCCTCACTCTTCTCTCTATTGTGCTATCCTGGGTTTCTGTCCTCCACAGAGGTTTTGCTGTCCCACCGGTACCCTCAAGCATACTTCTTCAGTCACTCTAGTCAGAATATAGTCGTTTATTTGCTGTATTGATCTCCTTTTGTGGGAAGGACAATTACTAGGTAATATTAGTTTGCCATCTTGCTGATATCACAATCAAGATTTTTGAGTGTCCCATCATTACAAGACTTATTTGTGATCTCCCTGTATAGCTACCCTCATACCCTGCTTCCTGATACTCTAACCCTTAGCAACCACACATCTGTTCTCCCTTGCTATAGTTATGTTATTTCATGTGTGTTATGTAAGTGTAATCATGCACTATGTATCATTTTGAGACCCACCTTTTTTCATTCATAATTTTCTTGACTTTCCTTCAAACTCCTGCGTGTTATCAATGGTTTATTTCCTTTTCTTGCTGAGTCTTTTCATGTGATATATATGTACCATAGTTTACTTAACCACTCATGTATTGAAAGACATTTATATAATTTTCAGATTTTGAATACTATGAATAAAGCTGCTATGACCATTCATGCGTAAGTTTCTTTGTGCATAATAAGTTTTTATTTTGTTGGGATGTATACTCAAGAGTATAATTTGAGTTGCAAGGCAAGTCAATTTTAGTTTTGAAAGGAAATTGCCAAACTGTTTTCCAGACCCGCTAGAGCATTTACATTCCCACTAGAAATGTATGAGTGATCCAGTTTCTCCCTATTCTTGCTGGTATTTGGTGTTATTATTATTATTTTAAATTTTAGTCATCCTGATAGGTGTGTAGTGATATGTCATTGTGGTTTTAATATACATTTCTCTAATGGCTAAAGATGTTGACCATCTTTTCATGTGCTTATTGCCATTATGAATCCTTTTAGATACATAATTTGTGCATATATTTTGACCATTTTCTAATTAGATTGTTTCTTTACTGTTGAATTTTGAACATACTTTACATACTGTAAATATTAATCCTTTATTGGATATGTGGTTTGCAAATATTATCTACTAGTCTGTATCCCTTAGCAGGGTCTTTTGTGGAGCCAAATATTTTGATGTTGTTGAAGTCCAATTCAACAATTTTTCATTTTATGGGACATTGGCTTTCATTTCACTAAAACAATTATAGACTAATGGAGCTTGAAAGAACTTTATAATGATTCTCCAGAACAGTATTTTGTAAATTTTTAGTTATTATTTTAAGTTTTTATTTTGAAATAATTATAGGTTCACAAAAAGTTATAAGGATAGTATGTAGAGGTCAAATGGCTCACCTGGCTTTTCCTAATGGCTACATCTTATATAACTTTAGTATAACATTATAACCAAAAATTTGACATTGGTATCACTCTATGTAAATTTATCATGTGTTGATTCATGTAACCACCTTATTCAAGATACAGAACTATTCCATCACCATAAAGATCTCTCTGCTGCTACCCCTTTATAGCCATACCTACCACCTACCCTGTTCCCCCAGTCCCTAATCACTGGCAACCACTAATTTGTTCTCCATCTCTATAATTTTGACATCTCAAGAATGTGCTACAGTTGGTATTGCACAGCATATTAACTTTTCAACAACATTTTTATTGATATATAATAGGACATGTGGGGTACATGTGATATTTTGATACCTGTATGCATTGCGTATAAATTAGATCAAGGTAATTGGGACATCCGCTATATGACTTTTTGAAACAGACTTTTTCTCCCAGTCAGCATAATGCCATTAAGATTCATGCAAGGTCTGGCATCGTGGCTCAGGCCTGTAATCCCAGCACTTTGGGAGGTCGAGGTGAGATGAGGGGATTGCCTGAGCCCACGGGTTTGAGAACAGCCTGGGAAACTTGGCGAGACTTCCTTTCTACAATAAATCAAAAAATTAGCTGGGCATGGTAGTGTATGTGGTTCCAGCTACTTGAAAGGCTGAGGCAGACGGATCATCTGAGCCCAGCAGGTTGATGCAGGGGTGGCTATGAGCAGCGTGCCACTGCACTCCAGCCTGGGCGACGGAGTAAGACTCCTACTCAAAGAAAAAAAAAAAAAGATTTGTGCAAGTTGTTGTGTATATCAATAATTCATTCCTTTTTATTGTGCAGTAGTATTTCAACATATGTATATACTACAGTTTGTTTAACCATTCATCCACTGTGGGACATTTTGGCTGTTTCCAGTTTATGGTTATTAAAATAGAGCTCTGTAAATGATCATGTATGACTCTTATGTGTGGACATAAGCTTTCATTCTGTGGGATAAATGCCTAGGTGTATGATTGATGGATGGAATAATAATTATATATTTAGTTTTTAAAGAAAGAATATTCCAGAGTATCTGTAGCATTTTACATTCCCACCAGCAATGTATGAGAGATCCAGCCTCTGTGCATCTTTGTAAATATTTGGTATTGTCATTATTTTTTAAAATAACAGCTTTATTGAGATACAATTTGTATAGTATAAAATTTGTCCCTTTAAAGTGTACAATTCAGAGTACCTTTTAGTTGTGCAACCATCACTGCTATTTAATATTAGAACAGTTTTATTACTAAAAAATCTGAAACCCATAAAACAAAAGCTCTTACCCATTAAGCATCCATTTCCCATCCCACATCTCCCTTCCAGCCTATGGCACCCACTAATTTTTCTGTTTCTACAGATTTTTTTATTCTCAAGATTTTATATAAATGAAAATATGCAATATGGACTTTCTTGTCTGGCTTCTTTTCCTTAGCATCATATTTTCAAGGTTTATGTATGTCATGACATGCATCAGTACCTCATTTCTTTTTAAGTCTGAATAATATTCCATTGAATGTATACACCACATTTTGTTCATCTATTCATCTGGTGATGGACACTTGGGTTGTTTTCACTTTTGGGCAATTATGAATAATGACAAACATTTGTGTACAAGTTTTTGTGTGGATGTGTTTTCATGACTCTATGGTATATTGATCATATAGTACCTCTATGGTTAGCATTTTGAGGAACTGCCAAACTCTTTTCTAAAGTGACTGTACTACTTGTACATTTCCCTTAGTAATGTCTGAGGGCTGCAGTTTCTCTACGTCCTTGCCAACATTTGATAGTGTCTGTTTTTTTTTTTTAATTTATTATAGCAATCCTAGTGGGCATAAAGTGATATCTAATTTTGGTTTTCTTTGACTGCCTTAATAACTAATGATGTTAAGCAGTTTCTCACATGCTTATTGCCCATTTGTGTGTGTGGGTTTTTTTTTTTTTTTTAGAAACATTGATTCATATCTTTTTTTTTTTTTTTTTTATAATCAGTATTTTTTATTATCGTTTTGTAGGGTACAGTTAAGGGTTAGGTGTACAATTGCGTTTCATTCAGGCACCCTATTGATAAGAGGTGTTTTCCCAGTCCCAGATAGATATTAGCTACTGTTAATCCCATCCCCCCCCCTAATTTTCCCCGTACCATCAGTCATTTTCTTATAGTATTACATTGGATGTTCAAGGTCCATTATATGAGTGAAAACATGTGATATTCTGATTTTTGTTTCTGTGAGAGGTCACTCAGTATTATAGACTCTAGTTCCATCCAGGTAGCTGCGAAATCCATGATTTTGTTCTTTTTCATGGCTGCGTAGTATTCCATCGTGTATATGTACCACATTTTTTTTTTTTTTAATCCAGTCCTCTTTTGATGGGCAGCATGGTTGTTTCCAGGTTCTTGCTATTGTGAATAACGCTGCGATAAACATACGTGTACAGGTATCTTTTTTATAGAGTGATTTGTGTTCTTCAGGGTATATTCCCAGTAGGGGGATTGCAGAGTCATAAGGAAGGTCAATATTTAGAGCTTTCAGGAATCGCCACACTGCTTTCCACAGAGGTTGCACTAGCTTACACTCCCACCAACAGTGTAGAAGTGTTCCCTTTTCACCACAGCCTCTCCAGCAGCTGTTATTTTTTGAGTTGTTGATAATTGCCATTCTGACTGGAGTTAGGTGATATCTCAGTGTGGTTTTGATTTGCATCTCCCTGATGATTAGTGAGGTTGAGCATTTCTTCATGTGTTTGTTGGCTGCTCGAATGTCTTCTTTGTGAAGTGTGTGTTCATATCTTTTGCCCATTTTATAATGGGGTTGCTTGTTTTCTTCTTTTCAGTACGTTTCAGTTCCTTGTAGATCCAGGATGTTAAGCCTTTGTCAGACCTAGAGTTTGCAAATACTTTTTCCCAGTCTGTAGGCTGTCTCCCTACTCTCTTGATGGTTTCTTTGGCTTTGCAGAAGCTTGTCAGTTTAATAAGGTCCCATTTGTCTATCTTCTCTCTTAAGTCCTGTGGGTTTCGGGTTTTGTACAGGAATTGGATGCCCGTTCCGATTTCCATGAGAGTATTTCCTTCCTTTTCTAATGTTCTTATGGTTTGAGGTTTTACATTTAGGTCTCTGATCCATTTGGAGTTAACCTTTGTGCATGGGGATAGATAGGGGTCCTGTTTCAATCTTCTGCATGTGGTCAACCAGTTTTCCCAGCACCATTTACTGAATAGGTTCTCCTCATCCCATTGGTAGGTGGTGGGGCTTTGTCGAAGATGAGTTGGTTGAGGAATTGAGGTTTTGCTTCTGGAATCTCAATTCTGTTCCATTGATCTATATGCCTGTTCTTGTACCAATACCAAGCTGTTTTGATGATTGTAGCCTTATAGTAAAGTTTGAAGTCTGGTATTGTGATACACCTGCTTTGTTTTTTTTGCTGAGGATTGTTCTGGCTATTCTTGGACGTTTGTGTTTCCATATGAATTCCTGTGTTGTTTTTTCTAGGTCAGAGAAGAATGTTATTGGTAATTTAATGGGTATTGCATTGAATTTGTAGATTGCCTTAGGTAAGATGGACATCTTCACAATGTTGATTCTTCCGATCCATGAGCATGGGATATTTTTCCACTTGTTCATGTCAGCTTTGATTTCTTTGAGCAGTGTTTTGTAATTTGCATTGTAAAGGTCTTTCACGTCTCTGGTTAGGAAGATGCCAAGGTATTTCATTGTTTTTGTGGCTATTGTGAATGGAATTGTGTTTTTTATTTGGGTTTCTGTTTGTTTATTATTGGTGTAGAGAAATGCGATTGTCTTTTGTACATTTATTTTGTATCCTGAGACTTTGCCAAAGGCCTTTATCAATGTAAGGAGGCCTTTAACAGATTCTCTTGGGTTTTCAAGGTACACCATCATATCATCTGCATAGAGAGATAACTTGACTTCCTCTTTTCCTATTTGAATACCTCTGATTGCCTCGTCTTCTCTGATTGCTCTAGCCAGGACTTCCAATACTATGTTGAACAGGAGGGGAGAGAGTGGGCATCCTTGTCTAGTTCCAGTTTTCAGGGGAATTGGTTCCAATTTTTGTCCATTTAGGAGTATGCAGGCTGTAGGTTTCTCGTAGATGGCTTTTATTATTTTGAGGTATGTTCCCCGTATGCCTAGATGTTCAAGGGTTTTTATCAAGAAGGGGTGCTGGATTTTATCAAAAGCTTTTTCTGCATCTAATGATATGATCATGTGGTTTTTGTTTTGACATCTGTTGATGTATTTAATTACATTTATGGTTTTACGAATGTTGAACCAGCCTTGCATGCCAGGAATGAAGCCTACTTGGTCATGGTGAATGATTTTTGAGATGTATTGTTGAATCCTGTTTGCTAGGATTTTGTTGAGAATTTTAGCATCTATGTTCATCAAAGATATTGGCCTGTAGTTCTCTTTCTTTGTTGGATCTTTACCTGGCTTGGGTATCAGTGTGATGTTGGCTTCATAAAATGATTTGGGGAGGGTTCCATCTTTTTCTATCGCCTGGAATACCTTCAGTAGGATTGGTATCAGCTCCTCCTTGAATGTCTTGTAGAATTCTGCTGGAAAGCCATCTGGACCAGGGCTTTTTTTTGTAGGAAGTTTTCTTATTACGTAGTCGATTTCCTTGATTGTAATTGGTCTATTTAGGGACTCAATTTCTTCTTGTTCCAACCTAGGTAGATTGTGTGATGTCAGAAAGTCCTCCATTTCCTTGTGGTTTTCAAGTTTGTTTCCATACAAGTGTACATAGTAGTCTCTAATGATCTTTTGTATTTCTTCAGGGTCAGATGTGACTTCATCTTTTGTGTTTCTGATTATGCTTATTTGTTTTTTTTCTCGTTTTTTCTTGGTCAGTCTAGCTAGGGGACCATCGATCTTGTTTATTCTTTCGAAGAACCAGCTTTTTGTTTCATTGATTTTTTCAATTATCTTTTTGTCTTCTATGTCCTGGATTTGGGCTTTTATTTTGGTGATCTGGATTCTTCTGCTGAAATTAGGGTTTTTGTGGTCTTGCTTTTCCAGCTTCTTTAGGTGGCTTGTTAGATTGTGAATTTCTGTTCCTTCCATTTTCTTCATGTGTGTTTGTAGGGATATAAATTCCCCTCTTACTACAGCTTTCAGGGCATCCCAGAGATTTTGGTAAGATGTTTCTTCATTTTCATTTGTTTCCAGGTATCTTTTGATCCCTGTTTTGATTTCGTCATTGACCCAGGAGTTGTTTAGCATCATGCTGTTTAGTGTCCATGTCTTTGTGGGTTTTGGGGGGACTTTGTTGGTGTCAATATTTATTTTTATTCCACTGTGGTCCGAGAAGGTGTTTGGTAGAATTTCGGTCCTTTTAAATTTGCTTATACTTGATTTATGGCCGAGTATGTGGTCGATCTTAGAATATGTTCCATGTGGTGATGAGTAAAATGTGTATTCTGTGGTCTTTGGATGGAGTGTTCTGTAAGTATCAATTAAGTCCATTTGGTCCAAGGTCACATTGAGGTTCCGGATCTCCTTGCTGATTTTTTGTCCTGTTGATCTGTCTAGGGTTGTGAGTGGGGTATTAAAGTCCCCAGTTATGATAGTGGTAGAGTCAATATCTTTCTTTAGTTTTCCAAGAAGTTGCTTTAAGAAGGTTGGTGCACCTATGTTGGGTGCATATATGTTTAGGATAGATATTTCTTGTTGATGGATTGAACCTTTTATCATTATGTAGTGACCTTCTGTATCTTTTTTGATTTTTAATAGTTTGAAGGATATTTTGTCTGAAATTAAGATGGCTACTCCTCCTTTCTTTTGTATTCCGTTCGCCTGAAAGACTGTTTCCCATCCTCTTACCTTGAGTCTGTGGGTGTCCTTTCTAGTGAGGTGAGTCTCTTGAAGGCAATAGATTGTTGCCTGATGATATTTTATCCATTTTGCCAATCTATGTCTTTTCAGTGGTGCATTTAGTCCGTTCACATTTAGGCTAATAATTGAAATGCAAGAGTTGATCCCTGTCATAAAGTTCTTACAGAGTTGTTACTGTTTATTTGTTGTCTTTCTTTGGGTTTTGGAGTTGGTTCAGGTGTGTTTTTAATCTTTTGCCTGTACTCTTGTGAAGAATGCTGATGTTCTTTTTTCTTTTTCTTCTGTGTTCAGTACTTTCTTGAGTGTTTCTTGTAGCGGTGGTCTGGTGGCAGCGTAGGTTCTTAGGGATTGGATGTCTGGAAAAGATTTTAATTCTCCCTCACTAATGAAGCTTAGTTTAGCTGGGTAGGTTATTCTTGGTTGAAATTGTTTCTCTTTTAGTACTTTGAAGATAGGGCTCCAGGCTCTCCTGGCCTGAAGGGTTTCTGTGGATAAATCTGCTGCTATTCGGATTGGTTTTCCCTGGTAGGTGGTCTGGCCTTTTTCTCTTGCTGCCTTTAGGATTTTTCCTTTCATAGCTACTTTGTTTAGTCGAATTATTATGTGTCTGGGAGTTGGTCCTCTCGTTTGTTGTCTTGCAGGGGTTCTCTGAATCTCTTGTGTTTGAATTTTTTCATCTTTACTGAGATGAGGGAAGTTTTCTTGAATGATTTCATGGAATGTTTGTTCCAGTGTGGCTTCTGTTTCTCTTTCTGCCTCAGGAAGCCCAATTATTCTCAGGTTTGGTCTCTTGAAGTGATCATTCATCTCTTGCAGGTTTTGTTCTGTCTTTTTGAGCTTCTTTTCTATGCTTTTGACAGTTTGGGTTAGTTCTGTGTTTTGGTCTTCGAGCTCTGAGATTCTTTCTTCTGCTTGGCTGATTCTGCTTTCCATGCTTGTTAGTCTGTTGTTCATTTCCATCACAGTATTCTTTACTGCTGTCATTTCTGACAACAGCTCCTTCCTATTTTCCTCTTGTCTCTCCTCAATTTTTTTAATTCTCTCCATTAATGTTTTGATGTCTGGGTTTGTTGCATGTAGCCAGTCATTCTGGGGAGTCTTCATTGTCTGTGTTCCAGAATCTGTTTTCTCATTGTCTGATCTCCCAGGGGTCTGTGTAAGCCCTATATTCTTCTTTTGGTTTTTCTTCATTTGTGCGGTTTTTCCACTTCCCTACTTCTTCCTTCCCTCCACGTCACCGTCTTCTTTAATTTTGTTTTTCAGGGGTAAAGGGACTGGTTTTACTTCTGTTCATTCAATCTCCCATTCTTTATGTATGTCGTCTTACATTGTTCAATTTTGAAGTTGCACTGTAGGTTGGAGGTGGTCCTTTTTGCAGTTTTGAGATGTATTTAAGGGGAGAGCTGTGATTCAAAATCTGTCTGCAGGTCCTGCTGTTCGCTGACAGGCGTGTGGATAATGTGGAACCCACTTCCCACTGCCCTGGAGTCTGTCCGTGCAGTGGGGCTGTAGGTTTACTCCCTGTAATAAAATGTGGTTAGCAGGGGGGAGAGAATGGAGCAGATAGTGGGTTGAAGAGGGGAGTGGAGAGATAGAGAAGTAAGGGAGGAAACTAACGAGTGTGCCAACAAATAGAGAGAGAGGTCTATACTAAAACAGCTAAAAATGATGGACCACAGCTACAGTCGAACCAACTCTCATACAACCACAAATAAAACATATTGTGATGCTAACATACCGGCTATCCAACCACCTTATTGGTGTGTTGTTCCTCTATACAAAGACATGGTTTACAGACAGAAGAAAAGAGAAGAAAAGGAAAAGGAAAAGAGAAAGAAGGGGAACAATACTGTAGGAATAGAATTAAGTCCTTAAACTAATAGAATCAATGAAGCACACTCTGAGACCTTTCGTTTAAGTCCAATGTCCTTTCAGGTCTGATTTGTAGTTTTCTTTTCAAGCCGGTGAATTAGTTTGCAGTTAGAGTCAATTGCCCCTGATATGTTGTGAAGGACAGCTCAGGTCAGCTTTCCTTCAGCAGTTTGGTCTATGTCTTTATCAGGCTTATTTCTCCCGTTTCGGTGTTGTTACCTTGAGTCGCCAGCAGGTGGTACTGTCTCATCTGCTCGCCCCAGAGGGGGTGGGGCCGGACAGGAACAAGATGGCTGCCTGCCTCCGAGCAGGCAGCAGAAGCCCCACACGAGCCAGCAGCACAATCTCAGACACAGGAGATTTGGCAGAAATCCCTGCAGACCTTCCTTGAAGCCGACCTGTGTGGATCTCCTCTCAGGCCGGGCTGTGATGAGCTGTGCGGGCCGAGCGCCGGGCGCGCCGGGAGCGCCGGGGCGCCGGGAGCGCCGGGGCCGCGGGAGGCATATCTTTTGCACATTTAAAAATTGGGTTATATGTCTTTTTTATTGTAAGAGTTATTTATATATTCAGAATACAAGTTCCTTATCAGATGTTATTGACAAATATTTTATTCCATTATGTCAGTTGTCTTTATTTTTTGATAATGTCCTTCAATGCACAAAAGTTTCTAATTTTGATGAAGTCGAAATTATCTGTTTTCTCTCCTGTTGTTAGTGCTTTTGGTATCATATCTAAAAAACTAACCTTAGGTCATAAAGATTTATTCTTATGTTTTCTAAGAGTTTTATAGTTTTTGCTGTTATATTTTGAGTTAATTTTTTTATGTATGGTGTGATGTAGGGGTCCAAATCTATTCCATTTTTTTTTTGTGTGTGTGTGAGTTGATGTCTCACTCCATCGCCCAGGCTGGAGTGCAGTAGCATGCTCACAGCCACCCCAGTGTTGACCTACTAGACTCAGGTGATCCTTCTATCTCAGCCTTCCAAGTAACCGGAACTATAGGTGTTTGCTATCACGTCCAGCTAATTTAAAAAAATTTATTGTAGAGATGAGGTCTCACCAAGTTGCCCGGGCTAGTCTTGAACCGTCAGGCTCAGGCAATCCACTTGCGTCAGCTTCCCAAAGTGCTGGATTACAGGCTGAGCTACTGAGCCCAGCCTGGTTCCTGTTTTTACTGTGGATATCCAGTTGTCCCAGCACTATTTGTTGAAAAGACTATTTTTTGCTCATTGAATTTTCTTGGCAACCTTGTTACAAATCTATTGGTCATAGGTATATGAGTTTGTTTCTGGTTCTCAATTCTATTTCATACATCTATATCTATCCTAATGTTAGTATCACACTGTCTTGATTACTGTAGCCTTGTAGTAAGTTTTGAAATGAGAAAGTATGAGTATTTCAATTTTGCTTATTTTTTCTAAGATTATTTGTTTATTCTGAGTCCTTTGTAGTGCCATATGAATATGAGGATCAAATTGTCAAATTCTATAAAAAATAAAATAAAATAAAATAAAGTGCAGCTGGGATTTTGATAAAATTGCCTTGAATCTTTAAATCAATTAGCAATATTAAATCTTCCAATTCTAAAATACTGAATGTCTTTCCATTAATTTAGGTTTTTCATTTTTTTCAATGATGTTTCATAGTTTTCAGTGTACAAATATTGCACTTCTTATGTTAACTTCATTCCTAAATATGTTACCATTGTGATGTTACGGCAAATGGATTTTTTTAAGATTTAGCTTTTGAATAGCGTATTGGGAATGTGTAGAAATACAGTTGGTTTTTGCCTATGGGTCTTGTACCCTGAACCTGTTTAATAGTTTTTGAATGGATTCCTCGGGTTTTCTACACAAGATCATGTCAGAGAAGGTCTCACTGAAAAGGTGGCATCTGAGCAGAACAATTTAAGTAGGGACAAGGTAAGAGGAAAGGCCTTGAGACAGGCATGTTTCATAGGTCTTCATGGAAAAGGAGGGAACTGGTGTGGATGATGGTGGAGACTCTGGGTTTTGTCCTGGGGAAGATGGGAAGCTGTGGGGTGGCTGAGAGCAGAGCAGTAATACAGACTAATCCTTGTGGCCTTGGCTTTACCTCTTATTTCAACCACAACTGCTGCAACCATTTCTACCCTGAATCTCATAAGTGCCTCATTGCAGGCCTGTGCTATATACCTTGTGTCTTGTCCTGGAGCTCCTCTGAATCTGTAGGATGAGACATCTTCTCAGACTCACATGTGTAAGACGGGCTTGGAGCACCTCTTAGTCATTGGGAAACAGAAGTTAATGCCTTTCTGCCCTTTTCTTCCCTCCATTGCTTGGCTCTGAGACATATTATTAATACTTCTCACAAGGTCCCTCAGGGATAAAATATCAATTGCTTAAGTTACACTTTATTGCATTGATTCTGCCTCTTTTCTGTTTCAGTACCTGCCCCTCACTGCTGTTTCCTGGGACCACAGTCTCAGATAAAATGTACACAGAAAACTGTCTCACACTTTGCCTTCAGGCGCCCCAGACAGATATGCACAGACTGAGGAGGAAGGAAGAACAACAAGGAAGAACTGTTAGTACTGATTCAATTCACTAGGGCTACTGGGTACAGTGGCTCACACCTGTAATCTCAACACTTTGGGAGGACAAGGTGGGAGGTTTGCTGAGGTCAGGTTTGAGACCAGCCTGGGCAACATAGTGAGACCTTGTATCTACAAAAAAAAAAAAAAAAATTCTCCAGGTGTTGTGGTGCGTGCTTATAGTCCCAGCTGCTTGGAAGGCTGAGATGGAAGAATTGCCTGAGCCCAGGAAGTCAAGGCCATGGTTAGCCATGATCATGCCTCTGCACTCCAACCTTATAATTTTTGGAACAAAAATTTTTTTTGCTAGGGAGAGGTGATAGAGGTGATAGCTCAACCTAGAAAGGGCTTTCAGGTAGGAGGTGTGGTTGGATTGTGGACATTTCGGAGGAAAAGCCAATGGATTGAATGTGAAATATAAGAGGGCAGAGTCAAGGCTAAACCACAGGGGAATGGAGTTGCTGTTCACACTGGTGGGACCTGATTTGGGGACCTTTGTTCAGGACAAGCTTCCGAGAAGCTTGAGGATTCTATTAGGCATTCAAATGGAGATTTCTTATGTTGCAAATATTGAAACAGACACCAAGGAAGGTGAAAAATCACCTGTCCAAGGTCATATCAGTAAGAAACTAAGAAGTAAGAAAAGAAGACAGTAAAACAAAACCCATGTCTATGTATCTATGTCAGGATATTGCAATATGTATCCTAAGTATCTCACTTCCTCTGTTACCTAGAGCGAGCTATTCCCTGGAAAGCTGAAGTGGCCTTAGGGACATGATGGCAGGGGAGATCAAGCCTGCAAAGTTCAAGTGAGTAGTGAGCGCAGCTGTCATTGCATGTCCTTCTGAACATCCTTTGATTGTACTACCTGCTCCTCAGAAGAGCTCAGAAACCTAGTTACCACTTGAGTGTAAAGAAGGAAGCTCAGAAAGGCTGCGTGATTAGATTAAAACTGCATAATTAATGAAGCTGCTGTCTAAGTAAGTCTTTATACCCTGGTGCTCCCCAGTTCTGGTCACTCCATAGCCCCTCCCACTTGCATGAATGTTCTGGTGGAGCCATGGCCATTTCCACGGGCAGCACCTCCCAGCCTGGCGTGGAAGCCTTGGAGCCTGCAGCCCCTTCACACTGGCTCCTCTACATGTGTGAGCCATTGCGAAGCCCCAGGACTCAGGCTGTGCTACTGAGAGGGACATTGTCCACAGAAGTTTCTAAACTGTGATCCTTCTAATGTCTTGACAAAAACTTGCAACTGATAAGGCAAAAGATTCTTTCATTGCTGTGGCATTAACTGAACAAGTGAGTTGTTCACTTGCCCAAGGCTACGTTTAGCTGCTGTCAGGTGCATGAAAGCTGTGAAGAGAAGATAATGCATTTTCCTCTCCAGAGAGAAGAGAAAATATGTTCTCCTCTTTCATCCGTATCAAAGTTAACAGTTGTCTGAGCTTAGAAAACTGAGCTTAAACTTCAATGAGCATTTATTCCCTTTTTTATTTCTGATACAGTGAGGCATTTTTATTTTCTTCTGTAAAGTGTAAGGTGTCTTTATTCTGTACCTTGTGTATTTGAATTTTTTGTTCTAAATACATAACAAAATGTTTACATGATATGAGTGAAAGGGTACGATGATACTTAGGTTTAATTATAACAGTGATGTTGACTGGGCGTGGTGACTCACACCTGTAATTCTAGCACTTTGAGAAGCTGAGGTGGGAGAATTGCTTGAGCGCAGGAGCTTGAGATCAGCCTGTGCAACACAGTGACATCTCATCCCTACAAACAAACAAGCAAACAACAGCTGGGTGTGGGGTTGTGCATCTGTAGTCCCAGCTACTGGGGAGGCTGAGGTGGAAGGATTGCCTGAATTCAGGAGGTCGAGGCTTTGATGAGCCAGGATCATGCCATTGCACTCCAGCCTGGAGTGAAACAGAGTGAAACCCTCTCTCAGGGGGGGAAAAAAAAGAAAGAAAGAAGAAAAAGAAAAGGAAAAGAAAAAAAGTATAACTGTAATATAGACAGAGTGTTGACAAATAGTCAACAACAAGCATAAAAATTGTTTTATTAGCTAGTAAGGACTGAGACACAGGGCTCATCCTGGAAAATATCTAAGAATGAAACTTGGCTTTACAGTTCTGGTAAAATCCTAAGGAAGGGTAAAAGAAGGAACCATATGTAGTAGAAAAAATGGAGGGGAAGGGCAATTTAAACATTTTGCTATTCAAAGCGTTAGATACTTATTAGCACCTGAATACCTCCATTTAACACAGGTCATGAACACCAGGCCCTTTTTAATTCCGCTTTTTATGTGCGGTGAGATGCACCGTGTGGCACAGAAAACCTTGAGGGTTTCAGAAACAGCAATAAATATTGTGCCCTGGCCTGTCACCAAGTGGAGCCATGCGACCTGGTTCCAACTCTAGTTCCTTCCCACGGTGTGAGGCTTGGCTTTCTCCCTTATCAGTAAAATAAGATGATCAGGAGTTATTGTTGACAGCACTCATGGAGAGGTGGAAAGACACATGGATACTCAGCTTCAGGGATGGATGTCAATATCGGTCATTGACAGGGATAGCGTTGTCTGATGAGCAGAGCCCGGTCTGGCTGGGTTTGCACTGGCCAGCCAGACCCTCCCCTTTTCCCTCATCCACGCTCCTCAAGGTCCACACCGTCTTTTTATTTAGAGATCTTGCTAGGCATTTCTCCTAAGTTCAATATGTATTATAATGAAGTATTGGCAACTTTGATCAATGTTTATAGTTTTCTAGTTTGCAGTCCTGTCACCCTCCCCACCTCACCAGCATGTCATGAGAAGGGGGAAGTCTTGCTGTCCACATTTTATACATGGAGGACTTAAAACCTGTGGAATTTTATACCTTTACAGCTGCCCTTTCTCTGCCTACTTTTCATATGTTGGTGCTTTCTAGGTCTCCATCATCGACTCACCTCTGTTTTTGCATTCCTCTTTCCCTGCATGATCACATCTACTCTTGTAGCTTCCATTGATGACTTCCAGGTTTCCAACCACTGAATGCACACTTACAGACCACTTAACAGGCAAAGTGCTGAGAATTCAAAGGTGAGTACGACACCGGCTGTCTCCAGCTGCCCATGGGCCCATTAGACACCATCTCTCCTCAGGTGTTCGATGGGCATGTGAAAATCACCATGTCCAAAATAAGCTGATCTTCGTTCCCTGCAATTCTTTCCCTCCACAATTCACCCAGTTATCCAAGTTTGGAAGTAATTCTGGAATTCTCTCCCTAAAGCCCCATAACCAACTTGATAATTTTTTCTGAATATTTCTTGGAAGGATACAGCAATGATGATGTCTTTGGAGCAAGAATTGTCTCAGCTGAATACTGGCTCTGCAAGGTTACCATCCATGTGACTCTCTGCCTTAGTTTCCTCATCTGAAGAAGGGAATGATAATAATGCCTGCTGCAAAGGGTGGTTGTGAGGCTTAAATGACTGAGCCCACCCATCCAGAGGTCTTACAGCAGTGCCTTGTGCACAGGAAACACTCAGCACACATTAACTACTGTCATAATTATTCTTACACATCCTCTACCTCAGTTTGGGCCATCCTCATCCCTCACCTGAATGGTTGCAATCATCTCCTAAATGTTTCGCTTATCACCAGGCTACTTGCTTCCTACCCATTGGTCACTCTATCACCAGAATTACTTTTTAACCATTTTACTTCTTTACTTGCATATTTCATGGCTTCAGAATAAAGTCTGAAATTCTTAGTGTGATTTAAAAGACTCTTGGGGCTTGACTTCTACTCATTTTTCCATGTTCACTTTCTGCTTCTTGTGAATCTTCCCCGTTCTCATCCTCCCACCCTCATCCCACCCTGCAACCTTTAATGCAATCTTCCAACCTCTTGTCAAGTATCACGTTTTCTAATCCCTTTCGGTTGGGGTTAGGAGTGTTTCTGTCATGCCTATGCTTGGAGCTCACCTCTGTCAAAGATCTCATCATGGAATATGGAGGATTTGTCCCAGAATCTTGTGTGTGTATGTGTGTGTGTGTGTGTGTGTGCGCGCACACTGGAATGCAGTGGCACCACCATGGCTCACTGCAGCCTCAACCTTCCAGGTTCCGGTGATCCTTTCACCTCCCTCCCAAGTAACTGAGACTACAGGCACGCACTACCATGCCTGGCTAATTTTTTCATATTCTGTAGAGATGAGGTCTTGCTATGTTGCCCAGGTAGGTCTCAAACTCCTGAGCTCAAATAATCCACCTGCTTCAGTCTCCCAAAGTTCTGGGATTACAGTCATGAGCCACCGTGCCTGGTCCAGAATCTATTTTAATGATAAATATGAATTTGTTTACTGTGACCCATCAATCATATTGCTCTTGACTTTAATAAAGTGCTCAAATTATTATTATTATTATTATTTTTGAGTTGGAGTCTCACACTTTCACTCAGGCTGGAAGACAGTGGCAAGCTCCTGGCCACTCTAGCCTTGACCTGCTGGGTTCAGGTGATCCTTCCACCTCAGCTTTCCAAGTAGCTGTAACTACAGGCATGTGCCACCAGGCCCAGCTAATTTTTTTATTATTATTATTGTAGAGATAAGGTCTCACCAAGTTGCTCAGGCTGGTCTTGAACCCGTGGACTCAGGCAATCCTCTCATCTCAACCTCCCAAAGTGCTGGGATTATAGGCGTGAGCCCCAGTACCCTGCTACTGTTATTATTTTAAATGGAGGATTTGTCACCATGAGTCTGTCAATCTATGGGATTGGTTTTTTGTTTTTTGTTTTTTTTGTTTTGAGTTGGAGTCTCACTCTCTCGCCCAGACTGGAGTGCAGTCGCCGCTCCCGGCCACCGCAGCCTCGACCTGCTGGGCTCCGGCGATCCTTCCGCCTCAGCCTTCCAAGTAGCCGGAATTACAGGCATGCGCTACCACGCCCGGCTGATTTTTTGATTTATTGTAGAGATGAGGTCTTGCTGCCCAGGCGGGTCTCGAACCCACGGGCTCAGGCAATCCACTCACCTCAGCCTCCCAAAGGCGCGGGATTACAGGCTGAGCCACCGAGCCCGGCTAATCTATGGGATTGTTAATGCCTCCAGGGGAAAGACTGCGTCCTTGCATCCCTGGCATCCAATGCAGTGCCCGGCAGGTAGTAGGCACTCGAGACCAGCTTGCTGAATGACCTAACACCCAGGATGCCATAAGAAGACCACAGTGTGGGGATCATGGTTTCTGACATTGTACCACGGGAGCTGGATTGCCTGCTTTGTCCCTCTTACAACCCTCCTGTCTTTTCAGATCTACATCTTTCTGGTTCCTGAACTTCATATTGGAGCAAGTTATGAAAAGACAGCACAGGCTGAAGGGAAAATAGGGTTGAGGGAAGGATCTTTGTGTTTTAAATTTATATTTCTTTTAAAAAATGTACCTGACTTTTTATTGAAAAGATAATACATATTATTTACATAAATGGTATCATATCTTACCTGTTGTTCATGAACTTGATTTTTAACTTAATGCCTTTTTGAGATTTATTCTGATTGTTTGATAAATGTGGATCAATTTATTTAATTTATGTATTTTAGTTATACTATACAGCATTCTAGTATATGATTTAAACAGTTTACATCGACATGACTTTCCTAATAGACAAATTAGGCTTTGCTAGCTTTTCACAATGATAAGCAATGCTGCAGTGAACACCCTTTCACGTGGCTCCTTGGGCAGGTGTGGGAAGTGGACGATGGGGAAGATGAGCCACTAGGGGCATTTTTGATAGGGTGGGCAGCCAGAAACCTAAACTTCTGTTTGTAAACTCAGCAACATTAGAGCACCTGCCATGTGTGTGGCACTGTCCCTGGAAGAGGGAAAACTGAGGTGAGGAAAGGGAGCATAGGCCTTGCCTATGTTGAAGAGAACACTGACACAGCATAAATGGAAGCTGGCATACATTTCTATCGTCTGCTATCATGTAAGTATGACTGTGGGAGCAAGGAAGAGAATGCTGGCAAAGAAGGAAGAGAACTCTGCTGGGAGACTTCTGGGAAAATCCTAGAAGAAGTGACTGCCCAGGCTAGGACACGAGAGCTTATGGTAAGGATAGGGGAGGAGCAGAGGTGTTGCAGCAGAGACAACAGCACTGATCTTCATGATGCATAAAAATGCAAGATACAGCCGGGCTCTGTGGCTCAGCCAGTAATCCCATGCCTTTGGGAGGCTGAGGTGAGTGGATTGCCTGAGCCCGCGGGTTCGAGACCTCATGTCTACAATAAAAAAAAAAAAATTAGCCGGGCATGGTAGTGTGTGCCTGTAGTTCCAGCTACTTGGAAGGCTGAGGCAGAAGGATCGCCGGAGACCAGCTGGTCGAGGCCGCGGTGGCCGGGAGCAGCCATTGCACTCCAGTCTGGGTGACAGAGTTAGACTCCAACTCAAAAAATAAAAAACAACAACAAAAAAAAAAAATGCAAGACACAACCAGGGAGCTAAGTCTGGGGAATAGAAATTGAATTAAAATAATCTTAGAAATGCTGTGATTTTGTAGCCAGTCTTCTCTGTGAGCTAGACTGCCATTAACAAAAACTCATTGTCAGAGTTGTGTCCATTTGTTCTTAGATCCATCAGTTCTGTGAAAGGATCATATATGGAAAACGACCCCCAAATGCCAAAGTTGCTTAGAGACCACAGAATGAGGCAGACAAATCCAGTTTGTAGGTAAAGGGTGAGGAATTTATGGACAGAAGCGTGATCTTGAGCAGCAGCAAGACAGGTAATTCTTCACACTGTTACTTCTCAGATCCAGGACATACACACCATAGGCAAAGAAGGTACATGCTCTATAGACAGTGAAACGCAACCCTCCAGAAAGGCAAGAATTCGATGTGCATCGTAGCCTGATTTGTGCAATGTCATCAAGGTCACTTTGATCTAAAGGCAGGATTTATAGTGAGTACATGTTTCACTAAGGACAGGAAATAAAGTAGGAGTCAGGAGGTATTCATGGAACTGAATACTTAATCAGAAGTCAACATGGTGGATTAGCGTCCAAGATGGAGTCACTCTTGTCTGCATACTGTCTTATACCCACACTTTTGTTTTTAAAATTTTTTTACTTAGGTGTCATTTGTTACCTTCTCTATTTTATGGAACCCCATTAGGTTCCCATCATTTCTTTTTGGAATAAGATGGGTTAAAAATAGCAGTATTAAGTGCTTAGATAATAAAGAATATGACTTTTACCCTTTGCATTTGTCCTGAATTATATCAGTCTTTACCTTTTTTTTTTTTTGGCAGTCGTTGTCATAGTGTGTAATGTACTAGTAATAAGTGTAATTGATTGCTTTTATTACACCTATCAAATGAGACTCTTAAGGCTCATTACCATTCAGCCTTCTCTGCATTATTCTTGCCTTTTCTGGTGCTCAAGTGAATCTATGAGTAGTTATCTTCATTCACATGAAGTGAGTTTGGTGCAAAATTAAATGCCAAGGATCAAAAATGGATTGTTTCAGAATTGATTTTTCAATAAATGCATTTTTAAAGACTGGAGATAGATTTAGGTTTATGGAGATTCACTTGGGTTTTACCTGAAAACCAAGCGTGGCAGAAATTGTTGCCACCTCCCAGTATCTGCTATCTCCGTTCATCTTTTGGTATTTTAACTCCCTCTGTGGGTTTTAGTAGCACACATGGGTCTTCCTGTAGAGTCCATAGGATTGACTGGTAGTGATATGTACAACTCCTAGGACATGTCTTTCTCCTGCCTTTGGGAACTGGTGGCAGCTGGAACAGACCCTGACACAGAGATGGAATCATGTTTGGAGGATGGCTGAGCTGCTCAAGCAGCTTGGATACTTGAGAGTATGAAGCCGAGCTATACACAGTCCTCAACTGTCTGCCTACTTCTAGTCTGTTATAGAAAGAAATTTAAGTCTTATTTGAGCCACTGAAGTTTCAAGTCTTTTTGTTGATAGCTTAATCTACAGCCTAACTAACATACTTAAAAAAATCTGTGGTTGGATCAAATACATCTTTTTAGACTATAAGTGAATATGGTAGAATGGCAGGTCAGCAGACTTTGTTTTATAGGAATGTCTAGCATGATTTTTCACTACCTCCCACCTTTTGGTGAGATTTACTGTCATTTTTCCACAATCCACACCAAGCCTTATTTTATCACATCTACTGGATTCATACGCTTAATTATCCCTCTGGCTTCTGTGGGCATTTTAGTTTGTTACTCCTGGGAAGAATCCAAACAAACGTTTTTGCAAGTCAAAACTGCTCGTTTATTATCCCTCATGAGGATAAACAGAATTTCTTAGCATTCTGTAGCCTGGATCTGCTAACGTAGGTCAGATCACTTTCTGACATTTGTGGGGGCCTGAGAATGATTGCTAGAAATGCTGTGCAGCTGGGACTATCTTGATATTGAATAACCATGCCAGATCTAGCTTATTCATGATCCTGGGGGAAGCAGATAAGAAAACAAATTTAGTGGGGTTCATGGGGGGAAGAAGATAAAAAGTGTCACAGTCCAGTAAGCCGAAGAGCCTCGGGACTTCTCTTCTCTTGACATGATATTTAATGGGATACTGGTTAATGCAGCCTGAGAACTCAGGTATTTCAGGCCCTTAAACCAGTGTCCAGTAAAAGAAATAAGTCAGTTTTATAACTGAAAAAGAAGTGACATTTTCTTCAAAGTTTCCGTTCACCTTGATTCTTATCACAGTTGTTAGGAACAACTGTGGATGTGAGGAAAAGTTTAGGTAGAGGACTAAAATGAATTAATTAAAATGTCCCTGGACAGAGAGTAGCTGGTAAGCCTGAGAGAGGTCTGATGGTTTTACTGTGGGAAGTGGCATGGTTGGGGGGGCAGAGCTGGAAGTCTCAGATGACTGATGTGGACTTGGTGCTAGAAACTGTGAAGTTTGGAACCAAAAGTCAAAGTGGGTGTGAGTCAGTGTGGAATTTAAAATTACTGAAAGCTGAGTTCAACAAATCAATTGAGCCCTTATGTCTCTGGGGAAATCCAACTAAGAAAGTGACACTGGCATCAGAATGCCAGCACAACACAACAAAGCTGTGTGGATATCCACCTTATAAGGAGGAAGCCAGCCCAGGCTGGAGTGGGTGTGAAATCGGCTGAAGAATAGTGCTCCCAATTTGTTCCTGAATCACCAGGGATGTTTGTTTAACATGCAGATTCTGAGAGCCCCAACCTAAAAAGAGTTAATTAAAATATCCTGGAGTCAAGAGCCAGAAACGGCATTTCTAATGAGTTCTCCAAGTAATTTGAGAGTCATAGCAAAGACTTGAGACAAGCTTGACCAGAGAGCACTAGCCTGCTCTGAGGCTCTAGGTGATTGTCAACATTTGTAGGGATCCTATAAATGTATTGGGAATATAGCAATGAATATGAACCTTACAGCGGGGGAACCAGAATAATAAGTGAAGAATTTCAGTGCAATATGGTAAGAGTTTCTATAGTAGTGATAGGTAGAAGATGCTATGGGGTCCTGACTAGGAATGATGGGGAAAGCTTTGCAGAGCAGGTAACATTAGAGTAGGATGTTAAAAGAGAAAGAGAAAATTTAGGAATAAATAAGATCCATTTCTAGCATTTATTGGGTGGAGGTGGAAGTCACGGAATCTGAGAGGGAGTGGTTGGGACAGTGAGCACAGGGAAGCCAGATCTTGAAAATGGTTTTAAGAGTGATGTGTCGAAGACTGGATGTATCTGTACAGTCTCTGGGAAATGTGGAGGGTAAGCCCCTGGGCCAGTACATGGAGGATTTGTGGGGTCTCTTGTAGCAGAAGTTCTCTGTGGCTATACTAGTTTCTGCCCTGTAAGAAGGATGTGATAGTGGACAGGGCAGACAGGCCCCATTGTCTCAGAGCTATCAGTCTGGGGAAGGAGACAGCAATTAAACAAATACGTAGGATTTGTAAAAGTAGTAAGAGCTGTGAAAAGAATAAAGCAGAGCTTTCTCTTTTTGGAAATACAGTTGGCTATATCATTTGGACAAACCCTCCCACCAAGACAAAATCTTGAAAGTATGGAAGGGCTGACTGGCAAAATAGTGAAACCAAGGAGGAAACGGGAACCCAGAGAGATAAGTAGAGCAACAGAATTTCTAATCCTGGCAATCTAGAACTTGGGAGGCAAATTGGGGTCAAAATTCAAGCCTGCCCAAGTAGAGATGCTGAGAGGAGGCTCCAAGGGGTTCCTTCCTTAGGGTGGGATGGAACCAGACTTTCTGTGGCTGAGATTTCCAGTTCGGCCTCCTGCCTGTCCTCCTGGAGGTTCTGTTTGTGTTCAGGGCTTCCTGCTGGCTATCCAGCCTCCTGCTAGTACAAACGAGAGGGACTCCAAAATATCCAGAATTTACTTATAAAAAATTGTGTATTTATTCTTATACGTTTAAATTTCAGTCACCTTCAAAGTACTCTCCATTTGATGCAATACATGTATCGAGACGCTTTTTTCACTGCTCAAAACAGTTTTTGAACTCCTCAATTTTGATGCTTTGTAGTGTTTTTGCCATTTTTCATTTTTTGTTTTCTTCTTCCACATCACCAAAATATTTCCCTTTGAGGGCTTTTTTCATTTGGGGAGACAAAAAAAGTTTACTTGGGGTGATATTGGTGAATAGGGAGGGTAGGGCATGTGTGTTATGTTGCTATTGGTCAAAAACCACTGAACACTTAGTGCGGTGTTGGCAAGTGTCACCTGTTTGCCTTGAGACGTTTCTTCAGCAAATGGTGACGCAACTTTTTTAACACTTCCAGATTGAAATTTTGGCTATTTGATCTGGAGGAGCGAACTCTGAGTGTACTATGAGGGGCCCACCCTCCAAAAGATAATTCCATTTTTTGAGTCCCCTATTTATTTTCAAGTTGCTCACTTATCAGTGTCCTTGCTTTCAACCAAAGATCCTTAGAAGTATGTTCTATTCTGTATTTTCTCTTTTTATTTTGTAGTCATTTCAAACTTACAGAAAGCTTGCAAGAATAGAACAGAGAACATTTTTTTCCTCCTGAATCATTTGTGAGCTGTAGACCTGATACCATTACTCTGGAATATTTTAGCATATATTTGCTACATTTGAGAACATTCTTCCACATAAACATATTACAACCATCAAAATCAGAAAATTGGAATTGATTCATTACTACCATCTCATCTTCAGACTGATGCTAATTGTACCAATTATCCTAATAACCACCTTTATAGCAAAGAATCCAGCCCAGGATCATGTCTTATAATTACTGTCATGTCTCTTTAATCTCTTTCAGTGTAGGACAGTTTCCTAGTCTTTCCCTGACTATCATGACCAAAGTTGACACTTTGAAAGATTACAGGACAATTTTGAGATTATTAAAATATTTTGTTTCTCATAAAATTTGTATTCATCAGTTTTAGCATCCATTGATGCTCAATTAATTATTACTATGATTATTGTCATATGGCAATTTTTTTTTCTTGAGTCGGAGTCTCTGTTGCCCAAGCTGGAGTGCAGTGGCACAATCATGACTCACCACAGCCTTGACCCCCTGGGCTCAGGCTACTCTTCCACCTCAGCCTCCCGAGTAGCTGGGACGACAGGTGTGTACCACCATGTCAGGCTAATTTTTTGTTTTTGTTTTTTGTAGATAAGAGGTGTTGCTGTGTTGTCCAGGCTGAGCACGAACTCCTGGGCTCAAGCAGTCTTCCCTCCTCAACCTCCGAAACTGCGGGGATTAGTGGCATGAACCACTACGCCTGACCTGATTTTCTGATTCTGTCATTACTTCTACATTTATTTATTAGATGGCATTATGCTGTAAGAAATAGCTTTTTCATTCATTCATTGGATTTCTGTTGTATTCAATAGGGTATAATCTACTGATACCATTTATTTTGATGCTCAAATGATCTTAGATTTGACCAGTGGGATCCCTTCCAAGTTGACTCCTGTGTCCCTTTCATACATACCCATGATTCCTTGAGCTCTTCCTTATTTTTTGACATAATTTGATTTTCCAGACCCTTCTTGTACTTTCTCTGCCCCAGCCCTGAAATCAGACAAATCAGGCATTCCTACAAGTAGCACTGGTTCCTTTTAATGGGCATGGTATTTAGAAACCAAGATCTGAATGCTGGGTCTGCTCATTGCACCAACATGCACATGTACACACACTTGTGCACACGTTCATGCACACACACAAATGTCCTATATTTATTCCAATATCTCGCCATACTGAAATCCATCGGTTCACACTAATACTTCCAATTCCAATCCAAAACCACATTTATAACCACCTTATTTAACAACAGGAAACTTGGTTCCAGTTATCCTAATGTATTTAGTTGTTGGATCAACCATTCCTGTGTGTACTCAGTGTCCTGTGGCCACCACTTTCTCCTGCTGGGCCGCCACTACCCTCTCCCCACTGCATGGACCCCTTACTCCACTCAGGCTCCAGTGATCCTCATCAGGCCACCTCTGGACCCCAACCTGTGGAGCAGACATCTTCATTCCATTTACACTCCAACACCTGTGCTTGGCCATGACGGGATCCTGCCCTCCACACAGATGTCTACCTTGTTTAACTCCCATAATAGCTATTGGACTGAATTATGTAGAAGGGCAGGAAGGAAACCAGGAAAACAGGAAGGTAGGAAGAAAGACAGGAAGCTGACAATGTTCTTTTTAGGTATCATTAGAAAAAGAACAAATTGGAGAAGGGTCATAGAAAAAGTTGGTAAAAGCAGATGGCCAAGAAGGAGTGGATATTAATTTACCGAAGCTGTGGAAGAAGCCAAGGAAGATGGAAGTGGACCTCAGAACGACACGGGGGACATCAGAGGAGAAAGGCGTGAACTTTGTGGAAGGGGCCGGGAGGGGGAGTGCAGTTGATGCTTTGACATTAGGTTATTGTGGATAGAATTCATCTGTGTTGTTGAAGAGGGGGTTGAGAGATGTCTAACAAGTAGGTTGAATAGAGGATATCCAAATTTTTTTCTTATAGAATAGCCAAGTTATTCTGGGCCCTTGGGAACATGGCAATTTCTCAGAAGCAGGATTTAGGAGCTCTGAGTCATAAGACCCATTATTGTGCAAATTTCTACAACAAAGCGAAATGAATTTATAAACATCCTATTGAAGCACCAGGAAAAGTAAGCAAAAAAGTTATTAGCAAGTGAGGAAGGGTACATGGAAATTACTAATTCAGACCTACTTTTATTAATTTAAGGCATGTAAGATGTCATTGGGATGTTTTTGATTTAGTGGATTATCTTTAATACTTTATTTCAGGAAAAGAAAAACATCCATTCAAATGTTCATTGAGTAACTTCCATTTTTATTATTGCTCAATTTGTATTTTCTTAAAAGTTCCTCAAATGTGAGTTCTCCTGCTAAGGGATTTCTCAGGAATTTAACCCCTCTTTGCTGGAGAAAAAATACTCTAATAGCCAAGCGACCAATTTCATCTGTCATAAAGGCCATAACCCACATTCAGATAAGCCTAAACTTTCACACCATGTGATCTTTTTGTGGTTCATGTACAAATCTCTACTTTATTAGGCTTTTCAAGGTTGCCTTGATGTCTCCAGTGAGTCCCTAAGTCTTAAGCTAGTTCCTTAAGGAGTCGGTCCCTAATAGTTCTAAGAAATGTAATCTTTGCAAAGTAGCTGGTTCCAGAAATTCCTGTAATGCAGTAAGATCTTGTGAGAACATCTAATAGAAATGTGATTGGTGAGTAATTGGCTCTTTCACAGAAGTTAACATTTTAAAAGAATTTTATCACTTGCGTTTTAATATGTTTGTTCCTATTTAAATATTTGACATTAAATTTATACATAATGGGATTTCTAAAAGCTTAATTTTGTGCCATTTTATTTTCTGCCTCATAAAAGGAGAGCAATGCTAGTTAAAAGAAGAGGAAGAAGAAGAAGAAGAAGAAGAAGAAGAAGAAGAAGAAGAAGAAGAAAGAAGAAGAAGAAGAAGGAGAAGGAAGAGGAGGAGGAGGAGGAGGAGGAGGAGGAGGAGGAGGAGGAGGAGAAAGGGAAGAAAAGGAATAGTTTAACTACTTAACTATGCCAAGGGACTGGTTAGGAGTCAAGATTATAAATTCCTAATTAGAAACTTTAAAGAATCTCCATTATTTTACTAGTGAAAGAAAATGTAGAAATATATTAGCATTTACAAAGTATCTCTTTTAGCCAATTATGAGTATTTTGTATGTTTTACATGGGTATTAAAAAAATCTTTCTACACATCTCAAAGTGCTTCAGCATCTGTAAATCCAAAATTGTTCTAAAAATAAGGCTTATTTTTAAAAATGGCTCAGAGGACTCTGTAAGAAAAATGTAAACGTGGTGGTCAAAGAAAAATGTCTTATCAACAGATTCAGGAGGAAATTGAGGCAATGATTTAAAAAAATCACCTCATGATCTGCAAGAAGGATACAGAGGTAGAACTGAAGTTGAGAGAAGTGATGCTTCCTTCGTTATGAGCCAACCATATAACAGACCACATTCCCCCACTCATCAAGAAGGATGCCATTTCAGGAAAGGGCCTGAGAAATCATGTGGTCCAACCCTATGTTACGAAACCCGAGGAAACAGAATTCCAGAGAGGCTGAGGAACTCAGTCTGAGGTGAGGAACCTTTAGGACTGAGCTGCTTCCAGAACCAGGTTGAGGCCTCCTGGGTAGCCATCTTTTCTCATACTCCTCTGCTTCCTTATTGAGTCTCTGTAGTTCTTGTTACCCTGACTCTCTCTTGGTTTTGTCTTTTTAGACTTACATAGTATCTTGGCTCCAAAGATATCAAGGCAATAATCCTTACAAATTTGAACTCATCTTGCATATTTTTAAACTAACAGCAGAGGTGAAGAGTGATTGGAGGAGCATGAGAAAGGCATATCCTGGGAAGCAAGTGCACTGGGAGAGAGTGTTTCATTACATGGAAGCTGATATGTGATGGGGGTTGTGCTATTGCAGTCAATTCATACCCTTTCTCTTGATTAGTTGGCTTTTACTTAATAAAACAGTTCTGGCCTTGTGCATTAAATAATAATGATTGTAATCATAAGAGCCAGCAATAAACTTTATGTACATTGCATAGCAATTAAAATGCTTGTATAGCCACATCTTACTTCTTTTTAAATGACTTTCCTTTAAAAAAAACAACAATTGTGCTTGGGGTGAGGGAGGGAGGAATGCAATTTTATTGACAAATGATGCCAGGGAAGATTAAAAGCTGAGTAGGACATAGTATCTCTGAAATCCCTTCTGACCTTTGTGAGGCTACAACCATGTGTACATGCTTTGGATTCTGACTTTCTCTCATTCCCTTCCTTTATATCAGGTTTCTAAAAGTCCAAGAGCTTATCATATTCATGCTGCCTGATAGATACCCGTTCCAGCTATAGCCCCTAATTTTATCAGTTGATACTTGACTTGTTTCCAGTTTTCTTAATCTATAAATATCCCTGCTAGAAACTTCTTTATGCCTCACTTCTGGCCATCTTTTTTTTTTTTTTTTTTTTTGAGTTGTAGTCTCACTCTGTTGCCCAGACTGGAGTGCAGTGGCCGCTCCTGGCCACTGCAGCCTCGACTTGCTGGGCTCTGGCGATCCTTCCGCCTCAGCTTTCCGAGTAGCCGGAATTACAGGCGCACGCTACCACGCCCAGCTAATTTTTTGATTTATTGTAGAGATGAGGTCTCGCCTGCCCAGGCGGGTCTCAAACCCGCGGGCTCAGGCAATCCACTCACCTCAGCCTCCCAAAGGCGAGGGATTACAGGTTGAGCCACCGAGCCTGGCTACTTCTGGCCATCTTTTAGGTTAATTCCTTAGGCTGTAACTCCCCCAAATGAAACTGTAAAATATTGTATATTGCCAGATTGCTCTCCAGATGGAATTCAACAGTAATCGTTGTATTTTTCCATAGCACTCTGAGCATTGGGACTTATTATTTTTATTTATTTTAATAACAATTTAACATCCCCTCCAAGCTTTTAAAATCTGTATTCTTGAATTTTTACTGGGGCAGTGCATTTTTTATAATTTGTAATTTTTAGCATGCATTTCCCTTTTCTAGTTATAGAATAAGGTCTTGCATATTTGTACTAATTATGTACATTGAATGCTAGACTTCAGTCATGTTTATCACAGTTTCCCCATGACACTGCATTTCTACTTATTTAAATAGATTTTTACCATATTTAGTTTTCATTTTTACATTTATACAAATATCCATCTTTTCTCTGATGACGTCAATATTTTCAGTGTGTAGAATGGTTTCTTTTCTCTACAGAGATTCCATAGGCTTTCTCCAGTTTTATTTTCGTTCTTAGTTGAAGTCATTAAACCCAGCAGGAATTTACTTGAGTATATTGTAATATTAGATTCATATTGCTTTTTTTGATACCTATTTATTAAGTCCTTTTGTGCCTAGCTCTGTGTTAGGTATTGGCGATATTAAGAAGAGTGACGTCTTAGGGGCAGTTCCAGCCCTCAAGAATTTTACCATCTACTGGACCATACAGGTGAGCATACTCAACTACACAGCAGTGTCTGTAGTGTTAGGATATTTCTAAGAAGAGTGTATGGAGGAACACTAAGCAGAATTACCTAGCCTAGTCTTGCGGAGTCAGGGAAAGACTCCCTGAGGAAAAGGATGTCTAATCTGAGAAATGAATATCAAGTAAGAGTTGGTCAGGTAACAAGGATTAACAGGGAAAAAGACTGTTCCACGTAGGGGAAGAGCAAACACAGAGCCTGCACCAGGAAGCACATGGTGCTTTCATGGGGAAGTGAAGAAAGAGATCAAGGCTGAGCATGATTGTTGTACTTCAAGTACTTTGTAAAAGACGCAGAAGTAACCATGCACACACCTATAACTGCTGCCTGCTAAAATGAGTAGTTTTTAGCATTGCTACAGTTTGCTACACTAGATCAATAAAGTACTGGGCTCCTGGTACACGTAATCAATCTTGGGCCTTTACTTCTTCTTTCTTCTTTTTTCTTTCTTCTTCTTCTTTCTTTGTCCCAGGTTGGAGTACAGTGATATGATCACAGCTCACCACAGCCTTAACCTCCTGGGCTCAGGCAATCCTTCCGCCTTAGCCTCCCAAGTATCTGAGACTACAGGTGCATGCCACCATACCTGGCAAATTTTGCTTATTTTTCTCTAGAGACAAAGTCTCGCTATGTTGCCTTGGCTAGTCTCTAACTTCTGGGCTTAAGAATGCCTTGTCCCCCCCAAAGTCTGGGATTACAGGTGTGAGTCAACACACCCGGTTGATTTCCACTTCTGATGGAGCAGACTCAAGGAAAGCAGGAAAGGAGTGAATGTTTACAGGCTTGTCTTGACTTTTCAACCCTTTCCCCTGAATAAGCTCCTGAAGATAGAGGATCCTCTTATGGCCCAGGAAGAGCGCCTCCCACCATGTGTCACTGGCCGTTTCCATGCCAGTGAGAAAGTCGGGACCCAAGAGTGGGAGTATAGGGTGGACAGATGACTGGTGCCAATACTTTCTAAGAAGTTCTGAGAAATAGACCTGTTTCTTAATAACCTGATGCTAAAAGTACTTAATTCCATTGGCTTAAGTGAATGAGTCAGAAAGGAACTGGGATATTTGGAATAGAGTTTTTGGCAAATTGTAAATAATTGAACATAGACTATAAGGTTAGGAAAGAGTAACTGTTCTAGGATTTACTTTCTTGCTCCATGGTATGTTCCTGAGATTCAACCATATTGGTGCTTATGGTTGCAGTTTATTCATTTTCATGGACATGTAATAATCCATTATGTGAATATTTCATAATTTATTTATACATGCTCATGTTTAGATTGCTTACTTATAGCTTGTAATTTGTATTTTCCCTTTCACTAAGGCACCTATTGCTAAATGAATATTTCTATTTTTAATATAATCAAATTTACTAGTAGATTTCTTTATAGGTAGCACTTTTGTGTGTCTTATTTCAGAAATCCTTTCTTATGTCAAGTTCATAAAATACTTACTGTATCCACTAAAAGCTTACAATTTTACTCTTAATATTATGCACCGAGTGTACCTGAACTGATTTTTTGAATGGTGTGAGAAAATGATTACATTTCATTTCATTTTCAAATCAGATAGTCATTTCTTTAAGATCCATATATTGAATAATTTCCTACATTCCCACTGATCTGCAGTGCTGCCACTATTATCCATCAATTTTCTGTATATACAATAACCCTATTTTTGGGTGCTCTATTCTATGTCATCAATCAACTTGTCTATCCCTGCACCAATGCCATTATTAATTATTTCTTCTTCTTCTTCTTCTCCTCCTCCTCCTCCTCCTCCTCCTCCTCCTCCCCCTCCTCTTCTCCCTCCCCCTTCCCTTCCTCTTCCTTCTCTTCCTCCTCCTCCAAAAGCAGGAGTTTATTAAGAAGACAGAAAATCTCCTACAGCAGAGGGGGACTCAAAAGATGGTCGCGCTTCTTCTTAAACTATTGCGTCTTCTTAACAAATTTTAACACTTGGTAGGACAAATTTCCTTTATGTTTCCTCTTTGGAAATATCTTGACTATTTTTGGCTCTTTAGTTTTCATTATACATTTTGTGGCTGTCCTCTCCTCGGCATGGCATTGAGTCTACCCTGATTTTATCCCAGTGGACACCTGTACCAATCTGCCTTGAGGCCATGATTTCTGTGGCAGGGAGGAGGTGAGAGCAGGACAGGGCAGTTTTTTTCCCTTTATCTTCTTGGACTCTAGTATGTCCTATGAAAATGAGCTTACAAGTCTTTGGGCTCCTGTCTCCCCAGGATTCCCGTGTTTATTTATTTTCATTATTCCCTGTATTCTAAGTTTTCCTTGGGAAAATTGGGGACCGGCTAATTTTTATCATCTTTACAGGAACTGGAAATCTTTTCTTTTTTTTCTTTTTTTTGAGTTAGAGTCTCACTCCGTCGCTCAGGCTAGAGTGCAGTGGCATACTCATGGCCACCCCAGTGTCAACCTGCTGGGCTCCGGTCAGCCTTCCATCTCAGCCTTCCAAGTCAGAACTACAGGCGTGTGCCACCATGCCTGACTAATTTTTTATTTATTGTAGAGACGAGGTCTCACCAAGTTGCCTGGGCTGGTCTCGAACCCACGGGTTCAAGCAATCCACTCGTCTCAGCCTCCCAAAGTGCTGGAATTACAGGTTGAGCCACCAAGCCTGGCCTGGAAATCTTCAATATTTTTGAATAACTAAACATAGGTTCTATTGATAAACTGTATCGTGTCTATGTCTCCACTTTATTGGTTTGTGTGTGTGTGTGTGTGTGTGTGTGTGTGTGTACTTTGTTCTGGCTTGCTTCTTCATCTCTATTTCACAATTTAAAAATTGAATTTAGTTCTTTCTTAGAAAGAAAAAGATTGTAGGCATTTAGAGCAATACATTTCCTAATATTGGCATCACAGTTTCCTACAAATAACCGTAATGGAATTTGCTTGTATCTTTTTTGTGTTTAATACATTTTGCGCCTGGTGTCGTGGATTTCTTCCAAGATTCAACACTATGTAAGAACTTTCCTTCCTCTTTTTTTTAGTGCAGCTAGACACATTTTAGTGCTTAAAACTTTCCAACTTTATTGCACTATGATCAGAGTATATGGCTTTGACTTTTTGTTTTTATTAAACACACATTACATGCCACAATATGATCCTTTCTGTATATGTGTAAAAGTTCCCTGGATATACTTAAAAATGACTTTAGTTATCATTAAAGTCTCTCCATTTGCTTATTAACATCATTATTTATTGTATTGTTCAGTGCCATACTCCCTTTATTCATTTTTCAAAACCTCCTTCATTTGCTTTATATCATTGACCTTGACCTTGGTTTATGTTCTGTCTAATACTTTCCTTTTCTTTGAATGACTGTGATAGTTTATTTTATATGTCAACTTGACAGGGTTATAGAGTGCCCAGATGTGCATTTTTTTTCCCAGATATGCATTTAACCATGGCTTCTAGGGTGTCTGTGAAGCTGTTTCTGGATGAGATTAGCATTTGAATAGGTAGACTGAATAAAGAAGATAGCCCCCCACAGCGTGGGTGGGTCTCATCCAATCCACTGAGCACCTGCCTAGAACAAGAAGGTGAGAGAAGAGTTTGCTCCCTCAGCCTGACTGCTTGAGTTGGGACATCAGTCTTCTACTGTCCTCAGGCTAGAACTTACACCGTTGGTGATCATGGTTCTCGGGTTCTCACTGTCTCTCCTTGGTCTCCTGCTTGATACCTACATACACACGTATGTATACATATATATGTAGAATTATACATACAAAAAATTGGCTTGGTTTCTCTGGAGAACCCTGACTAATACAATGACTTTATTCTGTTTTCAATTTTCTATTGCTTCTTATAGCCTTCTTTGTAGAAGAATTTATAATTCTTCTTTGTAATAATTTGTTGGCCGGGTGTGGTAATGCACACCTGTAATCCCAGCATTTAGGGGAGGCCAAAGTGGGAGAATCGCTTGAGCCCAGGAGTTCAAGACCAGCCTGGGCAACATACCAAGACTTCCTCTCTTTAAAAACTAAAATAAAACAATTAGCTGGGCTTGGTAATATGTGCCTGAAATTACAGCTACTTAGGAGACTTAGATGGAAGGATCGCCCAAGCTCAAAGGGTTAAGGCTGTGATGAGCTGTGATTGTGCCACTGCACTCTAGGCTGGGTCAGATTCTGATTAAAATAAAAGAGAATTTGTTGCCAAACTGTTTTGGTCATTAGGCTCCTTCTTTCTGAGAGAGGAGCCAGCAAGTGGGTGTGTATTGTGATCATACCTACTTCCTGGTTTGTGATGCTCTTCCCAAGTCTCTTCCTCTCCTCCCTCAAGGAAAACATTGATATTGTTTATCCTCTCTGTGTTTTAAACATTACCCATTTCTTCTTCCTTGTGATTTGTAAGAGTATTAATTTGTCACTAATGTCTAAAACATGGAGTTTTTCTTTGAGGATTAGTCTTGAGTGAAACTCTGCACCAGTCCCTGCATTAATACTAACACCTTATATCTACTTGGAAGGCTGGAGCGGAAGGATTGCTGGAGCCCAGCAGGTTGACGCTGGGGTGGTCGTGAGCGTGCCACTGCACTCCAGCCTGGGTGACAGAGTGAGACGCCAACTCAAAAAAAAAAAAAAGTTAACACTTAGCCTGTCTTTCAAGTCAACAAAATCACCTTCATTTATCAGGCTGTAGTCTCTATGCTTCTGGCCTTTTTGAGTTCATCTGGCTCTTCAGTTATTCACAGTTAGGATCTCTTCTCTCTTCTTGGTCCACAGGTTTATCTTCAAGATTGTTCCTTCTTGGCTGTCTCCAAGTTAAGGGCCCAACTCTTGCCCTAGGAAGTACTTGAAGTTGTGGAAGTTCAGGTGATCTGTGAGAAAAAGAAGCTAGAGGCCGGGTGCGGTGGCTCACACCTGTGATCCCACCACTTTGTAAGGCCGAGGCAGGAGGGTCACTTGAGCCCAGGAGTTCAAGACCATCCTGGGCAACAAAGTGAGACCTCATCTCTACAAAAAATAAAAATAAAAAAATTATCTGGGCATAGTGGCACACGCCTATGGTCCCTGCTACTCAGAAGCTGGTATAGGAGGATTGCATGAGTCTTGGCAGTGAGCCAGCTGCGATCATACCACTGCACTCCAGCCTGGGTAACAGAGCAAGACCTTAACTCGATTAAAATAAAAAGAGAGAGGGAGAGAGATTAGAGAGAGAATAGCAAAGGGCAAAGAAATGCAATATGGTTTACATCCTAGGGGAAATCTTGGCAAATTTACGAGGAAGAAAAGATGTGAAAGGGCAGAAGAGCAATTAAAGGGGGAAGAAGAGGGACCCCACATTATAACTGGGGTACCCCTACAATGCGATGTGACTAACGAACCCTGCTTTTTTCTAGAGTACAAACATTGGAGACCTTCCCTGCATTGCAGTCTCTTCAACAGCTTTCCTAGCATTCTGACTATTTCTTTTCAAGGCATTATCATTTCCCTGTTAGCGTTCAGAGTTCTGGGGGATGCCTGGTATGGCTCAATCCTATCACATTTTTCTTACTGTGAATAAGTAGAGGTTCATCTTGGAGAGTTGTGTCCCAATAACAGAAGCTGCCTGAAGTACCAGCTCTGATAGTGGTTAACGTTCTTGGGATCCTGAAGTCTCAGGCAGGGGAAGCTGTGGAGGCTTGAGCCACTGTGGGTGAGTGTCCCAGCTGGCTCCGAGACACTGGAGGTAGGGGTGTTAGGCTTCCTCAGTGGCTGAGGCTCGGGGTGGATTGAAATTCTTGACTCTTCAGAGGGGAGGCCCCTTCCATCTGGTAACATCATCCTGTAATTAGGGCTCAAACCATACTGCAGGAAGCTGGTCCCTCCTCCTATGCTAGTCCTGGTAGTTGTGCAAATGCTGTCCCAGCAGTTCTTCTGTGCCCGAGAAGAAGTGAATTTCCAGAATCATTCATTCACAGGGAGCACAAGTGCTGAAAAATTGGATCCTGAGTGCTCTCCCACTGGGGAGAGATGCTCCAGGTTGCACATGAAGCCACCTGGCAGGGCCAAAGTGGGAATCAAAGGCCCAGGGCAGCTGTGGTCCTAGTACAACACCCCTTCCACCTACCTGGTCACCCCTACCTCTCCCAAGGTGGATGCTTTCTCCTCCTGCCCCTGTAAGGAGGCCCCCTTTAGAGGCATCCAGGTGATTTATTTCTCTAGTCTGACATGTAGTTAGCAACTTTTCTAACAAAACACAGGTTTCATTCACTCAGGGTGTTCCTCTGACTGGACCTCCACCATCCATCATTGACCCTAAAGGAAGAAACCATTTCAGCAAGAACAGGCACAGAAAAGAGGGTGGTCACCTGGAGAGGGCCCAAGAAAATGAGAATTAAGAAATGAGAAATGTAGTCAACTCCATGTCACTGATGACCTGGGAGAGCACAGTTGCAATAAGTGAGAGGAACAGAAGCTCTGTGTGAGGGTGGACGGAAGGAAACGAGAAAATGGAGACAGTAGGTGTCTCCATAGATTATAGGAATTCGTAGTCAAGGAAAATATGTCAGCTATGGACACTGGGTGGTTGACTCAGCCTGATTTATCTTATCTCTGGTGATAGCCTGTCTAGTGTAAACTCCATGGCATTGCACATAGTTCTAGAGTTGTCCTTTCCCCTTAAAAGTATACTGACTGACCCAAGTCCTGCATATGTTTCAGAAGGGGGTCTCAGCAAATGGCTCAGTATGTTGTACATGGCACAGTGTATGTGAATGGGATGAATAGTGTCCCCTAGAGTTATTCAGTACACAACCTGCACAACCATTCACAGCAACCCTGACTCTAGCACTCTCTGTTTTGAAGCAGAGAAGTATGTGCTACATGGCTTGTTAGATTCTGAATGTATTCCTTTTTGTCTGCCAAGGATGGGGGAATGATACATCTGTCTTCTCTCATTTATGACCAGAGTATAAATATGATTAAAAAATAAATAATGACAAAAAATAAATCTGATAAGCATATCCCTGACAGTAATAGCTGTCTTGAGGAGAACATATGGTGATTGGTGGGGGATGGGATAATAAACACATAAGGAGAAATTCAATAGAAACTCAAGGTCATAAATGCGGTTTTTCTCCCTTGGATAGAAGTACACAGTTACTTTTTTTTTTTCAAGCAATATCCCTTGCTTCACAGGAATGAACAAGGCTGGATACATAAAACATCTTATAAAATCACAACCTGGTAGAAGCATTAAGCAGGCTTGGACTTAACAGCATTAAAGCTACAGGGAAAAATGTAAAAATTGTTCTTAGAAAATTCATCTTGGTATTATTAACATCCTGACATATGTCAAGCACAAATGTTAAGCCAATGAGTGCATATAGAAAATCAGAGAATGAAAAATAGCTTAATCTAACAGTCTTGTTTTACAGAAGAAGATATCAAGTCATAACAAGTTATTTGCCTAAAGTCATACAACTCGCTTGTATCAAAGTTGGAACTGAAAAAGGACATTCAGATCCCTTACTAGGAGTAGCTACCAACAGATATTCATATTATATTTTAATACATTAAAAAATCTTTTAATTAAGGGAGTTTAAATGAATTGATTTGCAAACCAAATCCCTATGTGTCTTACTTCAAGCAAATCTGACATGTAAAATTACAGATTAACACAATCTATAAATTAGAAGATAACTGTTTTCTGTAAGGTGATCATTCTTCCAGTTACCAAAAAAGATATTTTTTGGATTCCTTTAAATAGCAAGCCCTCTCTTTCCCTGCCCCCAGGTCCTTTCATACAAAATGTATTCTGACTCACAGAAGTTTAGTCAACTCACACATTTTAAGACTCTACTATACAAAGCAAGGTTTATCTGTAAGTTGCCATCCAACTTGTACTTTTTTCAAAATCACATTTTCATATGTCCGAAAGAGAAGCACAGTGTTAATAAGGATTTATTAGTTTTCCAGAATATCTGCATTGTTTTAAGGATTAGCACTTAGGAGTTGGCAAGGTACAAGACTCCTACTCATGGTTTTAGCTGGAGGGGGATTCTGAATACGCTTTCCTACATTTGTTTGTTGAACCTCCTGAGTCGGGAGTTTTCCTTAGTGGTGAATGAATGTGTTGAAGAAAAAAAAAAAATATATATATATATATATTATATATTTTATATATATAATATAAAATATATATATATTATATATTTTATATATATAATATAAAATATATATATATATATATTTTTTCTTGTGGTCTTGACCTAAGCTTTAGAGATGCAAATGATATTAGAATAGGTTCCCTAGTTTCAAGTTTCATGTCGGAATTCAGACCTTCTTGAAGGGAGCCCTGTTTGGCCAGATAAAGAGTTTCCCAAGATTGGTGGAAATGGCCTCAAAGATTTTGAATTCCATCAGTAATCAGTGTGTTACCATGAGGAAATTTTGATAAGGATATTCAGGAATTGGGTGAGTGGAGAAGGATTTTATCAGAAATTTAATTCCTGCTGACCTCACAGGGTTGTTGGGAGAATCCAATGAGATAATGGAAGCAAAAGCACTTTGTAAATAGTAAAATGCCACGTAACAAGACTGAAACTTTAGGTCTGCCAGCCATGTAGTGAGTAAGCCTGAACCAATTTAGTGAGGAAATAAGACTACAGCAGGACTATCCTGAATGTGCCCTGACTAATCTCAAAAGGTAAGCAGGGTCAGGCCTGGTTAGCACTTGGATGGGAATAAGGAACTGTAAGAGGACTTGTAGAATCATTAACAATGATAGTGAAAATATTTTAATCTCTTCTGCTTTTGGCCTTTGGAAGAGCATGAAAAGTTCTGCTTATGGTGTGCAGTCCGGTGTCAGAGTCCTGGAGAGGAGGTGGTTGGGGTGTGGGTTCTGGATTGGTGGCTTGCATATGCTCTTCTGGGCATTGGCTAGTCCTGGGAGGGGCAGTCTCTTAAAGTCAGCAAGGGCCCATGTGTCAAAGCATCAAAAATACAGAAAATAATCCCAGCATGGTGACTCATGCTTGTAATCCCAGCACTTTGGGAGGCTGAGGCAAGAGGCTTGCCTTAAGTCCAGGCAAGAGGCTTGCCTTAAGTCCAGCTAGGGCAACATAGTGAGACTCTATCTCTATAAAAAAAAAGTCAAAAAAATTAGCCAAACATGGTGGCATGAGCCTGTAGTCCCAGCTACTTGGGAGGCTGACACGGGGAAAATTGATTGAATCCAGAAGGTTGAGGCTGTGGTGAGCCATGATCAGGTCACTGCACTCCAGCCTGGGCAAAACAGTGAGATTCCCACATAAAAAAAAAATACAGAAAATAAAAAGACATGTTTAATACAACAAAAGAATACTTTAAATGACTATTTCTACTGCATAGAGGGATGGCCTCTCAACACAGCCTCCCGGTATATACCAAAGAACATGTGCGGTCCCCCTCGAATGACCCTTTCTTGGGATGGTTTGGAGGCCTAGAAGGACGTGGGACAAGTGCACAGGGAGGAGGCAGGGGGTGAACACTGAATCCTGGCCCAGGAAGCTGTGGAAAGTCTGAAATGGACTTCTTTAATAGGACTCTTGATCTGGTTATTAGCGAATGCAATAACCTCAGATTGCTACGAAACACTTTCTACGAGGCCAGATTGAAAGAGCATCGCGATCCGGACCTTTTACTTGATGCGGTACTCAGCAGGTACAGTAATAATGGCCTGTGTTTCTAGAAAGACCTTTCTCCTGCTTCTTTTAAGTCCCATTGAGGAAAGGTGGATCATTCCATGTTCTTTTCCCCTTTAGGCTATTTTTAAAGAGAAAAACCAGGCCTTCTCTGCTCAGAATGACTTAGCCATATTTGTAAATATATAACATCAACTCATGCAAGATGACCCCATCATGTCCAGAAGAAAAGCAGCAGTCTTTATTTCCTGTCACTGTTCTGGGACCTTGAATTTGCCATTTAAACATATGTCTTAAAATATTGTCACCCATAAGCGGGCCCTCCTCCCTGCTGATGGTGGTGGGGGATGGTCAGGGAAACTTGAATTTGCCATTTAAAGATACTAGGGTTTTTTGTACGTTTGTTTAAATGTCTCCTTTGAGTAAATGAACTATGCCAGTCTTGTGGACTTCCTTTACCTGGCTTTTCTCAACCAACGTGGTATCTGAATGTGGGAGGAAGCTTTAGGGGAAGGAAACTGGTCTCCCAGGTGCTGGTCTCTGTGTGGTCCTCTGGGTTTCTTTTCTTCTGTGAGGATGTCCTTTGTTTTCTTGGTCACTGAGTGTCCTGCTGGTGTCAAAGTCCACCCCGGAGTAATAAGCTCCTGGTTTTTCTGTTGACACGTAAGGGGAAGACAGTTTCCTAACCCATCTCTCTTCTGCTCTCCTCTGAGCTGCCATTTTTTCCAGTAGCAGGACTTTCCTGTCTGTGGTCACTCCCCTATCCCACTCCCAGCAGCACAATGGGCTTCCCCTGAGTTAGGAATCTCTGTCTCCAGTTTCCCTGTCACATTAGACCTTATAGCTTAGTCTTAATGGTTGCTGGGACCACAGAAAGAACCCAGTTTCCTGATGAGAAAACATATGTCTTAAAATATTGTCACCCATAAGTGGGCCCTAGACGTTGGGCATGCAAGCACAAAGGTGGGAACAATTTATATTGGGCCCTACTAGTGGGAGGAGGAAGGGAGGGGGTACAAGGGACACACAACCACCCCCTGGGTACCATGTCCACTATCAGGGGGAGAGGGAGCTCACTAGAAGCCCAAACCTCACCTGCACGCAATTTACTTATGTAGCAAACCCTTAAATGTATCCTACAACTCTAAAATAAAAATAAAAACCAATAAAATAAAATATTGTCATGAATACACAGGCATTTGTGATGACTGGAATTACTGGAAAAAAAGACCAGCTTACACTGAGAAAAGGTGATCACTAGTGACGGTTTTCATGCCATCTCTTTCTTTCATATCTGAGAATGGAACTTGCCAGATGACTTGCCTTGAGGATCTTGTGCAGTGGTTCTCACGCTTGATGCTGAGGAGATTCAAGAATATTGGTGTCCATGCCCAAGTCTCACTTACAACCAATTTTAAATCAGAATCTTTGGGCCTGGGACCTGGGCTTTAGCAGTGTTTTAAAGCTCCCTGGTGATTCTAACATGTAGCCAGGGTTGAAAATGACTCCCTGATATCTCAAACCAGCAGCATCCAGTTTACCTGGGCACTTTGTCAGACATGCAGAATTTCCAACCCAGACCCAGAATCAGCATTTCAATCAGATTCCGAGGTGATTATGAGAAGTGCTGATAGCTTGGGGACCATTCCTGGAGAAGTCAGGACTCAGTGTTAACTGGAGGACCTGCAAGGCTCTACATTGGACAGACCAAGCCCTGGCCTGTGTCTCTCTACCTCTTAATTCAACATTGTTTCGTAGTGAAATTAAGTTAAAATGCAGGTTGAGTGCAGTCTTGATGATGAAGACAGCCAACCCAAAGCACTAAAAGGGCAAGAGAGAGTACTCCAGGCCTGTGAGCTTGGCTTCAGTGGCTGTGGTCACCTGTGAGATAAACACAGGCTTCTGAGCCCTTTTTAATCCTTTTAAATTAAGGTTTGGTTGGCCTTTTGCTTATTCCAGCCCCAGGGCCAGCTCCTTCTAAACCGCCTCTCTCTCGCTTTTCTGGAGCAACCCAGTCAAAGAAGTGGGATTTGTTCAAACCATGGGTGTAGGGTAGGGGAAAGTACACGACTTGGGCCCAAGTTCCACCTTCCCCATGTGACTTTGGGCAATTACATGTCTTACTAACTTCCTATTTCTAGTCAGTGCTCTGGGAATAACGTTGTATCCCTTATGGGTATTGAATGACAACTAAGTCTGAGACAGAAATTAGCAAGGGCTGTTTTTTCATAAACTTGTGAAACTTCACAAACAGGGCATCCACCCATCTGCTTTCCTTTCATTTCAGCAGGAAGTCAAGGTTGTTAGAAAGGCCAGTAAGTTTTAAAGAGTAAGGAGGAGGAGACACGAAGCAGTGTCTGATTGGCAAGGATTCTACTGTGATGGGATTTTTGAAAGCAGGGGAGTCTTTCTAGTTAGTCTTCAGGAACGTTTGACAGGCTGCAAGGGGACAAGCTAGCAAGTTGGGGACATTTCAAAAGAGGAAGGATTGTTCCGTATTAGGTGGAGGGTTTTCTGTGGCTGTCCATGTCCTAGAACGAATGGAGGTTGATAGGGTATTCTTTCAGGGTAACTGCTTTGGCAGGTTTTTCTCTCACAAAATTGCAGGGAGGAAATCATTTGCATCTCACACTTGGACATTGTTGATGTGTGTAGCAACAGTAGAAAAGTTTGTCTTTCCAGGTGCAATATCCTAGGGACAGCTGGGATCTACCCTGTTGTTTCACATTTACAAATCTACTCTCTTTCTTCTTACTGAGAGCCCAGAGGCTAATTAACTCTGGGATTTAAGGTCATATGTATGACCTTGAAGGTTCCATTTCCTGCCCACGGTTGGGAAAAGTTTACAATGGTTTCTATCAAGCAGATTTCCCTTCAAGTAAAAACAAAGAAGTACAAGGTGAAACTCACTTAATGACAGCAAAGTAGCGCCTTTTAAAATCTGGGGCATTCAATCACCATCGTTTTGGGTGACCTCTGTTAAATTGAATGTCATCCAAGTCACATAAATTATCCCCAGAGATGGATGAGCCTCTCTAACCATCCCCAAGTTATGAAAGCAGTGAATTGCCTTTTGATGGAAATTGTGTGGTATTGGCTGTCTTCAAGTCATTCACGTAATCGACATTGCTAACTAAGAATTGAGAATTTAGGCTCCGCAAATCTGAAAAACTCTAAAATGGAATTTTGCAGCATGTGGAATACTACATGCTTTCATGTTTTCCGATCCTCTGTACTTCCTGTGTGTCATGTGAAAGGGCTTTATATGTAGAATGACCCCCAAATGCTGATGCTGCCAAGAAACCAAAAAAAAAGAAGAAGGCAGACAAACCCAATGCGTTGGTATTGAATCACGTATCGTGGGGCCTTATAGACAGAAGCGTGGTCTTGGGTGGCCACGAGACAAGCAGATCTCCATACTGTCAGATCCAGGGCTTATATACTACAGGGAAAGGACGTACACGCTCCAGCAAGACAATGAAAGGCAGCCCTCCAGAACAGGGAGAACACTCTGCCTATGATGTATGTGATGACATTGAGATTGCTTTGTTCTTACACTAGGGATAGTCAATAAAGTAGAAACCAGGAGACATTCATAAGACTGAGGCTAATCAGAAGTCAACATGGTGGATTAGCATCCAAGATGGAGTCACTTGTGTCTCCACATCATGCCTTCCAGGAAAACTAGGCTTTTACAGAGTGACACTTCTCTTTGCTAATCTCAACTTTAAGACAAAACAATCTTTGAAATGTTTTTATTTAAGGATGCTGATGTTGACACTGAGGAAATCTTCTCAAGCCATTTACTCCCCCTCAGCTCCCACCCTGGGCTCCAGTGTCTCTCCTTCACCCTTGGGCCATCACTCCTTCCCCTGCTACCACCTTGAAGCTGGTTGCTAGTGCAGGAAGTTATGATCAGTTGGAAGGAAAAGGATTTCTGAAAGTGGAAAGAGGGAAATCCTGTCCTTCCAAGTAATGAGAGCCTTTGCAAAATTTTCATATGCCTAGGGCAAGAATAAGCAATTTAAGTTTGTACTTTTGGGGAGGAAAAAATGGATCACTGGATGAGGACAGGGAAGGAACACATGGGAACCCAGCCTGAGAAAAAGGCTGCCTTAAAGTAAATAACTGTCCCCAAAACACAAGTTTTTTTGTCCATAAGAAACACTTAATAAAACCAACATAAAGTCACAAAACATAATTCAAGCCTCTACGCAGTCTCCAGAGGAAGAATATTCTTTTCTAAAAAATATTATTTTATTTTAAAGAGTGGGGTACAAATCAGGATTAGGTATACAAGTAGTCATCATACAGGTAAAGTTTGGGCCTCCCTTTAATCCCCACTTCACCTGGTTTGAGATCAGGTACCCTTATTAATGTTATGTGTTGGCCCCCTTTCCCCCAGTAGTTTCCAGCTACTACCAATCCCTTTCTTAAAGTATTATGGCAAATGTTCAGCGTCCGCTTATGAGTGAGAACATGTGGTACTCAGTTCTTTGTTTCTATGATAAGTCACTGAGTATTATAGACTCTAAATCCATCCAAGTTGCTGTGAAGTCCATACTTTTGTTCTTTATGGCTGCATAATATTCCATTGTGCATATGTACCAACTTTTTTTTATCTAGTCCAGTCCAGTTTTGATGGGCAGCATGGTTGATTCCATGTATTTGTTATTGTAAATAGTGCTGCAATAAACATGCATGTGCAGTATCTTTTTTGTAGAGTAATTTAATTTCCTCCATGTATATTCCAAGAAGGGGGATTGCTGGGTCATATGGAGGGTCAATTTCTAGTTCTTTTAGGAATTGCCACATCGTTTTCCATAGAGGTTGAACTAGTTTGAATTCCTACCAACAATGTGTTCCCTTTTCTCCACATCTTCGCTAGCATCTATTGTTTTTTTGTTTTATTAACGATGGCCATTCTTACTGGAGTGGTATCTCAATGTAGTTTTGATTTGCATTTCTCTGATTATTAGTGAGGCTGAGCATATTTTTATGTGTCTGTTGGCTGCTCATATGTCTTCTTTTGAAAAGTGTCTATTCATGTCTTTTGTCCACTTTTTAGTAGGGCTGTTTGTCTTTTTCCTTTTGGCACATTTGAGTTCCTTATAGATCCTGGATCTTAGGTCTTTGTCAGATATGCAGTTGGCACATATGTTTTCCCATTCTGTGGGCTGTCTCCCTGCTCTCTTGATGGTTTCTTTTGCTTTGCAGAAGCTTTTCAGTTTGATGAGGTCCCACTTGTCTATCTTATCTCTTATGGCATGGGATTTGGGGGTTTTGATCAGGAATTGGTTGCTTATTTCGATTTCCGTAAGGGTGTCTCCTGCATGTTCTAAGATAGGAAGAATATTCTTAATGCAGCGAATCATCTTAAAGTCCTCTCTCCTTCCCTTCGTCCCTCCTCCACTCCCCTCAACTTTTTCTCAGTTGATTCTATGAAGAATGCAGCTAGCTAATCCCTGAAACCCTCTTTTCTATTCCCCTGACTCTTCAGCCCTAACTTTCTAAATCCTTCATGGCTCTTCTATCCATATTGCCCAGCATTTTTAGATCTGATCTTAGTTTTTCTTCTTCAATTAAAATTTTTTTCTTTATCTTTTTGATGTAAATATTTTACACATCTTCCTCCTCTTCTCATGACCCCAATGTGTGCAATAAAGGGGAGGAGGTTGGGGGATGGAGAGAGAAGATAATGCCCTCTCACCAGCATTTGCCTTTATGTAATTGAGGGTAGAGGCTGTGGATTTTCAGACATTCCTAATTTTTGTCCCTGTCTCATCATGTTGAGAGGAAGATGAACAAATTAATCTTGGAGGAACCATGGGGCCAAAAGGACGAAGGGGAAAGGGTAAGAACAAAAGGGTAAAAGCAGGGGAGACAGGCTGTCCTTTCTCCTGGGTTGATTTTTGGGGATCAGGAGAATCGTGGGGTGCTTCTGAAGGCTGGTGAGCCTGGTGGTTGTGAGGAGGGCTCCTCCTTCACCAAGCACACACCTGATCATCAGAAAGCAAGGGCATTACTTTCCTGGTGACCAAGGCTCTTAAAGCAAGAGCTCTGACACACAAATAGGAAAGAGGGCAGGAGGGACAGAGGAACTCGAAGTTTAGGGCTGGGAAAGACTGCCTACTTGGGATAAAGTGGAGAGGGCTTGGAAAAGAATGAAAGAAGGCATCAAACCGCATACTGGTGAGGTCAGGAAGGACTATGCACCCATAATTCACTCCTCTGTAGCCAGGCTGTGCTCAGAGATGCTTCCTGTCTGCCCCAGCTCATCCAAGGACCATATATAGCTGTTGCTCCCAGGGTAGTGTCCTCCCATTTCTCATGGTTTAGATTAATATCTTGGGGCTTTAGAAGGTGGAGAGGGTGAAAGGGCATGTGTCATTTTAAGTGTGAATCTGCAGCAGTGCTTGAGAATCCTTCCTTTCTTCTACAATCACTAATTGTCTGTGATGTGTCAGGCATTGTGCTGGTCTCTGCCACATCACAGATGGAAAAACTGAGCTTCTAATGCCCAGTTACTGACCTGAAGTCACCAGTCAGCCAGAAGCAGGGCAGAATCCAGATGCCAGCTCTCCAATCCCAGGGCGGGATGTCCCAAGGTCTTCCTCCACCTTATGCACCCACTTTTTAAAAATTCTAGTCGTTCGCATATTTACACTCCTCTGTGAACTCAAAGAATCCCAGCCTAGAGTGGAGTGATTTATCATTGAGAGCCTAGTAACTTTCCATTCCTAAGCCCAGTGGACCTTCCCTAGATGTGAGCTATTGAAAATTTCTTCTTTAATTAAAAAGTTTTCTCTAGAATGAGCATAGCCCTGGGGGCATTTCTCTTACCACTAGTCACTGGACACATTCAGGAAAAGCATCAGTGTTTCTTATAAGTTGTTGCATTTAACTTCTGTTTCTGTACATAGTGCCAGTCTGGGCTGTGCTCTGGAACATCCATGCATGCCAGAGGCTGCAAACTCTAAGCTGGGCAATATGCCACGTATTTCAAACACCGGTGGAGTGTACCCAGCAGGTAATGGAATTCTTTGATACAGAGGCAGGAAATAGTCCAGCACAACTGTGGGAAAACTGCAGTGATAATTTCACATTCAGTTGTCCTAAAATTCCTTCTGTTATAGCATGTCAGGGAAGCTTTTGCCTGTGCAGTGATGCCTCTCAGTTAATTCAAAAATTATGTCCATGAAATTGTTAAGCCTTTCAATAATACATTATTATAAAGGGTTTTTATTTTATTTCTTCTTTTGGAGGGAAAAGCAAACAAAACAAGGCCAGGACAAAAAGAGAGAAAGTATAACCAAGACATTTATAGAAAAAAGGGAAAAGATGTTGTTTGGGATTTAAATGCAGTTCACATGAAAAACGGATCTTCGGAAGTGAGTCTGAATTAAGTCGTCTGACCTTACTGGATGGCTGGAGCACAGGCAGGGTGTGTGTGTGTGGGAGGAGGCTGAGTTCCTATCCCATCTGGAGGAGACTCTGTGAACATGGGACTGTGAACCAAGCCTTGCTTTCTCTGCGACTCACAGATGTAAAACCTTGAGACCCAGTCACATGCTCTACCCTGTGACGGTCCTCCCCACACATGCAGGGCATTGGTCAGAGAGGAGGACAAAGCCATGAGATAAGGTCTTGAGTATCCGCTGTCACAAGGTTAAGGAGACCCAGGCACTGTAGGAAGGAGATCTGGGAATCCTTCTCCCCAGTATAGATCCCTGCCAGCGAATTTTTCTAACAGTACCAGGCAGTTGAGGGGAACTTCCCTCCTTCATTCATTCATTCTTCCACCAACAAATGCTTATCATGTCTTCAATGTTTCAGATGGGGTATGTAAAGTCCCAGACTTAATTATCTAACATGATAAGCTTGTATTTTTTCCAGAAGAGAGACAGTCATGCAGGTGGGACCAGAAGCAGCATATCTTGGTGGAGCATCCTCTGGACCCAGCGTTGGTAATAGGACACCCTGCTTGCAAGGACTTACGTGGTCTGCTAGGGTCTGGACTGATCTGGAAACTTCTATTCTTGCCGTGTCTCTGCCCTGGTGACTTTACTGAGAATAACTCACAATAGCAATCTGTTTGTTTTCGTGTAAGGGACTATTCCAAATGTGAGTCCTCCTGATTCTTGTGTAAACTCAGTGTCAGCAAGGCTCCCTCCTCCTTTGAGAGGAGAAAGCAGAGTCGGTGCCCAGAAGTTGGACCCACTCAGTACCTGTGCCTCGCAAGACCCTGCTATGAATCAGCGACTGGCTTCTACGGGGACTCTGTGATGAGTCAGACACTCAGGGTCTGTGCCCTGGAGGAGCTTACAGTCAAAAAGTAAAATGTGTCCCTTTCTCAAATGCACTACGGCCAGGGCCAAGAGGTGACAAGGGGAGATCTCTTCCACAGTAGAGTCCTTGGGGCTCTGAGCCACACTACCAGACTGGCTTCAATATCATTCTGCTACTTACTAGCATGTCAGCTTGGGTTCTGTGCCTTGGTTTCCTCATCTGTAAAGTGGGCTTAACAATAGTACCTACCTCAAAATGTGGTCCTGGGGATTTAATATCCAAGAATGAAAAGTATGTAAACAGTGTCTGGTGAGAGTTAAAATTTGCTTGTTGGTATTATTACTCATATCTGCTTGTGATACAGGTTAACTCCCACTACTATGGAATCTGTGTTCAGTGCTAAATGCAACAGTGTGTGACTTTCTCTTTTCTGGAATTGGTTTTGTAAAGAGAGTGTTACTGAATAGCAACACATTTCTAAACCTTTAGAAATAGCACCAAGTAATAGCACACACCAGCCAAACTTCCCTGGGCTGCTCAAATTATCGTGGGCAGGTGGGCCCCATGTCCACCTGACTCAACAGGTGGGCCCCTGTGGTGTGTCACATTGCCCGGGGACTTAACAAGCACCATCCCTGGTTCTTCTGGATGCCACCGTAACTCTGTCTGAAGCTTGGTGCTTCCTTTCCTGGGTCATTGAAAAATATGTTGTTCATACCTCCTAGATTTCTAATAAAAAGAAAAGGGCTAATTAACTGTAACATTACTGGAAGTTCAGCACCTGCTGTGTATGATGGCATCTTTACTTCCCCTCCACGCCCACCTCTGAGTCTCTCCTCTGCAACTCTATGGCTTTTCTTTATTTTCAGCCTTCTTGGTCTCTGAGCACCTGTCTTTCCAAGTTGTTGTTAGCCACACCACCACCCTTTAGTAGGGTGAGTTTCTGGTATTTAAAGTATGTGACTTCAAGAGATGTGGATGGGTACTCAGAGCATTTACAACTGTGTATACAAGTATGTTTAAGAGGATGGGAAAAGCAACACGATAGCCAGCTGTTAAAGTGTTGGTAGCTTGAAATCAGCCATGGTGAGAGTCATGGAACATTATGGAACCTGGCAAATGCAGAGCCCCTCCCCCTATTTTCTGGCATCTTTGGCATGCTTTAAAAATAAGAACTTGGAGCTGGAAGCAAACCAGAGGTATGCTTTCTCGGCTGTCTTTTTGAAAGGTTGTGCTCCCTGCCATAGAATCCAAGCTTTTCCACTTTTTAAAACAACAACAAAAGGCCTCTAGAAAGAAAGATGGAAACACAACAAAAATTTTTTTTTTCTGAGACAAATACTTATCTTTGTTGCCCTACTAAACTAGCTTCCCAGGAAACTGCAGCCAGATAAATGAGAACAATGGAGGAATGAGGTCTCAAAGGAGCCATGAAAGAGGAGATATTCATTAAAGAAACCAGTGTGGGGTAGCTAAGTGCCGCCATAATTAAGCAACTCTACCTAGAGACATTTAACGGCCCCAGAGCGTTGTTGGTGATTCCCACCCAGAGGGCCGGGGCAGTCTGAAGGTCTTCTGCTCTGAGTCAGAGATCTGTGTTTCTCTATTTCTCTGACCAAGGAGTGTTTCTGCCTCCTTACATTTCCCTTTTTATGGTGTCTCTGGGAGAGGTTGAGCCGGGAGCTGTTTCATTTAGTAGTTAGCTTCTCACTGCTGATCCCTGGATCATTCTGCAGGCAGGGGACATGGTGCAAAACGGCCAACTGGATGTCAGACCCAGGATTGGGGGCGCAGGTGAACTGCGTGGGACATTAGTCTCTACTCAAAGGCAGCTGCTTGCTCGTGCTATGCCAAATGGTGCTCCAGGCAGGAGAGATGCTGGCCTGAGTGGGCCACTGCAGAGCTCAGGCCCACGGATTCTGTCCTGGAAAGGTTGATGTCAGCTACACATTAGCATCATCTGCGGCAGTTTTTAACCTTCCAGTGGTTAAACACTAAAGATGCAGTTTAGACCCATCACATCACCATCTCTGAAGGAGGTGCCCAGGCATAAGGGGGTTTGAGATTTCCCCAGGTGAGTCTATCATGCAGCCAAGGTTGAGGATCACTGCATCGCAGAGTGAGGACAAATGTTCAGATGTTCTCATTTTGGGTGGCATGGTCCCTCTGGGGACATTTGGGAACATGAGAATGTGTTTGGGGTTATTATAGCAACTGGGGCTCCAGCTGGCATTTAGAGTGAGTGAGCTGGGGTATTAACAACCTCTGTATTTTGTGGGACAGTTCTTCACAATGATAAATGCCAAATCTCTGAGGCAGAAGTGTGTGTGTGTGTGTGTGTGTGTGTGTGTGTGTTGTATGTTTTGAATGTGAGAGATACTGGATACATGTGGTCCCAACCAACCTCTGTGGAGGAGGAGAAGCAGCTTGGTCAGCTTCAGTTACAGATACTGGTAATGCAGAAATAAGATATAGAGTCTTTTTCCGGAAAATCAATAACCTGATTGCAGAGTGATTTGTCTACAGTGAGAACACACTGGGGTGTGTGTGCATGTGTGTGCATGTGTGTGTGTGTGTGTGTGTGTGTGTGTGTGCGCGCGTGTGTGCGTGCTTAAGGCAAACTGTAAAATTCTTTACTATTTTCTCCCATTTCTTTTTAGAAGAATCTTCCTGAATATTAATGCGAATCATGGCCGTGGGCTGTGTGGGAGAGGAGAGGGGAAGAGATATTTGTGCAAATGGCTCTGGCCAGAACTGACAAAGAAGGCAACAACTTTGCACCTTCTTACTCTGGCAGATTCCACATGATCCACTTAGTGCCCCAAACAAAACAGGTAAAATGAACCAGTCATGCCCATGCTGATGATGTGGTCTGCTATCACAGGCAGGGAGTCAGCTATGAACTATAAAGGAGTTTTGTCCAAATTTAAGCCACCACCTGCCCTGCCCACATGGATGTGCTTGTATTTCGGTGGTATTTCCAGTATCTCTTGGTGCAAATCTCATCTCGTCCATTGTGTCAGACACACCTCACTGTGGCTTGCTGCAGGTTTTTACCATGGCTGGTGCTGGGGAGATGGTAGCAAAAGAAATGGAGAGCTGAGCTGAACCAAGGACTGAAGTTTCTCCTTGGGCATGTTTTCAGGCTCCACGTCATGGTCTGTAGTCATAGTCCTACATTCAGAGGTCTCTTCGGAAGAAACTGATCTTAAATCACCATTAGCCATTAAAAAAAAAAGTGTTTCTGAAATGCTTTCCTTATTGCATTTACATCCCAAAAGAAATACCTTTACTGGACTGTTCTCACTTACGAATCAGGCTGAAAGATCTTTTCTGTGCTTGTGAAGGTCCTGCGTCTTTGGGACATGTTTTTCTAATTTGCACTGCACAGTTGTAGTGCATGTTTTCACTTCAAACTTGTAGTGTAATCTTGTAATTCATGCTTTTTAAGTTTGCACTGAAAGACGTTGTGTGGTTGTATGCTACAATGCTTTCTCTTTTTACGGTTGTCTCCAGTAATGAATACAATGACAGTATGGTTTTATAAAGGGAAAAAAAAAAAGTGTTTGTGATCCCTTCTGCCCGAAGTCACAGAATGCAAGGTCACTAGGTGTGGAAATCTGGTGACTTGTGAAGGAAGGACCCTAGAAGAGTTCTCAATTCCAACTGCATTTGACTCAGCTAAGAGAGCTTTAAAAAAAACAGAAAAGGTCAGGGCTAGGTTTGTACCCTCGACCATTTGAATCAGTATTTTTTCCAGGGGCCTGAGTATTACTAAGCCCTTCAGGCATGGAAGATACAATCTAGGGTGCCCCTGATGAATCACACCTCTAGTGGTTGTGAAACTTGTGACCTGCTTCTAACCAATAGAATATGGCAAATGTTGTAGGATATCATTCTTATAATTATGTTACCTTATATGACAAAAGTCAAGAGAGTTTTCAGCCATAACTAAGGTCCCTAATCAGTTGACTGTGAGTGAATAAAAAAGGAGATAATCCTGGGTGAGCCTGACCTAATCAGGCAATCCCTTTACAAGAAGATCTAGACCTTCCAGGAGGTCAGAGATTTCAGTCAGCAGAGATTCTCTCTTATTGCTGGCTTTTAAGAAGTAAGCTGCTGCGAATTCAACAGTTACAAGGAAAGGAATACTTCCAGCCACCTGAGAGAACTTGGAAGCAAATCCTCTCTTAGACAAGCCTCCGTATGACAGTGTTCTGGCCAGCATCTTATTTCAGTCCTATGAGATCCTGAGTAGAGAACTCATGTAAGCCATGCCTAGATTTCTCACCTACAGAATGGTGAGATCATCAATGAACATGTTGATTAGGTTTCTCATAATTTGTTACAAAGCATAGAAGACTAATATACAAGGTGATTCTAATGTCCAACCAGTAAGAAATATCCTCGTTACATGATTTCTAGGCTTGTGCAGCTTGGGAGTGCTTCGGTTAATAATGAGGTTTTACTCTGTTAAACATGATTAGCCAGAATTCATAAATAAAGCAAAAAGATGACTGCATGTCTTTTTAATGTCATTGTTAACAGGCTCATCAAAGGTTTAATTATCTAGGGAAATAAGCTGGTGCTTGACTTAACTATTTGATTATATTCCAGATTCTGTGTTAACTTGTAGACTTTTGTCCAACAGAGATATAAATGATAACTGTTTGGTAGACAAGATTATCCCAAAGGTTATGATTTATTGTGCTGTAGTATATTTACCAGTTCTCTAACTAACCTAGCAATTTTATTCTGACATTTCCTTATTTAATTATATATAAATACTCTGCTCCTCAAATGCTCTTTGAATCAACCTTACCAATAATGGTTCCCCCATGAATTAAATACAATCTTTGACACATGTCCATCTTATATTTCTGTGAGTTGTTTTCAATTTTCTGAAAATGAAACTTTGGTGATTTTGACAAGCTGATTTTCAGATTATAATATTTTTATATACACTATCTTATTTAATAACACAATGGCATGCATAGGTACAAGTGTATATCCATTTTACAGATTAACATACTGAGTCTCAGAGAATGTAAGTGACTTTGATCAAGACCACAAATCTAATAAGCAGTCCTGCCTTGGTATCAACTCAGATTCTTTGCTTCCAAGTCTGGTATGTTCTTTTCCAATACCAAATTGCTCTTCTGCCTTATATAAACTTTAAAAAGGATGTAAAAGTGTTATTTTATGTGTAGTCCTTCCAACAGCCCTTTGAGGTAGGCACTATCTATCTCCATTTTAAAATTAGGAAACTGAACACAAAGAATTTATATAACTTGCCTCAGATCACACAGTAGCAGAGTCAGGATTCAAACCAGGCATCTTGGCTTTAGCACTCATCTCTTAATCCTTAAGCAATGGCTCTTGAAGAGGATTTTTGGTGAGGCAGTGGCTTACTGGATTAGAGTCTCCACTCCCATCTGAAACACCAGGTCTAGTGGTTCTAGAAGGTTGGAACTGCTCTGCTGTGAGGTCACTCGTGCTAAGCAGATTGATCAGTCCTCCAGCCCAGGATCACAGAGAGACCATCAGTTTCTTTTGCACAGGTCTTGTGGTTCCCTCTGTCTTCTATGATGGATATCTTAGATGTTTGCAGGTGGTCAAAGGTAGGTAACTGCAGTCACCCACAAGTGTGGTTAATAAGCTATACCATGCAGGGGCTAGCCGAAACCCAGCTGTCCACTTTGATCTTTTGATTGTGATGGAAAGAAAAACTACTATTTGTACTAAGGGAAAGACATTTATATTAATTTACAGAGGGCAGTGAGCTCACTCAAGCAAACAAAACCATAGTTAAATTGCAAGATTTTCAAGACAAGAGGGAAGATTTAGGTAAATGTCTGCATCTCAAACTTCTCGTTTTTCTGGATCATCCATACTTTTGTCTCACCTAGATTCAAATTCTCCTTCCTAACGGAACCTGCTCTTTATATACCTGTTGTGTGGGTAGACTCATGTTTTGTTTTGTTTTTTTTGAGTTGGAGTCTCACTCTGTTGCCCAGACTGGAGTGCAGTGGCTGCTTCCGGCCACCGCAGCCTCGACCTGCTGGGCTCCGGCGATCCTTCCGCCTCAGCCTTCCAAGTAGCCGGAATTTCAGGTATGCACTGCCACGCCTGGCTGATTTTTTTGATTTATTGTAGAGATGAGGTTTCGCTGCCCAGGCGGGTCTCGAACCTGCAGGCTCAGGCAATTCACTCACCTCAGCCTCCCAAAGGTGCCGGATTACAGGCTGAGCCACCGAGCCTGGCTCATGTTTCTTTTATTTGTCTGAAAAAGATCTCACTGAGGCATCAGGGAACATTGTTTGATTTAATGCTGAAATGTCTATAAAACCTATATGTCTGTATAACTTTAATAACCTGTGAAAGCTTGTTTGACATAAGTAATGCTATCTTGTTAAAAGCATCCATTTTAGCTGCATGCCTGCTGCCCAGATACAGCACCTAGACACAGTGCTCAGATGCAGCTTCCCCCTCTGCCCCGTGTGTAACCACAACTGTTCTTGGCCCTGAACTGTAACTGAGAGCTTCTTCTTTGAAATCCCCAACCCCACTTGCATCCTGTTTCAAAAATATTAATTTTGAAAGAAAGCACCTGGCCGACGGCCAACTAAATAAACAGCAAAACTGCAAAATTAGTAACCGTACTCCCTTCCTGTTTTCTGTTCCTTCCTGATATGTGACCTTTAATTACCATAGTCACAGGAACTGCATTTTTTTTGCTGCATTACATATATATATATACCCTCTACTTGCTTTGCTCAGGGCCAAGAGTTTTCAGTGGCTGCCCTCTCTTGCTTGCCAGCTGATTAAAGATTCAGGATCTAATCTCCTACATGTTGGCATTTTATTGCTCACGCTCCAGTCATAACAATGTTGACGGGACAGAACTGATCTATGATCATCCATCACCCATTCATACGACTGTATTCACGATATTACTGATGTTCTGTTCTCTTCTTTCTAAAATGAAGACTTCTATTTCTGTAGTGGCAACAGGGCTGAAGCTCACAGCTGTGTCATTCCCGAGGACCCCTCCTCCAACTAAGGGGCAAATGGAGTCTGAAATCCAGTCCTCTCTGCAGATCAAGTTGGGTGTCCCACTGTCGGCTATGTTTGCCTGAAGGGAAGGGGCTTCTCTTTCTAATTCACTTACAGAAGCTATTTGGGCAGAGTTATTAGCATAACATGCCCTCACATGAAGCCAAAATGGAGAATTCCTCTTTACAATGGACAAATGACAAGTCAAGAAATGTTTAAAACTTTACCTATTTAAAGAGTTTGTAAGGAAGTCCTTCAGAGTCTTTCTTGTATATGACAAAAATATAGCATAAGAAGTTTTGTCAATATATTATTTTCCATTGAAACTTAGTATTTTCTAGTCAATGTTTTCATCATGTAAATTATCATCTTTGTTTTGTTATGCTCATATGTACTTGAGTGAATTTTTATATCAACCATATAACTTGGCTAAGAAAAGCTGTAATTCTGTAACTATTATTTACAAATTATGTCCAAGAAAGTATGTCGTATCCAAAGAAACAAGAAATGTTGGAGGTAATGATATACTTCATACCATGATTTGATTATATAATGTATATGTGTATCGAAACATCACACCAAACCCAGTAAATATGTGCAATTATTATATGTCAGCTAAAAACAAAAACAAAACAAAAATAACAAAGCAGTATTTTAAAATGATTGGATATTTTAGAGAGTGGTTTGCTTATTTCTAAATTAGTCCACCCCTCAAAATAGCATAAGGAAAGGTAACATTTAGTGGTTATTGTGAAGATATCTTGAAAAGCATAGTTCCCTGAATTAGATTCTCTTTTTAGAAAAGAAAATAAATCTATGAATTGGCCTCCAGTGCTAAAAACAAAAAACCAAAACAATCTCTCCTCTCCTCATCTCCTAATGATCTAATAGGTATACAAGTCAAAGATGCTGTTACTATGTATCTCAATCTATGGCATTAAAAAATCAGGTTTATTGAGGTCTAATTTCATATAGTAAAACCAAATCTTGTTAGAGTATAGTGCAATGAATTTGATAAATGTAATGACTATCACAATCAAGTTATAGAAAAATTCCATTACTCCAAAAAATTCCTCCTGGTCAACTTTTTGTAGTCAACTCTAATTCTGTCTCCAGCCCCTGGCATTCACTAATCTGATTTTTTTGTCCCTATAACTTTGCCTTTCCAAAAATGCTGCATAAATAGAGTCACATAGTTTATAGCTTTTTGAGGCTGGTTTCTTTTATTTGGTATAATGCAGTTAAGATTTGCCCATGTTATTGCAGGTATCCATAGTTCATTCCTTCTGTTGCTAAATAGTATTTCATTGTGCTGATGAACAATAGTTTGTTTACTTACCAGCTAAAGTGTTTTGGGGATGTTTTTAGCTTCTGATGATTATGAATAAAACTGTTGTATACATTCATATACACGTTTTTGTGTGGACATTTCATTTCCCTTGGGTAAATACCTAGGAATAGGAGACTTAGTGAGTATGTTTATCTTTATAAGAAACTGCCAAACTGTTTTTCTTTCAAGCTGAACAATTTTGTATTCCTACTGGCAATAAACAAGAGTTCCAGTAACCCACTTCTTCACTAACACTTGATACTGTCATTGAAAAAATCAGCCTTTCTAATAAGTTTGTAGTAGTAGTTCATTGTGGTTTTAGCTTGTTTTCCTCTAGTGACTAATAATGTGAGTGCATTTTCGTATGCTTCTTTGCTATCTGTATACCTTCTTTGATTCAATAATTATTGCCACTTCCTTCTTAAATTGGGTTGTTTTCTTATTGTTTTAAGAGTTCTTCATATATTCTGGATACAAATTCTTTAATAGATATGTGATTTTCAAATATTTTTCTCCAAGTCTATGGCTTGTCTCTTAATTCTCTTAAGTATCTTTCACACTAACTTCCGGCAAGATGGTGATGGGGCAGCCTGGTCTATGAGACCCTCTGCAAAGGAGAATGCAGAGGGTCTCTGGCTCTATCCCTGGGGGCTGCAGATCCCAACGTTGGCAGCCTGTGGAGCTTGGCTGTCGGAACTGCTGGGGCATCGCAGCGGTCTGGACAGCCACTGCAGCTGTAGACACAGCAGCCGCTGGCACCGCCGCCTCTGTGGCAGCCATAGTGCACCATGCCACCCGTGCCTGAGACGATACACGACTTCAGACCTTGAAGCCCCTGCAGGCAAGATCTGCTGGGATCGCTGCCACCTCTGCTGCCACATGACGTCCTGCCGGCCGTGGATCTCCTCCCGAGTGCCCTGAGGCAGGCTCCCATCTCCAGCCTCTGCCTGACTCCTGTCCAGCTCCACCCCCTGTGAGACGAGAAGCTGAGATAGCACCACCTGCTGGTGATTCAAGGTAACAACACCGAAACGGAAAAAACAAGCTTGAAAAACAGACACAGGCCAGATTTGAGTGGTGAACTGAGGGTGATCTGAATTGTCCTTCACAGCAGGCCAGGAGCAACTGACCCTAACTGTGAACTAATTTACCAGCTTGAGAAGACAGTTACAAATCAGAGCTGAAAGTACATTGGACTTAAACGAAAAGTCTCAGAGTGTGCTCGATTGGTTCTGTTAGTTTAATGACTTGATTCTATTCCTACTGTTTTGTTCCTTTTTTTCTCTCTCTCTTCCTTTTCTTCTCTTTTCTCCTCTCTGTAAACCACATCTTTGTATAGAGGAACAGCACACCAATAAGGTGGTTGGTTAGCTTGTATGTTAGCATCATTGTATGTTTTAATTTTTTTTGTATGGGAGTTGGTTAGTCTGTAGCCGTGGTCTATTGTTTTTACCTGTTTTAGTTTAGTTCTCTCTCTCCATTTGTTGGTACACTCATCTGTTATTCCCCTTACTCCCCTCTCTCTCCACCCCCCTCTTCCCCCCACTGTCTGCTCCATTCTCTTCCCTCTGCTAACCTCATTTTATTTCAGGGAGTAAACCTACAGCCCCACTGCATGGGCAGATTCCAAGGCAATGGGAAGTGGGTTTTAGATTATCCGTACACCTGTTGGCAGATACCAGGACCTGCAGAGAGATTTTGAATCACAGCTCCCCCCTTAAGTAAATCTCAAAACTGCAAAAAAGGACCACCCCAACCTATAGTGCAACTCCAGAATTGAAGAAAATAAGAGGGCATACATAAAGAAGAATAGGAAATTGAACAAACAGAAGTAAAAGCAACCCCTCTACCCCTGAATAACAGAATTAAAGAAGATGGTAATGTGGAGGGAAGGATAAAGTAGGGAGGGAAAAAACCACACAAATGAAGAAAAACCAAAAGAAGAATATAAGTCTCACACAGACCCCTGGGAGATTAGACACCGAGAAAACAGATTCTGGAACACAAACAATGAAGAGCCCCAGAATGACTGGTCACATGCAACAAACCCAGACATCAAGACATTAATAGAGAGAATTAAAAAAATTGAGGAGCGACAAGAGGAAAATAGGAAGAAGCTGATGTCAGAAATAACAGCAGTGAAGAATACTGTGATGGAAATAAATAACAAACTAATAAGCATGGAAAGCAGAATTGGCAAGCAGAAGAAAGAATCTCAGAGCTCAAAGACCAAAACACAGAACTAACCCAAACTGTCAAAAGCATAGAAAAGAAGCTCAAAAAGACAGAACAAAACCTTCAAGTGATGAATGATCATGTCAAGAGACCAAACCTAAGAGTAATTGGCCTTCCTGAGGCAGAAAGAGAAACAGGTCACACTGGAACAAACATTTCATGAAATCATTCAAGAAAACTTCCCTCATCTCATCAAGGATGAAAAAATTCAAGCACAAGAGATTCAGAGAAACCCTGCAAGAAAACAAATGAGAAGACCAACTCCCAGACATATAATAATTCGCCTAAACAAAGTAGGTATAAAAGAGAAAATCCTAAAGGCTGCAAGAGAAAAAGGTTAGACTACGTACCAGGGAAGACCAATTAGAATAGCAGCAGATTTATCTACAGAAACCCTCCAGGCTAGGAGAGCTTGGAGCCCTATCTTCAAAGTTCTAAAAGATAAACAATTTCAACTGAGAATAACCTACCCAGCCAAGCTAAGCTTCATCAATGAGGGAGAATTGAAATCTTTCCCAGATATCCAATCCCTAAGAACCTATGCTGCCACCAGAACACCTCCACAAGAAACACTTAAGAAAGTATTTAACACAGAAGAAAAGGAAAAAAGAACAACAACGCTCTTCACAAGAGTATAGGCAAAAGATTAAAAACACACATGATTCAACTCTAAAACCAAAAGAAAGACAACACACAAACAGAAAGAACAACAACTCTGTAAGAACATTATGATAGGGATCAAAACTCTCACATTTCAATAATTAGTTTGAATGTGAATGGACTGAATGCACCACTGAAAAGACATAGAATGGCAAAATGGATAAAATATCACCAGGCAACAATCTATTGCCTTCAAGAGACTCACCTCACTAGAAAGCACACTCACAGACTCAAGGTAAGAGGATGGGAAACAAATTTTCAGGTGAATGGAACACAAAAGAAAGGAGGAGTCGTGATCTTAATCTCAGACAAAATACTCTTTAAGTTATCAAAAATTAAAAAAGATACAGAAGGCCACTACATAATGATAAAAGGTTCAATTCATCAATAAGAAATATCCATCCTAAACATATATGCACCGAACATAGGAGCACCAACTTTCATAAAGCAGCTTTTAGGTAAACAAAAAAGAGATGTTGACTCCAATACCATCATAGCTGGGGACTTTAATACCCCATTCACAACCCTAGACAGATCATCAGGACAAAAAAATCAGCAATGAGATCCGAAACCTCAATGTGACTCTTGATCAAATGGACTTAATTGATACCTACAGAACCTTCCATCCAAAGACCACAGAATACACATTCTACACATCACCACATGGAATGTACTCTAAGATTGACCACATACTTGGTCATAAATCAAGCATAAGCAAATTTAAAAGGACTGAAATTTTACCATGCACCTTCTCAGACCACAGTGGAATAAAAATAAATATTAACACCAACAAGGTCCCCCCAAAACCCACAAAGACATGGACACTAAACAGCATGAAGCTAAACAACTCCTGGGTCAATGATGAAAACAAACCAGATTAAAAGATACCTGGAAACAAATGAATGAAGAAATATCTTACCAAAATCTCTGGGACGCCATGAAAGCTGTAGTAAGAGGGGAATTTATATCCCTTCAAACACACATGAAGAAAATGGAAGGATCACAAATTAACAGCCTAAGAAGCCACTTAAGGAAGCTGGAAAAACAAGACCACAAAACCCTAATTTCAACAGAAGAATCCAGATCACCAAAATAAAAACCCAAATCCAGGACATAGAAGACAAAAAGATAATACAAAAAACCCCCAATGAAACAAAAAGCTGGTTCTTTGAAAGGATAAACAAGATCAATGGTCCCCCAGCTAGACTGACCAAGAAAAACAAAGAAAAAGTCCAAGTAAACACAATCAGAAACACAAAAGAAGAAGTCACATCTGATCCTGAAGGAATACAAAAGCTCATTAGAGACTACTATGTACACTTGTATGGAAGCAAACCTGAAAACGTTTTGGAAATGGAGGACTTTCTGTCATCACACAACGGCCTAGGTTGAAACAAGAAGAAATTGAGACCCTAAATAGATCAATAACAATCAGGGAAATTGACTATGTAATAAGAAAACTACCTACAAAAAAAAAAAAAAAAAAAAGCCCTGGACCAGATGGCTTTCCAGCAGAATTCTACAAGACATTTAAGGAGGAGCTTATACCAATCCTACTGAAGGTATTCCAGGTGATTGAGAAAGATGGAACTCTCCCCAAATGATTTTACAAAGCTAACATGACATTGATACCCAAGCCAGGTAAAGACCCTACAAAGAAAGAGAACTACAGGCCAATATCTTTGATGAACATAGATGCTAAAATTATCAACAAGATCCTAGCGAACCGGATTCAACAACACATCTCAAAAATCATCCATCATGACCAAGTAGGCTTCATCTCTGGGATGCAAGGCTGGTTCAACATTTGTAAAACCATAAATGTAATTAAATACATCAAGAGATGTCAAAACAAAAACCACATTATCATATCATTAGATGCAGAAAAAACTTTTGATAAAATCCTGCACCCCTTCTTGATAAAAACCTTCGAACATCTAGGCATACAGGGAACATACCTCAAAATAGTAAAAGCCATCTACGAGAAACCCACAGCCAGCATACTCCTAAACGGACAAAAACTGGAACTATTTCCCCTGAAAACTGGAACAAGACAAGGGTACCCACTCTCACCCCTCCTGTTCAATATAATATTGGAAGTCCTGGCTAGAGCAATCAGAGAAGAGAAGGCAATCAGGGGTAAACAAATAGGAAAAGAGGAAGTCAAGTTATCTCTCTTTGCAGATGACATGATTGTGTACCTTGAAAACCCAAGAGAATCTGTCAAAAACCTCCTTACATTGATAAAGGACTTTGGCAACGTCTCAGGATATAAAATAAATGTGCAAAAGACAATCGCATTTCTTTACACCAATAATAAACAAACAGAAACCCAAATAAAAAACACAATTCCATTCACAATAGCCATTAAAAAAAATGAAATACCTTGGCATCTTCCTAACCAGAAACATGGAAGACCTTTACAATGAAAACCACAAAACACTGCTCAAAGAAATCAAAGATGACACAAACAAGTGGAAAAATATCCCATGCTCATGGATTGGAAGAATCAACATTGTGAAGACGTCCATCCTACCTAAGGCAACCTACAGATTTAATGCAATACCCATCAATTTACCAGCAACATTCTTCTCAGACCTAGAAAAAACAATACAGGAATTCATATGGAAACACAAACGACCAAGAATAGCCAGAAAAATTCTCAGCAAAAACAAAACAAACAAACAAAAAAAAACAACAAAGCAGGTGGTATCACATTACCAGACTTCAAACTTTACTATAAAGCTACAATCATCAAAACAGTTTGGTATTGGTACAGGAACAGGCATATAGGCCAATGGAATAGAATTGAGACTCCAGAAGCAAAACCTCAATTTCTCAACCAACTCATCTTCGACAAAGCCTCCACCACCTACCACTGGGGAGAGGAGAACTTATTCAGTAAATGGTGCTGGGAAAACTGGCTGACCACATGCAGAAGATTGAAACAGGACCCCTACCTATCTCCATACACAAAAATTAACTCTAAATGGATCAGAGACCTAAATGTAAAACCTCAAACCATAAGAACCTTAGAAAATGAAGGACATACCCTCATGGAAATTGCAACTGGCACTTCACAAAGGAAGACATCCAAGCAGCCAACAAACACATGAAGAAACGTTCAACCTCACTAATCATCAGGGAGATGCAATCAAAACCACACTGAGATACCACCTAACTCCAGTCAGTATGGCAATTATCAATAACTCAAAAAATAACAGTTGCTGGAGAGGGTGTGGTGAAAAGGGAATACTTCTACACTGTTGGTGGGAGTGTAAACTACTGCAACCTCTGTGGAAAACAGTATGGCGATTCCTAAAAGCTCTAAGTATCAACCTCCCTTATGACCCTGCAATCCCCTACTGGGAATATACCCTGAAGAACTCAAATCACTCTATAGAAAAGATATCTGCACATGTATGTTTATCACAGCATTGTTCACAATAGCAAGAACCTGGAATCAACCATGCTTTCCATCAAAAGAGGACTGGATTAAAAAAATGTGGTACATATACATGATGGAATACTACGCAGCCATAAAAAAGAACAAAATCATGAATTTCGCAGCAACCTGCATGGAACTAGAGTCTATAATACTGAGTGACCTCTCACAGAAACAAAGATCTGAGTATCACATGTTCTCACTCATATAGTGGACCTTGAACATCCAACGTAATACTATAAGAAAATGACTGACAGTGGTGGGAAACTATGGGGGGGAGGGGAAGGGAGATGAGATTAATGGTAGTAAATATCTGTCTGGGGACGGGGAGACACCTCTTATCAACAATGGTGCCTGAACAAAGCATATTTGTATACCTAATCCTTAACTGTACCCCACAATATCATAATAAAAAATATTGACTAAATAAAAAAAAACCCATTATCTTTCACACTGTTTAATTTTGATGAATTCCAAATTATCACATTTTGTTTATGGTTCATGTTTTTCATACCATATCAAAAGCGTCATCACCAGACTCAAGATAATGTCTATTTTCTCTTGTATTTTTTTCTCAAAATTTTATAGCTTTACATTTAGTTCTATGATTCATTTTGAGTTAATTTTAGTAAAAGTCATTAGTTTTTTTGTATGTATGTGTTTAATTGTTCCAGCACCATTTGTTGAAAAGTCTATCCTTTCTCCATGGAACGACTTCTGAAGTTTTGTCAAAAATAAATTGACTGTATTTGTGTGGTTCAATTTATGATCTTTCTATTTTATGTGTCTTTTTGTCAATACTACAATGTCATGATTATTATAACTGTATATAAATCTTGCTATTGAATAGTATGAATCCTTTAACTTTGTTTTACATTTTTATTTGTTTGTTTGTTTATTTGTTTTTTGAGTTGGAGTCTCACTCTGTCACCCAGACTGGAGTGCAGTGACGTGCTCCCGGCCACTGCAGCCTTCACCTGCTGGGCTCTGGCGATCCTTCCGCCTCAGGCTTCCAAGTAGCCCGAACTACAGGCATGCGCTACCACGCCGGGCTAGTTTTTGAATTATTATAGAGACGAGGTGTCATCAAGTTACCTGGGCGGGTCTTGAACCTGCAGGCTCAGGTAATCCACTCGCCTCGACCTCCCAAAGTGCTAGGAGCCACTGAGCCCGGCTGTTCTACATTTTAAGAATTGTTTTGACTATTCTAGTGTCTTTGCCTTTCCATAAAAATTTTAGGATTGGCTTGTTGATATCTAAGCAAAAGCTTTTTGACTGAGATTTTCTTGAATCAATGAGAGAGAATTGATACCCTAACAATACTGTGTCTTTCAATCCATGATCATGGTGGATCTTTTCATTTATTTAGATCTTCTTTGATGAATTTCATCAGTGTTCTTTCACCAATATTCTCAGCATACAAATTCCGCATGTATTTTGTTTATACCTAAGTGCTTCTTATATTTTTTTGTGCTATTGTAAATGGTATTTTAAGAAAATGTTCTAAGTTACAATTGTTCACCGTTTGTATATGGAATATGATTGTTGTTTGTTGGCTTTATATTTCTACTAATCTTGCTCATTAGTTCTACGAGGTATTTTTTCAGGTTAATTCCAGAAGATTACTTTTGTAGATTATTTGTAATTTCTACAAAGATGAACATGTTGTCTGTGAATAGAGATAGTTGTATTTTTTCCCCATTCTATATGCTTTTAATCTAATTTTTTTTCTCTTATTAGATGGGCTAGAAGTTGAGTGATGCTAAATAGGAGTAATGAGAGGTGACACTTCTTTCTTGTCCCATTTATTGGGAAAGCATTCACCATTAAGTATAGTGTTACACCTGTAGGCTCTTTTATAGATGTTATTTTATTAATTGAGGAAGCTCTATTCTGAGTTTGCTGATAATTTTTGTCATGAATGGATGTTGGATTTTGCCAGATTATTTTTATCCACCTGTTGATCTGATCATTTGGTTCTTCTTCTTTAGTCTGGTAATATCATGAATTATATTTGACTTTTGAAAGCTGAACCAGCCTTGCATTCCCAAGATGATGTTTTTTTGATGTTTTGTCCTTTAAAAATTATTGTTAGATTTGATTTGCTATCGTTTTCTAGATTTATACATCTATATTAATGAGGGATATGTCTGTAGTTTTCTTGTAATTTTTTTTCTAATTTTGATTTTAGAGTAATATTGTTTTTCTTCCTTTTTTGTGTATCTTTTAATTTCTAATTGAATGTGGACATTTTGTGAGACAGAAGAGACTGAATTAAATATATTAATGCCTATAAATGAACATGGCTCTTCTGCTTGGCTGTTAGAGAGAGAGAGTGTGTGTGTGTGTTTGTGTGTGTGTGGTAGTGGAAGGGGTTGAATTGGTCTGGATTTGGATTTTTTTGTTATTGATGCTGTGGTTACCTTCAGGGCACCACTGTCTTCTAATCTAGTACCATTACATTATGCTTGGAGTGGAAACTGTGTTGCTGGAGGGCTTTTCTCAATGTTTCTCTCCTACTCCCAGAAAGTGGTGTCTCTCAGTGCCCTTGATCTTCCCACAGCATTATACTGCAGTTTCTTGTCACTTCATGTTTGCTAGCTGAGTAGTGGGAGATGATAAGTTTTTAGTTTCCTAGTTCTGTCTCAGAATCAGGCAACTTTGCATCCTTGGGTTTCACAGGTAGGGCTTTTCAGTCATCTTTCCCCTTCCTCAGTGGTAGGATCTCTCTCTAATATTCTAGATTAGGATAGTTTCCTTATCCTTCCCCAAATATAGAGATTTTTATTTCTTTTTCCTTACCTCAGACATTATGTATCTTTATCTGTGTCCTAGAAACCACAGGGTTTGTTTCCTTTACTCCTGGGAGCTTACGTCTTTTGTTCCACAGGAGATAAGGGCTCTGGAAGGGGTTCTTGCTTTTCCCAAATCTTTGGTCCTGCCCTAACTTCAGATGTACTACCAGAGAAGCCTCTCTCCCATCCTGTTCCTTTCTTTGCATGCATGGAGAATAGCCTGCAAAGTCCCCTTTGTCTGGAATTCCTAGGGTTTCTCTTCTCTAATGTTAGTCTATACTTGGTCTTTAGCAATTAATTAAAATTTCAACTAAGAACTTCTTACCTACTTGTATGGTGCTTGACTTTTCTTACTTCCATGCTCTGCTACAGGTGAGTTTGTGCCCCCCATCTCATCTCTTCTTGAAGGTACTTGTCTTTCCTTAGACTTGATTGCCTATGACCAAAGCTCTTGGATGGGCTCAAGAAAAATTGTGATTTTCTTGATTATCTGGAAATTATTGCTGGTGTGATATCAAAGCTCTTTCCAGCTTTCAACATCTTAAGTAGGAACCAGAACTCATGCCAACCCATGGCATCTTGACTGGGACAATGCAAATGATAAGTATTATGTCATCCACATTCAATGCTACTTACTACCTCTCTTCCCTAGATAATTTTAATAAACCTTTTGTTTTTTTTAATCTGTATTATTAAAACTTTCTTATGGATCAGTCTTCTCAAATAGTCTTTTCACTTAATGTCACTTTTTGGGAATGCTCTCCTTCATGAGTCCCATCTCTCCTATTTCTCCCCAATCTCACAGGTTATCTGAACCAATGCCCGCCTTATCATCTTTGGCCCCCTCCCCTCTGCAAATACCACGTATTCTGTAATCTCTTTTATTTTCAGTGCAGACACTGTACAATTTATTGTTAGTTTACTGAGCACTTACCTTATATTATAAACTATATATTCTCTCCTTTAATTTTTATTACTATCCCATTTCACAGATGTGGCAACTGAAACTAGTAGAGTTTAAGTAATTTATCTAAGTTATTAATGGCAGAACCAGGATTAGAATTTGGGTCTGCCTGACTCCAAGACCCACACCCTTAGCCACTGTGCCACATTGCAGTATAATGAGGTTACAAGGTTAACTAATCTTATGTTGATTTCTGTCCCCCCTTGGCCTCACGCTTCTATTTTCCCTAATGGTTCCATAGTTATATTTCGGGAGCTTGATTTTGACATATGTAGCAATCAATTGTGAGATTTAGGTATTTAGGTAAAGTAACATTTGGAAATTATCTTTGTTAAATTTGGAGTAGATGCACAGTTATTCCCCTGGTAACATTACTTACATGCATTTCTTATTGTCTTCTTGAAGGAGAAAGGATGGAGTTATAATTAGTATGCCAGGAACTTGCACCCAATGCTGGATTCATCCAACCACTAGAGTGTGTGGTAAACATAATTCATTGTCATGGAGGTCATGGTAGTAAAATTTTGAGAACCCCTGCTTTAACAGATGGGTATCAGGGAGACAATAAAAAAAGCATTCTTTCTCTTTTATTAAAATATAAATGTATTATAATTTAAATATAGAAAAAAAGGAGAAACAAGCTTTTTTGCTGAAAAAGCCAGAGACTGGCTTTCATGCTATTATTCTCAAAAATGAATTTGGTAAATCCTTATTGTGGTGAGATGAATGAATGGGAAAATTAACAAATATTTTTCAGCTCCTACAAGAGCTGTTCATTGTATATGAGAAATCCAAAGGTAAAAAGATAAGGCTTATGTTCTCAAAGTGTTAGGGAGACTAAAAACAGGAGTTTAGTAATAAATATCTTACTGCTGGAGATGAACAATGTAGAGAGAGATGATTCTTAAGGTATATTCTGGGACTCCTAGGAGCCTCTGAGAAACTTTCAGGAGAATCCATGAGGTCAAGACTATTTTAACAAAAATCCAAAGACATTGTATGACTCATTCACTTATATGCCTTCAGTGGAGTTGTCCAGAGGCTACATAAGTGCGATGGTGCAACAGATGAAATGTGTTTCCTTAGATCTTTCCTCTATGTGTGTCGGGGTCTCACTCTATCACCCAGGCCGGTATGCAGTGATGTGATCATAGCTCGCTGTAGCCTTGAACTCCAGAGCTCAAGGGATCCTCCTGCCTCAGCCTGCCGAGTAGCTGGGACTACAAGCACACACCAACACACTGGATAATATTTTTATTTTTGTAGAGTTGGAGTCTCGTTTTGTTGCCCAGGCTGGTCTCCTGGCTTCAAGTGATCCTCTCACCTCAGACTCTCAAAGTCCTGGGATTACAGGTGTGAGCCAACTTGCTTGCCTCCAAGTTTCCTCTTTTCATAAGGGGAAATTTCTTCAATGCCTTATGGTCAGCAAGGTTGCAGTTCTGAAACTGCCAAAGAAATGAGTAATACATGATAGTTCATCTATCCCTGATGCTCAAAGTGAGGGCTGTGGGCCAGCAGCATTCCCTGGGAGCTTGTCAGAAATGGAGACTCTCGGACCCACCCCAGGTGCAAGGAATAAGAATCTTCAGGATGAGGTCTAGAAATCTGCATTTTAAACAAGCTCTCCAAGTTTTTCTCAAATATTAAAAAGCATCAATCACCTAGAGGGACTGTTAAAAATAAGGTCCCTGATTCCTCTCCCAGAGATTCTGATTCTGAACAACAAATTCAGGATAGAACAACTTCCAGGTGCTGCTGCTGCTGGTTGGTTGACCACATTTTCAGTAACAAGGATCTCTAGAGCAATAATTCTTAGTCCTCATTCTTAACCTGAAATCATTCGGGGAGCTTTAAAAAGGACTGATACCTGGGCCCCAACCCAGACTAATCATATCACTGTTGTGGGAGTTCCAGAAGCCATGCAAAAGTATCTGTTGATTCCACAAGTGATTTTCATATGCATTCCTGAGTGCTGAAGAGGACTGGATTAGATGTTAATATGTAAATTATTTACCCCCAAAGATTATTTACAAATTAAAAGAGGGTAGGTGTTATACCAAAAGAGCTGGTGTGATAATAGCATTTGAGACTATAAGGAACAGGCTAATAGAAAGGTATATCTGGGACCTGTTGGGGGTAAGGGTGTCTCTTATATGTTCCTGGTGTCTCTTTTAGAAAAATAAGAAATCTAGGGGGATAGGAGGAAGTGCCTGTCAGAGAAAGTGGGGAGAGGCCAGGCAAAGGTGACTCCCACATCAGCACAGGTGGCCTCCCCAAGGCAGGGATAAGTTAAGACAATCCTGCCTCAATGTCTGTCATTGTTCTACAGGTTGCATTTCAAACATAAGAAGGCTGCCAAAGAACCAGATGCCAAATCTTCCAATTCCACCTAGGAGGCCAGTGGTGTATTATGAAGTAAAATAATCTGGAACTGAATTCCTCTCCCTCGGCATTTCTCCAAAGCCTCCAGCAAAAAGGAAAGAGGCCAGGGGTACCTTCTGCATGTTGGACTCACCTGGTGCGCTTTACATTGAAGACTGACACCTGGGTCTCAAAGGAGAGATTTTCATCTACTTGTGAGGATGCAGCCCTACTCTGGGATTTATTTAACTTTGTTTGTTTTGTTTTTTTTCTTTTTGAGTCAGGGTCTCACTTTATTTCCTAGGCTGGAGTGCAAAGGCACGACCACAGCTCACATAGCCTCAACCTCCTGGGTTCAGATGATCCACCAGTCTCAGCCTCCCACATAACTGGAACTCCAGACGTGCCATACCATGCCTGCCTAATTTTTAAAAATTTTCTGTAGAGATGAAGATTCATTATGTTGCCCAGTCTGGTTTTGAACTCCTGAGCTCAAGTGATGTTCCTGACTCGGCTCCTAAAGTGCTGGGACTACAGGCGTAAGCCACCATGCCTGGCCAACTTTGGGATTTTTAAAAACTCTCAAAGTGATACAAATGTCCTGTCTTGCTGGGACCACATGTATGAGATTAGATTCTTCCAGACCAAATAGCTCACCTTTTGAAGGGGACTGATCATTCTGCTCAGATAGACCATTTTGGTGAGCAGGGAGGTTATGAAGGAGATGGACTTTCCAACAGTCAGTTCTCTGGAAGAAGCAAATCTGCATGTGGAAAATTAAGACTTGATACTAGGTCCACGATTTGGGTAGGGAGTAGTTTGTTTCCTCGCTCTGATCTTAAGAGGAGAGACTCCAGATAGGGAAACACCATAATAAAAAAGAAGGGAAAAGCTGGCCCCCTTTAATGTGGTGGTAAGATGAGGGCTGGAAAGTAAGGGTCCTGATTAAAGACCCCATTGGAAGAGTGAGGGCCTTTGGAGTCCGAGTGGCTAGTCATAGCTGGTATCCTGTTGGGAGTCGGCTGTGAAGGCCCGCCTGAGCGTTAGGGATCCAGGCGGGCTGTGGACCCTGAGACCACCAGGTTGCATTCAGGAGTTGAAGGCCCATCCCCTCCTTCCTTCTTTGTTGTTTGGCGTGACCCACTAGCAGGGACTTTGATGATCTTAGCATGAAGTTCTGAGAGTATGACAGGCATGGCTGACTCTAGGGATCCGTTGTTCCTGTTTCTCACAGACTGTGGTTTCGGCTTTAAGCTTAACATAATTCAAACTCAGGTCACATTTGGGAGCCTTGCATATGATACAAGCTTCTTTATAAGATTTAAAAGTATATTTGTGGAATTAGTATATACATTTAGAGAGCTGTTTCCAGCTTTAGATGGTATATAGATGATTATCTAGAGTTACCAGAAATGGCCCAGCATGAACTTTGGACTGGGCCACATTCCTAAGGGCCCAGCGTCCACTTTGGGCTAGGCTGCATTCTTTTAAACCAGTTCTTTAGTTATAATTAGTGTAAGTTTTTTCTACTTATAATAGAAACTGAATTTGTTTTATTCATAGAAAGTATTGTAGAATAGGTCATGCTATGTGAGGGAATTATGTTAGTTCAATCATGATCAAACATGATACTTTAAAGTTTTATAAGAATACAGCTAACTTTAGAAATTTCATTATTCCCACTTTCTACTAATTGCAGTTTTGGCTTTAGTACAATTACAGTTTGTATTTGGTTTTTATTTTAGAAGCTTTGTTGCTGATGATCAGCCTTATATATTAGGATTAGGAATTAGAAACTTTTATAGAAATTAAGATAGAAATTAAGACATAGGATTTTAGAATAGCCATTTTGTTAAGAGATCATAATCAATTGTTCCTGGAAACAGCCCAGCATGATCTTTGGACTGGGCCACATTATTTAGGAACTGGTTTGAGCTATAATTAAGAGTTTTTTATAGTACAGGTAAAATTAGCACAGAATAGAAAGGTATTAGGATTTACATCAGTCATTAGGTGTTGGGTATGCATAAGTTTTAGAAGTTATTGATTATTAGGATATTATGATGTTAGAATTGTTGTGTTGCTTTTGAGGAACATTAACCAAGCATAAGGAACAGTGAGATAATTTTGGGATTGTCCTCCGCCATGCTTGGGAAAACGCCTGGTGGGTGGGGGACACCCCTCATCTATCTGGCTTTGTGTTCACGTAATAGTCTTGTGATTTGATTGGGATTGTCCTTCCTCATGCTTAAGGAAACACCTGGTGGGGGGGGATGTGCCTCATCCACCTGGCCTTGTGTTCATGTGAAAGTCTTATGATTTAACATGTGAAAATTTGGGATAAAAGACTTACGGCTGGTCCCATTAAATGGCTTCTGCTCATTTCACTGAACAGTTGTCCACTTTCTTTCTTTCTTCCTCTTTATATCTATCCCTCCATCTTTCTTTCTTTTAATATCTATCCCTACTACAGAATCGGCTTCTGCACTAGACAGAGTCCAGTCTCTTTCTTTCTCCCCCTTTCTCTTTCTTTCTCTTTATTTCTCCAGAATAATCGCCGATGCTGCCCCACCTTCCAGGGACCCTCTAAATCTCTCTGCAGGGGGTGGCCCCCTGGAGTATCCAACTTCAAGTTCTCTATAGCGTAATCACTTCTGTGTCCCAAATCCTCAATAAATCCTTGTTAAAGACCCCACTTTCCCTCAGCTGCCCCTGCACCCATACTTCAGATGGAGCAGAACACGGTAGCGGTACAGTCTTAGGGGTGGTGATGACCAGCAGCTGAAGTAGTGCCGGAGCCTGGAAACTGAAAAGCACCAACCAGGGGGATGTAATGAGACTGCTGGGCAGAGACCTTGCCCCTCCTGAGGTCAAGTAGAATGGGGGCTTAGGCTAATGTTATTTGGGCTTGAGAGGAAATAGGACTCTTGAAGTCCTGAAAAGTCTAGAATATCAGAATTTTTACACTCTAGTAGGCAAATTGTTTTGACTGGTGGGGGTATTTGGACGATATGACTCTAGGAGGCAAATTGTTTTGACTGGGGGGGTATTTGGACGATATGAGAAGGAAGGAATTGGGAAAAGAAAAACTATTTTTATAAAAAATCTTCTCTTGATGTTTCTTTACCTCTAAGCACTATGCAGTAGACATTAAGCTGTTCACTAAATACTTCCATTTCTCCATCTGGACACATGGTAGAATAGCCTTTCCTTCCCCCTTGGGTTGAGTGTAACCATGTGACTTGCTTCTTATAATGAAATGTAAGCAGAAGTGACGTGTGCCACTTCCAGGTGGAGGTTTTCAGAGCAAATGCATTGTTCGCCAAGTTTTCTTTTCCTTTCATAGTAATGGGCACAACCTAGACTGCCAGGTTGGGTCCTACACTGGGGATACAGAGCAGAGCTGCTGTCTTCAATGAGCATGTAGCATAAGTGAAAATAAAATTTGGAGCTTGTTTGTTTTTGCAGCTCATGAGAACTAATACATATGAGGAGAGAGCCACTGATACTTATTGGAGTTTGGATCCTAAGGAAGACTTTAGTGTGCTAACTTTCCTTCTCTTGTCTTGTTCCATTGCTATCATCTGGTTTATAGAGCCAGACAGGGGTGCACAAAAACCATTCTGCAGCCACATCCTGGATTGTCTGCTTGGCTGAAAGCAGAGTAATTTGCACTCACCCCAAATTGTTCTCTGTTTTGAATACATCTTTTGTTCATATTTTAAATTTCAGAATGAAATCCACCTATTCTATTACTGCTCAAGGGTGTCTTGCTCAGCTTGGCTGCTATAACAACATATCATAGATTGAGTAGTTTCTATAACAGAAAATCATTATTTTGCAGTCTGGACGCTAGAAGTTCAATTTCATAAGATCAAGGTGTTGGTTGATTTGGTTCTTGGCAGGGACTTTCTTCCTGGCTTATAGACAGCTGTCTTCTCTCTGTGTTTTCACATGGGAGAGGGAGAGGCAGAGGGAGAAATAGAAGGAGAGGAGAGGGAGAGGGAGAGGAAGAGGCAGAGGGAGAAATAGAAGGAGACAGAGAGGGAGAGGAAGAGGGAAAGGACAAAAAGCCAAAACGGAGTTATCTTGGCCATTGCGGGCAGGTGACTTGGTGTTGGCTCACATTTTTGGCTCCAGCCTTTCGACAATTTTCCCAAGAATGTTTTTTTCCCAGCTAAATGTCTTTTTGTTCCCTAAATCCAAGGACATTTGAAGTTTAACATTTGTGTCCTAAATTTTGTTTTACAGGTTCAAGTCCAAAGACCATTGGATTTTTTTTTTTTTAAACAACAGATGTTCATTTCTGATTCTAGAAACTAAGAGAAGGTTAGGGAGGATTAGGGAAGGATGCAAACCTTTGGAGACCCTAGAAATCTCCCCTGTTTTGAAGCAAAGGACTTTTTCCGGTAGTAGTTTATGCATTTAAATATAATCCCTGGAAGTGAAGTTTTCATTTACCCTGATGTTTAGAGAGACTTTCTTTCCAAAGTGATTGGCATGGACAAGAATCTTTCTCATATATTTTTAAAGGAACCCAGTCGCCACTGCTTAACTAGCTAACAGACTTGGAGAATGAGGAATTTTTACACTCCAAGAGGCAAATTGACGGTAAATGGTACTGAGAAAATAATTCTGATGATCATCCCTAAGTGGAATGGCCCTGGAGGAACAATTTGCAAAAGTATTTACATTCATGCCTTTCTTTTATAACAATGCTATGAGTTAATTAGAGAAATTCGAATCCTCATTTTATAGTTTAAAAAAAATTGAGACTCAAAGATGTTTAATATTGAACTATGTCAACAGTAGCAAACAGTGAGTTGATTGTATTGATTGTGTATCAATTCACTTACCACTGCCATCACACTGGACCATGCCAAAGTGGAAAATTTGGAAAGTCTACAGACAGCCCTAGATTGTTTCTTAGAATGGGAGGCAGGCCCGGCACAGGTGATTGGAAGTCCCCTCCCCATCACCAGTTCTCAGTTTGGCTTCCTCTGCAGGGTCAATCACTACCTAGACTCAAGCCTAAATTGTCTTAAACAAACAAACAACGCTTCTTTTTATTCCATTACTTTGGTTTTTAGACACTTGGTAATGCACACAGGCATCAAAAACCATGCAAATCAGGGATGAGCATCAAGAACTTAAAACAGCTACAAATTGGCAAATGAATGATGGAAAACTTAATGAGCTTTTACTGCTGCATTCAGTGAAACTAAGTCCTGTGCTGAACATGGGGGAGGGGGAAAGAGGTGTATTTCCATATTTATGTGGATGGGACCTACACTGTATAGCTTTTTCCAAGCCAGCTTCCTTTTCTTTTTTTTCTGTTGCTGCTACCACCTTAGTACTATGTCACAATTGTTGGGAAGAAAGTCACAGGACACTCTAAATTGACTATTACGATTTGCTGTTACCTGTCAGGCTTTGAAAGGTCACAGTTTGTTTTCTGTGTGAGGCACTACCTCTGTGGGTTCTGCTGGAATATGAAGGGGGATGTGGTGCTGACCCAGCTCAGGAGAGGGCCTCTAAAAGGAGGAGGGAGGGGGAAACAATATCAACCTAAGCTGCAGGAGGCGAACAACTATGAACAACTATGGAGGGTCTGTGGGCTCCTGAGAGCTGCACAGGAGAGACGACATTACACATTCTTTCAGCCAGTCATCCATTTAATCCAGGAATTTGAGGTGAGCATGCTTTATAGAAATGAGATGTCAACATGCAAGGGGGACCAGCCCCAAAATGGATTTATTTATAAAAAACTGTATATTTCTTCTTGCATGTTCAACTTCCGTCACCTTCAAAGTACTTAGTGTTTGATGTAATACACCTATTGAGATGCTTTTTCCAAAGCTCAAAACAGCTTTTGAACTTGTCAGTTTTGATGCCTTTTGGTGCTTTTGCTGTTTTTTGTCTCACTTCTTCCATATGGGCAAAATGTTTTCCTTTGTGGACTTTTTTCATCCAGGGAAACAAAAACAAGTCACTCAGGGTGAGATCAAGTGAACAGGGATTGTGGGACACGTGGGTCACTTTTCAGTAAAAACATCTGAACACTCAGCACAATGTGGGCAGGTGCACTTGTAAATCATCCATCATGAAATGGGCAAAACATGTTGAAAGAATCTCCAAAAAAAGTTCATTGAATTTGAACAGCCTGTCACATCAACACTAGCTGGTACACTGATGCCGACGTGTTACCAGAACACTTACCTAGCAGTGAAAGCCTGTACTACAAGTAACCCGCCCTCCAAAGGATAATTTCGGGTTTTTTTTTGGGGGGGTCCCCTTATATATGCCCTTGTTTTTGTATTTTGTTTTATAAGTTGGAGTCTTACTCTGTTCCCCATGCTTGTAGTGCAGTGGCACATTCACGGCCACTGCAAGCTTGACCTGTTGGGCTCAGGCAATCCTTCAGCCTTAGCCTCCTAAGTTTCTGGAATGACAGGCATGCACCACCACACCTGGCTAATTATTTGGAGTATTGCAGAGACGAGGTCTTGCCAAGTTTTCCAGGATGGTCTCGAACCCCTGGACCCAGGCAATCCTCTTGCTTCTGCCTCCCAAAGTGCTGGGATTACAGGGATGAGCCACTGTGCCCTGCTACCCTTGTTCTTATCTAATATAGTCTTGGGAGGAGAGTCAGATATTTCACAAACAGATAAAGCCCCCTTCCATCAGTGAGAAGAGTGGCAGCTGAGGTATTTACAGCCAGAGGACTCAAGCTCCTTTCTAGATGGGATGCAGGGATTTAGGAGATTCATGGAGGAGCCCGCGATTTAATGGTTTTCTCACTATCACTGCAATATGATCTAAACCAGTCTAGCCCTAAGGTTCTTTTTGGCAAGATAAAGACGGATGCCAACGATGCATGAGGTGGGTGAGGGCCACAGACTTCCCCACAAGTTGACTATAATATGGACATGAGACTCAGAAAAAATCCTGCCTGTGTACAGCTGTTTATGAAACAGACATATATCAGTAAACACTCACCAAACAGTTAACATCCACTTCTGTGATGTCAGTAAAGTCCTGTATGTCTCAGAAAACCAGAATCCTCCTGAGCAGTGGATGGACACAGGCTCATTGAGGGCTGAGAACTCAGGCACCATCGCTAAGGGTACATCATAATGGGATTGTATACCGCATTCAAGCAATAAAGGGATGTGTCTAAGGATTTCAACCTGCTCATATATTTTAAAGTCCTGTAATTTTTACCAGTGAAAGCCCATGTCTTACATTTATCGTGTCAAATATCAAGTCACTATTTTCATAACGAAAACCTAAGTCCGACATTCTCTTTGCTAATTAACAGAGATTCCCATATTGGTGGCTAGATGGATTTCTGGTCACCTTGGAAATGTGAGACCTCTGTTAGGGCGGTTGAATGCTTGCAGAGTTGAAGCTTATGCTAGTTAGCAATTCCATAATGCCACACTATCTATGCAGAGAAGTATTTTTAAATGACACCATAAGTAATATTGGTACCCTTTGTTGAATATTTTCCTGCTAAATTATCTGCTGGTACCCGAACATCTGCACCCCACCCTCATCTGGATTTTACTTCTTCCCTCCAATCCTATAATAATGAATATCCATGATTCTACTCTCCCCAGACACAGCTGACTGATCAGGGATGAACACGAATCAAGCACAACCAGTTAGCCTCTGGTCTCATGGAATTGGGAATTAGGGCTCAGAAGGAGGGTCAGTTGCTTTTTGGCGAGCTGTTCCCTTTTGAGGGAGCCTGGGAATTCAGGGTTTCCTGCCTTGCTTGTGAATGGAGGAGCAGAAGCAGTCAGTCTGGTGAAGAACAAAACACACCAAAAAAGCAGAAATGAGACACACATAGAGAGGAGGGCTCCCAGGTTTCCTACAGCCTTTGATTCTTGCTTTTGGTATCCCCAAATCTTCTGCTTTGGGAGGAAATTGTCTAATGGCTCCAGCTGTTGCTTCTCTGGATCTATCACCACATTAACTCCAACTTCCATTCCCCCTGCACCCCTCCACCCTTCTGGACTGCTCCTGGACAGTGACTGTGCACAGCAGGGTGAACTGCAGGCGCATTCCTGCAAGACACAGGACTCCTCAGTCTGGAGGATTTGGTTCTAGGACACCTCATGACTGGCCTGGGATGTTCTGAAGCTGAGCTGCAGTCCAAGTTTCTTCCTTGCTCAGCGCTGCTAACTTCCCCATCTCCTCCACAGGAGTCAGACCTGCACCAGGGTCTGTGGCTCTTCCTGGCTTCTCCAGCACCTTTTGCCTACTCCCCTTTTGGGCAGTTTCTCAAGTAAACTCTTGTACTTGTCATCTTCTTCAGGAAGACCTAAACAAACACTTTGGCTCTGTTCCCTTTCTGAGGCCTGATTATGTTCCTCCTCTTGGGTTTTATGGGGAACCTGTGTAGCTTAATGTTCAATTTCTTTTTTTTTTGAGTTGGAGTCTTACTCTGTCACCCTGGCTAGAGTGCAGTGGCATGTTCACGGCCATGGCAGTCTCAACTTGCTGGGCTCAGGCGGTCCTTCCACCTCAACCTTCCAAGTAGCTGGAACTACAGGAGCACACTACCATGCCCGGCTTATTTTTTTATTTATTGTAGAGATGAAGTCTCACCAAGTTGCCCGGGCTGGTCTTGAACCCCTGAGCTCAGGCAATCATCTTGCCTCAGCCTCCCAGTCATCTTCTCTTGGTCTGGAATTACAGGCTTGAGCCACTGCCCCTGACCAAATGTCCATTTTTAATGTTTAAACCGCATGAGTGATTTATTGCTCTTTGCAATCAAGAGAACAAATTGAGTTCCCATGTACCAAGCATTTTGCTAAGCTCCATTGATATATATTTTCACTTAATTCATGTATTATTCCTGAGATGTATGTATTATTATCACATCTTCCAGAAAAGGAATGAGTTTCAGAGACTATTTTGTCCAGGATCACACACAGCCTTGAGAGGGTAGAGGCCAGGATTTAAACCCAGAACTCTCAGACTTCACGAAACTCAGACCCTGAAGCCCATGCTCTAAGCTGTTCTGTTCTGCTGGGTGCCACATGCTGAGTTAGTTGCACTTGATATTTGAACTTGGCTATCTAAACATCCAAATCAGTTGCCTACTCTGTATGTATTGGGATATCTTTCCAACCCAGATAGCTCATTGCCCCTTCCTTCCTCCCTCTTAATTAACATTGAAATATTCCTCAGTTCTTTCATGCTCTAAACTTGAAACATGTGCCATCTGTAGGCTAGACGATAATTGGCTTCATTACTATAGCACATAAGGAAAGGTAGAGACGGCATGGCCGCCATCTCTCTGCCATCTCCACAAATAGGCCTCATTTACATGGGTGTCAGAGCTAGAGGCGGCAGAACAAATTATACCTTGTGAGGGGACAGACATAACACAAAATGCAGAAGGAATTACAAAGAGACTATCATGGGTTGTACAATTCCACGAGTCAGGAGAGATTTAGTGGCTCTCCCTACGATTTTAAAAATAGATTTTTAAAAAACCCAAACATAACCCAAATAAATAGCTTGACAGAATCCTGAGAAATGCTATGCTCTTGAGCCACTGAAACAAGACTTCCATTCCCTTTACACGGCCCAAATTGGGCAATATAAAGTATGAAACCCCATCTGGGAACAAAGTACAGAATGATCACAACTTTGAAAATGGAACACGGTCAAGCCAGAACTGCTCCTTCCCCGGGAGAATTGCTCCTTCCTCAGGAGGTTATGCACTGCTTCTTGGGGCATGGCCACGAACTGACCGATGTGGGGGACAGAAAGCTGCTCCCCCGAACCCACAGGGGGATGAGCTCTGTGTTCCAGAGGTCTTGTGGGATCAGGGTGAAACTGGGCTCCTCCTGGGATCGCACATTTGCTTTGTTCCTTTCTCTGCCTCATCCTGCTTGTTTCGTTCCTTTTCTGAGAGCCCTCCTTTGATAAACCATGTCTGTAAGAATCCTTGTGTCGGGCTCCACTTCTGGGGAACTGGATCTAAGATAGTGACTTAGAGGAGATTTACTTTGGAAGAACTGGGATGCAGGCTAGCATCCTGGATGCTTTCTTAGACCCTGAGGAATGCTAGAGAACAAGTCTTTGGGTGGTAGGGGAGCCTTAAAGACAAAAAGCGGGGAAAGAACAAGGAAGGATGATGAAAAGCGAGAGGAGGTAGTGAACAAAAGAAGGCAAAACCGACTGAGGAAAACTTTGCTCTGGAGCAGATCAGATTCCTAAGAACACAGGAGCACCTTTGACCCATTTCCAGTTTGTCCTCAGTCTGGAAGATGAGGCATTTTGAAGATGTTGCAAAAAAGTGCTCTTCCAGATCTTGGGTCCATCCTTACTTCCTGATGTGGCCTTATTTTTAACCACCGAAAAGACTTCCCTGAACTCACTTTCAGCCAGATTCAGTGGGGGGTTTGGTTACTCAGGGAGATTTTGCATTTCTCTAGCTAGCAGCTGGCATTGATTATCCTTCCACAGGGCAATTAGAGAGCTGGCGCCTCTGCAGAGCACAACATCTGTACAATAATTTGCTGTAATAGCTAAAGGAGGTTCTAGAATTAGTCACTCCATTTGTTGAAGAGTCTGAGAGCTGCCATTCATGTCCAGGACACAGGGAGCCATGAGTTTCTTCCGGCAGCAGTAGAGTGGAGGTGATTCAAAGCCTGGACTCTGTGGTCAGCTTCCCCTTACAGGGTTTGCGATGATTACATAAGATAATACTATTATAGCACTTAGAGATGTACAATCATCGTTACCCAGGATGATGATAGGTCCTGTGCCCTTCTATCATCGATTCCAGGGACCTTCTCTTTGCTATGCTGAGTTGTTGGTGCTTTTAGGGTCTCAAAGAGCACCCTCTGTTCCTGAGGATGATCCAGACCCTCCTTGTTGACTTCCAAACTCTTTGATCCTAATTTATAGACAACTCCAAAGGACCCCATCTCAGCATCTAACCCTATCTATTTGCTGATTCTCCCACCTCTCCCCACCCACTGTAGTCTCTGCTTTTGGCAGCTCATGCCTGGCTCTCCCGTTCAGAAATTCTTGCCCCTTAGATTTTGAGTTTTACCATGATCCTGAATGAAAAGATATTTCACCCCATTAACGTAGCTGAGGAGTCACATGGAATCGCATCAGCTATCCTGGTCTTCCCATCCCCTGAGCAGAAGGGAATACACCCCCCTCCTTACGCTGTGAGCCTGGAACACAAGGACTTGGGAAGAAAGGGCATTCTGCAGTCCTTCTTACCCATCTATTACCATTTTTTTTTTTTTTTTTGAGTTGAAGTCTCACTCTGTCGCTCAGACTGGAATGCAGTGTCCGCTCTCGGCCACAGCAGCCTCGACCTGCTGGGCTCCCGCGATCCTTCTGCCTCAACTTTCCAAGTAGCTGTAACTACAGGCATGTGCTACCACGCCCGGCTAATGTTTTTTCTTATTGTAGAGATGAGGTCTTGCCAAGTTGCCCAGGTGAGTCTCGAACCCGCAGGCTCAGGCAATCCACTCACCTCGGCCTCCCAAAGCGCGGGATTACAGGTTGAGCCACCGAGTCTGGCTCCCTATTACCATTTTACTAGAAATGCCTCACTTTCTGGTCATGGCACAGTGTACTTCATTCCTTTGGCCAAGTTCTTCATTGATGAAGACATGAGTAGAAAATTTATGCAAGAAAAGTGTTTGTACTCTGTCCTTTTCAGAAGTACAACCTGCCATGACTGTCTGTTGGGGCTTTGCATTCTTGAGAGATTTGTGTGTGGAGATTGGAAGAGAGTGGATGTAGTCTTTATCTGATCTTTGTACCTGGAACCCTGCACTCCACATGTCCCATCTTCAAATTTCTCCAAATTCCCTAACTCAGAGTCCATTCCAAGATCTCCCCATACCTCCAGTTCCCCGTCACCCCACTTTGTGTGAGATGTGGGGTTCTTGGACAAGACAGCCTTTTCTTGAGCACTTAGCTCTTCCTGGGAGTCAGCCAGGGAGCCTAAGACAAATAGAAACTTGAAAAAAGTCTAGCAGCATATTGTTCACATGCTCTTTATTAAAAAAAAAATCCAACAATTCTAGGGATGATTGCTGTTCTTCTGTCCTGAGGAGTTTGTGCTAGCCCAGGCTTCTCCATTCAGCAGCGGTGTCCCTGGACACAGGATGGGTTCTGCTTCCTTAGAAAGGGAGCAGTAACTACCCAATAGGGTTGCTAGAAGGAGGAGCTTGCCCATCACATAGAAATCATCTAATAAGTGGCAGACATTATCATAATAATGGCAAACAAAGGTTTGCCATAAAATATCACAGCTGGAAGGAGACCTTTATTACTAAGAAGGGCTGAAGTTTTCAGGATAAATGCGGCCAGGGGCAGTGGCTTAAGTCTGTAATCCCAGCACTTTGGGAGGCTGAGGTGAGGGGATTGCCTGAGCCCACGGGTTTGAGAAAAGCCTGGGTAACTTGGTGAGACCTCACCTCTACAATAAATCAAAAAATTAGTCAGGCATGGTGGCACGTGCCTGTAGTTCCAGTTACTCAGAAGGCTGAGGCAGAAAGATCACCTAAACCCAGCAAGTCGAGGCTGTGATGGCTGTGAGTGTGCCACTGCACTCCAGCCTGGGTGATGGAGTGAGACTCCAACTCAGAGAAAAGAAAAGAAAAGAAACACACCAGACATTGCATTACCTTTCCCATCATTTCTCAAAAGGAAGTGTTATTGAGTGTGATATGAGGTCAGTATACAGTAGAGGAATAAAGACACAGATTTAACACCTAAGTAGGCTTTAAAAATGTTTACTAAGGTTGCAATGATGTAACTATACTACTTACTCTTATTTGTTATGAATCCAGAATTTTTCTAAATATCCCTATGAGGCAGAGGATGAGAAAGGTGAGAGATATCAGGGTTGAAGATGGGGAATAAAGCTCATTCCTCTCTAGGTATGTTTAATTCATGTTTGTGAATTATTAGTACAATAAACACTGATTTCATTCATAACTAAGTGGGACTATTTACGTTTGAATGAAAAGCACATGCATTTGCTCACACAAAGCTCTATTGTGAACTAAAAAAAAATCAGTTTTTATTGTTCAAACAATTGTGCATTAACCAAAGGCCCAAAATGAGGGTACTGAGAATTGAGAGTGGAAAGTGGGAATGTTAATGTGTTAGGATGTGAATGTGGTCTCATAGGATGGGTGGGAGAATAACAGAGGTAAACAGGTTCAAGCATGTTTTCCAATAGCCTTGATGCTGTTCACTTCAACTTGGTTATTTTGCACTGGTGATGCTATAACACATAGAAGGACGAATCTTTGATTTCTCTACGGCTTCACAGAGAATGAGAGATCAACAATGCCCAAAGATGCAGCAGCTGTGTTTGTGGGCACTGTTTCACTTACAGGATTGAGAAACAAACAAGCAGTGCCACATGCACAAAGCCCACAGGTGCCTTTGGAACTCACACAGCTTGAAGCTCCAGGGGAATGAGAGAGGCCCCAACACACTCTGAGTTCCTGTTGGCTTAGAGCATTCTCCACAGGACAAGTTTCAGAGAATGGCCTTGTCCTGTATTTATTTTATACTTCATCTATTATAAGACCTCCATAGGCAAAGAGCACCTTTCCTTTTAAAATTTAAAAAAAATTTATATTTAATTTTTATTCTTTTAAAAAACTTTTATTTTAAAGATATGGGGTACAATTCAGGGTTAGGTCTACAAATGTTCATTATGCAGATACCCTTGTCGATGAGGTGTGCCCCCCCAGCAGATTCCCACTACTACTAATCCCCCCACCCCCTGCAGTTTCCCACTACTGCCAAAGAGCACCTTTCAATAACTATTTTCTCTGATTTCTTTTTTTCTTTCTTTTTTTTTTTTTTGTGTTAGAGTCTCACTCTGCTGCCCAGGCTGGAGTGCAGTGGCAAGCTCACAGCCACCCCAGCATCGACCTGCTGGACTCCAGTGATCCTTCTGCCTCAGTCTTCCAAGTAGCTGGAACTATAGGCACGGGCTACCACCTCCAGTTAATTTTTAATTTATTGTAGAGACAAGGGCTCGCCAAGTTGCCTGGGCTGGTCTCAAACCCATGGGCTCAGGCAATCCACTCGCCTCAGCCTCCCAAAGTGCTGGGATTACAGGCTGAGTCACGGAGCCCAGCCTATTTTCTCTGATTCCTATGAAGCATATTTGTAAATTGGGAAAGTTCAAAAAATGGAAAGAAAAAAATTAATATCTTCTCAAATCTTTCCCAAAGGTAATCTCTACAACATCATGGTATGAATAAACTGCATGTATAATATAGTTAATAGAGTGCCTAGGAGATAGTACATTTTTAATAAATAGCTAAAAATATTTTGTATGTAATTTTTCTTTCCATTCTTTCCCTATTTATACCCATGCATTTAATTGAATAAATTAATAGTCCACAAATATTCACTGAACACCAGAAGCTTTGAAATGGGCTAGGGAGAAGGGAACTCAACTCAACAGTGGAGTGAATAAGACAGTATTTTGCCCTTAAGTTGCCCACAGTTTCAGTAGCAGATACCAACAGGTACTTGGGCCATTACAGTGCGATGGGGAGGTGACCTAGTGCTATGTGGAGACCAGTAGAGGGTTCTTAACCTTGACAGAGGGTTTTCTGAAGAAACTGATGTCCATTTTCAGACCTGAAGGATAATCAGGAGCTATTTCATTAACATAGGAGAATCAAGAAAAATATTTCCCATAGAGAAATTAGTACATGCTAAGCTCTTGAAGCAAGAAACAACATTATGGCCCATTCATGAAATGGCATGGAATGCTATGTGGCTGAAGAGTACATCGTTGGGATTAGATGAGATGGTGGGAGACTTGGAGTTGGAGTAGGATGGGGTAAGATAGGGGAGGAGTCACAAGGAATAATGAAGGAGGATACCAAAGAAGGGACCAAGGCTGAGAGCATGAAGGGCTTTGGAGGATGTTCTGTGAGAGAATTTAAATTTATCTGGAAGGGAGTGAGGAGTGGATTATTTGAAATGATCACTGAAACGATCACTGAAACAGCAATTTGATCAAGATAAGATTGACAACACAAATAAATAGCATTAAAAAGGAATATGAACATAACCAACAAGGAGAGTTTTAAAAAATAAAAAAATAAAACTGTGCGTAAGTTTATACCAATATGTTTAAAAATAAGATACACATAATTTTCTATGAAAATATAAATTATCAAAATAGACTCAAAGAAATAGAAAAAAATGACAGATTAGTAACTATAGAAGGAATTGAAAATATAATCTGAGCACTATCCCTAGAAATGACACAGTCATTTTTTAAAAGTAAATTTCATCAGGCCACAAATTGAGGTAATTACTACTTATATAACATTTTTGAAAGAATAAAAAAATGAAAGTTTTCTTAACTTATGTTTTATAGTTGTTATAATCCTGATCCCAAATCTGGATAAGAATAGCACACTCACTCAAAAAAAGAAACCTGAGGCCACTTATGAACAAGGATATAAAAGATACTAAATTAAGTATTTAAAAGTTGAAACTAGCAATAAAATAAAATGGTACTACATTATGACAAAGTATGCATTATCCCTTAAATGCAAGGATATTATATTGTTAGGGATCTGATATTATAATTCATTATACTACTATATTAAAATATAAGAAGTCATATGATCATTTTCATAGACACTGAAAGAGCATTTGATAAAATCTTAAACACTTGCTATCAACAACAATCTTGGTCAACTAGGAATAGAAAATAATTTTCTTAATTTAAAAAATGTTAACAGAAAATTATAGCAAGCATCATACTTAACAGAGAAACAAAAGAAACATTTATTTTAAGTCAGAAATGAAACAAGCTTTCAGCTATCACTTCTGTTATTCAACATTCTACTAAAAGTCCTAGGTAATGTGTTAAGACAAGAAAAGAGGAAGGAAAAATATTTGGAAAATAAAAAGCAAATATTTACAGATACTAAGTTTTAAGAGAATCAATTTTTAAAAACCCCAAATTTTAAGTGCTATCAGAAAGGTGAACAGGTAGAAGATTAAAAATTTTCAAAATGAATAGCCCTTTTATATTCTTATTAGAAATTGATAGGTAAAAAGAGTCCACAATCATATCAATGCTAGGAATAAGTCTAATGAATAATGTGAGATCAACATAGTATACATTATGACAGAAATGGATGGATATATCCAACCAGTCTTAAAGCTTTATTTAAGGCTGTAAAGAAAAATTTCAGCAAATGAAGAGACATCCCATATTTCTTATTGTAAATATCCAATATTGTATTGCAATGAAGCTAATTCTCCCCAAATTGATAAATTCAGTACAACCCATACAGTACCTGACGTGGTGTTTTTTTGGAGTCTTGGAAAAATGATGCTAAAGTTCATCTGGAAAATAATATGCACAAGGATGAAAAAATTGTAAAAAGGACGATGAGATTTTCCATGCCTGATATAAAAGCACATGCTATAAAGCAATGATAATTAAAACAATGTGATACTGGTCAGAAGTTAGGGAAAAGGATCAATGCAATAGAGTTCTAAAAGTCCATAGACAGATTTGTGGAAAAGACCCATGTATACACTGGACATTTAGTGTATGACAAAAGTGGCATTTAATTTTATGGAAAAAAATGTGAATTTAATGTAATATAATGGATTTTACATTGACATTGTTAAAAAATGAAACAACATAAAAGCTGTGCATGAAGAATGTATTAGTTTTCTGTTGCTGCTATAACTACTTACTACAAATCAAGGTATCAGGAGGGATGCAAATCTTTCTGGAGTCACTAAGGGAGAAACCATTTGTTTCCTGGCCCCCTCCAGGTTCTGGAGGTTGCCTGTATTCCTTGGCTCATGGCCCATTTCCTCTACCTTTAAAGTCAGCAACTTTGCATCTCTCTGTGCCTTTCTTCTGTTTTCACATCTTCCTTCGACCCTCCCCTTTTACTCCCCTCTTCTACTTTTAAAGCCCCTGTGATTACATTGGGCTCACCTGGATAGTTAGCATACTTTCCTTATTTCAAGATCATGTGGCTTGCAACCTAATTCCATCTGCAACTTTAATTCCCCCTTGCCATATAACTTGACATAGTCACAGGTTCTGGGGGTTAGCTCATAGGCATTTGGGCGGATGGGGTAATTTTTCTGCCTACCACACAGAAGTATTATTCCCATTTTTGTCCCATCCATTCCATTCTGTTACTTTGTGTCTTTTAGGTAATCACGTATGTTATGCTTTTCTTACTCTTTTAGTATTTTTTAGTGCAAATATAAACTAAAACAAATATATACTATTTTCTCCCTTTCTTACATGAATAGTGTATACACTCTTTTCATGCCTTGCTCTTTTTTCCACTTAATAATATATACTGGTGAACTTTTATATTGATATTCGAGAGCTTCCTCATTCTGCTTAAATTAATTCCATTGTATGAATTAATGATGTTTATTTTTAAAATAGCATTTCAAATCTGTGGGTAGAGGATAGACTATTTAATACACGGTATTGGAATTACAGAGAATGTAACACACATGACACATTTGTTGTAAAAGTTTTGCAAAATACCTGGGGGGATAAATGCAGATTTTATTAGAGGTTACTTTTAGAGAGGGAGTAGGGTGGGGAAAATGAGAGTGAAAGCTAACTTTCATATTTTATGTAATTTTCCATATTACATAACTTTTTTGCAATGACATATATTCACATATTGTATAATTATATAAACATTATGAAAATGAGGAAGGGACCCATCAGGTACAATATGGAAACTAAATCTTTGTGGATATCTATGATAACTTTCTGCATTTTCAGAAGTGAAATTTTTATGTCCAAGATAACCTACAATGTTCCCTAAAAAAAGAGCTCTCTAGAATTAATCCACACACCCATTCGAGTATACAAGGGTGCTCATTTTTCCCACAAAAGGACTTTTTTTTTTATGTCCACATTTTGCTCATCAAGTGTATGCTGAGAATACTTTTTAAAAATTGAAATTAAACAGAGTTGCTTACATAGAAAGTAAATATTTTGAGTAACATTAATGGTTTGTAAATAGTGCTAAAATATCAAATTTACCTGTAATTTCTAGAAGTGAATATGCTCTTCGTGAACTTCACATTCATCTTTGATATTTGGGATATGAGTAAAGAGAGATAAGGAAGGGTGTGAGGTTTGGACTATTTGCAGGTGATGAAAGAGGACAAAGAACATTTATTTATCAAATACCTGCTGTGTGCCAGGTACTACCATCTATCGTATCTTACCTGTGCCTTCTTAATACACTATTTCATAGAAATGAAGGGTGAAACAGAACAAAAAATGTTTTAAAATAACTAGATTAGAAGTGGAGAGTTGAGGAACAAAATCAGGCAGAGAATTTACTCTTCATTTGGTACCACTCTGCACTGTTTTTTTCCTTTAACTTATGTGTGTATTAATTTTATGCCATACAAGTAAAGATAAAAATGAAAACAAAACTTTCTGCAGCTGCAGTTGGCATTATTTCTTTCCCCAGCTGTAGTCACTGTCCTCATAATCATGGTCAGATTCATCTGAGACAGGAAGAAATAAAAGGGCAACAGAAAGAAGTAACTGCCCCGAAGTTCAGATTTTCTGAGGTCTTCTTTTGTTTTGCTGTGCTCTATCTTTGCAATGAATGGCCACTCTTTTGGAATACTAAATTTTGACTACTTTAATCCATCATATCTAGATACTCCTTAAAATTTTGCCAAACTTTGGAATCCTTCTGTTATTTCTTGACAAGAATAATCTAGACTCACTGGCAAAAAAAAAAAAAGGAATGAAGGGTAAGAGAGTTGAAGCCACAATTAAAGTCACATAGCTAGGACATGGTGCTTTGGCATTTGAAACAGGCCCAGTCCAAGGACCCTGCGTGTCCTTGTGACAGATTAACTCACTTTCCATTGTTGCTTCTCTTGGCCTTTAAAAAACCCCCAAAGGGATTTTCTCCCTAAATGCTCCATTCAGAACCAAGAAAATCTCAGAGGAAACAGTCAGCTTTTCCCAAATCACTAATTCCCTACATCTGTTTTCTGCTTTGGATGATAATCTGGGGGCATCTAAAGCCTGAGGCTGTTTAGACTTGGAGTCCTGAATCCTGTACTTTAACCCAGAGTCCTTTTCTCCTGGACAGCACCAGCGAATGCTGTTCAAGGATAAAGCTGAGCCTAGTATGAAGAAAATCATAAGGATTTTAGACAGACCCAGTCCTTTCCCTAGAGCTGCTTTTATTTCCTGACAGCTAATTTATCCCGATGATTGGCCCTGGACCCATAAAACCTCCAGCTCAGCCTGGCCATTTGTTAAGGTGCAGACAGTCTGCTGGATCTCACGCCTGATAGCTGTGGGAACCAATTACTCTGCAGCAGGGCTTGGTGTGCGGTGGGAGCATCTGTGTGGACCACATGGGCCCTTTCAGCTTGTAGGATGTGTGGCGACTTGGAACTGTTTGTTTTAAAGGTTCCTTTTGCATTATCAGCAAAGAATATGGAAAACAGCTCAATTTCAACTGATTACCCACTAAAGTGCCTGCGAGTCACTCTGTAATTTTCATCGTTACTTGCTGGGCTCTTCAGTGAAGTTTGCAGGCAAATTTAATGGAACATATTCAGCCCTGGTGAATAGCAGACAAAGACACCAGCTTCCTCTTTCTTTTGTTTGGCAGCATCTGTTACCATAGCATAGTAAACATTTTAAAAAACCATTCTGAGAACAGCTATCCATGAGATACCTCTGAAGGTGGCAGCACACCCTAACTCCGGCTGTCCTACAACCTCAGCCCAGCAGGGATTGTCTCTATTGCCTAAGGCCCATGAGATTGGCTCCAGACCATCTAGATGAATAAACTCTCCTGACACTAGTTAGAATCAGAAGATTAAGTTTTTTTAGGCCCCGTGTCCCAGTCGTACAATGGTATACTTGTCAGCCATTTACAAAGGATGTTACATATCAGTGCTTTTCACCTTTTCCTGCACCAATGAATCACTTGAGGATCTTGTTAAGAAAAGATTCCAATAATCTTAGGCCTTGGGTGGGTTGCATGTTCTGCGCTTCTAACAAACTACCAGGTGATGCTGACGTGGTTAGACCTTGGCATTCTGTGGAATGTTCCAGAAAATGTGTACTCATTGGCTTAGGCTTGTATGGAACTATCTCACTCTAAGTGGAGGATAATATCAAATTATATGAATATGCCATAATTTTAAAAATATACACAATATCCAGATTTAGAGATAGATGTGTTTCAAGAAAAGCAAGTGTCAGACAGTACTGTTTAAAATATACTGTTTTAAAAATCTAGCAATAAATATATACAATCAAAACACACTTAACGTTTTGTCCCCATTATCACTGCCTCTGGAAAAAAGTGCTGTCAGGCTTCTGGTTTTTCTGTTCAGTATAGGTAATAGGTGGTCCTACAATTACTTTGAGTTGGGAGCACAGTTTCAATTCAGTACAAAAAACAAAGCATACATCTTTAACGATGGACAAAATTTCCCATCTGATTTAGCCATAAAAGTTCTTACCTCCTGGGGCTAGGATGATTTGCAAACCTAATTATCAGACCCTAAAAATATATATGTATATATGCATGTGTGTAGTGTGTATATGTATGTAGGTAATACATATGTATGCACAAGTCTATAGACATTTATAGATATATACTTATAAATATGCATGTATACAGGTATGCATGTATACACATATACATAAATAACTTGCCATGAGCATGTGTTACTTTTATAAATTAAAAAATATGCATACATGTGATTTTGTCAGAAAAACAGGAAGGACAATCTAAACTCATTAATAGCTTTCTTGTTGTATTTAAACTACATAAAAACTAGCCATAATTAAAATGGGAGAGCCGGGCTCAGTGGCTCAGCCTGTAATCCTGCGCCTTTGGGAGGCTGAGGTGAGTGGATTGCCTGAGCCCGCGGTTTCGCGACCCACCTGGGCAGCGAGACCCCATCTCTACAATAAATCAAAAAATCAGCCGGGTGTGATAGCGCGCGCCTGTAGTTCCAGCTACTTGGAAGACTGAGGCGGAAGGATCGCCGGAGCCCAGCAGGTTGAGGCTGCGGTGGCCGGGAGCAGCCACTGCACTCCAGTCTGGGTGACAGAGTGAGACTCAAACAAACAAAAAATAATAAAATAAAATAAAATGGGAGATCATTTTTGTGTTGCAAAAATAATTAATGAATAATTCATTAATTATTTTAGAATGAATGCATAACTTCATTATTTCTACAGAAAGTATATTCAAACTTAAAATTGTAAGGAAAAAAATTCACTCTGAAAAGTCTTCCTCCAGATTCTGTCTCCTTCAGCCATTTCATGATGACATGGGAGATTCTTAGAGGCCAGTGACTGTGGGGAGTGCACAGTTCTAGGATTTCGATTTGCACTGGCGCTAGAGAGTAGCTGGGAGACTGCAGCCATGGCTCTGGCACATGGGACTGCAGGGATTGGCTCTGCTTCATTCCTGCAGGTGTGTTGATGAGCTGACCCTCTGTTCTTTGGGATAGAACTGTCATGTCTTACAGATTTGCTTCTTTCGGGCTGTTTCATTGTTCCCTCATAAACTGTAAGTGAAGACTCCAAGACTTCATCGCTGAGACCTACACTGGAAACACAACCTCTCAACAGCAAAATTCTCCTTCATGCCTTTTACTTCAACTTTCTTTCATGTGAAAAACTTATGGAAACCCAGGCCTCTGGTTGGGTTGAGTAGTCTTCAGGTGGATGACAATCAGCTGAAACCAGTGAATCTGAATGGATGGCTCAAAATGCCCCAAGTTTCTATGCCACCCTTTAAAGCACGGAGAAGGTGATGCCTGTGACCACTGAGAATGACCCCAGAGAAGTCCATCCCTCAGCTGGAAGTGCAGAGAGGACAAAATGCCATGGATGGAACCAGCACGCCCATAGCCTGCCATGAGACCCCCCTCAGTAAAATTCTGCAATTCCTTGCAATCCTGCATTGTGTCTCAGGATGGTGCAAACTCCAAGAACACAAGCATGCAGAATTGGAAATACTATGGAAGACTAAAGTTTGGAATTCAAACATGTATCCTTGTCCACAGACATCAAGAAATTCAGCTTACATAAGCATTATGAATTGTGAATGTGTGTGCATGTATGTACCTACATGAGAGGGACCCAAAGAAACCTAGAAGTGTCTTTTGGAGGTTGGGCCCCTTGTAGTACAGGTTTCCTCTGCTAAATAAGTGTTGTAGGAACCCATTGGCATCAGTGCACTAGCTAGTGCTATTGTGAGAAGCTGTGTTCAGCTTCAGTGAATTTTTTTGGAGAGTCTTTCAACACATTTGTCCACTTCATAATGGGTGATGAATGACTTACGAGCATTCCTGCCCACACCTCAATACATGTTAAGCAGTTTTTGACCCAAAACGACATGATCCCTGTGCTCCACCCTCCCTATTCACCTGATCTCACTCTAAGTGGCTTTTTTTTTTTGTTTCCTTGGATAAGAAAAGTCCTTAAAGGGAAACATTTTGTCAATGTGGAAAAGATGAAATGAAAAACAGCAGAAGCACTACAAGACATCAAAACTGATGAGTTTAAAAACTGTTTTGAGCAATAGAAAAAGTGTCTTGATAGGTGTATTGCATCAAATGAAGAGTACTTTTAAGATGTCTGAAGTTTAAACATGTAAGAATAAATACAAAATTTTTTAATAAATAAATTCCAGTTTTTGGGGTCTCCCCTCATATATAAAAAAAATATATACGCTTGCATATACATTATCTTAAGATAATATTTATATTAACAATTTTATCTTAAAATGTATTTCTTGTATTGATAAATGTGGATTTTAAGATAGTCTTATCTTAAAAATTTAAGATAAAATTTAATTTTTGAGATCACCTTATATTTATGTTGTAGCTCAAAATCCATGTTTCCTCTGAAAACGCTTTTATCTTAAAGTCAGTGAGTGTTTCTCACTAGGGTTTGTGAGGCCTGCCCCGGATTTTCTTTCTGCACCTCTGCACATCCAACCTGCAGCTCCAAGCTGCGCTCCATGCTCCTACCCTTGGGAGCTTCTCTTATAAGCTCTGCCCCCAGACTGAAACATTCTTCCCTCAGTCTCTTTCCTGAGCCACCCTCTAGGCAGCCTTTCGTTCTCTTTACATTTGCCGCTTTCTCTTGGAAGCAATCCGGGCCTCCAGGTGCTCTCTGGGCTCCAGGCAGTCACTGCCCCTGCCTCAGACAGCCTGGGCACCTTGTGTCCCTGCAGGTTTGCACAGGGGAGGGTCCAGAGGCCACCAGTCCCACTCTTGGCTGTGTCCACAACATCAGGCACAGTCTCAACTTGGCAGATATGTGCTCAAAACTATTTATCAAAGCAACAAAGGGAAAGGAACTGGGAAGTGAAAATACTTTCCTTAATAGTAAGACAGAAGGGTGGGCGATGTTTCCCCTTTTTTCATAGTAATATTACAAAATAAGTATGATAAATTAAAAGCAATTTAGAAACAATAACCAAGCCACATTAACAAATGATCTTTACTTTTCTAACTCTCATATTTTGACACTTCATATCTGTTTTAATAGTTGTTATACATTTTATTTCATTTTTAGATTACTGTTATTATTTAGGATGATAATGTATAAACATACTCCATTTCTCTACACCTTTCTGTATAGTTATATTTTTATTGGTTGTATAACGCATTGAGTTGATATGCTATACTTTCCTTAACTATCCTTTTAATTTTGTGATTAAATATAGTACAGGGAATTCTCTAAACTCAGTGAGGTACAAACATAAAGAGTCTGTTGTTTTCTTCCAATCACAACCTCCTTTACTTGTCCTTCAGTGACATTTTGGGATGATTCTGTAGCTTTAAAATCATTTCTCATTACTAAAAGTTCTGTCTGGTTCAGTTTTAAATCCAATCTCGTCTTCTCTTCTCTCTTCCCTCTCTGGCTAAATCATGGTCTTTGGAACCTATAGTTGGGAGGCGATATGTTTTGCTTTTTTCACTCTTTTCTTTTCAGGGGAGTTGGGGAAGGGGAGAAGGAATCAGGATAAAAAAGGGAGGTTGTGCTACATGCTGTTATCTGTTGGTGGAGGGTAGCAGCTCTGAGCTTTCTACTGGTTACTCTGGTTGGCTGTTGGTAGGTTCTGCTGACAATTATCTTTGTCTCATATGATTTTCTAGGCATGTGTTTCTGGTCCTGTCACTGAGGACCCTCTCAGAAAGGGACAGTAGCATCCCTTTCAAACCATGTCATTGGCTCACAGCCTCTAACCCCTCTCAGTAGGACATTATTTCCCCTAGCCAGCGGACATCACAGTTCCTGCTTTTCTCTTTACCCCCCTCCCCCAGTTCCCTCGTGTAAGCCAGGAAAGTCACTAGTTTTTCCTCTACACCCTACATGGGCCAAAGGTAGACAGTAGGGTGGAGTGTCATCTTTTGTGCATATACAAGTACACTCTGATCCCTTCTTGTTGCTGGTATGAACTGCTCTAGCAAGTTCTCGCCCTTAGAAATCTCCAGGCAAGAACCCATCTTCAAAGCAGTCCTGCCGAGATGGAAGCTTGGTACCTATCCAGTCAGCAGGTGGATGCTTGTCTCCTCTTGCCTACAGGCATTTTCAGTCTCTATGAGTTATTCCATGGAGCCCCAATTTCCTGGCCACTGGAGATGGAGCACCAGAAAAGAGAGAGGGGAGGGCACACCTCCTTGGCATGAGCTCTGTACTCCCAATGGCTTCAAATTCTTCTCCCTGGGTGGTCTACTGATGCCTAGGAGTGGGTGGGGGTGATGGATGGGGTAGACTTATTTAGCAAATGTCTGGCCCTAATTGTTTTCTGCTTAGTAAAAAATGTTGGAGGATTGTTATGTTCATTATCGTGATTGTGGTGATGGTTTCCTCGATGTACTCATATGTCAAAACTTATCAAATTATACACTTTAACTACGTGCAGTTTATTGTCAATTATCCCTCAATAAAGCTGTTAAAATTGTTGGGGGACTTACTGCCTATTTGTCCTCTTCAACATTTAATTACATTATTGTAAAGACGCTATGTAAGCACTTTCATGCATGTAAGTCTTTTTTCTTGGGATTTTTTTTTTTTAAAGATAAATTCCTAGAAGTTGGATTACTGGCTAAAAGATAAAAAACATTTTTTTATAGCTCCCGATACGTATTGCTATATTGCTTTTCCAAAGAATTGTGCCAATTTCCAATGTAGCAGCGAGTATAAATATACTACTTTAATAGCAACCTTATACTTGAGTGTTATTTTAAAAAAATTGTTCCTAGACATGAAATAGTACATTAATTTTTATTCCTTTTGATTAATACAATAGATAACACATATGTATATGTTAGATCAATTTTTATTTCCTCTTATGAGAACCACTTGTTCTTATTCTTTATCTATTTATCTATTGGGTGAATAAGTGCGTTGTGATGTTCTTTTATTTTGTTTTCTGTAAATGCTGCCATAAACTTGTTTGTGAAATAAAAAGAATGTTTCCACCGAAAGTAGTGTTTATCCCCATGGTTGGAATTTGAGAACAAACAGGCCAGGGTAAGTGAGACCTGGTTATAGATGGTGCGGGTCCATCATTGGCCTCTCCTGGTTTTTGGACGAGATTCCCTCTGTACAGGCAAGTCAGGTTGTTTGTTCAGGCATCCCTGTCTGTCACTAGTCACACAGTCTCCCTGGTTGTTTTTGTTTTTATTTTTTATTTTTGAATTGGAGTCTCAGTCTGTCACCCAGGCTGGAGTGCAGTGGCACACTCACAGCCACCGCAGCCTTGACCTACTGGGCTCAGGCACTCCTTCTGCCTCAACCTTCCAAGCAGCTGGAACTGCAAACATGTGCCATCACGCTCAGCTAATTTTTCTTGATTTATTGTAGACATAAGGTCTCACCAAGTTGCCCAGGCTGTTCTTGAACTCGTGGGCTCAGGCAATTCTCTCACCTTGAATTCCCAAGTGCTGGGATTATAGGTGTGATATACATACACTCCAAAGACATCCCATGCTCAAAAACAACCTATGTGTGGAGACAAAAATCAAAATAGGAGCAATTAGCTATAAGTGGGAGCTGAGACAACAAACCCACTGAATTCTGAATCAGTGCTCAGAGTGGGCCAGAACTTGGGTTCCTGTGAGGCAGACAGGACCAAAAGCACCTTGAGGGCTGATGAATAGAAGGTGACACCAGGGCAGGGGAGGGGTTTTCTTTCTTGTGAAAGGGAGTTGAAAAGAAGCTATGGCCATTGGCTGGGCTATAGCTTGTATAGATCTAATTTAACACTACCAATTTAGAAAAAGCTTTCTGTGTGTTTGATTTAAGGAGGAAATACAAGTAAAGTTGTATAGCTGTGGTGGCCAGAGGAAGTCGATAAACCAGTAGAGATGGGTCTATGCCAGGGCATCTGCCGATTCAATGGCTAAGACTGTGATAGCACCCTGAGAATGAATGCCTTCAGTTATTGACATAAGCCTGTTCTAGCATAGCAGTCCCAGGAGCTGGGGGAAAGTACTGCAAAACCAGTGATTGATGAGTGAGTGGAAATAGTGAAAATAATAAAGCACATAAAGAAGACCCATCCTTAGGAAGTGAGTCAATAAATCAAGAACCAGGAGAACATTCTCAGAATGAATTTAAAGTATGTTTAAGTTATTCAGAAATAAAGGAAGAAATAAGAACCATAAATGTTTTTGTGAAATTAAAAACTGGCAGAAAAGAATAAAAAATTAATGGATATAAAGAACTAATTTAAAAACTTGAAAATAAAAAATGTAATAATTGAGATAAAACTCAATAAATGGGATAAACTTTAGACTGGAAGCAATCAAAGAGAATTACTAAATCTGAAAATATTACTGAGGAATTCACCTGGAAGAAATTAAAAAAAAAATTTAGGGAAAAATATTAAAGAGATATTAAGTGAAATAGAAGATGAATTGAGAGACCCCGTATTGTTTTTTCCCTAAAAATATAACCCACCCACAAATTCCAGTTGAAAGAATTTCTAAAGAACATACTTAACCAAGGGAAAAAAGAAAAAAAAAAAAAAAGAAAACCCAGAATGATGAAATGGAAAATAAGAAGCAATCTTAAGAATTAATAGATAAAAAGATGTTGTTCAATAAAGTTAACTACTGATAGTTCAAAATCAACAATTTTGTTTGTTTAAAAGAGAGTTGGAAATAAAATTTAGACAGTAAATACAAAGAGGGAGAAAGGAAAGGAATCCAGGGGGCCAATGCCCACCAAGATCATTGCTTTGCTTAGAAGGATGGGGATACTGAGTGTCTTTACCTCTTTAGATTTAGTCAGGAAATAACATAGTTTAATATTTATGTTGAAAGTAATTGTGAAAATCATAGAAATACAATCCATACCATTAGAGAAGAAATAAAAAGAATAAAGACAATTTTATCCATCTAAGAAAAAGAAGGTAGAGGGGAAAAAGAAGCCAAAAATGTGTGCTGTGGGGGAGAGGAGGTAATGTGACAGGAGGAAGATGGCACAGTGAGAACACAGCACAGAAAAGTAGACGCTAATTCAACTATGTCAATTATCATAGTAGCTGTATATAGGCAAAACTCAGGCTACCTAAAAATAAGAATAATCATATTTGATTAAAACAAACAAAAATGCTCTTCAGAAAAGACACATCTGAAACAAAAATGCACAGAACAATTTGAAAATAAAAAACGGAAAAAGATGTAACAGGCACATATGAACAAATAGAGATTTGGAATATTAGCAATATTAATATTATTAGTAATGTTAATGTCATACAAAGTAGAATTAAAAAGCAAAAGCATCAATAGTGATAATGAAACAAGCTTTGTGTTATGAGACAATTTCCAAGAAGATATAATAATTGTAAATTTGCAAGCACTTAACGACATGGCTTCCATAAATAAAGAAAAACTAACAGAATTACAAGAATGTGTAGAAAAATTCCCAATCATAGTGGACACTTTAATATGCATGTATCAGAAATAAAGCAACCAAACAAAAATATTTAGTAAGAATATAGATGTCTTAAATAACACAGTTAAAAAGTTTGACCAATAAATAGTTGAAACCCAAATTAACATTCCACTCAATCATATATAAAATATTTGCAGGTTTATTAAAATAAGTCTCAGTACATGTAAAAGGATTTTTTTTTTTTTTTTGAGTTGGAGTCTCACTCTGTCGCCCAGACTGGAGCACAGTGGCTGCTCCCGGCCACCGCAGCCTCGACCTGCTGGGTTCCGGCGATCCTTCCGCCTCAGCCTTCCAAGTAGCTGGAATTACAGGCGCGCACTACCACGCCCGGCTAATTTTTTGATTTATTGTAGAGATGAGGTCTCGCTGCCCAGGTGGGTCTCTAACCCGCGGGCTCAGGCAATCCACTCACCTCAGCCTCCCAAAGGCGCGGGATTACAGGCTGAGCCACCGAGCCCGGCTTGTAAAAGGATTTAAGTCATAGAACATATGTTTTCTGAATCAGGATGAAATTAAACTAGAAATCAATAGTAGAAAAAAATCTGTAATAACTTGAAAACTTAGCAGCATACTTCTAAGTAACCTATGATTAAAAAAAATCTAAAGAACAAATAGAAGCTATCTTGAGCTGAATGAAAATGAAAACACAAAATGTAAAATTTACGTGATAACACCAGAGTCATACCAAAAAGAAAATTTAAAGCATTAAACTTCTTTATTAGAAAAGAAGAAAAGTCTTAAATCAGTAACTTCAACTTCACCTTACAAAACTAGAAAAAAGTACAAATTCATCCTTTCTTTCCTCTCCTTCCCTGCCTTCCTTCCCTCCTTTCTTGTAGCAGAAAAGAAATAATAAAGAGCAGGGACCGGCGCAATGGTTTACACCTGTAATCTCAGCACTTTGAGAGGCTGAGGTGGGAAGATCGCTTAAGGCCAGGAGTTTGAGTCCAGCCTAGGAAACATAGGGAGACCCTATCTCTTAAAAAAATTAATTAGCAGGGTATGGTAGTATGTACCGATAGTCCTAGCTACTCATGAAGTTGAGGCAGGAGGATCACTTGAGATCAGGAGTTTGAGGTTGCAGTGAACCACCACTGCACTCTAGCCTGGGCAACAGAGTGAGATGGGGTGGGGTGGGGGGTGGGGTAGAGTAAGCAGTAAATCAATAAAATACAACATTGAAATGCACTGAAACCAAAGCTTGTTCATTGAAAAGTTCAATAAAATTTATCTGTCTCTACCTATACTAATCAGGAAGAAGAGAGAAGCTGTTTCATAATCTGTTTTGATAATATTTCTTCACAATGGAAAATAGTACATTCTGCTGCTTTTGGGTGGAATGTTCTATAAATGCCAATAAAGTATTGAAATCTTTAACTATAATTGAGGATGTTTCTATTTCTCATTGTAGTTTTATCAGATTGCTCCATGCATTTTGAAGCTACATTATTAAGTATATAAATGTTAATGAAGAATTGTTATGTTTTCATGATAAATTCACCTCTTCATGGTGATTAAATGACCTGCCTTGCTTCTAGTAATATGCTTTGTTTTAAAATCTATTTTGTCTGACATTTATAGTCACTCCACATTTCTTTGATTAATATAGCGCATTTTCCTAAGCTTTTACTTTTTAACTTATTTGTGTCTTTATATTTAAAGTGCACTTCTTGTAGGCAGCATATAGTTATCCAGTCTTTATTTATTTGGAGTATTTAAGCCATTTACATTTAATTGTTATTGATATAGTTAGATTTAAGTCTGTCACTTTGCTATTTGTTTTCTATTTGTCCCATCTGTCCTTTATTCTCTTTCTCCTCTTTATGACTTCTTTTGGCTTGATTACGTTCTGTTAACGAATGATTTCATTTTGTCTCCTTTGTTGGCTTCTTATATATAGTTCTTTGCTTGCTTTAGGGTTGATACTGTACATCATTAATTTGTCATACTCAATCTTCAAATTATTATCCCACTTCACATAAAGTGAAAAAACCATATATATATATACACACACACACATATGTATATGTGTGTGTGTGTGTGTGTGTGTGTGTGTGTGTGTGTGTGTGTGTACACAAACAGGACTTTTTATTTGTCACTATTAAAAGTCTAGATTTTATTTTAATTTTAATTAGTTTTTTTGTGAGAAAGCAGGAGTTTATTTAGAAGACAAAAAAGCTCCCAAGTGAGAGGGGACCTGAAAGAGGGTTGCCCAAAAGCCTAGATTTTAAAAAGATTCCTGAACTGGTTGTTTATATTCATCATTCCGTTCAACTTTAGCATCTGTCACGTCCCCAGTAGCTTTTCCAGAACTATGACCCTCAGCATGCAGCTCCATGAGTTTTCCCAATTTAAACTTGGGCTTCTTCAGCATTTTTACTTCTTTTTTTTTTTTGAGTTGGAGTCACTCTGTCGCCCAGACTGGAGTGCAGTGGCCGCTCCTGCCCACCGCAGCCTCGACCTGCTGGGCTCCGGCGATCCTTCTGCCTCAGCCTTCCAAGTAGCCGGAATTACAGGCATGTGCTACCACACCCGGCTGGTTTTTTTATTTATTGTAGAGATGAGTTCTCGCTGCCCAGGCGGGTCTCGAACCCGCGGGCTCAGGCAATCCACTCATCTCAGCCTCCCAAAGGCGCGGGATTACAGGTTGAGCTACCGAGCCCAGCTCATTTTTACTTTTCTAATGAAGAAATCATGAAGCAGTTAAATAGATTGGCAAACCTTTCTTTCAAGTCATTTGTCTGCACCTTTCAGGTCATGATTTCCGTTATCGTCTTCTGAATCTGGTAGACCTGTTGGTGCTGAGCATAAGAGGTCTTCCTTATCTGATGGTTGTGGGTTTTTTTTTGGTAAAAGCAACACAGAAGAGATGAAGCCAATAACCATCGGTAGTCTTGATATCAACAAGAGCTTCAGTCACGGTCTGCCAGTTTTTGACCATGGAGCACATTTTGTTCTGGGTACGGTTCATGCTATGGAAGTTAGTCAGGTAGTTTTCACCCCAAAAATCATTAATCATCTTGAATTTTCTAAATGCAACTTCATCATTCTTCAGGTCAGCAAATCTCACTTCAAATACATGACCCTTGAGGCCATCAGATGCGGTTTTGGTTCCTTGAGTCCTGGTGGCTAGTGCTTTGCCAGTATTTCTTATATTGAACATAGTGTGTGCTTTCACATAATACCAGTCTTTCTAAGAAAAGAGTCAGTCACTTTCTTCTTGTCTGTCTGTTTGCTGCCTATCATAAGGCACTTGTTCTAAAGACCATAGTATATTTTTATACTTCTGTTTCTTCCCTTCCAGTTTTTGTACTATTATACTTTATTTTGCACATGATACGAACTCTCCAACACATTGTAATTATTTTTATTAAAATAATCATTTACCTTTCAAAGAGTTTTAAATTTACTCATATATTAACCATGTTAATGCTCTTTATTCCTTTGTGTAGATTCATATTTCCATCTTGTATCTTTTTCCTTCTGCTTAAAAAACTTCCTTTAACATTTCTTGTAGTGCAGGGCTGCTGGAGATTAATTATTTCAGACTCTGTATGTCTGAAAAATTGTTTGCTTTGCCTTCATTTAAAAAATATATTCTTGCTAAGTACAGACCACACATATGTTGGCAGTTTCCTTCTCTTCCTTCCTTCCTTCCTTCCTTCCTTCCTTCCTTCCTTCCTTCCCTTCCGTCCTTCTTTTTCTTCCTTTCTTTCGAGTTGGGGGTCTCACTTTGCCATGCAGGCTGGAGTGCAATGGCATGTCATAGTTCACCACAACCTTGACCTCCCGGGCTCAGGTGATCTTCCTGCCCCAGCCCCCCATGTAGCTGGGACTACAGTTGCATGCTGCCATGCATGACTCATTAGAAAAATTTTTGTTGTTGTTGTAAGATGATGTCTTGCCTAGGCTGTTCTCAAACTCCTGGGCTCAAGTGATTTTCCTGCCTTGGCCTCCCAAAGTGCTGGGATTACAGGGGTGAGTCACTGTGCCTGGCCTGGCAGTTTTTTTTTTTTTTTTAACTTTCAGTATTTTGAAGACGTTGTTCTAGAGTATCTTCTCATTTATATTGTTTCTGAAAGGAAATCTGCCGTCATCTTTTTGTTTCTCTGTTCATAATGTGCCTTTTTTACTCTGGTTGATTCTAAAACACTTCTTTGTCTCTGTTTTGAGCAGTTTGGTTATCATGTGACTTGATGGAACTTTCTTCATGTTTTTTATACTAGGGGCTCATTGGATCTAAGGTTTTATAGCTTTCATCAAATGTGAAAATTTTCCAATCATCATTTCTTTAAATGGTTTTTGTTGTTGTTGTCGTCATTGCCTTCCTTGTTATTTTCTTTTGGGGAATCCAGTTATACTTATATTAGGCTTCTTAAATGTATTCCTCAGATCACTGGTACTCACTTTATTTCTTAAAACAAAAAACTTTTTCTCTGTGTGTTTCATTTTGAATAGTGTCTTCTGCTGTGTCTTCACTTTTACTAACCTTTCTTTTGAAATGTTTGATCTGCTGTTGATCTTATCCAGCATATTAAAAAAACCAACAACTCAGATATTGTATTTTCACTACTAGAAGTTCTATTTGAGGTTTTCTTATATTTTCTATGTCTCTACTTAACATTTTTAACATACTGAATATGTTATAATAATTATTATTTGCTATCTTTGTCTGCTAATATCTGTGTCAATTCTGGGTCTATTTTAATAGATTTTTCTCATGATAGGTCTTCTTTTGTTGTTGTTTCTTTACATGTCTGATCTTTTTTTTTTATTATTAACTGCCAGATATAGTAAATTTTGCCTTGTTGGGTGGTGTATATTTTTTGCATTCCTATAAATGTTCTTGCACACACTTCAATTATTTGGAAACTGTTTGCTTCTTTTAAGTCTTGCTTTTAAGATTTTTTCGATGAAAAAGCATTTAGGTCAGAATCGATTTTTCTCATGACTGAGATATGAGTCCTGGCCCTTCTGAGTGCTACATCCCATGTTCTGTGAATTATGAAGTTTTCCAGTCTAGCTGGTGGAAAGAGGCGCTATTCCTGGCTCAGTGTGAGCCCTGAGTACTGATCTCTGTAATCCTTTAGTGCTGTTTTATCCCTCTAGCTGAAAGTAGTTTCCTCATGTGGACACACTGATCAATGTTCTCCTGAATATACAAAAAGGATCCTTTGTAGATTCCCTGAAATTCTCACTTCATCCCGCTTTCTCCTCTCTAGTACTCTCTGTCCTGCAAATGCTAGATGCCTTTATTTCCCTGCCTCCCAACTCCTCCTAAATTCAGGGAGTCTATCGAGCTCTGCCTGCCCTCCTCTCTGTGCATTGCTGCCTGCACACTCTTGGAAGGCTAGGGTCATCTTAGGACTCCCCATATCTTAGGGATCACTGTTTTTCATTGCTAGTATCCCATGTCTCAAAAATCATTGTTTCTCCTATTTTGTCACATTTTTTGGTTGTTTCAAGTACGAAGGTAAATCTGGTCTCTGTTACTTGATCTTAACTGGAACGAGTACTCATTTCATTGTTAATTAATGATATATTTAGAAGTTTTTCCTACCATTTTATTTTGGGCTTTCTATTTGTTCTGACTTTTTTCTATATTTTTTCTATATTTTTTTTCTCCTTCCTGTGATAAAAATCAGATGTTTCACTTGCTGAGTGCTTATGATCTTCTCATTGAATACTCACGATGACCCAAAGTAGTAGGTATTATTAGCAGGCTTCTTTTACATGTGAGAAAACTGAGTCATAGAGCTTTTAATTACCTTCCACCCCAAGGTTACATGTTGGGGCTGATATCCAAGTCTTTCTCTGGTTCCAAACCAGCAACTTAAAGCTAATATGCTATCTGCTAATATGCTAATTTATGTGCTTGTTACACTTCCTTTAGAATGAGGGGTCAGTGATTTGTTGGCTTACTGTCCTGTACCTTCATTATCTGTGGAGCCAATCCAGAGTAAACTCTGGCTTATGTTGTCAAGTAATTTAATATTAGCAGAGTAAGCTATGTTGTTAGTAACAATACAAAAATGTGAATGGCTTACTGACCAAGGTGCCTGAGGAAATGTACCTGTTGGTTTGGGAGAGGGTAGATTCTAATATTTATTTATTTAAAGATATCGTTTTATCTCTCTTTGGATGGAAAGCAAATCCTAGGTATCCTGTAGAAATTGCTCTTTAAATTTTAATTGTCTATTCATCATCTGACTTTTTGAAGACTTAGCCTGACTTATCTACAGTCCTTACTCCAAAACCCAGCATAGGTCTAGCAGATACCAGAGAGCAAAGAAACATACTTTCAGAAGGCTCCACTCTCTCACTGCTGAGCGTTTACAGTTTGCACCCTATGCCCGCCCTCCATGGGTGAATGGCAGCAGAAGCCTGCACTCTGGGAATTTATCTCTGCCACTCCCTGCTCACTCTGTGTGACTACTATAACTATGGGGTAGTTTATCCCTGCAGGAGGAGTCCTCTGATAGCCTGCTGCTTCTGCCAGTGGAGTTGCACCAGGTTGCAACAGAAGTTTCTGATGTCATGTCTTCACACACTTATTTGGTGCACCTACTTGAGGCTGGTGATGTGACAAAAAAGAAATCCATTCAACGTAAAGGCAGTAAAGTCCCTTTTGAAATGGCCTGGTGCGTCATGCACCTTATTACTGAATTGTGAGTGTGTTCAAATTTTTGAATTCTGTGATATAATAAACCAAATGCACCTCTCCAAGCAAGGGAAAAATGAAAGCTGTTAAGTTTCTTAAGTCACTGCTGTGCACTGTGTCGAGCAGGTATTGCCTTGCAGATGAAGATGGAAACTTCTGCAAGCCCAGAGGCACAAGGCTGCTTCCCACTGGAGCTGTCATGAGAACAAATGGAAGGAACAGGAAGTCTGTACCACATGGTGGAATTTATGCCACAAAATCAAAAGGATATAATCCATTTGTTCCAGCTTCACAAATGGCACTTCAGACATATGCGGTAGGGAATGGCCTTGGGAGTTGAAATGTCTCTTTCCAAAGAAATGAATGTTTGTTGAGAAAGATTATTATTAAAAACTTGAACACACCATGCTTTCTACTGTAAGGAGAAAATGAGCATGAAAATTTGTAGATTCTGTCTTCCTCCAGCGAGACAGGGATGTGAGTGAAGAAAAAAAAATGTACTTCTGCATTCAGTAAGAATTTATAAAGGGTTCAGGGTGTGTCAGAAATTGTGCTAGGCACTTGGGAAGAAGGTCAGATTGAGAAAAATGACCTTGAGATTTGAAACGAGACAATAAAAATGTATACATGATAACCGAGTGGCATACAAAGTGTTATGGGTGCAGAAGAGCAGGCAATACTGCTTAGGGGAGCTAGCAGACTTGCAGAGGAGGTAAGGTTTGAACTGAGCCTGCAAGGGTGTGTACATGTTTTCTGGGAAGAGAAGTGTCACCTGGGAAGAGGCCACAGCGCATCCAAAGGCACAGAAGACCGAAAATAATCCACATCTGTGTGGGAGAAAGTGGGCTACCTGGTCATCCTTGCTTAAGAGTGATTGAAGATCGCTGGGCATGATGGCTAAAGCCTGAAATCCCAGCAATTTGAGAGGCTGAGGCAAGAGGATTACCTTAGCTCAGGGGTTCGAGACCAGCCTGGGCAACTCGGTGAGATCTCATCTCTACAATAAATCAACAGATAAGCCAGGCGTGGTAATGCATACCTACAGTTCAGGTACTTGGAAGACTGAGGTGGAAGGATCACCTGAGCTCAGCAGGTTGAAGCTGTGGTGGCCGTGAGTATGCCACTGCACTCCAGTCTGGATGACAGAGTGAGACTCTAACAACAACAACAACAAAAAGAATGACTGAAGATAACACAATAGAAGAGTGTTGGAGGGCTGGGAAGGACATTATGCTGTGGGATTTACAGTAGGGCATAACCAGATCAGATTTGTGTTTGGGAAGGTAACTCTGAAGGTAGTGTGGAAGAGGAATGGAAGTGAAAGCAGGACTGGGGTACGTAGACACCGGGGGGGGTGGGCATTGCAGTGTTCTTGGTGAAGATGATGTGTGCTAGACCATGTCTGAGGTTGTGTTTAGGCCCTTGCTATTATATGATGATGCCATTTGCCAAAAGACATGGCCTTAATCATCACCTGCCTGGTTCTGTGGCTGGAGGGTTGTTCTGGCTTCCTCCCACTTTTTGTGCTTTTGTTCCAGGTTAGGTAACATTGTGCTCTGGCTAAGTGTCAGACAGACATGCGTTTGAGTCCAGCTACTTGCTCCTTTCAGCTCTGTGACTTGGCAGAAATAATTGGTCTAACTTGCCTCTTCTGCAAAATGAAGCAATAGTGCTTACTGAAGGACCTTTAATACATTTGGCTGCTTACTTTTGTAGGTCAACTCAACCTCATGGCCATCTCAGGTTGTGTGAGCAAGGAAATATTGGTTATGCTTGAGACTCCTTGAAGGGCAACAGAGTCATACATTTTCAAAGACTTTGCTTAATGCATGGATGTTAATTGATTTGTCTTGATTTAAACAATGACTTCAAGTAGAGATTTAATCTCTGGACACCTCAGCTCTTCTGTGTAGTGTGCTGTCTGTCATCTTTCCACTTCAGTGTGACATGAGAAATTGCTTATGGTGACTTTTCTGAACATTGTTAGATGACATGATTCCATTTTGGAGCAAAAGGGCCTGTAGATATCATCTGCTAAACTTTCTCACTCATTCATTCATTCAACAAACAGTGACTGAATGTCTACATGTGCCAGGTATTGTGCTAGGCACAGGAAAAAATGAATTAGACAAAAATTACTGCCTTCAAGATGCCTGGAGCCTTTGAGAGAAGTAAGCACATAGTACTTTATGATACAAAGTACTATGGAATTTTGGAGAGGAGAAGGGAAAATAAAGCCGAGTGGGCAGGAGAAAGGCGCAGAAGGAGTTGACTCTTGAGTCAACTTTTGAAAGATCTGTTCAAGTTTACTAGGTTGAATGTTCATAGCAGCATGATTTACAATAGCTACAGGGTGGAAATAATACAAATATTCATCAACAGATAAATGGATAAACAAAATGTGGTGTATAACACAATGTATATATTCAGTTATAAAAAAAGGGATGAAGTTCTCACACATGCTATACATGGATGAATCTTGAAGGCATTGTGCTAAGTAAAATAAGTCAGAAAAGGAAAACTATTGTTTGATTCCATTTATATAAGGTACCTAGAATAGGCAAATTCATAGAAATGGAAAGTTGAATAAAGGTCACTAGGAGAAAAAAGTTTTCTAGGTTGGCACTGGGGTTGGAGGAAGGTCAAAGTTGCAGTTATTTTAGCATTACAAGCTACACTAAAACCCAGGGGCTTAAAGCAACATCAGTTTTTAATTTCTTATGGTTCTATAGGTTGGGTGGCCTCAGTGGGGGCAGTTCTGTTCCACATGGTGTTGGTGGGCGTCACTAATACTGGGAGATCTGATGGGCTGGAAGGTATAAGGTGGCTTCACTCACATGTCTGTCACCTCAGCTAGAGTGGCTGGAATAACTAACGTCTAGCTGAATCTCTCTCTCTCTCTCATTCTCCCTCTCCCTTTGTCTCTGTCTGTCTCTGTCTCTCTCTCATCATTCAGTTGTCTAGCCCAGATATCTTTACATAGTACACTGAATCCCAAGAGGGAAAAATAAAAGCTGCATGACTTTTTAAAGTCTTCTGGTGGCCATCTTTGGAGACAGTCCAGGGAGATGCAACATTATTTGTAAGAGGGGCCTCTATTCTCCCAGTAAAGGAGAAGACAAGGTTAGCTGCTGAGAACAAAGAGGGAAGGGGAGGGTCAGTGACCTGAGGAGAACAAGGGAATAGATGAGGATGTGGAACAGGGACACTGAGGATTATAGAGCCGTGTTGGGAACCATGTCAGAGCTATTGTGCGATCATCTCCAGTGGTACTCCTGGGGGCGGGAGTAGAGAAGACCTGTGAGGAATCAAACCCATGAGAAAAGATGCGATCTCAGGTCACTAAGCAAAAGAGTGGCAGAACCATGAGGTTTCCACCACCAGATGGTTCTGGGCTTTCTGTGCAGGGCAAGAAGTTTTCTCTGATACAACAAATGGGTACTCTCAACTCTTCTGTTTCACTCTAGATTACCTAGCATTGAAGGGAAGGTGAACACACAGCAAAAGAGGATGTAGATGGTAGATAAATATCTTTCTGGAGCACTGGCTCCAGTTTAACTCAATCTAGCAAACATTTATTGAGAAGTTCAGCCTGGGACTGAGCTACAGATATGAAGATGAGTAAAACATGGATCTTGCCCAGAGAGGTTCACAGAATTGATTTTAATACAGTGTGATCAGACACTGATTGAAGGGGAGAAGTCAGGAACTAACATTTATTTTATACTTATCATTGGCAGGTACTGTGCCAGGAACTTCACCCTCAGAAGGATACTCAAAGCAGAAAGGTAAGTTAGGAGATCATTGTTCTAAAGAATTTGAGAGCGTCTTACCCCAAAGAACTTGAACTTCTTGCTCTTTTCCTGAGGAGAAAGCAGTAGGGAAATACTAAAGATTCTAAGACTATAAACTGTCTTTGCTAATACTTGTTTTACTTGTTTCTTTTAGAAAAATGACCTTGCAGGGAGTAGGAAGGATTAACTGAATCATGGAGATATGTTAAAAGGAATTCAGCCGGGAGACCAGTATCCAGGATGAAAAAAATATGAGTGCTTCTTACCCCAACCAGTGATTTTTAACCTTTTCGTCATCACCTCCACACCACCCTTCCATTAATGGGTGGGCACAACACCTTTCCTGAGTGGATTAAAATCCAATAGGACTGTTTAAAGGATGATTGCTTCACTCAAAGCAGAGCAAGAGAGTGGAGTTTACATAGAACCTATAGAAACTTCCAGTGCTCCTCATTCTACCTTCTCCCCTATCCTCCTTATGTTCGTTTATCCTGTGTTCTTTTTCACCAAATTTGTATGAAGTGTCCACTTGTATGAAGTGTGCCAAAGTACTAGGGTAACAATGGTGGACAAGATATACTTTTAGACCAAGTAACTTTCTAGTTAAAAGATTTTAGGAGGAGACTTTGGGGAAAAGCCCATCCAGTATTCTCCAAATCATGTCATGAAAATACTCTTTTACCTGCCTCAAACAACTGGATCTGCAGATTAAAAAAAATCCCCTGTTCCCCCTCAGGACACAGTGATGAATATTATTAAACATGGAGGCATAATTGTGCTATGCTCTTTCAGTAAAGGATAAAGAAAGAATTCTCAGGTATTAGGCCTGAAAAAAAAAATGTCACCTACAAGAGGGAAAAATGGTCCTGGCCTCAGACTTCCCCATAGTCACAATATCTGGAGACAATGTAACAATGTCTACAAAATTCTGAAGCCAAAAAGAAAAAAAAAAAAAATCAATGATCCAAGAATGATAAATCCAGCCAAGTGTTTGTACATGTACAAAGGAATTGAGCAGATATTGCCAAACAAACAAGAATTTAGAGATTTCAGCATTTCTGAGTCCTTCTTGAAAAATCAGCTTGATGACAAACTGCAGGCAACCACGACATGAATCAAATGAAAGTACTCAGAAATAGAAAAACTGGATGGTAAAAAGACAAGTGAACAATAAATCCATTTAAATTTAGACCTCAACTACAAATCCTGGAGTCATGGAGTTATTTCTAGATCCTGGGAATTATGAATACAGCATAGAGCATAAATGTTAAAAATCCTGTTGGAGTAAAAGAAAAACAAGATAATATAACTGATGAAAACCAGAAGGTGTCAGAGGTGAGAATAAGTGCCACCATCCTCACCTTTCATAGCAGAGAATTAGTTAATGCTGTCTGAAATATGAAGTATATATAGATAAAACTCCTATTTCCGAATGTTTCTCATAATCTTATTTTCTTATCCCTAGGGAGCTTCTTTAGAAAATAATGTCTCTTGCAGAAGATTTTGTGTCTTCAGTTTTCTTTTTTTTTGTTAGAATTAGGCAAAATATAATTTTAATCATTTTATTTTTACACTATTTCTTCAACCTTCTGTCTGTGTGTCTAACCAGTTCCAGCTAGGTCTACATGTATAAAGCGAGGTATCTGGAGTAATGTTTACTCAATACTAATAAATTTTTCCGAATGGTAAAGATGTGGATTACTTCTATTTTATTATTTGTGTTTTTATGTATTGATTGGTTTTTAGATAATAAGCAAATACTATTTTCATGAAAACAATAATATGATTGCTAACGAAACAGAGAGAGAGAGGAAGAAGGAAGAAAAAAAGCAACACCTATTGACCAGTTACTGTGGGGCACACAGAGACACATGTCAGGGCATGAGACTCAGAGCTTATAGTTTAGGGGTTAACTTTTTCTCTAGGCCTCTGTGTCCTCATCTGTAAATCTGGTGAAAAGTTATACCTGTTTCTAAGGGCTGTTGGGAAGAGCAAATGAGAGAAGGCGTTGGAAGCAAATAGCACAGTATCTGACTCCTTATGCACCTGATATACATTAATTTGGAAAAAACAAAAGGATAAAATCATGCAATGTTAAAACTAGATGAAACTTTAGAGATGTACCTTTTTGTTTAATTTTACCCAGGAGAAAACTACCCAGAGATGGTTGCTTAAGATTACTTAGCTAGTTATGACAGAGCCCGGTCTCCTGAAGGCCAGCTCTGTGTACGGCTCACACAGTGCACACGGGGATGAGAACAGAGGCATAAATAACACACAATCACCAAGCCCTTGGGTTAATGCTAAAATCACTCTTTAGTATTCTCACAGCAATACCAAGAAATACGTCATAGGAGAGGGTACCTATGTGCCCACTAACTAGGAAGAGCACAACTTGCAATTAAAATTCTGCCCCGGAAAACTCCGCAGCATGGATTACAGATTTGTGGCTCATTAAGAGGTGACTGCACTTGGCCCTTTTATCCCCAGTCAGCAAGAATTAATCTTGTCTTCCTCCTATTTCTCTTCTGCTTTGAGATTATAAACTGAACAGCTGAACTCCCAATTGTTCAATGAATTAAACTTCTTTTCTGTTGCCGCTTTGTGGCAATAAACATGGTGTCTCAGTAGTACTCGTCCTAGAGTTTTGTCTGAGTTGTTGGGAAACACCCAACCATTAATATTCATGGAAGGATGGGCATCAAAACAGGAGACCTCCGTGCAGAGATGTCACGTGTTGCTTATGCAATTAACAAAGACTAGTGATTCGTGGAATGGGTGGCGTTTTGCAAAGGGTGGAAAGGAGAGAAGGGAAAAGTGGAAGATTATTTCATGAGCCAATTTGACTGAAAGTACGACATCGAGAAGCAGTCTCCCAGGGAGAGCGGTGATTGCGCATCATTGTGAAATTTGCTTTAAAAAAAAAATTGTATAGGGTTGCCCCTTAAAGCCAGTGCAGCGATGTCATCACTTCCGGGTGTGTTCTCTATACAATGGAGCAATTAGACTAGTACAAAGAGGGCTGAGTTAACCCAGTCTTCTAAGTAATCGCCCCAGATCATCCAGCTGCCTGAATTGCTTAATGATATGCAAATAGAATTTACAGACTAGAGTCATCGGTTCCTTCCTCTAGACTGTCTGTCTTTTCCTAACCCCATTCCTTGCTTTCACTAAAAGGTGGAGAAAGTATTATGAACGTGGGTTAGGCGGCAAATTACTTTCTCTTTTACAATTTCAGCTTTCTGAGCTGTAATTCAAGTCATCAGAAGTCTATCTCCAGCCTATAGGGAACTGACATATTCACTGTCGTGTGTCACTTCTCCAATTCTGCTGCTGTCACTTTGACTAACCTTAAATTAAAATACTGTCGGCATCAGCTAGAATCCATAACAAATGGCGCGCCTCATCACCATACTAATTGAACGAAAAATGTTCCATGATTTAAATACCTATTGCTTCATCATTTCCCTAGTCTTTGGCTTCCATTTTGTCAGGCATGAAGTTGGTGATTAAACCCAAGGCATAATTATTAGCAACAGAGGAACCGTTGTCCCATCTTGCTGTTTCCTGACCAGGTGCAGACTCCGGCTCCACACTGAGCATGTCTGTCAGTCTTATGAACAATCCCTGCAGAATAAGTGCCTGATTTTCTCTTTATAATCACAGAGGCGCTTTACAGCAAATTGTCCCACTAGACCTCTACTTCTGAATGGCATAATGAACGTTTCAGTGTGGTGAGAAGTTTATGTATTGAAAAGGGGTGTCACATTTGGAACTAGCGCTGGCATCTTTCATCAATACACCTACCAAACCTGTCTCCCACCACACTGGCCTCTGTTGCTTTTGACACTCATGTAAAATGAGGAAAGGATTACGAAGCAGGGTGGGAGAAACTTGTTTTCAAGTTCTGGTTTTGAGTGAAAGTAAAAAAAAAAAAAAAAGAAGCAGCAGCAGCAGCAGCAGCAGCAGCAGCTTGTGTGAACCTGGAGCGCTGGGTATAGGAGGGACGTTGTTGTGGAGAGTGATTTACACAGCAGAAGAAGGACAGTTTTGTGTTCAGGAGCTGGAGAAAGGACATTTTTTGTTTTGTTTTGTTTTGTTTTATTTTGAGTTGGAGTCTCACTCTGCCACCCACACTGGAGTGCAGTGGCGGCTCCCGGCCACTGCAGCCTCGACCTGCTGGGCTCTGGTGATCCTTCTGACTCAGCCTTCCAAGTAGCTGGAATTACAGGCGCGCGCCACCACACCTGGCTAATTTTTTGATTTATTGTAGAGATGAGGTCTCGCCAAGTTGCCCAGGCGAGTCTCGAACCCGCAGGCTCAGGCAATCCACTCACCTCAGCCTCCCAAAGCGCGGGATTACAGGCTGAGTCACCGGACGTTTTCTAAAAGCTCATTTGGGAGATGAAAAAAACAAGCCTGATTTACTTTAGATTTGAATTATTTGAATTTGCTGCACCCAAATGGGTGAACGTGCCTGTCTAGTGTCAAAGAGAAAAGGTAACCTGTTTGAATTTGATGAAAGATGCACTCAGAGTGCTTGTCTTCCTCTGTCTACCACGAGAATGAAAAAGTGTAGCTGGTTTTCTCACTTGTCCAGAAATAGAAGCGCTGGTTTTTGAAATCTCATGCTTTGTAGCTCAACCCAGGTATCTGTGGACTTAACACAGACTCTGCTTTGCACAGTCTGGATTTGGAGCACTTGCCCATACAGGGTGATGCAGTTCTGGAAGAGGATTTTCTTTGGCATCTTTTTTTCAGAGTTCTCATGTTACTATGTTCATTTATGTTGAAATTAAGTTAAAATGTAGAAATCTTAGAGAAAACTCTAATTTGGAGTAGGCAGTCTTTTCCTCCATGTTTATGGTTTTTTTCTTGCACCCATATGACTATCTTGTGGGTTTTGAGGCTCATTCATAAGCCATTTCCAAGACATATTATTTTCCTTCTTCTCAACTGCAAGATTTGTAGTTAACTCTAGATTACGTGTAGATTTGGGTTTGTCATATATTTACAAACAATAAACCACATTAAAAGAACTTTGTCTTTCTCATTTACATTTTGAAATTTAAGTCCTTGGCAACTTTAATGTAAATAAGTAGCCTGAACAACTGGTGACTAGTTTTTGATTATTTTAACTACTGCAAATAATTTATATCACTCAGAGAAGAATAGAATGTCCATAGAGGAATAGATCATTGTTCGGTGGTTTTGAGTAAAAATACTTTCTAAATGAGAACTTAAATATGTTAAGCTATGGATTTTTTTCCTTGTGAGAGTTTAAGGTATTATTTTTAATGTCACATTTTTATCCATCCAGACTTTGAAAAACCTTTCCTTCTGTGTCAAATTCAAAGACAACGGAGTGTAAACCACCAGAAAACTGGGCCTAAAGGTGAAAGGGTCCTAATCTAATCACTCATTGGCTGGTAGCCTTGAACAAGTCACTCTACAAGTCCTCTTAACCTCCCCCTTAATCATCTGTAGAATCGTGACTCAGTTTTCAAAATTCTGTTAATTGACTCTCAGTGCTTTGCAGAATGTGGAATATAAGATGGTTCTTCAGAATATGCTTAGAATCTGTTTGCTGATCACACACTGGAAAATATCATCAGGATAAGGAATGCCATTGGCACACAAATATTAATTTTGACTTGGAAATAGCAAGACAAATGACTTAATAATTACAGATACAGAGAAAGACAGGTTTAATTCCAGGAAAATGTATTGTTTTTCTGTGACAATGTATGACTTGTATAACAGAAGAGTGAATCTATTTTTATTCTAAGCAAATGCACTTCTTGTTATGGAAAAACAACGTTTGCAAAGAAGATCTTAAACGCAATAGATCCTGGAGTACATCAGACCTCACTGTAGGTTCTTAGAAATGATCAATAGCAGTAATCTGTAAATATTCAATAAATTAATGAAGGATATAATTGTAACAGTAACTCTCTGAGTGTGTGTTTTCAATAGAGTATACTGTGACTACTTGTGCCTTGAAATATCCTAAGGTGAACTGAATAAAAAACACATGACAGTGGAGATTTTTAGGTCAACTCTAACTTGACAACAAATCTTACGAGCTTTGTTAATCTCTGCCTCCATTTGTTGCGATTCCACAAAAATTATTCTGTGACACATTGCACCATGACAAGTACTTTGACTGTTGCTCACACATTGATGAGAAGTGAGTTTTCTTGCCAGTTGCTGGAGGGTGGAGTCACTTCCTGTATTTCATCCACCGGCTATCAATAGTATCAATCAGCGATGCAGGAAATTTTCCACCTGCTCTTTTGATTTGAGTCAGTTCTAATTGGCCACTCATGGTAACATTTTCCAGGAGGTTTACACAAAAGGAGCTAGAGGAAGTGGTCCTAGTCTCCCAAATTGGGTGGTTCCCTCTTCCTTTTCTGGCAGCTTGAGCCTCAGTATTTCTGCAGGGTTCTAGCATTGCCTCCTCTCTGCTGACTTTAGTGGGGCAAGGTGTGTCATGTCTGGCCTCTAGCTCTGGCCTTTCCCTCCTCTCAGGGCAGGTGACTGACAGACATAGTCCCAGAGATCTCTCCCTACCTGGCTACCTCCAGAGGTCTATGGTGTCAACTCCTCACGTTTCAGGGAGCTCCCTGTTCTCCTCTGTCCTTTCTCAGATGGCCATGTATATATAAGAAGATTCAAAAGATTCAGGTGTAGATAGTACATATGCCATGGAACTTGGAGAGACTGCACAACAACTGAGACACAACGCAGCAACAACAGCTTGACCATGAAAGAGGGAGTGGATATGCCTATTGCCTAAAATCTATCATGGCTCTGCCAGTTTCTATTGAGGGGTGAATGCAAGGTTATTTGAAAGAGCAGGGATTCATTATTTTTCTTCTGTGTCATACAATAAATCCTTGTAAAGGTGACAAGCCTTGAAACAGAGCAGAGGAAAGCTAGTATCTTGGGCACAAAGAGGTAGGTACAGAACATCCTCTCTGTCTCATCTCTGGTGGGGTGGGGTTCTTTTACTGACATGTCCCAAGGACACAGAATTGAGGAGAACTAGCATTTCCTTAAAGAGGAACTCCTCTCCTTAATCCTGGTTTTCAGATAATGAAACTAAGACTCTGAGAGATTGATTGATATCCTAATGATTACTCAGAGACAAAGGATAAACAAGATAAGGTTCTAGACTTTCAGGTCATTCTGTTGCCTTGTGAAAATCAGGAAGAATGAGTTTTTGAAATAGACAAATTGGTGGTGATAGGAATGTACTCATTATTCAACAATTATGAGTTCTACTCTGTGCCAAGGCCCACTTCTAGGATCTGGGAATATAGCAATGAAACAAATGTAGTTGTTGCCTCATGTTCTATATGCAATTAAACAAATAAACATCAAGTACAATGTTAGGTGCTGTTCAGTGCTAGGAACAAAAATAATGTAGGTAGGGAGAGGGGATGCTGTTTAGATGGATGTTGTTTTAGATGGTAGGAAAGTCCTCTCTCAGGAGTTTACATGTGATCAGAGACCTGGGTGAAGTGAGGGGATGGTGAAGACCTGGGAGCAGGACTTGCCTAAGCAGACCCTCTGAGGCAGGACAGTTTGTATGTTTAAAGAACATTTTGGTGGCCAGTGAGACTGGATAAGGGTGAATCAGGGAGGGATAGGCAGGAAGGAGACTGCAGCATAGCCAGAGGTCAGATACTAGAAGGCTTTGGATTTTATTCTAAGTGTGTTGGAAGCTATTGGAGGATTTTGAGCCGACAGTGACAGGAAATGATTTGCTTTTGAGAAATGCCAGCCTGCTTTTGGTATGATTTATAGACTATGAAAAGAAGGAGTATCAGTAAGGTGACCAGTTAGGCAGTCCAGGAAAGGAAAAGCAATGGTTTCACACGGCATCACACATTGGCTCACCCAGCACCAAGTCTCCATTTCTTTTCTCTTTTTTGACCAGACAAGCTGAAAAACCAAATGCTTGGTTTTCTGGTTGTCCTTGTAGTCCTAGGTGCACATATATCATGGCTCCAGTAATGAGGTGGAAATAGGAGTCTGCTGAGAAAGCTTCCGGGAGATCATTGCTTTCCTTGGACATGGTTAACACAAATCTTTCCCCTCTTTTGCTCTTTAGTCTATTCTCTTCTTCCTACCAGGAATGTGGCATGATACCTGGAGACACAGGAGTTGGTATGTGACCATGAGGAGATAAGCCAAGAATGACATAATAGAAAACCAGAAATACTTTGTGACCCTCATGACATCATCAGGCTGCTATATCAATCTTTTACCTCCTACCTCTAGATATCCTTCACATAGGCATAATAATGACCTCCCTAAAGCCAGGGATCAGGAAATTTTTTTGGTAAAGCGCCAGATAACAAACACTTTAGATTTGGTTGGCCAGATGGTCTCTGTCACAACTACACAGCTTTGCTGTTGTAGCCCAAAAGCAGCCACAGAAAACATAAAAGAATGAGAATGACTGTATTCCAATAAAACTTTATTATTTATCAAATTAGAAGGAAGGTCAGATTTGGCTTGGGGGGCCTAGTTTGCTAAGCCCTAGTTTAAGCTACTGCAATTGAGTTTTCCTTAACTTCAGCCATTCTTAATTGATATACATAAACCAGGGAGACATCGATGGAGGTGGCCCAAGTGATTAAACTCAGAATATATTTGACATCAAGATGACACTAAGTTTGGGGCTTGAAAACTAATTTATTGGTGCCATTTACTGAGATGAGGAACACTAGGAAGATTACGTTGGGGAAGAGGGTAGACAACAGTAATTTGGTTTTGAACGTTTTAGGTTTGAGATATCTGCTTGACATCTAAATGGAGATATTAAGGAGGAAGCTGAGAGAAAAGATTGGGACTAGAGATATAAATGTGGGTGTCATCATTGAATAGATGAAATTAAAGCCATGGGATAGGATGAAATCACTGAGGAGTGAGTGAGTGTAGATAGAGAGGTTTAAGGATTGAGTTCTAGGGATTCTAACATTTAGAGATTAGGATGAGAAGAATGATTCCTCAAAGGGAAATGGTCAGATATTTAGGAAGAAAACCATGAGAGTGTGATTTCCTTGAATCCCAGTGAAGAAGGTATGCTAAGTGCTTTAAAGAGTTGAGTAAGATGAGGACTAAGAATGAACCATTTGGTTGGGCATCATGGAAGTCCTTAGGGCCTTAACCATGGAGGTTTTGGTAGTGTTTTTGGTGGAGGATTGGCGACAAAACCATAATTCCCAAAGATAAATGGAAGGTAAGAAATTGGATCTATCAAGACCACAGATCCTCAGTTTAGTAACAATGAAAACATGAACAAATAGACTAAAATGACAGAATAGAAAGCCCAGAAGCAGACCCATGCTTAGATAGGCACCTGATTTATAAAAATAATGTTATTGAGAGCAGTGGTAAAGGTTTTTTTTTTCCCCCCAGTGGAATGGTGCTGGGACATTTAAATATCCATGTGGAAAAAAATAAAAAAGATTTCAGATTGTACCCAAAACACAATTACAGGTATACTGCAGACCTAAATGCAAAGACACAAGAATAAAGCATCTATAAAGTGACATACATAGGAGAATAGCTTCATGATATTGGAGAGATAAGTATTTCTTAATCAGAACCCAAGAAGCACCCACCATAATAAACACATTAATAATTTTGACTACATTAAAATTAAGAGCTTCTTTTCATTAAAATACAGTACATGATTAAGAGAGTGAAAAATCAAGCCACAGAGTAGTGGTTCATACAACATTTATAACCAACAAATTTGTTTATATCCAGAATATGTGAAAAATCTTGAAGGTCAATAAGAAAAGACAAGCAACTTAGTAAAAATATAAGCAAGAGATTTGAACAGAAACTTTATCAAAGAGAGTATTCAAATAGTCAGTAAATATTTGAAAAAGTCTCACCCTCATTAGTAATAAGATAAATAGAATCAAACCATTAAAAAGGTCAACCCATTAAAAAGATCAACATTAGAGACCACCAGTACCAAGTCTTGGCAGGAATATAAAGCAACGAGAACCCTCATACAGTTAGAGTATAAACTGGTACATAAAACCACTTTTTTTTTTTAAATATATTTTTTTTATGTGAAGTTGTGGGGTACAGTTAAGGGTTAGGTATACAATTGCGTTTCATTCAGGCATCCTGTTGATATGGGATGTTTCCCCGTACCCAGACAGATATTTGCTACTGTTAATCCCAACTCCCTCCCCCCACCATAGTTTCCCAGTGCGGTCAGTCATTTTTGTATAGTATTGCATTGGATGTTTAAGGTCCATTATATGAGTGAGAACATGTGATACTCGGATCTTTGTTTCTGTGAGAGGTCACTCCGTATTATAGACTCTAGTTCCATCCAGGTTGCTGCGAAATTCATGATTTTGTTCTTTTTTATGGCTGCGTAGTATTCCATCGTGTATATGTACCACATTTTTTTAATCCAGTCCTCTTTTGACGGGCAGCATAGCTGTTTCCAGGTTCTTGCTATTGTGAACAATGCTGCGATAAACATGCGTGTGCAGGTATCTTTTTTATAGAGTGATTTGTGTTCTTCAGGATATATTCCCAGTAGGGGGATCGCGGAGTCATATGGGAGGTTGGTATTTAGAGCTTTTAAGAATCACCACACGGTTTTCCACAGAGGTTGCACTAGTTTACACTCCCACCAACAGTGTAGAAGTGTTCCCTTTTCACCACACCCTCTCCAGCAGCTGTTATTTTTTGAGTTGTTGATAATTGCCATTCTGACTGGGGTTAGGTGGTATCTCAGTGTGGTTTTGATTTGCATCTCCCTGATGATTAGTGAGGTTGAACATTTCTTCATGTGTTTGTTGGCTGCTCGGATGTTTTCCTTTGTGAAGTGTCTGTTCATATCTTTTGCCCATTTTATAATGGGGTTGTTTGTTTTTTTCTTTTCTGCACGCTTGAGTTCCTTGTAGATCCAGGATGCTAAGCCTTTGTCGGACCTGGAGTTGGCAAATACTTTTTCCAAGTCTGTAGGCTGTCTCCCTGCTCTCTTGATGGTTTCTTTGGCTTTGCAGAAGCTTGTCAGTTTAATAAGGTCCCACTTGTCTATTTTCTCTCTTATGAGCTGTGGGTTTTGGGTTTTGTTCAGGAATTGGATGCCAGTTCCGATTTCCATGAGGGTTTTTCCTTCATTTTCTAAGGTTCTTATGGTTTGAGGTTTTACATTTAAATCTCTGATCCATTTGGAATTAACCTTTGTGCATGGGGATAGATAGGGGTCCTGTTTCAATCTTCTGCATGTGGTCAGCCAGTTTTCCCAGCACCATTTACTGAATAGGTTCTCCTCTCCCCAATGGTAGGTGGTGGAGGCTTTGTCAAAGATGAGTTGGTTGAGAAATTGAGGTTTTGCTTCTGGAATCTCAATTCTATTCCATTGATCTATATGCCTGTTCCTATACCAATATCAAGCTGTTTTGATGATTGTAGCTTTATAGTAAAGTTTGAAGTCTGGTCGTGTGATACCACCTGCTTTGTTTTTTTTGCTGAGGATTGTTCTGGCTATTCTTGGACGTTTGTGTTTCCATATGAATTCCTGCATTGTTTTTTCTAGGTCTGAGAAGAATGTTGCTGGTAATTTGATGGGCATTGCATTGAATTTGTAGATTGCCTTAGGTAAGATGGACATCTTCACAATGTTGATTCTTCCGATCCATGAGCATGGGATATTTTTCCACTTGTTTGTGTCAACTTTGATTTCTTTGAGCAGTGTTTTGTAGTTTTCCTTGTAAAGGTCTTTCACATCTCTGGTTAGGAAGATGCCAAGGTATTTCATTTTTTTTGTGGCTATTGTGAATGGAATTGTGTTTTTTATTTGGGTTTCTGTTTGTTTATTATTGGTGTAGAGAAATGCGATTGTCTTTTGTACATTTATTTTGTATCCTGAGACTTTGCCAAAGGTCTTTATCAGTGTAAGGAGGTTTTTGACAGATTCTCTTGGGTTTTCAAGGTATACAATCATGTCGTCTGCAAAGAGAGATAACTTGACTTCCTCTTTTCCTATTTGGATACCCCTGATTGCCTTCTCTTCTCTGATTGCTCGAGCCAGGACTTCCAATACTATGTTGAACAGGAGGGGTGAGAGTGGGCATCTTTATCTTGTTCCAGTTTTCAGGGGAAATGGTTCTAATTTTTGTCCATTTAGGAGTATGCTTGCTGTGGGTTTCTTGTAGATGGCTTTTACTATTTTGAGGTATGTTCCCCGTATGCCTAGATGTTCAAGGGTTTTTATCAAGAAGGGGTGCTGGATTTTATCAAAAGCTTTTTCTGCATCTAATGATATGATCATGTGGTTTTTGTTTTGACATCTGAAGATGTATTTAATAACATTTATGGTTTTACGAATGTTGAACCAGCCTTGCATCCCAGGAATGAAGCCTATTTGGTCATGATGGATGATTTTTGAGATGTATTGCTGAATCCGGTTTGCTAGGATCTTGTTGAGAATTTTAGCATCTATGTTCATCAAAGATATTGGCCTGTAGTTCTCTTTCTTTGCTGGATCTTTACCTGGCTTGGGTATCAATGTGATGTTGGCTTCGTAAAATGATTTGGGGAGCGTTCCATGTTTTTCAATCACCTGGAATACCTTCAGTAGGATTGGTATCAGCTCCTCCTTAAATGTCTTGTAGAATTCTGCTGGAAAGCCATCTGGTCCAGGGCTTTTTTTTGTAGGAAGTTTTCTTATTATGTAGTCGATTTCCTTGATTGTTATTGGTTTATTTAGGGTCTCAATTTCTTCTTGTTCCAACTTAGGTAGGTTGTGTGATGTCAGAAAGTCCTCCATTTCCTTAAGGTTTTCAAGTTTGTTTCCATACAAGTGTACGTAGTAGTCTCTAATGATCTTTTGTATTTCTTCAGGGTCAGATGTGACTTCATCTTTTGTGTTTCTGATTGTGCTTATTTGTTTTTTTTCTCGTTTTTTCTTGGTCAGTCTAGCTAGGGGACAATCGATCTTGTTTATTGTTTCGAAGAACCAGCTTTTTGTTTCATTAATTTTTTCTATTATCTTTTTGTCTTCTATGTCCTGGATTTGGGCTTTTATTTTGGTGATCTGGATTCTTCTGCTGAAATTAGGGTTTTTGTGGTCTTGCTTTTCCAGCTTCTTTAGGTGGCTTGTTAGGTTGCTAATTTCTGTTCCTTCCATTTTCCTCATGTGTGTTTGTAGGGATATAAATTCCCCTCTTATTACAGCTTTTAAGGCATCCCAGAGATTTTGGTAAGATATTTCTTCATTTTCATTTGTTTCCAGGTATCTTTTGATCTCTGTTTTGATGTCATCATTGACCCAGGAGTTATTTAGCATCAAGCTGTTTAGTGTCCATGTCTTTGTGGGTTTTGGGGGGACTTTGTTGGTGTCAATGTTTATTTTTATTCCACTGTGGTCCGAGAAGGTGCATGGTAGAATTTCAGTCCTTTAAAATTTGCGTATACTTGATTTGTGTCCAATTATGTGGTCGGTCTTAGAATATGTTCCATGTGGTGATGAGTAGAATGTGTATTCTGTGGTCTTTGGATGGAGTGTTCTATAGGTATCAATTAAGTCCATTTGGTCCAGAGTCTCATTGAGGTTCTGGATCTCCTTGCTGATTTTTTGTCCTGATGATCTGTCTAAGGTTGTGAGTGGTATATTAAAGTCCCCAGTTATTATGGTGTTAGAACCAATGTTTTCTTTAGTTTTCCTAGAAGTTGCTTTATGAATGTCGGCGCACCTATGTTGGGTGCATATATGTTTAGGATAGATATTTCTTGTTGATGGAGTGAACCTTTTATCTGTAGTGGCCCTCTGTTTCTTTTTAAATTTTTGATACCTTAAATGGTATTTTGTCTGAAATTAGGATCGCGACTCCTCCTTTCTTTTGTGTTCCATTCGCCTGAAAATTTGTTTCCCATCCTCTTACTTTGAGTCTGTGTATGTCCTTTCTAGTGAGATGGGTCTCTTGAAGGCAATAGATTGTTGCCAGGTGATATTTTATCCATTTTGTCATTCTATGTCTTTTCAGTGGTGCGTTTAGTCCATTCACATTCAGACTAATTATTGAAATGTGAGAGTTCGTCCCTATCATGGAGTTCTTATTGAGTTGCTGTTCTTTCACTTGGTTTTTTCTTTTTTCTTTTTTTTTTTTGTCTTTCTTTTGGTTTTGGGGTTGGTTCGTGTATATTTTATTCTTTTCCCTGTACTCTTGTGAAGAATGTTGTTCTTTTTTCCTTTTCTTCTGTGTTTAGTACTTTCTTAAGTGTTTCATGTAGAGATGGTTTGGTGGCAGTATAAGTTCTTAGGGATTGGATATCTGGGAAAGATTTTAATTCTCCCTCACTGATGAAGCTTAGCTTGGCTGGGTAGGTTATTCTTGGTTGAAATTGTTTATCTTTCAGGACTTTGAAGATAGGGCTCCAAGCTCTCCTAGCCTGCAGGGTTTCTGCAGATAAATCTGCTGCTATTCTGATTGGTCTTCCATGGTAGGTGATCTGGCCTTTTTCTCTTGCTGCCTTTAGGATTTTTTCTTTTGTGCCTACTTTATTTAGGCAAATTATTATGTGTCTAGGAGTTGGTCTTCTCATTTGTTGTCTTGTGGGGGTTCTCTGAATCTCTTGTGTTTGAATTTTTGCATCACTGATTAGATAAGGGAAGTTTTCTTGAATGATCTCATGGAAAGTTTGTTCCAATGTGGTCTCTGTTTCTCTTTCTGCCCTAGGGAGTCCGATTATTCTTAGGTTAGGCCTCTTGAGGTAGTCACCCATCTCCTGAAGGTTTTGTTCTGTCTTTTTGAGCTTATTTTCTGTGTTTTTAAGAGTTTGGGTTATTTCTATATTTTGGTCCTCAAGCTCTGAGATTCTTCTGCTTGGGTAATTCTGCTTTCCATGCTTATCAATTTGTTTTTTATTTCATTCACAGTATTCTTTATTACTGTTATCTCAGATATCAGCTCCTTCCTAGTTTCTTCTTGTGTCTCCTCAATTCTTTTTAATCTCTCCATTATTGTTTTGATATCTACATTTGCATTTTGAGACCCTTCATTCTGGGGACTTTTCATTGTTTGCATTCCAAAGTCAGTTTTCTCAATGTCTGCTCTCCCAGGCGTCTGGGAGAGACCCATACTCTTCTTTTGGTTTTTCTTCATTTCTGTAGATTTTTCTCCCTCTCCCCCTTTCCCTCCCCCTCTTCAATTCTGTTTTTGAGGGAAGGTGGGGTTGCTTTTATTTCTCTTCTGCAATGACCTGTTCTTCCTTATGAGGGTCTTCTGGCTTTGTTCATGTTTCCCTCTGCTTTACAGTCTGTCTATTCAGCAGTATGCAGTCTTGGTCCCATAAATGGGAGATGACTCTGAAACCAAATATGATCTAAGCAAAGCAATCTTATTGTCTTCTAGCTAGAGTCTGGATGACTGCTCTCTGTGTTAGAGATCGTGCTGGTGTCAGGTTAAGGACATACTAGTAACTCCATAAAACCACTTTTAAAAACTACTGGCAGAATTCTAAAGCTACACCCATGCAAACTCCTTGATCCAGTAATTCCACTCTTAGGAATGTATCCCATAAAAGTGAAGGCACATGAGTATCAGAAATATGTACTAGAATCTTCATGGTACCATTGTTTACCATAGCCCCCAAACTATAAACAATTCAAATGCTCATCAATAATATAATGTAGGAATAGTTTGCGATAAATGTCTACAATGCAATACCGTAACATAATTAAAATGAATGACTGTAAGTATCACACAATAAATCATAAAATCGCACAAATGTAATATTGAGTGGAAAAGGCAGACAGTAAAGTCCTCTTGGGGAAGGAGGCAGACAAGTGTGAGATGCAGTATTTAGGGATGCATGTGTTCTTAGATGGCAAAAATATTTTTAAAAATCAAGGAAGGATTATGTAAAACATTAAGTGTCTTATTGTGGGTTAGATTGGAAATAGACTCGGGTAGAATTTTGCCTGCAGAAGATTTATTGGAGAGTGCTTTTGTGAACAACACATGCAAAGAAGTAAGGGAAGGAGGACTGGACAGAGGACGAAATTAAAGTGTAATGCAATCACAACACGACCTTAACTGATCCCTCCCCGAATCTCTAGAACTGGAAAGGTCTTTAGAGTTATCCCCCATTGAACCAAGGTGGTCAGGCCTTTGTAATCCCCAATAAATCAACCTTTGGATGCAGACTTGTCCTAGGGAGGGGTCATATCTGGAGTGAAGCAACTCCCAAAGGTGATTGATAGAAAAGGAATAATTCTGGTAGATGAGGAAAAGAGTGACTTTGTCCTGGAGGAGTAATCTGTGTTATACCACAGTATCTGCTCCATCAAGGTGGTGGTTATCTTTAGTAGGCAGAGTAGGTTGATTCAACATCTCAGTGGTATAGTTAAAACTTCAGTCTCTTTCTTTCTTTCTTCTTGCTACCTCAGTGTGTTGTTGGCTTTCCTCTGTAGTCTGGCTGCTTTCATGGTCCCAAGAGAGAAACTCCTGTTATGCAGACATCAGCTTTCTCAAAAAGGTAAGGACTCAGGTGTGAATGTTTTAGAAGTGAGGAGAATATTCTCAGGAGCCCCACAAAGTTGACCTTATATTTCACTGGCCAGAATTGAGCCAGATGCCCGTACCTAAACCAACCAAAATGAAGGAGACTGGAACTACCCATTTTCGACTTAGGACGATCAAGATTCTTTCTCTGAATGAGAGGAGGAGAAGGTAATGGGTGAAATCCAGGTTCTTGTGAGACATATGACCAACTGACATCTGGACAAAATCAAGGTTTCCTTAGCAAGGTAGAATGGTTATTGGGTGAGCAACTACTTGAGTTTGCCAAGTGATAAAACTGAAGACCCTAGACCCATGTCAGTTGGGTGCTGGATGGAAACAGAGCAAAAAAGTAAGGGTAGCAGTGCATAGAGGCCTCCATATCTGGATTAGCTACCAAGGCAGTCATGAATGATGTGCAGATCTGTGGGTTGTACTTCACGAACCCCTTGAGCAACAAACTCCTTCCACTATCTTCAGCTTAACATCCTTTCCTGTGCTGTTTGTTCCATGCAATTTTGTACTGAATTTTGCCAGATTAAGCTACATTTTAACATAGAATAAACATCCAATCTAAAAATCAAGTCTATTCAGAGACCAGTGAAATATGTCCATCGTGTGCTATTAATGTGCCATTCTGTTGAATTTGAAAGCATCCTGCTGGAGAAAATAATCTATAAACCATGTTTCCCTGCTTTTTACTTTATTATATTGTTAAAACACCATTGGCTATTATTTTCCTCTGTCTCTTTCAAAACACCGATTTACTGATGTGGAACTGGACTAATCAATGACCTTTCAAGTACATCCTACATGCCCTGAAATAGGAAAGCAATTGGAGGACATGCATATGGTCATTATGTACAGATCTCTTTTTTCTCCCTCAGCCTCTTTCAAAACACATGCCCTGTTATATCAGACATGCTGACAAGGAAACTCTAAATAGGTTTGAAAATAGGTTAAAATGCATCACTCTAATATCACTTAATGCATGTGCAATAGTACAGCCATGCCATTTTGATCATTCCATACAAATGCCACTAAAATTGATTACTAAGTATTTACTGAGCACTTCCACTGTATTTGAGGGGCTCTTTAGAACATAAAATTAAGTAGCATTTCTTATTGACAGAGTGCAATTCTCAGGGAGAGCCCAAGTGTTTAAAAATAGGATAAGTCTTTCAATCTTGTAGGATTTTCTGAGAGATACAAATATTTTTTAAAGGGAAATCAGAGCAGAAGTATAAAAGAAAAAGAAATAAAACAGCACCAAATTATTTTAGAGGCCATTTTAGAGCTCCATCAATCCTGACCTATCCCCTGCTAAGAAATCTTTTAAGAATTGCTTAGCAGAAGTGTTTTTGTGACTGCCAAGGTTTTATTTCTGAATTGGCCAAAGGACTAACAATTTAGAAGATCGGTTCATTAGACTGGAATAATGAACCCCTTTAAGATGATAGGGTCTTTTGGAAGTAGCAGCTGTCACTGGCAGCCATCAATAAATATACAATGATCAGTGCAAGGTTGATGCAAAGAAAACTTAAAATAAATCCCATCAACTTTTTCTGGACAGGCAGGAAAAGCTGAGTCTTGGGAACTTTGCAATTTCAAGGAGTGTCCACACATGTCATAAGGAAGCTATTGTATTAACCGTTCTCCTTAGACCCCCAGCATCTCTGTGGTCAACCTATTTACCTGGACTTATGGACCAGGTCAGGGCTAGGAAAAAATATGTCTCAACCAACAGCACATCCATGGAAGATTTTACTAATGATAAATCAGTAAAGTATCACTTTACGCCCCCTTCCCAAGCTCAGAGACATATCAGCAAACTTCTTTGCAATGGGCTCCAATGGATTGGAGATTGACTCAAAGATTTTGCCTTATGATTATGATTTTTGTCATTTTTATCATTATTAGTGTTGTAACAATGATATGCAAGCTGTGTGGCTTACTTTTAATGTTTTCTTTCCTACTGACTGTTTGTTATATAATGGTGATCAGAAACCCTTTATAAAATCCTTATACTAATTTTTTGAATTTGTTATTGATTTTACTTTAAATAATTAATCTTGCCCAGTTTATAAAAACGCGAATTTACTTTCCCCCATTGGCGTATCTTGTTCCTGATGTCCATGGTTTCTTACTGTGATCTTTCCATTCCTGCGGAGACAAGTCCAGTTTATTGGCTACTTTTCTTATTGGGGGAGGTTCCATTTCTCTCCCTTTGGTGTTCCTTTCTGTCACTGAGGTTCTCTTTGTCCCCAAAGATTACAACATCTGGCTCAGAGGAATCATCACTGCCTGAGAATAGCCTGCAAACCTCCCGAGAAGAGTCTAATTTGGGTAGAAAGTGACTGGTGAGAGTTCTGCTGGACAGTTAAGGCAGTCTAGAGGCAGAGACTTCGTGGAAGGGAAGTATATCTGTGACCAGCCCTCCTACCATTGGCCTCTACAGATCCATGATGCCTCTTTTTTTCCTACTAGCTAGCTCAGTTTGCTTTTGGCAATGTGCCCAGTTGTAATGCGCATCTTCTTTTTTTTTTTTTTGAGTTGGAGTCTGACTCTGTTGCCCAGACTGGAGTGCAGTGGCCGCTCCCGGCCACCGCAGCCTCGACCTGCTGGGCTCCGGGGTTCCTTCCGCCTCAGCCTTCCGAGTAGCCGGAATTACAGGCGCACGCTACCACGCCCGGCTGATTTTTTGATTTATTGTAGAGATGAGGGCTCGCCTGCCGAGGCGGGTCTCGAACCCGCGGGCTCAGGCAATCCACTCACCTCAGTCTCCCAAAGCGCGGGATTACAGGCTGGTCACCGAGCCCGGCTGAATGCGCATCTTCTAAGACTCCTTCCAGGGATCCTGGGTCCTTGGTGACATCACTGAGCTGCAACACAAGATCTGGCATCCTCTACACTACTTATTGTGTGAGATAAATAATTCCTTATTTATTAAATTTATTGCCTTTAATAATTTTTACAATATTTATTTAATATTTAAATATTAAACAAATCGATTATAAATATGTGATATTAAATATAAACACAGCTCCTTATTTATTTACTAGGAATTTTTTTGTTGCTCAGGGTTTGATGTCATCCTAAAAGAGCGGGCTTTCCTGATAACCTCAGCACTACTGACACTATGGACTGAATGGTTCGTTGTCATGGGGCCGGTATGGACGTTTCTGGGTGTTCAGCAACATCCCCAATCTTTACCCACTCAATGCCAGTAGCGCCCCCAAGTGGTGACAACCAAACATGTCTCTGGACATTGCCAGATGTCCCCAGCAAAATCGTCCTGGTTGAGAAGCCCTGCAACAGGGCTTCCATAAGCATGGATGTGCAAATCTGTCTGCGTGCTTGAGCTGTCTGAGTGGATGAGACTTTTGTTCAGATCTGTCGATGAGTCTCTGCAATGCAGCTTCTAGTTTGCTTTCCAGAGCACGCCGCTTTTAATGTTTTGAGTTTTCCTGTGCCAGTTACAAGCTAAGCACTGTCTCACTATCTCTGTGCATTTTCCCTTGTCACTTACTGTTGCCTCTTTTAAAAAATTGACATTACTCTTTTTTATTAAAAAAGGAAAGATTATGCTTTACTTCTCCACCAAGATGCTTCTGTGTTAGCTGTTTGTATTTAATTTGTGAGAGGTTTGGATTTCAATTTTTAAGCCATGAGGGTTATTTGTATTTTTATAAATAATATTTATTTATGATGACTCAAAAATCAACTACATAACTAATTAAATCAAATCCATACATTTCTGTGAGACACTCCATATATTGTTTCATTTCCTAAGACAATCCCTGCTCCCGATTCTCTCTTTTTTTATTGTTAATAACAACAGACACATTTATCATGTGCTGTAAACAGGAAAGAGAGGACAAGGTGCACTTAGGTCACCTAGGCTCTACCTGGTGGCAGATGGCACCTTTGGGCGAATGCAGCCCCTGCAGCAGAGTGCAGTCTGCAAGATGACAGCCTCGCTCAGCTTCGGGCAGACACCCCAAGGCCCTGAATACCCAACACTTTTGCTTTGCTTCAGGGGAACGGAGCATGATATGTTAAAAATGAGATACTAGAAGTCCATTCTGGCTTGATGAAGCAAGAAAGAGGCTCTAGAAAAATTCTCCAGCCTGTTCCTCAACAAAAACAGCACATCTCATTAGGATTAGCATGTATTTTCTGGTTATCCACACTTTAGAAAATAGATCAACTGCTTCCCAATATAATATTTTTTAAAATTACAGACAACAGCCTTTAGGTAAGAGGAGGAATAGTCTGCCACTTCCGCATGTTCTCGCTGGATTTCCCAGTGTACAAAGCAAAACATCTGAAAGTTTCTCCTAACAGATCCTCAAAATTATTCTTATCCTCCTATGGTGTTTTTAACTGAAAACAAACTTCTTCTTCATGCTCAGTCCTCCCAGTTATGTTATAATAAATGAATGCACATTTTTGTTGCTTGTGAAATTAACAAGGGATTTCAGTCTTTGGGCTCAATTCTAATTACCCCAAACCCATGCTAAGTAGAATGGCTGATATATTATTTATTTTTTTTGGAGTGCATCTGAAGGTATAATGATAATACACTTGGGAAATTGTAGAAACCAAAGAGTAGCCTGTGAGCCTGTGGTTAACTGTTTCTTATTAAATAGAAAATAATAGAAACATCAGAATATTAAGAAAGTCAATTAGTTCAAACTCTCACATCCACTTTATACTACACAGGATTTAAAAACATATTGGAGGAATGTTACTGCTACTGAAGTGTAAAAAAAAAATCAAAAGAGATGACAGAAACAATGGGTTTTTACATCTTCATTTCAGACACAAAAGATATATAGAAAGAAGTCTGCAATACCTCTTTTATTGGACAGTGAGAAGAATACTTGGGAAGTGATCTTTTATGCCTTGTAATGGTTCTCTTACAAGGCAAGATGGAAGTTTTTAGGGCTCTGGATTACTCAGGACAGTTAGAAAGTACTGGGTTTTTGTTCTTTGTTTCATAAACAAAAAGTTAGCACTATGCACTTGTATATCCACATCTAAGTCTAACAACCACCTGTCAGGTGAATATTATTATTATTCTCGTTTACTGTGTGGCTGAGGCTCAGGCATGTTTTTTTTGGGGGGGGTTGGGATTGTTCCCACATGATGGGGTCAGGATTCCAGCCAAGGCTCCCGGAACTCCAACCCACATCTATTTGGTTCCAATGTCTGTACTTTATTCATTTTTAATTTGACAGCGCACCTAATTATACTTATTTATTGACCTGTTTATTTGCCCCTACCATGCAGTAAAATCTCTTTCTCTCACACACACACAACTTAAAATATGCTAGATTTGCCTCTGTGCCATTTACTTTTAACACTAAACTCTATGTGTACTTACTCAGATATTCACCTGATGTTGGTTATATTTTTTGAACCTAAAAACCAGGATGTAGTCATCAACAAAGAAGTTTTTTCTTTTCTTCTCATTGTTGAATGTATTTATCTGAAGAAACAACAGCAGGGCAAAGTAATTTGAAACTGAGACTGTCCCAGAAAATCTGGGACAAATATATAATTGCTATAACCTGTCAATGTAAAAAATATTAAAAGGATCCTTCCCAATCATCATTGCTGGTGCATAAAATACAATTTATCTCTTCCACTTTGCCATTTATCTTTTTTTTTCCCCTAGAGGAAAGCCTATGTATGCTGTCTTCTTTAGAAATAAAAACCAGGACAAAAGGGACAATTAAATAACAAGAAGGTCATGTCAGGGCTGATAAAGACACAGAGAAACTAAGGACAGGGATGGCCATTTCTCCCAGACTCTTCGTAAAAAGGACACTGCATCTGCAGCGGCATCAGGACAATTGGGGGTGATGTACGGCAGACAGCGGACTCGGAGGAGAACTGCAGACACAGAAATCCAACAGCGTTTTCTTATAAAGCCAAACAGCAAGGAGATGAATGGCTTACTGAAAACAAAGCAGCAATCTGGTAGTTACTCTCAGGAAAACCCCCTCCTCACAGCCCCAGGCAAACCAGAAAATCCAATAGGAAATTTTTATCATTTAATATCAGGAAGGGGCCATTAGCATCCAATATGCCAAGAGACACATCACACAGAAATATTCCTTAGATTTGTAATTAACTCTTCAAAGTGCTAAATCTGCTTACAGAAAAAAAAAAAGCACCCTGGCAGTTTAAGGGTGAGAGCAGTTCTTTTTAAATGCACAACTTATCAAGATCTACCATGCACAGAGAAACTCGCCAGCCAATTAACATCCTTGGAAACTGCTTTGGTGAAGAAAGGCGAAATGGGCAGTTTAATTACATAGGCAGCGTCTGTGCCCTTATTTCTCTAATTTCTCAATTAATGGGTCTACAAATACCTTAGAAGAGAATAATTCAGGAGCCTAACATCCCAGCAGGAGACTCTAACCCTGTTAGTGCTGACATTTTTTTTTCTTTAAAAATAAGTGTAAACTGTGTCTACTGCTTTCCAACTAGAAAATTATTGCCCCGTACAAATTGGGTCTTTGGCAAGAAATGACTAGCGCAGTATTAAGAAGGTCTCCGTCGGAGACTGTGCTTGGAAATACCTGTAATGCTCAGGGAAATGTGGTCCCAGAAGAACACTGATGAGCAATGATGTATAGAATGAGGGGGGATATGTGTGATGTTCTAATGAGAAGCAGACAAAAATCAATCACTGACTTCACTGTGCAATATGGAGACAAGAAAAACAGATGCATGAACCCCTGGCTTCTCTGGGACAAACGTGGACAGGCACACACCTGGTGATGGGAGGTAGCCATGGGAAGCAGGGAGGCTCTGCTAAAGATTTTGGTATTGTCCCTATTTTTTTCCTTGTACCCTTAAGTTCAGGCCCCTGTTTATTTCTTGAAGAAATAAAGCCAGTAATTCTATGTTTTTATCTTGTTGGAGAATCGGAGATCATTTTCTGCGGCAATATGCCAGAAACAATTGTGTTCTTCCTTTCCTATACTTTCACAAGAAGTTGTGTCACATTTGCGTGAATCGGGAATCCTGACAGTGAGCATTATAGTTGCCTTCAGAGGTCAGAGACAATAACCGGTGTACTTAACTGAGCGAGTATTTGCAAGATCCTGTCATGAGATTTACTCTGCACTCTGACCTTCCCCCAAGTCAGTCACTCCTCAACCCTGGTGGAGGTGCAGAACTTCATTTGGGTTTCATGATGAAGGTCTACCCACTTCAGCCCCTAATCAGAACACAAATTCTAAGAAATCTGATTAGCTTTGTAATTTGTTCCAGAATGGGCCTTGAGAACAAAATTTCATTAGGACAAGGCAATGGGACGGGGGTCATCTGCCTTTTCAGCTTCTTGTGAAGTCCCTGAGGCCCCAGGCTATGAGGGCAGTGAGTGGACCAGAAAAGGCAGAAGCCATAGAAGCAGACGACAGCTCTGAGACCTTGGATGTGCACGGCAACTCTCGGCAGAGTGCGGCTGGCTTGCTTGGTCTCAAGATTTCTTCCCTTGTCTTGAGTCCAGCTGGCTAAGGTGCTTAAGCAAGCAGCAAATTGCTATCTAATGCCAAGGGCCTCAGAAGCATTATACTGGCTACCCTCAGCTTACAAGGGCCTCAGGTTTTTAGAGTTCACTTGTTCACTAGTTAAAAACTTGGAATACATCCTGCATTCCCAGGTCAAACCACAAAAATTTATTTAAGCTATAATATAACTGAAATAAAATATGATAACTAGATTTTGGGGTATATCTTAAATCCTTGTTTATGAGGAAAATTTGGTTTACCTAGAAAGGCAGAGAAGGACTTTAAGGATTCTAAAAAAAAAAGACCTGCTTGGCATATATTGATGGACTTTTGTGGCTCTGGCCCCTCCTTCTAACTAAGCGCATGTCAAAACATCCAGCTTCCTTTTCCTTTGTGTGTCTCTAGTAGACCTTCATCATTCTGCTTAAGATTGAGCATTTTTTCTACCCTCACTCATAAATGGAACAAAGAAAGGGAGAGGAGGAGAGATAGGGAGCAATCGAAACAATAAGAGAGAAAAGAGCGGTGTGCCTTGTGGTGAAACTTAAGTGATAGCAGAAAAAAAGGAAAGTAACTTGTAAACAGTTGCTATGTGTGATAAGGAGGGCAGAGAGCCCTGTGGTTTCAGAACGGTGGGAGGAAAAGAAAGGTAGAGTTTGGGGACATGTTGATGAGAATACAGAAGTAAATTAACAATATGGCCTATTCTTGTTTCCAGAGGCAGTTGTGAAAACATCTCCCATCCCACATGCTCCCTTGCACTGTGACCTTGCCCCTGTAGCTCACGGAGGGGCAGAGGTTCAGGTCTTCTCCTGGCTGAATCTCAGTGGGCTTATGATTCACGTGTAACCAATAGAGGGCGGCCCACGTGATGCTGAGCGACCTCCAAGCCTTAGGGTTATAAGAGGAGATTGCATCTTCTACCTTTTCTGTTGGGTCACTCACTTTTGGAGTCCACTTACCCTGAAGATGCCACCTGGTGAGGATGTTCTGGTCAGATCACATGGAGAAGTCACCTGTGGACACTCCTGTCATCAGTCCCTGTTCAGGCACCAGACACGAGGGTGAGGAAGCCTCTAGATTAGGCATGTCCAGCCCACGGCCCACAGGCCACATGAGATCCAGGACAGCTGGTACTGTGGCCCCACAACTCTTTTAACATCATGTGCTTTTAGCATTTATTTTCTTCATGACCCCATGTGTAGCTCCAATTTTGAAGTTCAAAAATGATACTCTGCCTGAAATGACACTTCAACTTTAGCAAGCCAAATAATTTAACACGTTTTGCTACATTGGCTAAACACAGTCCTGTGAACTGCCAAAAATATGCATCTTGGCTTTCTGTCTTAACACAGGAATTCAAAAACAGATTTCAAGATTTCCAGCAAAATAGTCACTATTTTGTTATATTTGCTACACCATTTTCAGTTGACATTAATATTTTACCTGCAGTTTTCAAATGGAATGCATAGAGTTGCAATCGGAAATTTGACTGAAAAAAATTTTTGACTATGTCTCTTTACTGGACTTTTATAAGAGCTGTCTTCCTAGAGAAAACTATCCCTTGTTTCAAAATCACGGCTTATTCATGACATTGCTTTTTGGCAGCACATACATTTGTGAGCAGCTGCTTTCAATTATGAAGCACAAAATTTGAACAAACATTTCTGACAAACACCTTGAGAACTCACTAAGAATTGCAGCCACTTCCACCAAACCAGACATTGATAGATTAGTTTTACAAAAATAAGGTCAAATTTCCCACTAGTTTTATATTGCTCTCATTTTTCTAAACTTTATAATAAAAAAGAAGACATATTTTTTATTATAAAGTTTATAAAGTCGTGTTATGTATATACACTAATTATATTATATAATTTATGTGTGACCCAAGACAATTCCTTTTTACTCAGTGTGGTCCAGGGAAGCTAAAAGGTTGGGCACCCCTACTCTATATGTTTCCAGCCCCCAGCCATGAAGTTACCCCTAGACCATCAAGTCTTCAGCCTTTCCAAATTCCTGACCCACAGAATCCATGGGTGTTATTTTTTACTACTAAGTTTGAGGTTGCTTGCAGCAAAAATAACTGGAATACATAGCAATCATCATTCCTATTAGAAATGCTTGTTTCTCTTGCTGTTTCTAACACCAGGTTTTTGACACCCTTGCATCACAGGAATGAACCAAAACCTTTTAACCCTTGGGAAAGTTGACCCATTGTCATCTAATGGCAGCACCCTTTGAATTCTCAGACTTTCTGACTGCTTTATGAACTTATGTCTTCTCTATTTAAAGAAGGTACTTACGGGTAAGGTGAAAGAACTGGATAATTTTCAAATGAGAAGGAAGGAACTGGGGTCAGAGTTGGAGGCAGTGAAGCCTTAGAATCACCTCAGCCCACCAGCCGATTCTAAATTCCAGTGCTTTGTGTTGGAATCCACCAACAGGTGACATGCCATCTCCTAAGAGAGCCTGTTTCGTCTTTGGATATTTTAGACTGATAAAATAGTGTACATGCATTGAGCCCAAAGTGTCTACTTAGAGTTTTCACGCTTTGGACTTAATTTTATTCTTTTTGTTGTTGTTGAGTTGGAGTTTCACTCGGTCGCCCAGACTGGAGTGCGGTGGCTGCTCCCGGCCACCGCAGCCTCGACCTGCTGGGCTCCGGCGATCCTTCCGCCTCAGCCTTCCGAGTACCTGGAATTACAGGCATGCGCTACCACGCCCAGCTGATTTTTTGATTTATTGTAGAGATGAGGTCTCGCCAAGTTGCCCAGGCAGGTCTCGAACCCACGGGCTCAGGCAATCCACTCACCTCAGCCTCCCAAAGGCGCGGGATTACAGACTGAGCCACCAAGCCCAGCTAATTTTATTCTTAATAGCTTAAGTCTGATATCTTTTTTCAAAAGTTTTGGGGGGAATGAACTGAAAACATCAGAATCAACGCTTTTTCCTGCAGACAGCATTTAAGTGCTATATGCATGGATTCCCATCCATCCTCATCACCGTATTGACTTACAAAGTGCGTGATCCGGTGACACTGGTCGCTGTGTAGCTGTGGTCTCTGTCTAGTTTCAATACACAGACTCTTAAACTTACCCTTTACCTCTGTCGTCTCCATTAAGCTTCTCATTTTAAAGAATTTGCTATTTTCTCCCCAGAGAACGAGGTGCTGAGCTCCCACTTTGTAAAGGCTACATACAGGTATTTTGCTTTTCTCATCATTTTTGTGTCTGAGGTATAGTAAGGGTTGAAGCAAAAAGCAAATGCAGTCAAGAAAGAAATTGAGTAGAGATTGGCTCATAAAATATCTACAAATGCCAGGTGAAAGAAGTTCGGTGCCAGTAACGACTCCTCACCCGTTTAGGGCCAAGAGATTTATTAAAGCGGCAGTTACAAGGGAAAAAGGGAAAGGGTCTGTGGAGAGAGAGAGAGGAAGTGGGAGAGAGGCGGGAAGAGGGCTGCAGAGAGGGAGAGAGCGACAGAGAGAGAGAGAAAGAGAGACCGAGAGAGAGTGATATGCAGGGAGAGGGCTGTATTTACTAGCCTGACAGGGGCCGGAAGGGGCTGTGCTAGGTTCTTATTGGAGGAGTGGCATGGGAGCAGGGTGGAGCCGACGCCGTGTTATAGTCCTATTGGACGCATAACAAAGCTAGCTATGGATTGGAGGCTTGCAGGTTTGAACTTCGGGGGAATTGTGCACACAGAAGCTGGGACCTAGGGCCTTTGCTGTCTGGTGTGTCCTCACCATGCTCGGTGCCATTCTGGGAGCTGCCCCTCTGGTTGCTTCCTGTACCCTTCACCAGGGATTTGATACTTGTTCCAGTTATTGACCTCCTAGATGTTACTCTAGGACACTCTGGGAGATCTCGCCAAAGGCCAGGCCAAGAAAAGCCCTATTGGTACCAAGGAATATTTTCCTGATGGTGAAAATTAAGTCTGTCTTCAACACACCCTGAAATATTAGAGGAAGAAAGCATCCCAAAGATCATCTAGCTCAACTCACTATTTTACACTTGAAGAAACTGAGACCTAGAGAAGAAAATTCAGTTATTTGTAATCCCACAATTGGTTGATGGCAGGGCAAGAATCAGAAGTCAAATTAATCTAGAGATTAATTTGGTACTTGACAGGCAGACAGATCTGGAATCAAACCCTGGTTTCATCACTTACCTGCTGTGTAAACTTAGGCAAGTTGTTTGCCCATCTTGAGGATCAGTATTCTCATCAGCAAAATGGTAGCTGCTTGACCTTCCTTCCAGAGTTTCTGTGAGGATTATCTGACATAATATACTCACTAGCATGTAAGTATCTGGTACAGAGATAGACCAGTAGGACTATAATATAAATATATGACAACTCAATTTTAAAATTTGGCAAAGATCTTTAAAGAAATTTCACAAAGGAAGGTATATTAAAAATCAATAAGCATGTGAAAAAGCATTCAATATCATTTATCATTAGGTAAATGCAACTTCAAATCACAATGAGCAAACCACTTCAAACTACTGAACTTAAGATTGAAGACTGTCAACATCAAACAGAAGAGGAGATGGAGGACTGAAACTCTCAAACATTAGGAAGTGTAAACTGCTACAACCACTTTGAAGAACATTTTGGAAATTCCTGATAAAGTTGAACACACACTACCCTATAACTTAGTGATTAAATTCTGGGTAATTTAACCAAGAGAAGTGAAAAAGACTCGTACAAATTTTTCATCATAGTTCAAAATACAAACAATCTAAATGTCCACTAACGAGAATGCATAAACAAATTGTGCTACATTAATGCAGTGGAATACTACTCAGCAGTGACTACTAATACACACAACGACATGGACAAACTACAAAAGCATGATGTTGACCAAAAAAACCAAGATGCATCATTCTATTTATATGAAGCTTAAGAACAATCGGCATCTGTTTTAGATTACTATGTGATCAAAATCAGAACTGTGGTTGTCTGTGAGGAATAGAGTGGTAGACTAACTGGAAATAAGACACAGGAAATTGTCTAGTTGGTAGAAAAGATTCTATGTCTTTACTGAGGTGGTGGTTATATGCATGTATACATTTACCAAAAATAAACTGATTCTACACTTAAAATAATGCATTACACCCTATGTAAATTTTACTTCAATTTAAAAAGTATTTACTTTAAAAAAAACAAGACGAGACAAAGACACTCTATCAAAAAGTCACTTGCACTCACATGTTTATTGCAGCAGTATGTACAATAGCAAAAACAAGGACCCAACCCAGGTGCCCCTCAATGGTGGACTGCATAAAGAAAATGTGGTATATATATACCATAGAATACTACCCAGCCATAAAAAAGAACAAAGTCATGTTTTTTGCAGCAATATGGATGCAGCTAGAGACCATCATCCTAAGTGAATTATCACAGTAACAGAAAACTGAATACCAAATGTTCTCCCTTATAAGTGGGAGCTAAACACTGAATACACATAGGCACAAGGATGGGACCAACAGACACTGGAGCACTCCTAAAGGGGGCAGGAAGGGAGAACCATAAACTGAAAGACTATCCACCGGGTGCCATGTCCATCACCTGGGTAACAGGCTCAACAGAAGCCCAAATCTCACCATCACCCAACATACCTATGTAACAAATCTGCACATGTACCCCTTGAATCAAAAACAAACAAAACATAGAAAAAATAGATAAATACAGGAAAGACATTAAAAAAAACATAAGAAAATATTATGTATGCCAATAAATTTGAAAGCATAGATGAAGTGACCAGTTTTCTAAAAAAATTCTAAATAACCAAAAATATTTTGAGGAAAAAAATGGGCATCTGAATTAATTAAAATAAGAAATAAAATGGTATGCATATAAGTGAATCAGTCAAAATCTTCTCCTCTGTTCCTAAATACTCCAGGCCCAGAGAAGGTTGGAAGTAAGTTTGACCAAACCACAAAGCAAAAGATAATCCTCATTTTATATAAACTATGTCTTAGAATTTTAAAAAAGATAGCTACCAACTTATTCCAGAGTTTAATAAAGCTGTGGAAAGGAAAGAAAATTAAAGACTTAATCTGATTTTTAGAAATAGATGAAAAATTTCTAAGCAAAATAGTAGTAAATCAAATTCAGAAAGGCATTTATAAGAATCACCCTTAGATGTGAGTATGTTTAAATACAGTGTGTATATATATATATTTGACAGAAATTGCATTAGCAGATTAAAGGAGAAAAACATACATGTTCCTCTAAGTAATAAGGTATTCAAATTATTTTTTTGAACACTAGTTCATTAAAAAAAGTAATTTTTATCAAACTAAGAAGAGAAATAAGCCTCTCTAATCTGATGAATGGTATTCACTAAAAAACTGATAATAACAACTTAGCAAGAAAAGTATTAGAATAATTTCCAGCTTAAATATAAACAATATATATATGTATACTATCTTCTGTTATTCAGTATTGTAGTGGAGGTTCTAGCTAATGTAACAAGTCAAGAAAAAGAAATAGAAATTGAAAGAGAAGAGATTAAAATTGTCACTATTCACAGATATTCTGGTGACATACTCAGAAAGTCTAAAAGAATCTATGGACCAACTCAGAATTAATATAAACATGAAAAGAAAGGAAGGTTATAATTCAATTTATATCATGGATATTAAAATAGAAATAAAATTAAATGTTGACAAGCAGTTCAGCAATGGAGAAAAAGGATAATATTCATAAAGTTGTATTTATTTCAGAAATAAAAGGTTGCTTTAATACATAGAAACAGATGTACTTCACTACATTAACAGAGCAAGGGAGAAAAATCATATGATCATTTCAACAGATGTCCCAAAAGTATTTGATAATATTCAATACTCACTCAAAATAAAAACCTTCTTACTATAATACAAAAGTCCTATAGCCAATATGCTAAGTGTTGAAATATTGCAGGTTTTCACCCAGAGATCAAAACAGAACGAGGATGTATATTGCTATCCCTTCATTTTAATATTATACTAGAGTGTAATATGGCATGAAAAAGGTATAAACATAGAAAATTACAAATAAGACTGCCATTATTTGCACACATGATTATGTTCACATAATCCAGGAAGATTAATACACATATTTAGTCAAACAGTTTAAAGGTGAATATTTAAAAATCCAGCCTAAACAACATATTGAGACTTATCTCTAAAAAAACCCAAAAACTTAGCTGGGTATGGTAGCATGTGTCTATAATCCCAATTACTCAGGAAGCTGAGACAGAAGGTTTTCCTAAGCCCAGGAGGTTGGGCTGTGGCGAGCTGTAATCATGCCACTGCACTCCAGCCTGGACGACAGAGTGAAACAGACTCTGTCTCAAAAAAGAAAAAAATAAAAATAAAATAAAATAAACTTTTATATATCAAATGATTATAAAATAAAATAATTATAAAATAAAATATAAATGACTATAAAATAAGAAATTAAGATATAATACAATTTGCATTAGCATAAGATTAAAACTTAGAAATTAATCTAACAAAAGATCTGTAAACAGAAAACTACCAATCATTACCAAGAGGTATTTAATAAGTCCTAAAATAGCTGTAAGCATATACCAAGTTCATAGATTAGAAGACTCAATATTGTAAAGATCCAAGTTGTCTCCCAAATTGATCCATAAATTCAATGCAATCCAAATAAAACATTCAGTAGCGACTTGAGGCAACTGACCATCTGATTGCAATATTTACACAGAAATGCAATAGGCTAATAATGGCACTGATGATCTTGAAAGACAGCGTTGGATAACTCACAATACTATAAGGTTTATTATAAAATTGCATGCCTTACAACAATATGGTATTGATACAAGGATTTACAGGTAGACAATGGAATCAAGTAGAGTCCAGAAACTGACATACGTACAGCCACATGCTCGGCAACACAGGTGACACTGACATGCAGGCATGAGGATGATGATGGTCTTTTCAATAAATGGAGTTGCACCAATTTGATAGCAATGTGGGAGAAAAATACCATAACCTTAACCCTTACCTCACATTATACTCAAAATTCAATTTCAGAAGAAGTTGGAATAGTGATTACTTTGTGAAAGTACAATTTCTGGGAGGAGTCATGAAAAATCCTCCTGGAATGCTTGTAATGTTTTAGATTTTGATTTCTAAAGTGGCTATCGAGGTGTTTTTGCTTTGTGAATATGAACGCAAGCTTATTTTTCATATTTGTGCAGTCTTCCATATGTATGGTGTACTTTAATTTAAAAATTACTAAGCATCCATATATTAGGTATACGTTTTATTACTATACTTCACACTTGCCTTTATGTTTGGGAAATCTTTATTTTAAAAAAGTAGTACATATACACAATGGAATATTATGCAGCCATAAAGAAGGACAAACATATGAACTTCGCAGCAACTCGGATGGATTTAGAGTCTATCGTACTCAGTGATCTATCACAGAAACAAAGAACAGAGTACCATATGTTCTTACTCATAAGTGGACCTTGAACAATTGTCATAATACTGTAAGAAAGGGATTGGCAGTAGTGGGAAACTGCCAGGGGAGGAAGGGGTGGGATTGACAGTTGAGGAAAACTGCCAAGGGAGGGAGGGCACACCTCATCAACAAGGGTACCTGCATAATAAACATTTATAACCCTGAATTGTACCCCACATCTTTAAGATTAAAAATAATAATAATAATTGGTAACCCATATATGCTAGGTAATGTAAGCAAACCAGTATGGCATGCAATGGTCTGATATGATGCAATCATCTTTAAAATAAAAAAAAAATAATTGGTAGCCCATATATGCTAGGCAATATAAGAAAAATAGTATGGCATGCAATGGTCTGATATGATGTTATACATTGACTGAGTGATGAGCACATCTGTCCTCTGCAGACTCAGGAGAGAAAAATCACTCTTACTTGACTGATATTTCAAAACACAGCATCTGGTCATGTCATCTCTCATTTGTAGGCTTTCCATTGCTTACAGGAGAAAGTTCAAGACTCTTTAGCAAGATATATAAAGGCATTCATTTTCCAGTGCAGTCTCACCTCTCAGATGTGTGTGCCTCCCTCGATGTCACATTCCACCACCCCAGTCCACACCTTTCCACTGAATGAAAGAGTCATGTGGAAATGCTCCAAGCATGATTGCATCATTGCTGTTCCCTGTATGTAATAACATCCCTCCCCTCCAGCTCAGCCTGTCAGCCTTCCACTCACTGTTTAAAGACCCGGTTCACATGTTTCTTTCTCTCTGAAGTCTTCCTTGGTGCACCCAAGCAGAGCAGGGTTTTCCCTTTTTTACATTACTGCTTTGCCTTATAGTTCCAATGATTTGTGATGTTTATTAATTTTAAGTGCAAACTCCATAAGCAATACATACTGTCCTAAAAAAATGAAACTCATTGTAAAGTTGCAGGATACACAATCAACATGCAAAAATCAGTTGCATTTCTATACACTAACAATGAACTATCCAAAAAAAGATTAAGAAAATAATCCTGTTTACAGTAGCATCACAAAGAAAAAAATACTTAGAATAAATTTAACCAAGGGGGTACAAGATTTGTACACTGAAAACTATAAGACATTGATGAAAGAAGTTGAAGTTACAAATAAATGGAAAGATAGCCCATGTTCATAGATTGCAAGAATTAATATCTTTTAAATGTCCACACTGCCTGTTTTAGTCTGTTTTGCATTGCTATAAAGGAATATCTGAAGCTGGGTAATTTATAAAGAAAAGTGGTTTATTTCACTCTTGGTTATTTAGACTTTACAGGAAACATGACTCTGGTATCTGTTTCTAGTAGGGACCTCAGGATGCTTCCAATCATGGTAGAAGAGGAAGGGGAGCTGGCATGTCATGTGCCAAGAGAGGGAGCAAGGGAGAGAGAGGAGGTTTTTTTTCTTTTGTTTTTTCAGCAATCGTATTTTGTGGGAACTATAGAGTGATAAGTCTCCATGAGGACAGCATCAAGCTGGTCATGAGGGCTTTCCCCCCACCCATGATTCAAATACTTCCCACCAGGCCTCACCTCCAACACTGAACATTTCCTTAGCTAGCCTGTAAAAGTCAGAATTGCTAAACCATAAGATATTCAGCAGTTTTAAGTAATTCTGTTTCGGCTAACTAGACTGTGTGCCATTGTATTCATTTGTGAAAACTTAAGCTTACCCTGGAGCCTATAGTACACGTACCATGGAACCCAGAAATTCTACTCACGTAGTAAAGGACTCAATAATTAGGGAATGGATCAATGAATGAACCAATGAGTGACCGTCAAGGTAATAGATCTGGCTCAGCTCTCACTCACAATATGATATTTTCATCCAGAGCTGTGAAAATTAAAAAGGATCAATTAGAGAGAAAAAAAAACTTAAAAAATGATGCCTAAGTGAATTGAACATTAAATACATATTTATAAGATGATTTTAAGGAAACGAAATGGTGTGACTACAACTTTTAGAGGGCAAGACTTATGCCACAGTATCTAACAAGATAATGGTGACAGAACCTGACCTTGACTAGGACTATGTATAAAGCAACATGCTATGGTCAGTGAGGCAGTGGCTTCATGTCCCTTATTACACACTGGTACTCGGAACACTTTGTGGCTTTAATTCTGGTCATGATTTCCAAGAACAAATGGACATGAGCGGATGTTTTCTCAATTGTTCTCTAATTTTCTACTTTTCCCAGTTACTAGGTAAACATTTAAAAATATGCTACCCAAGAGGACACTGATGGAAGCGGCACACAGGGAGCGCACAATGTGTTCCATGGGCACAGCTGGGGCCCTGTGCCTTATTTTGATTTCTGCCAAATAACAGAGTCAGGGTAAAAGAAAGGCTCAGATGCCTCTGACCCATTGTTGAGGAGTTCCACTTACATGGCCAAACCAACTGGGCACTATTGACACTTTGGTCAGATAATTCTTTGTTGTGGAAGACTGTTGTGTGCACTGAAGGATATTTAGAAGCATATCTGATCTCTACTCATGGATCCAGTAGCATTCTCCTGCTGAAAAAATGTCTCCAGACATTGCCAAAAGTCCCCTGGAGACAAAGTTACCTCCAGTTGAGAACCACTGCATTAACTCCATTTTCCTGGTGTTTTAAAGAAATTCCTTTAAAATCCTGTAAAGATTTATTTAAAACTTTGACATGGTCATTTTAACATTGGCCTACCATAACCTAGTTTACAAGATCAGCTTTACAATAATTTCCTTAGCAAATGTGTAGGAGGGCAGGGGGTTTCCCCATGTACTAACAACAACAGCAACAACAACAACAACAACAAACAATGGATGACAGTTATGTGTCTGGGTTGGTGCTAAGTGATTTGCACTTATTATATGAGTACAAAATCCACAAAAGAGCTCATTAAGTGCCATTATTATCCTCATTTCATATTTGAGATACTGAGGCACAGAGAGATAAAATAACTTCACCCAGGCTACTAAACTTGTAAGTAGCAAAGTCAGGATGTAAACCAAGGCAGCCTGACTCCAGAGGGCCACTCCAAGCCATAAAAGGGTTGTGCACCACTTTCTCTGCTGTTGGAGAGATTGAGAGATCCTGTAGCAATCTCTGATTGTGTAACATCTTAACTTTTAAACACCTGCTTTGAACAAGGCACTTTGCTAGGTACTGGGGTCACAAACATTAATACACTTGACTTTTTGTATATATATATATAAATACCAGTTATATGTACCTAAGAGTAGATAGGTCCAAAGTAGGAAAATAGACACAGAGAGAATTGACCTTGAGAATGAATCTTAAATATTAACTTTTAAGAATTTTCTTCTTATTATTACTAATCCCTACAACTGACTCCATCCTTACCCAACCACATTCTTTCCTGAAGTAGTGGAAATACTTCTTGGGTGTTATCTAATAACTAAAGTTGCCTGACCTAGTTAGGAGTTATCATTACTGCAGAATCCCCTCAGGGGAGAGAAAAACTGGAGCTGAAGGAGATCTGGAGCTGTTAGGATGCCAGCAGGACAGATGATACATGTAAAACATTGAACTGAAGAGAGTTCAACGAAGACAGTCTTCACTGAGGTGTTGCTGGGTTAAGGGAATCCAAAAGAAAGGCATGAACACCCAGTGGTATGCCATCACCATCCCAAGCCTGAAGGGACCAGGGGAAGGAGCAGTGCTCCTGGAGTCTGGAGCAAGCTGGGTGCCCTAAAGGGACCAGCAGATTGAGCTACAGCTATGGGGGAAGGGAGGATACAATACTTTCCAGATCTGTGGCAAAACAGAGCTAAGATAGTAGAACAAACACCCTGACCTCTCTCTCTTCCCATCCTCTGAGTGTCTTCTGGCTCCTCCCATTTGGCATAAAGCAAGGGAAGCTGCTTTATAAATAACGGCCATAAAGCAAGGGAAGCTGGGTGACGTTGATTGCAGATCCACCTCCAGGACACAGGACATGAGCAGGGCAGCAAAGGGCAGAGAATTGATAGGAGGGGCTGAGAATTGAGGATCACCAGCTGAAATGGACACATGCTGGGTATGGGTGAGTGGATATGGGCATGAGAGGAACAGTTGCAAGGGATCTCTTGGTTTGGTCAAGAAAGAAGCATGGCTGAAGAGGGCAATCCAGGGGTCACGAGTTAAAGTGGGTGAGGATTAAAAAGAGCAAGAGGTACTGGCAGTAAAAAGAACCCAGAGAAATGGGGCTTTCCTGAAGTTAGCTACATGACATTCAGGATCTAACTTTTCATACTCAGGAACACATTTCCTGGAAATCCTGTGACTTTGCAAGCTGAGATGCCCCACACTGGACAGATAAGCTGGCTCTACTTGGTAGTCAGGGTAAATGACTTCTTCAAGTGGCGTGGAACAAAGCTGCTTGAATGAGCACCAAGCCAGTCAGCTGCTGCTGCTTTTAAAAATAAGTCCCCATTTCTTGACATGGTGCCTCTTTCTTTTATATGAGTATTTAAATTATATGAGGAGGGACCCCCAAAACCTGGAATTATTTTTTGGAGGGCAGGCCTCTTGTAGTATAGGCTTCCCCTACTAGGTAAAGTGTTCTAGGAACCCATAGTCATTAGTGTACTAGCTAGTGTTGTTGTGACAGGCTGCATTTGGCCTCAGTGAATTTTTTTTGGAGATTCTTTCAGTGTGCTTGTCCATTTCATGATGAGTAATTTACAGGAACAACCTGCCCACACCAAGCTGCGTGTTCAGCCGTTTTTGACCAAAACCAGCATGACCCCCACACCCTACCCTCCTCATTCACCCTGATCTCTCACCCTAAGTGACTTTTTTTGTTTCCCCTGAAGAAGAAAATTCTTCAAAGGGGAGCATTTTGCCAATGTGGAAGAGGTGAAGCAAAAAACGTCAGCAGCACTAAAAAGCATCAAAATCGACAAGTTCAAAACTGTCTTGAGCAGTGGAAAAAGTGTCTCGATAGATGTATTGCATCAGAGAGTACTTTGAAGGTGACTGAAGTTTAAACATGGAAGAGAAAATACACAGTTTTTTACAAATAAATTCCAGTTTGAGGAAAATCCCCCCTCATATGTACTGGATGGTATGTCTGTCTGTATCATTTCTATTTTGTTGCTTAGCAACTTCCCCTCCCTTAGACATGCAGAAACAAAGAGTTGACTATCATTTTTCCATACTTTCTGCAATCCCATCTCTCCCCTGGGGAACAGTGTGGAATGTCTAGATAATTGAATGAAGGGAGGTAAAGAATCAGAAGAAAATTATGAACAGATAGCATATCAGTTAACATGCAGAGCTATGTTTTATGTCACAGACTGTCTTTTTAAGGAAGCATGCTGGGAAGGCATCTTGTCCCAAGCTGTTATCCAGGTTTTACCCAGTCCCACCACACACTTGTCCAAATCAGACTGCTCCTCCCCATGTCTGCACCCAGCCCCTTTGCTTATGGTGTCTGCTCCACCTGGTGTCCCTCTTATCACCTCTCCTGTCAAACTCCTTCCCATCCTTCAAGGCCCTGTTCAAGGATCCCTTTTCCACAAAGCCTTCCTCAGTCCCTGCAGTTGATACACTGTGCCTCTATGATTCCACTTTGTCCTTTGCTATCCATGGTGCATAAACTCTCCTTCATAGATCCTCGCTCTCTGAGGCTGGGTCCCATCTGTGATGATCTTATCTCTGATGAGTCTTTGACTCTACCGTGAGTACCTGTTTGAGTCCTGCAAGGAACAGAAATAGACTCTGGTTGGCTTAGGTGAAAGGTGGTATTTAGTGGAATAACCCTGGGATATCACAGAATTCACAGAAAACATTCTGGAAGGGCAGCTCCAGGGCTTGTGGCAGCGGAAGTCAAAGGCCTCCTCTCCAGGGCCCCACCTAAAATGTGACTCCATTCCTACATTATTAGGCCAGGAGCACAGAGACAGGTGATGTGGAGGATGTTGGGGCCACCTCTTTGTATCTGGGCTGCTGCCACAGAGCGGGAAGCTTCTGAGGTCTCAGCAGCTATTCCAAGACATGTCTCCTGCAAAGTCATCAATCAATTGTTAGTAGAAAAGAAAATCACAACAAATGCCAGCTTGAAAATCACCTCAGTCTCCACACAGAATCTTTGCCTTCACGGAAGCAGGGCAATGTCTGGTGAGGGCCCAAGTGTTAAGGTCAGACAGACTGATGAGTCTAGTCATTAAAAAATGGACTGTTGGCTGGGCATAGTGGCTCAACCTGTAATCCTAGCACTTTGGGAAGCCGAGGTGAGAGGATAGCCTGAGCCCAGGGGTTCAAGACCAGCCTGGGCAACTTGGTGAGACCTCTTCTCTACAATAAGTCACAAAAACTAGCCAGGCATGGTGGTGTGCGTCTATAGTTCCAGCTACTTGGGTGGCTGAGGTGGAAGGATCACCTAAGCCCAGCAGGTCGAGGCTGCAGTGGCCGTGAGCGTGCCACTACACTCCAGCCTGGCTGACAGAATAAGACTCCAATTCAAAACAAACAGACAAACAAAACAAAACCACACTATCCTTGGAACGCCAGGTGAGAAAATCCTGCAAATGTTGCATACTTAGATACTGGTTATTTTGATTATTCTATACACTTAGATTATTTTGTACATAAATTTACACTGGAAGTATAAGAGAACACATAATAGGCTTGAAGTTGGAGCCTCTGATTCCTAGCTTTGTGACTTCAGGTAAATCACCTAACTGTTCTGAGCCTTAGTTACCTCATCTGCAAAATGGGGATAGTGTAATGCTTGCCTCAGAGCATTGTTGTGAGGGTTAAGTGAAATATGTGTGTGAAGTTCCACACCTGTGGTTTCTTCTAAAAGTCATAATATTTTTTATAACCCCACATATGTGCATGTTGTCCACTGTTATCAGGACTCAATCATAATTTTAAAAACTTGTGTTTGAAAACTAAGAGTACATATAAGTGTCAAGCATTGCATTTATTCATTTTTTCTTTCTTTTTTTTTTTTTTTGAGTCAGGGTTTCACTCTGTTGCCCAGGCTGGAATGCAGTGACATGATCACAGCTCACCGCAGCCTCAGCCTCCTTAGGTTCAGGGAAGCCTCCTGCCTCAGACCCCTGGGTAGCCTGAACCACAGGCACATGCCACCATGCCTGGCTAATTATTTGGTTTTCTGTAGAGATAAGGTCTCGCTGTGTTGCCCAGGCTGGTCTTGAACTCTTGGGCTCAAACATTCTTCCCACCTCCGCCTCCCAAAGTGCTGGGACTACAGAAAATAGCCACCACACCAGGCCTGCATTTATTCAATGTATGGGATTATACAAGGTCCCTGTGAATTCTCAGCTATTCAGTAATTCAACACCTCAGGAACTTGAATGCTGCAGGCTACAGATAGCGGCAGGTCTCTAAATTGTGTACTCCTGTGCTTTATTCCTTATAAGGGAAAGTCTTTCTCATCCCATCTTCTGGTCGAGGCACATCAATTAGGAATTCCTCCAGGGCAGAGGGTCACCCCTCTCAGCACCCTGGGAAAGCCTGGAGGTAAAGCCTCTGCTGCCCTCTCTAACCTTAAGCCCATCTGCATGTGTGTGTGTGGTGGGGGGTCATGCCTTCTGGCCCCTTTATCCCTGGGCTCTTGCTTGTATTCTTTCAGAGCTGCTCATCCACAAGCAGAGGTGCATATTCCGTGGGGTAAGCTTCCTGAGGCCAGGTCTCTATGACCCCAGGAGTGTCCTACAGTTCTGGCATGATCTGCCTCTGATTTCAGCCTTAGGGCTGAGCCACATTCTCCATCACAGTCTAACCAGTGATCAAACGGGTCCACATCACCTCTGTACAACGAAGGCTGCTTACCATGAACATGCGCAACTCTCTGCCCAAGGATGTTTCAGCTTGCACAAGAGAAATTAGTGGCCTCAAAGCAGACCTCACCCATGGAAGAGAAGTGGTTTCTAGACAAGTACCTGAGCCTCCCACCACTCAGTGGGGAGAACAGTCCTGCCCCCTAGGGTTCCCCTGGGTTGAGTCCCGATTGCCCACGACGCAATGAACTCGACAACACACTTCATTTCCTTCCTTTCCCTTCCCTATCTCACTTCTCCATAACTCTCAGTGTTTCCTGGTATCATCAAACAAGAAAAGTGTGTGTATTCAAATCTTTATCTCCAGGTTGGCTTCTGGGGGAGCCCAAACCCAGAGAAAGTCTATGATTAATGGATTCCCTCAAAACTGCATAATTATTTTTTTCAAACAATTCTCTTTGGATACAAAAATATGTCTCAAATTTAATCACTAACTTAGGGATGGAGCAAAGTGAGTGAAAGGAAGTTGAAGTAAAAGCAAACAAAACTGCAGGCACTGGCTGATGCATATAGCATGTCGTAGAAATGAATGATAAAACCAGACCCTTGGAGAATTGGAGACACAGCCCATCTATGATTTGATCTAACTTCCTCATTTTACAGAGATGGAGAGGGGGCCAGAGTACCACAGGCAGGTCGAGTCTCATCTGGAGTCTCCCAGGTCCGTGCCTGTCTGCAACCCCAGACCTCAGCTCTCCGCCCTTGGGTCAACCCTCATTTCTCTGTGTGTCTCCTTCTATTCTGGGCATAGTGCCAGGAGCCAGGGCTGCCTTGCTGGTTTGTTTCAGCTGGGGTCAACTTGCCTGTCTCTCACAAAGGCCCAGGATTGCAAAAAAGTGGACCCCTATTGGGGAAGATCAGTGACAGGACCACAATAATCTTCTCCAAGAAGCAGAGGCATATGTCAGCATCAGTTCCTCCACCACCCCACGTCCCAGAAAGCCTCCTCGCTTTCTTCCCTTGGCTCCTGGGCCACCTCCCCCACCAGCAGCTCTGACTCACCAGGCCCTGACTGCTACCACAACCCCTCCCTCTTCACCCCAACCCAAAAGCTCTCTGGAGAAGCTTGCCTTTCTTGCCTGCAGCAGAAAGCTTCTTGAAGAAGCTGTTCGTTCAACCCTCACCCCCAAAGCTTTGATGAGCAATTTAACAGTAATCATTTCATCATTCCTCGTGGCTAGTTGTCTGTGTGTTCATCCAACCTGGGGTGTGTGCTTTTTACCCCTTTATGTCTCCATCAGAACCCCGAGATCTTCCTCCCAGCTCGCTCTCCTTCTCTCATGCACACGGTGCCTGAAAGGAAATACATATTCTTCAATGATGCTGTCACCTCTCACTCAGAGGAGGAATAAATGTGCCAGAAAGCATTCACAGCTAATTCTGTGGAACAACTGGGACATTTAATAGCTAGCATTTTGTTGGCTCCATAGGGAAGTTAATGATTTGATTTGATTTATTGAGCAGTTTTGTTTGTTACGCTTTGCTATGTTTTGCCTACATGCAGAGAAGGGGGAAATGACAAAGAAGTCTAAGACTCAGGTAGAACTACCTCTCAAAGCAGGATGTCTCAGCCTCAGCACTATTCACGCTTGGGAATGAATAATTCTTTTTTTGCGGGGGCCTGTGATGTGCATTGTAGGATGTTGAGCAGCATCCCTGGCCCCTATCCAGCACGTGCCAGTAGCAACCTCTTCCAATTATGACAACCCAAAATGTCTCCAGACATTTGCCAAATGCCTCCTGGGGGGCAAAGCCACCCTTGGCTGAAGGTCACTGTCTTAGTGACATTTGATATTGATTATTCTTATATCATATCGCCAAACAACCATCTTTCCATTTCAGTTTTTCCCCAGGAAGACTAAACCATGATTGAGGGATTGCCATTTATTGGGTATCAGATACAGCACTTCAGCTACATCTGACTCTCCCTATAAATGAACACATAGATGATCTAGTTCATAGATTAATCTATTGTTAGATTAGCCTAAGAGAGTCCATCCTACACAGACAAATATACCCGAAAGTGAATTTTTTTTTAAGTTTCTGAATTTGCAACACTGATCATCAAGACCTGTGCCAAGGAACTTTGACTGAAACACCTGTAACAGCAGCACAAACTGGATCTTACATCCCAAGAAGGAAGAGAGTGTTTAGGGAAAGATACAAGGAATAACGACATGCATCTAAATGGAAAATTTGATACGGTCTGTTCTGACTCAATACGTATTTTTTTGTTTTGTTTTGTTTTTGAGTTGGAGTCTCACTCTGTTGCCCAGACTGGAGTGCAGTGGCCGCTCCCTGGCCACCGCAGCCTCGCCTGCTGGGCTCCGGCGATCCTTCCACCTCAGCCTTCCAAGTAGCTGGTATTAAAGGCATGCGCTACCACGCCCGGCTGATTTTTTGATTTATTGTAGAGATGAGGTCTCGCTGCCCAGGCGGGTCTCGAACCCGCGGGCTCAGGCAATCTACTCACCTCAGCCTCCCAAAGGCGCGGGATTACAGGCTGAGCCACCGAGCCCGGCTTCAATACATATTTCTATAAACGAATTAGCTCATCTGTGATTGGTAAACATGTGATGACCAATCACACATGACTCAATAATGTAGAAGTTATGTTGGTTTGTGTGTGGTTTTTCCAAGGTCAGGGGAACCGGTCAGGAGAGCCAGACAGGAGAAGATCAGTAGCATTAAAACGCCCAACAGGACGAGAAGAGCTCTTAGCTTGGCTGTAGGAACATAAGGAGTCCATTCAACTCTACTTCACCATGTTATAGAAGAAAAAACCTAAGATCACAGAAAAAGAAAAGGCTGAAAAATATTGAAGCAGGGAATGTCATAGCAGATGAGTAGGCATGGTGGTGTCCCCTCCTGAGGATTATGGTAAGCATGAATACTAGTGATTATGAACTATGCCACTTTCTTCTATCATTTAGGATATAAATAAAATGTAAGCTGTCTCTGACACTCAGCAAGTCATGCCTGGATAACAAGAAAGATATGAAACTTGATGCTGTCTGAGCAATTGGTACAGGAAGTGAGGACTCATCACCAAGGGAATCAGGACTTCTTTGGGAAAGGCCAGTTCATATCTTTTCCCAGCATATAGATATTATGATGTTGACAGCTTCTGATATCACCCTCATCTCAGTTTTACTAAGCATCACGTTTTGCCTATATCATGATCCAGATGGTTACACTCTGCGGCCAAGATGCTGCTGGGAGTTGACTACAGGCACAATAGAAGAGTTTCAGACAGATCAGAGAGTGTGTGTATATTTCAGATGAAGGGATTTTCACCCATGTCAGTAGCTTAATAAATTCTTCCTGGTGCCTAAGTGAATTCTTCATTACCTGGCATTCTGTTAACCAGAATTCTCTACTGACTGTCTCTTCGGCACATCTGTTGCCCAAATATGATTGATGGTTATGGTGAAAGTGCTGTGGGATTTCAGGGGAGCTTTATAAATCATCGAAGAAAGTTTAAGTAAGGCTAAGATTCATTTTATGGCTTCATTAATTTTTTCTGGGTTCATATTCTATGAAAATTGGCATTCTAGGTGGAAAAAATATATGATGATTCTCTATAAGGTATTTTGTGACTGAAAGGAACTGTCAAGTTGATAAGTTTGCTTATCCAAATGTTCAGAAACAAGCCCCAAAGCTCTTCTTGTCATTACAACCATGAAGACTAAGTTATACAGGTGTGATAGTGAAGGAAAAATATCTTGCTTTCTGTTTTTTAAAGGAGTTTTCTTGTTGTCCATCATCCCTAGAGGAAGGGATAAAAACAAAGTACAATTGAGGGACAGAAAGGGCTCAGCCTATACCAGTGTGAAAAAATAGGGGCTGATGTACGGGCTGGGCTTCACATGTCCATCTGCGTGACTGTGCATTATTTATATTGATTTCTATATGAATTAATAAAGAGAAGCTTGACCATAACTACAAAGACAGATTAGCAGCAGGAATGATGCCTTCCTAGCAAATGCAAATGCAAAATATTAAACCATCTGGGGGTGGGGAAGAGAGACAGTGATAAAGTATCATAGTATCATTGACAAAGGAAAGTCAAGAGCCATAGTCTGTTGGTTGGGATCATAATCTTGGTTCATTCTCTCACTGTTTTCCTTGATAAACACTGGAAAACAAATAGGTGTAATAAGACCAACTACCTCAATTTATTCAAATCCACTTGTCAGCCACTTCTAGGTCTAGGTCTAGCCAAATGGATTAGGGATTAAAGGAAGTAGGTCATAGGAATGTCCACATGGGATTAATTTTTTTCTCTTGTGCCATTTAAATTGGGGGCTGGACTGAATCATTAGCCATTCCAGCCAAAAGGCTTCTCCTGTGAGGGCCTTGGTTTTCTTCTCAAAAGAGAGGTTAACACTGTATCCTCTCCAGTAGAAGAGTTTGGAGGAATAATTAATAATAAATTGTTTAGAAGCTAAGCACTATTTGTGAAAAAAGTTTATAATGGTAGCCATTAGCTTTAAACACACACTTCTCCAAATCACCAGAGAAGTGCCATGCTTTTATGTTTCTGTTGTGTGTGCTTGGAAATAGAGACATTTTCTTTAGCAGAGGATTCCTATAAAAAGTGAATTTAAAAAACTAGCTGGTTCTAGGTCAAATTAAGGAGGCATACTTCATCCTGTTGTCTCCTACCAGATTCAGCTGTAAAACTTGCAAAGAAGGCAATGAGGAGTGATTTGAGGACTCTGAAAAGTAATTGCTGAGGGAAGCACTTAAGCCATTAAATGTTTATATTAAAAAAGAAAAAAGTCTCAAATCAATCATCTACACTTTATCTTTAAGGAAGTAGAAAATAAGAGCAAAATAAAATTAAGCAGAAAGAAGAAAGGAAATAATAAAGAGCAGAAATCAATGAAATTAAAAACAGAAAAACAAAAATCAGTGAAACAAAACCTTGTTTGTTTGAAATGAGCAATGAAATTGGTAAGTCTTAAGCAAGACTGATGGAAGAAAAAAGAGAGAAAGAGAGAGAGAGAGAGAGAGAGAGAGAAAAGACAAAGAAGAAACAAATTACAATTATTATAAATGAAAGAGGGAAAATCATTATAAGCCCCACAGACATTAAAAAGATAATAAACAATAAAACAAAAAATTCTACACCTAGAAATTTGACAACTTAGATTTAATGGAATATCTCCTCAATACCCACAAGCTATCAAAATTCATCTATGATGCAACAGATAACCTGAATAGTACAATATCTGTAGTTTATTTAAAACTAAATAAAATAATTTATATTTTTAAAAAAGGCCTCCTGAAAAAGAAATTTCTGGACCCAGATGGTTTTATAGTTGAATTCTATTAAACACTTAAAGAAGAAATAACATGCATCCTACGTACTCTTCCAGAAAAGGAGGGAATGTTTTACAAGAAGTCAGCATATTACCTTAATACTAAAATTAGGCAAAGACAATACAATCCATGCACATGAACAAAAACATCCTCAACAAGATATTCCAACAATATTCATCAGCAAAATCAAATCCAGCATTATATTAAGAGGAACAATATGCCATGGCAAGTGCAATTTGTCTCAAGAAAGTAAGGCTTGTTCATCAAAAATCAATCAGTGTTGGACTATGTGTGGTAACTCATGGCTATAATCCTAGCACTTTGGGAGGCCAAGGCAGAAGGATTGTTTGAGGCCAGGAGTTTGAGACCAGTCTGGGCAACAGAGTGAGACCCTGATTTCCACAAAAAACAAACAAAAAATCAATCTATGCAATCCATCAAGTTAACAGTCTAAAGAAGAAACACATGATCATACTAATGGATGCAGAAAAATCATTTGGTAAACTTTAACATTCATTCATGGCAAAAACTCTCAGCAAGTAGAATAGAAGAAGGGAATCTCTTCAACAGCATCTACTAAAAACCTATAACTAACATCCTGCTCCATGCTAAAAGACTGAATGCTTTCTCTCTAAACTTAGGAACAGCACAAGACCATCTACTTTCACCATCCAGATGTCCTTTGACTAATGAATGAATAAACAAACTACAGTAGATCCATTCAGTAAAATAGTACTAAGAAAAAAAAAAAAGAATAAGACGACTTTTTTAGCTAGGCCTCCCCTCCTCTCCTTCCCATAACCTGTCTTCCACCACAACCTGATTTACCACTGTAACCTATTTTAGGTTATGTTCCGAGCCCCCTTTCTTTCTGTAACCTTAAGATGGTATAAAGGCATCAACTATCTGACTATTTCTTTGAGATCTTATATTTTTTAAGACTCCTGTGCATGTTAATAAATTTATATGTGATTTCTTCTTCTAAAAAAAAAAGAAATAGTACTAAGCAATAAACAGGAACAAACTACTGAAACACATAACTTGAATGAACCTCAAAGACATTATGCTTAGTGAAAGAAAGCTAGTTTCAAAAGTTTCCAGATTGTATTATTCCCATTTGATGGTGTCAAAAAGACAAAACTGAAGTGCTGACAGACAGATCAGAGGTTGCTAGTGATTATAAGTGGGGAAGGGGTTGGCCATAAAGGTGCAACATGAGGGAATTTATTGAGGTGACAGAATTATTCTGTATCCTGAGTGTGGCCATGGTTACGTGAATGTATGTGTGTTAAAATTCGTAGTAATGCACACCAAAACAAACAAAAAATTCCCAAGAGATCCTTTAGGCCGCCTTCATTCTTTCAAATAGGAAGATATGTAAATCTTCTAAACCAGAATATATTGCTAGACAGCAATATATTCCATGGTCTTTTTCGGTGACACCTCCTTTCATAGTTGCCACCTTCCTTTTCGGCATCTCCATTTCTGCCTTATTAGTTTTCCTTCCTGCCATTTGTTTCCCTGCATATTCTCCTTCAAACCTGCTCCCAGAAAACACTCTTGTGTCATCCACTGGATGTAAGTCAGTGAGTTACCTTGTCCCAAACTGTGTGCATTTTGAGTCTTAATTCTATTTATGGAATCAGAATCTCTCTCTCCTCAGAGGAAATTCCAGGCACCTAGTTGCAGGAGGGAGTTGTTTGAGGAAATCCTTCCAGTGCAGCTGAAGTCACTTATTTAGGCAACTGCCCATGGATAATGGTGGCCCCACAAATGGCTGTTTGGAACTTTCTGTTGTTGTCAAGATTCTATTGTTGTCAAGACTGTTCATGTTCTTTTACTTCATAACGCAAAATGGCAACTGGCAGAAGTCAAGGCTCTGGGCTTTCTTATTCAGGCTCTGTGGGAGAGAGCGAGAGAGAGCATTAACCTTTCAACCATAGAATATAACTGATTTCTTTTTAGGGGACCCTAGGATACATGGTTATCTCTGAACCAATACTAATTGCCAAGAGAAGTAATGAGCTGAATGTTGGATTAATCAACAGAGGGGAAATATGTCTCACAGTGCCTTCATTAGTAGACACAGCATTGAATTTAAAGTCACTCAGACCCAGATTCAAATCCTAGAGTTCTCCTAGCTATTTTAAAGCTGATGATTTGCTGCTTAAAATATATTTTTAGAAGATATACATGAAGCATTTGGCAGCCAGGAGGCACTCAGTAAACAATAGTGTTCTAGTTATAACTAACCCAGTACCAGCTCAGTTAGCTGCCAAGATCAGTGATGGAAACAAATGTAAAGAGGAAAAATGTGATATGACATGTACAGTAGAACTTGATTGGGGAAAATAAGACATTTCTAATTCATTATTCTCTAGGGCAAAACTTAAGTCGAATAAAATATTTTTAGTCCAGTAGTCGCTGAAATTTTTAGCAACCTGGTGTACAAAACAGGTTAGATATATTGTTTTTTATTCACTCCCATGCACAGAAATATACTAGCGAGGGATCTTGAAAGTATAGTGAGTCATAAAAATAGGTGTAAATAGGGAGATTAGAGTTTTATTTCATAAGAGGGAAATAAAAACCCTTTACTGCAGCAGTTCTCAGCCTCGGCTGCCCGATAGAATCATCTGGGGAACTTTTAAAAGCCCCGAATGCCAGGCCATGTCCCAGACCAATGTCATCAAGCTCTCAGAATGGGCACCAGGTGGTGAAAATGTAGAGCCAAGATTGGGAGCTAGTGCTTTACAGGTGCATGGTGCTTTCTGCTGATGGAAGGGAGCAGAAGGATGGACCACATTGTTGAAGCGCTTCCATTGAAGTCATTGAGATGATCTATTCTCTCCACTGCTAAAGACCCTTACAATAACACCCTGCTGGGAATCTAAGAGAAAATACAGCCACAAATAGTTTTTAGGTGATCCTGAGAGGGCTGAATTAATATATTTCTGGTTTGGGTGAATAATTTCATATCTTCTACCCAGTAGGAGTTCTATTACTTCTTCGATGACTCTTCTCTATTTGTCACCCATGAATGAATTTTACATTCCCAGAGTTACAGGCAGAGAAGGAAAATACTGAGAGATGATGCAGAATAAGACAGAAAGCTCGATGGTTCAAACAAACATCTGTAAAACAAAGAAACATTCACTCCAGCGACTTCAAGGAAATAGAGTGTGGAAAGTAATTAGTCATCAACATTTAATGTCAAACTGAGACCCTGGATAGATAGTTGTTTTGCTGGAGGAAATGTGTATCTTAACATAAAAGTGCATCTTAATTTAAATATGCCAGGATAATTCAGGTCTGCTTTTGTTATTGTGAGTTTAAATAACAACAGTATTAACATGTCACTTCTAGCTTTCTCACTTTAACCTCTTCCCTGGAAACCCATTTTGAGATTTATCAAATTGATGCTTTCTTGAATATTTACTGGTAGTGCATAATCAACAGGTCTTTAAACAGTTTTGCTAAATTATGGGACTATTTTAATTGCATTAGAATTATCTGCTGTAATTCTCCCCATAAAGAGAGGAATAGAGAACTCATATTTTTTCTAACAAAGTCTCACAATGCTCAGATGAATAAAGCTATTACAGTAAAAATTCAATTTCTTGAGTATTGCCTAAACCATTACAAAATATTTTATATAAAGAAAAAAAATTACTGTTTTCCCTTGAGAAAATATTGTGGGATGCATGAAGAAATTTGAAAAGAAGCAGAACAGAATCATCAATAGATGTTAAGGGTGAAAATTTGATGAGATACTGGATATGTACATAGTCTCAAAGTAAAATCCCACAAATTACTTATTAATTCTAAGGGAATAAAGCAGTATATTGGGGGAAAATGTGTATCTTAACATAAAAGTGCATCTTAATTTAAATATGCCAGGATAATTCAGGTCTGCTTTTGTTATTGTGAGTTTAAATAACAACAGTATTAACATGTCACTTCTAACTTTCTCCCTTTAACCTCTTCCCTGGCAGACAACACCTGAAGGAAGTAATCAAAGTCAACAATACCGGTAATGGGGCAAATACACTTCATGTGCCTCTTGCTTTGACACATTGAGGACACAATATTGCAACATCGCTTCTGTGGGATTCCTGTCAAAAATGCGCAGTCTAAGTATGATCATCAGGATAAATCAGACAAGCTCAAATGAAGAGACGTTCCACAAAATAACTGTCCTGTATTCATAAAAAATGTTGCATTCATGGAAGATTAAGGCAGTCTAAAGAGACATGACGTAAGGGAGGCATCTGATTTTGAACTGGACTTTCCCCCTTTTTATTATAAAGGTCATTAGCAGGAGAAAATGGCTAAATTTAAATAAATTAAATGTTAAAGAAGAATAGCATGTCGATGATAATTTTCTGATTTTGATAATTTGTACTGTGATTATGTAAAAGAATCTTTAGAAAATATATTCTGAAGTATTTAAGAATAAAGGAAAAGCATTTTGACACAGTTTAAATGTTATGAAGAATTTGTATATCTATATACTTGCATATATATATACAATTATATGTATTATATATACTGAGAGAAAAGCAAATTTGGAAAATCATCAACATTTGGAGAATCTAAGTATTGCAGAATTCTTTGTAATATTTTTGTAATTTTCAATGACTGAAATTATTTCAAATAAAAAGTTTTAAAACAAGCAAGTAGAAATCTCCATTTTTTTTTTTTGAGTCGGAGTCCTACTCTGTCACCCAGACTGGAGGGCAGTTGGCCACCGCAGTCTCGACCCACTAGGCTCTGGCAATCCTTCTACCTCAGCCTTCCAAGTAGCGGGAACTACAGGCGCGTGCTACCACACCCGGTTAATTTTTGATTTATTGTAGAGATGAGGTCTCACCAAGTTGCCTGGGCAGGTCTCAAACCCGCGGGCTCAGGCAATCCACTTGCCTTGGCCTCCCAAAGTGCTGGGATTATAGACTGAGCCACCGAGCCTGGACGAAATCTTCATGTTTTAAGGACAGATAAATGAGAAAGGCAATCCATATAATCCTACCATCTTGGGAGTGTAGGAAGGTCTTGCTAAATTGGGAAGGATATTAAGAGGAAAGTTCAACCTGCGCCCAGGGGAAGCTCATGAGTATACATCTTGTTTTGATTTAGTATAATAATCAAGACTCTTGGAGTTTGTTCAACTCTCTCAGCATTGGGAAATTTGGACTTGAATACTGCAGCTATTTTCATTTTTAGCTAAAACATATTTTGTTCAGATTGTGTCAGTCAAAATAATATGATTTTCACACTGTGATTAGGTAACTAAGGCACTTGAATCTTTGCAAATAATGTCAGTTGCTGTTCTTGTTATTATTCGCAAGCATAGATGTAAATAAGTGTGAGATTTAATCAGTAAAAATGTTTTGCCAACCAGTCATGGTCTGTAGAAGTATACTCATATTAAAATAAATGACATCACTTCTCTTTCCTATATGTTCAAAATACATTTTTATCTACTTCTAGAGGTGATAACTTCTAGAGTTATTGTCTGACTTATTTTCTTGACGTTCAGATAAGTTCATGTCATATAATTGATCCTAATATCTGTTGAGAGATATTATCTTAAATGTACATTTCTTTCAATTGCCTTAGTTGGAAACTATAAAGACCAGTTTCTGTACAGAAGATGTCTCTAGTCAACAGGAAAGCGATTCAGGTGCTGCTAAGTTGCCTGTTGACTACAACATCTGCATGTTACCTCAAATCCTTATAAATCTGTTTCACCCAATCACATTTTTCTTATTTAGTCACAGCTGGCAACATCCCCCCAAGTTCTGTTTGTATGAGATGGATTCATGATGGAGAATACTTCATTCAACGGAAGGATCACCGGAGCCCAACAGGTCGAGGCTGCAGTGGCTGGGAGCGGCCACTGCTCTCCAGTCTGGGTGACAGAGTGAGACTCCAACTCAACAACAACAACAAAAAAAAAAAAAAAAAGAGGAAAAACAAACAAAAAAACAAACCAAAAAACCCTCAGATACTTATTGTCCACTAAGTGCTTGGCATTGTGCTAGTCTGTGAGGTTTTTCATACAAAATGTATTTATACTAAGTATCATTTAAAATGGAAAGGAAGAAATGGTTTATACCTAGGATGGTAAGTCTTGGCAGCTTTTTAATGAATGGAAAGGGTGATCTGAAGTGATGGCCAGGTACCTGCCAAGCCCAACACAGAGGTTTCCATCCAATTAATGAAAGGCAGGAGGGGAGTTTACCTTAGGCAGAAAAGAGAACTGGAGTGCACAGACCCCTGGCATCATCCACGTTTCATAGAGAAGGTAGGCAGACGAGAGAAGGGAGAGAGAGCAGTGTGTTCCATAAATATTAAAGACAGAGAAATAACCTTTTTTTCTGGATGATAAAACTCATTTGACTGAGAATATTCTCCAAAAGTCAAAATTCAGGTTAAAGTAAAGGCAGGCAATTAGCACACCCAACTCCACAGTTACTGATGGAAGAAATTACAGTACTTCTGCCTTCTGATCAAACTGTAAACTTTAAGTATTTTTGTTAGTGATTCAATATTCACCATCTTCCCACCCACCCCTATCCTGAGGTATCTAAATTATTCAGGGCATTTAAGTGGGAGCTAGTGGTAAACGGGTGCCCAAAGCACCAGACCTTAAAACCAAGTCAAGTGATTATACAGGGGAAGAGTTTCTTCCTCTCAGCTCTGTTGAAACCCCAGTAAGATAAATCAGAGATGTGTTCTGAGAAAGAGGAGAATTATTTAGCCTTCCTGTTCCTATAATGTTAGGCTTGTAGACAAAGGGTGCTTTGTAGAAATGCCTCATACCTTAAGAACAACAAACAAAAAAATTGCTTGGGAGTATTGTGTCATCAGAAAATTATACTTAAACCATGTAATACGTGATTACTGAAAGCACTCATGGTCATAAGCAGAACTAGGGTTTGTTTATAACGTTGTTAGTAGTAATATTTTTTTTATGTTTATTACAATTTACCCTCATATGGAAATGCATTTTTGATAAGGGTAAACATACTATTTCATCTACAGGAAGCCTTTATCAGTGGAGTCAGAATTGCTGAGTGGGACTCTAAAATTACTCATACATAGGACTATTGCATTAGTGTAGCCAGAATGCAAACCCACTCACCCGGAAAACGGAAATTACTTCGGCAGAAAGTCCTTCTGCAGTGGTAGGGATGAACCTTTTTCTCATTTCAGCTTTATTTTCCATTTGGCTTTAGTGCCCATATCTTTGAAAGGCTCTGTTAATTTATTTTTAAATCACCAAAATAATGACTTCAGGTACTTTTCCCTGAGTTGCTTTGTTCCCAGTCCCATAAAATTTCCATATGTGTGCACATTTTGTGGAGAACGGCCAAATGCAAACTTTAGTTACAGGGCAGTTTATGATGCTTCAAGGTGAACTTTCTCTCCTTGTCAATTAAGTGGTAGAATACTTTTCTCTTTGTAACAGTGGGTAAAGAAGGACAAGATACTCCATCCAAACAACTACAACTGTACTTAATTTAAGATCTTGGATTCAACATGGCAGGCAGGATATTTTACAACTGAGGATCCAACAACATTCTCCCTGGAGAAATCCAGACCCTTGTTAAGAAATTGGCATATGTAAGCACTGGCTAGCTCTCTCCCTAAAATGCCTATCTTTTGTCTTATGGACTGCCTGTAAACAAGAAACTGTTTAAACCGAATTTCATTTTGAATTGGGTTATTGTTTACTTACTTTCCTTATATTTTAATTTTCATAGTAAAAAGGAAGATATATGTGTGTATATTTACATATATGTGTGTATATGTGTGTGTATATATGTGAGTATATATTATACATATATATGAATGCTGCACACTTAATCAACTCAAAGATAGTTTAGAGTCATTTCTACTCCTTTGAATTGATAGTGTGCTAAACCTCTTCCTTCATGATTAAATAAAAATATAAGTATAGAGTGGATTTATCCTCCATATTAAACCATGCAATCTAAATATGCATATATCACACAGTAGCGTGCTTCTTTTGTTTATCAGTATTTCATGATCATTTTCCAGCTATAATTCTAACATTCTTTTAAAAGAGTTCCACACTCTGGATATAACATAAATTAGGGTTTGTTATGGGCATTCAGTTTCTACTTTGATGGGCATTCAGTTTCCACTCTTCTGCCAACATAATCAGTGTTGTAATAAACATCCTATGGGCATATCACTACATTTTCATTTTTCTGCTTTTATTTCTTTCTGTTAGATTTCCCCCAAATGGAATTGTTGAATCAATAAGTATGAATACTTTAAATATTTATAAATGTATTAAAAATATCTTCCCAAAACACCACAAAAATTCAATTTCAACCAGCAAGCTATGAAAGTATTTGATTTGCCATGTCTGAAGTCACTGACTCTTTTAAATTTTGTTCAGGTCCAGGGCAGGAATATATCATGTGAGCTTGGAACATCATTGCATGCCAAAACCCAAGGATGCTTTCAGAGACTAATGGTGCTATGCCAAAGAGTCACATAAGTCGGTTTGAAGGGTATCTCCCTCAACTTGGGAGAATTTAAGCATCAAAAAATATAATACCATAATGGATTAAAACACACACACACACACACACACACACACACACACACACACACACACAGATCTTCATATATATCATATGTATGAATTGAAGATATATGTATCTTCTTATATATCATTACATATGATATGACATTTTCAATGATATATATCATATGTGCATACACATATACACATGTATGTAGACACACCCACATACATATCCTCAATTTACTTCAGCAAAAGATCACCAGGAATAGCTGTAATTGAACAAGTTGGCTTTTTCTCATTCATTACAAGGGAGCCTGCATACCACGGGGAACTGAGACTGGTGGTGGCAGAGGGAGGAGGGAAGAAGGAAAAATCTCAGTAAGAGGGTGTTAGAAATAAACTGGGATTTGGGCTTTGACTGGGTAGTTTGGGGGAAGGTCTAACGAAGGTTTGTTCTAGACTGGATGTTGTCAAAAAGTGGAAGCAATTCTATGATTGAGTATCTCAATAAATCTTACCTACAGAGAGGGCAGATTAAAGGGAGGATAAAGCCGTAACTGGTAAGGATCTGTCACTTATATTAACCAAGAGAGGGGAATATTTGGTGCTTTGCTGGCTGCACAATGAATTTGTCTGAAATGGATGCTCTGTGAGATTGTCTATATACAATAGGAAGGCAACACGACTTAGCTGTGTTAGCTCAGTTAGTAATAGCACTGATATCTACCTGAGAGTATCAGATCAGTTAAGAGACTGCTTTTTTCATAAATAGATAGAGAGATAGATAGATGGACAGATATTCCAAAAGAGATGGCCAGATCTTTAAAAACAAAAGAAAAGAAAAAAGAAGCCTCATGGATCACCATGAGGTTATTAAGCAGTGATTATTAAGCAGAAATCATTGTTTTATCCTGCTTTTCCAGTCTATGTTAGGATAACCCAGTAGACCCAGCTGATGAGGGTAGCATTCATAGAGAAGAATGACAGCTAATAAATGTGGAAAATGAAAAAATGAGAAAATCATCATTTTGCAACTTGTTAAAAAAAGATTCAGGCTAAGATCATCTGTGGAAGCTAAAGCAATTAGTGGAAAGATTAATGGAGAACTGGATGTTTGCATGTCACCAGAATATCACATCACAAATTACATACTAGTCACAACAGAGAAAACACAACTCTATAATGTAGGATAAGGTTATTGACACTTTGACAGGATGAACAATTCTAGGACCACTAATAGAGGACACCAGACATTGCCTGAACAATATCCACACACTAGGCAGTACGTTGCATCTGTATGAAGTTTGCTGCTTGGTATTGGTAAATGGTCTCCATCAATTTTAAATATTGTGGTTTTTAAAAATTATTTTACTTAAAAAAACCTAAGAATTGCTTTTGAAATTAATCAAATGTCTTTTTGGTATCTATTAATCATGCTGGTTTCATCCTTTAATTGGCTAATTAATGAATTAAGTTGATTGGTTTATTAACATAGTACTATCTTTACACTATAGAAATTTTATTTTATCATGACTATTACTCATTGTTATAAAATTTTATCTTGAAATCTTGCATTTCTACTCATAATTGAAATAGTTTTACGATTTTCTGTTTATATCCTTTCTTTATAAGGTTAAATATTAAAATTATGCTAACTTCCCTGTGGTCTGAAATAGGTTTAAATAAATGTTGAAATGATTTGTTCTTTAAAGATTAGATAAAATTCAGCTGCAAAACCTTATTAGTCTGTTTCCTTTTAAAATAAAGGATCTTTAATTACTGTTCCAGTCTTAAATGGTTTGCGGTTTTGTTTGCTTCTTCAGTTAATTTTAGTAGATATTTTAAACTATCAATTTCCTCTAGATTTTTAAATTTATTGCCTTATTATCTTTTCAATTTTTATGATTTCTTCAGGATCCATGATTCAGTCTGCTTTCTCTTTTCTCATATAGTACATTTTTGCTCATTTTATCCTCAGACTTAACAGAAGACTATTTTATTGGTCTTCCAAAGAACCAACTTTCATTTTTATCTTTCCTTTTTACTACTTGTTCTGCTTTCTATTTTGTTTACTTCTTTTGTTTTTTCAAAAAATAACTTCTTATGATTGAATTATTGGTTAATTTCCTCAGTTTATTCTTTTAAAAATTTGTAGCTCTACATTTTTCTTTGATTGGAAATTTAACTGTGCTGATGGGCTTTTCTGTGAACTATTCGTACTTCAATTCTTCCTAAATAATATATAATTTTAGATTTAACTTTTTCTCTGAACCAGAGATTATTTTTTTTCACTCCTCCTTCCCAAGTTAATTTGGAAGTTCTGGTATGTTTTTCATTTCTTCTAGTGGTACTTACTTATTCATTCTTAGTCATCAGGATTCAACATTTATTTTTTCTGTTAACATATAAAAAATACTCTTAGCTACACATTCTCTCCAAGATGTTTTACTTCCTCCCGGCTCCATACCCTACTTCAAATCATGTTTAGGCCTCTCTCTTCTACTCACAAAACATCCAGTCAACAACCTCCGTCAGAATCCTTCCTCAATGGTGTTATGAGTAGAGATAAAGACCAGAGATAAAGACGTGTATGAGATCACATAGACTTCTTTGCCTCTCACCATCTTGCCCTCCCTTCTCTCCTGTTCTACTGAGGTCTGAGAACTTGGAAATATCATTGACTGTTCTCCTCTTTCTTGGTTCTTTACAATGAAATCTCTGTGAAACCTGTATGTCTGTATAACCCGTAATAACCTGCAAAAACTTGTTTGACATAAGTAACTAAATCTTCCATTTTAATTGCATGCCTGCTTGCCCAGATGTAGCCCCCCGACATGTAACAGCAACTGCCCTTAGTCCCTAAGCTGTAATTGTAACTGTTGACCTCTTTCTCAGCAAACCCCTACCACACACGCATCCTGCTCGTCAAGGAAAGCACTTGGGCAATGGCCAAGTCAAATAGAACATAACCACAAAATGTTCCTCCCCAAGCTCTTTGTTCCCCCTTAGTGTGTAACCTATAGATATAAGTTTAATTCTTTGTTCCCTAAACCCCCCTTTTTACTATGTAACCTACTTATGGTTTTTGCCTGCTTCATTTCGGGGTCAAGAGTCTAGAGGTGTTAGCCCGCTCTCGGCCGCCAGCCATTAAAGAATTCAAAATCAGATCTTTCTGCGTGTTAGCTGTTAATTTCTCACACTTTGGTCATAACAACAAAAGAACCTAGTATTTAAGGGTACTCATGGAAAATCAAACCATGTGAATTCAAACCCAACCTCTGCCTTTTGTTAGCTCTGTGAACCTTGGAGGATGATATTTTGAGATATTTAACCAGGTTTTTTTCCTCATACATTTGCATGTATGCACATGCGTGTGTGTGTGTGTGTGTGTGTGTGTGTGTGGGTGTGTGTGTGTGTTGTACTCATTTTGCTCTCATTGCCCTTAGGATACAGATATTCAGAAGTGCAGACATCTTTTGTTTGACAGTGTTTAAAGCACCTAACTGTATACAACTGCTGATTTAGGTGATAAAGTTTGCTTAAATAAACAAGACAGATAAGGTTCCTGCTCTCATGAAGCTGATATTCAAGTGGAGGTAAATAGACAGTAGATACACAGGTAGATAGAGGATAGATAGATAGATTGTAGAAAAGAGTAATGAAATAAACAAAAGACCAGATAATAATAAATATTGGACAAATAAAATATTGTGATAGTGTTCTAGTTATCTATTGCTGTATAACAAACTCCTAAAACTCAGTGGCTTAAAACAATGGCTATTTTATTATCTCATAATTTTGTGTGTGAGGAATTTGGGGAGGGCTCAGCTGAGCTAGTCTTCTGCTCTGCATGGTGTCAATCAGGGTGGTATTCGGTTGATGACTGATCTTGTCTGGCTGTTTGGTAACTGGGTGTGATGGCTGGAAGGCTGGGATGGTTGATTGGAATGCCCACATGGGTCCTTTCCAGCATGGCAGTGTCAGGGTAGTCAAACCTCCTAGATGGCAGCTCAGGGATCCCAGTGGGAGTATTCCAGGAATCCCTGGCAGAAGTTGCAAGGAACCTAGCTTCAGAAGTCCCAGAATGCCACTTCCATGGCATTCCATCAGTCAAGCAAGGCACTAATGCCAGTCCAAATTCAAGAGGAAAGGAATTAGACTCTTCCTTTTAAAGTAAACAACGCCGCCCCTCCCCTACTCTCAATTTCCCATTACTGACAATCCGTTTCTTTTAGTATTATGATAATTGTTCAAGGTCCACTTATGAGTAAGAACATGTGATACTCAGTTCTTTGTTTCTGTGATAGATCACTCAGTATTATAGACTCTAAGTCCATCCAAGTTGCTGTGAGGATTGGCAGTAGTGGCATTATGAGGGGTTGGGAGAGAAGGCACACCTCATCAATAAGTTTACCTGCATAATTAACATTTGTATACTTAACCCTGAATTGTACACCGCACCTTTAAAACAAAAGATTTTTAAAAACCTCTGAATGCACACAAAAACTCTATGCTACAATTTCTCGGCTTTAATATCATTTTATTATATTAATGTCACACTTTACCAATTGATTTTCAATAAAGATGTAAAGACAATTTGATAGGGTCTTTTTAACAAATGGTACTGGAACAATTGGATATCCATAGTCCAAAAATTGAACCTTTACCCATACCTCACACTATATAATAATTAATTCAAAATAAATAATTTCTTAGAAAATTTAACATACAGTTACCATACCATCAATCCTACTACTGTTTATTTACTTAAGAGAAATTAGAACAGATGTTCACATAAAAATCTGCATGCAAATGTTTCTGGTGGCTCTATTAATAATCACCAAAATTAGAAATAAGCCAAATGTTCTTCAACTAGGGAATAAGTAAGCCAATTATGACACATACATACAATGGAATACTAATCAGTAATAAAAAGGAGTGAATTACTAATACATGTAGCAACATAGATGAATCTTAAATGCATCATTGTAGATGAAAGAAAGCAGACCAAAATCACTAACTATTATTTAATTCCATTTATATAAGATTCTGGAAAAGGCAAAATGATAGGGACAGAAAACAGATCAGTGGTTGCCAAGTGTTAGTTGGGGAGAGATGTTGACTACAATGGCGAATGAGGGAATATTTTGGGAATGGTTATGACAGTGGTTACAGACTTTATATGTTTGTAAAATTGTACACTAAAAAGGCTGAATTTTATTGTATGTAAATTATACCTCAATAAACCTGACACCAAACCAGGAAAAAAAAGTAAACAATGACTTGGGTGATCTAGAAGGCTGTCTGAGGAGGTGATATTTGAGTCAAGAGCTGAGTAATAAAAAGAATCAGGCTTTGAAGACACAAGGACCATGGGATGCAAGGACTTGGTGAGCTTGAGAAACTAAAAGTGACTAGCATGCTATGGGCAAGGCGAAGACAGGAATGACATGAAGTCAGTAAAGCCACCAGAGACCAGGTTATGTAAGACTTTGCAATCAGAGGCTGAGAAATTTGGGTTTTATTCTAAGTGCTTCTTATTCCAAGAATTCACTAATAGGGCTTTAGCAGAGATCAATCAGATCTGGCAGATGTGGAGAACTGCGTGTCAGAGGACCAAGAACAGAAGCAGGAAAGCTAGTGAAAGTGTATTATGATGGTGTGTTGAGCGATGTGGCTGCAGGGAAGGTAGTGAGAACTGAACAGATCCAGGGTATGTTTTCAAGGTAGGGTCTACTGTACTTTTTTTTTTTTTTAGTTGAGGTCTCATGCTGGAATGCGGTAACACGGTTATGGCTTACTGCAAACTGGACCTCCTGGGCTCAGGTGATTCTTCTACCTCAGTCACTCAGATAACTTCCACAGCCATCAAGACCCATCATCACTGACCCCTGCTGACTCAGCAATATCACTTTCACTTTCCTTCCTACTCACTCTTCACTGGCTACACTGGTTGTACTGTTCTGATCACAGGCAGAATGTGGCTGCCTCAGGGCCTTTGCACTTCCTGTTTCCTCTGCCTGGAATGCTTTTCTCAGAGATATTCACATGGTCTACTCCTCCACTTCACTCAGATATCTGATCAAATATCTCATCCTCAAAGACACCTGCTCTGATCTAAGCTGCCAATGTGTTGATATCCGACCCCTTAATCCTGTCTTATGTATCTTTGTCGCACAAATTACCCCCTTGAAGTTTGTTTACCATGTACCTCCTCCATTGGAAAATGAATTCCTTGGGGGACAGAATCTTGCCTGTTATATTCATTGCTGTGTATCCAGAGCTCATAACTGTGCCTGGTACAAAGAAGACACTTCAGCAATTTTTGTAGAAATGAATAGATATATGTTAGTTATTATTGTTCTTCATGTTATTATGAACAGTTGCCATATTTTCTTGATGTTTCCTTCTAAATGTCCCTTTAGTCATACCTTCTTTCTGTGCCTACTGCCACCAACTGAGTCCTCTCTCACTCCACAGCTGGATGACTATTGTCACCCTCTTCCTGTGCTCCATAAATCCAGTCTCTTTCCTTAGCACTGTCATGTGACCGCCTGGTCATCTTTCTGAACCATTGCTTAATCGTTTCATGTCTCCTTTCTAGCAGTATAAAAAGTCTAACCACTGTGGTCTGACAACCATTTCCCTCACAGTTGGTCTCCTTTTCAGTTTAATTTCCCATGACTTCCTTGTATGAACACTTGCCCCCAGCCAAATTGCTATACTTGCTCAAAACCTGAACTTTTCCACTCTTGTGATTTGACTCACACCATTGTCCCATCTATCCCAAACCTTCTCTATTTACTATTCAAAGTCTAACTTAAGTCTCACATCTCTGGTGACTGACTCAGAAACAAGAATAACTTTTTCTCTCTCCTCACCCCCGCCCCATGTATGGGGTGTGTGTGTGTGTGTGTGTGTGTGTGTGTGAGTAGTCTTACATATTATTTCTTTACCATCCATTTAAACCTTTTATGAACTTAATTATATTTTATGCTGACTTTGTATATGTACATACAGGTATGTATACTCAGTCCTATCTCCACAAAATATAACCAGTAGGTCCAATCAATCACTTCAGCTTAAGGCTCTCAGATTGGGTCCTTGCCCTGTCCCTTATTATGTGAATTTGGACAACTTTGGCAATTTCTCGGCATTTCTGTTTCCTTTTCAGTAAAATGGGGGTAATAATGTCTACCTCATAGTGCTATTGTTAGAATTGAATGAGTAGTATATTGTTGAATACCAGTGGACCTCAATTAATTGTTACTATTCCTTTGCGTTTTGCTCACAATGACACTCAGTGTATGGTTGGTGGGTCTGCAAATAGGCAGAGAATTGCCTGCAAAGGCATTTTACTATCAGCTAGACGTGTATTTCATAGGTTACTGCTTTAAGAAAATGTTTATTCTCAGTGCTCCCTCTTCCTACTGTGCTTTAGGCATTACTGTTATTACTTGATTAATGATACCAGAGTCCATCTGGGCAACACTAAGTTTTCCCTGAATGTTCCTACTCCCGTGGAAGCACCAATCACAATGTCTTTCCCACAGTGGGAATGTCAATAATGCATGAGGGTAAGAATGATCTTGTTTGCAATTATATTTCTGCATGGTAAATGATTCAGGCAATGTGGTTACCAGAAGTAAGATTGTCTTAGCGGCATGACCATTTGCTGGGACTGACTCAAGCACTCGTATTCTAATGTTCAACCAGGAAAGGTCTCTTCCCCATAGCCTTAGGTTCCAATAAAGTTGTCCCCACAATACTGAACTGTCTAATGCCCCTCCTTGGGTAATATCATAGACAATTTTTTTTCTCTTTTCTGATCTCCTCTCTGTCACCACAGCAGTTGAGCTATTGCTAGAAGTCTTGCTCTGTCCTTTCCCTGGTAGCACATCAACACAGGAAGGGAGACAACAATAAAGAAAACCCTGTGTAGCTGTCTCGGAGTTTCACAGGCAGGAGTCAGTCTCTGCACAGGGCTCCACGACACATGAATAGACATAGCTGGGCAGGGGACACAGCAATGCCACAGAACTAGTGGGGCAATGATTTTTTTCTTCTTCTTTTAAACGACAAAGTGGAGAGTTATAATTTGAGACCAAGTGACACGTCAAGTGAATCAATCAGGATCTCAGCAGCACACAGCTCACTCGAATAGGAGCTGAGGAGAGCTCAGTCGTGGGACTCTTTCCACAGGTACAGACAGGGGTGGGTGAAAGAAAGACTGGTGCAATACTCCATACCAGTAATAGTGAGAGCTCTTATGCCCTCGAGTGGAAGGGTAAGGGAAGGAAGGGCGAGCAGAACCCAGAGGAAAATACCCATCCATCCACCTAACCCAATCTGGGGATAGACACCAACAGCCAAGTACAGGAAGCCTAGAAGTCTCCAAATTCTACCAAAATAGCAGTTCACCAAGACACATAATAATCAAACTATCAAAACACAAAGACAAAGACAAAATTCTAAGAACAAGAGACAAGAAACACATCACATGCAAAGGAGTACCAATGCAACTATCAGTAGATGTCTTAGTAGAAGTTCTGCAGGCCAGAAGAGAGTAGGATGATAGAGTTGACCCTAGAACAACAGGGATTTGAACTGTATGAGTCTACTAAATGTGGATTTTTTCCATCAAAGTTGCCCAGTGTTCCTGCCTTCCTGCTCCCATCTCCACCACCTCCATCTTTTTCACACCTGAGTTAGTAAGAATAACCTCTCCTCTTCCTTCTCCTAATCAGCCTACTCAATGTGAGGATGACAAAGATGAAGATATTTGGGATGATCCACTTTTACTTAATGAATAGTAAATATATTTTCTTCCTTATGATTTTCTTAATAACATTTTCTTTTCTCCAGCTTACTTGATTGTAAGAATACAGTATATAATCCATATAACATACAAGATATGTGTTCATGGACTATTTTGGTTACTATAAAGCTTCAAGTAAACAGTGGGCTACTAGTAATTAAGTTCCCGGGAGTCAAAAGTTATACATAGATTTTCAGCTCTATGAGGGACTGGCATCCCTCATTCCTGCATTGTTCAAGGGTCAATTGTATATTTAAAGTACCAAAGGAAAAAAAAAAAACACCAATCAAGAATATCTAGCAAAGCTGTCTTTCAGAAATGAGGGAGAAATTAAAACTTTCCCAAACAAACAAAAACTAAGGGAGTTCATTATCACTAGACCTGCATGACAGGAATTACTAAAGAGAGTTATTGAAGCTGAAACAAAAGGCCACTAATTAATGACATGAAATATACAAAAGCACAAAACTCAGTGGTGTAACAGAGCCATACTCAAGAAACCCTAGGGCCGTAATGATAGTGTATGAAGCAATTTTATCCCTAGTACAAGGGTTAAAAAGACAAAACTATAATAACTATAGTTAAAATAAATTGTCAATGAATGCACACCTCAAAAATGATGTAAATTCGACATGAAAAACATAAAATGTGGGGTGGGAAGAGTAAAAGTGTAGTTGTTATATGCAAAGTTAGGTTGTTATCAGCTTGAAATAAGCAGTTATGAGTATAAGATGTTCTGTGTAACCCTTATGTAACAGCAAAGCAAAAATCTTTAATAGAAGCACAATGTAAAAATAGGAAGTATTCAGAGCACAGCACTGTGAAAACCATCAAATTACAAAGGAAGACAGCATGAGAGGAAGAAAGAAACAAAGATGCTTTCAGGAATTCCCATAAAAACAGAATTGTGGGTAAAAGTGGGAAATACTAACTTAACTGGGAGATAAAAGGAGAACGTAGTTGTCACCATCATCACAACCTCATTTTTACCCATAGGCTAATTAGGTTTGAAGAAATACAGATTAGATTGCAGTAATTTTTGCACATGTGCTTATGTTTGGTTCTTTTGTAAAGTTGTTAGTGGGACAATCTGTCTAAATGATAAAGTATGTCCCCCTCCTTCCTTTCTCTGTCTTTTTTTGTATTAGATACATTGTATTCCCAAGGTAGAGATCCTGAACTTTTTTGTTGTTGTTGTTACTATGATCAGGTTGGAAAGTAAACCACATTAGATAGGGTTAATTTAAAAAAACCATCTCCCCAGGTCCTTAGTTAGGAACTTGTCAAGGAAAAGAAAAAAGGCCAGAGTTTAGTCTGCGTTATCTTCATGGACTTCTGAAGAAGATCCTGTACTTGTTCTATAAAAAACACACATCAGACCTGCCTGGGCAACTTGGCAAGACCTTATATCTACAATAAATCAAGAAAAATTAGCCAGACATGGTGACACGTGCCTGTGGTTCCAGCTACTCGGAAGACTGAGGTGGAAGGATTGCCTGAATCCAGCAGGTCGAGGCTGTTGTGGCCGTGAGTGTGCCACTGCACTCCAGCCTGAGTGACAGAGTGAGACTCCGACTCAAAAGCAAGAAACAACAAACAAATAAACTCAAAACCAAAACCACATATTTTCTTTGGTGAAGTACACTCTTTCACACAATTATTAATTGACACATCTCTTAAGAGTGAAATTAGGTAAGAGCTAGCAGCCTTTTAAATGCATGCTTTCTTTGACCAAAAAAACTCCTTTTCATCAGCTACATTTGCACACATCAGTAAAGACAGATATTTAAAGTTACTTGTTACTACAATTTTTTTAATAGAAGAAGACTGAGGAGAAAATCAAATGTTCATCAAGAAATGGCAGAGTAAATAAATTTTAGAAGGATTTTCACTACTCGCTGTTCTGAAGAAGCTTATAAGAAAACCTTCCAGTCAAAACAAGTAGAAAAGCTGGACAAAACACACACAACATTGTTGAAGGCATTTGGACAGCAGCTAAAGCAAGTAAGTGAAAGAGGACAGCTCAGAGGAAGCAGATACCCTGCTTTCCCTTCTGGGGCACTTGCTGATTCTCAGTGCTGGCAAGAGAATGAAAGTCAAGGCAGAGGACAACTGTTAAGAGATAGAGAAATCCACAGAGTTTTCACTGAATTGCCCAAAGGTAAGAAATAAAAAATAAATGAGCATAAAAAGTTGTGACAAAAAAACCAAACAAACAAGAAGTTACCAGGTAATTATAAAACCGAATTCATTGGTAGTTGCATTAAATGTAAATGAATAAATTGCCCGCATTTAAAGACAAAGATTGTCACCTTGGGTGGGGCGAAAAATTATAGACTGCTTATGAGAGACTCATTCTATATATAGGAACACAAAGAGGTTGAACCTATGAATGGGGAAATAGATTCCATGAGTAAAAGACACTGTGAGTCCCTGCTTCAGGCTTCTGGCATTTACCATCCCCTTTTACCAAAAGCCTTTCAGTTGCTTGTGGGTCTTGTCTGAGGGCATTCCCTGGAATCAAATTCTTATATATATTTCATGAGACAGAAGAGCATGTAATTTCCTTTGAGTAATTTCCTTTTCAGATTTTGACATCAAAGTGTAACTGGCATCATAAAATACATGGGAAAATGTCCCTACTTTTTATTTTATTTTGAAACATGTAAGGCAGAATCTACTGGTAAAGACATCTGGACTGAGGACATTTTTGTGGAAAAATGTTAAAGTTTGGGTTCCATGACTTTACTACATATAGAACTATTTAAGTTTTCAATTTCTATTTGTCAGTTTTGGTAAGGTCTGTTTTTACAGAAACTTTCTCATTTTCTCTATATTTCCAAGTTTACAGGTATAAAGTAGTTCCTTAACATCCTTTTATTATTTTTTAATATCTCTAGCAGTACTTCTGTAGTGAAGTACTCCTTTTTATTTCTGATACTGCTAATTCATGACTTGTCTCTTTTTCATGATTTGTTTTTCTGAATGTCCACTGATTTTACTACTCTCTTCAAATAACAAACTTTTAAAATTTTTATCTATTTAATGTGTATTTTCTAATTCATTGATTTTTCCTCTTATTTTTAAAATTTACTGTCATCTACTTTGAATTTAATTTGATGTTCTTTTTCTAACTTCTTGATAATAATACTTAGATAATGACCATTTCAACCTTTCTTCTTTCTAAGATATGCATGTATTGCTATAAATCCCCCTCTAAATGCAACTTTAGCTACATTCCATGAGTTTTAATACATTATCTTTCAGGTAAAATTTTTTTCTAATTTTCACTGGAATTTATTTTTTGAACTCATGAATTATCATTATCATTGTATAATTTCCAAACAGCATTTTCTTATTTTGTTTTGTTTTTAAGTTTAATTCTGTAGGTGGGATGTGGTCGCTCATGCATGTAGTCCTAGCACTTTGGGATTACAGGCAAGAGGACTATTTGTATTGGAAACATCCCTCTTATTCTCTAGTAATGCTTCTGGCCTTAAATTCTACTTTATATAGTGATGTAATTATACTAGTTGGGGGGGGATTAATGTTTGCATGGTGTATTAAGTCGGTGTCCCCTAGAAGCCAACTTTGAGACTAAGATTTGAGTGCAAGTAATTTATTTGGGCAGTGAACCTAGGAACACTGAAAAGGAAGCAGGAGGAGTAGACATGGAAGGAAAGTTGTAAATTAAATCCAATAAAATGTAAAATGGTTACTGCATCACGAGTAAGTGACGTTTATTCTGGGAGTGCAAGAATCTTAAAATCTGACAACTAAACAATGTAATTAGACATATTATCAAGATAAAGTAGAAAAATCACATGATCATGTAAATAGATGCAAAAAAAGTGTTTTATAAGATTCAAAATCTATTTTTTTCACAGTAGATGGGTAACATGTTGATGTCATAAAAAGGTATGAGGGAGGCCATCTCACACATGCTTGTGAAAACTCAAGCATTACACTTATGAACTACACAAGGATCTCAAAATTTATTTGTGATAAATTCTCTTAGCAAATTAGGAATAGAAGAGAATTTTATTAATGTGAGATAAAGTATATACAAAAAATATGAAATATTGTTAAGAGAAAATAATGGTTTTAGGCAAATGGACAAAAATACTACCTACAACTTTTGTATAGATGTTCAATGAAATAAATACCATTTATCATAAATGGCTGTTTTTTCTGTTACTATACCAAAAGTATGTCATGACTGAGTCATTGGATACATGTTGATATGTTTTTGGACTATTCCTTTTTTTGGTTTAATTTCTAGTACCAGCAGTACATTGTCTTAATGACTATAACTTTATCATAAAAGTCATAATCTCCTGAGTGTATAGTCTCCAGTTTTTTCTTTTTTAAGGTTACTTTGGGTATTATTCCATTTGCATTTTCACACAAATATTAGAAACAAATTGTTATTTTCTTAGAAAAATCTTGCCAGGTCTTAACTGGGATTGTATTGAATCTATAGATCAATTTGGAAAGAATCTTTTCAAAATTCATACTTTCAATTCATGAATATGTTATTTTCCTCCATTTGCTTAGGGCTTTAAATTTTCTCTTAACTATATTTAATAATTGTTATATAAGTTAGGGCATAAAGATGAATAGATAGTTCTTTTTAGTATGAGCTTTTTTGTACAGGTTAATTTGTTTCTACTTATGAGAATTCAACTTTTTAATTCAAAAAAGGGGAAAATATTAAGTTTAAAACACAAAGCAAAATCCATACAAAATATACCCTGAAAAGTGACACTTGTTGGTGATCTAACAGCCACCCTTCATTCTTCTTTGCTGTCACAGCAAAATTTTTTATTTGGGTATTCATTCTCAGGAAGACCTGAATTCATCTCCCAGTCCAGGGTAAATTCTGACTGGTTGAATTCAACTCCTGTGGTCCATCTTCCTTGCAGAGAAAGGGTTAAGTATAGGCATAAAACCAGTAAGACCAGAGGAGGTGGCTGCTAAGAAGATGATGCATAAAGTTGCTTCATTCAATTAAAAAAAAAGAACCACTCAAAAAGATGGGCATCATAGTACAAAAATACAGTTACATAAAAGGGATAAGTTCTAGTATTCACTAGTACCATAGGGAAACTATAGTTACCAGTAATTTATTGTATGTGTCAAAATAGCCTGAAGAGAAGACTTGTAATGTTTCCAACACAGGGAAAAGATAAATGTTTGAGGTAATGGATATCCCAATTACCCTGATTTGACCATTGCACATTGTATACCTGTATCAGAATATCACATGTACTCCCTAAATATTTACAATGATATAAGTAAAAGATGAGCATCATTCTTCAACAGGATGTAAGTGTGTCCGAATAAAACCAGAGTTGGGGGTAAACATTGAACAGTCCTGTGGGGAGTCAGTCTCCAAGTCAAAGCTATCATGTCTTGAAGGCAGAGCAGAATGATGGAAAGAACTTGTGCTTTGGTGACATAACTGAGCTGCTAAATTAACTTTTAGTAAAGCTTCTCTCTCTTTGGGCTGCTTCTCTTGTGAGATTATAAATTTTCTTCATGGTTGTAGACAATGGAACCTGAGTTTTATATTACCTTCAATCAAGACATTCTAATTGCAGTGATACTCTTACTGTCAAGAGGACACTCTTGAGAACTGTTTGGAGAATTGCTCTGACAAGACATTTCTCTTAGGAAGGGTGAGGAAATTCTGTGGATTGCGTGTCCCTTCATACTTTGAGACACCTGCTGCCCTTCCAACAGCATATATCTCTGAGAATGACCCCCTCATTCTCCAAATGACCATTTTTCTCGCTCCATCAGTGAAAATACTACTGAAGTAGCAGGATGAGGGGAAACACCTCACAGAGGCCTGTGCTATCTATCTTTGAGACTCAAGATAACCAATTCATGGTGGCAAAATTCTAATTTAGCAGTCTTTCTCTCATGGTTCTGCTGTTGCTTGAAGTTCTTAGTTTTAGGTCTCAGAATTTGTTCTAGTTATTGTGAGCAGAAAGGGATTTATTAAGGTTAGAATCTTTGGAATGAGTGACAAAGAAGAAGGCTGTAAATTGAGCATCCAGAAGCAACTCCCAAAACTTCACCACAGAACCAGGCCACCAAGAACCCTGCTGCCTTTGCCTCAGTAAAGAAGTTACAGAATCTTGAGTTTTCCACTAGAACTGTCTGTTTCAGACCAGGCTGTCTCTGCCTCAGTTTGGGCTAGAAAGAGGATGCTCACAGCCTGTTTCTCTCTTCACGTAACTTAATCCTCTCATAACTCACAGTTGTTGAAAACTTTTTTTGTGCTTAATAGTATATGAGCCCCCATGCCACAGAAAAACAAACAAACAAACCCAGAATTATCTTTTGGAGGGCGACCCCTTGTAGTACTCTCAGAATTTATTCTTCCAGATCAAACAGTCCACTAAAGTTTTTATCTGGAAGTTTTGAAAAAGTTCCATCACGTTTTGCGGAAGACACATCCTGAGTTGTGGCAAACAGATGATTGGTTCTTCCACCATGACAAAACACCTGCCCATGCTGCGTTGAGTGTTCAGCAGTTTTTGACCAAAAACATCATGACCCTCATGCCCCACCTTCCCTATTCACCTGGTCTCTCCCGAGCAACTTCTTTTGTTTCCCTGGGTGAAAAAAGTTTTTATAGGGAAATGTTTTGTCGATGCGACAAGGTGAAACAAAAAAAATGGCAGAAGCACTAAAAGACATCAAAACTGACGAGTTCAAAAACTGTTTTGAGCAGTGGGAAAAGTATTTAGAAAGGTGTATTGATCCAACAGAGAGTACTCTGATGTAAGAATAAATACATACTTTTTAATAAATAAATTCTGGGGTTTTGGGGTTCCCTCATATATGGATAAAATGAGACATCTCATTAGTGCTGCAACTTAAGTTTGAATCAAAGTCTCATGCAACTGGATCTGATCTACTTCACATCTGAATCCTAGCAGCTCATTGAGGTTGGGAAACTGATCGCCACTTTTCAGCCTCTGGAGTCCTAGGAGTCTGGCAATGTCCTGCAGTGGTCTTGAGGGACATCCAATCCACGCTATCCACAACAGTCTTTAAAAAGGAAATGACACATCTTCATACTGGAGACTGAAATTTCTTCAACCCCAACCTATCAGAAGTGAAGACAAGACCTCTCAATAAAACTACAGGACAGTCAACTCTCTCATCAGTGGTGCAGGTTGCTCTAAACAGTATTTCAGTCATCTATGCAACAGGCTATCTGTATCATCTTCAAAAGTCTGCCTCCACTGTGGCAAGATGAACTTGTCATTCCCACAATCTCATTCAAGGCTCTATCCTCAGCAAAAGAAGCATTCTGCTATCGTATGGGTTGCTGTTACTAGAAGCATGAGACTTGTGCTAATACTGTTAATAATAAAAGACAAACTGCAACTGGTCAGAGTAACACAAAGCCAGTCTCAACTTAGCACAAGTGTCTTTAGTCTGTGGCCTGCACATGCAAAGTAGAGGTGAGGATTACAGCTATTATCAGAATGATTTCAAATATATATATATTTTTTCCTGTAATTATCTGAATGTTTCAGATAAATCTGAGGTAATTTTGATCCACATAATCTCCATAACTGCCACAGTTCTCTTGTACACGTACTTCTAGACACTGCTAAAAATACATAGCAATAGAAGCAATGCTATCAGCAAACTCTGCTTCAGTTTTAGAGAGAACTTAGGAAATAAAATACAGGATCAAGAAATTTCCCTTCTTCCAAATCTAACAAAATGCACAAAAAATAAGAGCAACCAAGAAGGAAGGAAGGAAGAAGGATGGAAGGAAGGAAGGAAGGAACGAAGGAAGGAAGGAAAGGAAGAAGGGGCCAGAAGCTTCCAAATTAAGGAAGGACTATCACCTCATACCATAACAGTTTTAAACAATATCATCTACAGAGAGAAGATTCTGGAAATTGCTATACCTTCTCTGGACTCCTCCAGAAGTGGTGCAATGGATAAAAATATGGAGAAACAAAGTTCTGAAAAAAACTCACTGACACCCCTAATTTGGAAGGAAGTAGGCTAACTGTGAGAGAAACTGGAGTTGGAGAGGAAACTCAAAAGAGAAGATGCGGAATCCCTTTAAATGGCTGCCTCTCTCTACAACGAGAGAAAATAGATATCCCTTTATTAGAGATGGGAACAACCACTAAGAAATGGGATTTGTTCCTTTTACTAGCTGAGAGGAGCACGGTATACAAGCAGGGAAGGGGCCACTGGGATAAACTCCTCTTTTGTTCATTTTTTTGGTGCATTTCCCACTTATAGCCCAGAGGTGAGGAGGAGAGGCTAAGCAGAGAGGAAGGGAGGAGATAATCACCTAAGGCAGCTAGTCTTTGAGGGAAGAGAAGGTTCTGAGTTCACCTGGAATCTGGTGAACGACCTGAAAGCCAAGGGCTTTTCTCACAGGATCAGAAATAGCTCCAATGAAGTAGTGTCAACTTCAGTACATGACCTGTAACTAAATTATAGAAAAAGTGATGCCAAAGTCCTCAACTGTGATACCCACAGCTGATTTCACTTTTTGTTCTCAGACCCCATTCAGTCCTATCCTTGCTACTCTCTTAGACAACAGAAAAGCAAATGTAACATAACTTATTAGGAAAATAAATTACAAATAGAAAAGCGAATATAAGTCCCAAGTATAAATTTGTCGTATCAAAAAAAAGAAAGAAAGAAAGAAAGAAAGAACTTAAGTTAAGCATTGGAAGTTTAAGTAGTGTATTGATTAGGAATGCTTTTAACTGCAAGTAGCAGAAAACCCAGATACCAGTAGCTTAAATCATATGAATATTTATTAATTACTTAACAAGACATCTGAAGGTAGTTTACCAAGACTGGCTTGGCAGCTCATTGGTTTTTCTCAAGGGTCTCGATTCTTTTGATCTTTGCATTCTGCCAGCCTCAGAGTTTTTGAAATATTGCTCCTCACAATCACAAGGTGGCTGCCACAACTCTAAGTATCACCTCTGCATGAGGCAGCATCCAAAGCAGGAAGAGAGGGGAATCATGGCAAAGAATATGACTCTTCCTTGTCTGAGAGAAAATGCTTTTCAAAAAGCTCCCAAATGATTTATCCTGATATTTCATTGGTCAAAAATGAGTCATATCTTCACGTCTAAATCAATCATTAGCAAATGTAAGAACGTTATTGTCATTCAGCAATAACTCTCTTACCTGGAGATATGATGTCAAAACTAAATCAGGGTCTGTTTATAAAGAAGAAGACAAGAGAGATCACTAGGTGGGCAGCCAAAATAACAGCCATTGTTCAGTTTAAATTATTCAAATTTATTAAGACAAACACTACTAAAAGAAATAAAGCAAATCATATACTTTTCAAATTGCCAAAATAGGAAATAAAAAACTATCATAGTTTATAAAGCAAAGGAAAGAAAGCAAAAGGAAATGCAAAACTATCAAAATAAACAGAAAACTGCATATTATAAAATATGATGAAGGAATAATAAAAATATATTCAGCCCAAAAAATAAATTACAAGTAAATCAAAAACTCTGAAAAAAGAGCAATAATGGGGATGTGAAACAAGCCTTAACTGTATATTAACCCACATTATTAAAGCAGTGTGGTTCTTATACCATTATAGACAGAAAGAATAAATGGAGTAAAACAGAAAATCTAGAAATCAACACAGATACTTATAGGAATGTATTACTGTATATGCTAAAGGTGGCATCATAAAGCTGTGGGGAAATTATGAACTTTCTAAAAAATAGTATTGAGAAAATTAATAGCCAATCTGGAGGATACAAAAGTTGAAACCCTATTTATGCATTATGCCAACATAGGCAAATTAATTTTTTCTAACATAGAGCAGGGTTGGCATTTTTTTTTTTTTTTACAGAAAGTGTCAGGTAGCAAATATGGGGATGCCAAAAAATGTATGCACATTTTAAGAGTTAAGAGATGTTCACCATAATCAGAAGTGTCTGGATGCTGATTATAACCACTTTGAGCACCTCTTGTAATTGCAGAAGTCAAACATGACTTGTATGCATTTTTGCTATTGATATCAATTGAGTATTGCAATTTTAATACAGTTTTCCCCTTCTTAAAATGTTTACATTTTTTGGCATCCTATGTATTTTAGATTTGTGGGCCACATGGTCACTGTCACATGTACTCAATTCTGCCATTGTAGTGCAAAACAGCCATAAATACTATGTAAGCACATGAAACAAATGAGTGTGACTGATTTCTAATAAATCTTTATTTGCAAAAACAGGTGAGAGGCTAGCTTTGGCCTTTGGGCTCTATTTCACAAATTCCTGCTATAGAGTGTGGAAGGCCTTTTAAACTAATACTCAAAATTCAGAAGCACACAAAAAAAGATTAATACATAACTATACATTTATATCAACCATAAATTTAAAACTTCTGTTAGGCAAAAAGAGCATGTTAAGCAAAGTCAAAGATAAATGACAAACCGCAAATTATTGTTTCCATCTCATTTCCCAAGAGGAGAAACTTTCATATATATAAAAGCTTCTAGAAGCTCTCTCCTTCACTGTCAGTTTTTCCTCCTCCCTGATCCTTCCATTCAGCAGACTACCATGATTCATTCCCCTCCTCATCTTCAAAAACATTTCTCTTGACCTCATTTCCCTCACCAGCTTTGGTCCTCCTTTCTACTCCTTTTTGCAGGGAACTCCCTGTAAGAGTTGTTTCCATTATCTTCTCTTTCTCTCCTAAATCCTATCCAGTGACTTTCAACCTGCCAGTGGACTAAAATGTCTCTTACCAAGAGTCCCATTTGCTCAGTGGTCAGATTTACTTTACTTTTCCACAGCAGTTTATGCAGGAGTCCATTTCCTCTTTCTTGCAAACATTTTGCACATGATGTCTAGGATACCGAATATGAAAGTCGTTCGGTTTTCCTCTACCTCTGGGTGCATCTGTGCCAGAGTGCTTTGTCCCTCCTTTCTTAACTTCTGAACTCTCAGTGTTGGGGTGGGCACCTTCTTTCTCCACTCAATTCTTTGGCGATTTTATCTACTGTCGCAGCTTTCAATGTTATCAAAAGGTAAACAACTCTTCAATTTATGTCTCAAGGCGCAATCTCTCTCCTTGACTCCAGATTTATACCTGCAATTGGCTTCTCCCCTTGAGGTCTAATAGACATCAAAATCTTGATACGTCTTCAACCGAGATTCCAATCCTAACCCCCAAATCCACTCATTACTGCTAGAGGCAACCCCATTCTTTCAGTTATTTAGATGAAAAAATTTAGAGTTGTCCTTAACTCTGTGCCTTCTTTCTCGCACACACTCTTTGCTCTGCCTTTAAAATATATCCGAGCCGGGCTCGGTGGCTCAGCCTGTAATCCCGCGCCTTGGGGGGCTGAGGTGAGTGGATTGCTTGAGCCCGCGGTTTCAAGACCGCCTGGGCAACTTGGCGAGACCTCATCGCCACAATAAACCAAAAAAATCAGCCAGGCGTGGTAGCGCGCGCCTGTTGTTCCAGCTACTTGGAAGGCTGAGGCGGAAGGATCGCCGGCGCCCAGCAGGTCGAGGCTGCGGTGGCCGGGAGCGGTCACTCCACTCCCGTCTGGGCGACAGAGTGAGACTCCAACTCAAAAAATAAAAAATAAAAAAATAAAAAAATAAAGTATATCCGAATTCGACCATTTCTCACTTCTTCCCTGCTACCACCCTGGTCATGCCTACCTTAGGGTCTTCATTGTAGGTTTTTCCCTGTCTCAGATGCTCTGCCCCAGTTATTTGCATGGCTTACTCCCTCACCTTCTTTAATACTGCTCAAATGTCACTTTCTCAGTAAGAACTGCCCTGGCAGTCCTGTACCCCTCCAGCCCCTACTGCCACTTCCAACTTCCCTTCCATCGCAATGGCTTTCTCCATAAAACTCATCACTTTCTCACAAACCATGTCATTTGCTTTTTAATATGTGCATTATTCACTTTTTTAAAAACTGTAAGCCTAGTATGCATTTTGCTTTTGATTTATCTTAAGCTCTTAGAACAGTGCCCGGCACACAGTAGGTCCTCAAAATATTTATTGAGGGAATGAGTACAAGTAATTTTTAAAAGATAGACAACCCAAAAAAGATAGTCAAAGAATATTGGCAGTCTACAAAGAAGGGTTAAAAATGGCTTTTAAATATACAAAAAGATACTTCATCTCAATTATAATTAAAAAAATTAAAAGTACCCCAAAATAACCCCTCCTTATTTTTTCCTATCAGATGATTAGAATCTAAAATGTGACCACGCTATTGCTTGGGTTGTGGGAAAATAGAGCTCTCTTAGATTGTTAGTGGAAGTAGGTGTTAGTCCTTTTGTGTCTCTATAAAGGAGTATCTGAAGGCTGGGTAATTTATAAAGAAAAGTGGCTTATTTGGCTCATGACTCTGTAGGCTGTATAAAATGCATGGCGCCAACATCTGCTTCTAGTAAAGATCCTTGTAAGCTTCCAGCCAGGGTGGAAGGGAAGGAGGGAAGCAGGCATCACATGGTGACAGAAAGGAAGGAAGAAAGAGGGGAGGAAGGTGTCAGGTTCGGGCTCTTTTTAACATGGGAACCAAAAGAGTAAGAACTCACTGTCAAAAGGAAGGCACCAAGCCATTCACGACGGATTCGCCCCTGTATCCATAACATCTAACCAGGCATCACCTCCAACATTGGGGATTAAATTTCAACATGAGATTTGGAGGGGACAAATATCCAAACCGTGTCAGAATGGAAATTTTTAAGTTCCTTAGTCCAACTATTTGGCAACTATGTATAATATAGTTATAATTATATATAATATAATATATAATAAAGATATAATATATCTTTCGAGTTTATAATCCCACTTCTGATAAATTTTCCTACACACACACACACACACACACAAATTTAAGAAGTGATATATGTATAAATTTATTAGTTTCGGTATTATTTTATAGCAAAAGATGGGAAACATCCAAGGTGCCCAGTATGAGGGGACTGATAAAATAAACTATAATACATCTGTACAATTAAATAGTTTCTAACTGTTGAAAAATATTTTTAAAATTAAAGATTTAAGATGGTTTTCAGCTCTAAAATGGAAAGATAACCAAGACTTATTCGGTATTAAATAAAATCAAGGTGTTGTTGTGTAGTATGTTATTTTTGTTTATAAGAAAATAAAAATGTAAGAACATATGCTCATTTTTGCTTTTATTTGCCAAAAGTAAGTAGAGAAAACGACTCAAAAAATAATAAAACTGATTACAGAGATGGGAGGCCAAAAATGAGACAAATTTTGGCAGGGATAGCAACAAGCCTTTTCAAGTTGCATCTTTTTAGTATTTCTGATTTTTAATTATGTGTGTGCATTATCTAATATCAAAATAAATTTTAGGCTGATATAGTGGCTTACACTCGCAATCTCAGCACTTTGGGAAACTGACATGGGAGGATCACGTGAGCCCAGGAGTTTGAGACCAGTCTGGGCAACATAGCAAGACCTATTTCAAATAAAAAATAAAAATAAATAAAATTGAAAACTGCATAATATAAAATAAGTGTGAATTATATAAGCTATGTAAGAGACAGTCCTTTATCTTTTTTTTTCTTTATTTTAAAGATGTGAGTTACAATTCAGGGTTAAGTATACAAATGTTCATTATGCAGTTACCCTTGTTGATGAGGTGTGCCCCTCTCTTCCCTGGCAGTTTCCCTCAACTGCCAATCCCATCCCCTCTCTGCCGACAGTTTCCCATTACTGCCAATCCCTTACTTGTAGTATTATGATAATCATTCAAGATCCACTTATGAATGAGAACATATGGTATATCCTTCATCTTTCTTAAGTTTTGTTTAACTTTGATATAATGGATAACATGTTGTCTCCTAGGTTATAAGATATAAATGTGTCTTTATCCTCCTCTGGGTTGTCTACCACCAAAACTAATTGTTCCATTTCTCCATCCTGTTTTTTAAATTCCATTTCCACTAAGAAACTTCCCAGCTCGAGAGGATGCTGCTTGGTTGATTTTTACTTGAGAAGTTTTCTGTGATCCATGAAAATAAAAGTTGTTTAACAAAAGAAGTATCTTCATGTTATTACTCCTTACTAGCCTTACAAAGTGGCTATTCTTTTAAAATCGTTTGAGACAAATATCTGAAAGAAAATGTTATGTGAGATAAGTTATAAGCAGTATTTGAACACAGGTATGTGTTAAAAGATGCCATTAAAACTAAAAATAATTCTAGAAGGGAAATAAAGCATATAAAACTGCTTAATTAGGTTTCTGGAAGAAAAATAAAAATGGAAAGACTAGATTCTGTTTCTAAAAAAACAAACAGAACTAAAGGTATATCCTGTTACCCAGGACTTACTACTTCACTAGTGATAAATCTGGTGTATTGATCTCTATGTCTGACTCTGTCAATCAGTTTCCATCTAGGGGTGTGTTATTCGTTGAACCTCTAAACCCCTAACAAACTTCAGCTACAAGTGATATATATAATGACATGTTAAGTCTCATTTTCATTTAACAAGTTTGTATTGAGCCCCTAACAAGAGCCAAGTACCTTATAATTATACAAGTATGTTATTCTAAGTAACAGGATTATAAATGGTGAACAAATTGAAACATGCATCCTTACTCTCAGGGAGCTTACATTTATGAAATGTTTTATCAAACCCAAAATAACACACATGACAGTTACTGCTGTGCAAGGATTTTAAAGGGAAAGTTTAATATATTGTGGGATCAGACAATGAGGTGAGTTGAAGAGGAACCTAAGCTAGTTTGAGGGATCATAGAGAAATGACATGTAGAGTAAAACGTGAAGGATAAATGGGAATTTCTTGGCAGAGAAAATCGCATGTGCAAGGGTACTGGGCAGGAAGTTGTTTGGTATATTAAAAACCATCAAGTTATCTGTTATGTTTATTTATCTATGATTTGCATAAAAAATTTAAAATCGAAATCAAAGTTCGGCATACCTTCTGTGAAGAGTCAGAGAGTAAACACTTTGACTTCGTGGGCCATACAGTGTCTATTGTAACTTCTTATCTTTGCCATTATAGCAGGAAAGAAGCCATAGGCAATATGTAAATGAATGGGCATGGTTGTGTTCTAATAAAACTTTATTTACAAAAGCAGGTGGTAGGAAAGTAGCCCTAGGTTATAGTTTGCCAATGCCTGTTGTAAATTGTATAAGACCTTTCAAAAGTTCAGAGTTTTCAAGTATTTTATTTATTTATTGAGACATGGTCTCACTATGCTGTTCAGGTTGGTCTCGAACTCTTGTGTTAAAGCAAACCTCTCACCTTGGCTTCCCAAAGTCCTGGGATTACAGGCATGAGTCACCATGCCTGGCCTAAAGCTCAGTTATTAACCTCGGTTGCATAAAGATAGGTATTCTGATCATGACATATTTGTTGGAAATCTATTGTCTTAGTGCATTTGTGTTACAATAAAAGAATAATTGAGGTTGGGTAATTTATAAAGAAAGAGATTTATTTAGCTTGTGATTCTGCAAGCTGTTTAAGAAGCATGGTGCTACCATCAGTTTCTGGTGTATTTTTCCAAGGGAAATGAAAATGTATGCCCAAACTAGACCTTGTAAATAAATGTCATTGCTGCTTTATTTGCAATCATCCAAACCGGAAACACTCAAAATTCAGAAGCGGTTGACTTGATTAAAAACTTTAAAGTATATCATATAAGGAATACTGCCCAGGAATAAAAATGAATAAAACATTGATACATACAACAACATGGGTTGATCAAAAAATAATGATTCTGAGTGAAAGAAGACAGATGAAAGGTACATACTGTGGAATTATATGTACATGCAATTCTTAAAAATGCAAACAAATCTGTAGTGACAGAAAGATCAATGGAAGAGAGGGGTAGTAGGGAGAGGCAGGGGGAAGGACTTACAAAGGTACATGAGGAAATTTGGGAAAGTGATGTGTATGTTCAGTATCTTGTAATGATGACATCACAGATATATATTCTTATATAGTATACATAATATATACGATCTTATATATAATATATATTCTCATATATTGGATATATTCTTACATCCAGTAGATGTAAGAATATATATAGTCTTACATATATTTATATAAATATAATATAAATATTCATATCTAAATATAATATATAATATAAATATCTTTATAAATATAATTTATAAAGAAATAGATTTATTGAGCTTATGGTTCTATTACATATAAGTATAATTTTAAAATATAATATATAATATAAATAAATAAATATATTCTTACTTATACCAGGTATATTCTTACATATGTTGGATATATATATTGGATACGTACGTATCCAATATATATAAGAATATATATGTAAGAATATATTCAATTAAGTATTTTACAGATTCGTAGCTTTGTATGCTTCAATGGTGTCTGAACAAAGCTGTTAAAATAAATAATTACATAAACAAACGACTGAAACAAAGAAAAATCAGCTGGGGGAGGAAAAAGCAGCTAGGGGGAGACGCTAGGTTGAGTGACAATGGGTTTTGTTTGTTTTTTTGGAGGTTGTGATTTTGTTTTGTTTCTTTCATGAAACAAACCCAAGCAAACTTATACAACAAAGGAGAGTATACAAAACTCTAGGAAAGAATGGAGGCAACTGATGGAACTGAGTCCTGAGAGAGACAGAATATTCAGAGACCAAGGTCAGTGGATGCAACTTGGACTGAAGAGAATAGAGAAAAGGATGTGAAATACACGTAGGACACATCACTCCCTGTTTTTTATTCTCCAAATGCTGAACCCCGAGGATACATTCTTATTCTTGGGTTCCAATGACATTCATCTTAAGCACTGTCTCCACAGTGCTCCCCACTCAAGAGAGGTACGCCTCCTCAGAGGTAATTTCTCCCAAATTCGGTCATCCCTTCTAATTCCAGGTGGTAATTGATGGGAATCTGTGATACTCTCTAAAAGTAAGATTACTTTATTGAAAAGTGGGCTATGCTTTTCCTCGTATCAAGAAGGGGCTCTAAGTTAGAAGATAAGTTTTGCGCTTTTACCAAAGGCTGTTTAGCGCAAGCACCCTTGAGCAACTCAGAGCCCTGATATTTGTGCCCCTGGCATGTGTTTGCGACATACAGAAAGAGAAGCAGTCACCAAATGAAAGGGATATTGGTCTTTGAAATCAAAATTTGATTACACACACACACACACACACACACACACACACACAGGATAGCGTGCTACACAGTATTTGATATTTAATTCAGCGCTGTCAGAACAGCATGAAAACAAAGTGTCAGTTTAACAGAATCACTTGTCATTTTATCATTAAAATAACTTAACTCTTTAATTTCACAGCGTGCCACCTTTTTTTTTTTAAAGGAAAGATTCAGACTTACAGGAGCATTCATTCAGAGAACTGTAAGACCTCATCCACTGCATGAAATCCTGTGAGAGTAAGTTTCTGTATCTTTCATATACATCCAACAGGTTCAACGCGATGAGCAAATTAATGCTGATCATTTTTAACCTGTTTCGTTTTAAATCAGAACCCACATTCTCAATCAACGAGTATTGAACGTACTGGGGACTATAAGTACTTGGTTAGCAGATAAGGACCAAATTGTTGCTCATGTAACTACCGCCACTTTGGACCAATGGTGCGTCTATGTGTATTTATTGCGATTGAGAGGGTCTCCAGAAGCTGGAAACCTGACTCCTTTCCAAGGAGACGGGGAAATGGGTTTACCGCATTTCGCCTTGGGGGAATCTTGCGTCGCCACACTCAGGTCGCGACCGAGCCAGGTTCGCTGCGTCTCGGCGAGTCCTCGAGGAGGAGGAAAGGGGCCAAAGCCAGGAAGCGGGTCTTCAGCTCCTCCAGGGACGGTTCTGGACCCCCCCCCCAGCTGGGGACGTCGGGCAGCCGCCTCCGACTTGCTTTAAGTGCATGAAAAGCCTGTGCGCCCAGTTGCCTCTCTCCGAAAGCGCGCAGTTGTGCCGGGGATACCGCGCGGGTCCCGGAGATGCCCCATCACATCGTGGATTCAGATAGCCCCCTGCTCCGGCGCCTAACGGGTTGGTAGTCCCGGTGGCAGGCGACCAAGATGGTCTGGGCTGCGCAGGTCTCTGGCAGGACTAGACGGGGCGTGAAGAAAAGTGGGGTCCGGGCACCGCCAGGGCAGGCGCCTGGGCTTTGGCGCCCCCGCAGGGCCTAGGGGGGGCGAGAGTTGGATGTGGGTGGCTCCCTAAGCCAACTCGTGCGGATGCGGCTCCAGCCTACTCCCCCCGCCACTTGTGGAGGAGGGAGCGGGAAGTGGCGGGTGGGAGTCACCCGAGCGTGATTGCCCGAGGCCCCTCCTGCCGCGGAGAGGGAACGCCATAAAAGCCCAGTTGCGACCCGCTCTCTGCACCCCATCCGCCGGCTCTCACCCCTCGGAGAGGCGCGCCCGACGCAGAGTACCCGCCGCCCGGCCACGCCTGCCTGCCCGCCGGCCAGCCACCGTGAGTGCCACGACCCGTCTGCCTAGGGGCGGGAGTGAAGGAGGGCGCCCGTGAACTTGCCCGGGGCGCGGCCTTTCCCTCCGCGGGAGAGACTCTGCGAGAGTCGCGCCCGGCTCCCCAGTCTCTGCGCGCCGGACTCTGGGGGTGCCGCGCCCCGACGCGCGCCAGCCGCTCCTGGCGCCTAGTTCCACTCGCCCCTTCTGGTCCCCTGTGATCGTCCGCCCGTCCCCTTCTCCAGGGCCCTCCGGCCGGCGGTCCCTCTTGGTAATCTCTTGGCGGATATGAAGGGAGAACACGGGACCCCTAGCCCAGGGCAGCTGGCAATCTCTTCGGGGTGGCCGCCAGGAGGCCCCGGGAGCCGAGTGCGGTGGGGGAGGGTTTCCCGGGCAGCGCCTCTGAGTGAGGAATCTCTGGTGCTCCGGAACCCCGCGCCAGCCTCCTCCCCGCATCCTTGGGCTCCTCCAAACGGAGAGTGACTGGCCCCGGGGAACAATTCCCTTTCCCTCCTCGCATCGCGGTTGTCACTTCGAGGTAACCTCTGTCATCACGGTTGCGCCCCTGAAGCCAGGCAGATCAGAGGTAACAGAGAAGAAAGTTTTCTTCTCTGATGAGGGTTAGGGGAAGACGGGAGGAAACCCAGCGGGAGGAACTTCTAATTCTGTTTTTAAAATGTCTAAGCTGGCAGGGCTCCCACTCTGTGCCTCGAGTCGCGCGAATCTTGGTTCCTGCGACTTGGAACGAAGTTGCGAGAAGTTTTCGGGTGGAGCAGAGGGGCCGGGCCAGGGCGGATGGCGCCCCGAGCCCGCAAGGTGGTGCTAGCCAAATTCCGGTTCTTTCTGTGGGATCTGGACGGGCACCGGCTGGGGGTCGCGGATGGTTGCACCGGAGGGCGCGGGAGGCCTGGGGGTGGGGAAGGTGCGGGGCGTGTGTCTTCTGAATTCTGGAGCCCTCTCCATTGCCCGCTCTGTGCCCGCAGATGCTAGGTAGCAAGCGACTGGGGCTGTCCGGACTGACCCTCGCCCTCTCCCTGCTCGTCTGCCTGGGTGCGCTGGCCGAGGCGTATCCCTCCAAGCCGGACAACCCGGGCGAGGACGCGCCAGCCGAGGACATGGCCAGATACTACTCGGCGCTGCGACACTACATCAACCTCATTACCAGGCAGAGGTGGGTGGGTTCCCCGGGACCGACTCCCAGAGCGCTGTGCCTGCACACTTGTTGGAGACCCTGGGGGTCTCAAGGGGCAGGGGCGGTTCTTTCTTTTCACTCTATTCCAGGGCAGGATAGCATCGGGCACATACTCAGCTCTTGGTAAATGTGCAGGACAGCCTACACAAACTGGGCGCTTTCCCTCTACAGCTACAGTCACAACGTTGTGATCTCCAGATTGAGGTCCCCAGGCTGGGAGGCTGGCCATCTCCTCCCAGGCACTTGGGTTTGTTTTGGGGTGTGTGTGTGTGTGTGTGTGTGTGTGTGTGTGTGTGTGTGTGTGTGTGTTTACTGTTATTGTTCTCAGAGTAGTTGGAGGCCTGTCTAGGAACCTCGATGGGAAAGTGTCCGGTGAAAGGGGCAGGAGTGCTTCAGGGAAATGCTGTGGGGAGAAGGGTAAGCAGGGTGTCTAGGAAAAACAGAACCACCACCAAAACTCAGCTAGCAAACAGTTGGGTTGTCACAGACAGTGCCAGCCTTTCCAACCTGCGGTGGGCCAACTGAATAACCGTATTTAGGAAAAGACAAATAGAACTATTTTGTGTTCTTCTGTGCAGTGTTTTTTTGCACCCAGTACCATACTTGAAAATCCCAGTCCCAACAATTAGAGATTTAACGTGAAAACAGTTTATCTAAAATGCAGAGACTTCTGCCCATGTTATAACCGGCGAATTCTGAAAAGATAGTGCCCACTTTGTCCTTTATTAAGAAGAATCTTACATAGGTTCAGCAACTCTAGGGTGGATCCAAGGAATCTGAGAAATTGTAAACTTTATTCTGAACCTTCAGAAGGTAGAAATGAAATGCTCTCTCAACGTTTGAATATTGAGCAAAAAATCAAATTCAAACTATTTTGCAATAATATAGGATTTAAAATTTGTTTTCAAAATTGCTTGATCTTAACTCTAAATCATTTAGTATCTTGTTTTAATTACTGAGATCAAATGGCCTTAGTGAGCTATAAAGGATGAGTCCCTTTAGAAACACGAATTTCTTTTTTTAAGCAAGATTTATTGAGAGAACAGAAAAGCTCCCACAGTGGGAGGGAACCCGAGGGGATTGCCCAGAAGCATTAACGTTTTTTAAACATATTTAAATTATATGTTGTAAAGTATTGGGTTTTGTTTTTTAAGGCATATTTTTACTGTCTACAAGTCAGGGAATAGTTGAAAAGATTTCAAAAGGAGGGGAATTTTTACTTCTCAAATAAAGTTGCCCTTTCTTCTGTTTTGTCAAAAAGGTTTATAACATCCTTAAAAGCTCTTGAAAAAAGTCTCAGTTTATATAAAATCAGAGAGACGTGAAAATGCCAGAATTAGATAGTATTGGTTTGTGACCCCTTGAAATTTGAATTAGCAAACGTAATGATACTTTATATCCTAATAGACTTTTCAGACAATTAATTGCTTCTGTTCTATTATACAGACCAAAGAAAGCTTGTTCAGACAAAAAGACATCAATTATTTTTTCTACTTTTGCTAGTATTTAGTTAATCATAGCAAAATATACAGTAGAACTCATTTTTACAAAGATGATTGCTATAACACTTTATCATTGTGCAATGCTTTAGTATTTCAAAATGTTTTCCTAGACATTCTCTCATTCAGTTTTTACCTCAAAGCTTTGCAGTGAGTAGAATTATCTCTATTTTACAGATTATGAAACTAAGGACATTTCATGGAAGCTTTTTTCAGGGACTGTTGAATTGAATCCCTCTGACTGATTTTCCTTGGGTGTTATCACTGCCCTTACCCTCCAGTATCTTTGATAAGAAAACAAAAATAAAGGAAAGGGTTTTGAGCTTTATGGCAAAAGATTCAGCTTAGATGGAAACGAGCTGGTCTCTGAGGCAGAGTTTTCTGTCTTCTCTTCGCATAAATGCTTACTTAGATACCATCATCATCTCATCACTCACACCCACCTTTTCCATTTTTCACTCGTTGCCTGCCGCAGATACTCATTCATATGTGCATGTGTTTCTGACAATTACAAGATCATTTGTGAATGTGTCTTAACTTAGTATAAATGACAATCTGATATCCTTCTCTTTCTTCCCTTTTCCTGCTCAGTTTGTGTGTGTGTGTGTTTTAATTTTTAAGATGTGGGGTACAATTCAGGGTTAGGTATACAAATGTTCATTATGCGGCTACCCTTGTTAATGAGGTGTGCCCCCCCTTCCCTAGCAGTTTCCCACTACTGCCAATCCTTTTCTTATAGTATTATGATAATTGATCAAGGTCTATTTATAAGAGAGAACATGTGGTACTCAGTTCTTTGTTTCTGTGATAGATCACTCAGGATTATAGACTCTAAGTCCATCCAAGTTGCTGCAAAGTTCATAGTTTTGCCCTTCTTTATGGCTGTGTAATATTTGTGTTTTTAAAGTGCATTCCTCTTGCTGTATATACTCCTGGTTTGCTGCTCTTGAAAACTGCATTGTTTATTCTAGAGTGTAGGTCTATTACAGAATGCTTAGATAGCCCTTTAGGTCAGTAGTTCTCAGCTGGGGGTAATTTTATACTCCACAGGATGTTTGGCAATGTCCGAAGACACATTTTGGTCTTCCCAATTGGAGGAAGGCACAACTAGCATCTAGTGTAACGAGGATAGGGAGGCTGCTAAACATTCGACCATGCCCAGGACAGCCCCCACAACAAAGAATATCCAAGCCAAATGTCAGCGGTGCCAAGGTTGGGAAACTCAGCGCTAGATGAGTGTTTTCTCCATCTTAGCTGAACATTAGAATTATTACCTGGGGAGCTTTTAAAATACAGGCTTGCTGGGCTCCACCCCCTGACTAATTAAATCAGACCCTAGGGGTGGGAACTGGGCTTGACAGTGTTTTTTAAAGTTCCCCACGTGATTCTAGTGTGCAGCCAGGTTTGAGAATCTTTTCCCTAGAGCTCAGTCTTTGAAAGTTAAAGCATTGCAGAGAAGGATAACCCAGAATGAGTTTAAGAAGGAAGAAGCCTGGACAGTGCTGTCCCGAGTGCTAGTTTATGTCTGTGCAAATCCTGCTGTTGCTGATTTTGGCTCTTTACTAGGAAACTGGAGGAAATACTTGGCATTCTTTTACTCACTTGAGCATGGTGAAGACAGATGAGTTTAAAGTTACCCAAGAGTTTTAAGATTAGTGAAGTCAACTGATGAACAGAATAAATAAGTATAAGCCACAGTCTACACTCTATTATCAAAACTCAAGAAAGTCTTTGAGGAAATCTTACAAATTGTTGGCAGTGGTGTGGGGCAGAGGGATGGTTGTTTTCGTTTTTCTTCTCTTGAGTCTTAGCAAAAGAACAGTCATAGGAAATCTTTCCAAAAATTTAGATTGAATTATGCATGATAGGCAGTTAGAGTACACCCTCTGTCAGCTTTTCTCTGCTGTTGTGCCTATTAGTTAATCAATCCACACCAGGCTAATTTTTTATTTGTAAACAAAGTGGCTGTTGGTGTCCAATGCCTTTTCAGAGAAAGGGGAAAATGGCCTTTTCCAAAAATGCAATTTGGTGTAGACTTGTCTAACCCTTTTGCAGTGCCCTGAAGCAGGTAGCATATATTATCCTGCAGGTAAACATAACCTTCCATTCATATATTCTCCTATCCATGTCCTACTATAGGAGAAAAAAAACCCAAAAACATTTCCATGGACTAGTAGGGTTCCTTTATGCTTACAGGGAGGTTAAAATCACAGCATCAGGAAGGTTTTGGCTTTTGGTACTTCGAATAAATATGGAAAATATAAGACCTGGGATCTGCTGGTAGATGCAAGAATGGATACATTTCAACATCAGAATTTGCATTTATGTCTTTGTCACCTTCAAAGTATTGTGACTCATGTTCCACACTGGCTTTTCACAAAGACTCTGATTTAAGCAGAGGTCATGACTTTACTTTTACAAATGAGAAAACCAAGATTCAAAGACACAGGTGGGTCTTAAACAGCAGTTTGTTTTACACCCCCCCCCACCTTGGGCTATTTCAGGAATATCATCTGGTGTCCTTGTTAAGATTTAAAATGTTGTGTATCATCAGAACTGTAGACAATTAACTAGTTAGGGAAACCTTTAAAAGCATACTTTGATGTTTTAAAATTTCCCGTCACCTAGTTATAAAAGTATATCCATGTATGTATTATTTGTGGTAGTATAAAAAGGCAAGCATTGACTAGGAGTTTTGCTTGGGCTTAATTAGTCTGCTAAATCATTTATTAAATATTTCAGCAAAATTTAAATATATTTATAATTTGAAATCACATTTAAAATAATGTTTCTGATAATCCATGTTCATATATCCAAGTTGCTTGTTAGCTGTTAGATGAACAACTAAAAATAACTTAGGGTTCATATTCCACATAGGGGAGTATCTTCTTTTTCTCCTAAAGGTTTTTATGCCAATTCCAAGCCTGAGTTAAAAGATTGTTCTTTCTTTCTTTCCTTCTTGTTTTTCCAGATACGGAAAGCGATCTAGCCCTGAGACACTGATTTCAGACCTCTTGATGAGAGAAAGCACAGAAAATGTCCCCAGAACTAGGTATGGCAAGGCTTGTAATGGGGACATTGTTGCAAGGTGCCCCGAGGAGGGAAGTCAGAGACAACTGCCTGGTAGAAGGCAGTAGGACTGGGTTTCTAGACTAGGGAGGATTTGAGAAATGGAGAACCAGGAGAGAAGACCTTTTCACATACTCATTGGAAAACCCTTAAACTTTTGTGGGGTAACATTTTCTAACCCAGATTATTGGGCATTTCCTTGAAAAATTTTAATATAAGTGACTTTAAACTCTATATGGAATTTCTAACATTGTTCGAATTGGGAGAGCAGAGAGTAATTTCCTACCTCTAAAATGACCACTGTCAATCTTTGACAGGGATAATGTAAAGTTTTAGTCAACTATGTGGAGTATCAGGATGTATTAGAAAATGTTCTGCGTGGTTTCTACTCCAACTTTCTTGGTTTTACATGAAACTGTAGGTGAATTGGGTGCTCCGGATTACTTTTAGACGTATTCTAGTACAAAATGTGTCACTTAGTAATTCACTCCATTCAGTGAATGAATGCTGAATGACAGTATCCTTAGGAGCTTAGCAGTAGCTTCAGGACTTTCTTGGAGTGTGGGTCTGTCTTGGGAAGAGATGCCCACTAATACCTAAGTGTTAGACACTGGGCTAGGATTTTCTGGTGCCTCCTAGACAAGGAGTACTGCTGAAGAGAAGCCTGATCCTCTTCCGTTTTCATCAACCCTGGCTCTTCCATCCTTCACCTACCCACAGTAAGATCGAAACACACATGGTCCACCCACCCTTGTCTGTGTGACAGCTTGGCTGCCTTAAACCCAAAGCTCTACATCGTCAAGAACGAAGTTCCCCAGAAGAGGTCACTAGAACACTTGCTCAGGAAGTGTGACTGGTGACTCACTCCATGGAAGTTCTTCCCAGAGACCTGCTGGGCTGCCCACCTTCCCTCCCACCCTTCCTCCGTTCTCTTGTGAAATGGCCAGTCCAGTGAGAGGTGCAAGTATACAGCTGTCAGATATGTTTTCTCTGAGGGAAACAACGATTTGAACTGGAATAAAACTCCAGTGCCTTTGTCTCTGAAGGAGCCAGCCCAACTAAAACAACAAATGTGAGGGAAGCACGTGGAACATTCTTAAAGGTTGTCTTTAATGCTAAGCAATAAATGTCTTTTCATGTTTCATTGACATGTATATATGATGTTTGCCACAGTAGAAAGTTTAGGGTAGGCTGAATCTACTTAGTGTTAGAAAAATAACAATCCAGACCTTACTTAGAACCTTACTGCTGGTCTTTGTTTTGTGACCCAAAGTCACACAGCTAGTGCATGAAGTAAAGATAATTGTACCCTGACAGACTTCATCATGTGCGGTTAGAAGGAGACAAAACTTGACAGCCTTGAAGTTGCCTTTGAGTGCTATTTTACTAAAAAAGGCTCGTTATAGTCTAATAAATAGCATCTTACTACATAAAAGGGCTGGCAGGAAAACAAAAGAAGCATATTTAGAGTTGAGTAACAATAACTTTCTTGTTACAGTTTCATGTGATTTCGGTAATTTTGATCTTCAAAAGACTGCAGAGTTCTTAGGCTCCTTTGATACATACAGAGCCTTTAAAATGCCCCCCCCCCCGGGATTTGCCTGAGACTCCCGGCAGCATCACGGAAACCCACTCAGCAGGGTCTGTGCATTGTGCTCCTGCCTCACGTTCAGATATTCTGCTTGGCCTCCTATTTAGAATGCCAGCAGGAGAATTTTCAACAGTTTCTGATTATCTTTCAGCTCAGACCTGAATGTCTCCCTCTTGCAAGTGTCCCAGGTAGCTGGGCGTCTTCTCTTACATGCTTTGCTTCTTATATTTTACAGGCTTGAAGACCCTTCCATGTGGTGATGGGAGATGCAACTTTCTCACCTGTCTTTTCCTATTTTCAGCCCATATTTCATCCTGTAAAACTAGAGTTCACCCGCCCTACCAATGCATGCAGCCATTGTGCTGAATATTGCTGTGTTTTCCTTTGTCATCATTGTATATATGTGTGTTTAAATAAAGTACCATGCAGTCAAACGTGTATCCTCCTCAATGAAAAATCTGTTTTTACAATAATGAGAATTCAAATTACAGTCTCCATCAAGTAGCAGATTTAGGGTTTGTTCCACCAATATTAAAGCAGTGGCTATGAAAGATATAAATATATCATTATTTATGGTGATCAAGACTCGGCTGTGTGTGTGTGTGTGTGTGTGTGTGTGTGTGTGTGTGTAATAAATAAAAGCATTTGGAGATATTGATCAAGGGAATACTAATTTGGGAATATTTTCTCAACTTTCCTCCCCATTCACATGAAATCCTTGCTAACCTTGTTAACCATGCTATTAGCAGAAGAGCTTGCTGTCTAATAGAACTTTCTGTGAAATGTCCTTTATTTCTCTCTTTAATATGGCAACCCTAACCACACGTGGCTTTTGAGTCCTTGAATGTGACTAGTGCAGATAAGGAACTGAGTTTTACATTTTATTTAATTTTAATGAATTTAATTTCAATAGCACATGTCTTTGGCAGCTACCATATCAGACAGCAAAGGTCTATGCGTCTATTTAGGCCACTACTCTTAGAATTTAAATCGGAAATACACCAAGCAGGATGACTACCTTTTCACACAACATGAGGCATGTTACTTAATTTAGCTAAAGGTATTAAACTTCCCTCTTCTTTAAGTACCCATTTGCATGGTCTTAGCCTAAAATTAATGTTATTAGAGTCTTGCATGCAATTTCTAAATCAAAGAAAATGAGTTTTATCCCATACCAGTACTTTAGTTTAATTTTATTTCAATAGGGGGTACAAATAGTTTTTGGTTACATGGTTGCATCGTACAGTGACAGAGAAGTCTGGCTTTTAGGTGTGCCCACCACTCCCACCTGTACACATTGTACCCAGTAGGTGATTTGTCTGTGTGTGTCTCTTCACCCCTTCCCACCCTCCCCCTTCTGAGTCTCTAGTGTTCATTATCCCATTCTCTATGCCTTTACAGGTCCTTAGTTTCGCTTCCACTTATAAGTGAGAACATGCAGTGTTTGATTTTCTGTTTCTGAGTTAGTTCACTTAGAATGATGTTCTCTAATTCCATTCAAATTGCTGCAAAAGACATTTAATTCTTTTGATAGCTGAATAGTATTCCAGGGCCATATCGGTACTATATACCACACTGTAAAAAATATGCACAAATATTTTTATGTGACATTTTAAAACTGCTTATAAAAAACCCCCATGCATAATAATATATATGCATTATGATTTAGGGAACCTTATAGTATATACAATATTTCTCTGTATATAAAGAATTCTAACTTTTTTTCAGCCAATGAAGTCAGTGTTGCTGCAAAATATGCTTTTCTTTAATGAAACTATGATAAAATTGTTCTGTGATTTCCCTAAGATTCCCCTTATGTTTATGTCTTTGTTCTTTGAACTAAATACTGATATGCAAAGTGTTTTTAAAAAATCTTAGAAGGTTGAATGCCACAATTTATTAGCATATGACATCAAAGCTCTTTATTAACCTAGTATATTTGAAAATTTTCCTTGCTTAAGTTAATAATATGCAAAGAAAGTTGACTCAGTCATCTGACAGCTTAGATATGTTGAATATTCATCACCATGTATACAGTTGCACATACATTTATACAAAACATTTTGTTCAGTGACTGACCACACATACAATAGTGGTCTCATAAGATTATAGTACCGTATTTCTACTGTCCCTTTTCTATGTTTAGATATACAAATCCTTGTGTATCTATGTTTAGATACACAAATCCTTGTGTTACAATTGCCTACAGTATTCAGTACAGGACATGCTGTACGGGTTTGTCACCTACGAGCGATAGGCTAGACCATATAGCCCAGGTGGGTAGTATGTTGTACCATCTAAGTTTGTGTAAATACACTATGGTGTGGGCACAAGAATGAAATCACCTAATGACACATTTCTCAGGAAGTATCCCTGTCATTAATAGGCATGTGACTGTAGAGCTCTTGGTTGCACAGAGAACAGATAGAAATAATAGATATGAACCAATGAGAGATAATCCAGGAGTTCTGTTTTTAACAGAAATTTCCAACATATTATCCCACCAAAGAAGGCCTAATATTAAACAGCCTGTATTTTATTTATACTACATCCAAGCCTTGTCCTTTTGCTTCTTCATCTCATCTTACTAGAAAGAGGACTGAACCTTTAGACCATGAATCTCCAGGCTCCTGAGTTGGTGACTTTCTAGCTCTCAAACCTTCAAATTTACTAAACTTCTGAGTTCTCATCCACAAAATGGGGATAATAATTCCTGCCTAACTTTTGATGTATGACTGTACCAGAATCAAAATTCAAGTTAAGATAATGTTAAAAGTAAACAATAGAAGGTGGTTAAAAATGAAGTTTTTGATGATTCCTATGATGATTTATAAATCCCTAATAAATCAGAATTAGTTTTAAAAAACACAATATTGGAAAACTTAAAAAATCATAAACTGCATTCCAAGAGATTCTCTGTAGTAATATTTCTCAAATATGTTCAGATTAGAATAGGAATAAGTTTAAATAGGTTTAAAGGCACTGAATATCCCATTGTCACTGCAAAAAAAAAAAAAAAATGATCCCTAGACTTATAGTCAGAACAATTTGGCCTTCATCAGTTAAATGCCTATGAGCAATGTCATTATTACCAAGTAAATCTATCAGCATTCAAGATTTCCTCTCACTCTATTCCATGATCTATAATGTATAAATTGTGCATACATTTTCTGCAGATGTCATTGTGTTTTTATTTTGATTCTTACAATGCCTGAGACACAGTCAAGCAGATGTTTATTTCCTCACTTTTAACAGATAAGGAAACTGAGACCTACAGAAAGTAAGTGACTTACCCCACCTCATTCAAGTTTGTGGGACAAGATAGCAGTTCCTCCACTTGAAAATGTTGCCCTACCTGATGATGTCTTTCAGAAGTGAATTGAGACCAGGTTGTGATATGAGCTAGCTGAGAACATAACTCTGGCACACTTACAACAAATTAGAGAATAACAAAGTACTAAACAAATGATACCAGAGGTATTTAGAAAAGGAAATGGGTGTGGGCAGAACTAGTTGGAAAAGGCTTACTAGAGAATGTGAATGTTGAGCTGGGGTTGAGGAGATGATGGGGAAGGTGACTTGCTGGGCTAAACTGTATGTATCAGCTACAGCTGGCTCAGTGGCTCAGCCTTTAATCCCAGCACTTTGGGGGGCCGAGACAAGTGGATTGCCTGAGTCCGTGAGTTCGAGACTGACCCGGGCAACTTGGCAAGACCTTGTCTCTACAACAGATAAAAAAGTTAGCCAGGAGTGGTAGTGCGTGCCTGTAGTTCCAACTACTTGGAAGGCTGAGGCAGAAGGATCATCAGAATCCAGCAGGTCATCGCTGGAGTGGCCATGAGTGTGCCACAGCACTCCAACCTGGGTGACAGAATGAGACTCCAACTCAAAAAACAAACAAACACAAACAAACAAAAACCACACAAAACAGCTACAGCTTGTGCAAGCAATATTGAAGGCTCTCTCTGTCAGGAACAGAGGCAGAGAGGCCAGAGGCTGGGTTGATGAAGTAGGTCAAAGGATGGTCAAACCCTTCATTCACTTCACATTTTTTTGGAGCATTTAATATGTACTGGACATTGTAATAAGCACTAGGGATACAAAGATGAAAAATAGTCTCTCAGGGAATTTACCATCTAGTGAAAAAGACAGATAATTTCAGTGCATTGTTGGAAGTGCCAACGTGGAAATGTTAGAGGTTTGAGATGTAGTTGGATGCCAGAACCTTCCACTCATCATGCGTCCCTTTGCAGTTTCCTGTCTAGGGAACTATGCATACAAGAGTCAATTGCCAAGTAAAGAATAAAGAACCAGGCAGACAAGCATCCTCTGAGGCAGGGCCACCTGGTAAACTGAGCCAGGGCAACAGGCTGCAGACCAAGCCCCTAGAGCATCCCTGCTTCCAAATATTATCTCTGCATCCTGGTAGATAGTGATAGGAAAAGTGAGGTATCTGAAGCAGATTTCCAAATCCACCTACCCTAACAGCCACATAGACAGGAAGAGCCAACCTACCACACCTAGCCGATGGGAGAAGAGCTGCTTGAGAGTGCACACATTACCTTTTGACAGTGCAATATGGCCTAATGCAGGGGTCCCCAGTCCCTGGACTGCAAACTGGTACTTGTCTGTGACCTGTTAGGAACCCAGACTAACAGCAGGAGGTGAGGGTGAGAGTTGGGCTAGCAGAGCTCCGTGTTTTGTCAGATTAGTGGTGGCATTAGATTCTCATAGGAGCACAAACTCTATTGTGAACTGCACATGTGAGGGATCTAAGTTGCGTGCTCCTTATGATAATCTTTTTTTTTTTGATTTTGGAGTCTCACTCTGTTGCCCAGACTGGAGTGCGGTGGCCACTCCCGGCCACCGCAACCTCGACCTGCTGGGCTCCGGCGATCCTTCCGCCTCAGCCTTCCAAGTAGCTGGAATTACAGGCGTGTGCTACCACGTCCGGCTAATTTTTTGATTTATTATAGAGATGAGGTCTCGCCAAGTTGCCCAGGCGGGTCTCAAACCCGCGGGCTCAGGCAATCCACTCACCTCAGCCTCCCAAGGTGCGGGATTACAGGCTGAGCCACCAAGCCCGGCTTCCTTATGAGAATCTTATGCCTGATTATCCCCATTCCCCTTCCCGGTCTATGGAAAAATTGCCTTCCATGAAACTGGTCCCTGATGCCAAAAAGGCTGGAGATTGCTGGTCTAATGAATCAGTCAGAATAGCAGTCCCCTTCCATGCAGAGGGAGATAGGAAAAGAGAATCAAGCAAGAGACCAAAGCTAAAACTTGGACATCCTACCAGTCCTTGAAATTCAGTATGTCCAAAATTGGCATTTCTATTTCAGGGGCAGAGATATCTTCTCTCAACCAGAAGTGATTTTGTTGGGGCAGGGATGGGTACCTGCCTCAGGCTGTAGAGAGTGCAGGAGGCATAATAGACTTCCTAGAGCAGCCAATTGATGCTTGAGGTGAGGTTTGAAGGATGAGCAGCAATTGCTAGATAAAGAATGCCAGAGAGGAGGTAGAGAGGTATAACTACTTTTTGGTTACTTGTAATTCTCATACTTTAAAGTCGCTTGTATGCTAGGCCAGGACAACTGGGTTACTAGTCTAAAGGAAAAATCCCACTTGGGGGTAAAATCAAGTCCCATTGTCATCCCCAACTCTCTTCTCCTAGGCGTTTTTTAAAAAAACCAATTCCACCTACTCTTCCTACACACCTGACTGCAGGGCATACTTGGGCCCCTCTACCAATATTTTTCATTCAGTCAAATTAGAATTAGGCTTCTCATCCTGAGATCTCGTAAACATGATCTCATAGACAAGTTGACACGTTCAGAGAATAAATGTGGTAGGGTTGACTCCACTTCTTGATTCAGGAAGGAGGGGACTCACTATTTATTTTTATGTATGCTATTTTACTATATTTATTTTACTATATTTGAGCTGTTTTAATATCTCCCAGCCTCTTACCCTTGCCTAGACAATGGTCAGGACAGAGAAACATACATAAAAAGAAAGGACAGTCAGCACTGGTTTGGGGTTTCCACACCATGATGTGGTGCTTCCAATCAGGTTTTTAAAAAAAGATGGCTGATACACCGCTCAAAACTACACCCATGTGCATGTTCTATGTGTACTACTGATGACAGTAAAGTAAACATGATGGAAGTTAATGTCTCCTCTCCTTTTTCCTGATGCACAAATATTATGTTGTATGGCTACTTATTACTATGCCTACAATAGAAAACGGTTCTTTTCTCCTCCATACAGAACACTGGAATCAGTGACAATGTCATCAGAACTACACAAATACCTTTTCTAGCATCGTACAGAAAAATAGATTTTGAATGAGGTGTTTCAGTGGGTATTCTTTTATTATGGTTCTGGGTGGGAGAATTATGATATTGTCACAACTAAATTATTACCTTTTCGTCTGTCTATTAGAAAAATTAGCACGGTATAAAATCACAAAGAATCTTTTTCTTTTTTTAAAATCAGACTGGAATAACATATAATTAATTGTATGAATCATCTGGGCTTATTTTTTAATGTGCTAAGTAATAGTTATCAATTGAAATGTGTGCAAAATAGCTGCACTATTGAGATGCTTTACAATAATGGGAACAGGGTAATGTGTGTGATGATACTGTCCTGGTTGCCTGACACATAATAGGTGCTCAGTAAGAGTTAGTCCAGCCTGGAGTTGATTGTGAAGATTAGCAGTGATTCCAGAGAAGCCAGAAAAAATGCAATGTTTGGTGAATAACCTCACAAAAATTATTTGTGATTCAGGAGGCACCAGTACCATTTACGCAGAGTCTTGACAAAAATACAGGAGTTTATTTAACCATAGCTTCCAAGATCTCTAAAAGGTACTAGTCGAACACAGTTCTTTTCTGTCATTTCAGAAGGTTGATTTTTCTTGATTACCTGTGTCAAGTTCGTAAAGAACATTCTTTTCAGTCTTGAATACTGTGGTATCAAAATAATCTGAAATGCTTTTTGGGTCACTAATAATTTTTCCCTTTGAATTTAATGATTCTGGGGTTTTCGCCAGTTGTTACCACTTACATGGTATACTAGTGCATTGACTCATTTTACAGGTGTACCTTACAACTCTTTATGTCCTTAGGTAAATTGTTCTGATATTTAAACTTGCAAATAATTTGGGTCTTTTTTTTAAAAAAAGGTTAGTCTGCAAGAGATGGATTTCTTTGATTCTCAATTTATTCATAATTTCAGAATTCTTTGCTTTTCTAGAAGTTAATTGAACTTGAAACTTGATTTGTTCAGTGTATTTATTGAAAAATTAACTTCAGTCATTAATCTGTCTGCTGTATGTACTATGGTATTATGAAGCAATTTAAGTTGAAATGAGAATCTCTGAATAGAATATAAAAACCCATTTTACTCTTTATTCTCACTAAATAACACCTTACTATTTGGGAATTATCTACTAGAAAGAATAGCATCATTCAAATAATTTTTCAATTAAATAAAGGTGGCTTGAAATAATCTGAATTTTATTTATTCTAATGTCATCTTTTCTATCACTGCCAAGTCCTTTCAAACCAGAACGACCTACTAAATTAACTGGTGTGTGAAATTTAATGCAAGAATAAGCAATGTCGGCAGAACATATTTAACATAGTCATTCTTTCTAACAGGCTAGATTATTGACCAGATTAAAATGGGACCAGCTGATCTCTAATGGGTTTCTAGAGTCCCAAGGACGTTATCAATTTCTGAAACATTAATTGAATAGTCTCTCCATGACAGTACTCTGCTAGGTTCTAGGAGTGATGTAAGATGAATGAGATAGTTTCCATGCTCTTAAATACCTAACAATTTATGAAGGCGATAGATACATGCTTAAGTGATCATAATAATAAGGCAGACAATGATCAATGTTTAAATAAAAGAATAAAGTAAGTGCCACGGGAGGACAGGGGAAGCTGAAATCATTTTCACTGCTGTATGTGAGGAGTGGGAAGTATTATTTGAATTGGACTTTGGTGGATGGCAGTTGTTCAGTAGGCTGCTCTTTACTTTTGTGGATGTCAAGGTCGTTATTAATTACATCATATTCCTAGAGTAAAAGCTGTGCAGATGCTTAAGTAAGCTTCAACCGGAATTCTGAAGCCACTGTCTAGGGAAGTGGTGATTGGCCATCCATCTTCTACTGGAAATCTATAGTTTTTTCTGAGTAAGTATCTATGGTGGACTCAGTCAGCATCTATTGTCTGAGTTGATATGCATGGAAGGAGAATGAGAGAGTATGAAATAGAAGAGCATCTATCCTTTCTTGTCATACTTCCGTTTTGGGCAACAGTGTGAGGAGAGTAAGTGCACAAAGCTGTAAATATCATGCTTATGAAACTTGTGATCGTCTAGGCAAAGAATATGATGCATTAGGTCTAAGTGATAAAATATAACAAAGAGGAGATGCTTCTTTTCTCTCCCCTAGACAGATCCTAGAGCTACTTGACACCTGGGGGTTCAGGTGACTGTCACAGATCAAGCATTGTGCCCAGCAGTGCAATAGGAGAAACTCTGGTTCTTGACAGAGCAGGGTTCTCATGAAGGACTACAGCAGCTGTGACTGAATCAGGCAGATCAGTTTTGGGGTGCTGGCCTCATGGGGTGACCAATCATTCTAGTTTTTCCAGGACTGTCCCAGATTTAGCACTGAAAGCCCTGCATCCTGGGAAACCCCTTAGTCCCAGAGAAAACTGGACAGTGGGTCACCCAACTTGGGAAACAAAGCACCATTTATGAACCTGTTTTAAGGAAAAACATGCTCTGAGTGACAAGCTACTTTCAAAAGAGCATCTCAAACAGCAGGCAACATTTACATACTTGAATATAAATGATCAACTGCATGCTATTTTCCTAAGTGATCTTACAGTACACTATTCTCTCTAGATAATCTTAAAAGGTACTTTTAAAATATTCCCATGATGAAGACACATCAGCTGTGAAGACATTAAGAATATCTTATAATTTCTAGACCAGTCACTTCTATATTCTAACATTATAAATACGTTGGTTCTGTGAATGCACAAATATTTAATTTCATGGATAATTAACTCTTTATAAGAAAAATGATTTCAACTTGAAATACTAAATAGCTATTTGCCTTCTGAAATTATAAGTAAATTTTGCAGGTTTTGTTCTGTGATAAAAAAAAAAGAAATAGGGCATGAGACAACTGACATTTGTTGAGAAACTAGTATAAATTGACCTTTTATTTACTTTAATTATTTTACTCATCACTCAAGCCATGAGAGGCAGGTATTCTGACCACATGTTACAGATGAGGAAACTGAGGCACAGAAAAGTAAAGTGAAGCAAAACAACACAAATGGTATGTAATAAGGCTGGGACAACCCAGTCCCATCTGATTGCATACCCATGTTCTTTGGGTTATGACTTTTTACCTACAGGGATTTTATGGTCATAGGGTGAGGCAGGATGAAGAACTGCAAAGATGTAGATTTTAATGCCAGAAAGACCTAGGATCATGTACCAACCCCCTTTATCCTTAAAAGTGTCTTTAATGTGTCTAGATGTCTATAGTACATCTAATATTGATATAGCTATTTAAAAAATTGATACTTTCCTATTTCTTTCATCTATTTACCTTCAAAATTTATAAGTCATTAAGCTCTAAGTTGCATCTCTTGTAACAAAATATAGCTATTTTCAAAATGTAAATAATTATTTTAACTAGCAAATGTAGACTATTTGCCTTATATATAATGTGTGTGTGTGTGTGTGTGTGTGTGTGTGTGTGTGTGTTTGTGTGTGTGTGTGTATTTCTGCCCCTTATTTTGTTCTTTCTGTTTACCATGCTTTTTCTTTTTACTTTCTTTTTCTTACTTTCTATTGAATAAAGTTTTCTTATTCTACTTCTTTCCTCTCCTAATTTGGATACTATATTGTCTATCTTTCTCCTGAACAAAGTAAGGAAATTAGAATGTGCTCAACTCCAGTAACTCACTCCAGACATTTTGTTTGTTTACTCTCCCAAGTTAGACATTATTTCTGTTTTTAAAAATATATAGTAATTGTTTATATGTACCCATGTTTACCAATATTTATTATTGTTTTTCACTATTGCTTCATTGAATGTATTCCTTCTTTCTGGGTCCAAATTCCTTCTTCCTAAAGTACATCCTTCAGTAATTCTTTTAGATAAGGTCTTTAACTCACCCTGACTCTTTTTTTTTCACTTCTCATAATGTTGCTTTTTTCTTTATTGAGGTATTATTAACAAAAATTGTTTATACAGTTGTCCCTTGGTGTACTCCAGAGATTCAAAATAGAGCTCACAAAAAAGGAAAAGAATTATCTAAGTACCAGAAATTAAAAGATATTTTTAATTAAAAGGTTTTTGCTAAAACCCTAAAGATCTAAGCAACTGTGCTCATGCTTCATCGGCTTTAAGATAGAACTGGAAGTAAGTTCAAGTAAGCTTCAAGTAATAAAGTTGGCCCTGTGAACCCTAACTTTTGAATGACACTTTAGTTGGACACAGTATTTTATATCTTCAATGATTTTCTCCCAACACTCTGAAACTAGTATTCCATTGACTCCCAGCCTCCATTGTTGATCTTGAGAAGTCTATAGTCATTCAAATTGGTTTTCTAACTTTTTAGTCTTTCTACTGTGGTTGCTTGTGTCTTTTTCACTATTGTTGATTTTTTAAAAATTCATCTTTTTCACAGTAGTTTGAAATTCCAAAATAGTGTTTTGAATGTGGGATTTCTTTTTATTTATCCTTGTAGGAATTTATGGTGCATTAAATCTAAGAATTTGTGCTTTTTCTCTCTTCACAACCATTATCTCTTTAAATGTTGTCTCTCTCTTGCTTTCTATATTCTTTTGTTCTTTTAATTCTATTGAATAAAACTTTTCATTCTTTGTTCCAAATCTTTTCATCTCTTCCCTAATTTTCACCTATTTATTTATGCTATATTCTGGATAATGTATTCAAATCTCTTTTCTATTTTCTAACTTTGTCTTCAGCAGGTCCTTGAGGCTTTAATACTCCAGTGTGTTGAATCCACTTTGTGTTCCATTTCCCTGTGGAAGCATCATATAACTTGGATTGAGGGAGTATACTCCCAGAGCAGTTTTATGTTTATATTTGTCAAGTGCATTGTCTTATATTAATATCTTGGCTTGGTGATTCCTGAATTATTGGGTTAATATAAATCTAACTCTCAAACACACATAATATACAACTAGGGTTTAGTTCCCTGTAAAGACATCCCTCCCCTCATCCCACCCCCACTGCCCATTCATAGTCTAGGCATGGGCAGGCAAGCTAAGCCAGTGAGCATAGTTTTTTCTAATCCATCCTTTTGTTATTTGTTACATCTACAATAAACAGCTATTTGAGGGTCCTGAATTTATGCTGAAAGATCAGTTTCACCTCTCTGATTTATTTGGCCTGAAGGTCTAGTCTATCACCATTGTGTAACCCTATCACCAGCATTAAACCCTAAGCTCTTAGGTTACTTGAACTTACTCTCAGTGCTATTTTAAAGAGGATGAAGCATGAGCACAGTTGCTTAGATCTTTGGGTTTTACCTCCCTTTTAATTTCTGGTACTTAGATATTTCGTTTCCTTTTTGTGAGCCCTGATTTGAATTTTTTAAATTAAATATTCTATTCAGCATTTCTAGTTTACATCATCTTAGCACTTGAGATTTACTCAACTGGATCTTGCAGATACTGTTTCTTCACTCATTGCTATGTCTTTGTGAGCACAAAATGGCAGTCATTCCTTATGTGTCCCACATGTATGTGAAAGAGGTATACAAATATATTTAGACTAGTGTATCAGGAAGACTGCCATCAAAGAGAAAAGAAGATGCACATAAATTTACACCACAAATAGCTAAGAAAACCACAAAATGGTAAGAAAATCAGCTCCTACCAAAGAAGTAAGAGTTAGAAAATAAAACAGATATTTTGGAGTTATATTCTTGCTCCATTCTTTACTACCTGGATAATCTTGGCTACAATCTCTCTCCCCCTTAGTTTCAGCTTCTGGAAAAATGAATAATAACTCCAATTTTGTACAACTGCTAGAATTAAATGAAAGAATGCATGGAATACTTGGCAAAATACCTGACACATTGTTAGTGTCCAATAAATTGTCATTCCCTTACTCCACTAAGACACAGCAAATAGGTATGTATGTTGTCATACCATTAATTAGAGATTGTTTTACAAAAGGGATTTCAGTCCCTAAAATAGTTCTGTCATCAACATGGCCATTATAAATCTGGAGTCCTTAAGGATCCTATTATGAAAAATGGTCAATAAAAATGCAGACCCTGACTTGCCCTTCACTCACAACAGACAGTAGATTGACAACCTACAGTTTCTGAATCTCAAGTTATGGGATCTTTCTGACAAAGTTGGCTAATTACTGTCTTTGGAAGATCTGAATGAGGTCATTGCTTTAAATTCCTGTTGAATCTGATCTTATGAAAGAAAAATTACTTCAGTGTAACTGCCAACCCATGTATAACTGTAGTATGTTTCCCTTTGATGTAACCTTCATTCTCCTACATCTCAGCTATTAAAGGGGAAGGGAAGGCAGTATGTGGAAAAGACAGTCAAGTCCCTGGCCTCTCCTTGATAATGACAAAATCTATGCCCATATTCCACTAGGATCAAGAGCTAGAAGGAACTTTAAAAATCAATAACTTGTTGGGAATTGTCAAAACTTATTTCTGGTATCAGTCCCTAGCAGACTTGATCGGTGGTTTTTCAGAACAAAATGATGATTAGTAATTACATCCTGAAAGAGTACAATGCAGTTATACTCTAGAGGAACAACTCATACTACAGAATTAAAAACTATCTTCTACATTGTAAACATGACATCTTCTAAGATTTGGATTTTCCAGAATGTGACAGGCGGGCTGCTATTCTCAGTTATAGTAAAGAAATGTATTTGTGGTGCATACTATGTCTCCGATTTTTTTTTATAGTAACATACCTTGGGAAGAATAAACTCTAGTGTTCTGTACCACGGTAGGATGACCACAGTTAACAATAATATATTCCATAGTTTTGAATTGCTGAAGGAGAATATTGAATGCTCCAAACACAAAAATATGATAAAAGTTTGAGATGATGAATATGCTAATCACCTTGATAGTATCACTGTACATTATATTTCAGAATAAGTAACTTTACTTATTCCAATCTAGTGGAACTAAATTTCTTTGAAAGATACTTTCACATTGATGGTCAGGAGAGTTAGATTGGCTAGTTAAACATAACTCAATCTCCTTGGACTCATTTTAGGTAGATACTCTAGTTAAATTTCAGATTCCACATCTGGACTATTTCTCTCCTTCCAAGATTTCCCTTCTTCCTTCCAAGACATAATCTAAGTGCAAAGAGAATTTTGCAGTTGGGGGAAGGATCTCGCCCAAGTGTTGTTCTTCTCCAGGGACTTCTTGCTCCCAAAGACATAACAATTTATTGCCACTGGTGTCTGAATAGCAGTAGGCTTCGCCCTCACTCCACTCACTGCCCAAGTGTTCTTGGCTGAAATAACTTGTGATCTCATCTTTCAGGGTGGTCCAAGCATGGAGGGTGTCATCTGACTGAGGTTTCATCTTGCCTCTCACTGTGTTGGTGATCCACAGAGCCCCAGATGTGAATCCCGTTCAACTGACTGCTTGGAAAGCCTACTTGGAAAACTGATTTTGATGGAAGGGAGAAAGATAGTGGTGGAACCAGTCAGACTATGCAAGTGCCAGTGTGACTGAGTGAGTGAATGGGAAATTTGCATATGTGTCTGTGAGTAAGTGTGCATATGAGTGGCTGACTGAGTGGGGACTTGAGAGCAAGTGACCAGGGCTTTCCTGGTTAAGTGGCTGGTGCCACAGCTGCTTTTCTTGGACCCTAGTACTTCCTGGGGCACAGAAGTCGAGCACCTTTTTTTAAAAATCAGCAAAGCCCTTCCCAGGAAGAAGCTGCTGAGAGTAACTACTGGCTCCAGGCTCTGCCTCATCACTGCAGTGCCTGGCCAGACACTGGCAGCAAGGGCTGTGGAGGGAGCATGGCAAGAGAGCCAGACCCACTGAAGAAGACAAACAGGCACCCTGCCACCATCTTGAACAAAAGGGACAGGAAAGTGCTCTGGCTTGCACACCAGAGAACAACAGACCTGATCTCTGTGACCAATGGATTAACTGCTCAGGGGATGACCATGATCCAGAGGGACTATCCTGAAAGTGCAAACTCCAGAGGGACAGGAGTGCTAAGGCTCAGGCACCTGCCTCCCTACCCTGATTTAGCTGTGGGACAAAGGGCATGACCAGAAAAGGATGAGGAAGACTCCTGAAGAGATCAGCAGTGAGCCCAGGGCTGATTCAACTCCTTCCTCCCCAGCAATTCCCTGAAATTCAGACCCATATGACTGGGGCATGACTGAGAGGGAAAAACCCAAGTGGAGCCTGGAGTCAGTAACAATAGCCCCCTACCCATATATGGGGAAGAGACAATCCCACACCTCCCCACTGGAGGGGTTCCCTTGACCATATGAGAGTGGGAGGGGAGGACTGAAACCCCACTTGCCCCCATCTCCTCCTCCTCCTTGGCAGGCTGGACACTGGGGAGATTGTTAATGAGGCCACAGTTCTAGAGGAGACAGCAGAGGGGCTTATCTGTGAGCAGCTGAGAGGAAAAATTAAAGAACCTACCACAAGAGGGCAAGTAATCTGTGTGTGTGTATGTGTGTGTGTGTGTGTGTGTGTGTGTGTGTGTGCTTTTTTCTTTTTTTTTGAGTTGGAGTCTCACTCTGTTGCCCAGACTGGAGTGCAGTGGCTGCTCCTGGCCACTGCAGCCTCAATCTGCTGGACTCTGGTGATCCTTTCACCTCAGCCTTCCACATAGCTGGAACTACAGGCACACGCTACCACGCCTGGCTGATTTTTTGATTTATTGTAGAGATGAGGTCTTGCTGCCCAGGCGGGTCTCGAACCTGCTGGCTCAGGCAATCCACTCACCTCAGCCTCCCAAAGACGCGGGATTACAGGCTGAGCCACTGAGCCCTGCTTTTTTTAAAAAAATTTTTTAATTATTTTCACCCTTGGTTCATGAATGTGAATATGAGGGTTTGATCTGCATTATTCCCCCACTTTTTCTTTTTTTCTTTCTTTTTTCATTTTCTGTTTATGTGTGTATGTAAATGATTGAGGGTTCATCTTTCAGGTTTTTAAATTCTCTCTTTATTAGTTTAATGTGTGTGTGGAATTCAATTTGAATTCCTTCTTTTTTTCCTCTCTCTCTTTTTTCCTTCTCCTTTCATTTTGTGTTGTGTGTGTGTGTGTGTGTGTGTGTGTGTGTAGTTTTCCTGTTTTTTGCTGTTTTGCTCCCCCCAAGTTTGTATGTGTGTTTAAATATTTTTTTGCTTTGGTTTCTGCTGTTTTTTATTTTTTTAATTTTTGTCCATCTTATTTAATTCTACTTTTCTCTATTCTTTTCATTGTTGTTATGTATCTTGGATTCAAGGGGTACACACACATACCCATTGTATTGCCATATGGAGTAGTGGTGGGAAGTGGGTCACAGAGAATCCATACCACAATCAGTGAACATTGTGATTTGCAAGCAGTTTCTGAATCCTAGCTCCCCATCCTCCACTTTATTCAACTCTCAAAGCCACAGGAGATAATAAAGCTTCCCACTCACAGCCCTGTTTCAAAATAGAACAAATTCAGAGCCCTGATCAGGGAAGAATAGAGGGCTGAGCAAACATCAGAAGTGAAACTCTCTCCCATTGTCACTGAATAATGGAACTAAAGAAAAAAGAAAGAGATCTGTCACAAATGAGGAAAAATCAACAGTAGATCACAGGTAATTCCCAGTGTACCAAAGAGAAAACGCCTGAAATATCAGACTTCAGAGCCCAAACAATGGAAGTCACCAATAACTTGCCCCAGAATACAACAGGGATTAGGGAATGAATGGAAAGAGTGAACAAGACTCAAGAAAGACAAGATGTAACACTGAAATAACTTGTAACAGAGATTTTGGCTATAAAAAAGTTCATCCAGGAAATAAATAACAAGATGACAAGCATGAAAAGCAGAATTAATCAAGCAGAAGAAATGAAATGGAGGACTTTCTGACAACACAAAAATTCCAAAGTTTGCAAAAAGAAGGCATTGAGACACTAAATAGACCAATAACAACCCAGGAAATTGACTCCACCAGAAGAAAAATGCCTACAAAAAAAAAAAATCCCTGGGCCAGATGGCTTTCCAGTGGAATTCTACAAAACATACCAGGAGGAGCTGACACCAATCCAATTGAAAGTATTCCAGGCAATTAAGAAAGATGGAATTCTCCCCAAATCATTTTACAAAGATAGCATCACACTGATACCCAAACCAGATAAAGATCCAACAAAATAAGAGAACTACAGGTTAATATCCCTAATGAACATAGATGTAAACATTCTCAACAAGAGTCTAGCAAATTGGATTCAGTAACACATCTCAAAAATCATCCACCATGAGTAAGTAGGCTTCCTCCCCAGAATGTAGGTCTGCTTCAACATCCCCAAGACCATAAATGTAATTAAATACATCAATAGATGTAAAAACAAGAACCATATGATTATATCATTAGATGCTAAAAAATCTTTTGATAAAATCCAGCATCCCTTCTTGATAAAAAACTTCAAACACCTAGGCATAGAAAGAACATATCTCAAAATAGTTAGCACCATCTACAATAAGCCCACAGTCAGAATATTGCTAAATAGGCAAAAACTGGAGGGATTTCCCCTGAAAACCAGAACAAGACATGGTTGCCCACTCTCACCCCTCCTATTCAACTAGAGCAATTAGATAAGAGAAGAAAATCAGGGGTATCCAAACAGGGAAAGAGGAAGTTAAGTTATCCCTCTTTGCTGATGATATGATCCGATACCTCAAAAATCCAAGAGACCCTGTCAAAAACCTCCTTGCACTGATAAAGGACTTTGACAAAGTCTCAGGGTACAAAATAAATGTGCAAAAGACAGTCATATTCTTATACAACAACAGCAAGCAGGCAGAAAACCAAATAAAAAGCACAATCCCATTCACAATAGCCCCCCCCCAAATGAAATACCTTGACATCTCCCTAACCAGAGAAGTGAAAAACCTTTACAATGAAAAGTACAAAACACTGCTCAAAGACATTCAAGAAGACACAAATAAATGGAAAAATATTCCATGTTCATGGATAGGAAGAATCTACATTGCTAAGATGTGCACTCTACCAAAGGCAATCTACAGATTAAATGCAATACCCATTAAGTTACCAACATCATTCTTCTCAGACCTGGAAATGACAATATAGAAATTCATATGGAAACATAAATCACCACAGATAGCCAAAATAATCATCAGCAAATGGAACAAAGTGGGAGGTATCACACACTTCGAGACTTTAAACTTTACTATAAGACTACAATAATAAAAACAGTCTGGTATTGGTACAAGAATAGGCATATAGACCGATGGAACAGGATAGAGATTCCAAAAGCAAAACCTCAATTTCTCAACCAACTCATCTTCAACAAAACTTCCACCAACAATCACTGGGGAGAGGAGAACAAGGAACTCAAATGTGCTGAAAGGAAAACAACAACAACAACAAAACAACTCCATTAAAAAGATGATTGGTGGTCTGAAGCCCATAGGGCAATGAATTCTTGGCATCACTCCTGTACCATCTCCAACTGCAAATTCCTCTAGCCACAGAGCTTTGATAATCTACTGACAGGAGGAGGAGCTCAGGTGACAATGCAAGAGGCTGTAAGAACCGATGGAGATTCACTTGCTTGCCCGCTGCTCACCTCCTGCTGTGGCCCGGGGAATGAGGATCCCTGCCCTACAGCACCATTACGGCTGACTTTCTCCCACAAGCATTACCTCCTGGCCAGAGTTCACCAGTATAGCTCACCACATCAGATATCATGCCTCAGGTTTGGGAAAGGCCTGACCCCAAACCTCAGCTAACACCACTTTCCAAGTCACTTGAGACACCCAGGATGCTGTGAGCCAAGGCAGGTACCCAGCATAGAACTGTCTTGGCTGACGATTCAGAAACCACCACATCAAGGCTATGTATAATGAAGGGAACCCTGCAGTACCTCAGATAAGAAGGAATCTTAGAAGGAATAGAAGAAGGAATAGTCTATCTAAATGAGGATGAGATAGAATAGAATAGATAGAATAGAATAGTCTATCTAAATCGAAATGAGAAGAAACCAGAAAAATAATTCTGACAATATGAAAAAATAGGTTTCTCTAACACCCTCAAAAGACCCCACCTCTTCAGCAATGAGCCCCAACCAAAATAAAAGTTTTGAAATTCCAGACACATAATTCAAAAGGTTGATTATAAAACTGATCAAGGAACTTCAGGATAAAATTGAAAACAAATATTAAAAAATGATTCAGAACATGAATGAAAACTTCTCCAAAGAAATAGACACCTTAAAAAAAAAAAAGCTGAAATTCTGGAAATGAAAGAAACATTCAGGGAAGCATAAATGCAGTAGATAGTTTTAACAGTAGAACTGAATAAACAGAAGAAAGGATCTCAGAACTTGAAGGCAAGGTTTTTGAATAATCCCAATCAGAAAATAATAAAGAAAAAAAAATCAAGAGAATGGAAAAAATCTCCAAGAAATATGGGGCTATGTAAATGTCCAAACCTAAGAATCATAGGTGTTCCTGAGGAAGAAGAGAAAGCACCAGGTTTGAAAAACCTATCTGAAGGAATAATGGAGGAAAATTTCCCTGGCCTTGCCAGAGATCTAAATAATCAGATACAAGAAGCCCAAGGAACACCCAAAAGATCATTGCAAAAAGATCATCCCCAAGGCATATAATTATCCAGTTATTCAAAGTTAATGTGAAGGAAATAATTTTAAGAGCAGTGAGACAAAAGCATCAAATAACTTACAAAGGTAAACCTATCAGACTAACAGCAGACTTATCAGAAGAAACTCTGCAAGCCAGAAGGGATCGGAGACCCATCTTCAATCTCCTCAGTCAGCCAATGATTTTGTAGCCCGCAAAATTAAGTTTCACAGATGAAAAAGAAATGAAATCCTCTGTAGACAAGTAAACACTGAGGAAATTTTTCACCCTTACACTGACTCTACAAGAAATACTCAAAGGAGTTCTAAATACTGAAACAAAAGTTTGAAGCAAACCAGTAAAAAAATGCTGTAAATCATAAAGTTCACAGGCTTTCTGGGACACAATAAAGAAAAACAAACAAACAAACAAATAAATAAAGCAACCAGATAACCAGTATAATGAATGCACTAGTAACTTACATGTCATTATTAATTCTTAACATAAAGGGTATCAATGGCCCACTAAAAAGATATAGACTGGCAGAATGGATAAAAATACACAACCCAAATAGCTGCTGTCTTCAGAAACCCACTTAACTCACCTAAAAATTGAGGTAAAGGGGTGGGGAAAATATTCCACACAAATGGAAAACAAAAATACACAGGAGTAGCTACTCTCATATCAGACAAAAGAGACTTTAACAATAGTGTAAAAAAAAAAAGACTAAGATGACCATTGTATAATGATAAAGGAATAAATCCAACGTGAAGACATAACAACTTTAAATATATATGCACCTAACACCAGAGCCCCTAGTTTTATAAAGCAAATTCTACAGACCTAAAAAAAAAAAAAGATGGTCAGCAATACAATAAGAGTGGGAGACTTCAACACTGCACTGACAGCAATGGACAGATTATCAAGGCAGAAAGCAAATAAACATTGGAGTTAAACCAGACTCTAGAACAAATGGAACTAACAGACATCTATAGAACATTCCATCTCAAAACTAGGGAATATACATTCTTCTCATCAACACATGGATATTCCCAAAGATAGACTATATGATAGGCCACAAATCAAGTCTCAATAAATTTTAGAAAGTTGAAATCATATCAAGCACCTTCTCAGATCACAGTGGAAAAAAACTAGAAATTAACTCCAAGAAGAACTTATGAAACCAAACAAAAAAAAAATGGAAGCTAAACAATCTGCTCCTGAATGATCCTTGGGTTAACAATGAAATCAAGACGGAAATTTTAAAAATTCCTTGAGACATAGGACAACAACAAAACAAGTTATCAAGACCTCTGGGACACAGCCAAAGCTGTGCTCAGAGGAAAATTTATAGCACTCAAGGCCTACATTAATAAGACTGAAAGACTGCATATCAACAACCTAACCAGGAACTAGAAAAGCACGGAAAACAAACAAACAAAAAACCAAAAGCTAGTAGAAGAAAAGAAATAAGGATCAGAGCAGAACTAAATGAAATTTAAATAAAAAAAATACAAAGGATCAATGAAACAAAAAGTTGGTTCTTTGAAAAATAAACAAAATTGATAGACCACTAGCCAGCTTAATTAAGAAACAAAGAGAGAAGACTCAAATTAGTTCAATCAGAACTGATGTCATGGAAAATCAAAAGACTATTCAAGACTATTATGAACAATTTTATGCAAACAGACTAGTCAATCCAGAGGAAATGGATAAATTCTTGGAGACATGCAAATAACCAACCTTGAATCATGAAGAAATAGAAACCATGAACAGCCCAATAATGATTAGTGAGATTGAAACAGCCATGAGAAGTTTCTCAACCAAAAAAAAGTCCTATCCTGATGGACTCACAACTGAATTCTACTATACCTTCAAAGAACTGGTACCAATATTACTGAAGCTATTTTATAAGATTGAGAGGAAGGAATCCTAACACATTCTATGAGAACAGTATGACTCTGATATCAAAACCAGGAAAATATACAACAAAAAAAAGAAAACTGCAGATCAATATCCCTCAAGGCCATAGACACGAAAATCCTCAACAAAATATTAGCAACCTGAATTCAACAGCATGTGAAAAAAATACACCACAACCAAGTGGGTTTTATCTCAAGGATGTAAATGGAGTTCAACATATGCAAGTCAATGAATGTGATCCACCACATAAACAGAAATGAGAATAAAAATCATATGTTCATGTCAATTGATGCAGAAAAAGCATTTGGTAAAATCCAGCATGTCTTCATGTTAAAAACCTTCAGCAAAATAGGGAAGGTCCTATTATTATTTTGAGGGACCATTCCTCGAAATAATAAAACCCATGTATGACAAACCCACATATAATCTTGAATGGAGAAAAGCTGAATGCATTCCCCCTCAGAACTGGAATGAGGCAAGGGTGTCCACTTTCACCACTTCTATTCAACATAGTATTGGAAGTCCTAGACAGAGCAATCAGGCAAAAAAAAAGAAATAAAGGATATCTACACTGGAAAAGAAAAAAACTATCTCTGTATGCTGGTTATATTATCCTGTACTTAGAGAATCCTAAACACTCTTCCAAAAAAAACCCTGCACTTAATAAATGAATTCAGTAAAGTTTCAGGACAGACAGAACAACAGACAAAATCAGTAGCATTGCTATTCACCAATAGGAACCAAGCTGAGAATCAAACCAAGAACTCAATTCCATTTACAATAGCAGTCAAAAAGCTAAAATACCTAGGGGTATATTTAATCAAGGAAGTGAAAGATCTCCAAAAGGACAACTACAAAACTCTGATGAAAGAAACTGTAGAATAGAGTCACAGTCCGTGGCCTGTTAAGAATTGGGCTGCTCAGCAGGAGGTGAGAGCAGCAGGTGAGCAGAGCTCTGCTTCTGTCAGATCAGTGGCAGCATTAGATTCTCAAAGGAGTGAGAACCCTATTGAGAACTTCACATGTGGGGGATCTAGACTGTGTGCTCCCTATGGGAGTCTAATGTCTGATGGTTCCCCTCCTCCCACCTCGGTCTGTGGAAAAATTGTCTTCTATGAAATCAATCCCTGATGTCAAAAAGGTTGGCGACTGCTGCTGTAGAGAACACAAACAAACAGAAAAACTTTCCATACTCATGAATTGGAAGAACCAACATTGTTAAAATGGCCATATGACCCAAAGTAATCAACAGACTCTATGCAATCCCTATCAAACTACCAACATCATTTTTCACAAAATTGGAAAAAAACAACCCTAAAATTCATATGGAACCAACAAAGAGCCAGAATAGCCAAGTGATCCTATGTAAAAAGAACAAAGCTGGAGGCATTACAGTACCTGATTTCAAACTATACTTCAAGGCAGTAGTAACCAAAACAGCATGGTATTGATACAAGAGTAGAAACATGGACCAATGGAACAGAATAGAGAATCCAGAAATAAATTCAAATATCTACAACCAATCAATCTTTGACAAAGTAGACAAAAACATACACTGGGGAAAGGATACCCTATTCAACAAATGGTGCTGGGAAAAATGGATAACTACATGCAGAAAAATGAACTCAAGATGGATTAAGGACTTAAATGTCAGACCTGAAACCATAAAGACAAAGAAAACCCAGGAAAAACTCTTCTGAACATTGGTCTAGGCAAAGAATGTATGGCTAGAACCCCCAATGTAAATGGAACTGAAGCAAAAATAAGCAAGTGAGACTTAATTAAACTAAAAATCTTCTGCACAGCAAAAGAAAATTATCAACACAGCAAATGAGCAACCTACAGAATGGGAGAAGTTATTCACAAACCATATATCTGATGAAGAACTAATATCCAGAATCTACAAAGAACTCAAACAAACGAGCAAGAAAAAAAGTGTAAGTTTTGTCCCCAGTGTATGTTTTTGTCTACTTTGTCAAAGATTGATTGGTTGTAGATATTTGGGTTTATTTCTGGATTCTCTATTCTGTTCCATTGGTCCATGTGTCTACTCTTGTATCAATACCATGCCCCATTGAATAGCTCCATTAAAAAGTGGGCAAGCGACATGAGCAAAAATCTCTCAAAAGAAAATACATAAATGACTCACAAACATATGAAAAATACACGCCGGGCTCGGTGGCTCAGCCTGTAATTTCCTGCGTCTTTGGGAGGCTGAAGTGAGTGGATTGCCTGAGCCCGCGGGTTTGAGACCTGCCTGGGCAGCGAGACCTCACCTCCACAATAAATCAAAAATCAGCCGGGCGTTGTAGCGCATGCCTGTAATTCCGGCTACTCTGAAGGCTGAGGCGGAAGGATCGCCGGAGCCCAGCAGGTCAAGCTGCGGTGGCCGGGAGCGGCCACTGCACTCCAGTCTGGGTGACAGAGTGAGACTCCAACTCAAAACAAACAAACAAAAAAAAAGAGTTCGTGACCCCTGGGCAGGCGAGACCTCATTCTACAATAAATCAAAAAATAGCTGGCGTGGCAGCGCAAGCCTGTAGTTCCGGCTACTCGGAAGGCTGAGGCGGAAGGATCGCCGGAGCCCAGCAGGTCGAGCTGCGGTGGCCAGGAGCGGCCACTGCACTCCAGTCTGGGCGACAGAGTGAGACTCCAACTCAAAAAAAAAATAGAAAAAAAAGAAAAATATTCAACATCACTCATCACTAGGAAAATGCAAATTGAAACCACAATGAGATATCACCTTACACCAGTCAGAATGACCATTATTTAAAAATCAAAAAACAATAGATGCTGGCAAGTTTGTGGGAAAAGGAAACACTTATACACTGTTGATAGGAGTGTAAATTAGTAGAACCTGTGTGGAGAGTTGTCAAACAACTAAAAGTAGATCTACCATTTGATCCAGGAATCCCACTACTAGGTATCTACCCTAAGGAACAGCGGTTGTTATATTTAAAAAAAGACACCTGCACCTGTGTATTCTTTGCAGCACAATTCACAATTGCAAAGATGTGAATAAATCTAAATGTCTATCAACCTATCAGAGAATAATGAAAGTGTGGTATATATACACTATGGAATACTATTCAGCTATCAGAAAGAATGAAATAATGTCCTTTGCAGCAACTTGGGTGGAATTGGAGAACATCATTCTGAGCGAACTAACTCAGGAACAGAAAGTTCTCATTTATAAGTAGGAACTATACTAAGGACCTGCAAAGACATAGAGAATGGTGTAATGGACAATGGAGACTCAGAAGGGGGAGGAGGAAGGAGTGAAGGGACAAAAAAAATCACCTATTGGGTACAACACGCACAAGTGGGGGTGGTGGGTACTCTTAAAGCCCATACCAACAGTTATTTGTGTCTCCTAAAGGTACTGAAAAAAAATTGTTGAATACATTTTCCTATTTATTTGGATAATGTATTCTGGGAAAAATATAATTCTGCAGCCATTGTTCCCTGCTATTTGACTTACGAATCTGGTGATGTGTTCAAAAGAAATGAAATGTTACCTAAAAAATGTGACATGAGAGTCTTACATGAAAGGTCAAATTCCAAAACAGAACCAGACACCCAAAACTGGTAAAGCTCTCAGCTCACAGGCAAGCGGGGCAGCTTGGGGAAAGATGAGGAACTCCCTATAGTAGACGCTGTGGTGTGATGTCCAGACTTCCTCTTCAGGTGTGAGGCACTCACTTCCCTGAGTCCTGGGAGTGTTGACTCCCCACTAAGTTTCTGGGAATTACCTCAGCAAAGGACAGCTGGTGGTTCAAAGTCAAGTCCACTCTCTGGGGTAACCCCTACCCAAGTATATTCAATGCAGAGATATAAAGAACTAGCCTCCTTGCCCTAGAGGCAAGGCCCCCCTGAAAGACCATCCCAGCTCCTGAACTTGAGGCCGGACTGTGGGACCTTTTCTGTGGATTGTATGGTTAGTTCAGTTTTTCTTTCTGTCCAATCACAGGAGCACTCACCAGCTAATTTCCTGACCTCAGATCTCCATCCCAGGGGCTATTTATCAGGGAATCCAACTGGAGACACTCACCCTGCTGCGGCTGATGGAGGCATAGGAGAGCAGGAACGCAGAACGAGTTATTTTGACTGAGATGAAGAGAAGCTAGAAATGCAGCCACTTTCTTCCAGCCTTCGTGGGACTTACTCGTATAAAGAGAGGATTATTTGTACTTGTTCACTCAGCATGTTGCTGATTAAAAATTAATGTAGGCAACAGAAATGGTGTCGCCTTCTGGAGTAGCAATGTTGAATCTGTAAGGAGGATGTTTGCTAAAGATCTTATTTTAGGGATCAATATATTTCAATTGACCAATCCTTAAAACGTTTTTGCAGCACAGGAAACTGCATAACTGGCACTGTAGTAAATTCCTGCTTTTCACATCTATTAGTTGCAGAGTGTTACTTCATCTTAACACACAGTAAGAAGAAGTTGAAGAAATTAACCATAAGCTAAAAATACCGACTTGTACCCATTATTGGTTGTTGGACTAAAACACCGTTATTATCTACTCATCAGTATGGGTGAAAAATATGATAATATTCGATGTGGGTGAGGCCATGAGAAAATAGTCAGTCATAAAATATCGTAAAGATTTCAACTGTAATTCCTTCAATACTGATTACAAACCCCACTGAGAGCTTCACAGGCAGAATCTAAAAGTCATTCAAGAGAAAAAAACAAAAACAACACAAAAATCTTTTTGAAAAAGAACAAGTAAGGACTTGCTCTACCAAACATAAAAACAAACTATAAAACTATGAGAGAAAAATCTATAAAACTAAAGAAATGAAGAGTGTGGTATTTATGCAGGAAAAGACCAGTTATTCAATGATACAGAATAGATCCTGAAGCAAATCCATTTATGAGTATGTGGACATTTGTTATATGACCCATTTCTTGTCAGTAGAAAAAAGATGAACCATTCATTGACTGATTTTACGTCAATTGAGCAGTTAAAGTTCAGTTCCTGTCTCAAAAATAAACAAACATTAAAATAAATTCTAGGCATTAGTTGGACAACATACTCTAGAAAGATTCAGATGGTAAATATTTTCAGCTTTTGGGACAATATAATTTCTGGCAAGTATTCAACTCTGCCATTGTAATGCAAAAACATTCATCAACAGTATGTAAACAAATAGGTGTAGCTGTGTTCCCACACATTTTATTTACAAGGATAGGCAGCTTGCTGATTCCTTGATAGAAAACCACCAGCATTAGAAAATATATATATAATAGAAAATAGGGAATTTGTCATAACATTGGTGTGAGGAAGTCCTCACAAGATGCAAATTAAAGGAATTTATTGGAAATACCCAATTTGAGCAAGAGTGTGGGAAAGATTTTAAAATATATTTCTTTGGGGCATTAATTTTATTAAGAATATTATCCTATAGAATAGATTGCTTCCATACATATTAATATACCTAAATACACCTATATCTCCATAAACCTGTGTATAAAAATATTTGAAAATGAGCTACAAGGTCATTAACAGAGGAGTAATGAAATTATGGTACCTCTATATTATGTCTAGAAATTGAAAAGAAAGGGTAGTACTACATGTACAGACATAGGAAGATATCCTTGATATACTTTTTAAAGAAAAGCAATCACCACATGGAGTGCATAATAAAATCGCATTTTTGTTATAAACCATGTAAAGAAATTCTAGAGAGATAGACATCAAGATGGTGACCTCTGAAAGAAGGGTGAGGGTGGTGTGAGTACTGACCTTCCCACAGTGTGCTATATGCCCTTCCATACTGTTTGAATGCATTATGGTGAACCCATACTAACTAAATATAAAAAAGATTTTCTAAGAGGCTGTACTCAGAATTCTGAGAATGGAATTAGGGAATTCTTTGGCCAATTATCTAGAGACAGAGATGAGAAGAGAGAGGGAATGTAACTGTCTCTGGGTTGTTATGTACACAGCCACACTATATGCCATGCTTAAAGCAATGTCCGACACCTCTGGGGATGAGGAAAGGGGGACAGACATGATATGGAGGATGCTGTCTCATGGATAGGAAACACTGAGGATGAGATGGGAAAAGCACACCTTGGACCACAAATGTTGTCCTTGCCATCATGTGGCTTCCTGCCCTAGGACAGGACACTTGGCATTCAGGTTACTGAAAAGATTTATGGTCAGGGTTAAATAGTATAATAGATGTATAAGCCACATATAACTCTTACCATCCTGGCCCATGCTCAGTGCAGTGTCTCATTCAAGCAAACAGTGGTCCAATTAAGAAGTCTTGAGAAATACCAGAGCTCTTTTACTGTAGTTGTCCAAAAAGTGGTGGCATAAGGGTTTTACAAAAAAAGACTTCTCATAAAGCCTCTTGCATCATTTTTTCTTCTTTCATTCATTGCAACTGCTAACATATCATCTCCTCTGTCTCATTCACCTCACAAACACATGGTGCCCACGTTTTCTTTGTTTTACCCCAAACAATTTCGCTCACATGACAACCATGCACAAGTCCTTGAGACAGGTGATCCATCTTTGGCTAAGTCTGCTTTTCTTATGAAAATCATATTCCCATGGAATGTGGTGAATAAACAAAAAAGTTGAAGTTTTCAAGTGGCTTCATGACTAGGATGCTGCTCACACCTTTAACTTCTTGCCTCATACTACTCACAGTTTCTCCAAACTCACTTTGCTGGTTTCTATTTCGAACATCACTCCTTCTTCATCTGACTAGCTCCCATTCAATTGACAGGTCAAAGCTTATCTGCTATCTCTTCCAGGAAGCCTTCTGGGATATGCCTAGGGTGGGTTAGGTGCCCCTTTTCTTTGCAGCACATTTTCTGGCATCTCTGTTGACACTAATCATACTGCATTATAGCTGCCTTCTGTGGCCCCATGTCACTCTAGCAAAGAGTGAGTTCCATGACGATCAGGACTGTGTTTGTCTTGTCCATCATTGCATCCCCAGAAACTGGCACAATGCCTTCATCTAAAAGACAGTTGGCAAGTGTTTGTTCGATGCTTAAAGACAGAAACACCAAGCTTGAGTAGAGCAGGCAGTCTTTCTAGGTCCTTCTTTATGTACAAAAATACTCTCATATATCTGCCTTTTTAGCCTCAAATTGAGTCTGGGATTCAGATCCAAGGCCAGAAATGATTTTCACAGTGGGAGATTTCTAATTTAGCCTCTGTGAAAAACTGAAAACATACTCAATGTTGATCAATAGAAAAATGACAATAAAATATGAAACATTCATACTTTGGAATATCCTATAACTCCTAAAGAAAAGAAAGCTAGAACTACATGTACTAACCTGAAGGAATGAATATCCATGATACATTAAGTGAAAAAGGTAGCTTGCAAAGCAATCTTATATATTGGTATATGACCTAATTTTTGCAACAACAACAAAAGCAGAAGGAATGAAAAGGAAAAAAAACATATAGGAGTATACATGTTTGGGTATATGTGTGAATAAACATAGATTGGTGTGAATGGATTCCTGCACACTATTAAACTGGTTACCTTCAAAGGGATTGGAGAGGAGGAAATAATGAAAGCTATGCATCTCAGTAATGTTTGAGGTGTAAAAAAGAATATACATTCATTTTTAATCCAATAATTAAATCTAGTGGCAAGAACCTCAAGATCACCATACATCCCCAAATTTTCTTTTCTTTTTTTTTTTTTTTGAGTTGGAGTCTAACTCTGTCGCCCAGACTGGAGTGCAGTGGCTGCTCCCGGCCACTATAGCCTCGACCTGCTGGGCTCTGGCAATCCTTCTGCCTCAGCCTTCCAAGTAGCTGGAACTACAGGCGCGCACTACCACGCCCGGCTAATTTTTTGATTTATTGTAGAGATGAGGTCTCGCCAAGTTGCCCAGGCGGGTCTCGAACCCACGGGCTCAGGCAATCCACTCACCTCAGCCTCCCAAGGTGCGGGATTACAGGCTGAGCCACCAAGCCCGGCTCATCCCCAAATTTTCAAAACAGTGTAACTGTGCTTCATAAACCTTAGTGTGCATCAGGATCATATAGAGGTTTGTTAAAATCTGTATTGCTGGGACTCCTCCCTCAGCAATTCTGATCCAGTAGGTCCAGGATAAGGCCTGAGAATATGCTTTGCTAACACATTTTCAAGACATGCTGATGATGCTGGTCCATGGACCTGACTTTAGGTAGCACTTCTGTATCCAGTTTTCCTGAAGAAAGATGCTATGGTTTGAATGTGCCCCTTTAAAAGCATGTGTTGGAAATGTCATAAAGAAAATGGAAAGATCATAAGTTAACAACCTAACAAATTACCTAAGGAAGCTGGAAAAGTAAGGCCACTAAAACTCTAACTTCAGCAGAAGAATCCAGGTCATTAAAATAAAAGCTCAAATTCAGGACATAGAAGACAAAAGGTAATACACAAAAAACCCAATGAAAATCAATGAAACAAAGCTGGTTCTTTGAAAGGATAAACAAGATTGATGGACCCCCTAGATAGACTGACCAAGAAAAAGAGAGAAAAACCCTAAATAAACACAATCAAAAATGCAAAAGATCAAATCACAACCGACCCTGAAGAAATACAAAAGATTATCAGAAACTACTATGTATGCTTGTATGGAAACAAACTTGAAAACCTAAAGGAAACGGAGGACTTTCTGACATCGCATAATCTCCCCAAGTTGAAACAAGAAGAAACCAAGATCCTAAATAGACCAACAACAATCCAGGAAATTTACTATGTCATAAAAAAACTATCTACAAAAAAAAAAAAAAAAAAAGACCCAAACAAACAAACAAACCCTGGATCAGATGGCCTTCCAGCAGAATTCTACAAAACATACAAAGAGGAACTGATACCAATCCTATTGAAAAGATTCCAGGCAATTGAGAAAGATGAAACTCTTCCCAAAGCATTTTATGAAGATAACATCACATTGATACCCAAACCAGGTAAAGATCCAACAAAAAAAGAGAACTATAGGCCAATATCCTTGATGAACATAGATGCTAAAATTCTCAACAAGATCCTAGCAAACCAGATCCAACAACACATCTCAAAAATCATCCACCATGACCAAGTAGGCTTTATCCCCAGGATACAGGTCTGGTTCAACATTAGCAAGAGCATAAATGTAATTAAATACATCAACAGATGTAAAAACAAAAACCACATGATTATATCATTAGATGCAGAAAAAGCTTTCGATGAAATCCAGCACCCTTTCTTGATTAAAAACCCTTGAACATCTAGGCATAGATAGAACATACCTCAAAATAGTAAGAGCCATCCACGAGAAACCTACAGTCAGCATATTGCTAAACAGATAGAAATTTGAACCACTTCCCCTGAAACTGGAATAAGACAAGGATGTACACTCACATTCTTCCTGTTCAGCATTGTTTTGGAAGTCCTAACTAGAGCAATTGGACAAGAGAAGGCAATCAGGGATATCCAAATAGGAAAAGAGGAAGTCAAGTTATCCCTCTTTGCAGACGACATGATTCTATACCTTGAAAACCTAAGAGAATCTGTCAAAAACCTCCTTGCACTGACAAAGGACTGTGGGAAAGTCTTAGGGTAAAAAATAAATGTGCAGAAGACAGTCATATTTCTATATACCAACAATAAACAAACAGAAACCCAAATAAAAAGCACAATCTCATTCACAATAGCCACAAAAAATTGAAATACCTTGGCATCTTCCTACCCAGAGATGTGAAAGAGCTTTGCAACAAAATCAACAAAATACCACTCAAAGAAATCAAAGGTGACACAAACAAATGGAAAAATATTCCATGCTCATGGACTGGAAGAATCAACATTGTTAAGCTGTCCATCCTACCCAAGGCAATCTATAGACTTAATGCAATACCCATTAAATTACCAGCAGCATTCTTCTCAGACCTGGAAATGACAATACAGGAATTCATATGGAAACATAAATGACCATGAATGGCCAAAATAATCCTCAGCAAATAAATAAATAACAGCAGGAAATATCACACTTCCAGACTTTAAACTTTATTATAAAGCTACAATAATCAAAACAGCCTGGTATTTTTACAAGAATAGGCAAATAGACAAATGGAACAGGATAGAGATTCCAGAAGCAAAACCTCAATTTCTCAACCAACTCATCTTTGACAAAGATCACCAACCACTAGGGAGAAGAGAACATTTTTGTAAATGGGAAAACTGACTGACCATATGCAGATGATTGAAACAGGATCCCTGTCTATCCCCATACACAAAATCAACTCTAAATGGATCAGAGACCTAAACGTAAAACCTCAAACTATAAGAACCTTAGAAAATGCAGGAGACACCCTTGTGGAAATTGGAGATGGGAACCAATTTCTGATCAAAACCCCAAGTGCCCATGCCACAAGAGATAAGATAGACAAGTGGGACCTCATCAAACTGGCAAGCTTCGCAAAGCCAAAGAAACCATCAAGAGAGTAGGAAGACAGACCTCAAACTGGGAAAAAATATTTGCCAACTGTATGTCTGACAAAGGCCTAACGTCTAGGATCTATAAGGAACTCAAATGTACCGAAAAGAAAAAACAAACAGCCCCATCGCAAAGTGGGCAAAAATTATGAATAGACACTTCTCAAAAGAAAACATACAAGCAGTCAACAGATGCATGAAAAAATGCTCAGCCTCACTAGCTATCAAAGAAAGGCAAATTAAAACTACAGTGAGAGACCACCTAATTCCAGTCAGGATGGCCATCATCAGTAACTCAGAAAATAACAGATGGTGGAGAGGATGCTGGGAAAAGGGAACACCTCTACACTGTTGATAGGAGTATAAACTAATATGACCTATGTGGAAAACATTTTGGTGATTCCTAAAAGATCTAAAAATCGATCTTCCATATGACCTTGCAATCCCCCTACTGGGAATATACCTGGAGGTACTCATATCACTCTATGAAAAAGATACCTGCATACATACGTTTATTGCATCATTGTTCACAGTAGCGAAAACATGGAACCAACTGTGCTGCCCATCAAGAGTACTGGATAAAAAAATGTGGTACATATACACAATGGAATATTATGCAGTCATAAAAAAGGGCAAAATTATTAACTTCACAGCAACTTGGATGAACTTAGAGTCTATAATACTGAGTGATCTATCACAGAAACAAAGAACTGAGTATCACACATTCTCACTCATAAGTGGACTTTGAACAATTATCATAATACTGTAAGAAAATGATTGGTAGTAGCAGGAAACTGCCATGAGTCGGGGGAGGCAGGATTGGCAATAGTGGGAATCTCCCGGGGGAGTAGGGACACACCTCATCAGCAAGGGTACCTGCATAATGAACATTTGTATGCCTGACCCTGAATTGTACCCCACATCTTTAAAATAAAAGATTAAAATTAAAATTAAAAAATGAAATTGTAATACTCAGTAAAAAACAAAAGCATGTGTTGAAAACGCAATTTCCAATGCAAACTTGTTGAGAGGTGGGGCTGAATGGTGTTTAGGTTGTGAGGTGTTTAGGTTGTGAGGGCTCCACCCTCAGGAATGGATTAATACTGATTCTAAAAGAGCTTGAGACTATGAGTTAAAGCTCCTGCTCTCCTGCGTGTGTGCTGTCATGATATAATGCCTCTCTCCAGGCTATGAAAGAAGGCACTCGCTAGATGTGGCCTCTCAATCTTGGATTTTCCAGCCTCCAGAGCTATGAGCCAAATAAACTTCTGTTGTTTATAAATTACTCAGTGTGTGGTATTCTGTTAAAGAAGCACAACATGGACTAAGACAAGAGATGTCAAGGAGACCTTCAAGGGCCTCAGGGAAGGACTGCGACAGAGCAATTTTCAAGTGTGGTGTTTGAGTACCATTAGCAGTGGGGGAAAATGTACTCATTCAGTTCAATGGTGCTTACCAACTCCTCAGAACCTGTGCTGTGACTCTGGAAGTCTTTCTAGGTGTTGCTCAAGGACATTATGAGTGTGGTGTTGCTGTTAGCTATCGATGTTCTGAGCCTTCCCATGTTCTTCACATCTTATTCTCATGGTGGGGAGATGCTTCCCTGCTGGTTGCTTGAAACGAGGCTTTGCCTTTATCAAAGTTAGATATACTATAGGCTTCCTGAAAGGCAGCAGCATGCCTGGGTCCATGTGGCCTCAGGGATACCAGTCGCTGTGTGAAAGGTCTGTGAGAGCTGCCACGCAATGGGAGTAAATGGTGTCACAGTCAGTTATTATTTTCATAGATGACTTGTTTGGTGGGGCAAATGACAATGACAGTGAAGTAGGAGACCTAGAATTGGGGTGAGAGTTATTGGGAGTTCCAGGAAGGAACCCAAGGGATCAGCGAAATTGTTAGGAATTCATTAACTGTACTACATTCTCTTACCATCTGTAGGTGGCTGACAGCCATGTAGGTGAGAGGGTCAGACTACGAGCTTTGGCAGTAAATAAGCTTGATTTGAATCTCAGCTCTGCCACTGCCTAGGTTTGTGATCCTGAGCAAAGTTCCCAAGCAACCATTTTCTCCTCTGTAAGAATCCTGCTGCAGAGGATTGCCATTGGCATTAAAGGAGTTAGTGGTATAGACAGTCTCTTTTTTGTAGTCATCATCATCATTATTACAGGAGTTCATTGATTATAAAATGCATCTTAAACATTTATAACATCTTTGAAATCAGGAAGCATCCTGCAATTGCTGTTAGACAGCTGCTGTGATGTAATTGTCATGGTCTGAACATAAAGAATTGCAAAATGGGTATTCACAGCTTGCAGGAAAACCCCAGAAACAATAGTTGAGTTCTTATTTAAGAAATGCAGCATCACTAATATTCTTGGTGGACTAATTCTGAAGGTGGTACTATTAGGAAAAACATGGATGTTGATGACAATGAATTGTAAAAGTGGTTCAGGAGAGTCAAATTCTCAGTGGGTAAAGATGTTTTAAAAATACCATTGCTGCATCATCCAAGGACCCAGTACGAACCAGATAAAACATCCAAACTGAAAAATTGTTGAGCCCTTAATAAAGGGACAATTTACAGAGTTGTGGGCTAAGCAGGGCTTAGGACAATCAGGAAAGGATAGTGGAGAAGAGCGGTGAGCAGTTTCCACCCCTTCGCTTGAGAGGACAAGGAGAGGGAGTGGTTAAGATTCACAAGAAGGTAAATGTATTGGGTGATGGGGGGCACAGGAGTTATCAGGAGCTGGAGCCTTTGGGAGAAGGAAGAGTCCAGAAAGGGAGGGAGCTGGAGGAATAAATACCCCACTTTTACAGACTTCCCATTCTCTGATATCCCTTCCCATTGGTTGAACCAGCCAGAATCCAAAAGACAAGAAGCACTTTTCACAAAGTCCATGAAGTCAGTCTCCTGGAGCACAGAGTTGGATCAAAAAGCTTGAAGGGCGAATTAAGAGAGTCAAGTACTGGATACCCACACAGTAACCAAGTCATTGCTTATATGTTTTCTTTTTATGAATACATGAGACTAACATCTGATTCACAAATCTTTCTGAATGCATCTAAAAGATCTAATTCATTAGGTATAAAATAAAAATAATTCTAAATGATAGAAATCAAAGTTCTGTTTAACTATGGAAATTCCAAAGCCTGGTAAAGCTTATAAAATCTGATTTCACATCACACTCTCAAATCAATCCAGGTAGCTGACAGATCTAAATGTAAAGATGAACCAATAAAACTGTTAGGAATTAACAATAGAAAATATCTTCTTGATTTGGGGCAACCAAATATTTCTTTAACATAGAAAGCAATAACAACAAATGAAAGTGTTGATAAACTGAACTACATTAAAATTAAGAACTTTGGTTTATCAAAAAGGACTATGAAAAGAGTAAAAAGGAAAGTCATGTATTAAGAGGAGTTATACACAACACTTATTACTAGATGCAGAACATAAAGAATCCAATAAAACAACAGATTAGGCAAACAAGCCAATAGAAAAAAAATGGGTAAGAAAAGCCAAGTGGTCAATAAATATATAATGTTCAGCCTCCTTAATTATCCAGAAAATGCAAATTAAACTCACAATGAAATACTAGAAAAAACCCACCAGAATGGCTAAAATTAAAAAGATGGACAAGCCCAAACAGCAAGAATGTGGCACTATGGAAACTCTTATACACTACTAGGAAAGTATGAAGTTTTATAACTACTTTGGAAAATTGCATGACATCACAGTCACGTTGCATACAAGCATACAATATGATCCAGCAATTCCATTTCTAGATATATACCCAACAGAAAAACTGTGTACACATAAATAAAGACATGAACAACATCGTTCATAGTAGAAGGATCATAATGCCTCCAAACTGGAAAGAAGCCTAATGCCCACTAATAGGAGAAAACTATTTAGCAATTAAATGAATGTTCTGCAATCACACATAGCCACATGGATGAATACGTTTGTATTCAAGATCAAGCAAAATTATTCTGTGGTATAGAAATCAGGATAGTTGTTATCTTTGGGGAGAAAAAAGGGAGATGTGATCAGGAGAAGGCATGAGTATCAGTAAAAAAATCTACATTTTCACTTGGATGATGGGTTCACGGCTGTGCTCACTTTGGGTTAATTAATTGAGCTGTACACTTATTATTTGCACTTTTTTTCTTCTGTTTGCAGATCGTAAGTTAATAAGAAGTTTAAAACCAAAAAAAAAAAACTTGTAAGAATTAGATATAAAAGAACATGAGGTAGAACCTGATTTGGGAAAGAGAAAGTCTGGGATTGATGTAAATGACTGAGATTCTATTTTAACCCCCCGAAGCGCCGACTATAATAGATCATCATGTGTTGCCTCCCAGCCCAAATCTGGAAAATCATGTCCTAAAAAGAAATTGTTATAGACTTTAAACTTCACCCTATCATCCTTGCCCATTTCCAACCAGGCTGAAATTAAAGCTCTATTTAAAAGTGAATTCATTTAATATAACTTAAATTGACTGGCTTATCTGTTGAAGCCAGAACTACATTTCACAGCCCTTCACATGCCAGCAAGTGCATACATAACACTTTGTTCTTTGCTGTTCCCAAGGTCTAAAGAGCCTGCACATGAACAAAACAAACCCATAATGCAAATTGTGGGGATGGATAATACAAAATCAGTGGACCAAAATTACGTATTTTAACAATTTCTAAATAATGTTCTATACCTAATAGCATAATTTGAGGAACTCAACAAAGCGACGAAATCTATTAACAGTCCTATTAGCCAACACAATCTCCATTTGTTCAGGACACCTAGCTCATCTCAGCAGAATTTAACAGTCACAGCAGTGTGAAGGGCACAGATTCCAAAACTCTGGCTACCAATCAGAGTCATATCAAGATTCAACCCAGTCAGAGCTTCATGTACTGGTAAAAAGTTTCTCTTCTGTGTATACCTGGATGGGACAATTCATCTACCCAGCACACTCAAACAAACCAGACAGTAAAATAAATAAAGATACTGTACATAGCTTAGCTCCAATTCATGGAAATGGGGATGTGCCATTTGAGTCTTGGTCATTGACTGTTGCAGACTGTTCTTTGGGTCAACAGCCACTTCGTAGTACTCATTTGTAACCTGCCACTAGCCTGGATGCTGCAGTTATAAAGAAGAATGAGATCCAGTTTCTGCCTCGAGAGTTCAATGTCATTGGTTTAGTATAAAGAATTTAGATGTTTTATATAAGAAAACTGAATAAAGCTAAAATCCTTTGCATATTACCACCTAGAGAGGACACTTGATACACATAGACACATACCGTTTTTATTTTTTTAACCCCAACATATTCATATGCTACATACCATTATGTAACCTTCTTTTTCTTCATTAGTATTTTCTAAGTATCTTTCTACTCCCCTAGAAGCTGTGTGCAGATGAACCGTGTCTATCCTGCTCGCTCCTGAATCCCTGCCCCTGGAAGGAGTTCTACCAGTCAATTGTCATTTCTTTACAGATGCTTCGAAAACATAATGGGAACGATTGGACATTTGACTTCATTAGGAGTAAAATGAATGAAGCCTTGCAGTTTCCTCAGAAGCTTCCTATTGTCCTGACATTCTTTAATAATGGTTCTTAAATTGACTTATAAAAATACCTTTTCCTAAGTGCTTTTTTACAGTTACAAAAAGATGGTTTGTCAGCCCTTATCTGCTCCAAGAGGCCTGTGGCATGGCTGAGACCAAGCAAGGCACTGGAGGCAGAAAGGCAGGCTCTCCTTCCGGCTTTACCCTCACGACGTCTGGGATCCTCCTTTCTATATATTTTTAAAAGGACTAAAAATAAGGCCTGACTCACAGGGCCGTGGTAACATTAAGTGAGCAAGTGCTTTCACTAGACCTAACAGTACCCAACATAGATAAGCACTTAATACTGTCCAGATGTTTTTTCCTTAGCTCCTGCCACCACTACCAAAGAGACTAAAATTCCTGTCAGTAATGTCTGCACCAACACTGATTTTATACAAAAGAGCTTTGCTCTAAAAGCACTTCCTTTTGAGTTATCTCTGTATTTCAAAATTGTTACTAGTGGAATACATAGAACTAATACTAGGTACGGTAGGCACCTGGTATTCTCTGATTTATCACTTGACATTCAGACAGCCTGGTAGGACTCCCAAGGTCCGTGTCAATCAGTCACTTGTGAATGGTCCCCTGGACAGCAAGGAGGCTCTGCCAGGCTGAGTGGCCAGCTGGAGAGGGCACTTAACTGACCACCAGGCTCCTGCTCCTAAGCCCGCTGGGTTGCCCTTCCTCATCATCACACATAAAGTGACTCTTATGAAATGTAAAAATGCTGCTTTCTGTAAAACAACAAAAAAAGATGTATTGAGTATGTGGCAGAATAAGGTTACATGCTCCAAATTCCACCATTATTAGTAAAATTTCATTCACCCCTTTGTCCATTTCTGTCAATAAAACTGAACCCCACCAGTTGATTTGTTCTGTATATATTGCTAACTAGTGGAATTTCAGAGCCTGATCTTAAAATGCAAGCCTCCATAATTAACAAAACAAGCCTCAGTAGAAATGCAAGAGCTATTCCTTTCTTCCTTTCTACAGAAGGAGAATGCTCTTTTCCCCTTGAGACTAGTTTCAACAATCTAGTTTGATGAAACACTAAATCGAAAGTAGAAGAATATCAATCTTGCTTTTGGGTGTGAATGACCGTTACCAACTTGTTTTCTTCCTTTATCAAAAATCTGTCCTTGAAAAATAACAAAGGGGTCTTGTAAGAGCCCTAAGACTAGAATTTGTTGCCATGGCCTGCAAAAATGACATGCTTGTTAGTCTTTATTATTCTCCCCTGCCCCCAGTGTCCATTCTCTTTCTTTCTAAGTCCTACACTGTGCCCAAGGAGGGTAAGCCCCACAGAATGGCATCACCCAGCCCCCCACGCCCACCTTGCTCTGTGTGCATGGACCTTGTTATCTTTGACCAATAGAAGGGCTGGGATCTGGGGGAAGCAAGCAAAACACTGATGGCAAAATGTAAGGAAGCCTTCGCTCTCAGATGCTGCATGAGCCTATGAGTGAACACATTGCTTGCCTCACCCAGGGGATTAGTGGCAGGGTATTCATTCCCCCTCTCTCCCTACTTTGGACTGTTTCTAGTTATGGCAACAGCCCCTGCCTAGGAAGAGGTGACAAGGGAGACTTCTTCAGGGATCCAGCTCACCCTGAGCTCCCCTTAACCCTCCAACCCTAGAGATAGAAATGATTTCCCATTATTACTGGTCTCTACTGCCTCAATTTCCCTTTTTGGTTCCCTTAATTCTTCTCACACCTTTATAAGTAATTTCTTTATTAAACGTTCTTGGACTATCTGGGTTGGACGTTGTTTCCCACAAGGACCAATAATCTTTAAAAAAAAAGAAGGTAATTCTGAATGTTGATCTGTTTATCTTACTTGCTAATTTATTGTTCTGGTAATAATGTGATGGATAGCTCAGTATGCTTAATGAATATAAATAATTAAAATATTACTCTGTCAAATCAGAAAAGGAATGAAAAAGAATTTAAACTCCATGCATCTGTGTAATTTCTTATTTTAACCTGAAAAAATCAAGAGTTTGTCTCATTTATATAAACACATGAGAGTGAACACTTCAGTGAATGTTGGAAACTATGGATGGAGAAAATGTTTAGAAAGCAAGTCGATCACACCCTGCACAAAAATTGTCATAGTGGCAAATTGTTTTGTTTGTTTTTTAGAGTCTCTGGCTCTATCATTCCCAATTTTCCCAGGTGTACTCCATGATAAAGGGACAGAGAGCTATCCCGAGACCCATAAATTCAGGTGTGTGTCTTCACTTAGTGCTGTGCAAAGCATATTCGGGAAGATATGTTGCTACACAGAAACTCCTTTGGGTGACAGAACCATTCCTTTAGTGGCACAACTCCTTTCTCTGAGAATTGTAAGTCACCCAATTGTTTTGCCCTCAGGGGAGTTGTTTAACAAGTTGTGACTACCCACCAGTAAAACACAGCAAAATCCAATTTGCCCACGTTTTCAAAAGGCACAACTTTAGTTTCCCATGACTGAAAGGGACAGGGGAGTAGGTGAAGAAATCGCTTTTCTAATTCTGGGGTTCCCACCTTTTACCCACAGGCTTATCCATCTACACTGGGGATGATATTATGCCATCACTCCATCCAACGCTTGCCAGCCAAAGGACAAGCTGTGATAAAGTTCAAAGTCATCACTCATCTATCAGAGCATGGTATTGACCTGTTCAGACACTGTGTTAGATAAAGAGGAGAGGCTTTCAGAGGCCACCATTTCCATGCTTCTCCATTCTGCTTCAATGGCAAAATAATTGCAATTTTCCAGTGTGAAGTTCTGTAAGCGGCAGAAGCACTGATGTCTTGATTTGCACATGTACAGAACTGGACTAGCTATTATTATGAAAATGTTAATTAGTATTATAACTGCTCTTTAATTTGCATATTCTGTTAATTAACTTTCTCCCCAGGAGTGACCGGATTTGGAAAATGAGAGTGTGAGAACTATGAAACCTAAGAGATGAAAAAGATTGTAAAGGCCTTTCCCTTACAACTACTCTTCTGATACCAGATCTTTTCTACTGTGTCCCTACCTGGTGGGTTTTCAATGGCAGCTTGTGCACCTCTAGTGATTTCATGGGGGGGGGGCTAGAAGAGGAGTGTGGATACTAATATCCAACCATCTGCTGGGTTTTATGTGTTAGGTACTTTATATTTTCCTCTCTATTTTCACTCTAGAACATAGGTATTGTAATTCCCAACTTTATAAATGTTGAAGCTGAGATTCAGAGAGTTTAAGAAACTCATTTTTTAAAACAAGGATAAAGACTTCCAATTTCACCTTCAATACACAAAGAGCATGGGAGTGGCAATGCAATTACAGGAAAAAGCTGAACAAAGTCAATAACTTTTCTTGTACTCATCTGAGAACTGAGGACTCAGGGCAAACTGCCACCCTTAAATCTGGAGAGACAGATAATATACCTGACATCTGCTTACCTAGAGCAGAAGTTTCTAGAGTGATAAACTGGAAAGTGGTAATTTTGACAATCTATTGGAAGTTGCAAGTTACTGGATAGTAAGAAACTATCATGTCCACAGTTTTTGTGGCCACTTGAAACAAGAATAAGAATTACAGCAGAATTCTTGTCGGAAATCATGCAAGAAAGTCAAGAGTAGAGTGAAATCTTTAAAGCATTGAAAGAAGAAAACTGCCAACCTAGAAGTCTAAATCCAGCAAACATATCCTTCAAAATTGAAGGAGAAATAAATACTTCCTTAGAAAAACAAAAACGGAGAGAATTCTTCACCAGAAGAATCTTTTTGCAAGAAATGTTAAGTTAACTGGGCAAAAGGAAAAGAATATAGGTCAGAAATTTGGTTCCAGGTAAAGAAAAGAAGTGCATCAGAAAATTGATTGATCTTAAAGGTAACTTTTTGTTTAAAGCAATAGTAGTAATATATATTGGGTAATTGGAGTACATGGATAAGGGAACAAAGACAGAAATGTCTCAATGGATGTGAGAAAAGAATTAGAAATATTTTGTTCTATGGTACTTGCACTACATGTGAAAATACATAACAGTATTATTTTAAAGTGAACTTAGATAAGTTAAAAGGATATATTGTAAACCCTAGGACAGCCACTGAAAAAGTTTTGTAAAAATAAATACAATTGAAATGCTAAAAGAGGAGGTAAAATGAAATCATACAAAATATTCTCAAATAAAACCAGAGAAGGCAGAGAAAGAGAAAAATCAAGCATGCATGTAGAACTGTTCTAACAATTAAACAAATGTTAACTCTTTTAATCTTCATTGCAATCCTGTGAGGTATGTAGCATCATTATCCTCATTTTCCGAGTGAGGAAATTAAGGAACAGAGAGGTTAAATGACTTGCCCAAAGTTACACATCCAGTAAAAGGTGGAACTGGGATTCAAATTCCAGGTAACCCTTGCTCTTAAGCCTTACACTAAATAGCCTTATTAATATTAGAATCAGGATTTAAAATCAAAACTCTCTGACTCCAATGCATGTGGCCTTATCCACTATACCAAGAATAAACTCCACTATCTCCACTTGTAGATATTTTCATCTTTGGGTAGCCCTGAACTTTTATTTTTAAAGTTATTTCCATATTATTTACATAACACATGTTCATTGTAAAAAAAAAAAAGTACGGAAACAAGTAGGAAAAAAATTCAGAAATAATCCTATTATGCAAAGTAAATCACTGTTAATATTCAGTAACTATGCATTCATATACTTTTCTATGTATATATGCAAATATGTAGATAAAACCATACTAATAGACTATTATACATACTATTTTAATTACAAACACATTGATCTTCTTCTAGTCTTTTACTTTTTCTTTTATGTTCACTTCCTTGGCCTCTCTCCATTCCCACCTGCTCCAAACAAGAAAATCAATTTTAACATAAAAATTGTAAAATTGTTATAAATATATATTTACACTTATAGGTGTTATGCGTTTGTTTTTTCTTAAAAATGGGGTCATATTTTATACATTTCTCTGGGTCTGACTTTTCACTTAACAATACATGGTAGAGCCGGCCTTGGTGGCTCAGCCTGTAATCCCAGCACTTTGGGAGGCTGAGGTGAGTGGATTGCCTGAGCCCGCAGGTTCGAGACCCGCCTGGGCAACTTGGCGAGACCTCATCTCTACAATTAAAAAAAAAAAAAATTAGCCGGGCGTGGTAGCGCGCACCTGTAGTTCCAGCTACTTTGAAGACTAAGGCGGAAGGATCGCCAGAGCCCAGCAAGTTGAGGCTGCCGTGGCCAGCAGCGGCCACTGCACTCCAGTCTGGGTGACAGAGTGAGACTACAACTCAAAAAAAAAAAACATGGTAGAACTCCTTCAAGTAAACTGATAAAGATGTAATTCCTTCATTCTAATGACTATCTAGTACTCCAAGAAATTAATTAACCACAGTGAATTCCATAACTCCTTTAATTGGAGGGCCTTTTATTTTATTTTTATTTATTTATTTATTTTTTTGAGTTGGAGTCTCACTCTGTCGCCCAGACTGGAGTGCGGTAGCCGCTCCCGGCCACCGCAGCCTCGACCTGCTGGGCTCCGGCGATCCTTCCATCTCAGCCTTCCGAGTAGCCGGAATTACAGGCATGCGCTACCACACCCGGCTGATTTTTGATTTATTGTAGAGATGGAGTCTCGCCAAGTTGCCCAGGCAGGTCTCGAACGCGCGGGCTCAGGCAATCCACTCACCTCAGCTTCCCAAAGGCGCGGGATCACAGGCTGAGCCACCGAGCCCGGCTGGAGGGCCTTTAATAGTATTCAGTTTTTTGCCTCTACAAAATGCTGCAATAAGAACCTTACACCGATCTTGTTAAACAGGGAGATTTAACCTCTATTTCTTTGCCAAACTCCACTAACATCACAACAAATGAGTCACTTTAAAGGCATAAACCCACAAAGAGAATAAGAAACATCAGTAACAAAGTGAACAACACTTGGCATCTAACTGAGCAGACTTCAGAAAGCTGAAGGAAAGCCAAGATGCAGTCTTGTATGTATTACAGAACCCCAAAAGGCCAGGAGCTGGTATCATCAGGTGTCTCTGGAAACAGGAGGAAAGGTGAAACTTAAGAATGAAACAGATTTACTGTTTGAGGAGCATTTGGATTCCAGAATCTGCTCCCCAATTTCATGCAGCTGAGTGACTAATCCTCCACCCTGACGTCTTGAACTTTATTCTCTGGGGTGAGGAAATCAGAGAGTCTCTAGACTGTGGTACACTAAACAATTGAGGGCAGAGGTATACACTGAAAGCAAGAGAATTCAATACACAAAAAAGTTTATATTCTACATGGCTTGTTCCCCTACTAGGTTCAGATATCCGAACCTAGTAGGGGAACAAGCCATGTATTCTAACCAGTCAAGCAACTACAAGTATCCTCTCTGGGAAATGTAATAAGGCTGAAGAGAAGATCTGAAGGTACTGATATCAATTCTTTTCTAAATGAATAGTCCTGCTTTATTATCCTACCATGAAACCACAGCAGTAAGGTCGAGTATGGAGAGCTTTGAATTAATCTCTTAATATCTCAATCTCAATATGAGCTAATAGCCAAAAATCATCAGATATTTGAGAAAATATCTCTAGTACGAAAGAGAGAGACCAAAAGTGACTGGAATGAAACAGAGATTAGGCAGAGAGAAAAAAAGTTGGGGAAAAAAAGCCTATCTTTAGAGAGAGAGATTACATTCATAAAAAAGGAAAAGGATGCTATTGTTGTTGTTTTTAAATTGGAGAGCAAAAAGGAGCTCTTAGAAAGTGAAACAGGAAAAAATGAAGAAACTCAAAAGAAGATTTGGAATCTCTCTCCAAAATAGAGCAAAAAGTTAAAGAAATGGAAAGTAAAATTGCAATGAAGACTAATGTTTGTTAAATGGTTAGAACAATGTCTGGCACATAGAGAACAGGGAAAAAATTGATAACAATTCTAGAAAGAGAATAAAAATTCTAAGAGAGAAATAAATCACAAAAAAAATTCAAGAAAAATATTCAGAATTGAAGAATGTGAAAGTCAACATTGAACAAATCATCAGGGACCCCAACACAATGAAGAAGGTACACCATTGTATTTTCAGAACTCTTCAAAGAGGAGAAACTTCCACAGAGAAAAAAAACACATTTTGTACTGTCAGCCTAAATAACAAATAGAGAACAGCTCTCTAAAAGAAAAAAGTATTGAGGAGTGGAGCACCGCAATGGAAATATACATGCCATAGTAAACTACATGTGTATTAGGGAGGCAGAGGAAGACAAAGTTTTTTAAAGAAAAATGAGGAGGATCACATAATTGTTTTAAGATAATTATTCTTAGCTACAAAGATCAATAACAAGGTAATGACAATTTGAGACTGGATAGGAAGTTGCTAGGCAGATGTCCTTACAGAAGTATTTTTTTGTTAAGGTTTCTGTGGCCTTTGTATAAGATTGTGGGTTTTGCTGAGTCTTTGGGGATGGTTTTGTTATCAGACATATAAGTGTATGAACGCTTTTTCATAGCCTTTCCTGTTTTGTTTTGTTTTCTTTTGTTTAGTGACTCCATTTTGATTCTGACAACTTTCACAGTACAAAGAATCAAGAGTCAGAATGCCATTCGCCTGTTCAGCAACAATTATGGAAGCTAGAAGATAATGGCTAGAATACCTTCAAGATGCTAATGGGAAATATTTCCTACCTAAAATTTCCACTCAGCCTACCAATTAAGCATGAAGGTAGAATAGTGACACTATTCAGAAATGAAATGTTTCAAAATGTCCTTGCATTTATTCTTGGGAAGGTGTTGGAGGACATGGTACACTAAATGGGGGAGTATGTATTTCCTAAATTGGAAGACATTCTTGACCTTTCTTCCCACTCCTTCCAGCTGCCCTGAGCTCCACCATATCATGGTAATTGGTGTTGTTTTTATTTATAGTTTTGCAACCTTTAATCTCACTGGGCTTTAGTAGCCATATCATATTCCCTGTACTAGCTTTCAACCAAAAGCCACAAGTCTTCTGCACACCTGCTTCTGCTAAATCATATCCCATTACTATCACCACCACCACCATCACCTCCACCACCACCACCACCACCATAACCACATGCACACTGGGTACCTGCACTTAATTATTCCAAACATGAAGATTTATACCAGTAATTTCCATGGAATGTACCATAAGTCCTATCATGTTTTATCTAAGTTCAGGATCTTCTATTGCTGTTAAAATCCATCTTGTTAGATGTGTCCTATTGCTGTAGCCTGTCATAGTCCTTTTGGTTTTAATTCTATCAGTCGATGCATTTGCTATCCTTTCCAGACTCCTGTCATCCACAAATTAAATCAATGTGCCCTCTAAACTTTCAGCCATGGCATGGATATAAAAAATGCCATACAAGCCAGGCTGTGTCCATTCAGGAGTTCATTGATCAATGCCAACAGCAGTTCTACCAGTTATGAATTCCCCTGTCATGGGAGATGCTTCTGAAGACAGAACCAGATCTGTAGACAAAAACTGTATAATGTTATTAATATGGGGTATCTGGTTTTTCTGTCCTTAATGCAACTCATGAGAAGTGTGTAATGTTTATTCTAAATAAATGCATGAATTCTTTGAATAAGGTAAGCAGTGGATACAGTCTTTCAGACTCAGTTTACAAAAGCTGGCTACAGAGAAAAATACAGGAGAGAAGCATCTCATACAGTAGTTCCATTATAAAGACAATATGAAGTGAACATTCTCTCTTGTAAATATTATCTTAAAAATCCTTCAGGAAAGAGTTGGAGACTATCTCAGTCTCTTAGTAAGATCGCCAACAATAGTTTTTCTTCTAGCACTGATGCAGATTTCTGCCTCTTTAGTTGAGTATCAATGAAGTCATTGGCTCAATTTTGGTAGCCATGTTAAAAGAAAAATGTGCATCTTTCAAATACTAGAATTGCAGTATGGCAAGATGCTACCATAATGAGAAAAGGAAGCAAAACTATTGAGCGAATAGCAGGTTTTCATAGCATGCTTTCATCTCCTGACCTCAGGGCATGGCATATCCTCAATAAGTGGGATAGCTATAGACGGAAATCTCTCTCTCTCCCCCCGCCTTGCTCTCTCCCCCAATTCCTTAGAATTTGCTGAAGTTAAACATGTGTATGATGACTGTTTAGTGGTACCACATTTTATTAAAAGGGTTAAGGAGTACACAAGTATTAAAAGTTGTAAAACTTGAGATCAGAAAGTTAAGGTGTTTAGAGGGAAATAATTCCTCAAAATGAGGTTGGTGGCTTTATAATGTTATCTTGGGGGGATTCAGAGTGGCCCACTTTAGCAACATGGTGTCGATTATAATCTAGATCAGTTACCGTTTACTACATGTCTACTTTGGGGAATGATTGGGTACCAGGATCTATTCTTTGTAGATACTGTGCATTATTGGCCCCGTGTCTTATAAGGTTCAGAAGAGACCATGTCAACAGGAAGCTGGGATTTTAGAGTTCCTTAATATTTAAAAAATGTCAAGGAGAAGTCAGTGCTCCTCCATTGCCTTTACTGAACAGCAATCCTTAGGCAAGAGAACTTACCTTAAGTAAGGAGAGTTAGAGCTTGTCCACCATAGCAGGAAATTGCAGAATGAAAACCAGTGTTGTCCTGAGGAACAAAACACTTAGTGCCATTTAGCTGTCTTTGTCTAATACACCCAGTAAAACTTCTTGGAAAGCGATATGAGCAACAATAACAGCTACAAGGTGAATGTTGAAAACCTAATTACCTAATTATTGGTAGTTAGCAGATCTACCATTTTCCTTGACCCCAAGGGAAGATAGATTGTTGGTCTCTCAGCACACTCATCACCACGGGAAGAGAATAATGTTTTTGATCAAGGGATCCCTTTGGGTCTAAGCCAAATATGGATGTATGAAATAGTAACCCAGTCCTCAGACCCCTGCACAGGCAAGGTACCTGGCGAGAGATGCAGAATACTGAAAAAGCAATGCCTGTCTTTAGATGAAAACTTGGAATCACGTGGTCTTTGGCTACATGATGAAAGAGCACTTAGGTTAAGTAATTTACAGAATTAAATGAGTGCTCATATTCAAGAGCTTTTAGTAGAAATGGTGCAATTAAATGACCAATGTTTCAGCAAAACATTTTTAAGACCTTATTCTTAATTCAATTTGACTTTTTTAGAAGAATTATTTAGCAGATAAATTTTGTCCTGAAATCAGGCAAAAGAATAAAATGAAATCACACTTGTGATTTCTCACTTACTAATATTAACTTCTTTTATATATTTTAAAGCTTGGCAATATCCTTTGCACTGAAATGTAAATCTACATTTGAAAATATATTCAGGGCCTTGTCACTGGCTTCCAGTTTAGTGGCTTCCAGCACTTATTGATCTCACAATGTCAGAACAGATATCATTTTTGGTTTTTGCCTTAAGGCACTTAATCTTCTATTAGAAGGGATCAGTTACCAAAACTGACTGGCAACTTCAAGGCCGAATTCAAGTTTTACCCAGTAAACAATTGTGTCACTTATATTTGTTAGAGGGCGTCACCACCTGCCTTATCCTACTTGTACTTTAGGCCCTCAAAGTTATAGGGCAATTTTTCTAGTGGAAGTTTTTAATCAAATTGTCATCTTCTGTTTAAGCCATCTTGTTGAAGCATGACATTTCTGACCCTGGTAGCATCATGGGAATTTGAAACAGAATATGAATTTGTTTTACTGGGTTTTCTTCCTGGTTGATCAAAAAGAAAAATTAATTGTGTATATTTGCATACTAAAACACTAATCTTTAAAAGACCTTTGCCTCCAGAAGTAGGAGAGCAAGATGTAAATTAACAAAGATGTCTTGAAATTGTTGTTCTTTTTATTCACCAACAGAACTCCAGTCATGGGAAACATTTACCACGCACTTGCTATATACACCAGGCTCAATTAATGTTAAATTGTGTTAACACTGAGTCCACACACTAACTCTATGCAACATGTTTTATTATTGCCTCCAATTTTACAGATGAGGAAATTGAGACACAAATAACTTGCCCAAGGATATGGATGCAAAGCTAGGTTTTATAACTAGCTCAGGAATTATAACTGCAGCATTAGTGCTCTACCATATTTCTTCTGCAACAAGCCACCTGTAGAACAGAAAGATGGTCACCTAACCTTGTGATCCAATGACTATAAAACTCAGAGAATGGACGGAATGAAAACAGTGTACTTTCAAATCCTGAAACCTCATTGGCCTCTCAAATGTTGTTCCTGTTCCTTCTCTAGGTATTGAAGAGAACTTGGCCAAGCAAACAGACCAGGCCAATGAGGTACCAGTCTGCTCCTGTGTAGAAGAGACTTTTTTTTCCATGAGTGCTACATGTAGGAAAATAAAAAGGAAGCATAAAGTACAAAAAGTATTTAGGCCACCTCCTCTGCTTTTACATCTTTTTACAACAGACCCAGACTCTTTTATTTGTAATGACAGTTGCTATAAATCACATTTTGGTTATTTCGGCTTCTGTAATCAGAGGATTGTGGGGCCTTTTCATTGGTTTTTCTTTCTCCTCTTTTTCTCCCTAAAAAGGATATGATGAGGCATTTTTTTTTTTCTATTCTGTACAAATCTAAACTCTTTAAACAAGCCATGATCAGGTTGTGTTGTTGATATTTGGCAACAGGAACTCATCTAGTTGGTGTAACAGCTACAGACTTTATTTGATGGAAATCAGAGCAAAGAGGGTGATTTGCTCAGGGAATCATTTTGCATTTTCTTTGGAGAGCAGCTGACAGTTCAAGCGGTTTAAACTATTACACTGGGCATGGTGTGGAACATTTTAGCCAAGGTGGCTTGATGGTGGCTTTAATAGGAGGCAAAATCATCCTCTAGCCTCCAAGTCAGTGAAAGAACGATGTCTTATATGTTGTGCAAAACATAGTTAAATACTCAGTTTCCTAATCTGCTTAAAACTTGTAGTTGAAAACTGTGACAGAGGATACCTTCAAGAGACTTAATTTCCTACCCTCTATCTTTTCCTCAAGTTTTTCAAACTTAGAAGGAACTTTAGATCTTATCTATCCCAATCCTGGATTTTACTAAGAGAGAGAAATGCTTCCAAGTTAGAGACTCTCATCTTCAGCTCTTTTCTGGGAGAGGAGGTCCGAGCTCTGAGAACCAGTTTGATCACTAGGAATACACCTACAAAATGGAATCCACCAACATTTTCTAAGCACATGCCAAGTGCTAGGTACTGCTTAGCTCCAGGAAGACTAAGTTAAGTACAACCTGCTTCCTCTCTTTCGAGAAAAAAGGTGATCGGCTGCCAGAAGTTGGTGGACTGTGGCCAGCTTAATCCCATCAGAATGTAGCCAAGCTCATTCGTCTGTGTATGTCTATGGCTATTTTGGGGCTACAACAGCAGAGTTGAGTAATTGTGACAGAAGGCTGTATGGACCACAAAGCTGAAAATATTTATAATCTGGCCCGTGACAGGAAAAAATTTGTCAATGCCTGGCTCAGCCCTTTCTCTTTGGGGTTTCACTAAGAGCAGCAGTTAGAAACTAGTGGCTGAATTTGCTCAGGCAAGCAGTCTTAAAAAACAGAACCAGTGTCTCTAGAGAAGGCCAACAACTCTCCAGGCGCAGCACTCTCTGCTTTCCTAAGCTCAAGCCCTTCATATTTAGGTAATTCTGTGGCACCTGAAGGTGCTTGAGTTTGTGAGCTCTCTGATTTAGAGCAAGGCCACTTAAGATGGAGAGAATGAGGAATGACCTGGCTTTACTTGGCTTCAGCGCTGAGCCTTGACGATAACACTTCCATAACAAAATCTTCAGGTGCTGATGGGCTAATGGAGGGGAGGAAAAGGAGAGTCTATTACAACACTCTTTTGACTCCAGACACAGGTATTTATTGACCCTCTGAACTTGGAACAGCACCTGCACATAACAGATCCTCTATCATAAATATTGTGGAATGAATCAATAGTGGAGAAAAAGGGCAGAATAGAGCAAATAATTAATGATGGTTTTTAATTAGCCAGTGAACACATTGCCTCATTACGTTTCCATGAATTTTTACATACTCCTTTTCATGGTATAAAAGAAGCTTTTTTGATAGGAAATCTGCCCAAGAAAATGAAGAGATCCTCGTGCTTGGAATTTAATATAACCAGTTTTATTATTAACGCATGAATCTCTCCACAGTCACTAAAGAAAGTCTAGGCACTGAATGATGGCAACCCTGGCTGGGTCTTTCACAAGACAACTCAATCAACTTTTAACTAACCTGACTTTTAAGTTTTAATCCTTGGCTGGTGCATGGGTTTCTACTAACAGAAAGTTTTGATGACTAGATAGAGGGATTTTCATTTTTATCCTATAGGCAATAGAAATCAATTTTTAAGTAATGGTTAAAAAATATAACTTTATGTCATAAATAATTGAACTGAAAGAAGCTATGAAAGATCCTGCATTTATCTCTCTGTTGACTGGCAATATTCCCATCTTAGCTAGACAAAATGAGTTCACTCAATTTAAAATATTGCCTTGAATAAATGGTTTTAACACCACTAGCAGCTAACATTTATTGAGTAGCAGAAACTGTGCTAATTGCTCTACATGCTGTATTTAATTTAGTCATCACTATAAACATATGAAGAAGGCTGACTTATTATTTTCATTCTCCTTATTTTGAAATGAGCTGCAAGTTCAAAGAGGTTAACTAAATTACCTGAGGTTGTGTGTATGTGTATATATATATATATATATATATATATATATATATATATATAGGCCAAGGCAAACTACATCTAACTCCAAAGCCACTTAGCCATTAAACTACCAATGCAACAACCTGCCTCAATAGTGCATATTTAATAAGATTTATTGGCTGGACTTGGTAGCTCAGCCTGTAATCCCAGCACTTTGGGAGGCCGAGGCAAGTGGATTGCCTGAGCCCATGGGTTCGAGACCAGCCTGGGCAACTTGGCAAGACCTATTTTCTCTACAATAAAAAAAAAAAAAAAAGCTGGGCATGGTAGTGCATGCCTGTAGTTCCAGCTACTTGGAAGGCTGAGGCAGAAGGATTGCCGGAGCCTAGCAGGTTGACACTGGGGTGGCCGTGGATGTGTGTGCCACTGCACTCCAGCCTGAGTGAAGGAGTGAGATTCCAACTCAGAAAAAAAAAAGGTTTATACCATCTCAATACCAAAATTCTAGATGGAAATTCTGACTGGTCCATATGTTGCAGTAGGATCATTCAAAGCAGTTCTTAACCTAGGATCTAGGCAAACTTATGAGTGCTTCAAGGACACAAGACCCAGACATTTTATGCAAATGTGTGTTATGTGCATGGGGATATGCATTTTTCTGAAGAAGAGCTTTCATCAAAGTCTGTGACTTAGTAAAACAGCTTACTGTCTCAATCACTAGATTGTTCTCTGATTCATTCATAAAGAATTTACTATCAACCATGTGGCAGACACTGTGTAAGGGGGACACTAAGATGAGAGACTGCACTAAAATTGAAGGCCTTTCTGCCATTTTTTGGCAATTAACCTAGACTAAGGAGGTCCTTTATGTCTTTCCTTATTTAGGACTCCAGAATCTAACTCCTATTATTCAGTAATTTGCTAATTTAAGGCCCAATAAAAAATTTAATGGTGCTAAATATGTTGACTGAGTTAATTATTAAAAAATTAGAGACACCATTCTCTACCAAGTAATAAGAAGTAGCCTTTGTAACAAGACTTCATAAATTGCATATCTATTCCATTATTATTGTATTGCCTCAGTTTTCTCAGAGTAATTATTCTTTGGAAAAAGCAAAAATAAGAAAAGTTTTTAGCAATGGAATTGAGTCTTTTTTCACACAAGATTTTTCCTCCTCAGGTCTCCTTTAGTTTAAACTAACAGAAACCCAAGCTTAAATAATAACAAAGTATATTTAGTTACACAGATGAAATACCCAGGGCAGATTTAATTTTAGGTATGTGTGAGTTCAGAGTCCAAACAATAGTGCTAGAGTTCTGTTTTTCTCTGTCTTCGTAATGGGCTCTTACCACACAGTGAGAAATGGCCCCAGACCTTTAGTCTACCAATTTTGCAACTTCAATGGAAAAATAATCTTCTTTAATCTCTCATCAGAAAGGTCACAAGCAATATTTGGATTGGTCTACGTTGGACATGCTCAATCTGAAACCAATAACTCCAACGACTATAGCCAAGGAGACAGAACACCCAAGGCTAAGCTCGTGCCTACTCTTGAAGCAAAGGTCAGGGAGAAAAACTGCTCCATTCAAATAACATGGTTCTTATAGACTAAAATAATCTTATTAAGAGAGAAGCAAATGGGCACCTGCTGGACCAAAACCACCAATGCCCATCCCATCAACATATGTGTTCTCAGAAAACTGCCAAACAAGCTGACAGCCTGTTCTTTACTCAATGATAAATGTCCTTTATTTTTGTAGCAGACATTTTCTAGATACTAGATACAGGTTTTTAAAAAAAAATACCGGTAATCCCAGCACTTTGGGAAGCCAAGGCGGGAGGATTGCTCAAGTCCAGAAGTTCAATACCAGTCTGAGCAGCATATCGAGACCTTGTCTCTATAAAAAATAAAAAAGTAGCCAGGTGTAGTGGCACATGTCTGTAGTCTCTGTTGCTGGGGAGACTGAGGCAGAAGGCTCACCTGAGCCCAGGAGGTCAAGGTTTCAGTGAACTATAATCGTGCCACTGCACTACAAACTAGGCAACAGAGTGAGATCCCAACTCAAAAAAAAAAAAAAAAAAAAAAAAAAGAAAAGAAAAGAAAGAAGGAAACGAAAGGAAAAATAGGCAAAGGTTCTGCCTCCCCTCATGAAGCTTATGTTCTAGTTAGGGGAGATAGTCAATAATAAACAAATTATATAGCAAGTCAGAAGGCAAGGAGCATTATGAAGAAATACAAAGCAGAAAGAAGAATAGGATGTAGCAAGAGGAGAAACGGAAATTCAATGTTAGTGGTCATGAAGGCTTCACTGAGTGACTTTAAGACTTGACATAAGACGAACAGTCAGGCAAAAAGAAATAGCACGTGCAAAGGTCCTGGGATAGAAACATGCTGGCATGTTAAATGATTAGTAAGGAGTCTACAGGGATTGAAACTGGGGAGCGCTACAACAGGAAGAGTAGTAGGAGATGAGGTCGGATCAATAATGGCATACCTTGTTGAGACTTTGGTTCTTACTTTGAAATTTAAAGTCATTGGAACATTTTAAGCAGAGTTAAACTTTGTTGGAACAAGGTTATTCTGGATGTTGTGTTGAGAATAGGCAGATTGGGGTTCCAGGACAGTAGCAGGTACCTCCCCTAGAGCATTTTGGGGGATTTTTTCAATAATCCAGGTGAGAACTGATGATCTGGGCCAGGATAGCAGCAGTGTAGGTGTTAAGTAGTGATCAGTTTTTGTAGATATATTAAAGGTAGAACTGCTCGATTATGCTGTCTGATTTTGATGTAGACATAAGAGAAAAGAGAAGGGCCAAGCTCAAATCCAAGATCTTTAACGATGGAGTTTATATTAATTAAGGTGGGAGACAACAGGAGTAAAGGGGAGATAATCAGGAAATTTACTAAATTCCATCAAACTATATTCAAATCATGTTCAAGCCTTCAACATTTTCTTGTCTGTTCTCTTCAAGAATGTCTTGCACCTGCCAGGACTTACATTTTAGCTGGCTTTGAGCTAGATCTTGGGGAGTAAGCCATAAACCCACAGTTTGCATGCTGTTTGAGAAGACAAAACATGGACATTTAAATAACAACAGAATTCTGAATAATCATTGAGAAAATAATATAAAATATAGTGCAATAGAACTAATCCTGCAACAAAATCTTCCTGGAAATCAAATAAGGAAGGTCTCAATTTGTCTGTTCAAGACAAGAAAGGTGTAATTGAGAAAACAGAGAATTTTGGTTGGCTCTTGAACGATGAAGATTTGGATAATTGGAGAGGATTATCTGTCAATTTCATGGGTTTTTTTAGGGGTGGGTTGGTATGTGTCTAAGTTGGCTGCCTTGATTCATGTATAGAAGGGGTCCTCAACTGTGACAGCTTGTAGGAATAACCTGAAGAGCTTTCTTTAAAAATTATTCTTAGTTAATTGATATGGGAAGGGACCTGACTACCAAGAGTTTTCAAAGCTGCTTCTTGATTCCAACATCAGACAGGGTTGAGAACTTATAGTGGAAAGCAGAGCCTCGCAAACTACCACCCCTGGGCCAAATACAGTTGCTACCTACTTTTATAAATACACCTTTACGGGAACACAGTCATGTCCATTTGTTTATATATTGTCTATGACTGCTGTCACTATTGGCAGTGTGAGTGGTTGCTATTAAGCCCTTCACAGAACAAGTTTGCTACTCCAGAGAGTAGAGGGAGGAGATGGGCGCTGCATCACAGGACCCAGACCTAAATCCTATTTCTACTAAATAACAGCTGTGTGACTTAGGGAGCGATACTTCACAGTTTAGTGGTTTCCCTGCCTGTAAAATAAAGATAACAGGTAGATGATGAGGCTCAAATAAGATGATCTGGTAAGACCGAACTCGGTGGCTCAGCCTGTAATCCCAGCACTTTGGGAGGCCGAGGTGAGATTGCCTGAGCCCACAGGTTTGAGACCAATCTGGACAACTTGGTGAGACCTTGTCTCTACAATAAAAATTAAAAATTAGCCAGATATGGTAGTGCTTACCTGTAGTTCTGGCTACTTGGAAAACAGAGCAGAAGGATCATCAGAGCCCAGCAAGTTGATGTTGGGGTGGCTGTGAGTGTGCCACTGTACTCCAGCCTGGGTGACAGAGTGAGACTCCAATTAAAAAAAAAAAAAAAAAGATAATCTGGTAAAGAACCATGCATAGAACCTGGCACACACAAGTAGTCAATGAAGACTAGTTTTCTTTTCTTTCTTCCATATACAAAATGGACTCATGCTCCTCGAATCTTTACCCTGCAAAAAGCAAACAACAGCAACAACAAAAACCCACAACTGAACCCTTTTAAGCTCTTGCAGTCTTATTCTAGCCTTTGTGGAGTTTGTGCAGCCTCATTGCCCTACAGGTAAAAGTACCTTAAGCAGGGTCTTTTAGGCACTTCACTTGTTACATGCTTTTAAGAAGAGATCAAGATGGACCCACTTTATGTTCTATTTTACTGAATAAGAATTTTTTTTAGTGTGTTCTGGTGTATTTAATATGTAATAGAATAAAAAGGACTTGTGTGTCATGTCAAGAGTGAGAGCATAAATGATTGTGACAAGAGAAATGGGAGATCAGATGGTGTAACCTCAATTGACAACAGAATCAGCATGATTAACGCCCTTAGCTAAAATAGCCAGCTCTCAAAATCATCCTTCCAGCTTTTCCAAGGAGCTGGGAACATGAACTGTTTCATAATGAGAAATGACCAAGTTAGCTTCCTGAGTGCCTCAAGAAATAAGGACCAATTCTTAAATTCCCAGAATGATGATAGAAGAAAGTTACTTGATCAAGGACAGGGATATGGGAAGGCAGACTTAGAAGACTTCAGCAAATCACACACACACACACACACACACACACACACAACACAAAACAAACACACACTCTACACTTTTAAAAAGACAATAGCTTAGTACTCAACCCTGGCTGCTAATTCTATAAACTACTGCTACATAAGTTGTATCATTAGTGTCTTAAGTCATCATCACTGTGTGTGTGATTTTTTGTTCAAAGGGGCTTACAGCTAGAAGTGACAAACTCAAGGACTGCCTTATGACTTTGGGGGGGGCCTTAGTCACTTTTGCCTTCATGGGCTCCCTCTTCCATTAAAAATACCAGTAAATGGTATTTTATGACTGCACTAGTTTAAAGATGACTATAATTCAAGCTGGATTATATTTATTTTTTTCTTCTGACTTTAAAATAAATTAAAATGTTTTCATAGACTGAACATTATCGTGAACTATGTGTATTGCACCTAATGGTTAAGACAGCTCTGGAAAAAAAATTCTACACAGGCAATGTATCTCCATCAATTCAGGAATCAGCAAGTACTTCTAACAAGAATAACTAGAAGCCACTTATTCTGCATTCTGAAATTCTGATCATTAAAGCCCAATAATGAGTCCCAGTGTGTTGAGGTGGCCAAAGGTGACGTTAACCACATACGACACCTTCCTGACTGGATGGAGGTTACATTTCTCACTGACATAGCAAACATTCTACCTCTAAAACTGTGTCCTTGTCACTCATGTATAGTCATTCAGATAGTGTGGAGAGAGAGGAGTGGGTTGAAGAAAGATGAAGATGAGAAAAATGTAGAGTATGGGGTATGTGAGCACTGCCACTTGGGAACTAGTCTCTCCACTCCATGACAGGTTGGAGCTAATGGCTGAGTACTGTGAAACCATACCCTAAAGACTAGTTCGAAGACTCCTCCTTCTCGCCCAATGACATAGCCCAGGCAGGCAGCAAGCTGAACTTGATGACGGAATGACAGGCTCCTTTCTCTCCTTACCCTGCTGCTCTATCACGGGAGCTGAGTGAAGGCACAACTTCTACCAGGGCAATGATAGCTGGTTGCCATGGAAACAACGAAGCGACCCCCTCCTCATCCAGCATTGTGATGTCACCGCAGCAGTTTGCTTTTCCTACCAGGTGTCCACGTCCTAGAAAGCCCCACTTCAATGGCCATGAGTCAAAACTTGATTGCTAAGAGTGAGGAAGATGAGTACAGTGGGTGAAGTATACAAAATCACCCGCCATGTCACAAAGTCCATTAAGAGTGTCTTGGAGTCTTCAGTTCCAGCACTTTGGAAATGGCAAAAGACCAATTTTCTTACAGTGTTTGAGATGACAAGAATCAGACTCTGGACCAGCTAGCTCTAACTTGAGACGTGACGCTGGAGTCACAGGCACAGTCCTTGGTGTGGTCTCTGCTTGGCTAGTACTATTCTTGGTGTGGTCTCTGTTTGTTTTGCTTGGGAAGGAAGGGGCTTGCAGTGAAAAGATATGAACAATGAAGAAAGATTGATTAAGTTAAGTAAAATGTCAAGAATATTAGCATTTCATAATTCTAACGTCTTTCCAGAAGCAGACATCTAAAAGGAGAGTTAATATGAGAAGATAAAGAGAAAATATTCCTTTAAGTGATTTATACACACATGAGCAGGGAGAGGGTGGGAAGGAGGCAGTTGTGTCAGATCCAACTAAAGAAGCCTTTTGCAAATCAATTTCCTTCACAGTCATTTGTGGAGCTGTTGCTGAGAGTATTTGTGTTTGAATAGAGCTCCTTTCTCTCCTTACCCTGCTGCTCTATCACGGGAGCTCAGAGCGAAGGCACAACTTCCACCAGGGCGAGGATAGCTGGTTGCCATGGAAACAACGTAGCGGCCCCCTCCCCATCCAGCATTGTGACGTCACTGCGGATCACTAGCAGGAGGATTAAGAGCCAGTCACGAGCCGGCTCGGTGGCTCAGCCTGCAATCCCGCGCCTTTGGGAGGCTGAGGTGAGTGGATTGCCTGAGCCCGCGGGTTCGAGACCCGCCTGGGCAACTTGGCGAGACCTCATCTCTACAATAAATCAAAAATCAGCCGGGCGTGGTAGCGCACGCCTGTAGCCCCAGCTACTTGGAAGGCTGAGGCGGAAGGATCGCCGGAGCCCAGCAGGTCGAGGCTGCGGTGGCCCGGAGCGGCCACTTCACTCCAGTCTGGGCGACAGAGTGCGACTCCAACTCAAAAAAAAAAAAAGAAAAAAAAAAAAAGAGCCAGTCACGTTTAAAGAAGAGACTCGCTAATTAATGAGGGCCCTGGGGCAGCTTAAAGAGAAGAATCTCAAGTAGATCAATCCGGGTTTTCAGGGCTCACCCCGCAAAATGCTCGCAGTCCTAAGAGGCTGCGGAAGCGAATCTTTTCTTCTCTGAGTTCCGCCCTGTGTTGAGTGTTGACAGCCACTTTGCCTTGACTCTCTGGAAAGAGATGGAAGCCGATCAGCTGGGGAAACTTGCCCGCCGACTTCAAGAAGTCTATACGCGGGCAAACGGATAAACAAAGTGTGGAATACACACATGGAATACCATTGTACCCCCCGAAAACCCACATAAAAACAAAAAAAACAACGAAACCCTGTCATTTGCAGTCATATGGATGGCACTGGAAGACCTTATGCTAAGCGAAGTAAGCCAGACACAGTAAGACCGATACGGCATGTTCTCAGTCATAAGTGAGAGCTAAAAAATAAAAAGGAGTTCATGGCAACAGAGAATAGAATGGTAGACACCAGAGGCTAGGAAGGGTGTGTGGGTGGAACGGGGGCATAAAGGGAGGTTAGTTAGTGGGTACAAACATCCAGTTAGAAGAAATTAGCCCCAAATTCCACAGCAGAGTAGAGTGACTATAGTTAGCAAGAATGTATTGTATATTTCAAGGTAGTTAGAAGAGGACTTGAAATGTTCCTTCACATAGAAATGATACATACTCAAGGTGGTGGTATCCCAGATATCATTGCCCTTTCTATGCACATAACAAATACATGTTATCCATACATGTAAAATAGTTTGCATCAATTAAAAAAGAGATGAAATGACTCTACTAAGTCCCCAAAAGGTGACAATGGCTTTCCCAGCCCTTACCTCACCCTGCCTCGGTGTCTCAGGGGCCAGTTCTGAGAAGCAGCCATTTTTGGGGAGAAGGCGCCACTACCCTACTGTGCACCCCCTCCTCTCACTTCTCTCCCTTCACAGCTCTCTTCACAAAAGCACCACTGCCTCCCCTGTCTCTGTCTTTCTCCCTTGCCTCCTGGTCCACCTTCAGGGCCTTCTTTTGACCAGCTAAAGAAACACTAGAGCATCTGTTGTGGCAGTCTGTTTGAATAAAATATGAAAATGCCATTGTATGCCAGTCAGTCCACAAATACCAGCTGCTTGAAGCAGAATGGGAAAATCATTAACTCACTGGTAGCCCATTTTTAAGTACCTCACAACAAATGAATGATTGATTTGGTCATTTACAATTCATCAGATTTCATCCACAAATGCTTTCTGAGGCCAGTGACTGAACTGAGTGCTGTGAAGATTACTCAGGTAAATCAAACATTCCTCCTGTCAATTAGACAATTGTCAGTCAGACAATTCCTGTGTCATATGGAAGAAATAACCTGGTGAGATGGAATCTCAACAGCATGCCAACCGCCTCTTCTGTGTCTAGAAGTTCTCTGAAGATGAAGTTCAGTGTTCATAGCGTGTGCCTCTGTGTGGAGCATGTATAGTTGAACTTGACTCATCAAGGTGTATAGTGATACTGCACTAGAGAGTTTATGCCAGGTTCTAGGGTTAGTGTGGGGTGGGGTAGTTTAGTGTGTGGTGGAAGGCCACTTGAAGCCCAGCTCTTTTGGTAAAGTAGCCAAGCTTTACTAACAAGGGTTTACTAACAACAGCTATGCACATGACACATGAGATTTATGATCCTCTAGTTCAAGCTTAGGACCTCATTGTGGCCTGAGCAGGGATTCTGACCAGCTGGGACATGGCCATAACAGTGGAAAAGCATCCACCTGACTGCCCAGGACAAGTGTCCCATGATAATTCCATATGGGAATGACTAAAGCAACAGTGGCATATAGACTGACCACAGTGACCACTTTCTCCTGGCACTTAGAAGCAGGACTAACCTCTTTGAACTAAGTCCTCAGGTGCTAACAATTTGGGGTGAAAGAGAGGTCTCAGAGGTGAGATAATTGATACTCTGCTCATATAAACACGTGAGTGCTCAAGAATTAATTGGATAAATGATTAACAGTAAAAAGTCAAAATCCTACAGGATACTTCTCATACCTTGTTCTCTCTGACCTCATTTCCTGTCAGCTTAAGCTTGACATTCAGCACCAGGCAAGCTGGCCTCTTTCCTGTTTCTCAAATGCCGGAGACCAGCTCCAGCTGGGTTCAGGGTACCCCAAAGGTGGAGACAGCGTTGGCGGTTGGGGAAAAAGAGAGAGAGAGAGAGAGAGAGAGAGAGAGAGAGAGAGAGAAGAGACTGGACTCCAGTCTAGTGCAGAAGCGATGTGTGTTATTGGGAATTGCAATGGGTCTTTTATACACAAAGTCAGATGTGGGAGGGGCGTCTCCCACCCACCAGAAACCTTAATCCATGAAAACTTAATCAATGATTGCCTTTAAACCCTTTTCATATGATAATCTTAAAATCCCATAACAAAGGATAACCTAATCTGTGACTGACATATTCTATAAACCTTTTTCATCCTAAGCTGATTGATTTATGCCAAGTTAAATAATTCTATAGAAGCTTAAGTATTTACTTTACAAACGAAAGTGGCCCATCCCAGAATGTTTGGAATGTGGCCCAGTCCAAAGTTCACAGTGGGCTACCTGCAAGTAACCCAGCTGCATTCTTTCAACAAAATGGCTGTCTTCTAAAACTGTATTCTACAATTTACACCTTCAATAAATCCTAAGATCATGACTCAGAAGCCTGTGACCAATACTAAGGCTCTTAGATGTGACACGAGTTTGAATTATAAGTTGTATGAAAGCCAAAACTGCAGTTTGCAGAAGAATGGGAGCAATGAGCTTCTAAAGTTAGCTTGTGTTCATCCTGGTCTCAGAGTTTTTATGTTTTGAGCTCACAGGAGCTTAATCTGGTTAGTGCTGAGTAGAAAGGGGGAGGAAATGGGGTCAATAGCTCCCGAACGCATCCTAGTGGTCTTGGGATCAACGGCCCTTCCTGATCCCTAATGCTCAGTGGGCCTCCGTGGCCGGCTCCCAACACTCAAACATATGCTCGCCTCAGGGCCTTTGCACTTGCTGATTCCTGTGCTTGAAGTGCTCTTCCCTGAGAGTACTTCATCTGTCAGGACTTTGCTCAGATATCACCTTATTGGTGGTCATCCCTCATGACCCGGTAGCCCTCCTACCAGTATTCTTCTCTTTCCATCCTCCTTTACTTTTACCCACAGAACTAACAATTATCTCCCATTATATATTTGCTAGTTCAGCACCTCTTGCCCCTATCTGAGTATAAATTTCACAAGGGCAGGGGATTTTTTTATTTCCTGCTGTCACCAGCACCCAAAATTGTGTTTGCCCCATAAAATTGTTGTGAAAGGAAATGTGACTCTATTTGTACCCCAGATTTGGAGGTCACATTCATACATATTACAAATAAATACCAATGTAAGATAGGAGTGAGCCAGAGTATCATAGGAGTAATCCAGATAAAATGCTCTCAGAACCTCAAAGGAGAGAAGACTCCAATGGAAAACATTAAGAAGCAGTTCAAGGAGAAGGGACCATTTGATCCTTAAAAGATGGGTTGAGCTTGGACATTTCAGGATGAGAGGGAAGCTTCAGTGAAGGAAATAACATGAACAAATGCACAGAGGTTTTAAGAACAGCTCCTTTTAGCTGGAAAAAAGGAATCTAGAAAAGGTGCTTTGAAAAGTAATTGAGTTTAGATTTTGAAGGGCTTTGCTTTCTGGTTGCTCTATTCTCTAAAAAATAATGGATTCTTGCGCTGTGAAGTCTGAATTATTATACAACAGAGACCGATGTCTAAAACGGGCACACTTGCAGTGCCAGCCAGGTAGGACAAGGGGAGAACAGGCATCCCACCCACTCCCCTTACTGTGAACCCCTAGAGTACTCTGCTCAGAGTCTGAAAATGGCTGTTCTATAAATAGGGAGCTATTAGAGGTGTTTGAACTGGAGACATGCTGGATTAGAGCTATGTGTCAAAAAGATGAATCTGGCAACCAAAGGACAAATTGGAGAGGGAACACACTAGAAGTGGGAAAAACCGATTATGGGACTCTTGTCACAGTCTTGATGAGAGGTAATGGAAAGCATACCTACACAGGCCAACCCTGAATCATGAATTCATGAATTAGGATGCTGGCAACATGGAAAAGGGACCGTGAAGGAGAAAAGCAGGATTGTGGAAATCGACTCAATGGTAGGTGTCCAGTGGGCATTAAGAGCTCAGGTTTGACTCTTGCCTGTGCCAGCTTCCCTGTGGTGGGAAGATAGGCACATCCAGTAATACTACAGGTCATGCAGATGTCACCTGGTTCTTCCCGGTCAACTGGTTCGCTGCAGGATCTGGTTAGCAGTTTGGGATGTGAGAAATCAAGAAAACAAATCCAAGAGTTAGGGAGATTGTTGGATCCCAAAAGACTAACGTCTCCAGCTTAGTTCCCACAGTGGGATTACCTGGCGGAGTGGGAGAAGATCACACAGCTCTACATGCAAATGTCACTAAAGTGAGTCTTTCCTTGTCCAAAACCATGAAGACTCTAAGGCATCCCTCATCAGTGCATTCTCCCACCCCTTTGACAAGCTATCAACACTCTTCAAGCCCCTACTCTACTACCTTGCCTCTTATTTTAGCAGATAGCCCTGTTCATTCTCTCTGGGATTCATATATTCCAGTTCAATATTTTAAAATACCATCTCCATGGTGAAGATTCCAGACTCTGTCACTCTCACAATGGCCTCTTCTCTGTGTTCAAAATGACTAACCTCATACAGCCATTGAATATTCCATGGATATCTCAGAATTGGCATGGCCAACCAGACTTGGTTTCCATCCCTCCTCACCATTTTCCCCATCATAGTAACTCACTCAGGTGCACTAGTGTGATACCTAGAAACCGTCTTCAATTCCAATCCATCAGCAAGTCTTGCCCATTAAACATATATATTTTCATCATTTCTTAATTCACCTCTTACAGGCATTTAACACTGATAGCCACTTCTTCCTTTTTGAATGTTTTCCCCCTTGGATTCCAAGACAAATCAGTCTCCTGGCTCTCCTCCAATGGTGAGGGCCACTTTCTGTTTTTCAGGCTGATCCTCATTCCCCGGCCATTAAATATTAAAGATCCTCCAGGCTCTATCTTAGGTTTCTCCTCCTCTTACTCCATACTTTGTTCTCCGTGATCTCATTAGTGCCCATGACATCAATTATGCCGATGACTAACAATTTTATATCCCCAGACTGGATATCTTTTCCTTCTAGTGCCAGATCTATATATTCAGCTGCCTCTTGGATGTCTCAAACATATCTTAAATTCATCATGGTCAAAACTAATGAAAATTACATTCCTGGTCCTTTTCCAAGACTCCTTTGGCCAGTGCATGGCCCCACAGTGCATGCAGTTTGCACAAGCCAGAACCCAGGAGTCATCCCTAAGACCAACCTCTCCCTCATCCTCCCCTGCTTGTCTCTATTGCAATTTAATTGCACATGTGGAAACTGCAACCTAGCCTGGGCAAATGTGTCAAACACTCTGTGCCTGTTTCCTGACCTGTGAAAGTGGTCTTACATAGGAACTTGCTTCATAGGGTTGCTATCGTACTAAGTGAGATAATATATGTGAAATGTTTAAAAGGGCGCCCAGCACATTATAAAAAAAACACTCAGCCACTGTTAGCTATGACTCTTGTCCAATGTATAATACATCTTGCTAACTGTTTTTCAAATGAATTTTGAATCAGTTCATCTCCCTCCCACCTGCACCGTTGCCACCCTAGCCCAGGCTGTGATTACCACTCACTCGGATACCTGCAATGCAGTAGCCTCTTAACCAGCCCTCGCTGTTCCTTTTGTCTGCACCTCTGCCACAGTATATCTCTTCCACACTGCTGGCAGAATGGTCTCTTCAAAATGCAAATCTGATGGCATCTTACCACCTCCCTCCTCTGCCCCATGTCTTCACATTTTTCAGCGACTCCCATTGGCTTTAGGACACATACAAAACCCATCCCCATGGCCCTGGCTCAGGCCCTGTCTTCCTCTGAGGGCTCACTCTCTGCTCCTGACACCAACCAGCCTTAGGCTCCTGTCTGCCATGTCCTCAGGACATTTGCTCAGGTCATTCATTCTGCCTGGAAAGCCCTTCTTGCCCCTCTTTTGCTAATCAAGGCTCCATCCCATCCTGCAGATCTCTGCCCAAGCATTGTGCCTTCAAGGAGTCTGTGCAGACCCCCCACCATAGCCCTCCATAACCTGGGTCCCCTCTCTGTGACCCATGACACTGTTGCCACTTTCCAATTCTTGGTGTCTGTCTTCCCCAATGGACACTACATTGGCCCAAGAGGACAGGGAGCATATGGGCTTCTGCTCAGCCTATATCCCCTGCTGGCAGCATATTGCCCAGCAGAGAGTAGGCATTCCAAAAATGCCTGTTGAATAGGTATATTAATGAGTAGGAGTCACAGTGAACACTGAAAAACACATGCAGGATGACAGGATTCTGGGACAATGACCAACTGTCCATAGCTCACTAGGGCTTCTTTCCCAGGTCACCTTTCCTAAGCTAAGCAGCTGCAAGGGTGCTGAACAGCTGGGTGTGTTTGAACCTCGGACTCCGGGGAACCTGAGGAGGAGAATCAGTGAAGAATCTTCTCCTTCATGGGCAAATCAAGAGCCTGGAGACTGGCATTGAAGAGACCCAGGATCAGGATCAGGAAGAGGTGGTTTCTGGAAAAAGTTGACACTCAGCATTCTGTGCATTACAGATTCTGTATGAGTGTGCCTGGATTGCCTGGCCATCAATATGTGGAGCTGGGAGGGGGTGGAATCCTTACCATGCTGGGTCCTAGGAGTGAGGGAGCCCTTCAGTCAATCATATTCATTTCACATGATGCCTCCTCAGGGACCTGGAAGCCCTTCTGTGGGCTGCATCACCAACCCAGAGGGAGGAGAAACTTCTAGGCTACCACTGGCAGAACTTAGAGAATTTTAACAACATCGAAAAGCTTCAGTGAGACGATAAAGAAAAAAAATCTATCTGGGGGACCCAGGAACCAAAAAGAACATATTGATCAGCATAAAGAGAGTCCATCCCCAGCAAACAGAGCTGAAGAAGGAGGATGGTGTGAAGACAAGTAATGACAAGAGTGCCAAGGAAGGCTGAGCATGGTGGTTCATGCCTGTAATCCCAGCACTTTAGGAGGTAGAGGAGAGAAAATTGCTTAAGCCCAGTGGTTCGAGACCAGCTTGGGCAACTTGGCAAGACCTCATTTCTACAATAAATCAGACAATTAACTAGGTGTGGTGGTGTGTGCCTGTAGTTCCAGCTACTTGGAAGGCTGAGACAGAAGGATCGCCTGAGCCCAGCAGGTCAAGACCAAGACTGCAGTGAACTATGATTGTGCCACTGTGCTCCAGTTTGGGTGACAGAATGAGACTCTGACCAAAAAAGAAAAGAAAAGAAAAATACCATGGAAGACTAAAGTGCAAGATTTTGAGGAGCAATAGATAAGGACTGCCCAATAAACAGCAGAGTAGATGAATTAAATGAGAGTGCAGACAGTCTTGGGATAGAAGCTAAGGTCATGTGGAAGAAATATTTCAAAGCAGGTGGCAAAGATACAAAAAGCTGGGGATATTTATTTATTTATAATTATAAAGATGTGGGGTACAATTCAGTGTTAGGTATACAAACGTTGATTATGCAGGTACCCTTGTTGATGAGGTATGTCCCTCTCTCCCCTAACATTTTTCCTCTACTGCCAATCTCACTCCCTCTCCCCTGACAGTTTCCCACTATTGCCAATCCTTTCTTATAGTATTATAATTGTTCAACCTCCGCTTATGAGTAGAACATATGATACTCTGTTCTTTGTTTCTGTGATAGATCACTAAGTATGATCAACTCTAAATCCATCCGAGTTGTTACAAAGTCCATATGTTTGTCCTTCTTTATGACTGCATAATATTCCATTGTGCATATGTACCACATTTTTTTAAATCCAGTCCAAAAGCTGGGAACCTTCTAGGTAAAAGTAGGAGAGTTGGAGAATTGACTCCTAAATATCTAGTGCGTAGGTAACTAAAGGAGACAAAGAAATAAGAAAAAGTAACAAATAAACACCAGTGAATTCTACTGCTATTGCTTAAGTGGAGTCCAAAAACAGTCCATTGTAAAAAATGGGAGGTGTGCATTCTTGCGATGCAAACACTGTCCTGGGTGACCCCTATATGACTGCCAGCTTGCAGTCCCTGAATGTCCAGCCACATGAACAAGCATCCCGGGCCCTGCTGTGGTTTGGCACCTCCTGCTGGCAGCTTTCTGCTCCAGCTCACCTATCAGTGGGGACAATTCTGGGTGCTGCGGCTGGCGGGAACCTCTGGATCAATAGCAGCATTTCCAGGAATCTTCCAGTTAGTTGGTGCCCATTTCGTCAACTAACATGAGAAGACTGACCAGGAGGAAAATGATCCCCTTCCCCAGGTGAGGTTGCCTGCAGTTTCTCCACCTGCTGTCCTGTCATCGTCCCCTCATCACATCTCCTTTCCACCACTCCTGTTTGAGATTGGTAGTGAACAGATGACAGCAGCAATACAGATCTGCATTATCATGGGTCTGTACCATCATAAAAGAAGGTTCGTTTTAGCTGAATAAAAACCTGCAGATTTAAACCATTTACCAATTCCAAGCAACATGAGAGAAATGCCACTGATAAAGGAAGAGTTTTGTTCTATATGATTAGAATAAAAGTTGACAGCCTTATAGACAAAAATAATCAATAAATAACAAAAGGAAAATGATCAGACTGACATTTGCGAAATAAAAAGAGATGGTGAAATAATATCAACATTATATGAAGTGGGAAGGACTAAAATGCAGGAATTTTATTCCTAGCTAAGATAGTATTCTCCTTTTAGGTTTTTTGTTTTGTTTTTTAAACCATTTTAAAAGGGGCAAAATTCAGAAGATGTATCATCTGTATACTCACCAAATAAGAATATTCAAGAAAGGTTTTTAGCCCAAAGCCAACAAAGAAGACACAAGATAGAGGATGATGAAATGGAGTGGAAACAGTAGTTAGCCACAGAAGCTGTCAATTAGATTAAATGTGGATTTTTAAAATAACAATCTGATGTCCACTTCACACAATATAACACACTAAACATCTTGAAATCCTTTCATTCTAAAACATTTGGAAATAGTAGATACAATCTTTAAAGTACCCTCTTCTATTTGGTCTAAGTTGCAACAAAGTACAGGAACTCCTTCCAAGGCTGGAGTGAAATGAGTCCACAAATCCAGAACCAAGTGGATTCTGAGTCCATCAGCTACTCTGGGCTTCTGCCAAATCCAATGACCTAGAGTTTCATGTTTATCCTTCCTGTACCATGGAAACAAGAGACCAAGCCCTGGACCCATGCCAGGAGTAGAATGTGAACAGAGATCCATCATAAAGCCCTGACCACAAAGTCTGCAAACCAATGAAAGAGTGAACTAGAAAAATTCCATGGCACAAAGGCAGAGAGGAGAGAAAAATTCTGTCTGAGCTTCAGCTTTGGGCAGAGGAGGCATAAAAAGCTGCTTTGAGAATTGGGGATTTGAGGCTGACCAGCGTGCAGTTTCCAGATCCAAATTTACACTATTGGCATGGTTTTTTTAAAAACTGCACAGTAAGAAGTCAAGTAGACTTGTAGCCCCAGGTGTTTGAAAGAAACAAACAGAAATGCTTTTAGGAGAAATGCACTCTCATCAAGTCCTCAAAGAATTTCCCAAAATTAAGTTCCAATGAAGATTAATGCACGGTAAAAATACAAGAAAACAAGACTGTGTGAGCCAAGTCAGCAGAAGCAATCAATCATGAAATCAGACCTAGACAATGAAAATATTGGAATTGCTGGGAATTTCACATGTATAACTCTCACAGACACCACATAAAATAAAAAGAATAAGCTACAAAACATATGTAGCTTGATACTCTATTAAAAGTTAAAAAAACAAGGAAACTAAACTATGCAATAAACATGTTTAATGTGTTTAAAGAAATAAGGAATGCTTAAAGAAATAAATTAAAAGTAAAACCTCATAAATAGATGCTATCAAACATTTAAGAAAACACAGCTGTAAGTAGTTTTACAAGTTAAACCCAGATTCCCACATGCATATGACCAGACAATTTTTTCAATTCTATACACACTCTTCATGATAAATTAGAAAGAGGAAACCTCCCTCACCAACCTCATTTTAAGGGGGTAGCACAACCTTGCTAATGAGAAAACTAGACAAGGAATCAGCAAGAAAGAAAAATTACAGGCCAATCTCTCTCCTGAGCACAGATGCAATAATCTTTAGAGAAATATTAGTAAACCAAACCCAGCAATGCATGAAAAAATAATCCATCATGATCTAGTGAAGTTTATTCTAGAAATGTAAGGGTAATTTTACATTATAAAACCTATTATTTCTCTTCACCATATTAACAAAATCAAAATAATAATGTGATTATTCTAATAGATGAATTAGTAACTGTTAAGCACAGTGGGTCACTCATAGCATCTGCTATGAATTTGTTAAATAAAATTAATAGACACAAAAAGCATTCAATACAAATTTAAAACTCTTTATGATTTTAGAAAACCTAAAACTATAACAACTGGGGCTGAAGGGGATTTCCGTAACATGATATAGGGTATTTACCAGAAACTTTTTTTCCACTTGACATTATTTAGTAAAACTGATGGCACATTTATCCTAACATCTGCAAATCTATTCCTATATAAATTTTGGTACAGTCATATAACAAAATATTACATAGCAGTGAAAAATAAACATGTGAATTATGAATGGCTCTCACAGACATAACTTATAGAGAGAGAACAAGTGTTATGGACAGATGTGTTCCCCCAAAATTTACAAGACGTTCTAACCCTCAGTACATTGGAATGTGACTGTATTTGGAGACAGGGCCTTTGAAGACGTGATTAAGGTGAAATGAGGTCAGCTGGGTTAGCCCTAATCCAATATGCTTGCTGTCCTCATAAGAAGAGGAGATTAGGACACAGACAGCACACAGATCAGGAGGCAACCAGGTGAAGACACAGGGAGAAAACAGTCACTGGGAGGCCAGGGGGTGAAGCATCTGAAGAAACAACCCTGCTGACACCTTGCTCTGGACTTCTGGCTTTCAGACTGTGAGAAAGGAAATTTCTTTTGTGACTTGTATAGTAAAACTATGAAGAAAAGTGAGGGAATAAGAGAAGGATTCTGCCACTATTTGAGCTTCATGCTTTGAAATATTCCTTCCATGTGTTCTTAGACCTTGGTTTCCATCCCAAGACTGACTGTGCTCTCATATAATTCATTTTGTCTACTGTTTGTTGAGAAATCCTTATCTATTGGCTTCACAAAGTCCTGCACTTCAGTCTTCCTTGGCACTCTCGTCGTTACCTTTCTTCACAACTGTCCTCTTCCTCCTTCTTCAGCTCTATTCTCTGGGCAGGGATTTGCTTTGTGCAGATTAATATGCTCTTTTTTGGCTACTGGGTTCCCCAGATGGATTATCTATCTTTCTCTTCTCAATGGGGCTCCTCAGAGTTGTTGAAATTCTCCCAGTTGTGCAGTTCTGCCAGTGGTACTGTAGAAGACTTGTCCTCCTCCTGGTGGGTGGACAGTGTAGCTGGCAGACGGGTTCCCAGGGCCCCATGGAGGCATGATGTGGAAAGTGTTCTAGTTGAAGGGTCCTCTCATTCCCAGACTCAAGCACACCCAGCTGTTCAGTTCCCTAGATGCTGCCTGGATTGGGAAAGGCAGGAAGGTTGACCTGGGAGGAAAGCCCCGGTCCACTGTTGACATTGGGTCATTGTCCCAGGATCCTCAGTCCTCCCATGTGGGCTTTAATTAATAACTTAATTTGTTTGTTTAAGACAGGGTCTTGCTCTGTCACCTAGGTTAGAGTACAGTAGTACAATCATAGCTCACTTTGACCTCAAACTCCTGGGTTCAAACAATCCTCCTGCCTCATCCTCCTGATTAGCTAAGACTGCAATTGCATGTCACCACACTTGTCTAATTTTGAATTTTTTTTTTTTTTTTTTGCAGCAATGAAGTCTCACTATGTTTCCCACACTGGTCTCCAGCTATTGACCTCAAGTGATCCTCCCACCTTGACCTCCCAAAGTATTGAGATCACAGGCTGAGCACACCCAGCTCTATGTGTGTTTTTAAAAGTTCACTGTGACCGCTCACTATTTATGCGCCTGTTCACACATGTTTTTGGAATGCCTACTGTCTCCTGGGCAATAAGCTGCCAGCAGGGGATATAGGCTGAGCAGAAGCCCATATGTTCCCTGTCTTCTTGGGCTGATGTAGAGTCCAGTGGGGAAGACAGACCTCATTCAACACCAACACCAGTTGGAAGGTGGCAACAGAGAGGAGCCACAGAGAGGAGACCCAGGTTATGGAGGGCTATGGTGGAGGGTCTGCACAGACTGCCCTAAGGCACAATGCTTGAGCAGAGATCTGCAGGATGGGGTGGAGCCTTGATTAGCAAAAGAAGGGCAGGAAGGGCTTTCCAGGCAGAATGAACGACCTGTGCAAATATCCTGAGGACATGGCCAAACAAGAGCCTAAGGGGGGTTAAGGTGTCAGGAGCAGAGAGTGAGAGTGGGACTGCAGAAGAGGACAGGTCCTGAGCCAGGGCCAAGAGGATAGGTTTTGAATGTGTCCTAAAACCAGTGGGGGTCATTGAAAAACGTGAGGACATAGGGCAGAGGAGGGAGGTGGAAAGATGTCATCAGATTTGCATTTTGAAGAGGCCATTCTGCCAGTAGTGTAGAAGAGATATACTGTGGCAGAGGTGTGGACAAAAAGGAACAGCAAGGGTTGGTTAAGAGGCTACTGCATTGCAGGTATCCGAGTGAGTGGTAATGACAGCCTGGCTAGGGTGGCAATGTAAGGGTGGAGAGAGATGAGTTAATTCAAAATTCACGTAGGAGACATAAGATGAGATTTGGTTAAAAATTGGATAAAATCATAGGTAACACCTACTTAGCAAATTTGTAAGGGATGGTTGAAAATAAAATCTGAGGTATAGAGTTGCAAGACAGAAGCAAAGAAACAGAAGTGATGATATTAAAATCAGACAATGTAGAATTTAGGATTAAAAATACTAAATGTGATAAAAAGACAGAGAATTTTATTTTCTTTTTTATTTTATTATAGAGATGTGGGGCACAAGTGAGGATTGGCTTCATAGGTAAGCTATATGCAGGTGAAGTTTAGACTTTCAACTGGTCCTCAAACACTGGTAGTGGTACCCTTCATGTTGTCACATGTCCCCCCTCCCATTCTCCCCAGCAGTGCTCATCAACTGTCAGTCTCTCCCTTGTGCTAATGTGATTAATGTTCAGGTCCCACTTATGAGTGAGAACATGCAGTATTCAGTTCTTTGTTTCTGTGATAGATCACTTAATATGATGGTCTTCAACTCCATCCAATTGCGGTGCAGTCCTTGATTTTGTTCTTCTTTATGGCTGCATAATACTCCATCATGTATATATACCATATTTAGCAAGTGGTGCTGGGAAAACTGGCTGACCACATGAAGAAAATGAAAAGGACCCCTGTCTATCACCAGACACAAAAATCAACTCAAAATGGATCAAAGACCTAAATGTAAAACCTGAAACTGTAAGAATCCTAGAAGAAAACATAGGAAACACCCTGATGCATATCTGCATATCAGAGTAGGCAATGAATTCTTGACAAAGTCCCCAAATATAAATGCCATAAAAAATAAGATAGACAAGTGGGACCTCATCAAACTGAAAAGCTTTTGCACAGCAAAAGAAGTCATCAAGAGAGTAAAGAGACAGCCAAAAGAATGGGAAAAAATGTTTGCAAATTATGCATCTGACAAAAAGCCTAACATCCAGGATCTATAAGGAGCTCACACAAAGTGAAAGGAAAGAGCGAACTTAAGTAATTTTAAAAAGTCAGGGTGAGAAAAACTTACATGATCTTGTACAATCATATATTGACAAATGATTGAAGCACGCACAGATTAGCAGAGACCAGCAACACTCAGGTAATTCAGTCAAGATTACTGAAGGGAAAGGAAGAAAGTCAGCACCCCAGGATCCAAAGCAGTAGCAGCAGCATTCTGCAAGGATGGAGCAAGTTTCCTGACCCTCAAACCCTAACCAAGCAGTGTGTAGCTTCAGAAGAAACCTCGGAGAGGGTTAGGATATCTAAGACTCTTGGTATGTGTATTCATGCCCCTCCGGGCCCAACTTTTTAAGCACAAGCCTGGAGTCCGCAGCCTGTGACTGGGACCACACACATGGTAGAAACCATCAGACCTGGGCCAGGGAGTTCTCCATCATCTCAGGATTTTCTACTTCACGAAATAACAGTGACAATATAGTGCCCAGTGTGATCAGGACTGAACAAACTTCTTACCCATTATTCTCTCACCTCCCTAGGTGAACATAGCTTGGTCTAAACACATTCATAAACAACATTAAGTTTAGTAGAGTTTGTAGTATATCCATTATTAAAGTGTTCAAGAAGGTATTCTAAAAGTGCCTCAATTCTAGCAATCAGCTCCTGGTCATGAAAATGAGGAAGGGGTCATTTCGCTAGGGTGACAAAAACTATCAAGTATTTAAGGACAAATTTTTAAAAAGTCCCAGATTTAGATGATTACAACTATAAAACCTTACTGAAGAATACAAAATAAGATCTGAGTAAAGAGGAAAACATACCATTTCTTAGATAAGAAAATTAATGTTTTTAAAAATGCCAAGTTTTTTCCAAATTAACTTATAAATTAAGTATTCGAATCAGAATACTAACAGGTTATTTTTGTTTTGAGAAAGATTTTAGTTTTTTTGTGTTTGGTTGTTTGTTTTTGTTTTGCAGGGGTAGGGATAGCTGAGAATGCTGACGATTTCAGTGTTTGAATGGAAAGATAAATGCCAAGGATAAGTATGAAAAATATGAATAATAAGAGTGTTGGGGGGAACTTTCCTCAGTAGACATGTGAACATACTTTAAAACAGAACAAGAGATATTAGAAGGTAAAGTCAAAATAAAATCAATATTTAAGTAGATCAATGGAACATGACAGAAAAAAACCGAGTACTACACTAAAGAACTGCAAAATAAAAGTCAATAAATATATAATAATTTTCAAAAAGAAAAAAAGAATTTGGAAATAAATGTCAGTATATTTGGAAATTTAGCATATGACAAAGATGATGTATTCAGTAATTGGGAAAGGGTATTAATTAATAACTAATTATTGGTATAACTAATCATTGATCTAGAAGAAGCATATTAAAAATGCCTAAATAAATAAATAATGCTGGGCAGAGTGGTATGTGCCTGTAGTCTCAGCTACTTGGGAGGCTGAGGCAGGAGGATCACTGGAGCCCAGGAGTTTGATGCTATAGTGTAATATGATTGTGCCAGGAATAGCCTTCTAGCCTGGGCAACATAGCAAGACTCCATCTCTTAAAAAATGAATTACAAATGACTTGATAATGAATGCTTTTTTTAAAAAAAGAATAGTCTTACAAAATAAATAAATATTTTACATGAAATCGAGGACTTGAAAGAGAACTTTTAAAGCAAGACTAAAATATAAAAGCTAAAAACAACAAACATGTTTGACTATATAAAAAAATCTGCTATGATGAAAGATACTATAATGTCATTAAAAATAAAATATTGGAAAATCATACTTACAATGTAGAAATCAGTTCATGTCCTTATCATGTAGAGATCTTTCAAAACGATGAAAAAAAGACAAATAACATGTTAGTAAAATGGACAAAGGAACAACAATTCATAGGCAAAAAAGTTCAAATAGTAGGCAAATCAATGAAAAGATGCTCAACTCACTATAAAGTACCAAGTTTACATATATATATACACACACACGCATAATGTATATATGCACATGTATATATTATATATATATATTTGCACTCATTAAACAGAAAAAAAGATAAAAGCAACATAATAAGGATATGGGAAAAGAATACTCATGTATATTTTTGGTATAAATCTTAACTAATAAGAACTTCCAAAAAGAATTTGGAAACATCTTAATATAAAAAATACATGTATACTTTGATCAAGCAATTCCACTTCTGAGAATATAGCCTTGATAAATATCAGCATGAATATGTAAGGATGCATGTACAGGATTGTTTGTTTCAGCATTGTTTTTAGTGGCCAAAAATAAAACCATTATCACAACATAAAGAGAATGCCTAATATAGTGAGGGCAGCATATATACAAAAAAGAAAGAATGACAACCTATGCCAATTGACATAGGGAAGTTTCCATGAGGTGCTATTAAATTAAAAAATCATGATGCGGCAAAAAGTATAAATAAAAGAGCACATCAATTTTTTTATTTTTTTGTTTTAAAGATGTGGGGTACAATTCAGGGCTAGGTATACAAATGTTCATTATCAAGTACCCTTGTTGATGAGGCATGCGCCCCCCCTCCCCTGGCAGTTTCCCACTACTGCCAATCCCTTTCTTACAGTATTATGATAGTTGTTCAAGGTCTGCTTAGGAGGGAGAACATGTGATATTTTGTTTCTGTGATAGATCACTCAGCATTATAGCCTCTAAGTTCATCCAAGCTGCTGTGAAGTTCATGATTTTGTCCTTCTTTATGGCTGTGTAATATTCCATTGTGCATATGTACCATATTTAAAAAATTCAGTCCTCTTTCAATGGGCAGCACTGTTGGTGCCATGTTTTTGCTATTGTGAATAATGCTGCAATAAACATGCAGAGCACATCACTCTAATGATGTTGGATTTTGAAAATAATAACGACACATATAAGATATCATAAATGTATGTGTACATGCAGATGTATATAATATATATACACAGCTATACATACATGTGTATATAATATATATATACACATAGGTATACATACATGTATTTATATAGCTATACATATATGTGATGTATATAGGAAAGCTTACATGCTACATTAATAACTAGAGTTACTAGGGACAGAGTGGAATGAGGGCAGGCTGTGAAGAAGTAATGCAATTTGGGAAAGGACAGTCATATCAAGTCACTTATACATGATGGAATATACGCAGCTATAAAGAAGGACAAAATTATGGACTTTGCAACAACTTGGACGGATTTAGAATCCATCATACTCAGTGATTGGTCACAGAAATTACTGAGAACCACATATTCTCACTCATAAGTGGACTCTGAACATTTATCTTAACACTGCATGAGGGATTGGCAGTAGTGCGTCCCTGCCAGGGGAGGGAGGTCGGGAGGAGGGGAGGTGCACATAACATCAATAAGGGCACTTGATTCCAAGTCAGGCAAACTGAATCCAATGGGAAGTCCAAACTTCACCTGTACAATGACCACTTATGTACCTAACACTGAATTGTACCTGACATCTTTAAAATTTAAAAAGAGAGAGAGAAAGAAAACCTTTAGCGATTATTCACTTAACTTGGACAAAAATAGAAACCCCTTACCATGCCCTACAAAGTCCCAGATGATTCTATCTCTGGGTAGCTCCTTGACCTCGCCTTGCCCATTTTTTCTTGTCACTTACTCTTCCTAAACACCTTGACCTGTAAGTTCCTAGAACGTGCAAAGCTCTTTCCCACTTCAGGCTTTTGTACCTGCCATTCTCTGTTCATGGAAAGTTCTTCCAGGCTGCCCAGCTTCTTGTCCTCTAGGTCTCAGCTTAAAAGTGACCACCCAGAGATGCCAATGTTAACCACCATATTTAAAAACGTTCTTCATTACAGTACACTGTATATTTCCTTCATGCACTTTCACAATCGGTGACAATTTATTTTTAATTTATTACTTACATAGAGTCAGTTTCCTTCTTAAAAAATGAGACTTATGAAGGTGAAGAGTATGCTTGTTCTGTTCACCACTATGCCCCTAACACAATTATTAAATAATGAATGTTCATCTCTCATTCACAGATAAAATAGAAGCCATCAAGCAAAATACCATTAACTTTCTGCTTACTGTTTAGCACCAAATACTGAGTATATTTGCACCCATCCCTCCTCCTCCAACAGAGGCATCGTTGTTTACCTGAACTATGGGCCCCAGGCTGTTCCTCTTCCTCAGGGACCTCATTTCATCCATTATTAACCTCTTTTCTCTATCTTCAACTTATCTGATCCTTTCTCCTGCATATCTGCACATATGCTGAAGTCCTTTCCACTCCAGAAAGAACAGAAGAAGGAAAGAAGGAATTAAAACCAGTTATTTCTTTCTCATAAAATGTACTTTTGGTTGAAGAATCCCCATGAATCCCAAGCAAGATTACTAAAACAAACAAACAAACACACACACACAAAACACCTAGCTACACAGCGAATAGTGAGACCACAGAACATCAAAGACAAAGAGAAGATCTTAAAAGCAGTCGGGGTTAGGAGGAGTGAGGGGGTCACAGGCTGTCGATAAAAAAGCAACTACAGACAACTCCTTTCTCCATAGGAACAGCAGAAGCAGAAATACAGTGGAATGATGTGCTGAGAGAAAGTAATTGCTATTTTATAATTCCATATCCAAGGGAAATGTCTTCCAAGAATAAGGGTAAAATACATTTTTAGACAAACAGAAGCTGGTATTGTTTTAATCAGCAGAAGTTATAAAGTGGCTCAGTGTAATCCCGCGCCTTTGGGAGGCTGAGGTGAGTGGATTGCCTGAGCCCGCGGGTTCGAGACCCGCCTGGACAAGTGAGATCTCATCTCTGCAATAAATTAAAAAATTAGCCGGGTGTGGTAGCACGCGCCTGTAATTTCGGCTACTCGGAAGGCTGAAGCAGAAGGATCACCAGAGCCCAGCAGGTTGAGGCTGCGGTGGCCGGGAGCGGCCACAGCACTCCAGTCTGGGCGACAGAGTGAAACTCCAACTCAAAAAAAAAAAAAAAGAATTTATTTCAGGCAGTAAAGATAGAGACAGATAATATGTCTGATATGCAAAAGGAATGAAGAACCCAAAAGTGTGACGTATATGTGAACATCATGTACAGCAAATCAGTAGGAATCAGTGAAGAAAAGATGGTCTTTTCAATAAATGGATCTGGGAAAATTGGGTTATGGGAAAAAATGAGATTGGACTTCTGCCAAATAACATATATGCAAAATTGGTTCTAAGTAGGTTAAAATCCTAAATGTGAAAGTCAAAAACAATAAAAATTTCAGAATATGTTTTAGGAACATAGTTTCATGAGTTTCATGACTCCAGGGTTAGAAAGTATTTTTAAACAAGAACCTATTAAAGAAAATGACTGGGTGCAGTGGCTCAAACCTGTAATCCCAGCACTTTGGAAGGCTGAGACGAGAGAACTGCCTAAGCAGGGGTTCAAGGCCACCTGGTTAACTTGGCGAGACCTTGTCTCTACAATAAATAAAAAAATTAGCCGGGTGTGGTAGCTTGCACTTGTAGTTCCAACTACTTGGAAGGCTGAGACGGAAGGATCATTGGAACCCAGCAAGTCGATGCTGCAGTGGCCGCGAGCATGCCATGGCACTCCAGCCTGGGCGACAGAGTGAGACTCCAACCCCCAACCCAAAAAAGAAAAAAATATGGCTAAATTTTGCTACATTAGAATTAAGAGGTTCTATTCATCATTGAATACCATAAAGAGAGTGAGAAGACAACCACAGCTTGGAAAATTTTTACAACACATGCAATAAGCAAAAGTCTAATACCCAAAAATATTAGACAAAAGTCTAATATCCACAGAAGTCTGTGGTCAACAATCTATGGAAAAAGCACTGCTTCATAATGATCTCCCAGAGAATGTGTATTTTAATGGATAACAACAGGGTATGGTGCTTGAGGATTCTCAGGCCTTGTCTCCAGTCTTAGCAAGTGGTTCCTGCATTTCAAGCAAGGACCTTTCACCTCTGAAATGTGCCTATTATGTTTGGAAAGTGAGTTTCAGAAGATGGACCCTATTCAAGATAAGGAATTATCATGATACTTTTGTAAGAAGGTTGTAATTGAGCATCTACAAAATTTCTAAGTAGATTGTGATGTTTTGCTTCATGAAAATGTGGGGTTAACTTTATTCTCAGTGAATTTCAAGGGTGCCAAGTATAAGAACTCAATCACTGATACATATTCCTTTGATGAAGGTAAACATTTTTGGTTTAACAATCTGATGAAGGCATGACTTCCTTGTCACCCCCCTTCCATCTCCTGTCTCATCTCCTCTTCAACCAGACCCACTCCCATCTCCCTCCAACCCTGATTTCTCCACATCTCTACATTTTACAATACTGCCCCAAATTTTCTGATAGGGTTTTCTTCAATATGCAATGAATATTATTGGGGAAAAAAATCAACCTGAAATAAAATTGAAACTACACATGGTAAAAATTTATGACAAAATTGGTGGAAAATCATATTTTTGCCAAAATTCATAGCTGTAAAATTCAAGCCAGATAAATTGGATTTTGTACAAATAATGCAGGACAATCATGATAAAGACATCATTAGGAGTGATAGAAACACAATCAATGAGTCACATCTGGGCTCCAAAAATTTCTCTTTAGAAAAGAATTGATCACACTGAAAATGATTTGGGAAATATAAAAAAGAAGGGGAAATGGAAAGGGTATATCTCTTTTATATAGAGATACTGATAAAATAAATTTGCTCAATGCAGTTGACTCGAAGATACTATATTGTTCTGATTAAAACAGTTTTTTCCAAATTGCCCTAGAGGTTAAGAAGTTTAATTAAGTGTATTTTTCATGAAATCCTGCAATTCATCTTTGTACATGAATCCTGCAATTCAACTTTGTACACTTTTGTATGTCTATTACAGCATATTACATACATTATAAAATGGTGATTGGCTACCAATTACCTATTGTTGTTCGCTAATACTGATTGATATGCCACACATTTTTGTAACTAGCATTTGTTGACTACCATCTCTGTGTCCCTCACTGTGCTAGGCATCAGGAGTACAAAGATGCATGAGACAGATTTCTGCCCTCAAGGAATGTTCATACACACTAAAATTGCAAATATAAACCTGAAATGATTCATTTTCTTTATCTTATTTGATTCAATGAATAAAGCTGTGTATTTTTTAAAATGTGTGTGGTTGAAGATGCTACTTCTAAATTATTTATCATCACTGTGCTGGAATGTCATCTCTTCAAGACAGTGTCCTCTCCTGAATTTTTATTTATTTAAACACATCCACAAGACTTAGAAATCAGTATCAACAGCCTCCAAAGCATTACACTCAAAATATGAAGTTGGCATTTTACATTCTGTAACAGCTTCATCCTAATTTAGCCTGTCAGAGTCAGTTTATCTTGTCAGTTCCCATAAAGTCAAACCATTAATTTCCTCAACTGTCAGTGTACATATCACTTTCAGGATAAATCTATCAAATAAAATCTGACATCACCAGGCATTGTCATCATTAGATGGTGATTAATGTTAAAAACTTTCATTGTTCTTCAACACCACCTTTCCAATTCAGTAATTGAATCAAAAAAAAGATGTTGTGTTAATGGACAGTACAGTCTATTTTCCAGGTGCTCCTTTGGATCCTGAGATCTGGGACCTGAGCTTCCCCTAAACCATCCCTAGCTTGAAGCTTCAGACAACTACAGCACACCCTCAGGCTTCTGTCTCAGCAGAAGTAACACCAGGACTTTGGTACTCTGGTGATTCTCTGAAAGTCTTAAAGCCCAGAATGAATGTTTTTCAAACTTTGGCTTCTAACAATAAATTAAGCTCCCAGAAATCAGTCTTTGAGGCTTTCTTGCACTGTTACTTAAAGCTTAAAGCTTTATATTGGATTCCTATTTCTCCACTGCTCATAGGAAAAAATCCTTTAATAATCTGGCCCTACCCAGTTCTCTGTTTTCTTTAACCTCTCTCTCCCTCTCTCTCTGTTTCTCTACTCCAGCTTCATAGGTTTATTTGCAACCCTCCAATCTCCCTGCCTCTTTCTTCCAGTGTTCTGTGAGTCTTTACACTTTCTCTGCTTGGGTTGCTCTTTCTCCCCTCTTCACCCAGTTTCTCTTCTCCAGTCTTCTGATTAAAGGTCACTTCCTCAAGGACCCTTTCCCCAATTTCCCACAGTAGTGTTATATGTTGTCAAGGACCTTTCTCTCATTGTACTTGACAAAATTCTCATCACTTTTTGCTTAATTGTCTGCTTAATGTCTATTTCCTCTCATTCAACAGTAGATTTCATGAGAACAGGGACATTTTCTGGCTTTTCACCATTCTATCACCATAGCTTAGTACACACAAGGGCTCAACTTACAGAAAAATGTTTAATAAATATCAATTAAATTATAGTTAGGTTGTATCTAGGTCCCAACCTGGGAGGTCTGCATATTTTTTCTTTGTAAACAGGAGTGGAACTTAGACCCAACAGTGTTTTTTGTAAACATTCACTAATCATCAGAGCTATCAAGAGCCTCTACCCAATACACACATATCTATAACTGTCCACCCTGGTAGGCCATCAAGCTCACTTGCCTTCCTGAAAGCAAGAAGAAAAACAAAGGTGGGCAGCTGGACCCAGATCAATAATCTCAGGAAAGCTACCCACTGAAATGTCCTTATGAGAATATCTAAGCCAATAGCCAAACATACAATGAGGAGTTCAAATGTTCTTGACAAGTACCAAGCTTAAAGTCTTGATGCTGTGTTCACATTAGATAAATTCATTTGTATGAATGTTCTGACAATCTTAATATCAGCAAATTTATCCACTCCTGATCTGCCTCAAACTAGATGGTTTTTTATTTAGTATCCCAGGGTAGATAGGACTATGTTGTTAGATTTGGGGTTTGCAGAGTAATTACAGTTTGTTCTTTGTTCTAGTCTTACTTCACAAGACTTGGAGTCAAAGATCCAGCAACTGTATGCCTAGAGGTTCTTATACTTGACTGGTTGTGGATGTCCCAACAGGGCATATTTGGATCTGTCCATTTTCCCCAAGGCCATCACTACAATCTTAGTTCAGGTCATTAACATTCTTATATTATAATAGCCTCCTAACTTTTTTCCTAGTTTTCCCTACAATCCATTTTCCACATTGAAGCCAGAGTGGTCTTCATAAAGTCAATAAGATCATGCTTGCCCTGGCTCCAAACTTGCCAATGGTTTCTCATTATATGTATCTACCTGTTGTATCAATTACTGAAAGAAGAATGTTTACAATCTCCAGTTGTGATTGTAGATTTCTTTATTTCTCCCATCTGTTTTTGCTTCATGTATTTTGAAACTCTGTTATTAGCTGCATATGCTTTTAGGATTGTTATGTCCTCTTAATGGGTTGATTCTTCTCTCATTATGAAACATCGCCTTTATTTTTAATGATACTCTTTGCCTTAAAGTCTCTTTGCCTGATATTAATATGGCTATTTCTACTTTCTTACTCGTCTTCCCATTTTATGTGTTTTTATTCTTCTATTTTTAATTTACTGGCATCTTTTTATTTAAGGTATTTGTGTTATAAATAGCCTATATCTGGGTCTTACTCATTTAGAGTCTGATAATATCTGCCATAATGTAATTATTAATATAATTGAGTTTAAGACTATCATCCTCTTTATTTTCCCTCTCCATTTGTATTATCTGAGTTTTGCTCCTTTTGTTCCTTTTTTACTGCCTTTTTGTATGTTAATTATTTTTTATTATTTCATTTCCTCTATTAACATTTTAGCTATATTCCATTAAAATTTTTTTATTAAGTCCTCTGAGATTACAATATGCTCTCTGAACTAAATACAGTCTCCCTTGAAAAAAAATATTAGCCAGCTTCACATATAAAAAACCTACAACTATGTTTTCACTTATCCTCTTTTGTCTGTGGTACAACTATTGACATACATTTTGCTTCTATGTATTATAAATTCGATGATACAGTTTTATTATTTTGCTTTAAGCAATTATTTCTTAAAGAGATTAAGAAGTGAGGGAAGTCTTTTCTATTTATTCACATATTGACAATGAGCAGGACTCTTCATTCATTCGACTAGGTAAGAGTGATCATCTGATGTAATTTTCTTGAAGACTTTTTTTTTTTTTTTTAGTTAGGTACTCACACTGTCACCCAGGCTGAAGTGCAGTGGCATGATCATGGCTCATCACAGCCTTTTCCTCCTGGACTCAGGCAGTCCTGTTGCCTTCAGCCTCCTGAGCAGCTGAGACTACAGGCCACACCACCATGCCTGGCTCAGTTTTTAATTTTTAATTTTGTAGAAATGAAGTCTCACTATGTTGCCTAGGCTGGTCTTGAATTCCTGGGCTCAAACAGTCCTCCCACCGCTGCCTCCCAAAGTGTTGGGATTATAGGCCTGAGCCACTGCACCTGGCCCTTGAAGGACATTTTGATTTAGCAATATGATGGAAGGCATTACAGATGGCTCTCCCCTTAACGATGGTCCTAATGAACATTTTTCAACTTTATGATGGTGTAAAAGGGGCACATGCATTCAGTAGAAATCACACTTCAAATGTCAAACTTTGATCTTTTCCCCAGCTAGTGATATGTGATCGAATATGCTGGACAATGGCCATGAACCACAGCTCCCAGGCAGAAACAAGAACGAGGGTAAGCAATCAATACTCCACAGTGTGCTGGGCTGCCAGATGGTTTTGCCCAACTGTGTTCTGAGTGTTCTGAGACAGGCTAGGCCGAGCTATGATATTCAATAGGTCAGGCATATTCAAGCGTTTTAACTTACAATGCTTTCAACTTAGGAGGGGTTTATTGGGGTGTAACCCATGGTGAGTTTCGAAGCATCTATATTGTTTCCCTTTTGCTCTCCTCTCACCTGTCTTAGCTCAAATTCATTCAACTCCCTCCCACCTCTTCCAGCCCTCTCTCTCTCCAAGTTCTTTACCATGTCTTAATAGTGCAGTTCTGAGGGTGACAAATTCCCTCAGCTTTTGTTTACCAGAAACTAACCTTCTCTTGCCTTAATGTTTTCGAAAGGTATTTTCACTGGATGTAGAAAGCTAGGTTGACTTTTTTCTTCCAGTATTTCAAAAATGTTGTTCCATCTTCTAACTTACCTTCTTATGAGAAGACAGCATACATTCTTATCATTTTTCTTTTATATGCAATGTCTTTCTCGCTCTCTCTTTTTTTTTGACTGCTTTTAACATTTTCTCTTTGTTTTCCTGGCAACTTGACTGTGATATACTTAGGTGTGATTTTCTTTGTATTTGTCTTGCTTGTGGTTTTCTGAGCTGATGACTTAATATGTTTCTGTAATTTTGAGATGTTTTGGAGCATTATTTCTTCAAATATCTCTCTCCTCTTTCTGGAACTTCAGGCACACACACATTAGACTTCTTGATAATGTCCCACAAATCACTAAGGTTCTGTTCCATTTTGTCAGTCTTTTTTCTTTCTCTCCATGTTTCAGTTTAACTAGTTTCTTTCTTTCTTTTTTCTCATTCAGTGTCCAATCTGTCTTAAGGGCACTTTGAAATCTCTGTTCAGCATAGAGCTCCGCAGTTGCTGTTCTTAGCCAGGCTACATAGAGCCTTACCCTTTGCATGTGTATCTTAATATTTGGTGAAAGACCTTAAGAGGACGTCTATGCAGGTTTCTCAAGTTTTTTCTTTGCCTAACTCTTCCTTTCTGGTACTCTGCCCTTTGAAATTTCATCTGTGTTAACATCCTCAAATTGGGATCTCCACCTACACAGATCCGTGAGACTGCTGTGCTCTGCTCATGCTCTAAATCCCTACACTGTGTTTCAGAAAGTGCATCCACACAGAAAGTCAACGTGGGGAGGAGGCTCACTTCATGTGCTTCTCTTCAAGGATCACGGTTTTTCTGTGCCTATTATCCAACATCTGAAAGCCATTGTTTTCCATATTTTTCCATTTATCTAGCTATTTACCACAGAAGATAATTCAGTACCAATTACTTTGCCCCAGTACTGATGCCCTGGTTCACAAGGCCGTTTATGATCCAGGCCCTCCTACTTCTTTGACTTTATCTGGTACCTTTCCCACCTTTACCCACCGACACTCCATCCTGTCCTCCTTTCCACTCCCCGGACCCACCAAGATACTTACTCCCTTAGAGTCTTTGCATAGCTGTGCCTTCTGTCTGGGATGCTCTCTTTCTGACCTTCACGTGACAATTTCTTGCTTATAATTTGAGACCATCCAAATTAAAATATGCACCCAGTCATTGGCACAGAAATCTGATTTAGTTCTTTGCAGAATGCACATCACATTCTGATATTGTTTGTTTAATTTATATATTTCTTGGCTTATTTTCTGTCTCCCTTCATTAGAATAAGGTGTCCATGAGGGCAGGACCATTGCTGTTTGGCTTACTGCAGTATTTCTAATGCTGGGACTTTGCCTGCACATGGTAAGAACACAGTAACTATTTCTTAGATAAGTGGTTAAATGAATAAAACCATTATTTTGTACATTGCTTCATATCTTGCCCACAAAATGCCACACACACTTCAATGGACATAGTCAACTTCATGTAGCATATGGATGATGGTGAGAAAGATGATAATGACCATTCCTAATATTTATTGAGCTCTTCTTATTATGTGATAGTTACTAAACTAAGGACTTTGCGCTCATTGTCTCATTTAATTCTTACTACAACCCACTGAGGTATCTACTATGGTTATCAGCATTCTAGATAAGAAAACGGAGGCTCAGAGAAGTTCAGAGGCTTTCTCCAGTGTCTCTCATCCTTACATCTAAAGTAATCATTTCACCCATTCCCCACAGTGTATCATCCAGCTGGATTTTCCAGAGTTGCTGCTATCCGGGCTCTGGTATTCATTTCCACATAACTGGAGCTGGTGTGTTACTGCCTTTGAGATATGCTGGGGTCATGCTGGTCTCCAGCACCGAAACATCATGTACCACATCTGTCTCCCATTACTCTGTGTTGCCCAAATCGCCCGTACTGTGCTATCATGGCCAATCCTCATGTTTCTACCATAGCATAAATATGCTTAACCAGCTACTGCTAACGCTTCGTAATGCTTGTGACAACTCTACTGAGAAGCTATTCTTCATGGAGCAGATGGTGTGAAATCAAGCAGGCGAGTGGCACTGGAGTGACAGAGCCTGGGTAGGGGGAGGTGCTGGTCAAGAGAGAGACCACCCCTTTCTAAAAATTTTCAGATTTGAATCTAAGGCAGGTCATATTCACATCCTTATGCCTATGTCCCAAAGGCAGTGCAAGAGTTAGAGGATAGTGTTAAAGGAAGAAATGTGGGGAGCGGGAAATGACTGATGAAATCACCAGAATGAATGTGTTCTTCCAAAAAAGCAAATGTAGGTGGAGCACGCAACAGAAGGCACTGAATAAAGAATTAAGGGAAAAAATAGGAAGAATGATCATGATCCCAGAAAGAGTACATGGCATATCCAATATCAGTGGTAATGATAACAATATTAAGATGCGGTTTTGAATAAAATTTTTAAAAAGGTCAGAATCAAGCAGATGGAATTCACACCCCAGCTCTGCTGCTCATAAACTGTAAGAGCCTGAGCAAATTTTTTACCCTCTCTGGTTTTACATTATTATCCTCTGGGTAATAAATCCTACCATAAGGTTTGAAAGAGAGAGGTTTCGGATAGAGGCTGGTTCCTGGGGCAGGGGGGAAGGGGCGACCTTTAACAACAAAGCCAGTGGAAAGGTCTGATACAAGATGGGAATGACAAGTTTCTAACAGTCACAAACCCTGCAGGGTATCAGAGGCTGTGTGGGGGCTGGAGGAAAGAGGAAGAACAGGGAGCTTCCATGTGTCTGATAGACTGGGGAATAGGAGAAACCTTGAAGAAGCAAAAAGTATTCTACTGGAAAACACAGCAGGCCCATTAGAGAATAGCAGCTGCAGATGGGAGAGATTTTGCTGATTCCAGTAATGGGCAAGTGCAAGAAGCCCATGGTAAGGAATTCCGCAGAGGCTAGAGAAGAGAATTCTCTTTCTCCTTGTTTGGCAGAATGATTAAGGTTTTAGGGAACTGAACAGTGCTAAAGGCTAAATAAGATACACGCTGCATGAAGCATTCCAAATTGCTCGGTTAAAGTCATACCAAAAATTAGGATGCTTGGGAGATTAGGGTGTAAAAACATGAATTTAATTTCCTTTGAGATCAAGTCTCAAGTCCTCTCATCGCAAGAGTCCGGACTGAAAATGTCTGGGATTTCATGAATGTTGAATGAGTCTGCAGAGCCATCTACACTGCCCTTGACCAAGATTTATAATCTCTTGCAACATTGGCTACTGCCAGTCTATGGTCATACATTCTGGCAGTTTCAAGTTTGCTCACTCTAGAAGGAAGAAAAATTATGACATTAAACTATTTATCTGATCTAAGTGCCTGCTTGCGTCTGCTTGTTTGTAGACAAACCAGGTAGGTGCTATTTTGAAATAATTAGTGTTATTAATCACGCTTGAAAGCAATTGCTTAGACACGGACTTTCCTTGCTTCATTTTGCCACAAGCTCTGTATAAAATGGAAGGTTTGCACTTATATTTAGGGGTTTTTGGGAAAGCCTCACTGAAAAGGGACATTCTGGCAAACACTGGAAGGAGGTGAAGGAGTGAACTGTGAGGAAGAAGCATTCCAGATAGGAGAATTCTGGTGTCTTCAAGGAACAACAGGATAGTCAACGTAACTGGAGCAGAGTGGTCAAGGTTCAGAGATCCCATGGGAGCCAGGCAGTGGAGGACCTTGTTAGCACTCAGGCTCTTTCTAGAAGTGAATGTGACATCATTTGGAGGGCTTTGTGCAGAGGAAGGACATACGCTGACTAATGTTTCAAATGGATCATTCTTGCTACTGCATCAGTGAGAGTTACTGATTAGACTGTGGGAGGCAAGGGTAAAATCAAGGAAATCAGTGGAGACAAGAAGACAGAAGAAGGTTGCCCAAGCCAGGTGGTAGCAGGGACAGGGATGAAAAATGGTCTGGTTCTTGATATATTTTGAAGGCAGTGCCAATAGGACTAGTTAATATACCAGAGAGGAGAGTAAAAAGGTAGGATTCAAAGATGACACCAAAATGTTGTTGGCCTAAACAACTGGGTGGGTAGAGTGGCATCAACTGAGATGGGAAAGACTGGCTGGAGAGTGTTACAGGTTGAATTGTATCTCCCAAAACTTATATATTGAAGTCTTAACCCCTATGTCATGGTACCCCCTCTAAGCCCAGAAGTATTGGGAGTGGCTAAAGTCTCTGGGCCCAGCTGGGTCAGATATGAGAGCTACAGCCAGGTTAGTCCCTGTCAAAAGCCAAATCAGAGCCCAGTGTGGGGGACTCTTCACTGGACAGGTTTGGGGAGGGGGTATTGGGTAGGGCAGAGCAAATGTGGGTGCTTCATACACTGAGTTCAATACAACATCATAAAGCTACTCAAAGTGAGCTCTGGAAAGGACTTTAAAGATCTAGTTTATTTTACAGATGGGAAAAGCTGAGGCCCACAGAGATGAAGTCTTTTTCCAAGGCCACACAGCTGGGTAGTAGTTGACACTGGGTTAGAACCCATGTATTTTCATGTTCCACTCTGATGGACTTTCCACAGCCTCCTGCTCCATAGTCTTTCTGATTCTTCTGGAATCAGATTCCTTCAGACCATTCAGTGAGCAGTGTCCCTTCTTACAAAGTCTACTATCGGTCCTGAAATGGGACGTCCAAAGCCCATTGAAGCATGTGTGACTCTAAACTGGAAGCTTCTAATATCTGACATTAAGATACTGTCCCATTGATAAAACCAGGAAATCTCTAGAAGAATTGTCCTACAATTGTCTGGGGCTCCTGGCTAGGCATAAGGAAGTAGATTTTGCCATTCAGAAGTTGTTCTCTACCTTCAGATTTCGGGACCTTTTCAGCGACAGCCTCTCAAACATAACCATGTATCTAATTAAAAATATGGATTTTCAGTTGTAAATTAGGCCCACATATAACTCCCAAATTTGCTTGGCCAAGTACATTTAATAATAAAACTTAAATGCTCTCGTGTGTTAAATATTCATCCATTTTTCCTCATAACTGCTTACAATAAATATTGATGATTGTCTAACTTTGAAAATGGCTATGTTCATGGGAGAATATTCATGTGTGTCTCATTGATTTTTCCTGACAGGGCCAAATGGAGCAGGTAAGCCAATTTAACACAACCCATTTCCAATTTTGCACAGACTGAATAGGAGATGTGCTGTGGAAATGAATAATCCAGCTCATACCATTATTAATAATAATATTTAGCGCACCCACAGTTCCTTCCATCTTCTATGCACTTTGCCAACATTAACAACTTTATTCCCTGGTACTCAAGGGAGGCCTTTTTGTAATGGGACGAAGAAGCCAAAACGGGTATCAATGACTGATTGGGACAAAGGGACAGGTCAGAGCCGAGGTGCAAGGCAGGAAAAGCTCTAGTGAGAAGAGTGAGTCCCATTCCCATCGCATGCCCAAACCTCTTAAATATTGGGGAAATACTGCAAGCCTAGGAGGCAAGGACGATTTTGCAATCTTTGTTTTCTAAGGTGTATGTTCATCATTATAGTAAGAACTACATTCACTACTATTTTTTGAATCCCTGCTGCGCTGCTCAGTGTTGAGGATATTCAAAGGAAAGAGCTCTGGCTCTCAGGAAACTTACAGAGTAGTGAGGGAAAACATGCAATGGAATGCAGACCCCATGTGAGACAGAGAGAGGCACAGTTGCATTGAGGCGCACCCAGCATAGCAGGAACACCTTCCTGGGTGTTGCTTGAGGTGTGGCTTACAGGGAAGATGAGAATTAGGGTGGGGGATTTGCATAGAGGAGAGAGATGTTCTAGAGAAAAGGAGAAACATGGGGAAAAGGTGACATAGAAGAGCAGTGTGTCCTCTGGGGACTGCAAACACTTCAGCTGGACTGGAGTGAAGAGAACAAGGTGATGCTGCCATTGCAGCAGATTGAATTTTCTAAAGACAGAGCCACTATTATCTGCCATCTCACTTACGTGACTTCAAGACTAGGTCAGAAAAGGCAATGTCACCCGACCTTGTTCCCTGGACACTTGGAGCCTTGAGACACTACCTAGGAAATCCAACTAGCCGAGGCCACCATGTTGATGCTCAGGCCACCAAGCCACCAGAAGAGGCCACATGTCACTGCTTAGGCCAACAGCCCCTGCTGGGGTCCAAGCTGACTTCCACAGTCATCTCCAGATATGAGTGATAAAACTTCCAGAAGATTCCAACCCTCAGCTCTCAAGCCACCCCTGAGTCTTTCCAGCTGAGACCGCAGACACTGGAGCATAGACAAGCCATCCCTGTTGTGTCTTGTCTGAATTCCTGATTCACAGAATCCATGAGCATGATAAAATGGTTGAAATCTGAAAGTGGTTTGTTACAGGACAATAGTAACCAGAACATTTTTACTTTATTTTCAAGCAGTGGAAAACCACTGAGGGATTCCCGAGGAGCTTTTGTGTTCAGTCTGAAGGGAATCCTGTGTGAAATGAGAAGACCATCTGGTCAATGGTTTCTGTATCTCAGGTCTATGGGTCCTTTTCTTAGGTTAATTTAGGCTGTCACCTTCCTGTTGGCTGGTTTTGTCAATCACATTGATCTCCTTCTAGCTCAGTGATTTTCATCTCTAGCTACACAGTAGGGTCATTCAGGAGCATAAAAAATATCCTATTTCCTGGGCCCCACTCAAGATCAAATCAGAATGTCTGAGGTGGGGTGCTCTGGCATTGAATTTTTAAAGGGTCTGTAGAATTCTAATATGCATCCAAGGTTGAGAATCACTGAGCAAGTTGCTCACTGACCATACAAGCCCACTTAGGGAAAGTGGTTCATGCTGCAAAACTGAAACTCCATTGAGAGTTAAACTTATAAATTGCAATTCAATACATCCTCTCATCTTGGTAGAAAAAGAAGTTTCGAGATACTAGATGCTGGTTACTAGTAAACCGAAAGAAACATTTCAGATGAGAGGCCATATTATGAAAAAGATGTGAGGCCCTGAGGGTTAACTAATCAAAAAGGGAACACGGAGACTCTCCCATCAGAAGAATCGTTTATTCAGAATAGAGAGCTCTTTTCTCTAAAGCAGAGCTTCCCGGAATGGTTTGATGAAGATCTCTTCCAACAAACCATTTTCTTTTGCCCAACACTGGCCTAAACCAAAATGGGCCAGTTACATAGTTACAACTCACGTTTAAGAAAACTGGATAGAAGAGGGAGAAACTCTTCCCTGTGTGCATGTGTATCAGGGATGGAAGAGGAGCAACCAGTGTCTTAAGACTGGAAAGTAGTGGGCAGGTCAGGATGGTGTAGAAAGGGACTGGACAGAGAAGGATGAAGCCATGATGCATGGTGACCTTGAGCAGGCCACATATCCTCTCTGAGCTCCAATTTCCTCATCCATATAAGAAGGTAGGATGATTTGGAGGTCTCTTCCCTAGCTTGAAACTATAGTTCTGTGATTAGGTTCCAGAAACTTCCATTTTGCTTTGTGATGACTATTCTGCCCTAGACTAGCTGCCAGTCCTGATGCCTAGCAGCTTATTCCTCTGTATATAATCATGTGTTTCTGAAGCTTTGACATCTGGGGCCTTGCTGATCCTGGAGAGACTGCCCCTTCCAGAACTAGCCAATTCCTAGAGATAAGAAAGAACTTACCTGCAAGCACGCTTTTCACATGCAAATAGCAAATCCAGAGCCTACACCCCATCACCTTCTTTCTCAGGCTTTCACAGGGTTCCCACACTGGGGGCCACAATCCTAAATTACCCCCAAACCAGGCATCAGACAACTAGGGACAGTGTATATACTGCAGAGACTGCTGAAATTATTCAAGCTAGCCAATCCTATGTGTGCCTAACATGCCCTGTCTTGTCTTCCCTTACCCACAGAAACCAGAATAAAGGCTCTTGCCCACATTTTCCCCTCACTCCCACTGCCTCTTGACCAACACTGGTGCTTCCCCACACGATTCTGTGTGGTATGGCGTGGCATGCCTCTTCTTCTCGGGATCTGTAACTGTGTGGTGTGGTGTGGCATGCCTCTTCCTCTTGGGAACTATCTTTTCAGTGGTAGTTGTCTCCTGATATGTTGGCTTCACTCTACCTGAAAAATTAAACCTGCATTTTAAAACACTGAGATTCTTATTTGTAATTCAAAGATGAGAATGGCAACCTCCCTTTCAGTGCTTTTGAGAGCAATCTCTCATCACAGTGACACAAATACAGTACACCAAAGCACATGTGCTTAGAAATTACAGAGACATTTTGGGTCAATACATAAAAGCCCCTTTGGAAGCCCATGTGTTGTGATGGGCTGGTCCAGACACCCATTTCCTTGCCCTTAGACCTATACAGATAACAAAGAAAATTGTCTGTAGTGTCACAACAGCTGATTCAGACAGAAATTGGGGAAGCAAATACAAGGAAGTTTTCTAGCATGACCAAGAATCATGGCAGTGTTGCATTAAATAGATTGGCATTAGCCCTTCCAAACAAACACTCCATATTTGCCACTACATGTTCCCATCATCACAGCAGTCCATTATACCTGAATTTGTATCAGAGTGGTGCACTGATATTATATAAAAGACACCTACATTCCCATCTCTGTCTCCTCATTTTCATAGCTTACACAGCAGGTTTAATTTCACAGTTTTTAGTTTCATGACATTCAAATACTAACAATTGATTAGGGGGAGGGGAGAGACCCAAGTTTATTGGAAATATCAGTCACTGTAAAAAAAATCCTGAAGGAAAATTTGCCTAATTGTAAAAGGTCACCAGATAAATAATTGCCTTCTGAATTGGGATGATTCTTGTTGTCATTAAGCCCCAGCAGCGATCTAATACACTTTAATACTTCTGCTAAATGCCGGGAGACAGCTTTGCGATCACAGCCACATAGACAATTAAAGCTAAGCAATTGGTGCCTGAGTCAGAAGGCTTTTTCTTTTATTCCTCATTTTTCATGCATAAGATGAAATGATATCACTTCCCCTCCCTTTTTGCAGTGATAATCATTCTATGCCTGTAAATGCAATTGATTTGGGGCTTAGTTTTTCAGGCCAAACTCAAGACTGGCATTGGCTTTACAGCAGATGGCTCCCATTCCAGCTCTCCCATCTCCCTGCCTCCACCAAAATGGAGAAGAACATTTGTATCCACCAAATAGTGACATCTTTCTAAACCACCATTCTGTTAAATGATGCTGTGAACTGAATTGTGTTCCTCTAAAACTCATATGTTGAAACTGTAACCCCTGATGTGACTGTATTTGGAGATAAGGCTTATAAGGAAGTAATGGTGGTTAAATGAGGCCATAGGGGTGGGGCCCTGATTTAATAGTACAAGTGTCCTCATAAGAAAGAGACACCAGAGAACCCTTCTGTTTTTGCCATGTGGCTGCCATTCCACAGCAAGAAGGCAACCTTCTGCAATCTGGAAGGAGAGCCCTCACCAGAAACCAAACCCTGACAGATCTTAAACTGTCTACCTCCCACAACTGGGAGAAAATAAATTTCCAGCATTTAAGCCAAGTAGTCTGAGATATTTTGTTATTGCATCCTGAGCAGACTAATACAATTAACTTCTAGAGATAGCAAGAGATCTCATCTCTCCACTGAGCAAGTCCTCACAGCTGGAACAGAGTGTGGACATGGTTTGACTAGTAGAGATGCAGGACATTGCACTGACAAGGTTTTCTACCTGCAGAGAGGGAAGTAATCACATTAGCCTTCAGCTTGGACAAAGGGAAAGGGTGGTGATGGCCAAGGGCATGAGATCTCATCTAAGGAAAGGGTTAGATGAGATCTAACAGCTCTAATTACACAGAAGCTCTTGTAATTAGGCATTCTGAGCCTTTGTGCAACTGTTCTTTACATTAGAATGAGGGAGGGGGCACTTCAGTGTGGTGTATGTCCAGGTAACAGAGGCTAACTGAAGCATTGACAAAATTCACTTCCCCCTTGAAAGCTGGTGCTAGAATTATCTGAAAAAATGGTCAGTCAAGCTCACTGACCCACAACCCCCTGGGTGATGCCTGTTGTTTTTCTTTCCTGCTAAGCAAAGTTGATACATCCCAGGACTCCATGGCAAAAGTTTCTTTAAACTATGGTGCTCAAGGAACTCTTGAGTTAATCTGAGCCTACAACCAAGTAGTGTGCGGTTGCATGTCCCAGAACTGAAACCTCAGCATCATAGTTATGTCTTCAAGGATTGGAGTTGAACGTCTGTAAATCACAAGGGAATTCATCAAGAAAATTTAGCTTTGCTTATGAGAAACTCCTGGTTCTACCACATAAGCAAAGTAACTTGGGATATGTGCGTTGAGTTGTGGGGAGAGCCCTTTTAATTGATTTCTTTCCTGGGAAAAATACAAGATATAAACCGTCTTTTAGTGGCCCATCATTTCCTGAGCACTCACTCTAAGTGAGGTGCTTTATGTAACAGCAGCTAACATTTATGCATTGTGTTAAGCTCATTATTTGCATTACTTTATTTAGGCCTAACAAGGATCATATTATTATCCTCTATTTATAGGTAAAGAAGTAGACTTTGGAGGTTTGGTAACTTACCCAAGATCATAAGAAGATAGCAAGATCAGTCCATTAACCTACGTTTCCTCTGGCTCCGATGCGCGTACATGACTCCTGTATCAATTAATCCTTACAGTAACCCTATGCAGTAGGAATTATAAACCTATTTCATGAACCAAATGAAGTTACTTTCTCAACATCACATAACTGCTAGTAACAGAACCAAGCCTCACCCGGATCTGAACAGCTTCCAAGCTCACGCACATCATGACACAGAAAATGCCTGAAGCAGTGCTTCTCAATTTTTAGTGTGTATTACCACTATTTGACCCAGTGATTCTACTCCTAAGTATCTACCCAAGAGAAATGAAAACATAGGGCCTCAAAAAGACTTATACACAAATGTTCTTAGGGGTATTCCTTATAACTGTCTGAAAACTGGGGGCGGGGGGGTGGACGCAAATATTCATCAACTACAAAACGCATAAACAAAACGTGGTACATCCAAAACAACAGAATGTTATCTGGCAATAAAAAGAAAGGGAGTACTGATACCTGTACTACATTGATGAACCTCAAAACACATTACACAAATGAACGGGGCAAGACACAAGAGACCACATGTTGCATAACTCCATTTATATGAAATGTCCAGAAAGGCAAATCTATAGACACAGTAGATTGGGGTTGGCTGAGACAGGGGTGGGCAGGACCAGGATGTACAGTGAATAGGCATGTGAGATCTTACTGGGGTAATAGAAGTATTTCAGCACTCAATTATGGGGATTTTTGTACAACTTGCTAACTTCACTGAAAATTATTAAATTGTACACTTGAAATGGGTAAATCATAGACATATAAAAATTAAATGATGCTGCAATAAAGTTGTTTTAAAAATAAAAAGTGTAATTGATGTCTGGGCATGGTGGCCCACGCCTGTAATCCCAGCACTTTAGGAGACTGAGGCAAGAGGATTGCTTGAGCCCGGGAGGGTTTTTTGACCAGCCTGGGCAACATGGCAAAACCTTGTCCCTTAAACAAACAAAAAAAAAGTCAGAGCAATTGAATCATATTGGGATTTTGCTGAAATGAGGATTCTGAGCCAGTACGTGCTATCATTTGGATATGGTTGTCTGGCCTTTCCATATCTCATGTTGAAATTTGATTCCCAATTTAGAGATAGAATATGATGGGAGGTGTTTAGGTCATGGGGGCTGGATCCCTCATAAATGGTTTGGTGTCATTCTTGTGGAAGTGAGTTCTTTTTTTTTTTTTTTTTTGAGTTGGAGTCTCACTCGGTTGCCCAGACTGAAGTGCAGTGGCCGCTTCCAGCCACTGCAGCCTCGCCTGCTGGGCTCCGGCGATCCTTCCGCCTCAGCTTTCCAAGTAGCCGGAATTACGGGCATGCGCTACCACGCCCGGCTGATTTTTTTTGATTTATTGTAGAGATGAGGTCTCGCTGCCCAGGCGGGTCTCGAACCCGCGGGTTCAGGCAATCCACTCACCTCAGCCTCCCAAAGGCGCGGGATTACAGGCTGAGCCACCGAGCCCGGCTTGGAAGTGAGTTCTTAATCTTAATTCCCAAGAGAACTGGTTGTTAAAAGGAACCAGGCGCCTTTACCTCTTTCTTCTCTTGCTTTCATTCTTGCTCTGTGCTCTATGCACATGGCTCCTCTTCACCTTCTGCCATGAGTGGAAGCAACCCGAGGCCCTCACTAGAAGCCAAGCGGATGTTGGTGCCATGCTTCTTATACAGCCTGCTGAAACGTGTACCAAATAAACCCCTTTTCTTTATGTTTTACCCAGCCCCAGATATTCTTTCATAGCAGCACAAATGGACTACGACAGCAGATTTAGGGCCAGGCCTGAGATTTGCATTTCTAATAAATTCCAAGATGATAGTGATGCCGTAGGTCCAGAGACCACATTTTGAGTAGACAGGAGGGGAAACAGACGTCCCAAATTCCTGCTTCTCCAATTCAACTAACTCAGACAGGTTCCATCCTCACTTGGGCTTTATTTATGAAGATGGATCATCCTCAGTGTTCTAAATTCTTGATTCCTTCTTTACACTGGACCATGTCATGATTGCACCAAATCCTAAATGAAAATTGTTACTTTTCTTCATCCTTTTCTGTGTTCTGCCAAGCTAGCAGGTGAAATTTTAGTGCATCAAGCTCAGCCAAGGAACTGTTTAATATCAAATTCCCTAACCCACCCCTGGCCTTCTGAATCAGTAGGTTACCGCTAGGACATCTAATTTTACCAAGCACTCCCGGTAATTTCTATGCAGGTGGTTTAAGAATTATCTTTTGTGTGACTTTGGCCCCCTCCCCTACCTGGGGAAGTGAACCCCCCATTTACTGTCTAAACAAGCTATATTTTCTAATCTAAAAAAATTTATCTTTTGTAAATGCAAATCTAAACCAGCACCGTTCAATCGAAATATAATGTAAGCCCACATGTAATTTTGAATTTTTTATTTTTAAAAGTAAGAAGAAATAGGTGAAACTAGCTTTAATAAAATATTTTATTTAGTCCACTAAAAACCACCATATTATTATAACACATAATCATTATAAAAATATTATTTTTGTATCTTCCCTTTTTGTGGTATTCAGTCTTTGAAATCTGGTGTGTATTTCAAACTTACCACACTTCTCAATTCAGACTGACCATATTTCAGGCACTCAGTTTTCAGCCCCCACTCCAGAACTATAAACTCTGGGTTTGGCCTGGCAATCTGTGTTCTAGCAAGTTCTCCAGGTAATTCTGGCAGTTCTGACATTCACTTTAGTATGAGAATGACTGATATAGGCAATTGCTTCTTGAACTTGGCTGCACAATGGATTCACCTGGAAACATTTTATTTAAAATACTTATGCATGAGTCCCAGCCCCAGAAATCAAGATTTTTAAAAAGTCCTTCCAGACGATTCTAACATGCAGCAAAGTTTAAAAGCTGCTGCTCACTGTCTCTCACAGACACCTCCTTTATCTTTAGCTCCAAAGTCAGTTACTGGGTCCTTTCATCATTCTCTGTAATATTTCAGGTTCCTCTCACCATGCTCTCCATTTCCAGGTTTCTTATTTATTCTACTCTGAGCATTTAGACAAGAGTAATCTTTTTAGCCCACTTCTGCAGTTTGCTTTCTAAAAGGAAATCCCTCTTAAAAATCTGCATCTTACATATATAAGAATTGTTTTGTCATCAGATTAAATAAATTGGAAATAACCTATATATCCATCATTAGGGACTGGTAATATAAGCATTTTATGAAACCAAATGAAAATAATAACATAGATTTATATGTACTGAAATGAAACTAAGTCTAAGATGTCACATTAGGTTAAAAAGCTGCAAGTTTCAGATGAGTGTGTATAGTATGAATCTATGTATGTATGAGGAAAAAGATATTTAAATCTAAAAAAACCTGCATCTTTTAGCTTCTCCCCATGATTGCTAGTCCCAGACTGCTCGGCTTACTCAGCAGCTCTCATCCCTCTACCCACCTCCCACAGCCCCCAGAAACCCCTACTCACCTTCTGGGCTCATGAACCCACGTATGGCTCCATCTCCCTGCACATGTACCTCCAGAACTTGGAATCCTTATCTGTTAATTGAGCTCTAGCCATCTCTTTCCCTCTATTTCAAAGGAATCCCCCCCAGACCCAAATCTTCCCCCAGGGAAGTCTCCCACAGGGAATGACAGCAAGGACTGAAACTCAACCCACAGCCCCCTTTCCTACCATTGCTAGCAGTTTCTATTCTGGTATATCTCCATTTCTCATTCCCTTGGGTTCCGGCAGCTTCCTGGGAAAGGAGGAATCCTTGGGAAGTTCATCTGATGTTTGGAAGGAGTAGCACAGAATTAAAAATCAGGTTGTACTCCCATGTCAAAGATTATTCACAAAAAAGTAGCTGCTTGGCATGTATGTGTGCAGCCCACACAAGCAACATGGGTCATATGTTTACATCTGTGTAAATATGTATAGTTGAAGCACCCTCTAGTGGAACACATAGAGAAGATCTCGTTCTCTGGAGAAACTCACCCTCAAAAAAAATAAATAAATAAAGCCTGGATGCAGTGGCTCAGGCCTGTAATACCAACACTTGGGAGGCCAAGGCAAGAGGACTGTTTGAGCCCAGGAGTTTGAACCCAGCCTGGGCAACATAGAGAGGCCTCATTTCTACGAAAAATAAAAAAATTAGCCAGATATGCGGGCATGCACCTGTAGTCCCAGCTACTCAAGAAGCTGAGGCAGAAGGATTGCCTGAGTCCAGGAGGTCGAGGCTATGGTGAGCTGTGACCATGCCACTGCACTCCAGTCTGGGGAACAGAGTGAGACCCCCAACTCAAAAAAACAAACAAACCCAACAAAACAAAAAGCAGCAGGATATTTTTAAATACTATCTGACTAGAGAATCGTCGGAAATGACAGCACAAGTCTGTTGTGTCTTATGGTCACGGTTCAGTATGCAAGGGTGCACACCAACCTCCAGATCTGCTTGGTCCTGCTGGGTGAGGAGAAGGTGTGTGCTGACCTGGCCTGGCCTTTCTTGAAGGCCTCGCATATTGGCCTTTGTAACACCTCCCCATCCCCACCCCACTGATTAAGGTTTGGGAAAGCAGTGTTTGTAGGTTATAGCGAAGGCAAAAGAAGATTTTACAGATTACTGTGGGGTCCTTTCAGGGTAAGAAGCTGTCCATCCTCATTTCAAATCCAGGGATGGGGCAGAGCTAGGGATAACTGGTTTGCTGTCCAGAAGAGATAAATTTGGAGCCCTACCTTACCTTTTTACACTAAACAAATTCCAAATGAAAAAAGACGTGGAGATCATTCTGAAGGGGGGAATACTTTGCCAAATATAACCCCAAACCCACAAGTCACCAAAAAACAACAGCAACAATAACAACAACTATCGAGAAGTGTATTACATTAAAAAAAAAATTCTGCATGGCCAAAAACATAATGCCATGAACAAGGTCAAAATATAAATAGCACACAAGGGAAAAAATACAACAGATAGCACAAAAGGATAATTTTCTTAATTGATAAGGTATCCCTCCAAATTAGCCTAAGATCAACAATCTAATGGGAAAAAAATGAACAAGGGATATGAAGAGATAGGGCACAGAAAAGAAAAAAGTTATGCTCTAAACATACAGGATGATGCTCATTCTCATTCATAAGAGTTGTTTTTGCAAATAAAAACCACAATGTGATACCACTCACACCAGTTAGAATGGCTATTATTAAGAAGTCAAAAAACAACTGATGTTGGCGAGGTTATGGAGAAAAGAACACATCATACTCGTATACTTTTGGTGGGAATGTAAGCTAGTGCAATCCCTGTGGAAAGCAGTTTAGAGATTTTCAAATAACTAAAAATAGATTTACCATTCAACTCAGCAGTCCCACCACTGGGTTTCTACCCAAAAGAGCATAAATCACTCTACCAAAAAGACACTTGCACTCATATGTCTGTCACAGCACTATTCATGATAACAAAGACTTGGAACCAAACTAGGTCCTCATTAATGGTAGATTGAATAAAGAAGATGCGATCATATACACCATAAAAGACTACACAGCCATAAAAAAAAAAAAAAAAGCAACAAGATCGTGCCTTTTGCAGCAACATGGATGAGACTGGAGACTGGAGGCCATTATTCTAAGCAAATTATCCCAGAAGCAAAAAGCCAAATACCACATGCTCTCATAAGTGGGAGCTAAACACTAGGTACACACAGACACAAAGATGTGAACAATAGACACTGGGAACTCCTAAAAGGGGGCAGGAGGAAGAAGGGCAAGTGTTGAAAAACTACTTATTGTTTCCCATGCTCACTAATTGGGTCACGGGTGCAATAGAAGCCCAAACCTCACCATCATGCAATATACCCATGTGACAAGCCTGCACATGTATCCCTCGAAACTCAAATTTGTTAAAAAAAAAAAAAAAAAGTTTTTTAGTATCTGAGAGTAGGATCACATGTTAAATGAGGCAGGTACAGAGAAGAAGGCATAATCATATGTGGAATGGCACACTGGCCATGAAGAGTGATCTTGTAATCACTGTCAAAATAAACAGTAACCATACACATTGACCCAGCAAGTCCACTTGTTGGAATTTACCTTACAGATGTGCTTTGAAGATGTGTGAAATAATGCTTCCATCAGAAAATGTATGACTGCATAGGTTGTGAGAATAAATCCTAGAAACATTTAAAATGACCATCATAAGGAACTGGTGAAAAAAATTATGGTACATCCATACAATAGAATATCTGTGCAGCGATGGGCTCTACGTTCCCAAGATGAGTCATCTCTGTATGTGGAGATGTGGATTGGTCTTCTACATATATAAAGTGAAGAAGCAAGGTGAGTGAGTATATGAAGATTTCTTTTCTATTACCTTTTTTTAAAAAAAGATGGGGCTTTATGGGAAGCATTTTTCTCAGGTCATAGAACCAACTGGTGATTTTTTAACAATTTTGGTGTTAATGTTGCTTGCTTTATTTTTAATGCAATAGTTTAAAGTTATCACAGAAGAAATACATGAATATAATAAAAGAACGATTAATTTTTATGTTATGGGGACACAGTCATGTAACTGCTTGGATCTTCCTCTGCATTCACTACCAGAAAGCTCAGAGCTACGTAAGTAGCCCGCCTCTTGTTGTATCACATTTTAGGGCTTGAATAATCTGTACTAAACTAACTCCTGACTTAGTTATATTTGTTTAGGGCTGTTAGTCTCACTTCCCCAAACCATTATTTTACATATATTGCAACAAACTGCTTCAAATTCATCTTGTAATGAGACAGTGCTATAGACCGAAGTGTGTGCACCCCTTCTTCAAATCCATGTGTTAAAATCCTACCTCCTGTGCCTGTAGTTTCTGCTACTTGAAAGGCTGAAGTGGAAGGATCGCCGGAACCCAGCAGGTTGACACTGGGGTGGCCATGAGTGTGTCACTGCACTCCAGCCTGGGCAATGGAGTGAGACTCCAACTCAAAAAATAAAGAATAAAAATAAAATAAAATAAAATCCTACCTCCCAGTGTGATGGTATTAGGAAGTGGGAGCCTTCGGGTGCTGATTAGGCCATGAGGGCACAGCTCTAAGGAATGGGATTAATGTCCTTATAAAACTGTCTCCAGAGAGTTCCTGTGCCCTTTCCACCATGTGAGGACAGTGACAAGACTATGAACCAGGAAGCAGGCCCTCTCCAGACACGGAATATGCCAGCGGCTATATCTTGGACTTTCCAGACTCTGGAACTGTAAGAAATAAATTTCTATTGTTTATAAGCCACCCGGTCTATTAGTATTCTGTTACAGGAACCAGAACAGACTAAGATAGATAGGCATTTCTTTTTCAAAAAATACTTTAAGGAAAGAAAGTAAAGTGAAGGGTGTATAATATGCTACCATTTACCATTACCATTAAAAAGAATGCGTGCATATGCTCATATTTGCATAAACTCTCTCTAGAAAGTTGTTAACTCTGGTTTCCTGCAAGGGCTGCAGAACAGAGGTGAAAGGGAATCTTATTTAATTACTGACAACTAATTAACAATAAAATGTGAAATAACGTTTACATGTTATTCTATGCCATATACATATTTTTAAAATATTTTTAGAAGTTTTCCTCATCTTTACTCTATAGAGTCACCTGATCGTCATGAGCATCACTCTCCTGGTTGCTACTGTTTTGTCAACAGGAAGCAGAGTAATAGAGGAGAAATTGACCTACCTTCGCCCACTGAATTTCTGTTGTAATGTGAACTCATTGGTTCTGTTTATTGTGCCAGAGTTGCTGAGAGGTCTATAAATATTTCTACCGTATTATGGAGAATAAAAATTTGGTCCATCTCCCATAGTTTGCATGGGAGTATTAAAAAAACAATTTTAGATAAATATGATTTTCTGTGTGTATTGAATGTGAGTTTGGTTTTTGTTTGTTTGTTTGTTTTTGTTTTTGAGTTGGAGTCTCACTTTGTTGCCCAGGCTGGAATGCAGTGGCATGTTTCCAGTCACCACAACCTCAACTAGCTGGGCTCAGGCAATCCTTCTGCCTCAGCCTTCCAAGTAACTGGAACTATGGGCATGCACTACCACACCCGGCTCACTTTTTGATTTATTGTAGAGACGAGGGCTCACCATGTTGCCCAGGCTGGTTTTGAACCCAAGGGCTTAGGCAATCCTCTCCCCTCGGCCTCCCAAAGTACGGGGTTTATAGGCTTGAGCCACCGTGCCCCACCAAATGTGAGATTCTTAATAGGGGAAGGACAAGGGCATGATGAGTTTCCTGACAAATAAGGCTTTCCCTTTTATACTCTACTAAGGCTTGCATCTATATAAGACCCTCACAGTGATGTGCTACATTGTTTTTAAAAAGTTGGGTACATTGAGGTATAACTTGTATACAGTTTTATATAGATGCAGTGGACTCTTGAACAACATGGATTTGAACTGCATGGGTCCATTTATGTGCAGATTCTCTTCCACACCCGCCACCACTGAGACAGCAAGACCAATCCCTCCTCTTCTCCTCAGCCTATTCAACATGCAGATGCCTGAAGACCTTTATGGTGATCCACTTCCACTTAATGAATAGTCAATCGATTTTCTATGATATTTTAAAGTAATATTTTCTTGTTTCTAGCTTACTTTCTTGTGAGAATAGAGCATCTAAAACATATAACACAAAATATGTGTTAATTGAACTTACGTTATTTGTAAGGCTTCCGGTCAACAGCAGGCTGTTAGTAGTTAAGTTTTGGAGAAGTCAAAAGTGATACGTGAATTTTTGACTGCAGGGGGGTCAGCACTCCTAACCTCCACATTGAAAGACGACTGTATATATAACATTTATATATTACAAATTCACCCTTTTGATTGGGCGTGATGGCTCAACCTGTAATCCCAGCACTTTGGGAGGCAGAGGTGAAAGGATTGCCTGAGCTTGGGGGTTCAAGACCCGCCTGGGCAACTTGGTGAGACCTAGTCGCTACAATATGTCAAAAAATTAGCTGGGCTTGGTGGCATGCATTTGTAGTTCCAGCTATTTAGAAGGGTGAAGCAGAAGGATCGCCTAAGCCCAGTAGGTCAAGGCTGAGGTGGCTGTGAGCATGCCACTGCACTCCAGCCTGGGTAACAAGAGTAAGATTCCAACTCAATAATAATAATAATAATAATAAAGAATGTACACTTTTAAGAATATACTGCAATATGTCTTCACAAATATGTGCAGATTACATATAGAACATTTCCATCACCTTAAGCATTTTCCTCCTCCCCCTTTATAGTCAAACCTTCTCCTACCACTAGTTCCTGGTAACCACTAACTGGTTTGGGGTTTTCACTTGTTTTCTGAAATGGGATCTCACTGTGTTGTCCAGGTTGGACTCAAACTCCCAGCCATAAGCAATCCTCCCACCATACCTTTCAAGAAGCTGGGACTACAGGCCAGTTTCAACTTTTTATTTGGGAGCAATTTTACACTTACAGAAAATTTACAAAATAGTTCAGAGTTCTTATATATTCTTCAACCAATTTCCCTAACATTAACATCTTACATACCCATGGTACAATGTATCAAAACTAAGAAATTAACACTGGTGAATTATTATTAAGTAAACTACATATTTTATTTGGATATTACCAGTTTTCTATAAATGCCACTTTTCTGTTCCAGAGTCCATCCTTGATCCCACCTTGCCCTTAGCTATCATGTCTCCTTAGTCTCTTCTGACCTGTGATACCTTCTCAATCTTCCCTTGTTTTTCATGACCTTGACACTTTTTTAGCGTACTGGTCAACTACTTTGTAGTGTGTCTCTCGGTTTGGGTCTGTCTTACATTTTCCCAAGATTAGACAAGTCTTATGGTCTAAGGGTATAAATACCACAGAAGTGAGGTGCTCTTCCTATAGCATGATATCAGGGTATGTGACACGCATGTGATTTAACATTAGTGATAGTGATCTTAATCACTTACTAGTTTTCTTCACTGTGAAGTTAACTTTTTCACTTCCCCTATTCTATTCATTGGATGCATGTCACTAAGTCCAGCTCATGCTTGAGGAGAAACCAGTGGAACTCTACCCTAGAGAGGAGAGTCTGCACATATTACGTGGCCATTCCCCTCCTCCAGGTCAGCCTTCTCCCCGTGCCCAGTCTTTCTCAGTGAGAATCTGGTAAGACCCATGGAGAAGAGTCTGCAAGTCACTGTGACCTCCCATTGTGACGGCCCTATCCCCCTAACCACCAACCCCCCCCACCCCGACTCAATCCTCTCACTTGGCCTTTGCAAGTATCTAAAGTTTTAGTTGAATCCTTACTTGTGTGGCTTTGGTACCTCCTCTGCCTTTGCTCGGCTGAGCTGGCGCTTCCCTCCCATCTCTCCTTGGAAGGCCTGGGCTTTTCTTGGATATCAGGCTATTCGGTTGCCTGCAATCCCATCTCTCTAATGACTTCAAGAAGAATTATGACTTTATTGTTTACCAAGCTTTTTACCTGTTAAAGTGACAGTGACTCTCTCTTCAGCTTCCTACATCCTAGGTGGAAGCAGAACGTGATGTACTGAACTTGAAATCCACTCTCCTCTGAAGAGAAAGTGAAATCCAAAGGCTGTACAACTGTGAGGACATCAGAGAACATCCTTGATTCTACGACTCCCAATTAGACCTGCCATTGGCTGATACTCCCTAGCGTAACAAAGCCCATGACTATCCAGGGAATGGCTGGAGTCATTCCGAGAAAGAATAATCAGGAACAATTCCAAGCTGGAGTCTCTCCTTTTCATTCACTCCTCACTTGTCTAAGGAACTCTTCCAAGTAGCCCCTGTCTTAGGTCTGCCATGCCACCTATCAACTGGAGTCATCTACTTTCATCAAAGCACCTGGGGCTCCCCCAAAACCTCTTGCCCAACCTGAATTCAAACCAGTGAGTGGTATGAGTGAGTGCCAGTGTTTGGTGGTGGCTGCAGTGACTGCCTAGCTAACCCCACACACTTCTGCCTCTGACAATTTCATTCCATCACACACTCACTCATTCCTTTATTCATTCACTCAACAAGTGACAAATATGGCAGGAATTATGTGGCAGAAATTATGCAAGGCACTGAAGATGCATCTAGCCAACCCCATAAGAACAACTTAACATTTCTTTTTGTACAAGGAGAGGCTAAACAGTAATGATCTTTGAATGTGTTTCAAGTATACACGATTGCCCTCATAATAAGCCTTATATCTGCATTGTTGTTATCAAGTTCCATTTGAGCCTCACAGCAGCTCTCTGAGGAAGATGAAAGATTGAAACTCACAGACGTTAGGTACTTGCCCTGTGATTGCACTGCTGATATCAGAGCTAAGTCTTGAGGTCTTCTGACTCCAGATATAGTGTTCTAGCTGTCTCGGTGCATTTTCCTGCATGCTTGCATCTATCAGAAGTAGTAAAAGAAGTAAAATATTCAAAAACAAATGTTTCCTCTGTAAACCAAGAACTACCCCCAGCAAAGAATAAGATAATAGGCTGTGCAAGGTGATTGGGTTTATGTGGCTTGAAGTCAGGCCAAAATTTACATATTACTTCAATCCAGTCCCTCCACCAGCTCTTTCCAGAGCACTCCAACTGAGGTTCAAGGAATGATCATGGGACCCAGGGATCCCAAGTATCCGCTACAGAAATGGAAGCTGGTAACTGACCCTCATTATTACTGGCTTCTTAGCAATGGAGAAAAGCCCCACCCAGATTGACAAAATAATGTTTTGAACATTCTCAAGGAGGTTTAATTAAAAAACAATGGTGCACAACAGGGCCAGGCTTCTGGGCGAACACCAATAAATTGTCTGCGGCCATCCCATGTTCCACACTGCACAGCTGGTCCTGAAGAGCTCATATCCAATTAGCATGGCAATCCTTGGAGCAGGTGCCACCCTGGACATGTTAGAACTTCAGAGGAAAACTAGATGAGCCAATTTCATTATTCCCAAACAAACTTACCCAAATATCAGATAATCAAAACTCTTTTTTTGAATTTGCTGCTTTGGTCACTGGAGCAAGAAAGTTATTGCTTGTTTATTTCAGCTGGTGGGATGCTTTTTGGAGTTTGCTTTTAAAAGAAGAAACAAGATCACCTCCTTGGGAGAAGATAAATGAGGACAAGATCAATTTCTTGCCTTTTACATAGAGGAGTAATCACAAAATGTTCAACTTTTCTATATGATTTAAAACAAAGAAAAACAAGTTATCAGTGGTCAGGCTTCATCTATGGGGATGGATAGCACATAGTCCAGGAGGCTTTTTAGCAAAATTGATTTGTCAGTTTTCGATGTTTGTCCTGAAGGAAGCATTCACTGAGTCAAAACATTTACATTGTATAGTCAGCCTACCCTAAGATAATGTCACAACATCTTGACAAAACATATGCCACAATAAAATTAGATCAGTGCAAAAAAAAATCAATGGTTATATTCGTCTGTGTTATATACCTCCGCCTAAACTTGTTTCTTTTACTGGAATAACAATGTAGCAAATAAAATAGGAGAAATAAATTGCTCCCAATAAAAGTAGAATTCCCAAAAAGTTTATTTCAAATATATTATAATATCTTTATGACTCCATCCATTATTCTGTAAATTGAGATGGGTCATGACTTAAACCATGTGCCCCTTATCATAATTGTTCCACACAGTAAAAACCCACACAGTAAACTCATTGTATTCTCGAGGAACATGTCTGGAATTCTCTCTGAATCTTAAATTCATAAGCAAGGAAAGGTTTGTAAGAGTTGAATGTCTCCTGTGTGCATTGCATACAATAGACGAAAACCTCAAATATAAATATTTCAACACAGAACATCTCAGATTGGCTGAACACAGAGCCGAGAACCTCTTCTCTTCATTCTCCTTTTTACTAGACAACTGCCTTCCATCTCCCCCTCCTCCACCATTCAGTCCCTCCTTCCCCCAATGCAATTGGCAGTCTCTCAAACACCTCTGGGAAATGTTGAGCGCTGCTTGCTCTATGGAGCAGTTGCTTGAATGCAGCTACGCTAGCTGGTATCTATGAAAGAGATCTTATATTTATCTGGCAGCAAAGATAAATGGCCTCTCCCTACTGACTAGGAAGAAGTTAAGTGGGCTGTGCTCCTATGCCCAGATTCATGCTTGATGTACTGTTGCCTTTAAAGACTGTAGTAAAATTGTCACAGTCATCTACACACCTCCAGGTCACGCCTCCTTATCCTGTGAGGATTTTAGCACCTGATTCCCTCCCTTCCGCTCAACACTTGGCCTGATAGATTTCTTAGTGCTTTCGGTATCCACATGGGTAATTCTTTTAAACTCTGACTTCTCAGCTTTGGCAACCATTCCTCCAATGATCTTTCAGACCCCAACCTCCACCATCAGCAAATCCTCTCCTAGGACCATACCTTAGATTGAGTCATTGTCAAAAAGTACACATCCTCCATAATCTCAGTTTCAATCATCCCAACTCTCTGACCCCCATCCCTTATTTTTTTTGAATCTATCTCCCTCCCAGTACAGAGATCTCAGCCAGTCCACAACCTTATGAGACTACTAATCTATTGGCCTTCCTACTTTTTACTGTCCCTCTACCCCAATCTTCAATTTTCTCTTTTCCCAGTTTAGATTCATCACCTATCTTTATACTAACTCTCTCACACCCAGCAAAACACAATCCTGGCTAAATCCCAACCTCTGCTCACTTCTCACCAGCTCCAGGGCAGCTGAACAGGACTGAAGGAAAACACAACTGTACCGATGAGCCTCTTCGTAAATGCATGTGCACAAAACTCTCATGTTGTTTAGAGGTCCTGTTGTCCACCTATAATGAACGACTCAATTCCAATCCCAGTCTCTTATGACAGTGGGCAACATTTTTGGCCTGAGGGATCAGATTCATGGAAGACAATTTTTCCGTGGGTCGGGGTGGCAGGGTGACTGTTTTGGGATGATTCAAGCAAGTATATAACATTTATTGTGCACTTTAATTATATTATTATTAAATGGTAATATATAATGAAATAATTAGACAACTCACCATATAAAAAAAGAGACACTGATGGAAGTAGTAAATAGAATAATGGGTGGGCCACACATGGACAAAAATAAGTGTCAGATCTGACTCAAAACCTACCACCAGCTGCAACAGTACCACTGAAGTACATCGACTCACTTGCCACTCACTGATAGGGTTTTGATATGAGTCTGCAAGCAATTGACTTATTATGGTCTCTGTAAGTCAAACCTCACTGCTAATGTTAATCTGTATTTGCAACCACTCCTCAGTGCTAGCATCACTGCCTCAGCTCTATCTTAGATCATCAGGCATTAGATTCTCATAAGGAGCACACAACCTAGATCTCACATGTGCAGCTCACAATAGGTTATGATCACCTATGAGAATCTAATGCTGCTGCTGATCTGACAAAAGGTGGAGCTCAGGCAGTAATGTGAGCAATAGGGAGAAGCTGTAAATAGAGATGTAGCTTCGCTTGCTTGCCCATTGCTCACCTCCCACTATGCAGCTTTTTTTAATGGATCAGTACCGACCCAGAGGTTCAGCACCCCTGTCTTAAATGATGCCTATAGTTTCTTTTTCTCAAACACCCAACATTTTCCTCCACTTTCTCTCTTAGTTGATGGCTTTGCTTATTCTTTCACTAAAATAAAAGAAACAATCAGAGGCAAATTTTCACTGAGTCCTACTGCCATAATAGCGGTCAGCTTCTCTGCGCTATGCTCTCTACCTTCTCTCGTGTTACAGCAGCGGGGTAGTGCATGTACTGTCTGAGGTAACCCTTCCACTTCAGCATCTGCTCCCACCATTTCCTACTCCAAATGCAGCTCTTTCAAGTTTAACCTCTCTGCCTTGCATCAACAATTGCCCCTTCTCTTCTTGATCACATCAGAACCCAGAGAGATTATAATTGCCTATTTGGAAAAAAAAAAAATTCTTGACTCCACAGAGATACTGCCTCGATTCTTTCTTTCCTTTGCAGTGAAACTCTTCTAAAGAGTTTTCTGTCTCCGCTTCCTCTGCTCCCATTCTTCTTGAATCCATGAAGTCTTCAGTGAAGCTGTTGTCTCCTCCTCTCCACCAAAACTGCTTTTGTTGAGGTCTCCAATGACCTCCTTCATCTTGCCAAATCCAAAGGTAATTTGTCACTAACCATTTAATTTGACATATTGGCGTTATTTGATAGTAGTTCATTCTCTTTTTCTAGAAATACTTTCTAACTTAGCTTCTAGGAGACCATTATTTATTGGTTCTCTTTCTATCATACCAACTACTTCTTCCAAAGCCCCGTTTGCTGGATCCTCCGTCTTTTTCACTCTAAACATTGAGGTGTCCAAGGTTGAGTCCTCAGACTTTTTTCCCCTGTCTTTACTCTTTCCCTGGTTGGTCATGTCCTCTTGTGGCTTTAAATCCCATCTACATAATGACACCTCCAAAATATATACCTCCAGCCTAACTCCAGACTTGTATACCCAACTCTCAATTAGACATCTCTGCTTGGAAATATAACAGGCATCTCAAATTTAACATGTTCAAGAAAAAAAAACTATTTTTTTCTCATTCTTTTCATCATTTCCCACATTTTAGTAGTTGACAACTCCAAGTTTCCAGTTGCTCAGGCTCAAATCTTGGAGCCATCCAGGACTCCTCTTTCTTTCACATGCCATATCCAGACCACAAGCAAATCCTACCAGCTCTCTCTTTTAAATGCAGGCTGAATCTGACCACTTTTCGCCCCTTCATTCTGTTCCATGCCACCATAATCTCTTCATTCCTTGACTCTCATTTGGATTATCGCACTAACTAGCTTCCAGTTTCCATTTTTACTTCAGGCTGTGGCCAAAATTGTAGCATCATCACCCTTCCACCACTATCTAGTCACATCCCAGTCCTGCCTTTCTTCAGTCTTGGCTTTGTCAGCAGCAGAGGGTGTAACCTTTGGCATACCCCAACCCTTCACTGGGTCTGTCTCCTCATCTGCAAATATGGTAGCTGGATTCAGTTACTTAAGTTTCTTAAAGCTTGAATAATTTAGGGTCATCTGTTTATTACATACTGTTCCTTTAAAACGCCAGTCCCCCTAGAAATCTGATGCAATGTTCCCATCTGATTTATTAGCCCTTCCCTGAGGCTTTCACAGCATCCTAAACCTACCTCTGTCTTAGTGCTTTTCACATGGTCCCATAATCCTTGATTCACACAAGTCTTCCTGCCATCGTGAGATTACAAACCCCTTTAAGGCAAGGAGCTACATGTTAGTTGCCTTTGTGTCCCCAGCACCTAGCACAGTATCTACTGCATCGTAATGCTAGTAAATGTGTATTATGTGAATGAATAGAAAGCAGGTCACCTTCAAGCTGGACAAGAGAAAGGAAGATAACAGAGACAGGCCCTGAGCAAATGGAGGCAAGATGAGGACATTAGAGCAAAAAGACCAAGTGTAGAGTGATGAATTTGAAGGAGAAAAGGGAAGGGGGCCCTCTAGGGAGGCTGGAAACAGTGGTGCCTACCTGGGTATCAGCTTACATTTACATGCACAAAGGATCCAAGGTAGAGCCAACCTGAACTCAGCCTTAACAAAGGACTTATAAGAAAAGTAACACAGGTTTATAGGAAAAGTAACTCCCTGCCTTTAACAAGCTAACTAGTTTGTTGGGCAGATAATCTATGGAGGGACTAGAAGCCACTTTAAATTGTACCAGGTAGCTCATGAGCAGTAACAAGTGGTGAGTAAAGTGGTGCAGATTACTAACACTATAAACTAGACAGGGAAAGGCCAATGTGGGCTGGAGCCTGTCTCCTGTTCTACTGAAGGCAAATCTATGCCTCTTTTTCATTTGTCATTTATTTTCATTTTTAAATGTCTATAATTTGTTTTATGACACCCTCATATAGGGCTTTCACCCAGATCACAATGGCAAGACCTCCATGAACATACTTTCAAAGCCTCCTGGTTTTCCTTTAGTGAAATGTGTCAGATCTAAAAGTTAAAAGGTTTCAACCTGTGACATGTTCAAAGATCACAGGTGCCTACTTCCATAACAGAGTCTGTAGATGCTGGACCCCATCCCATCACAAATACTTGGAGACACACTCCAATGAAAGCAGGGACTGTGCCTGTCTGCTCAGTGCTGGCTTCCCTGTGTCTGATGTTTGCATGGGAGACAGTAGAGGATCCATGAGTAATTCTTGGAAGAATGACTGAAAAAGCCCCAGGAGCATGAGTTAGAAGTAGGAAGATTTATAACCAATTGACTTACATCCAAAATGTCTAAAGTATACAGTGAGAAATTTTATTTAATTATAAGAAAAAGCAGTATTGATAACTGAGAATTATTAAGAGCTACTCCATTTTCTTGAAGTTTTATTTTATATTGTGGCTTCTCATTTACTTTTCTTTCTTAATAAGAATCCTACCTTGGGCCTAAACTCTGTTTATTGCTGGGGTTCAGCCCATATGGGCATGTCTTTTGAAAAAGATCTGCCAGAAGTTGGTTTTCATGAAGATTATGAAGACTCCAAGGAGAGAACTCAACCTGAAAACAGAAACAGGTGAACTTTACGCAAAAGCATGAGTAAAATGAACTTTTTATATGAGGAAAGAAAATGTATACATGCAGGTGGATGGAGTACAGGGAACCATCAAAGTAAAAACTGAAAAAAAGGTGTTTTATTAAATCTCTGTGGGATACTGGCAGTGAGCATCTCAGCATGACACCCCTCTACTACAGTACCGTAGGGACAGAGAAGTTGACACCTAACAGTAACCCAAAGAAGGAAGAGGAGAGAGGAAAGGGATGGCTGGTGCCATGTGATAATTTCTCATAAGCTCATAAGAACCAGCATCTGGCAACCACCAGAAATATTTGTGAGGGCTATGCAGGGGTCAGAGGTCTGCTTAAGAAGGCAGAACAGTAGTAAAATGTAGGTAATTACCAATCATGTGTCTATACCTACAGAATTAAACCTATAGGTACAGACCAGCAAGGATTGAGAATATGAGGTGCTTAGAGCACATACTATGGAACCAGGTGGCCTGGGTTCAGATTCTCTGTCTGAAACTTACTAGCTGTATGACTTTGGACAACACATAGTGCTCTATGCCTTAATATTCTGTAAATTGGAATAATAACAGTACCTAACGCCTAACTCATGGCATTGATGTGAAAATTAAGTAACTTTATATACCCATACCTAAAGCCCAGAACAGGGTGGGCTTCAGAGTTGATCTGTCTAGGGACTCCTGCTGCATTACTCCATGATTTTCTTGTCCCTAACCTCAGATACTGTCATTCTCATTCTCACATTCAATAACAGGGTGGCTGCAGCAGTCCTAGATCTCACATCAATACATGTCAGAATCCAAAAGAAAAGTGTCACATCTGAAACCTTGCCCAGAAGACGAGAAGTTTTCCTTGTTGCATCTCATTGGCCAGAATCAGGTCCTACACCTATTCCTGAACCTTTACTAATAAGGAGGATGGGAATACCCATAGGTCACTCAGGGCCACCCCTGCAGCGGGGGGTGGTGTCAGCTTTCTTCTGGCCTCTGGACCAGGTAGGAAAGAAATGGGAACCTAAATAACAGTAAAATTGTGCTAGGAAGAAGATAGACGGGATCTATGCTCGGTAGGCCACCCACAGCCATGCTTGTGGGGTGTGATTCAAACAGACAAACGGCAGCCATTTTAACTTCTGGTTCCTGACAGAGAAAAGGAAAAATTAGCTAATAAACGTCTGCAAAATCTTGATAATAACACGTTTCATGATTTACTTTCTAGCAGCAGTTTTCTTTGATCTCAGGTGGGTTTTTTTGTTTTCTTGTGGTGTTTTTTGTTTTTTGTTTTGGTTGTTATTCACAGAATTTAGAATTTAATAAATATTTCAGATTACTAAAGGAATGTAAAGCTTTAATAAAGCTTTAAGCTTTTTTAAAACTCACTTTGGGCATGAGAGAGGTAAAAGGCTTAGAAAAGGTCTTTTCATAACACAGGTTAAAATATGCATCTTTCTCTGAGCCAGAGCAACTTCATGCAGGGCTGTTCTTCATGGTATTAGGTGGCCTTTAATATCTTTGAAATATGGCATAATTAGGAGCCTGAACCTTACTCTTATGTTTATAGCAGCACTTTGTCAAACTAGGCTTCGGATCATATACAAATTCTGACACTAGAGGGAGTGCAGAATGTATTACAGACAGAGAAAGCGTACACCTAATAAATTCAAGGTAAAAATGCAAAATAGCAAGACAAGACCTTCATTATGTTCTGTTCACCAAGTCCATTCCCCTTCCACCCAAGCTACTAGAGGCCTTCTTCCCCCGCTTGGAGCCATAGTCTGAATTGGTAGGAAGTTGGTAGGTTGCTTGAAGAACTGTGAAAAGAATGCTTTATTTTAGAGTCTTTCTAATGTTTTCTTTTCATTAAAGAATTGAGACATATTATTTCTGACTTCCCACATATTGGAAGAAAATTTAAATTACTTCTTGCTGCTCCATTCTGTTTCTGACTTGGTTGAGATGCCTAACCATGTCGTGAGGTCACTATCAAAATGAAAAGACCAGAGGTTTGCCCTTTGCTTAGAAAATGTAGTCTAGTTTTCTGAAAGGGTGAGCATCTATTTTAGTATTCAGCTTCATCCTTCATTCCCATAGTAATGGTGTCACTCTGATTATTTAACAGCCAATGTCAAGCAATTAGCAAATCATAGTTAAGGCATTTTTTTATTTCCTAATGTCAAAGTTTCTCATGCTCTCACAAAATGGAATTCTTAATGCCCGAAAACATGTAAATGACTGCAAATATGACTGAGCTATTAACATAACAACAAGAATCTGGCTGAGAAAGTGAATGATCGCTGCCATTCGGCAGGACTCCACTGTTCCTGAAATATGTGATAACTACTGCGTGCTTTCCTAAGACCTTTTTGTGTATTCTTTATACATTCCACAATTATCTTAAATCCATCTTGTACTCGCATAAATCTTTGGGTCACCAGTAAACTCTCTCTAATGGAAATTAAAATTAGAAAAATTAAGAAGCAGTTTCATTATGAAAAATCCTGGACTTTATCCAGGTGAGTGAAATGATCCATACAAATGAAACATTCAGAACCACATTATTCTCTTCTAAAGGGCCAAAGACGTGTCTCTTACCTGACAAACAGACTTTCAGTTAATGATTCTTCACCACAATGACTTTTGGAAAGTTAAACCAGTTTTCAGGCAACAGCCCATATGTGTGTGTGTGTGTGTGTATGTCTGTATATGTGTGTCTATCTGTGAGCTTGTGTGTGTGTGTGTGTGTGTGTGTGTGTGTGTGTGTGTATGCCTGTGTGTGTGTTCTGTCTATGTACAGATGTTTATCTGTCTGCATGTGTGTCTGTGTTCTTCTGTCTGTGTGCATGTATGTCTGCTTATGTCTGTCTACATACGTGTCTATCTGTGTGTATGTGTAGTGTCTGTGTGTCTGTGTGCATGTGTGTGTGTCTGTGTGTAGACACACATGCAGACACACACACAGACATACACACGTGTGTCTATATATGTGTATGTCTGTGGGTGTGTGCCTATATATGTGTATGTGTATGTCTGTGGGTGATTTGTCTCTCTGTGAGCAATTTTTTTTTAATTCAAAAACACACTAAGTAAATACACCATAAGAAGTGTTATTACAACATCGTGGTTCCAGTCAAAACACATTCTCATCAATTTACTCAGTATCACAGTTTATACTTAGCAAATATCATATGGAAGAAATTTGAATTGTGCCCCATATTCAGATGAACCCGGAATATTTTATTTTGCTGCACACATCGAGTGGTGAGAGAAGGAGGTTGCAGAGTCTGTGACTCGTTGGTCTGTGGTGCTGTGCACAGGCTCTACCTGTTTCCAAAAGTGCTCATGTTCGTGTCACCCTAATGGTGTCTTGTTGTGCTTTCACTTGAGTGTCAAGTGCAGCTGGAGCGTGCGCATGAGCCTGAGTCAGGCACTCGGTTGTTCCCCACCTCCCTCCCTCCATGCCCCACTCCACCCACTGCCACCTGCCATCAGGCTTCTTTTCCTCCCTTGGTGAGTATAGTGAACTGTCATTGCTTTTCATCTACCCATTACATTTATCTATTTTCAACTTGTGGTATATTACTTAGATATATTTATCTTTTATCACTCAATTGAAATATTTTCTTTTCACCTGTGAAAACTGGCTAGGTATTGTGGATTGGAAGGAATTTAATTATCATTCTTCCCATTAAGAATAAATGAAAATACTTTCCAGCTTAACCGTTTTTCACTTAGTGGCAGAGCTTTTAGGAGTGAATTAAAGATGGAAAGCAAGGAATAAATGCATTTTGAGGTCCAGAACACTCCATTGGGCAAGTTTGGTAAATCCATTGACTCTTGCATGTTCTACAGGGGAGCGAACAGTGACCCTGGGGAAGACCTGATCAAATTCAATCTCCATCAGTGTTTAGCATTAGAAACAGGGCCTCAATATAGCAGGTAGTTTCCACAGTTTCAAGAATTTTTGTTTCAAAGGTGGAGAGTTGCCGGGAGGTAAGAAAAGTGTCTCAATGCAGGATCTCTGGAAGATTCAGGAGATAATGGAATAACCAGACAATCTCCAAAGATATCTTTGGTGATTTTTAAAAATTATATATTTTTTACTCTTTATGAAGATTAGGTTGTAACTTTCTTGGTGTTCTGTTTCCACACTGTAATTTAAGTGAAGCATTGAGTTTATGTATTTAGTATTTGTTTTCAAAACTCAATTGTTTAGTTTTTTACACATAAAAATTTTATAAAAATATAAAGATTTCTACCACTTGACACTTGAGAGCAGGGTTTCATATCTTCTATGTATAGGATTTAAATCATTTAAGAAAAAAATCACCCAAGGAAACATTGTGTCTAAGAGTAGGCTAATTAGCATTGACTCTACTACAGAAATTCAGTCTTGGTCTGATCTTTTATTCTCAGATCTCCAGTTGTACCCAAAACGTTGCACATATAAGGGAATAAATACTCCCAAAGTTACAATATTCTTTACTAGCTGCCTTTTGTGGAAAATGGTTGTTAAGGAAAGCAACACTATTTTCATAACAAGTCTAAATCCTAAATGTGTATAAGATCATGCCCTGTGTAGATCTGCAAAAAAAGAGGTTGGAAGAAGCACAGTGTGGTTGTTCTGTCCATGAAAAATTAATCACCAGTGGCAAAAAAAATGCTTTAATCGACTTAGAAGGATGTTTACAATACGCTGCTGAGTGAAAAAAAAGTAAGTTACAAAACAAAATCTGTGTTTTTCTTAGAGAAAAAAGATATATAGAGCAAAATGTAAAAGTAATGAACTCTCTGTAGTATAGTTACGGATATTTTTATCATTCTCTTCTGCTTATATTTATTTAAAAATTTTTTGAATATAATGAGCATGAATTACTCATTTGATGTTTTATGTATGAAATTTGAAAACTCTAATAGTTTGAAAACTCTAATAAATAGCAATAGATTGATAGTCCCTTTGAGTAAGATTTAAATCAGTTATTCTCAACCTTGGCTGCACACAGAATCACCTGGGAAAAGGGGCTTAATTGTGACCCCACCTTGAAAAGAGGACAGGAACAATGACCAAGTAAGACAGGAAGGAGTATTGTTTTTGTTTATTTGCTGCTACATTCCCTAGATGATTCTAATGTGTAGTCAAGGATAAGAATCATTATTTTCAAATGCGTTGGGTCACCATTTATGATCAGATTCACTGGCAAATATTACCTAACTATGCCCATTTTGACTCCTCTCTGAAATTCTCAGATAGTGCCTAATTTAGAATCATGGGCTTTTATAGCTTGAAGAGACCTTAACTCTATTCTGCGCAGCAAACGTGTTGATTTCCTACTATGTGCCATAACTTGCTAGAGAGTTGAAGATGAATAACACCTAATATCTGCTTTCATTTTATTTATTTATTTATTTATTTATTTATTTATTTAATTTTGAGTTGGAGTCTCACTCTGTCACTGAAACTGGAGTGCAGTGGCTGCTCCCGGCCACTGCAGCCTCGACCTGCTGGGCTCCAGCGATCCTTTCGCCTCCGCCTTCCAAGTAGCTGGAACTACAGGCACGTGCTACCACGCCCGGCTAATTTTTTGATTTATTGTAGAGATGCGGCCTTACCAAGTTGCCCAGGTGGGTCTCGAACCCGTGGGCTCAGGCAATCTACTCACCTCAGCCTCCCAAAGCACGGAATTACAGGCTGAGCCACCGAGCCCGGTTAATACCTGCTTTTAGAACTTGCACTTGAATGAGGGAAGTCCATTATAAATAAATCACTTCAATATAATGCCAGCTGGGTATGGTGGAACACACCTATTATCCCAGCACTTTAGGAGGCCGAAGTGGAAAGATTGCTTGAACCCAGGCAACATAGTGAGACTTAATCTCTGCAAAAAATAAAAAAAGTTAGCTGGGTGTGGTGGTGCACATTTGTAGTCCCAGCAACTCAGGAGGCTGAGGAGAGAGGAACACTTGAGTCTAGGAGTTGGAGGCTGTGATGAGCTGTGACTGTGCCACTGCACTGCAGTCTGAGTGACAGAGTAAGAAAGACCATGACTCAAAACCAATAAATAAAAATAAAAACAATATAATGCCATTGGTTATATAATAGAAGTGTGCATGTGGAGAACTGTGGAAATATGGCAGGAGCCATCCACTCAGAGGATTTAGGAAGGCCTACATGGAGGAGAGGATCACATGGTGTCCGGTTAGCCTAATCCCCAGGGAAGTTGTGAGACTGGGTCGAGATCACACAGCCAATTAGGAGCAGAATCAGAAGCAGAACCTTGGTGTCCAATACCTCATCCTCCATGTCATCCAAACACTTGGATAAGCAGGGACAAACGGCCTGATACAAGGGTACAGAGAACACCCTCCTTTCTGGAACTTCTCCTTCCTATCCACACCAGCATGCATGAAATGATCCACAAAGGCATCAACTTTGAGATTTCATTAGTGAAGGCAGCCCTTTCAGGCAGTCTGACCTGGCAAAAAAGTTGTCAGATTAATGGTATTAGAAAATTTGCAAATCAAATGGCTCATTATGTATGATACTGTACTTGCAAATAGGATTAGGTTGATTATGCACTATAAATAGCATTTTAAAAAGACTCCCTCAGGGCCACCTGGGCTGAAATCTTGCTAGTCAAGTTTGCTTGGTTTTTTTTAATATATAATATTTGTACATATTTATGAGATACATATGATATTTTGATACAAGCATACAATGTATAATGACCAAAACAGGCCTTTAAAGTAAAGGTTACTGAATTATTAAACAGATGAAGCCTGAGGTCAGAGCTTGGCAACCCAGCACGGTGCCAGAGAGCTAGGGTCCTGCCCATGATAGTCTGCTGAGACATCTGTGTACCAAGGTTCTTCCATCTGGACAAAACAACCACAGAGGCCTTTTCTCATGCCCAACAGTGCCAGCATTGCAGCCTGAGACAGGCTTGACCACAGTGGGACACTGCCCAGGCCAAGAGGACACCTGCCTTCTCAGGGGAATGAGGGCAAGGTGAGGGCAATCTTCAAGAAGCCCCTGAAGGTTCTGACAGCAAATGCCACTTCAGTCAGCTTCACTACGCAGCCTTCTACATAAACCTGTTTTGTTGCATAATCTTTCACCCTTCCATCTCAAGTCTTTAAAAAGACTAGAAAAGACATTGTCTGTTTTCTGAAGTGTAGAGATCATTTGGTCAATATTCAAGGAAGGTGGTGTTAGTTCTCACATGTCCATACTTACTATTTGTAGAAAATTCCCAGCTTGCTGCATGTGTTTACTTATTCCATCCTTCCTGAAGGTCAGTGGGGAAGCTAGCCCCTATTAGTGAGATTATAGTTTCAAAAAAAATTTTTTTTACCTGCTGTCCCCAAGCATTTCTTTCTAGAGCAGAGCAACAGTAAAGACCAAGGTCGAGGCTGCAGTGACTGGGAGCGGCCACTGCACTCCAGTCTGGGCAACAGAGCGAGACTCCAACTGGAAAAAAAAAAAAAAAAGAAGACTAAGGAAATGAAGCAATTGAAAAAGGCTACATTGTCTTAGAATCTGAACTAGAATATTTTATTACTTTCCAGCATAAAATTATTATGTGCATCATTAACAATGTTTCCTCATAGAAAGTTCCTGGTAAAATTGCTTCAAGAAATAAAGAAGGATCATTCAAGATTTGCATATCAAATGTGAAGAGCCAAGGCTGCTTATTTTCTTAAGTAGGTTAAACATGTTCTCTAAAATTTTCCACATTCTACTAATTTGCTTTAAAATGGCTCCTTTTTATAATATAAGCAATCAAAGGTAAATGTAATCCTCTGTCCAAATTCTCATAAATTCTAAGTCAGTGCAGTTCTATTTCATGTAAGTCTTTTCACTCTCGTTTTACAAATGTGCTTACCTCCAAATCCAATTAACAGATACAGAAAAATGTATACCCTGTCTAATAAAAGTTTACATCATCTTAGATTCATTATTCACAATTGTCAACATTTCCTCAGGAACTCATTCAGTAGAGAGATATCCTTTCAAAAGAGACAAAAGCTCTGTGTGTCTTCAACTTGCTAAATAAGGGTCGAGCAGCATCCCAGACACTCCCAGACATTATATTAAGGTATGGCTATCAAGTTAAGTTAAACCTCATACCTGCAGTTTCTAAGGCCACCTGTGTGTCAAACTGAGACAAGTTAATTACACCTCTTGTCCCTTTGGAGTCCGTACTCAATTGAAAGTGTGGTTATTTCTCTTAGATGCGAGAAAACTGACTCTTCATCTTCTCAATAAACAGTTAAAAGTCAGTAATCAGTTCTCTTCTACCACGCTGGTGAAAACAGGGCTAAGAAAGTAAATTGCCATGTGAGGAACTGCAGGTAATTATATGGAGGAATGTCTCACGGGAAAAATTCGGCAGTGATCTAACCAAACAATCTTTGGCCTCTCCATGACTACAAGAGTTTTAAAATATCACCAAAACCCATTAATCAAGACAGTTTAGTTGTAAACCAATCTGGTAACAGGGAGGACAAGAGGGCTTTAAGTTCTCTCTCTTCCTTGGAGAGAATTATAATTAAAGCATGTTTGTGTTACTATATACACTTCAAAAACTTGCACTGAATAAATATTCTGTGTACAAAAACAGGAATGAACCATCTTTATTTGCAAAACTCTGAATCAAACCCATGTATAATTTTTTCTTCACTAAGCCAAAAGCTTTAAAGAAAACATCTGAAATAGACTGCTCCAGAATTGTGTTCATTTAAAATGTTTGAACTGGAACAGCAACATCATCTGAGTTAAAACTAAAGTGACCTAATATTTAAGTGTGTTTAATGATTCCCAGGGGTCATTTATAAATTATTTGTATTGTGTATGCTGTTTTAGCTGGACACTATCTCAAGAAATTATATGACCAAAGATGAAATCTGTTTTATAAATGCCCAAGACTGTCATAAACTCCTCATAATCTATGTTAAACTAGGTATCATGATCTAGTGAGCCAAGAAGTCTAAAGATATATTATGGATCAGCTGATCTAGAGAAGTAAGGGTTACCCCCAAAGCTCAGTATATACATTCCTCTGTGTGGATTAAGTTACTGTAACATGAGGGGGGACCCCAAAACCCCCAGAATTTATTTATAAAAAATTGTGTATTTATCCTTAGATGTTTAAGTTCAGTCACTTTTAAAGTAAACTCTGTTTGATGCAACACCCCTTTCAAGACAATTTTTCCACTGCTAAAAATAGTTTTTGAACTTTGAACTCATCAATTTTGATGTCTTTTAGTGCTTCTGCCGTTTTTTGTTTCACCTCTTCCACATCAGCAAAACACTTTCCTTTTTTTCAGCCAGGGGAAAGAAATTATCTCAGGGTGAGATTGAGTGTATAGGGAGGGTAGGGCAACAGGGTTGTGCTGTTTTAGGTAAAAAACAAAACAAAATGTTGAACACTCAGCATGGTGTAGTCAGGTGCATCATCATATGGAAGAACCAGTCACCTGTTTGCCACAACTTGAAATGTTTCTTCCAGAAATCATGACACAATCTTCTCAGGTCTTCCAGATCAAAACATTGGTTGACCGTTTGAGTTGAAGGAACAAACTCCAAGTGTATTACAAGGGGCCCACTCTCCAATAGATAGTTCCAGGTTTTTTGGTCTTCCCCCTCTTAGAGATGCTCAATTTCCCACCCACCTTGTCATCTAAAAGAACCGATCTCACCTCCAACCTTAGCTAGGAAATTTGTACATTGTAAATTCACCCTGAACCTCAGCTGATTGGACCAATCCTGAGTACACCCCTGAAACATAGAGAAGTGCTCCATGGGCCAGGCTGAGACATCAAATTCTCCCTCCCACTCCATTTGATCTAAGAGGAGCAGTAGCTGATTCGGATAGCAAAAGCTCATTGGGAACGGAGCACTGGTACAAATGTCCATAAATCACTGTTGCTGAGAGGGCTCTGGGGAGCCCTAGTTGCTGAGTTTTGGGGCCACAACTTTTCTTTTGGATTTCAGAAATGTTGTAGCTTTCTAACAAAATAGTTTTACCTGAGATCCTTCAAAAAAAATTCTGTTCCTCATCCTTCTGGTGTGCTCTCAGCCCGCTGGCTTTCTCACATCTACCCCTACTCATCTCAGTGGGAGACCCACAGGAGGGATTGCCAACCTATTCAAGGAGGAAAGAATAGGACAAAGCCACAGAAATAGTGTCAGATATCAGACATCAGCAGTGAGGCCACATGCAGAAAGACGAGCCATGGGGTCAGAAACCAAGAGGACATGGAAAGGCTTCAGACCAAGCCTATCAACAATGTGGAGACCTTGGAGGCCTGTTATTCTGTGGTGCCATCTGCATGGTATGGGGTGAATGGACCTGGTGGGTCAGTACTCCTCAACTTTAATGTGCACATGAATCACTTGGGATGCTGGTAAAATGCAAGTTCTGATGCACTAGGTCAGGTGTGGGACCCGAGCATCTGCGTTTCTAACAAGCTCCCAAGTGATGTCAAAAATATGGTGCTGGACCACACTTAGGTAATAGAGGTGTAAAGGAGCTTTGCAGGATCGAGTGTGCAGTGACACTAAAATAAGAAATGAATAACAATAAGTAATAAAATAACAATAATATAAGTAAATAAAATAATTAAGAATAAACAATGATAAAAGAATCCCCATCTTTGGGAGGTGATGGAAAACAATGGGATTTCAAGGAGATGGAATATCTGGCCCCAAAAGCTTCCTAAGCACTATAGGTAGCATCAGTGATTTATTTATGCTTGATAATTCCTTGGAGCTGAGGGAGGAAGAAGATTGTTGTGAGGAGGTTATTGATGGGGACTGGAGCCCCACAGTTTCATCATAAGGCAGGCAAAGCTTAGAGTGCAGTGCTTGGCACTGTGAGCAGCCCCCAAATGCTAGCCCTTTTGCATACATATTGCTGAATTAAGATTAATCTTGGATCAGACCAAATCTATGCTACATATTTAAGGAAGAAGTTGCAAAGTATCTTTAACTGGTTCTTTTTGCTGACTTAATATAGTCTACCTATACAGATTGAATATCTCCAATCCGAAAATCCAGAATCTTTAACTGCTCCAAAAATCCAAAACTTTTTGAGCACCAGCATGAATTAAAAAAGAAAAAATGCTAATAGGAGCATTCTGGATTTCAGATTCTTGGATTTGGGGTGTTCAACCAGTAAATATTCCAAAATTGAAATACTTCTGGTCACAAGCATTTCGGATAAGGGATACTCAGTCTGTATATCTAACTTACTGTAATAGCATTTCTATTTCATTGATTAGTCAATCTGGCTACTTTATTTATTTATTTATTTATTTATAGATACGGGTCTCATTCTGTCACCCAGGCTGGGATGCAGTGACTTGATCATGGTATCCTCGGGCTCAAGTGATCTTCCCACTTCAGCCTCCTGAAAAGTTTAGACTACAGACATGTACCACCATGCCCAGCTTTTTGTTTTTTTTTTTTTTTGAGTTGGAGTCTCACTCTGTCACTCAGGCTGGAGTGCAGTGGCATGCTCACGGCCACTGCGGCCTCTATCTGCTTGGCTCAGGTGATTCTTCCAACTCAGCCTTCCAAGTAGTTGGAGCTACAGGCATGCACTACCACATCCAGCTAATTTTTTTGAGTTATTGTAGAGACTAAGGTCTCATCATGTTGCCCAGGCTAGTCTTGAACATGTGGGCTCACGCAATCCTTTTGCCTCTGCCTCCCAAAGTACTGGTATTACAGGTGTGAGCTACTGTGCCTGGCCTTTGTTGTAGAAATGAAGTCTCACTATGTTGCCCAGCTGATCTCAAGTGATCCTCCTGCCTTGGCCTTCCAAATTGCTGGGATTATAGGAGTGAGCCACTGCTCCCAACCTTATCTGGCTACATTCAGAGAGAAGAGAGAGCTTGTTGGTGCTGGTCAGTGGAGCTCCAAGAGTCTGGTTTTGGCTGCTGAGAGCCTTTCTGCCATGTTACGCATAGGAGGAAGTGGGGATGAATTTGGTTCATTTTCAGCCCAACCTGTTCTCAGACCATGGAATATATTCAGATTTATATATATGTAGATTTTTAAGTCTAAGAAGCCAACTTTTATATAAAAGACAACACTGGAGGTGACAGTGCTTTTAACTATGCAAATATAATGAAGCTTCCCACTTAGTTATGGTTCACTTAACCTAAAGCAAACTGAAAAGCCAGGCAGTGCACTCCGTGCTTTATTGACTGAGTGTCATGTAATGAATTTCCTTTTTAAAAGTGCTTTTTATGTTGCCTTTATTTACTGATTTCTCAGTTGCTCATTGGCTTTAACCCTTTTTTAACTATTCAAACTGCTGCAAAAACTGATTTAAGGTGATGGACTGACTTCATATTTTCATATCCTCTCCCTCCGTCTGTTTCCAGAGGAAGATAAATGGAGCTATTTATTTATTCACTGCTACCGTATTGGGCACAGTTCTGGGCAAAGGTATTACCGTAATGGGAAGACAGATAGTAACTATTCTCACAACACTTGAACATTCTAGATGAGCAGAGGCAGACAACAAACAAAAGGTAAATCTGAAATTACTAACAGTATGATAAATAATCTGATGAAAGTGAAGTAAATTGGAGGCTGGCTTTGATGATATAGCCGGGGACATTTAAGTTAAGATCTCAATGACTAGAAGGAACTAATCCTGCAAAAATAGGAGAAAACAGCAAGGATAAAAACATTAAAATGAGAACATGCTTGACATTTTAAAAATATCAAAAGTAGGACAGTACAATTGAACATAGTAAGGGGAAGGATGGAATGGGATGGAGAATGATTAGGGCAGATCATACTGAGCCTGGTAGGCAGTATGAAGCAGGATCATATCCCACAGGAACATGGTCCATGGAGACCACAGAAAGTGGAAATAGGACCATGGTATGGCATAGGACCATGGTCCATGGTAAGAGGTTTGAATTTGATTTGAAGAAAGCTAAGAAGTCCTTGGAGCATTTAATCAGGGTTAGAAATAACCTTATTTGTTCTTTCAAAAGGGCATTCCTTGCAAAAGAATCCCAGGTAATTTATGTCAATACTTTATCCTCAAGGAGATGGACTACAACTTCTTGCATGTAGACTGGACAGAATGACTTCCTTTCAAAGAGCACAGTATGGAAAAGAGGGGGAAAGTACTTTACGGTGGAAAACCTGCAAACGCTACCTCAGTCAAGTGGGCAGGGTCAACATCAATAGACATAAGTCAAGTTGATGGCATATACTTTTGATATGATATAATGAAAATGATACCTTACCCCTGTGATCTTCCTCACCCAAATCTATAACTTCAGTCTAATCATGAAGATAACATCAGACAAGTTCCAATTGAGGGACATTCTACAGAATACCTGACCAGCACTCCTCAAGGTCATAAAAATAAGAAATATCTGAAAAATGAATGCAGCCAAGAGGAGCCTCAGGAGACTTGATGACTAAATTAATATGGGATCTTGGAATAGAAAAAGAACATTAGGTAAACACTAAGGGAGTCTGAGTAAATTATGGGCTTTTGTTAATAATAATGTACCAGTAATTGGTTCATTAAATTTGACAAATATATCACACTAATATATTAGTAATAGAGGACACTTAATGTGAGATACATGGGAACTTTCTGTACTATCTTCATAATTTTTCTGTAAATCAAAAATTGTTCTAAAATTTAAAATTTATTTATAAAAGAACATTCTGGCTGGCAAACTGGACTCTAGGACACAAAAGCAGCAGGTCTTAATTATAATATCACCTGGGTTCTTTATTCTCTGTATTTTAAAAACAAATTACTGATAAAATAAAGAAGAGTTCATACTAGTACATCCAATTTAAATTCAGGTCTACAGAGTTTTTACATAATTTACCTCAGGCTAATTGGAGGATTGTTCTTTACAGAAATAAATGGTTACAGTGCAAAGGCTTCTGAATTCTGGCATTTTTGGAGCTCCCAGAATAATTGCCAGCTCCATGCCTGGTCAACCTAAAATGAAGTCTGCCAATCAATAGCCTTCCTCATATCAGGTTCTTAATCAATGTCAAGGCCTCATCCTTAAAAGTGAATAGATAACCAGGAATTATGGACTTCTAAGGAAATCCCTCAACATGGAAGGAAAGAACCAAAACAAAAATTAAAAGGAAAAAAGTATAATACCAGGAGGAACATGTAATTCCAGGAACAAAAGACAACTTAAAGAAAAATAAATGATTATCTGCAGAGATATTTGAGAAGATCAATATATAACATCAAACATAACAAAACATAATGTCAAACAAAACATTATATTATCAAAATATAACAATAGTATAAAAAAGAAATGGAGAAAATAAAGATCTCTTAGATATTAAAAAAATTCTAATCATTGAAAGAGTTAAGTAAAAGGGCTTAACCATAAATTTAAAATTATCTCCCAGAAAAAAGTATCCGAAAAAAGAGATGAAAAATACTACAAAAATAGTTAAAAGCTAAAGGTTATCAGTCTAGAGATCTGACATCAGAGCAATAAGAGACCCACAAGAGAAGAAAGGAAATAGAGGGGAGAAAACTATCAGATGAAAAATTCCAAGCACTAAAGGATGGAGCTATTCACATTTAGAGACTCTATCAAGTAACTGGCCCAGTAAGACAAAAGCATTCACAGAAAACCATGAAATTTCTAAATATTGAGTTTAAGGCAAATATTTAAAATTCTTCTAAGAGAGAAGATTCCATACATCTTGTATAAAGAAACAAAAAATCACACTGGCCTCAGAATTTCTCTTCAAGTTAGACAACACTGAAGAAAGGCCTCAAGTTCCAATTGAGGGACATTCTACAGAATACCTGACTATTTTTTCTGACAGAAAACAATTTCCAACTATAATTATGTACCTAGCCAAACTACCCATTGAAAGGAAGAATAGAAAAAAAATATTTTTAAACCTACAAAGGCTTGGAAATTTATATCCCACACTACCTACTACAGGGAATTGCCTGACGTGCTCCAGAACAGATAAAGAAAAGAAAGAGAAGCCAAAAAAAGAACAGGTCACACTGAGCACAGGGACTGGGCATGGGGGCTTAGGCCTGTAATCCCAGCATTTGAGAGGTTGAGGTGGGAGAATCACTTGAGCCCAGGAGTTGGAGACCAGCCTGGGCAATACAGTGAGATTTTGTCTCTACCAAAAACAATTTTTTAAAAAAATTAGCTGGGTCTGGGGGCATGCACTTGTAGTCTCAGCTACTCTGGAGACTGAGGCGGAAGGATTGCCTGAGCCCAGGAGGTCAAGACTGCAGTGAGGCATGATTGTGCCACAGTATTCGAGCCTGGGTGACAGAGTGAGATCCAAATACAGAGAGAGAGAGAGAGAGAGAGAGACAGAGAGAACAGGATAGGAATTTATAACTATGGAATAGCAAGATATTTTGATCCTAGAACTCAAGTCCAGATGACATGGGTTGGAACACCCTGCTTCCTTCCTATGAATGACAAAAAGAACAGAAAGCCTACAGTTTCGGGGTCCCCTGACCAGGGGACCTTAATCCTTCTGAATGGTAGGACCGCTGAACTTTTAACTTGTATGAGAAACAGGGAACCTCTGAGGTGTGGGATGGAGGTGGTTGAGTTCACTTACCTCATTACATATCATTAATCTCATGGGCATCCTCTTAAAGGATACTAAACTGAATTCCATGTAATCTTGGCCAATCCCAGATTGTTATCTTTCTATTCCCTGACTGGACTGGTCTTCGTGGTCTGTCCTAGCTCACATGGGATCCAAACCACAGTGGATCCAACCCAGGGGAGTAAGGAAGGGAGATCCTATTGAAACAACTGTGTGTCTCGCCTAAAGAACAAGCAGTCCAATTTGTTGCAGGAAGATAAAACACTTCCAGAGTGGGGGCTTGGAAGAAATGAGTATTCAAGGGATTTAAAACTATCCTTGAGAATGTGAAATTACCTAAGAAGATGATAAAGAAGATATCCTGAATGATAAAGAGGAGTTGGGGGGAGAAATAGAGTAAAAAATGGTGTATTAATATTATAATAGGTAACATTTATGAAGCCCTAACTATATAACAGACACTATTGTAAGCATTTCTATTTATTAGCTCTCGAATCCTCATAACAATTTGGAGATAGTTACTATTATTATTCTGCTTTATAGATGATGAAATGGAGGCACAGAGAAGATTTAAAAAAAAAAACTTATCAAAGGTCTGCACTTAGTGAGTGGCAGAGCCAGGATCAAACCCTGGCAGTCTGGCTCCAGCACCTGAGTGCTATGAAATACTGCCTGAGACAGAAAGCACAATCACTGTACACCACCGGGCTATGCTGGGCACAATATTGATTTCAACACAATGAAAGCACTGTTTATTGATTTTCACCTTGTAGTATAAATGTGACCCCCAAATTGTTCTGTTTTCAGAACATAATGTTCTGGCAATGTAAAATTAGAAGACAAGTGGTAATGCCAGAAACTAGAAAGAACAGGTAAGAAAGAGGTAGAGATGCAGACATCCTCATCGTACAAAATAGGAACTTGAGAGATGCTGTCTATAATGTGTTTTCACACTTATTGTCTATCTCTCTACAACCCTAACAACCATCCCATGAGGGCAGAGACATTGTTCAGCTTGCCAACTGTTGTATTTCCAACTCCTACAGGAGTACAAGGCACCTACCAGGAACTCAGGAGCTATTTGTGGAATAATAAAGGAAAGGAGGAAGGAAAGAAGGAAGGCAGGGAGAGAGGGAGAGAGGGAGAAAGGAAGAAGGGAGGAGGAAAGGAGAGAGGGAAGGAGGGAGGGAGAGAGGGAGGAAACAATAAGGTTTGAGAATAGTATTTGCATTTATAAGGGTAACCAACAGAGGAAGTAAAAAATACGGAAATAATTGTATTAAGAGGAAGCTATGGGAGGGTTGAACAATGCGAGTCATCCAAATCTTCATCTATCCCAACAGAAAGTCAATAAACAGATCCACTTTGATCAATTAGGAAATAGTGATGCATACACACAGTTGTCCCTCAGTATCCATGGGGGATTGGTTCTAGGACCCCTATGGGTACCAAAATCCATGATGCCCAAGTCCTTTATATAAAATGTATATAAAGTAGAAATAAAATGGACATAAATGTTGTATAATATGTATTTGCATATAACCTATGCACATCCCCCTGGGTACTTTAAATCATCTCTAGACTGCTTATAATACCTAATACAATGTAAATGTGTTCTTTAAATAGTTGTTATACCATATGTTTTATTTGTATTCTTATGGTTGTTTTGTTATTTTCTATTGTTCTTTCCTGATATTTTTGATTCACAGTTGGTTGAATCTGTAGATGGGAGACTGCTGATAAGGACTGACTATATTATTGAGGAAAAAATATAGATTAATACAAAAAGAACTAAAAACAAGACAAGTAAATTTGTTAATAGTGACTGTTTGGATATAGGTTGGCGATGTTAACAGGTGGAGCAGAGACTATTGATTTTCATTACAAGCCCAGATTCTTCCTTCTGTAACTATGTGATTTAAAATAAAATTTAAAAACAAATGTAACCACAATATTTGAGATTTCTCCAGTACTCTTCCATATTAGTTTGACTTTAATCAGTTCTATAAAACTTGTCAGGTAATTAAAGAAGATGTAGCCTTCTTCCTGTCCAAAATCAATCCTATAATCCTCTACTCTGGAAATATCTTCATCAATTAACCTTTGTCTCTCATCTTCAACCAATTCTTTTCTACTGACTCTCCTCAGATTATAAAACATGCTCAGAACTTTCTTCAAGTCTAGGCCGGGTGATTTACACCTGTAATCCCAGCACTTTGGGAGGCTGAGGTAGAAGGATCACTTGAGGCCAAGACTTCAAGACTAACCTGGGCAATATAGCAAGACCCTGTCTCTTAAAAAAAAAAAGTACCCAGCCTGTAATCCCAGCACTTTGGGAGGTTGAGATGAGAGGATTGTTTGAGCTCAAAGGTTCAAGACCAGCCTGGGCAACTTGGTGAGATCTCGTCTCTACCAAAAAAAAAAATGTAAAAAAATCAGTCAGGTATTGTGGTGCATGTCTGTAGCCCCAGCTACTCCGGAGGCTGAGGTGGGAGGATCACTTAAGCCCAGGATTTTGATGTGGCAGTAAACCATGATTACACCACCACATGTCAGCCTGAGCAACAGAACAGGACTCTCTCAAAAAACAAAAACAAAAACTCTATTCTGAAAACAAAATGGTAAAACCCTTTCTCGCCATCCTTTTTTCTCTAACTCTCTTTTCTTTCAAAGCATAGTTTGAAAAATAGTTACATTCCTTGTCTCAACTTCTTCGCCTTCCATAATGCTCTCATCAACACTTTGCTGTCTAGCCAAGCCTGTTTTTTCCTAGTTTGCTCCCATGACAGTTGCCAGACCTTTAACTGCCAAATCCAGAAGACTGCTCTGAATTTCCTCTGCCTTTTTTTTTTTTTTTTCACTTTTCAGGAATATTTGCTACCATGACCTCAGTCTCCTCAACAGGGCCCTTTCACTGCATTTCCATTCACTGCAGTTCTGTAGGTACATGTATTTTGTTCTCGATGTTTTCCCTCTGAGCAGTGTCATGTTCTCTTATGGGGTCCATGATCCTGCTACGTAGTGGTGGCAACCAACTCTGTCTTTCTCCCTGACCTGTGCCTATAAACAGGTCAACTTAGTTTTTTATCTACTCACAGAGCTAAATCTCTTTTGTACATTTTAGTTATGAAGATGGGTTTGGGAGTGGTTGTGTCCTTAAAGAGTTCTCTTCCTGCATCGACTCCCATTCTTGGTCTCCAGGGACAGGTTCAGTTTGGAAGTCATGTTGGATCAAGTGGCCCAGCTCTGTGGTCACAGCTGATCGGTCCAGGGGCAGACATAAGACCCAACATGGGTGAATCAAATTCCTCTCCTGAGATTGGTGCCATAATAAGGCAGAGCCTGGGGCTGGAATAAGTTTAAATTATGAGTAAATTGTGGAGTGACACCCAGGGATTTTTTAAGAGTTAAGAGCAGGATTTCAGAACCAAACTGCTAAAGTTCTCATCCCAGATTCACACACAAACCGTGTGACCTTGAGATAGTTATATTAACTCTCTCTCACTTTATTTGAGCTAATTTAATTGTATTTCTGTTCCAGGCTCTTAACAAGTATTTATTGATAATGAGACTTCTAGTTAACGTCTAGGGGTTACAGTAAAATTTCCCATCTTGGTGATTCAAAGACACTTTCTAAGATAAAACTTGGGGGGAGAAATTAACTTTCAATAAGTGAGATTATTTTTCTGTGGAAATCTCAGAACTTGGATCCTCTTCCAAGGAGCCAGTGTGGGTTTTCACAGTCATTGTCTTCTCATTGAATGGGAGTGTTACAAACTGCTTTACACATAATTCTGACAATGGCAAAATGTTAATAATAATAACAACAACAACAACAAAAGCAATCACAGCAAGCATTTCTTTTTTGTTTACTATGGCCCAGGCACCATCCTAAGTGCTTTGAATATATCCCTTGAGATTAAACCTGCCTCAACTGGTAGGTAGGCTCCATCATCCTCCTCCTTTTATGGATGAAGAAACAGAATCACAGGGAATTAATTTTTCCTCAGTCACACAGTTAGCAACTGGTGGACCCACTCCCCATCCCATCACTACACAGTTTATAATAATAAATTCCCTTAAGGATTAGACCACATAGCCAAGGGGTGCCATTTTGGAGACACAGGGCTAACACTTAATCTGGAACAATCTTTTCAAAAACCAGAATGTCATAAACTTAGTTAACAGTTTGAATATGTGTGAGTAGCCATGAAGATCTCACAAGAATGTGAATAAATTTATCACTACATCGGCAATATAGCATGCTATTTTTTTTTTTTTTTTTGAGTTAGGGTCTCACTCTGTCGCCCAGACTGGAGTGCAGTGGCTGCTCCCAGCCACCGCAGCCTCAACCCACAGGGCTCCGGTGATCCTTCGCCTCAGCCTTCCAAGTAGCCAGAATTACAGGCATGCGCTACCACGCCCGGCTGATTTTTTGATTTATTGTAGAGATGAGGTCTTGCTGCCCAGGCGGGTCTCGAACCCGCGGGCTCAGGCAATCCACTCACCTCAGCCTCCCAAAGGCGCAGGATTACAGGCTGAGCCACCGAGCCCGGCTGCATGCTATGTTTTATATACATACTATTTATCCATCCCTATATTGAAATACTACTGTACATTTATATGCTGCATATTTAGACACTGCCTAATTAAACACCACATATCTATATACTACACACACACACACACACACACACACATACACACATGCTATGTTAATAAGCAGTCAGTGGTATCTTTAAATTCTAAGATCAGTTAATGTATTTGTTAGAGTGCTGGCTACACTAACACTAAAATCTCAAAATATAGTCACTTAAGAGAGAATTTCCCTTTCACATAAAGATCTGGAGATATGTGATGTGGATCCAGTGAGAATACTCTACTTGGCTGGGCTCTGCTCTATCTGCCAACTTCCCAACACATGGCTTCCACTGCTGGGTTGAAGTGGCTGTTGCTCTGACCTTCACCATTTCCCAGGCAGCAAGAATGCGGAAAGGGAGGAGGAATGCATAGCCATTTTTCTCAAGGGCAAGACCATAGTGGTGAACTTCAATTTGGTTCATGGTCTATTGGTCCAAATAGCCACATGGCCACCCCCAGTGGCAAGGGAGGCTGGAAAATGTAGTTTTTAGCTGGATGAATTGCCGAAGGTCAAACTAAAAAGATTTGGGGCAACGTTTAGGAAACTCTCACTGTAAAATTATTTTATTTTCTGTTCTAATAATAATAACAGCAATACTCATTTCTCTTATTTACTCTCTTTAATGATAAACTAAGATTAGGGAAAAAAACATGTTGACATTAAAGCAGCTCAGACACATGAAAATGACATAGTGATGAATAAGGCTTAGAGATTTTTTTTCTCTGTTGGAGGACTTTTTAGTGGAGATTGTCTTTGGTGGCATCTGAGCAACTTAGCGATTTTTGTCTTTCTCAGACTGCTGTCCCTCTCTGCCTCCAGAACTCCTGACCCCTCTTTTCCCCAGGACTATCCAGCTCTAGCTGACTGAAGGGAGAAGCAGAAGACAGCCCTATGAGAAAACTTCAGAATTTTACGCAAGGTTTTGATTAGTTTGCAAAGCATTCTTTTCATTTCTTTATAGCAGGTCTCTTTTTCTCCCATTCTGTTAACCTCTCATTGAATGTCTCTTCATTTCTTTTTCTTTTTTTTTTTTTGAGTTGAAATCTCACTCTGTCGCCCAGGTTGGAGTGTAGTGGCACACTCACAGCCACTGCAGCCTCAACCAACGCTGTTTTTCTGCTCACTTATTCATGGTTTCAGTCACTCAGTTATTTGAAGCCTTCTTTTTCCCCCTGTTTTTCTAATTCCCATATCTATTTTTTCTGCTCTCTACTCATGGTGGTAAGAAAAAAATGATAGTACCCTGAAGTAACATTTTATGCATTTGGGAATTTGTGACCGTCTCTGGGGAGCATAATTTGAGAATATCAGGTCTATGTTTGTAGGTCTGGAAATCAGAGGAAAACTCTGGGCAAAAACCACAAGATTAATAAATGAAAAATGTGATCAAGAAAATAACTCAAATACCTGGTTCATGGAAACTGTAGAAATAATAGGAAGCAAGAAAAATATATCGATGTCTATTTTAATTGTCTTATGTTTTCTTCGTTTACTATTGAATTTGTTGGACTCAGGTGATCCTTCTGCTTCACCTTCCAGGTAGATGGAACTGCAGCTGTGAGCGCTACCACGGCCGGTTAACTGTTTGATTTATTGCAGATACAAGGTCTCACCAAGTTGCTCAGGCTGGTCTCAAACCCCTGGGCTCAGGCAATCCTCCTGCCTTAGCCTCCCAAAGTACTGGAATTACTGGCTTGAGCCACCGTGCTCGGCATCTTCTTTTCTTAATTTAGTTTTACTGTCATTGCTAGGGCTGTTTTTTTCTATACCTCCATTTTCATGGTTTCAGTCACTCAGTCATTTGAAACCTTCTTTTTCCCTCGTTTTTCTAATTCCCATATCTATTTTTTCTGTTCACTTATTCATTCATTATCCATTTTCTCACAGCTTTGGTTGCCATGATTAATTTTATTAATATTCCTCCCCATTTTCTCATTTCCTTGCCTGTAAAATGAACATCTCTAATTTACTGTGTAATCTTTTCTCCCATTCACTTTATTCCCACCTCATTTGTTATATTTCCTCATGGCTTGTCCATTCTTCATCCCATTTTACCCATTATCTCATTCATTCTATGGCAGCTTTCTCCCATTTCCATATCCCTGCAATTAATCCGCATGTGCCTTTTCTGTTTTCTCATTTTATGCTTTCTCTCCCCATAATCTTGGGCCTCCATTTCTTCTACATCTATGTTTGGAATTCTGTTATCCATTCTCTTAGCTTTCATTCACCCCATCTGGAGCATAACTATGATGTATATACTATAAGTTACTCTTTTTTAAAAGCTGGGTCAAAATGTGTTTATCCAAAGAAGTATTGTGTTTCAAGACAGGCATCTTCAAAGCTAAAGCTAAACCCTCATTTACAAACATTGCTCAAAATATTTGGATGCCCTCATATGAAGATGTGGCCAGAAATCTTTATAAGGCATATTCTAAATCAGTTTCAACCCTTTAAGGTCCCATCTCATTTTTGTCTCCAAATAATGTTTGTCAGCTTGATAACTCATCCATATACAAAAACAAATTCTTTAAATTACTATTATCTATAAATATGCATAAATGAGGAAAGGAAGTGGGAATGCATAGCCAGTTCTCTCAAGGGCAAGACTCAGAAGTAATGTACCTCAATTCTGTTCTCAGTCTATTGGTCCAATAGTCACATGGACACTTCCAGTGGCAAAGGAAGCTGGGATTTGTAGTTTTTAGCCACATTCTTCAAATGTTGACAATGGACTACCAGAAAGGAATATAAAAATGGACATATGAAGGAAAACACCAAAAAATACTTGAGGACTGGCAAAATGATTGGAATAAAGCTACAGCATCCTAAAATGACTGCTTTGAAGAAACCAGCACTTTTTGGTCGGTGTATACTAAAGCAGCACAATAGTTGCTTCATGAATGGTCCTTTCTTTCTGCTTTGTAACACTTGCTACAAAATCAGTCAGTCTCACTGCTTTTACTCAAAACTTAAACTTGATTTTTCTACTTCTTTATTGTTTTTGATTTTCGGTGTAAATTTATTGGTGTTGTTTTCTGCTTTCAAGGGAATGGGAGAAATCTGTGCTTTTAAAAACATGTGAAAATTCAAATAGTAAATGAAGAAAACATAAGACAATCTAGACATCAATGTATTTTTCTTGCTTCCTATTATTTCTACAGTTTCCATGAACCAGGTATTTGAGTTATTTTCTTGATCACATTTTTCATTTACTAATCTTATGGTTTTGGTCCAGAGTTTTCCTCTGATTTCCAGACCTACAAACATAGACCTGATATTCTCAAATTATACTCCCCAGAGACGGTCACAAATTCCCAAATACATAAAATGCTACTGCAGGGTACTATTTTTTTCTTACCACCGTGAGTAGAGAGCAGCAAAACGGTTTGAAATATAGATGCCAGGAAGTAGACCAACCTTGATCACCAGTAAAGAGGGCTATTCTGACACATTGGCCTAACTGCGTAAGGAACTCAAACTCTTTCCAAGTGAGTTATGAAGAATTGAAATTTATTGCAGCTTTTCCCAGCATGTGTTCCATGGAACTAAATTTTGGGCTGTTATTCTTTCAAAAAAAGGGAGGAGGTATGTTCTGGGGTCAAAGAAACTTGGAGAATTCAACATTTTTCTTTTCTCGGGACTTTTTTAGAGCTTTTAATATGCTAATGTACATTGCAACTATTCAGGAAGGCTACATTTGTTCTTTCTATTTTTTTTTTTTTTTTTGAGTTGGAGTCTCACTCTGTTGCCCAGAATGGAATGCAGTGGCCACTCCCGGCCACCGCAGCCTCGACCTGCTGGGCTCCGGCGATCCTTCCGCCTCAGCCTTCCGAGTAGCCGGAATTACAGGCATACACTACCACGCCTGGCTGATTTTTTTTTATTTATTGTAGAGATGAGGTCTCGCTGCCCAGGCGGGTCTCGAACCCGCTGGCTCAGACAATCCACTCACCTCAGCCTCCCAAAGGCGCGGGATTACAGGCTGAGCCACCGAGCCTGGCTGTTCTTTCTATTTTAATGAAAACATATCACATATATTTATATACATAAATTCTCCATCTCATTTTGTTTGCAATGTCTTTTATATGTTTTTTGTCCAATTCCACATCCCCTCATCTACTCTCAACTTCCCATGTTTCATTTTCTCCCTTTCTCTCATCCCTTACTCTGTTTATTTTATTTCTGTGCTATCTGATTTGTCATCCTGTCTTCATTTTCTGTTTATGTGTGACTTTGTTACCCAGTTTCCTGATTTCTTCCGTTCTGAGTCAATTCTCCCACACGTTATCTCTATTCTGTGCATGTTTCTCTGCTCTCATGAAGAATTTGAGGACAGAGTGGCAGCTTCTGGGGTGACCCACCCTGTCAGGACACCCTGCCTTAGTCAGACCTCATTTTCTCTCTCCTCCCAGGTCTGCACCTGCCACAGTCCGGGAAAACATAAAGTCAGTTAAGAACAAAAGGCCCAAGGACAGATGTTGATCCCGAAAATGGTTTTAATTTGTCTCTGTCTCATTAGCTTAATGCTGATGCTGGTGGCCCCCAGGCTGCTGACCAAGCTCGATGACTTTCTTTTCAACTTGGCCTGCAGCTTGTCAGGTCCAAAGATGAAGCTGGCAGCTCAGGCAACCTTCTCTTTGTGACCCTGGTCCTTTGTGTCTACTCCCCAAGGACTTTCATTCATCTCTGGGCCCATGGTAATTAAAAACTGGAGAGGAGACTGTCCTCGCTGGCATGACAGGCAAAATCACACAAACAAATGCTTACAGCACAGGAACCACCTTGTAAGGGTAGGGCTTGCTTTGATGACCAGGCTGCGAGAATTATCCACCTGACACGTGCTGCTGTGAATAGGAGTCCAGAGGCTGAATTGTCATAAATTGCTTTCAAGATTGACCCCAGAAGGCAATCCATAACTAAGAAAGACACAAAACTTGAAGAAATGTTTTTCTTTTCAGTAAATGATTTAGGTTGCCACATTTGAAAAACAAGGTCTTAGGTTTGAAATTGATCAAGTTAAGAATCTATTCAGGCAGAGTGTAGCTGGTAAATCTTGAAGACATATAATGGTGCCGTATTCTGGTCTGAATCTCAATTTCTTGGTATGTCACCATGCAACATATACTTTATTTCATCCATATTGACTATGTTTAATACCCTCAGCATCCTGAGACAATGAGGGGTGGTGACCTAGGAGAACTTGCTGAGTTAGGAAATACATGGTTCGTTTTACCTGAACCCCATATGCCTGGTATTCTACTTTTAAGGTCTGATCAGTTTAGCCAGGCACAGTGGCTCATGCCTCTAATCCCAGCACTTTGAGAGGCTAAGGAGGGAGGAACGCTTAAGTCCAGGAGTTCGAGACCATCCTGGACAACATAGCAAAACCCATCTCTATTTATTTTAAAAAATAAAAAGTCTGGCCAGTTCTGAGTCAATGGTCCATCTGGGTTTCAGGAAGGAATCCAGGCCCTGGACAGAGGGTGATAAGGTAATCCATTTATGCTTAGACCTCTGTAATGGTTAATTTCAGGTGTCACCTTGCCTAGATTAAGGAATACCTGATAAAGCATTAGTTTGGGTGTATCTGTGAGAAAGTATCCAGAGCAGATAGGCATGTGAGTCTGAGTGAACTAGGAATATCTGCCCTCCATGTGGATGGGCACCATCCAATCTGTAGGGGCTGGGGAGAACAAAAACAGAAAAAAAGGCAAATGTGTCTGGCTATCTGCTGGAGCCAGGATACACTCTTCCTCTCCTGTTCTAGGTCAACACCTCCAGGCCCCACCATCTGTAGACTCTAGGACTTAGACAAGCGGCTCCTCAAGTTCTCAGGCCTTTGGCTTCTAACAGAGAGCTGTACCACAAGCATCTCTATTTCTGATGACTTTGGGCTTGGACTGAGCCACACTACCAACATTCGAGGGTCTTCAGCTTGCAGACAGCCTGTGGGACTTCTCACCTCTCTAATTGCTTGAGCCAATCACCCTAATAAATCTCCTCTTGTATGATTATATAGACATCCTATAGATTCTGTCTCTCTGGAGAGCCCTAATACTTAAAATGAAATAAGCCTAGAATTTCGCTATCCTCTTCCAACTCCAGAACTTCTAGTGGCCACTTTCAATTACCAAGAGCCCCCTTCCTTTCCTCTGGACACCAAGTCTTTTCCTGCTGTCCCAGGCTGCCCACCCAGAGACACATTACACCCATTTATTCATTCATTCAAACAGTATTCAGTAGGCACCCGCTATGTGTCAAGAACTGACTACAAGGCCTGGAGATGCATATGTGAGGGCTTCCACCTCACCAGGACTCACAGACCAGAAGAGTTGGACTTGAGAGACATATGGTGACCCTAGAAGGGGAGGGAGTCATGCTGTCTGGGAGCCCAGAAGACAGTGTCATGGGAGTAGGGAAGCACAAGGGTGTGAGGTCTAAGGAAGCTCTTGGAGTCTTCCCCTTCCACAGCAAGCTGTCTGCCTAGTGGCCCAGCTTCCAGACAAGCTGTCAACATCCTGAAGTGTGGCAGAGGTGTGTGTACTCTGCTCACTGGGTGTCCCCAGGGCCTGGGAGGTACCTGACACAGCTCCAAGCTTGCAGTGGGTTTTCATGCTTATTGATGAAAAAAATCAATGTAGTGACTTATGTGGGCCTAAAAGGATATAAAACACTGAACTCACTAGACGGGAAAGGGGAATGGGTTATAATTTTTATTAGTTTTTGGTAAATTATTCCAGTGTATCTTTATACAAATAAAATCATTTATTGTATTTCTTTCTTGTTTTTATCCCTTCCCTCACAAGTGGTGATAAAGTACATAAACTTTTTGCTTTTATTTTTTTTAACCCAACATATGCTGGAGATTGTTCCCTACCAGAACAATGAGAATGACTCCTTTTTCACAGCTGCAGAAGACTCCACTGAATAGATGTAGCTTACCTGAAAGGTCATGTTAAGCGCCTGTTTCTGAGTAGACACTTCCTCCTCCCCCATCACAGCAAAACTTGTCCTCAAAACACTAATATATTTTTCAGCTATCTAATTTAATAAACCAATCATACCAGTACATTCAAAAGATGGAAATTATTTTTATATGCACATGTACAAATATATATATGTACTTTGTAAAATAGGCCACTGGGCAAATGTCTTGTTTCAGAGGAGTCAACTCCCCAAGGAAGTAAGTGGTGATGTAACGCCTCTTGGTGAAGGGACTGTGTCTCCAGGTCACTCATATTCTTAAAAGCTCCCCCCTCCCCCACACCCCTCACCATAGTGGAGACTTTGTTGGACTCAGTTCACTCTGGTTGGGGAGACTCGATCCCATGGTGATCATTGCTGGTTCCACGGGCCCCTGATAACAGAGCTATTTGAGACAAGTGCCTGACACACTTTCTTGCACACTGAACTCTGTCCACAGGTGCAGCCCTGGCTGATGGGAGGGGAGACAGTGGGCTCCCTCTGGTTCCTTCTACCCTAGGGATTCCAGAATGTTGCGAGTCTGTAACAATACTCCTTTAACCTTGTTTTCTCTCTTCACTAAAAACATTCTTAAAATCAAACATGACGATTTTATAGGCAACAGCATACTCAGTTTTGCCTAATTCCCTCTAGCCAGACTGCCAGTGTGCAGCACGTAAGATGTGAAACCTGAGCAGAGTATAAAGCTAACATTTTAACGTTAGCAATTATTGCTGACTTGTTTTTGCTTTTAGCATTCCAGGCAGCTCTGCTGCTTTGTGTGACTGCTATTTTCAGTCATCTTTTATCTAGGGTTTCTCCTCTCCTAACTCCTCTGTGTTTTGTTTCCACAGTCGAGGAGCTCAGGTATGTCACTCTTCCCCCAGAAGGATGAGCACGTGGACTGTCTTTTTCTGTGTAAAAAAACAACCACACTATGCTGGCTGCCCACTTGTTTGGGTGTCTCAACAGTGATGGTGGATGGTTACAAAACCCACTGGTCTGCAGCTTTGGAATCAATAAGAAAGAAGGCCCAAAACACTGCACTGGCCATGGCATCTTGCTGCTAACTCACACGGTTCTGAGTTGCCAAAGTGTCTATGATAGCTGGGGCACAGGACACTTTGAAGGCTGTAAACTGTAAGGAATCCTCTGCTCACCTCAGGTTGGGCCTTGTGCTCATTTGTTCTCACTGGAGGATTCAAGTACTTGAGAAACACAACTGTGATTTCAAATGCTGGTGATAGAAACCCTAACAGGATTTCTACCCTTTGCTGTTGCGGATTGCTCATTTAGATATGAAAAATGAGCCTATAGGGCAAAATACCTCAGCAGAGAAAGCAGAACAAAGGAAGGGCTACCTTGCTCTGCATAGAGAAGAGAAAAAGAAGCCTGGGTCACCGAGGCAGCCTGAGCATCATGGCAGGAGGCCAGGGGAGGGAGAGAGGAAGCAAAGGCCATCACGTGTTCCTGGAGGTAGGAATGTTTCGGGAATGTGTGGTGAATGTGTAACATTTGTTTGTAAGTTGTTTTTTGGGCTGTGACTCCTCTCTGTTGCTTTTTTTTTCTTTTTTCTTTTTGGATTCGGAGTCTCACTCTGTCACTCAGACTGGAGTGCAGAGGCACAATCACAGGTACCGCAGCCTCAACCTGCAGAGCTCAGGCAATCCTTCCGCCTTAGCCTTCCAAGTAGCTGGAACTATAGGCGTGTACCACCACGCCCAGCGAATTTTTTTTTTTTAATTTATTGGAGAGATGAGGTCTTGCCATGTTTCCCAGGCTGGTCTCGAGTTAACGGGCTTAGGCAATCTTCTTGCCTCAGCCTCCCAAAGTGCTGGAATTACTGGTGTAAGCCACCACACCTGGCTCTCTCTGTTGCTTGTAAGTTGTTTTCTGGGCTGTGACTCCTCTCCAATGTACCTCCCAAAACCTTCAATAAAATCTGCTATGAGCACAGCCTATGTTAGTGGTACTATGGGGAGGGGTGGAGAATGAGTGGCCCGTGACTGTGACGTGAGGTAATTGGGTATGGAGGAGAAGCCACACACAGCCATGCAGACACAGACCTTAGGCTGAGGCTGCAGTGGAAGGAAAGAGTCTGAGCCACCGGGAAACAGACACATAAACCCTCCAAGGATGCCTAGAGGGGTTTGCAGGGACTCTGGAGTTCTCACCTTACACGGGTGGGTGGCTCAAGTCATAGTAGTTCAATATTACAGATAAAAGTAGCCCCATAAATATGGAAAAATATGAAAACTCAGGTTACTGACATCTCAGTAACAAGTATAATTGAAATTAATTCATACAAATTTTCAAAGAGAACAATGAGATGCTCTGGGTCCAAGTAATACAATGTTTTCCTTAGTATAGGTCAATGGGAAAATGTAGCAGGATTAAAGTGCCACAATCTTTGGAGGGCAAGGAATGAAACACACACACACACACACACACACACACACACACACACACGCGTGTGTGCATATACACAGTGCTAAATTTAATGTTTCCATTTGAAGCTCTTATTCACCTAAATCATTTGGTACATACAGGGTAGTAGCTTAGCTGGAGATGGAGGAGGGTAAGAGGGAAAACGTTCATATACTGACAAGGTCCCACTGCGGTCATCCTACATTTTTCCTTTAGAGAGACATCCAGCTTCCCTCTGAGTTTTGGCCATCCACTGGTCCCTGTGAATGGCAGTTTCCTTCATTCCCAACGACAAGGTCCTTGCAGGTCCAGCTTACCCTGAGCTCCTTCTGTGTCCTTACAGGCTCCGAGGAATCATTTGCTGCTTCTGGGTCTCCCCTCACCCCAGAGGCTGAAAACACAATGGACCTGCCTAAGAGAGGACCTGCCTAAGGTGCCTTCTCCACCTCTGGGCCCCTCTTTGGTGCACGCAAAACATCCCACCACTCCTGTATCATGCTGAGGCACAGAGAGTGTTGGCCCAACTTTTAGAGTAGCTGCACCTGGAAAGGAGGCTGCAAATCTGCCCCGTCAGGGGCTCCCTTAACCCATCTGTGGAAGCAGGGCTCCAGTCTCCATCTCAGGGACCCTCTATTAGCACTCTTCTCTTCCCCTTGAACGATGCAACTCTGTGTATTGGGGGCTCTCCAGGCTTTCCTGCAGGAAGCCACACTCCTCTGTTGTCAGACAATCTCCCAGAGCTGCAAAAACGAAACCTCTGAAACTCCAAAAGGCTGCTGTTGCATTGCTGGGCACCTCTTCCCTGAGGCAAAGGCCAAAGGGCCAGTGTCACTGTTTGACCATCAGTAGCCATCACTGGGAGTTAACTGAAAGTCATTCTGAGATGAGGCTTTTTGGACCACCTCAGTTCAAGGTCAAAAAGGTCAGTGCTTCAAAACATCATGAACCAAAGAGTTTATGTAACGATAGAAAGCATCTGTGAGTCTCTTTCACTGAGAATGAGGATGAATATTCTTTATTACTGAGCTAGAAAGAATCTGGCTCCTTCTAAAGTATTCCCTTTCTTATGCCTTCTGTGAGCATTCAAGTGTCTTCTACTACCTTAAGAATTCAAATCAGAAATTCTGAACTTAAGGTTCATGAACTTATATGCAATGTTAAATGAAATTATATGCAAAATTATCTAGTGCCTTTTTCTGAGGTAAGCATCCATGGTTTTCCTGTTTCTGTGGTTTTTTCTTTTTTTTTTCAATCAGACTCTTTAAGGAATTTGTGACCCACATAAGGTTAAGAACTATTCCTCTAAGCCAAATTCACTAACCTGTTTCTCTGTGACTTTTGTGCTTCCCTTTGACCATGCTTTGAAGCCCAGAAAATAATTAAAAATCTGTTCAAATGAAAATGGTAATTCTGTGCACTGAAATGAAACCTTAAAATATGCAGGTTTTAGCCTGTTATCTCTTCCCACAGGTTCAACCTAGGATGGCGCCTTATGGTTTTGAGGGAAAGCTGGATGTGACATCTGTCAACTCTTGATCACAGGGATAGGCACGGGTCCTTCTGACTGTCCCAGGTTCGTGCTTCCTGAGACTGTACATCTCATCCTCAACCACAGTGTGTGAACAGCAGAGCACCCCTGCCCATACTTCCATAAACTTCCCTCAACACAGGATAAGGCACTTTTGCATACCTTGTATCATTTGGCCCTCACCACAACACTGGACAGGTATTCGTGGCCCCGTTTACAGATGCAGAACTGAAGCCTAGAGAAGAAATGGCCTTATAAGAGTTCATGCCCAGCAAGATGCTGCCCCCAATTCTTTGAATTAAAAGTAATATGGGACACTTATTCTTGTTTTGATGCTCTGTTATGGTTTGTGTTTCTTCAAATACTTACATGTTGAAGTATTAACCCCCAGTGCCTCCTGGTCTTTCCTTATTTGGAAAGAAGGTTATTGCAGAGGTAATTAGTTAAGATGAGGTCAGACCAGAGTAGGTTAGACCTTCTAATCCAATATGACTTGGTGCCCTTTATAAAAAGAGACACAGATACACACATAGGGAGAATGTCATGGGAAGATAAAGGCAAAAGTTCAGAGTGATGCTTCTACAGGTCAAGGAATGCCAAAGCAAATGCTAGCAATTCACCAGGAGCTAGACAGGAGACATGGAACAAATTCTCAAAGCCTGCCAAAGGAACCAACCCTGCTGACACTTAGATCTCAGACTTCTAGCCTCCAGAACTGTGAGGTGTTTCTGTTATTTAAGCCATCCAGTTTGTGGTACTTTTTCTGGCATCCCTAAGAAACGAATACATCCCTATTTCACAATTTTTAAAAATTAAACAAGCTGGATGTGATGACTCATGTCTGTAATCCCAGCACCTTGGGAGGCAGAGGTGAAAGACTTGCCTGAGCCCAGGGATTCGAGACCAGCCTGAGCAACATGGTGAGGCCTCGTTGCTACAATAAGTAAAAAAATTAGCCTGGCAAGGTGGTGCATGCCTGTGGTTTTGGCTGCTTGGAAGGCTGAAGTGGAAGGATCATCTGAGCCCAGAAGATCGAGACTGTTGTGGCCGTGAGCGTGCCACTGTGCTCCAGCCCGGGCAACAGAGTGAGACTCTAACTCAAAAAAAGAAATTAAAGAAGCAGACGAGTCTTTGCTTAGTATAAGATAACAAAAAAACACAGAAATATGTAGAATAAAATATGAAATGCCCCCTTTTGCAACGTAATGCCATCTCTCTCCCAAGGTAACCACAGTTTTATTGAGTAGTGATTCTTCTAGAACTTTTTCTATGCATTTACATGCACATTTGTAGAGAATGCCCGTATGTATTTTTGAACCTGTTTTTCTGACTCTGGGTTTTCATTAGATGTCATCATTCTCTCACATACCTGAGATAATGTTTACTCTTCTACTGGTTAATGGTTCAAAGTTTTCTTCCTCTTCAACAACCTGTTGAAATTGTGTACATACACGTGTGTGTATGTGTGCGTGTATGCTGATAATCATTCCCAGGAAGAAAGAATAATTCAAACAAAGGGACTTCTCTGAGGTGAAATGTACACATTGGAAAAGCTTTTAGAGATTGCAAAAATAAATCTACATGCTTTGCACTCAGCTCACAGGTAGGTACTAGGTGAAAGGTACGAAATACAAGTTTTGTGAGATGTTTTCTGCCAAGCTCAGGGGTAACTCCTACACCTACATAAACACAGGTTGTACTTATTCACCCACAGATATGACCAACACTCCAAGTTCCGCCTGATAAGAATATATCTTTTCCCACTGCCTGGACAAGGTGCTACATGCCTTATATCAGCTCAGAAGCTGCTGGGTTTTTTAGCCAAAAAGCATATGAAAAATTTGTCAACCTCACTAATCATTAGAGAAATGTAAACCAAAACTACAGTGAGATAACACCTCACACTGGTCAGGGTGGCTATCATCAAAAAGTCAAAAAACAATAGATGTTGGCAAGACTACTGAGAAAAAGGAACACTTCTACACTGTTAGTGGAGATACAGCCTAGTTCAACCTTTGTGGAAAGCAGTGTAGCATTTTCTCAAAGAACTAAAAATTGAGCTTCCATACAATCTAGCAATCCCACTTCTGGGAATAAACCCAGAGGAACAAAAATCACTCTACCAAAAAGACACCTGTTATACATATGCTTATTTCAGCACTATTCACAACAGCAAAAACATTTAACCAACCCAGATGCCCACTGAAAGTGGACTGGATAAAGAAAATGTGATACATATACATGATGGAATACTACACAGCCATAAAGAAGAACAAAATCACCACCTTTGGAGCAACATGAATGCAGTTGGACATCATCATACTACACGAACTATCACAGAAACAAAAAACTGAATACCACATGTTCTTATGCATAAGCGGTCCCTATATATTGGGCACATGAGCACAAAGATGGGAACAATTGACACCGAGCACTGGAGCACTACTAATGGGGGAGGGCAAAAGGAGAGATAAGGGGAACACAACCACCCCTTGGGTACCCTGTCCACTTCCAGGGGGAGAGAGGATTCACTAAAAGCCCAAACCTTGCCTGCATGCAATTAATTTACTTAAGTAGAAAATTCTCACATGTACTCCACAACTCTAAAATAAAAGTAAAATAAAATAAAAGATGTTTCTGCTTTTTAAAAACAAAACAAAAAAAGACAACACTGTCTCCAGATGTCCACTGTTGCAGAGCATATATGGTGCCTGGAAGGAAAGAGAGAGCCTTGCACTCCTGTAATCTTCTCCAACTGATAGACTAGAGTTCTAGAATGCTCAATCTGCAAAAGGGTGGGGGGAATCCTGGGGTCTGAGAAGGAAAGTCACTGAGCACATCCTGCAACCCTGGGCGGCCACTTACCAAGACTGTTGTCCTTTCTGCCTCACTAACCATAGTCATCAGATTACTTCATTCTCTGAGTGCCAAACAAATGAGGCATCCCTGTGTAATGGCCAAAGTTGGAAATATTGCATTAACTGTGCTTCCCATGGAAAGTAAAAGTCAAAGAGAGAGCCTAGAATGAGAGGCTGATACAGAGGAGAACCCTGGAGGTGGAAGCCTGAAGTCCAAAAGGAATTTTTTAAAAAGCTGAAGGAAAATACACAGAGGCAGCATGGGAGGAGAGAGGTGACTGGAAGCAGTGCGGAAAGAAAAAGCCTTGGCCTAACATAGCAGCAGGGCTCTAAGTTTGTCCTCTGTCATGGTTACTCTTATGTGTCAACTTGGCTACACCATGGTGCCCAGATATTTGGTTGAACATTATTCTGGATGTTTCTGTGAGGGTGTTTTCTTTGGATAAGATTAACATTTAAATCAGTGAACTTTGAGTAAAGCAGATTGCCCTCCATAATGTAGGTGGACATCACCCAATAATTTGAAGGCCTCAATAGATAAAGACTGACCTCTCCCAAGTAAGGAGAAAATCTGCCAGCAGACTGTCTGTGGATTTGAACAGAAAATCTTCCCTAAGTTTCCAGTTTGATAGTTTTGGCCAATCTTGCAAATGTGAGACTTATGCTCCACAATTGCATGAGCCAGTTCCTTAAATACAACTCTCTCTCTCTCTCTCTCTCTCTCTCTCTCTTCATCTCTTTCTATCTTCTCTCTCTCACACTCTTGCTTAATCTCTTTTCTTCCTATTGGTTTTATTTCTCTGGAGAACCAGACACCTATCCTAAAAGTTTTGCTTTCTCTGGAAAACCCTGACTAATATAGCCCTCCCAATTCCTACCCTACCTGTACACCCACACCACTCCTTATGTCAAAAGGCAGAGCTTATTTGCTTGAATCTGGGCTGGCCCTATGATTGCTTCAAATAATAAAATGTGGTAGACATGACATTCTGTCATTCCAAGTGTAGGCCTTAAGATAACAGAACTTTCACTTTCTTCCTTTTGGAACTCAGTTTCTATGCTTTGAGAGACCCTAGCCACAAGGAGAGACTATGTGGAGGAGAATCTAGGTGCTCTTATCAATAGCCCCCACCGAGGCTCAAACGCTATCTTGCATTTTTCAAAACTAGATGAGCCTCAGATGACTGCTGCTACAGATAATGGCACATGGAACAGAAGAGCCACCCAGCTGAGCTCCATCAAGCCATGGCATCATGAGAGATAATAAAAGTGGTATTGTTTTAAGCCACTATATTTTGGGGCTGGTTTGTTACACAGCGGCAGATAACCTTCCATGAAATTTGGCTGCAGGTAGACTCTTTGTTTACTAACAACTCAGTTTCTCTGGATGGCTTTGTCGAGGTCAAACAAGAACCCATTTGGCTTCCCAGAGAAGAGGTGCCCTGTTTTCAAACCCAGAATTCCCCTTCCCTGGGTTTTCAGGAAGCCAGCTAGAGAAAAACCGCACTGTTACACCTAGGTTTGAACTCACCAGCTAAAAACTACTTCTCCAGGAGTATTTCCCAACAGTCAATGATTTGTTCATTAGCAATAAGTGTCCTGCACACTTTATCATGTTAAGCAAAATGATATTGGTGTTGGGGTGGAGGAAGAAGCTTCACTAGGGAGTCGTTTGAATTAACTCCAGTGTTATTTGCTTGGTAGGAACCTGGCCTTAATGGTTTTCTTTCAACATTATATTATACTGCATTGCCCAAGGTCATTATAAATCCAAACCACAGTGGAACTAGGCCAAACTGCTTATAAACTTAACTTTATAACCTACCACAGAATGTCCTCCATCTCTCAAGAAGGGAGTTCTTTCCGTGTCAATGATGTTAAAGACCTTTACAATATAGATTTAACATAAAAGAATTTAAGAAACTCATATAACCTCATGGTAACAGAGTCTAAAATTTAAATTCTGTACTCAGGTGTGCAAAACAAATGTAGTATATCTATTTCCTTTAAATAATTTGGCATTATTCAGGTCTACCTTATTGATTCGTTGGGCAGGAGCACTCAGACTCAAAATTTGAACTTGCCACAATTTATGGCAACACAGTCTCTTTCAGAGTAAGCGTTCTTTCTTAGATGTCTCAACTTTCTCTGCCTCCTGCCCTCTTGGGGAGGGTGACCAAGTGTGATGAAGTGTGTGTGAGGTCCTGTATCCACCTGAGGAGCTTAAGACTCTCACTGTTCTATGGGGGAGTGAGACCTCTGGTCAAGTCTCTGAACTGATTACCACAGGGACGTGTCTGGTTCCAGACATTTGTCCCAGTCATAAACTCTCCAAGCTGCTCCTCAGGACTGTCCACCTCTATGCTTCTGTTTTCCAAAACTGGCGGGGCCTTCTGACCCCCAGGAGACTCTGCACAAGAAGTGTTGCTGCCCAGCTCATCTGCAGCAGTGTCATGCCTTGCCATGTTGGCAGTGCCTGAGCACAGGTGTTCTCTTAGGGGCTTGCCACCCCTTCTCACACCCCAGGACAGCCAAAAAGAGCATACCACCAGCCCTTTACCCTTGGTGACCTCAGAATCCCCCACATCTGAATGTTTTTACTATAGACCCCCTGAAGGACCCATTCATAAGAGGCACAAGGAGACAGACATATCTGAACTCCTCCCCCATTCTGCTTACAGTTTACCAGGGCTGGAAGAAGTGTGTTTCCTGCTGTCTCTTTCATAACTTGTGTTCTCTGTATGCTATAGTACAGCATTTGGCAAACTTTTAAAATTAATGGTCAAATAGTAAATATTTTAGGCTTTGTGATGTCTGCAGTAGCTGCTGTTGTAGTATAAAAACAGCCATAGACAATATATAAATGGATAAGCATGACTGAGTTCCAATAAAGCTTTGCTTACAAAAACAGGTGTAGGGTTGGATTTGGTCTGTGGGCTGCAGTTTCTGGACCCCTGCTATGGAAGAAACCACAAGAACTGAGTCTTCCTGACATTGATCTTGAAAAGAGAATGTAATGGATTTGAGATAGCCACAATTTTTTTTACATTATTGATATCAAATGGTGGCTCTATGAATCTTTATCTTAAATCTGGTTGAATTTGTGACTACTTTAACAAGTAGAATATAGTAGAAGTGACAATGTAGCCATTCTGGCTCACTCTTTAAGACTGACAGATTCCTCTCTCTGTCTTTTGGAACATTCATTCTTGAAAACCTGAACCCTGCCAAAAGTCCCATTACCTTGTAAAGACTATATGGAGAGGACTTGAGATTATACAGAGACAAGAGAGTACAGTGGAGCCCAGTTTTTCAGCCAACCCAACTGAGGCAACAGGCATATAGGTGAAATTGTCATAGATCCTTTAGGGAAGCCCAGTTTCTGGCTGAATTTCACTGGCTTCCCCAGGTCAAGTCACATGTGGCAGAAGAATTGTCCAACTAATCTCTGTCCAAATTTATGACCCATAGGAATGATTTTTCTTTGAAGTCACTAAATTTAGGTGGATTGCTGGAAAAGGCTATGGTTGAAAATTCCCTGGATTAAATAAAAATTATTATTTTCATTCCACCTGAAATCTGACAAAGTCACTGAATCTCACTGTTTCCTCCTCTTGGTAAATACAAGTTAAATCTTCAATCAATTGTCCTCTTGTCTAACATCTTGGAGCGTGAGAAGATTCACTTTTCCTTCCAAAAAGTTCCAGCCAAAAAATTCTTGAAAGAAACATGTGCAAATCAAATGGAACAATAAATGGCTTGAGAGATGAGAAGACTTTAGCACTGTGTTTGACAAGTATGACATTTTTACTGGCATGTAGGGGCTTGTCGCTTCCTTGACATGATTATGCAATTCTACAGGGTAGCATATAGTACAAGATGTGTCTATTCAAGCAGAGCAAGGATTAAAAGGATTAGTGAACATAAGGCCTTTCTTCTTTCTGCCTTGAAAGAAGTGTGCTTGTTTTGAGGTTGTTGGCATCTGGACTTTTCTTTTTGGTGCAGAATCTGGGCAATGGACAGATTTTCCCAAGAAAAATAATTGGAGTAAGAGACCAGACTACACTTCCTAAAGTATTTTCATGGGGAGCATAAATGGAGGTGGGAGTGGAGGGTAGACAGGGAACAGAAGAGCCATGTGGAGGGAAGGGGAAAGCAGGCCTGGGAGAGGAAGAGACAGATTGTCTGCCACTGTTGAGTGGGACACACACTGTGCCGGGTGCATGTGGGAGAAAAATTCTGTAGTGATGAATTGGGAATGGGGAATACATTTATAGAGTAGCAGTTGCTGCCACTTTGGAAAATAGTGGCAGAGTGGAAAAGACTTAAGAGATTTTATTAGACATTAATGATATCATCCCCATATCCATCCCTTTGGTCTTTTCTAAAAGGCTAAATAACATTGGAATCGTTTGATTATTCTATGTACCCATTATCAACTGAGGTGTTCTCTATTCAAAAATATCCTTTACAAGAGAGGAATCATAACCAAGTCTCTACAAAGTTTCTTATTTTATGGGCCTTCTATTATTTACTGTCCTTTATTTTGAGCATCTATGTGCTGTCTGGGAAAGGCACATTGACCTAAAATGATCTCAATCAATGCCAGTTTGGGATGATTCTGGAATCATAATGGAGTCAATAAGAAAAGAGCAAAGATACTTAATACAGACTTAGCTGTTTATTTCTGAGGTATCATCCCACAACTGTCATTGGTGATATTGCCTATAGTATCCTTTTAAAGATGTTTCAAAAGCAAAACAGTATCTGCTTACAGTGTGAAGATCAAACATAAACACGAACAAGATGAATAAAAATAAGAGCAAGTGATCTAATATTTCATAAATGGGTACTTAATTCTTGAGATGGCCTTTCCAAAGTTGGTATAATGCATGTTGCCAAAAAATGCCGTACTCCAGCAACTTGGATGGAAATAAAGATGATGCATTCTGAACACTGTGGAGAGTGATTGAAAAATGACTCTAGCTATGTTTTTAGTGATTTTTCTTATTAGAAAAAAATAGGAGGTGTGTTTATATATGGTTGATTTACTTGAGACCATATTGACAAATGTCTATTTCTTTTCTGCTGCTGTTTTTTTCCATTGACACTGCACGAAAGCTGAGCCACCTTAGGTCCCAGATATATTCAGGTCTCACAATATATTATTTAGAGTCCACTTCATTAATACAAGAAAAAATAATTTGTCTAAATTTTACATATGTTTCAAGAGAAAATACAGGGTTTAGAATCTTTCTTATCCTCAAATACTTGTGTTTGCGTTTCTTAATATACATAGAAAATTCCACAAAACATTCAACATGAAATCTCAGAATTGATAATCACATGCACATGCACTTCTTGAGACTGGCACACCATCTTATAATATTATTTTAACTCTCCAAAGGAGAGAGTAGAAAAGAAGTTAGAAGAAAATTTAATTTAATTATCATGCTGATTTGGTACAAAATAAAGTATTGTTAGAAACATCAAGTTTCCTATTGATCTGCCATCCATCTAGAATGGAAGCCATAAATTGATACCATCAAGTCTGATTGACCTACAGGCTTACTTTGGCATACACAGTGTTTTTGTTTAATTGTTTTACATTAGCCGGGCTCGGTGGCTCAGCCTGTAATCCCGTGCCTTTGGGAGGCTGAGGTGAGTGGATTGCCTGAGCCCGCGGGTTCGAGACCCGCCTGGGCAGTGAGACCTCATCTCTACAATAAATCAAAAAATCAGCCGGGCATGGTAGCGCGTGCCTGTAATTCCGGCTACTTGGAAGGCTGAGGTGGAAGGATCGCCGGAGCCCAGCAGGTCGAGGCTGTGGTGGCCGGGAGCGGCCACTGTACTCCAGTCTGGGCGACAGAGTGAGACTCCAACTCAAATAATAATAATAATAATAATAATTGTTTTACATTTTAATCAGTTTCCTTTAGATGGGCATTCTACAGCCCACCATACTCACCACTACTGATTTGCCCCCTGCTTGCTCAGTCATGTATGTTGTCTTACTGGTTCCTGTAGATATATGTTTTTCCTCATTTTTGATGATAGTTTATAGAAATTAGTTCCATGTGTTGGCCATAAAACCCACAAAGCAATCCGGTTATGAGTCAGTTGCCTTATCATTTTTGGATTTGCTATAAGTGATATCAGAAGAACAGAGGGAACATTTGGTTGGCTCTCCTTGTGGATTTCTACTTGTGGCTTTTTAGTTTATTAATAACTTTGGACCTAAAATATTATAGCACCCTAGTTACCATGGAAAATACCAATACTGAAGTATTGGATTATTCCCTCTGAACAAAAGTCATCCGTGTTACAGGAATTCTCATACACATGAACATCTAACTGCGTTCTCTGAAGGAAAAATCTGTTCCAATAGCGAATAAAGCCTGACTTTGGCATTCCACACATTTCCTGAGGGCCTACTAGGAATCTACAGTATTTTTCCACCTTTCAGCATTCGTGTATATGTCTTTGTTCCATTTTGTAGACTAAACAAATAGGTAATAAAGAGATTTACTTCTCAGATGGCCATGTCAATCTCATTAGCACCTACTTGAAATGATACTCCTGTGTGTTAGAATTCCTTAGTAAGTCTCCTTCAATTTATCTAGGAAAAAAATCTGAGTAGCAAGAATATGTGTTTAAAAATAAAAGCCAGCTGCTCATCACACATTCACAGCTTCTCCCCCACCCTGCCCTTCTTTTCAGGGCATACAGGAAGTCAAATTTTCAGCTTTGTTTTCCATTTTAAACATCTTCTACTGCAAGGCTATTTTCTGTTTAGACGGATCTGGTGCCGGGAAGTGGGTATTTTCATGCCTTGCCTTCCTAAATAAAAGAGATATTCATTTAACATATTGTCCACTTAGCACATTTTAGACCAGAAGAACTAGACAACACATGCATTTTGGAAGTTTCATGTGATAATGAACCAACTAATACAACCATATTTTATGCAAACATATTGTTCTCTCACCTACTTTTTTTTAGGGGAAAAATACCTAAGATATTAGATATAGTAGGTTGATTGCAAAAATGGCCTCAATCTCTACCCCTCCTTGTATCCAAGCCATTTGCAAAGTGACTTTTCAGCTTCTCCCATCAAGACATGGATTCTACTACCCCACTCTTGAATCTGGGCTGGACTTGAGACTCTCTTTGGCCAACGTGGCTAAAGTGATGATGTGCCAGTTCTAAGTCTAGTCCTCAAGAGGCCTCGTGTACTTCTATTCTCTCTTGTAAACTTTCTGCTGCCATGGGGAAAAGCTGGATCTGCCTGCTGGAGGATGAGAGATCACATGGAGCAGAGCCAGGTCATATTAACTGAGGCCATTCCAGACCAGGCAGCCCCCAGCCATCCTGCCAGCTGACCATAGAGGTGTGAGAAACATTTGCTGGAATCAACTGAACCCAGCTTACATTAGCAGAACTGCTCAGCCATCCCACAGACTTGTGGAAAAACAATGAAGAGTTGGTTTTAGGCTGTTATATTTAGCAGCTATTTGTTATGCAACAATACCTATTTGATGCACTTCCTCATAAAGTATGCATTTAAAAATATATGCATATATATTATGGAGAGTATGAATACAGATGTGATACACCATAGCTTGGGATTTAGTGTCAGGTTCACCATGATCAAATCCTAGCTTTATTTCTCACAAAATATGTCACAGCTTAATCTCTCTAAACGTTAATTTCTTTGTGGAAACTAAGGAAAATTAATACATCATAGCACTATTGTGAAAATTAGAGATGACATATATAAAGTGCCTGGCAAATAGTAAGTGCTCAATGAAAGACAATAATGTGTTTAGGTATATGTGTATGTTTGCACTTATGTGATTTGTACCTAATACATTTAACCTTTTGGGGGCCTAGAGATTACAACAATAAGTGGCTAACTATGAGAGTAGCCTATGAGTCTGACCCTCACAAGGAGACTTGACTAAACCTCAGCACCTTTGAGTAACTTTCTTTTTCTAGCAATATTTCATGGTGCTTCTCCTTGGAGACCTAGAAATTATCTGGCTCAGATCTTCACCCTCCAACCCATGGTCTTCACTTCTGCTGGCCTTCTGCTACAGTTCAGTGTGACTGCACTGACCTTGATCTGTGTCCTTGACTCATAGCTATTGTTTGATTGCTCTTCCCTGGTATTCATGACAGCTGACACATTATTATCACTTCAGCACAACTTCTCCAGCCATTAGTCCTATATTGTTATTCTCCTCACAGTACTTTTTTTAAATTTGAAACAGGATCTTACTCTGTTGCCCAGGCTAGAGTAAAGCAGCACAATTCCAGCTCACTGAAACCTTGACCTCCTTCCACTTCAGCATCCTGAGTAACTGGGACTACAGGCACACACCACCACACTCAGCTAATTTTTGTATTATTTGTAGAGACAAGGTCTCACTGTGTTACCCAGGCTGGTCTTGAACTCCTGGGCTCAAGCAATCCTCCCACTTTGGCCTTGCAGGTGTGAGCCACCAGACCCAGCTTGCAGGTGTGAGCCACCATACCAGTCCTCACTAGTACTTTTATCAGGTTATCATCATGACAAAGCCTGGCTAGATACTCACCAATCCCCTTATTAGCTCTTACTACATGACTAGATTACATTTTCCAGTCCCCTCATATCTGGCGAAGGCATGTGACTAGTTCTTAATAATGAAATTTTGATGCAGGGGTGACAAATAACCTCAAAGGGGAAACATGTAAAAGTGGGTGTACCTTCTCCATGCTTTCTTTTCACTCCTTAGATGGATGTTTGGAAAGTATAGCATGGAGGACAACTGTAGCTTAGTGAACGACAAAGGTACTAGATGGAAAAGCCTGGATCCCTGTGTCATCACCTGGAAGAGAGCCACCCAGGAGAAAGATTTGACCAAGAACATCTGTACTAGACTTCCCAAAAGTCAGGAAAAAAATTTTATTGTGTTAAGTCTCTGAGATTTGAATGGTTGTTTGTTTACCAGACATTGCCTAACATAGCCTAATACAAGTTCCAAATTTTGTAGCCCTATTTTCTTTGTTTCTTAATATGCTCCTAGAAGTACATAATTTGCTTCTTGCAGATTCTTTGCACCTTTAAACCTGGACAAGTTCCCTAAAAGTTAAATGGAAAGAACATTTTAACTAATTCAAATATTTATTGAATGCCTACTATTTGTTGGGCAGTGGGCCAGGTACTGAGATTATGTAGATGAAACACAAAAATGACAACATAGTGCCTCACTCAGTATTACATCTCTCAGGGCTGAGTTCTGATATTTTTAGTCAGCTCCCAATAATAAAGTCATTGCCCATACTGGATCCTGCAAGAATGGTAAGAAATCATCTTCCTTCCATCTGCTTCTTATTCACAAATCTCGGTCCTGAGACTACAAGGCAGCTCCAACATATCTTGTTACTTTTTCCTCCCAGATGATCCATCAGATACTCCTATAAGGAAGATCCCTCATTGCCTGCCCTAACATGCCGGGACTTCAGAGGTAGCTGGGAGGTAATGCCCCAAAACACTCTCACTGTAGATATAAAATTTCAATGTCACAGTATAGTTGTTTTGTTGTTGTTAAATCAACAGTATAGTTGTTTTGTTGTTTTGTTGTTGTTAATCATAGATGCCCAGAGGTTGGATCACTAGATCGTGAATTTATGGATTTCACCCTAGCACTGTGGACAAGAAAAAATGTATCTGGTAAAGACATGAAAGGGTTATTTTAAATGAAAACTAAATAATTGGTAAAATGGTGCTTAGCTTTATTTTTCATTTAAAAAGATGACACTTTTAAAAAGAGGGAGATTTTATTTCTCTCTTTTTGGTAGAGAAAAGATGAGTTGATTTTAAAAAAATGCCCGAGCCATGAAACTTACTCTAATCATAACAAATTTGCATTTCCAATTTAGCTTCATAGTCCTGAAAACACTTCTCCTTCTGAAGATTTTTGGGATTTCGTCTGCTACTAAACAACATGCTGCTGGATAACTAAAGAGCCGCATTTTAGGCATTTTCAAGAATCTCTGTGTGTTCCGGGAATGGTTTAGTAGAACTCCAGTTTACATTTTCCTATTGTATATTGTTAAAGGTGGTTATTGAAACCAGAGGTGTCTACTCAGCCCAGAAAGAACCAGAGGAGCAGCAGCAGCTGGACACTATAAAGCCTCAATATTTGAACTCATTTTCAATCATTTCACTGTCGGTAGAATATTCAGCAAAAGGATGTTTGCCATGGAATCATCATCTGTTTCCTTGCTCTGCAGCATCTGACAGTGAGTGAGATTGACTCGCTTTGATACTGAATGTGTTGGATAGAGATAATTAATTTCCAGCCTGTGTAAGTTAATCATTGTTTCCTTTCTTTTCCCAGCTTCAGTCAGGTGCCCAGAGGCCTTCCATTGAACATGCGCACAGGAGAACACACACACACACACACACACACACACACACACACACACACACACACACCTTGTGTGGCTGTCAAATCCCATGTGCGAAAAGAATCTACTTCACAGACTTTAGGTGGGACTTAACCAACAACAACACAGTGTTCTTCGCTTAACAGTAACTAGATTATACTACTCAATATAAAGGCTAGGTGACAATATGGCGAAGCTGGCAGGCAATAACATCGTATTTTTAAGATAGTACCATTTGAATACCTTTCTTCCCATGTAAACAAATCAGAAATCCTCCATGGAGGAGGAATCCTGTTTTCTGCTTATCCTGCAATTGGTACAAAATATTTCACTAATAAGGCATTACATTTTCTTTTCTCTCTATGCTTCTAAAGTAAATTTTAAAAGCCTGAGCACTTTTGACTCTTCAGTACTAGAACCCAGTAGCTAGCCTAGGGATGGCAACTCAACAAAGAGATGTTGAACTGAAATCTGCCAATGTTTGTTCAGTTGAATGGTTGTTTTATCTTTACCCTGACTTTTATCTGTTTGGAATGTTCCTCTGGCAATAATGCTGTATTCTGACACATAGTTCTTTTTCCCAAGTACTAAATTACATTGCTGTTGGAGTGTTAGACTTTGAATATGCCCCATGTGGGACATTTCAAATGGTAGGTGGAACTCTTACACCAGTGAAAATTTTAAACTATGTGAAAGAAAAATTTGTTTCTCTACTTGTTTCTGTTCAGCCATAACATTTTTAAATCAGTGTTGAGATGATAAATTCAACTGAAGTAAATAGATTGCTTGGTTTATTTTATTTTTTTTTGTATGTTACTGCCTTTATTTTTCTTATGACCATTCTGAAATTCTTCCTTTGTTAAAAGAAAACTTGGAAGGTTGTACTCTTTGAATTAAAATTTTATTAAAGACTTGAAAAGAAGAAAAAATGGGAAGTGAAAAGAAGGCAAGGAATTAAAAGATGCTTTAATACATACATAGCAGAAATCTTGGCTCAAGCTCTCTGTTCACCATAGGGTTCAGATCATTTTGGGCATGACTATTGATAGGGGGATAGGTTGGCCTCACTGGGGCCTATGTCATGGCTGGTAAGGAGTCTCCTGGGGAACAATCTGGCTGTGTTCATTGCAGACATGCAGAAACATGTGGGCACTTCTGCAGGCCAGGTGAAGGGGATAACGGAATCTGGGGGTAGAGGAGGTTTGAAGAGGCCACTTAGAGAAAACTCATCCTAGGAAAGAAAAGACAAGGTAATTCGATCTTTAATTGACCATTGAAGTGTCTAGGGACTTCTAATACAAGAAAATAACTGTTATTGGAATCTACCAGCCTTACCTTCAGACTCATGGCTGAGTCTGGGAGAAGAAAGCTGTGAGTAAAATCATAAAGAGTTGCTTGTGCAAACCATCAAGGGCCTTGGGTAGAGGTGGTCCTGCTTCAGGAGGGAACCACTTCCCCCCACGTGCCCACAGATAGTTGCATGACCTCAGCACTTGGTCACTGTAAGAGTGGACATGTTTCCATCAGAGTATCCCAGAGCAATGGCACGTCCACTGTAGCTGGTGAAAGGGTGTAGAGTGAGTGACCTGCTGAGTTAGTGGCCACAGGCAGGGAGGACAGTAGCTTCTTAGGATGGGAAGAAGAAGCCGGGCTCGGTGGCTCAGCCTGTAATCCCGCACCTTGGGAGGCTGAGGTGAGTGGATTGCCTGAGCCCGCAGGTTCGAGACCCGCCTGGGCAACTTGGTGAGACCTCATCTCTACAATAAATCAAAAAATCAGCCGGGCATGGTAGCGCGTGCCTGTAATTCCCGCTACTCGGAAGACTGAGGCGGAAGGATCGCCGGAGCCCAGCAGGTCGAGGCTGCGGTGGCCGGGAGCGGCCACTGCACTCCAGTCTGGGCGACAGAGTGAGACTCCAACTCAAACAAAAAAAGGATGGGAAGAAGAGTGGTGAGGTCCAGCAGTGTCACGTGGTCACCAGAGCCATAGCACACAGAAGAAACACCTCCTGGGGACACTGAGTTGTGGTGGGGGGAGAAGTGCTACTTGAGCAGATGGAGGTACTGGGCTGGCAAAAGGGAGGTATGGATATAAATATGGTCCTGTGTGTCCCCAGAGGCACCTAAGACCTGGAGACCTGGGATAGACAGACACAAAGGTATTCTGAAGGAGATGTATTTATCAAATGAAGCAAGTTGAATAAAATTTTGTTTAAAAAAATCAGGAAAACCAATCTAAAGCATTGAAAAACACACATGTATTAGGCATCCATATGTGCTAGTCTCTCCGTGACCCTGCCTGAACTGTTCCCTACTAGCTCTGTGAAAGGGCACTGCCAGTCCCATTTTGCCCATAATCAATAAAAAGCCAAAGGTATTTAAAAATACCAGTTCTAAACACTTTGATCTCAATTCATGTCTTTCTGACTCAATGACTCTATACTTCCTATGGTTTTGGATAGAAAACCATGCAAAATAATAACTGATAAATCTAGGTTAAGGCATGCAGGAATTCATTGTGCTATTCTTAAAACTGTTAATTATGTTTTTTTCCTGAAATAAAAAAGAAAAAAATTAAGATCATGCAAAACCAAAATTTGGGAAATGGAAGGAACCCTAATGTATGATCCATCATGCTCACCAAGAGATTATCTTCCCTCTTCATCACTTTCCTAGAAATTGCCCCTCTGCTTCCCTTGGCTTCATTCCCATAATCTTGGTGGTAGGCAGAATTCTAAGTGGTATTTGCACGTTAGTTTCCTAGGGTTGCTGTAACAAATTATCACAAACTGTGTAGTTTGAAAACAACAGAAATAGACCAGGCACACACCTGTAATCCCAGCACTTTGGGAGGTTGAGGAAAGAGGATTGCCTGAACCAGGACTTCAAGACCAGCCTGATCAACTTGACATACTCTCATCTCTACAATCAAAAAATTTAGCCGGGTGAGATGGTGCACGCCTATAGTTTCAGCTACTTGGAAGGCTGAGGCGGAAGTGTTGCCTGAGTCCAGCAGGTCGAGGCTGCAGTAGTTGTGAGCATGCCAAAAAAGAAAGAAAGAAATATATTGGAGGCTAGAAATCTGAAATCAAGATATTAGCAGGGATTTGCTCCCTCTAAATGCTCTAAGGAAGAGTTCTTCCTTGCTTCTTCTAACTTCTAGTGGTTGCTAGCATCCTTGCTGTTTCTTGACTTGTAGCATCATAATTCCAATCTCTGCCTCCATTTCACGCAGTGTTCCTCTTCTTAAAAGGACACCCCCAATCTAGAATGACCTCATCTTAATGCAACTACATGTACAAAAATCCTGTTTCCAAATAAGATCACATTCACAGGTTCCACGTGGACATGAATTTGGGGCAACACTGTTCAATACAGTACATTCCCCTGAGATCCCCACTTTCTGGTATACATGCTTCATATAATCCCCTTTCCTTGGGTGTAGGCAGCGCTTGCCAATACAATGGGATAGTCACTTCTGTGACTAGTGGCATTACAGAAGACTCCACTGAAGCACGTTGGAGAGAACATCTCCCGATGGCTTTGAGGAAGAACATAGCCATGTTGTGAGAGGGCCACATGGTTGGAAGTTGAGGATAGTTTCAAGGAGTTGAGAGCAACCCCCACCCCAGTAACAAAAAAATGGAGCCTCAGTCCTAGAATCACACAGAATTAAGCTCTGCTGACAACCTGAATGAGCTTGAAAATGGATTTTCCCTGAGCACCTCCAGACAAAAATGCAGCCTATTGAGACCTGAGCAGGGGACCCAGTTAAGTCATACTCAAATTCTGCACCCACAGAATGAGCTTATTATAATAAATGCGTACTTTTTTAAACTGCCAAATGTGTGGTAACTTGTTGTGCAACCATAGAAAACTGCATGTTTGGTGTCCTTGTTCCCTGTAGACGGGTTATAGGTGAATCAAATGAATTATAGAGATGTGAAATTTGGGAGAGAGACCATCAGGCTTGAAAACTTTGTATCTGACTTAGCTATGTCTTCCCATTTAAAGTGCTCTGGATGGTTCCTGGTTTCATCATGACCAGGTTGTTACCAGGTATCACCTATCCTCCCGAACAATTTGCTCCACACACCACCACCCTCCGCCCACCCCCAATTTAAGAGAACCAAAGTTGGTTTTCTGCTGTTTGCAATGAAAAGAAATGTAATCCATATAAGAGCTTATAACATTGTAAAAGTGTATATTAAGTTACCTAAATGATAGTGAAAGTATAAGCCCAAATAATGAAAACCATAATCTTTCAAGAAAGGTTTCAGCTAAGAAAATTAGTGCTAAGATGTGGAGGTGATAATTGAGTATTTTATTATATGCTAATTACCAGGCTATGTATTTTACAAATAAAAGCTTATTTAATCATTACAAAGACCTTATCCGATAGGTAGTTTCTACTATTAGTCTCATATCTCATTTACAGATTTAAGAAGCTGAGATTTTTTTTTTGAGTTGGAGTCTCACTCTGTCACCCAGACTGGAGTGCAGTGGCCACTCCTGGCCACCGCAGCCTCGACCTGCTGGGCTCCAGTAATCCTTCCGCCTCAGCCTTCCGAGTAGCCGGAATTACAGGCATGCGCTACCATGCCCGGCTGATTTTTTGATTTATTGTAGAGATGAGGTCTCGCTGCCCAGGCGGGTCTCAAACCCGCGGGCTCAGGCAATCCACTCACCTCAGCCTTCCAAAGGCGCAAGATTACAGGCTGAGCCACCAAGCCTGGCAGAAGCTGAGATTTTTAACCCAGGTCTGTCTGACTCCAGAGCCTGCTTTTTAAATCACTAAGCAGTATTGCTTCAGACAAAATAATTAGTGCCCCATTTTGGCTTTGAGCCATAACCCTGAGTTTAAGAGTCTCTTATTTTACTGAATGAAAAAAAAGGAGTAAAAATTATCTTTTAAATAATGAAATAAAATCTGGGTAAAAAAATTTTTTTTTCCCTGATAATGTCAAGACAAGTGAAAGCCATGTGTGGTGGAATAGAATTTGTCAGACTCTGCCTGGTTTCCAGGTACCCCTCCGAGTGCCTCCCCACCAGGAATGACACTACTGACCCCTCCATCTGTGGTTCAGTTCAGCCTGTTTCCAGGGCCAAGGTCCTCAGCCTGAGCTGCACATTAAACCCACCTGGGAACTTTTTAAAATGCCAGAAGCCACTCAGTTTGTGATACTTCCAAATCCCTAGGTGTGGGGCTCGGCTTTAGTATATTTTTCCAGTTCTCTACATGATCCTGCTTTGCTGTCACAGGTGAGAACACTGCCCCAGAATCCACGCAGATCTTGGGCAGAAAAACAGAAAGACTTCCAACCTAGCCTGTTTTCTAACACACATGCTGGCCACAATCTAGCTCAGCTGGGACCCCAAAGGGACAAAGCTGTTCTTCCGCTTTTACCTCTAGACCCGGGATCCATCCTGTGCAGCAGTTCTAATTACAGAGCCATCCTTGTCGCTGAACCCAGGTTTCCATTTTAATAACCTCTCACTCCATTTCCTACTAGTCTGGGACTTCACCTGTATTGCCATTTCCCCCTGACCCAAGGTACTGCCTGCAGTTTATTCAATTGCCTGGAGCCTGCAATTCGTGAACTGCCGTTCACATCAACCTTTGCTGTGTGCTTTGTGCACTGACCACATACTCCTGTTGGTGGTTATTAGTTGCCTGACTGGATCATAAACCGTGTTCCGGAATCTTCCTAGCACTGCTCCCTGGGCTTGCCAGGGCTCTGAGCCCCTCTTCCACACTGTCAGTTGCTCTGCTTCTGTTACTCCACTGCTCTTAGTGGAATCTTCTCATGCCTAAAAGGAGCACTTACTAAAAGTAAGCAGTTATTTGCTCTTAGATATTAATAAATTTCATCCTCCAAATAATCTAGTAGTGTTGGACAATGCTTTTTAGAATATATATGTAATTTAGAGGGCTTGTCACTCAACAGATCAATAAGAATATCTATATTTTATATGATCATATATATGTTCATTCATTCAATAACTATTTTATCTGCCAGGCATGATTCCAGGGGCATAAGACCCAAGACAGGCCAGATCATACAGATATACAACAAAAACAATGCAATACAAAGGCACTCAGTGAGCCCGCCAGATTTGTGATTGTTTTTGAACTGCATGATGGTTGAAAGTGCTCCTTAAATTTTTGCTTTGCAATAATTTATTCCTAATTTAACCTGCTACCACTGCAACAGTTGCCACTCACCAAGTCACAAAAACAAGGTAACTGATTATCTCACTTTTCAAAATTAATCTTTCTTAAATGTACTTATAGCTCACATGCACTTCAATGTTTAATATTAGAAGTGTTTGGGGTTTTTATTTAGAAGTTTGGTGGTGGTTTGTGAGCAGAAATATGCCATAGGAGCTTAATTCCTGTTTAGAGCCTCCCATCGACACATGGAATCTGTTTCCACCACACTTTGAATCCAGACTGGCTTTGTGTCTTACTTTGGACATTACCACGAGGTAAGAGAGAGGGGAGCCAGAGTCAAACCTAGACCCCCAAGCCATGCGCATTCCCGCTCTCCCCCCCAGATCCCTAACTTTCCACATGAACAAGTCCAGCTAACCTGCTGCAGGATGAGAAACCATGTCCACCACCTCCGTGTTATCCCTGATATCCAGCCTGTGGTAAGACTAGTTTTGACATTTGTTGTTTCATTGAAAGTCACAGTTTGCAAGAACCTACTTATTGACAATGTGAAGGGAGGAATTACTGTACTCGGGCTGTGAAATAGTATTGTCAATACTATTCTATTGTTCCACTTTCAACAAATTGAAAAAAATTAAAAACCTCTTGATAGTCACTCGGTATTCAACACATGCATTGAGCCTGGGGCCCATGGACCTGCAGGGTCCATCGGTGGGAACAAGAACGGGAGGAGCTGGGGAGGCATATTCGTGGAGTCAGATCAGAGCCCCCTCACACTTCCTCCTGGTTGCTGACCAAGATCTGTGTTTGAGAGGACATTTCTGCTCATGTCTTTCTTCCTTTTCCATCTTCATGCCCCCGTGACCCTAGGATAGCACCCTCTCACATAGGAATTCTTCCAACTCTTGATGGCATTCACGTTGTAGAAGTTCAAACAGCAGTGGGAAGTGGATTATTGTTATTTTTCTGCTGAATTATTATTATTTTATTTTTATTTTTAGAGACAGGGTCTCACTTAGTCATCCAGGCTGAAGTGCAGTGGTATGATCAAAGTTCACTGCAGCCTTAACTTCCTGGGCTCAAGTAATTCTCCTACCTCAGCCTCCCAAGTAGCTGGGACTGTAGCCACATGTCATCATGCTAATTGGTTGTTTTTTTCTTTGACAGACAGTGTCTTGTTCTGTTGCCCACATTTCAGAGACTTATTTGTGTGTGTGTGTGTGTGTGTGTGTGTGTGTGTGTGTGTGTGTGTGACTTTTTAAATGAAATTTCCAAGGGGGTTAGGCCTGCTTATCAACAGAATAAGGTCCCACTGATCCAACTTCCCAAAAGCAGAAACCTTCCAAGGACACTCTTTGAGAAATGCTCTTTAACATGTTTGTCATTGTGTTGTAACATTCCAACCTGTTCCAAGTAATTTGCTACTTATTATTGTTAAAGTGTCAAGGTCTGCAAATGATTTACTCTTTAGTAAATTAGAACATGTACAATTATCTTATCTACCAGCTAGTTTTTGCAGGATGACCAACTACCCCAAACTTAGTGGCTTAAAGCAATAACCATTTATTTAGCTTATGACAGGTCAGAAATCTGGGCTGGGCTCTCCTGAGTGTTTCTGCTCTTGACTGGACCCTCCTCACATGTCTGTGGTCTGCAGTGGTCTGCAGGGCTCTGTCAAATCTGAAACTCTGGCTGGACACCAAAGCTGACTTGGGGCTGGTGAACATGGTCTCTCGTCCTGCAGCAGGTTAGCTAGACTTGTTCACATGGAAAGTCATGGATCTGGGAGGGAAAGTGGGAATGCGCATGACTCTGGAGGTCTAGGCCTGACTCTGGTCTCCCTCACTTTTACCTCATGGTAATGGCCAGAGTAAGACACAAAGCCAGTCCATATTCAAAGTGTGGGGGAAACAGACTCCATGTGTCAATGGGAGGAGCAACAAATTTACTTTATAAAGGACACAGATACAGGAAGGGATGGAGAATCATGGCCAGTTTTTTGATCTACCACATTTCTATAATAACGTCTTCTGAGATGTATTTTCTAGCATGCTTTCTTGAGTAGAAAAAAACCCTAGTCATTACTCATAACCAGTGTTTGGAGAACATAATATGTATGAGAATCCCAGGTGATAGCAAGAAACAGCTATAGACAGCCAGTCAGGGTGATCGACCTAAAATGCAAATCTCATCATGTCACTCATGAACTTAAGACTATTAAAGACCCTCCCAGTGTATACCAAGAATTCCCAAACTCCTTAGCATAACACATAAGTCTTCCTGCAAAGATGCCAATGCCCTCCCCACCTCACATTCTACACTCCAATGTAGGGATTTGCTCGCAGTTTCCTTGAACCCCCTGTGCCGTTCCAGAGCTTGCTCTATTTTTTGTGTTGGTTCTTCTGCCTGCTAGACCCTTTCCCACCTGCCCCTCAACCATCTTCTCAGTCTGGTCAGCTCCTCCTTCTAGGCTTAGCGGGTGGGCCATGCCCTTCAGTAGTCTTTTCTGGCCACCTCTTCCACACAGGCCAGATTATTGATTCTTCTCTGTGCTCAAGATGTGCCTAGAGCATTGTGCTAATTGAGAGCTCATCATATTATATTGAAATTGTCAGTTTATGAGTCTATCTTCCTCCCAGCCTGTGAATTCTTTGAGGACAGAAAGCCCAGTCTTATTCAACTTTGTAACTGCAGTGCCTAGCAGAGCATATATAATATTGAGTAGATAGCATGGTGAATACTGGTGACACCCCTATCCATATCACTGGAACCTTATCACATGACTACATCCTGGGTACAACTTCCATCTGTTGTAGGCTTATGGCAATTCTAGTTGTTTTTGAAATAAATCACTGTGCTTACTTCTTCTTCATCTTCTTCTTCTTCTTCTTCTTCTTCTTCTTCTTTTTTTTTTTTTTTTGAGTTGAAGTCTCACTCTGTCACCCAGACTGGAGTGCAGTGGCCACTCCCGGCCACTACAGCCTCGACCTGCTGGGCTCTGGCAATTCTTCCACCTCAGCCTTCCAAGTAGCTGGAACTACAGGCGCGCGCTACCATGCCCGGCTAATTTTTGATTTATTGTAGAGATGAGGTCTCGCCAAGTTGCCCGGGCGGGTCTCGAACCCGCGGGCTCAGGCAATCCACTCACCTCAGCCTCCCAAAGGCGCGGGATTACGGGCTGAGCCACCAAGCCTGGTTTGTGCTTACTTCTTTAGATAAAGAAGGGGTAGGCAAAATGTCTTCTATTCAAAGATGATCTAAAAAGAAAATATAGTAATTTTTTATGTACCTCAGCCAAATTAAAAAAATAATACATTTATAATCATTGTTTATGGGATGGGTATACTTTGGTCTTAGTGGTTGGTTTCTCAGCTTTGGAATCAGAGGGATCTGGGTTTAAATCTTCTTCTCATTAGGTATTCGACATAGGTAAAGAACCCAGCCTCTCAGTTACCTCATCTGTAAAATGGACCAAATGTAAATAACTGGGTTGTTCTAAGAATTAAATGGTATAATCTCTGCCCACTGCAAAAGTACATAGAAAGGTGTTATAATGGCCTTTGTTTTCAGAAATTTTGTGACTAGATATTTGCATACCCACATATAATCTGAAAAAAGAATTCTGGAGGAGTCATACAGTAAAAAATTGAGTGTTTCTTGCAAACCTAGGACAGTGTCCGTACAAAAAGATATGAAGGTTGACTTTTAATATTTTAGAATGTCTATGATGCAAGGCCCTTCAGCCCATTTTTAAGTTAAAAGGATTAAATTAAAAGGGAGCAACAATCTTTAGAAACAGGGTTTGGTGGAGTCTCTAAAGTGGTGTGTGTGTGTGTGTGTGTGTGTGTGTGTGTGTGTGTGTGTGTGTGTGTTTAGCTTTTAAAAACTGGAAGCTTCTCTACTACATGTTCTGTAAACAAGCTCTGTTGGATTAGCAGAACCTACAAAAAAAGACAGTGACTGAAACCAGAACCATTGGTATGCTCTGGTGTGCTGTGGTTTTCAACTCTTCCTAAAAGCCTCTTATGTAAAGCAGATTTCAGCAAAGCTGCTCTGGTTGAAGAGGGAGAGCATGTCTACTCTTCTTTTCCTCAAAGCATCATCCTCTTCCCTCCATGTGGCAGAAGGGAACTGGAAGAATCTGAGTTCCAAATCCAACGATCTCACTAACTGGCTGTGTGTGATTTTTGAACAAGTACCAACCTCTCTGTTCTCAATTCCCTCACCCATGAGATGAACTGAGGTCCGTTCTGTCCTAACAGCTATGCCTTTCTGAGTCTTCCTCTCAGCTCTTGCTGGAGTCCCTCCAGCCTCTCTGAACTATGGCAGCTTCACATTTGCCCTCCACCTTTGGCAAAGACTGCCTTTTCCCCTTATCCAAGAGGAGTCAGAATTTTTGTGGTAACTAAATGATACTGTATCTGGTGCTGTAGATGAGATTATAGGTTGTGCCTGTCCATATTTACATGGTGGTTAGGGAGAGATTACAGGAGAAATAAACATTGGAAGCTGCAGATAAAGAGGTAGTGTTAAGAATGGAAGGGGCAGAATTTCTGTGAATAATCATAATGTTGATGACATCAAACAAACAACATGTATAAACAGTTAACAATCACAAGCAATTATATTTAAATCCATGTCTCAGATGCTTTTTTTGCAATCGTGTGAGAACAGTGATTCTCAATTCAGAATTTAAAATTCCAGAAATCCCTCTACCCCAAATCTCACATACACACAGAAATTTCGAATTCAATTGATATGGGTAGGGTCTAGTTTTCTGTATTTTGGAGATTCTGAAGGCAGCCAAGTTTAAGGATCTATGTATTTAGAGAACTGATGTGCCTGTCTGCTTCTTCCTGGAAGCAGACGTTTCCATGTGCCTGTCAAAAGCAAATAACAAAACTGAAATCCTTTTATCATTTACCTGGCTAAATCGAGCTTTCAGTGACTGTCATTACTGTTTCAGCATTACCTCACTCTGGCTTGGCTCATAACAGACAAAGTTAATATTTATACTGTTTACAAAACTGTTCAATAAGTACAGGAACCGTGGCATGCCAACGAGAATTTGCTGTATCATGATCTCGTTTCAACTCCCTGAAGGCAGTGTAGTCACTTGTGTGACAGAGTTCAGGGACTTTGGACTGTCAAAACTTCAGACTGTGAGTCCCAGATCACAGCTCTTAATCTTCAAAAATGTGACTGTTTAAAAAAAAAATTTGGAGGAACGGGATAATATTGCTCCAGCTGAACTTGTCCCCTGGCACCTGGTGACCTTGTTTACTTGCTCTCTGAAAGGATTGGCAGCCCCCATTGAACTACTGTGCTTTCAGCAGCTGTCCCTAAATGATTAATGTAAGCAGACAGATAAACCTCAGGTCATTGCTAAATCAGAGAACTATCTGCAAATTAATACACAAGCTTAACCTCGTTTGACTGGGATTGAAGATTTTCTCTCACTAATGTCCATCTGACATCACTGAGGGGCTAAAACTGTACTTACTCTAAATCATACCTCTGTCAGGGCTGATTCAATCACTCTGGTGGTTCACTCAGTCAACAAGCCCTTACTCCCACAATAGTCAACTGGTCATAGAAGTAATACTCTTCAAAACATTTGAGGGTTGACTTGGAAAGCAACCCCCTGCTTTCTTCAATGTCACTAAGCCAAAGAAAATCAAGTGTCACAAATTAAGAATTTCAATGAAGGGATCTACTAATTGGATCCTGTCTGAGTTTTCAATCACACCGCAAAGTTTGACTTTTCTAAAATACATAATACCCTCCAATTTTGAAAGACAGAGAGCTTAATAAATGATTTCTTAAAAATATTCATTCTCTTTGCCTCTATAATTTCATTCCTGGTGCTTTATAATCTGTCTTCTTTTTTTCTTCTGGAAGGAAGGAAGGAAAGCAGGAAGGAGGAAGGGAGGGAGGAAGGGAGGGAAGGAGGAAAAGGAAAAGGGAACATGTTACACATATAGATGTGCTTCACACATAAAGAGATTAGTTAAGTCAAATGTAGTATAACAAATTGATGGACCACTATGAAATTATAATTATGAGCAGTATAGAATAACACGAAAATGCTAATGTTTATAAGAAAAAGACAAAATTCAACAATACATTTATACTATGCGTTGTAGATGTATTTTCTATATGAACTAATAAGAAGTAGGGAAACAAAAACTTGATATTTAATAACTGCAATTCTGAGGGCTTTCTGTTATTTTTAAAATTTCTACTAATACTCTTACAATATAGTTAGTGCAGTAAAAAAGAAACAATCTCATCTCCTTTTTACAACAGTTTAGATGTTTTCATATAAGTATGACCTAACACTAAAGTAGTCTCTAAAGGGTATAAACTCATTCTATTCTGTGAAAGCTTGAAGCTTCTTAAAGATTTAATATATATGTAATATTTATAACATGGGCAGAATGTGTGTATCATTATCTCGCGTTGATAAATGAAGTCTCAGAGGTGCTGGGACATGAATGGTTTGACCAAGGTTGTATAATTTGTCAATGACAAGCAGGAGAAAAAGGAAGAACACTATAAATCCCTAGTCCTGAAATGAATCTAATTCAATCTGTACTACATTTTTCAAAGAGCCCAGTAGAATATCACAAACTCAGTGAGAATTTGGTGAACACTGATTTTTTAAGTGCTAGGGTTAGTCCGGTAGCAATGACTATTAGCTGGTCTCTCTGACCCCAGCTTCACCTTTGTCCAGTTCATCATACACAAATGACTGTGAGATGAATCTTAAAATAGAGCTTTCATCCTGCTACTGCCCTACCCAGGAACCAGTGAATAGTTCAGACTCTGGATTCTGGCTTTCAGGACCACCCATAACACAGCTCAACTCCATTTCAGCTAAACTTTTTGTTTAGACCTACCTGGAATGTACCTCCCTCCCTTCCAGTTCAGCCAAGCTATCTAATACCTTCTGTGCAATTGGTAATCTCCTACAAGGGTATATAATTTTTTGTATTTTTATTTTCATATTAATTTAAAAAGAAATAAATACTTTTAAATCATGGGATCTTTAGATAACCCCTTATAATTGAGAGCTGACACTTAGTGTCAGTGCCTGGATTCGTGTCTAAACTTGGAATCACACTGGCATCAAACACATCTTTAATTGTCATTGGTTGATGTGAAAAGAACAGAGATGGGAACTGAACACAACAATGATATGCTAGTAATAGGTGAAGGCCAGACATTGCTGTGCACTGTATAAGCCACATAAGGGCACTTCTACTGAGCTAAAGTCTACAGTTACTTGTAGTTGAAAAGAAGCGGCATGGAGGGAGCCTTGAGTCATACCCTGCATGCATGGATCCCTCTGCCAAAAGCTCACACTGTAGCACTCACCTCTTACTGATACAAGGATCAATTCCGCTCCTGCAAAACATCATCTGTCAAAATAAATTAGCCTATTTAAACTAAATATTACTGGTTTTGTAGTTTTTTAATTTAATTTGTAAATTTGCTTTGGTTTATAAAGTCTCTAATGCCTTTGGTTACTGTTCCAGTTACTATGGCTGAGTGACAAATTACTCTCAAATTTAGCAGCTTAAAACAACGTTTTATTATCTCTCAGGGGTCTAGTGGTTGACTGGACTCAGTTAGGCAGTTCTAGGTTCTCCCACAGAGTTACTGTCAGATGGTGGCCAGGACTGAAATTAAATGACGCTTGCTTTGATGCTAGAACTGGGAAGACTCAAACAGCTGGGACTAGAGAAGTCACTGCTTCTTGGGCATGCAATCTCCCCACAGAGTTCCAAGGTGACTTTAGGGTGACCCAAGTTAATGCAAAATGGCACAGGTTTCTAAAGTTGATAGAGATAGATAGATGATAGATAGGTAGATACATGGATACACAGATAGATACATAGATACCAGATAGATACCAGATAGATAGATAGATAGATAGATATAGATAGATAGGTAGGTAGATCAATCATTCAACCAATCAATAGATCTAGGTAGGTAGGTGAATGGATGGATGGATGGATGGATGGATGGATGGATGATGGATGGACAGATGGACGGATGAATGGAGGCGTGGATTGATGGATGATAGAGTGATAGACTAGCTGTATCACATCTTCTAATTTGTATAGGAAGTCACCCAGTCTCACTTCCAACACATTCTACTCATTAGGAGCAAGGTACCAAGGCCAGCTCACATTCAAATAGAGGAGAAGTAGACTCTACTTTTATAGAAGTGTCAAGGAATTTACAGACATGTAAAACTGCTAGTTTCACTGTTCTTTCCCTGTCTTGTTTGCTATCCAAATCTTGTCATTCTTTGCAGCTGGCTTAAGTGTCCCCCACCCCTAAAAGGGCTCCAGACTGCTCCAGACCTCAGTAATTTCTCCTTCCATAAAAATCTCACCACCTATAGTCTGTACTATAGAATTTTAAACCTTTCATTGTATTCTGCCTCATATTACTTTGTTTCTGATTGTAGTAATGAATATTATAGCAGGTATTATATATATCTGCTTTATTGTTATTTAATTTATAAATTTGCTTGGGTATATATATATAATTAAATTAAAATCCTTACAGCAATTATGTAAGGGATCTCTTATTAACCCCATTTTACAGATGAGATTCAGAGAAGTTGAATCACTTACCCAAGGTCACTTCTACTGAGCTAAAGTCCATTTGACTTCAAAGCCCCTTCTTAAATACTATGCTATATGCTGCTTCCTGTAAGTTAAGTCGTATTTGTGGGGTATGATTGAGAAGCAAAAAACAAAAAATCAAAGCCAGAAGCAGAAGAGGGGAAGGGAACAACAAAAAAGATATTTGAGGTCAGTAGGGTCAGAGGACCCCAGCACCCTGGTTGCCTCCCCATCCCCCCACTTCCTGCCGCCCTGTCAATCTCTCCATCTTTGAAGTAGTAGTCATCAAATGTGGTTGCATCCACAGTGATATTTGGAGGACAAAGGTGCAGATGATAAATGCCAAATATGTACAGTAGCCACTCAGAGATGAAAGGAGAGCTGAGAAGCTGAACTCTCCGCCTGGAGTGCCTAACACTGATTTATGGCTAAGTTTCAGGCAGACCATAAACCTGACACCCATTCAAGTGCACACACAATATGGCCTATCACTCATCGCATTTGGTACAATCAATTTAATGTGCTCATTTAAATATCTCTCTGCAAGAGGATCTCTGGATATGAGACAACCTTTTAGTGTTATCCTCAGCTAATGAATTTTCATAATATGCAAGACCACTTCTAGGGGTTTGCAACTACTTAAATAAGAACTGATAAAGAAATTTTCTACAAATTGATCACTGCTAGAATGCGCTACATTAGTATCAGGGGGGGACCGCAAATTTGCTTTTCATTAACCTCATGAGCAGAATTTAATAGTTGAAAAGGACTTGGAAAGGGCCTGCCAATCAGGAGAGGCACCGCAACTTTTCCACCTGAATCGGAGGTCAATCCATTAGTAAGATTGCACAGTGATGAAAATGTATCTAAGTGTTTAGTTATATCTTCAGTTATATTTATGTTACACAAACGGAGTTGTCCTGCCAGAAATCTGAGAGCTGTTCAGTTTGTGACTGCCAGGGAGCTACATTTAAAAGCTATTCTTTAACCAAAATTATCAAGAAAGACAGAGGGAGAAAAGTAAAATTAAGCTGGGGATTGAAGGAAATGCAGTATACTGGCTAAGAGGGCAGTGTTGGGGCATATCTCTCTGCCACCAACTAGGCACATGACCTGGAGTAACTTGCAGTATTTGCCTTCGCTTTAAAGATAATAACAGAGTCTTCTCATTAAAGATAATAACAGAGCTGTTTTGAAAGTTATGTGAGAATATCAACGAAAGTGCTTAAAACAGTGAGGAGCACAAAATAGATAATCAATAAATGTTTGATATTACTATTATCTTGGAATAAATAAAAATAGTATTTCTTCTATCTTCTCTCTCTGTCACAATGGGTTTGGGTTTCTCTAACATTTTTGTGATTTACAAATCCCTTTAAGAATATGATACAAGCTGGGCTTGGCGGCTCAGCCTGTAATCCCATGCCTTTGGGAGGCTGAGGTGAGTGGTTTGCCTGAGCCTGCAGGTTCGAGACCCACTTGGGGCTCGGGTTCGAGACCCGCTTGGGGAGGCGAGACCTCATCTCTATAATAAAAATCAAAAAATTAGCCAGGCATGGTAGCGTGCACCTGTAATTCCAGCTACTCGGAAGGCTGAGGCCGAAGGATCGCCGGAGCCCAGCAGGTTGAGGCTGTGGTAGCCGGGAGTAGACACTGCACTCCAGTCTGGGCGACAGAGTGAGACTCCAACACACACACACACACACACACACACACACAGAATATGATACAAAACTATAGTCTGTTTCTCCAAAAAAGTACACATATATATGTACTCAACATATTGCAACTTCAAAGTTTTGAGGGCTCCCTGGATTCTAAAAGTCTCTGCTCTCATTTATCTTTCCATTCTCCCTTACTGTCATTTTAAAATTCTGTGGCTATCTATATTTTACAATTACTTAATTAATTTTCCTTAATCACAGCTTCTGAAAATAAAAAAGAGAGCCAACTCTGTAAAACTATCAGCATTTATATTTCAGAAATGAGAAAATTTAAGATCAAAGTAATCAATCAAAACATTACAGGCTGTTTAAGCTTGTTAGCCCTTTTCCAAAAAGAGTGATTCTAAATTGGTAGTAGATAACTCAGACTATGTTAGCTCTTAGCAACTGTATTAAAAATGACAGTTCCATTGCCAGGACAGAGTTCAGAACATATTTAGCCTATGAGGTTGACACTGAACTCATTGTCTTCTCCAAAAAACTAAATCTTCTTCCTGCATTCTCCATCTTGAATTATTGGGTCAATCATTAATTCATTCACCCATTCAGCAACTACACTCAGTGCTGGCAAAGCAGAAAAGAACAAATCAGACCCTACCTTCGGGAGTTTAATATCTAGAAAAAAAAGGTAAGTAAACAAATAGAGGATTCTGAAAATATACGCCAGGTATTGGGTCGTGGGGTACATTGTATGATTCTTCTTAGGTATTCATTCTGTCCTTTTCTGGGGATACACCTCCCAACTTCTCTGATGCTGGGTTTGGCCATGGGATTTGCTGTGGCCAATGAAATGTGACAGGCAAGTTGTATGTTACAAGTGAACAGAGGATTAAAGGCAACTGTGTGTGTTGGCTAGGCCTTTTACTTGCACTTCTGGTATCTGCCACAAAAAAAACATGTCCCAGGGAACAGCTATTCATTCCTTCAGCCTGGGTCCTGGAATTCAGAGGCAGGTGGAGCAAATTTGCAGTCAACTTGCAGCCCAGAGCAGAGCTACAGACCACCCCTCAGGCCTTCACTTAAGGAGCGAGAAATAAGGGTTTGTTCTTCTAATTTGGGGTTGTCACTGCAGCAAAACATGGCCAATACTGATGGGCTTAGGAAGAGCTTTTTATTTCTACCTGAGTAACGAGGAGACAGTACAGTCAAAAAAGACTTTGAAAAGCTAATGATACTGGTAGGGTTGGTAAGGAGGTTGTGCAGGTGACTTAGTCACCTCAGGCTGCCATAGCAAAATACCATTTTGCTTAAACAACATAAGTTTATTTCTCTCACAGTTCTAGAAGCTGGAATGTCCCATGACCAGCTGACTCTGTTCCTGGCGAGAGCTTTCTTCCTGGCTTGCAGACAGCCACCTTGTTGCTGTGTTCTCATGTGGCAGGGAGTGAGGACTCTTTTGTCCCTTCTTTAAAGAGGCATTAATCCCATTCATAAGGTCTCCATCCTTATGATCTAATTACCTTGAAAGAAAAGGCCCATCTCCAGATACCAAGAAGCTGAGAGCTAGGACTTCAACATATGAATTTGGGGGTTACTTTGCACTGCTCTAACAGAATACCGCAGTCTGGGTTACTTATGATAAACAGAAATTTATTTGGCTCACAGTTCTGGAGGCTGAGAAGTTCAAGACTGAGGAGCCACATCTGGTGAGGGTCTTCTAGCTATGTCATAACATGGAGAAATGTATTACACGGGTGAGAGAAAGCAAGGCAGGACGAGAGGGAGCCAAACTTGCTTTTATGACAAATCCCCTCTTGTAATAATAACTTTAATCCATGACCTAAACACCTCCCATTAGGCCCTGCCTCCCACCATTGTTGCATTAGGAATTAAGTTTCCAACACAAAAATTTGGGGGGAATACATTCAAGCCATAGCAGTAATGAAGGGCCTAGTATAGCATACCAAGGGATTTCATGTCTTTAAAATGTGACCTTTAAAATCACTTTAAGCAATGGAGCAAAAGGGGCCTAATTTGAATTTTTTAAAATTATCTAATTGTAGTGTGGTTGTATGAAGCATGCATACAAATACAAGGCCAGTGCCAAAGATATTAGTTAGATGATTAGAAAGGTCCAGGTGAGATCCTTGAAGCTTTGCAGCAGAGCTGCCACAGGGTGCAACACAGGACCCCTGATTATCAGCACCAGACAGAGGGCAAGGGTGTGATGTGAGGCGTGATAAGGAGTACAATTTCAAGGACCAGAAAGACTGATAAGATATCGGAAGAGAGATAAAGGGAGGAACAAAGAATCACTCCCAGATTTCTACCTTTAACGGGATAAATGACAATGTCACTAACCAGTATAAGACCTGTATAAGACGATGACAGGAAGAGAGAAAGGAAAAATAAACCATTTAGTCTCAGGCCTGTTTTACTGAGTTTCCTCTGGGGCATCTGGGTCAACGTACCAAAAGGTCCGAATCAGAAATCCTGCTGTGGAGTGAGGAGGCCTATCCGACGATTGTGCAGGTAAAGGGAATTGACAGGCCCGACCTGAGAGCCACTGATGCAGAAGCAGTGAGAAGCTAAGAGAGCCTCCCTCCCACCCAGCCCACCCCAAAGAGACAGATATGGAATGGTCATAGAAGTAGGAGAAAAGCTGAGAGATGCTGGTATCATGGGAAGAGGGTGGATACCAATGTACCAAACCGCCTCTCCACTAAAATCCAAGGTGAGAAAAAGATTCCTCCCAAATTAGATGTAAAGTAGCCTCCTGGGCTCTCCACCAGCTAGCTACACCTGCAAACTGCCCCACAGAAAGGGTGACCTGTTGCCATGGCTGGAAGATGGACCACTGACAATCACAAGGAAAAGAGAAAGTGACCATCACAGGGAAATGCAAAGAGCAAGTGCCCGTTTCCACCGGCAAAAAACCCCTGGCTCTACTGCAGCCTTATTTGTATCTAAAATGCAGTTCGGAAGCCATCTTTCCACATGCCAGAAACTTTCACTTTGCATATCACTATAAAAGAAACTTAGGGCTATTGAGAAAGACTGGAAATTGGGGTGTCATTGATTCTCAGTGTTAGAGGGGGCAAGTCAGCCTGGAGTCAACATCAACCAGTCAGTTATTTAATAAATGTACGACCTTGGCTAAGTTCATTCATTCATTGGTCTACTCATTAATATTTTCGCAGTGCTTACTTCCTGCCAGACACTTTACTAGCAGTTGGGAATACAGTGGTGAATGACATTAACAAAGTCTGCCCTCGTGGAATGCTGATTCCTGGAAGAAGAAACGGGCATTGATCAAGTAAATAGATAATTAAGATAATGTCTGTGATAGTAATATTAAGGAAGTAAATAGTAAAATGGGATAAATCAGCGGCTCAAATTTGAGCAGGCATCAGAGTCTTAGCTGGAGGTTTGTTGAAACAGATTTTTGGACCCCGCCCCATGAATTTCAGTTGTTCTGGTGTGGAGCCTGAAAATTTGCAGACCTCACAACTTCCCAGGCAATAGGGATGCTGCTGGTCCAGGGATTGCACTTTGAGAACCAGAGAGATAGAGATTAACCAGGGGAAGTTTTTAAGATGATAATAGATAATACTTACTTTGTGACCTTTAGTGCACTCGAGGTGCTAGTTTAAATGACTTGCCTATGTTAATCCATTCAATCCTTATATCAACTTTGTGAAGGAAGAACTACCAGGGTACCCATTTTAGAGATGAGGAAACACACAGCAATTAAGTCTGATGCCCAAAGCCTCACAGTTATTGGGTGGAGGGGCTGTGATTCAGCCCCCGGAAGCCGGCTGCAGGGCTTGACTGTTGTCCCTTACTGTGACTTGCAGGTAGTGGTTGCAGTGAGCCTTACAGGCTAAGATTGAGGAGCCCAGTAAGCATCTGGGGAGAGAGCACTCCCAGGCAAAGGAAACAGCAAATGCAAAGAACCAGAGCTCCATGTCCTTAAAGGATAGTAAAGCGACCACATGGCTGGAGTTTGAAAAGAGGAAATAATACAACAAAGTGGTTGCAGGGCTAGACACAAGATGTTACCAATGGGCCCCGGTAGGCCACGAGAAGACATTTCTATTTTATTTTAAAAGAAACAGCAAGTGGCCGGGCTCCGTGGCTCAACCTGTAATCCCGCTTTGGGAGGCTGAGGTGAGTGGATTGCCTAAACCCTTGGGTTCGAGACCCGCCTGGGCAACTTGGCGAGCTCTCATCTCTACAATAAATCAAAAAATTAGCCGGGCATGGTAGCGCGTGCCTGTAATTCCGGCTACTTGGAAGGCTGAGGCGGAAGGATCGCAGGAGCCCAGCAGGTCAAGGCTGCGGTGGCCAGGAGCGGCCACTGCACTCCAGTCTGAGCGACAGAGTGAGACTCCAACTCAAAATAATAATAATAATAATAATAATTTTTAAAAATAAATTAATTAAATGTTTTATTTTGAGAGAAAGATGAAAATTCACATGCAGTTGTCAAAAACAATACAGAGAGATCCGGTGATTCACTTTAACCAGTATCCCCCAGTGGTGGCTCAGCAAGTCGAGGCTGTGGTGGCCGGGAGCGGCCACTGCACTCCAGTCTGTGCGACAGAGTGAGACTCCGACTCAAAAAAAAAAAAAAAATTCCAGAGTAGGGTGGACCACAGTTTAACTATTCACCTATTGAAGGGCATCTGGGTTGTCTCTAATTCGGGGCTATTACAAACAAAGCTTCTATAAACATTCATGTACAGGTTTTGGTGTGTCTTCATTTTGCTGGGATGAATGCCCAGGAGTACAATTGACAGGTCACAGGATAGTTACATATGTCATTTTTTCAAGAAACTGTCAAAGTGTTTTCCAGAGTGGCTATACCCTTTTTTTTTTTTTTTTTTTTTGAGTTGGAGTCTCACTCTGTCGCCCAGACTGGAGTGCAGTGGCCGCTCCCAGCCACCACAGCCTCGACCTGCTGGGCTCCGGCGATCCTTCCGCCTCAGCCTTCCAAGTAGCCAGAATTATAGGCATGCGCTACCACGCCCAGCTGATTTTTTGATTTATCGTAGAGATGAGGTCTCGCTGCCCAGGCGGGTCTCGAACCCGCGGGCTCAGGCAATCCACTCACCTCAGCCTCCCAAAGGCGCGGGATTACAGGCTGAGCCACCGAGCTCAGCTGGCTATACCATTTTACATTCTCACCAGCCATGTGTGAGTGATCCAGTTTCCTTGCATCCTCACCAACATTTGTTGTTGTTACTAGTTTTTTGTTTCGCCATTCTGACAGGTATGTAGTAAGATCTCTTTATGGTTTTAATTTACATTTCCCAATGACTAATGATAGTGAACATCTATTCCTGTGCTTATTGGCCATCTGTATATCGTCTTCAGAGAAATGCTTGTGTCTTGCCCATGTTCTAACTGGAATGCTTGCTTTTTTATTCCTGAGTTTGGAGAGTACTTTACACACTCTAGATTCTAGGCCTTTGTCAGATATGTGGTTTACAAATATGTCCCCCACTTTGTAGCTTGTCTTTTCATCTCTTAACAGGGTTTTTCACAAAGCAGAACTTTTAAATTTTGATAAAATTACAGTTTTCCAGTGTTTCCTTTCATGAACTGTGCTTTTCCTAAAGATTATCTCCCATTTATTAAAAGTGTGATAATGTTGTGTTTTACATTTAAGTTGGTTTTTTATTTTGAGTTAATTTTTGTGAGGTTTATGACAAAGCTTAATTTTTTGTTTATGGCTGTCCAGTTGCTTCAGCATCATCTGCTGGAAAACTTATTTTTTCTCTTTTGAACTGCTCTTGCACTCTTGCCAAAAATCAGTCGGGCATATTTGTGTGAGTCTATTTCTGGGTTCTCTAGGCTGTTCTATTGAGCTCTGTGTCTATCCCTTCACAACTCCACATAGTCTTGACTCATTTAGCTGTCCAATAAGTCTGGAAATTGACTGGATCATTCTCTCTAAACTTATTATTTTTTTCAATTATTTTAGCTATCCTAAAACAAATTTCCTTTTTTATATAAACTTTAGAACAACCCCGACCACATCTACAAAAAAAATGTGGCTGGAATTTTGGTGGAGACTAGGTTAAGCATGTACAATAATTTGGAGAGAATTGACATATTTAATATAGTGAATCTTCCAATCCATAGACACTATATTTCTATTTTTAAATATCTTTCATCAGTGCTTATTTTCATCATACAAGTCCTATTCTCCTATTCATGTTTTCATAAACTTACGTCAAAGTATTTCATTTTTGTTTTTGAACAGTTGTAAATGGTATTAGAATTTTTTTGTGCATCCACAGATTCATTGATAGTAACCTGAAATACAACAGATTTTTTTAATGCCTATCTTATATTTTTCTGAGTTTACTCATTAGTTTCAGGAAGTTCTTTTTGTTGGATTCCTAGGGATTTTCTAAGTAGATTGTTATGTCATCTGCAAATAAGGATAGTTTTTTTTTCTTTTCAATCTGTATGCTTTTTATTTACTTTTCTTGCCTTATTGCACCAGCTAGAACTTTCAGCACTATATTGAATAAGAGTTGTGAGAGTGAACAACTTGGCTTAGTTCCTGATCATAGGAAGAAAACAGTCAGTCTTTCATCATTAAGTGTAATGTAGGCTGTAGAGTTTATTTTATTATTATTTTTTTTGAGTTGGAGTCTCACTCTGTCACTGAGACTGGAGTGCAGTGGCCACTCCCGGCCACCGCAGCCTCGACCTGCTGGGCTCCGGCGATCCTTCCACCTCAGCCTTCCAAGTAGCTGGAACTACAGGAGCGCGTTACCACGCCTGGCTAATTTTTTTGATTTATTGTAGAGATGAGGTCCTGCTGCCCAGGTGGGTCTCGAACCTGCAGGCTCAGGCAATCCACTCACCTCAGCCTCCCAAGACACGGGATTACAGGCTGAGCCACCGAGCCCGGCTTAGATTTTTTTTTATAAATACTCTTTATCATGTTGACAAAATTCTCCCCATTCCAATTTTTCTGAAAGTTTTTTTTAAAATCATGACTGCATTGAGTTTTAATTTCTTTACCTCAAATTATATGATCGCATAATTTTTCTTCTTTAGTCTGTGAATATGGTGAGTTCCACTGACTTATTACCAAATACTGAGTCAGCTTTGTGTCCTATAATAAATCTCACATCATCATGATGTAATTGCTTTTCATATGTTGCTGAATTATATTTGCCAGTATTTTGCTAAGGATTTTTGTGTCTGTATTCATAAGGAATATTGGTCTGCAATTTTCTTTATTTATACTGTCTTTGTCTGGTTTTAATATCAGAGTAATACTAGCTTCAAAAAAAAGAATAGGAAATTTTTCCCTTCTTTATATTTTCTGAAAGAGATTTTGTAGAATTGGTTGCTAATTCTCCCTTAAACATATGGTGGGATTCTCCAATGATACCATCTGGGCCTGGAGATGTTTTGGGAAATTTTTAAATTATAAATTTGATGTTCTTAGTAGTTATAAAGCTATTCAAAGTACCTACTTCATGTCGAATAGATTGTAGTTTCTGGTTTCCCAGGAATTAATTTGTTTTATCTAAGTTGTCAAATTTACATGTGTAGAGTTCCTCATAGTATTCCCTTATTATCTTCCCACTGTGTATAAAGTTTATAGGGCTATCCCATTTCCTTTCTAATATTAGTAATTTGTGTCTTTTCTCTTTTTGTCTTTGTCAGTTTTGCAAGATGTTTGTCAGTTTTATTGATCTTTTCAAAGAGCCAGTTTCCTGTTTCATTAATTTTTCACTATTTTCTGTTTTCAATTATATTTATTTCCTCTCTAATCTTACCATTGTATTCCTTCTGCTTGATCTGAGTCTATTTTGTTCCTTTTTGAGGTAAGAGCTTATAGATTTGAGATTTTAAAAAATGTGTACATTTAGTATTACAAATTTTTTTCTCAGTGCTGCTTTATCTGTGTCCCACACATTTTGATATGTTGTACTTTTACTTCCACTTAAATCAGTATTTTTAAAATTCCTCTTGAGACTTCCTCTTTGACCCATGGATTATTTACAAGTGTGTTGTTTAGTTTCTAAGTGATTAGAGATTTTCCTGTTATCTTTCTTATTGATTTCTATTTTGATGTCAATGTGATTGAAAAATGCAATACACTGTTCTTTCAGTTCTTTTAAATTTATTAGGGTTTGTTTTATGGCCTAATATCTGGTATATATTTCATGAACATTGCTATTATTAGATGGAGTATTCTTTTTTTTTTACTTTTAAATTAGAATTTTATTTCAGTACAAAATTAGTGAATTTTAACAATAATTAGTGATGTACAAATATACCATTTTAATATGCTATTTTAGTATATTATTAAAAAGTAAGATAAAAGTAAATTATAAAATGCAGTATCCTAATTTTATTTTGTGATTGGGCTAAGAAAAAATAATTAAAATGACTCAATGTAGTATTATATTTTCCAAACATTTTATAATTAGTATACACAACTGTTATAATGCACATCTTATGCAGTTAAGATTGTGCAATAGCTTTTGTAATCTCAAAATAAAATTGAGAGTTATCAAAGTGAATTCCCATTGAGAAGTGAAAGAACAGTATGAACAAACTTTTAATCTGTGATTTTTTTCCCCTTGTACTGACAATAATTGATATCAAAATATTCTTCCTAGTTAAAGCCTGTGGAATGTTGTGGAAACATTTACTCAGAAAGAAAGGCAGGAAAAAAGGCCTAGCAATATGTTAGAGAAAATGTTGGCCATAGATTACTACAGAAATTAAAGGGATTTTTTTTCAGTTTTTAAAAAAAATCCATGGAATTTAGGTAATATTTTATACTAAAATAACATGGAGTTCTGAAAGTTTAGATGGAGAATTCTATAGATGTTGATTCAATCATGTTACCCAGTGGTGTTATTTGAGTTTTTCTATGTCTTTGCCAATTTTCTATCTAGTTATTCTATCAATTGTTGATAAAGGAGTATTAAAGTCTCTAACCATAACTGTACATCTGTCTATTCCTCCTTTCAGTCTCCTCAATTTTTCTTCACATATTTTGCAGCTCTGTTGTTTGGTGCATACACATGTAGGATTGCTATGTCTTCTTGGTGCAGTAACACTTTTGTCATTATAGAATATTCCTCTCCATCTCTGGTAATTTTCTTGACTCTGGAATCTACTTTATCTCATATTAATATAGCCATTTCTGCTTTCCTTTGATTAATGTTTGCATGACATGTATTTTTCTAACCTTTTATTTTTACTTGCTTAAACTGACAGTTTACATGTACTGTAATTACTGATATGTTAGGGCTGAAGTTGACCACCCTGAGGAAGTGGAGATGTTCTTTGTTGCTGCTGTGTGAAAAGAGGGTCTGGTTCCCCATATGGCCTCCACCGACATTGCAGTGAGATGGCTTTATTACCATTGAATGATATTGAGAGACTGGGCTTTCCACCGCAGTGGAGAAGGGGAGGGATACCTTATTACTGCTGAGTAGAGGTGGAAGTCCCGGTGACCCAGGTGGTTTCCACTGACATTTCAGGAAGGGCAGGCCTCATACTGGTCATGAGAAATGAAAATCCTCACTCCCTACTTGGCCTTCTCTGACACTATCCCAATAGGGATGGTGAGATGCCTTGCCACAGTTTTGTGAAGGCAGAAGTCTGGTTCCCACGTGGCCTTTGCTGGCATTGGTGGGGTGGAGTCATAGTTTTGTTTCTGTAATATCTGGTTAAACTAGAGCTGTTATTATCTAATAGTTTTGGTCTTGCTAGACTCTTCTGATCCTCTGACTATAAAGAACAGGGTTTTTGTGGGACTTTTTTTCTTGTCTGCTCCTGTTGTCTATATTTCCATATTACCAGCTTCTTCAGCAACAAGTCTGGAATAGATGAGGAAAAGGGAAAGCCAGAGAACTCACCAGAAGATCTATTTCTTGAGCTCTGAGAGCCCTTGCCAATCTGCTTTCTTATGCCCATCTTTTTTTTTTTTTTTGAGTTGGAGTCTCACTCTGTCACCCAGACTGGAGTGCAGTGGCTGCTCCCGGCCACTGCAGCCTCGACCTGCTGGGGATCCAGTGATCCTTCCCCCTCAGCCTTCCGAGTAGCCGAAATTATAGGCGCGCGCTACCCCGCCCAGCTGATTTTTTGATTTATTGTAGAGATGAGGTCTCGCCAAGTTGCCCAGGCGGGTCTTGAACCCGCGGGCTCAGGCAATCCACTCACCTCAGCCTCCCAAAGGCACAAGATTATAAGCTAAGCCACCGAGCCTGGCTATGCCCATCTTTTAAATTATTTTTATGTTTGTTTTATATATGATGTCTAGGCATTTTAGTTGTCCTTTGTGGGAGGAAAGGGGCAACACATGTCTATTTCATCTTCCTAGAAGCAGAAAATTGAAATGATTTTTAAGAAGGCAATTAGCCTGATTCTTATCGTTACTCCTTTGCATACACTTGCTCTATTTTGTGTCATAATACTCATTTGGCAAAACTGCAACCCTGGTTCAGGGCAACTCCCTACCTACTCTGATTCTGCATGAATATAGCTGAATTTGGCTGGATCAGAGCACACAACCACACAGACTGGTCACATTTTATTTGATGACTACACACAACACTCTCTTTCTGTTCTTAGTATGGCCTACAATCCTACTATATCTTCCTTGTCTAGTCTATCTGCCCTCCATCCTTACCCAATACAACTATTTTGCAAATTTTCTTCTCCCCTTCAGGTTTCCAACACCTCTTTTCCCATTTTTACTCTCAGCCTTCAAATGTTGAACTCTTTCCTATGTCAGTGAGAATAGTGATGCAATCTGAGGAGAAGCTTCACAAATTCCTCACTCCACTTCTACCATAACATCTGTACTCATATACTCCGTCTTTCTACCTGTCGCAATGAATAAACTATCTTGGGTTTCCCCATCTGTATTAGTCATATCTTGCCGCATAGTAAATTGTCCCAAATTTTGTTTATTGGCTTAAAACAATAAACATTTATCATCTCAGTTTTTGTGGGATGGGAACTAAGAAGCAACTTAACTGGTAGTTCTGGCTCAGAGACTTTCATGAGATTGCGGTGATGGTGTCAGCTTAGGCTTTAGCCATTGGAGGCTTGACATTCTGGAGAAACTGCTTTCTTTTTTTATTTTTAAAAATAAGTTTATTGAGATATAATTTACATACAGAAAGGTTTCTACATTTTTTTTTTTTTTTTGAGTTGGAGTCTCACTCTGTCACCCAGACTGGAGTGCAGTGGCCGCTTCCGGCCACCGCAGCCTCGACCTGCTGGGCTTCGGCGATCCTTCCTCCTCAGCCTTCCGAGTAGCTGGAATTACAGGTGCGCACTACCACGCCCAGCTGATTTTTTTGATTTATTGTAGAGATGAGGTCTCGCTGCCCAGGCGGGTTTCGAACCCGCAGGCTCAGGCAATCCACTCACCTCAGCCTCCCAAAGGCGTGGGATTACAGACTGAGCTACCGAGCCCGGCATTGTTTATTGGCTTAAAACGATAAACATTTATCATCTCAGTTTTTGTGGGATGGGAACTAAGAAGCAACTTAACTGGTAGTTCTGGCTCAGAGACTTTCATGAGATTGCAGTGATGGTGTCAGCTTAGGCTTTAGCCATTGGAGGCTTGACATTCTGGAGAAACTGCTTTCTTTTTTTATTTTTAATAAAAGTTTATTGAGGTATAATTTACATACAGAAAAGTTTCTACATTTTAAGTATGTACCAGTTATTGTTTTACCTATACACTCATTTTGATCACCACCCTACAAAAATATTGAACATTTCCAATCCGTCACCCAGAAAGTTCCCTTGGGTTCTTTCTAATCAGAAACCTCTTCCTCCCCACCTTTCAGGTAACCACAATTCTGACTTTCACTACCAGAGATTCATTTTGCCTATTTTTGAAATTTATATAAACAGAATCTCATACAGTGAGTACAATGCTGTATCCTGCTTCTTTTCTGTAACATAAAATATTTTTAAGATTCACTCATGTTATTCCATGTATTAAAAGTTCATTACTTTTTACTGCTGAGTAGCACTTCAGTATGTAAGTATGCCACAGTTAATTTGTCCTTTTCAAAATTTGAATCTTAAGGGATGATTTCATGCCAATAAACTGAAGAGTTGAAGTTGCAATTTGGGCTGGTAAGGTCAATGACACATAAAGGTACAGATTAAAAAAGAAAACTCATGATTGCTTCTTATACTTGAAACAGGTTAATATAAAATGTACAGTCTACTGTCTTCAAATACGAGAATCTGTTTTCGAGATGGCACACTTACATGGCTGTTGGCAGGAGGTCTCAGTTCCACACCATAGAGCTACTTGAGGGTCCTCACAATATGGCAACTGGCTTCCCTCAGAGAGAGTGATCCAAGAGAGCAAGAGGGAAGCCATAACACCTTTTATGACCTAGTTTCAGAAGTCACTCACCATCACTTCTGTCACATCTATTTGTTAAAAAGCAGTTCATTAAATCCAGCCCATATTCAAGGGAAAACAGCTAAGCTCTACCTTTTTAAGGGAAGAGAATTCAAAGTATTTGTACACATTTTAAAATCACAGTGTACAAAGCAAATCCCTTCACTTATACTCAAGGATATCACTTCTTTTACAACATCCATTTTTACGTTTCTACTTGATCATCCCCATCATTAAACAAACATGTTGTTATTTTCCTGGCTTTTAAAAAGCTCCCCCAGATACACTAATCTTTTTCTTACCTTTGGAGCAAAACTCCTCAAAAGAGTTGCTGTTAGTGTCCTCTCACTCCATCTTAAGCCAATTCTTTCTTTCTTTCTTTCTTTCTTTCTTTCTTTCTTCCTTCCTTCCTTCCTTCCTTCCTTCCTTTCTTCCTTCCTTCCTTCCTTCCTATATTTCTTTTTTCCTTTTTGAAACAGGTTTTACTCTGTCACCCAGGCAGAAATGCAGTGGTGCAATCATGGTTCACTGCAATTTCAACCTCCTAGGCTCAAGCCATCCTCCTACTTCAACCTCCTGAGTATCTAGAACTACAGGCAAGTACCACCACATCTGGATAATGTTTTTTATTATTTTTTGTACAAATTGGGTCTCACTATGTTTTCCAGGAGGTCTTGAATTCCTGTACTCAAGCAAACCTCCTGCCTCAGCTTCCCAAAGTGCTGGGATTACAGGTATGAACCATTGCTCCCAGCCAAACCTATTTCAATTAGATTTTCTTTCCCAACAATTCCTAAAAATTTTTCCTGTCAAGTCACTAATGACGTCAATGCTGCTAACAAAAATGAGTCCTCATTTAATTTGATAATCAGTAACAGTTTACTCTTTCCTACTTAATACACCGTCTACATTTGACTTCCAGTTCCCCTCCGTCTCTTGGTTTTCCTCCTCCTTCACTGGCTGTTACCTTTTCAGTCTCCTCCACGGGTTCCTCATCTCTCCAACGTATTTATGCTGTCGTGCATTAGTTCTAGGACCTTAGTCCTTTTTTTCCCCCAACCTACACTCACTATCTTAGTGATCTCATACAGTCTCGTGGCTTTAAATAACATATAGACCATGACTCACAAATTTATATCTGCTGCTCAGACCTGTCAACTGAAGTCTTGACTCACACATTCAACTGCTTATTCAACATTATTTCTTCTCAAATATTTGATAGATGCCTAAAATTCAACATGTCTAAAACTGAGATGCCTATCTCATACCACTGATCTGTTTTACACTCAGCCTTCCTTACCTTGGCAAAGGCAACTCCATCCTTCCAGTTGCTCAAGAAAAAAATCTGGAAGTTATATTTGACTCCTCTCTTTGTCTTGCACCCCACATCTAACCCATCAGTAAATACTTTTAACCTTTTCAATCATATTCTTTCAAAACACGTCTAGAATATAATCTCTTTTTACTAACTCCATAGTCACCTAAGCTCTTCCTGTCTTTTCTCAGATGTCACCTTCTCATCGAAGCCTAATTTGACCACATTGTTTAATACTCCATCACTTCTGCTCAACCTTACCCTTTATTTTTCCTTTTCCCCATATAGTACATATCTTCTAACATATTATGTAATTTATTCATTTATCATGTTGATTATGTCTTTCCTCTCTTCAAAGTCAAAGGTCAAAGTGTGTTCCAACTTTCTTTGCTTTTTTCACTGGTGTGACCTAGAAGCATCCATAGCACATAATATGTGCTCAGTAAATATTTGGCTAACAAACACATTTAAAAAAATATATCACTCTGGCTGCTGTGCAGATATAGATTGATGGGATGAGGGGGTGAAGAGAGAAGATGTGTCACTTAGAATGTTTTCACCTGCAAGTAATAGAAACGACTCTGACTATTTTGAATTGAACAAAGAGTTTGTTTTTTTTTTCTCAGACTATGATGTCTAAAGATGTAACTTTTGGATCTAGTTTATTGGAGCTAATAGCTTTAGGATTTTGGTACCTCTTCTCTCAAACTCACAAATGGTTGCAGTAGTTCCAGCTGTCAAATTCACATTCTAGGCAAGAAGGAGAAAGGCAAGTGGAGGGGTACCAGCAGTCAGGGATTTTTTGCATTAGTTTATGCAAAAGTGGAGATGAAGAAATACAAACAGATTTACAATATTTTTTTGTTATGACTTTGGGGTGGTAAAGAAAAGAATGAAGCCGGGCTCGGTGGCTCAGCCTGTAATCCCACGCCTTTGGGAGGCTGAGGTGAGTGGATTGCCTGAGCCCGCGGGTTCGAGACCCGCCTGGGTAGCGAGACCTCATCTCTACAATAAATCAAAAAATCAGCCAGGCGTGGTAGCACATGCCTGTAATTCCTGCTACTTGGAAGGCTGAGGCGGAAGGATCGCCGGAGCCCAGCAGGTCGAGGCTGCGGTGGCCGGAAGCGGTCACTGCACTCAGTCTGGGCGACAGAGTGAGACTCCAACTCAAAAAAAAAAAAAAAAAAAGAAAAGAAAAGAATGACTCCCTAGAATTTTTATATGAGCAATTAGGTGAATGGTGGAGTCATTTACTTAAATAGTTCAAATCCAAGGAGAAAGAGACCTGGAGGGAAAAATCAAAATCTTCAATTTGGACATACTAAATTGGAGATGCTCACCCATCATCCAAGTGCAGATTTCAAGTAGGCAGTTGGATATACAAGTCTGCTGATAATGCATTTGGGCTGGAAAAACACATTGGAGAGCCATCAGCACATGGGTGATATTTAAAGCTAATTTTTACTCCATGATATTATTAAGGAATGTTGACAGTGTTCAAAAATGAGCCATGGATGAAGGGAAGAATGAGAAAAAGCAAAAAAGGCTGGGAAGAAGAAGAAAGGAAAAAATCAGGAAAATGCTATGTCACTGAAATGAGAGAGCAGAACATGAGAAGAGAATTACTTGACCTTTCAGAATTCCAGTTCTCTAATCTATAAAATGAGGTGAGTAAGAATAACTGTCTCCTAGGATTTTTAGGAGGATGGGATGCTAGAATGGATATAAATGCTGGCACAGTGGCCCCCCATGATAGGCATACAATCAATGTCTGCTCCCTCCCTTTGGAATAGCCTCTGAGGCCATGTTACCAGACCCATGGGGGAAAAAAACTTTCCAAATAACCTTTTTATATTCCAGCAGTCTATGTTGACTCAATCTGGTAAATAGCCATTTGTCTGGAAAAATATTTATGCAGGATGAATAGAACAAATATTGATTTTGTTTTATCCTGGTATCCATATAACTCAAGGACAGGGGAAGCTTGGTACATGAATTTTAGAAACGGTAAATGTGCTGCTCATATTTTCAAGTCTGCATTAGTCATGAATGAATTAACACTTGTTTGATGAATGAATGAATGAAGAGAAAGGAAATGACAGAATGTCTATCCCAGGGCAGTATTAAGATGTTTGTAAGTGACTACCCAGCAATAGATCAGTGGTAAAATCATCACTACTATAGGAAACAGCAAAAACTCAACTCAGAGAAGACGTGTACTCCCTTAGATAGTGAATTTAGAAGATATACTCTACTTTCTAGAGTGTGAATATAGAATCTTCATTCACTTTATATATTAAGGCCAGATTTAGCTCCTGGAGACCTCTTCATGCAAGTATACCTGCAAATATATTTGAGGATGTGTCTACATGTCTGTGTAGGCAAGGTAAATTCATGCCTTTGGACAAAGGAATGCAAACCAACACTGATACCAAGAAAAATTTACCCACTTAGAACCAAGTGAATAAAAAATTAGAAAAAAAATTAGAATAGAGAAAGCAAGGGACTATAACTTGAAATGAGAACCGTATTGGGGTTTGCTTTATTTATACTGATTCTGAGTTCCTGGAGTCAAACATTTTTTCTCATAGGTTGGTGGCTCATTGTGTTTTTCCTTTGGCTCTTTTTTTGGAGCTTGCTTTGAAACCCCCCTGAAGAAACCCGATAATCAAATGGAGGCTTTAAATATGACCTACATCAAATACTTCTGACATCTGAGGTGCCAGATACCTGAGTACTGTTGCAACACTTAATTTACCAACCCCCTTTTCCCTTCACTAGTGAGTGATATATGTAAAGACTTCAGGATTGTGGGTGAATGGTCATAGGACTAAATTTATACTTGCTTTTAACAGCAACAACAACAACAAAAAATGTATACCGGGTTGAAGAATCTATCTCACAGCTGCCTACAGCCATTTTTTTTTACATCACTCCTTTATGCACCATCCCTGGAAAGTCATCCATTTATCCAAGGAAGGGAGCAAGGACTCTCACAAAAGAAGCATTTTGCTGCCCACTGAACACATATTGAAAGCATTGTTCTTTAGTTTGAAAATCTTCAATCTGTTGCACCCTTTAAATCTTGGCTGGTGAAGACAAGACCTAACAGACCGCCTTCCTGGAGTTTTGCTGGCAGTACTGATAAAATAAAATGAAGAAGCCAGTAAAATATAGGCCATATTGCTGGGTATGTGGAGTTCAAGAAACCCTGGTCAAAACGTTAATGTTTCTTAAATGGAAAGGGAAATAAGTCTATCCTCCAGCGCCTGCTAAAAACATAATGATTTTCCTGGCATGCTTTAAGGGAAGGGCAAATCATAGTTCCAAGTTCAATTTCATGTGGCCCCTCGAGAAAGAGACTGAGAGCAGCAAGAAGAACCCTGGCCAGGAGCAAGGTTTTTGCTGCTGGCTCTCCCTTCCAAGCCATGCAAGTCAGTGAAACAAGAGCTAATATTAACTTTTTATTTTCTTTTTACTCAGTGCCCTTGGGAGCCACAATGAGCCCAGGTGAGTCTAAGCTAAGCACTGGACAGGTGCAGGGAGAAGAGATTGGCAGGAGCTAAGGTCATCAGTGCCGTTGGGCAGCTCATGTTGGAACTTAGGAGAGAGTAGGTGATAGACTTGTGGACCACAGGTAGCTTGGAAGGACATGGGGAGAGGACTGAGGTTATAATTATACAGTAAGAGCTTATTCTTATTAGGTACTAGCTGTACCCCAAGCATAGATCATTTTTATTCATAGACGTTAGTTTCTATTATTATTGCTAATTTACAGATGAAGAAACTGAGACTCAAGTAAGTTAAGAGTATTGCCCAAGGTTACCCTACAGTGAATAGGAGAGCCAGGGCTCACATTTAAAACATGTGACTCCAGGAGTTAGCCTCTTAAAACATGGTGGCCTAGATCAGGCCTGTGGGACTCAACAGCTGAGCCTCTGTGCCGAGTTGTGGCAACAACATCCTCCTTTCCTGTCCTTTTCTTTCCATCTCTCTTCTGCAGGCCTGGCCATCACCCAGCCTCAAATGTGGATCATGGGAGAGGAGAGGCAACAGCCAAGGAGAGAAGGAAGGCAATGCAGGGCCTGGGGAGAAGAACCATGAAGCCACTGGGAATTTGACAGCCGATGAGAAGAAGCAAAACACAGCTCAGATCCCATGTTAGCACTTTAGAAATCTGTTGGTTTTAACTTCAAGAGAAATGAACTCCCCTCTCTGCAGTTTCCCCTGTTTCATCAAGGAGTCAAAATAATAAAACTGGGATAGAATAATAGCCAAATAGTGGGTCAAAATCCACACTGTGAAATAGTATGTCTAAGAGTTTCATTCTCTTTGGTATTTTTGGCCATAGTAAGGAAAAAGGTATAGCTAAAATAGTTCAGTATATTGCAAACTGTTTACTACTGCCTTCAGATGTTCAAAGGGCTATCCAGTGAAGGTGGGGTTGATGGGTTCCATATGGCTCCAAGAGAGGTATTAATCCCTGTCAATTCTAACAGGAAGGACTGTCTATCCGCGAACAGCCAAGCCCACAAAGTAGGAACTCTTTACCAAGGGCACAGCTAAGCAGAAGGTAAATCACTGGTTTGAACCTGGCTGTACATTATAATCCTCCAGAAAGTTTTTAAAAATGCGAATTAATGCCTTGATCCCACCCCCATAAATTCTTATGTAATTGATTAGAGCACTGGGGGGTCTTTAAAAGTAGGTGATTCTAATATGAGGCACTTGAGAATCACTGAATTAGAAATTACATCAGGGAAACTGAAGATTGGATTCCTTCTTTGATTATTGGCTGGTTCAGAGTCTCTCGAATCCCTTTCAATTCTAAGATCTGCAGTTGATAGGATCCTTACTGTGAGTTTGCTGTTTATGATGGCTATCGATGATTTTATGATCCATTCTTAGTGAACCAAGACTGCAATTTTTTATATGCAGGAAAGTGACAAGCCGTAAGCAACAAAGACCACATTCACTATTTTGGATTTCTGGTTCTTCAAAATTATGTTTAAGGGAAAAAAAAAAGCTAAGAAAAGACATGATAAATTTAGAATGCTATTAATCCGAAACCACCCTTCTTCCCTGGCTCTGTATCCTGGTACATTGGAACACGAAGAATTTCTGGAGACTAATAATAACAGTGCACATGGATATACTTGCATCTTGAATATCCAATCTCATTGTTTCAAGGGAAAAATGCTTTTGGACTTAGAAGAATTTTCCAGAAGGAAAAAAAGAGTGTGTGGTACACTGCCAGTTGGAAAGCAAAAGAACAGAGCAGACCTATTTCAGTCTCCACTTCATACCCCTGCCATCTTGCATCATTTTTTCACTTCTAGATCTAAGCATTGTATTTGCCAGAAACCATCAGAATCCCTTCAAACTGTAGTCTGAGCTTTACACAAGGGCCTGAACTAACTCCACATAGGGACTTATAACAACCACACTTGCCCATGGACTATTTAAAGACAGAAGTGCAGAACTTGAATCAACATAACTGCTTCCAGCAGACGCAACAAGGTTCAAGGAGTCCTGCCTAGTGGAAACAAGTTCTTGGTCTGATTTTAGCCTACCATGATCCCTGCAGTGTGACTTTGGACAAACTATGTACCCCTCGGTGCTTCAGTAACCTTAGAAGTTAAGCAAACACAGAATGCTGACTCATTTCAGAGGGGACATTGTGCAGCCGAGAAAGACTCCCAAAGAGGCCCTGCTTTAGTAACACAAAATGAAGCTAAACTGTGTGTTCATGATCCCAGACTAAAGTCTCCAGAACTTTTAACTTGATACAGCGTTGTGGTTCCTGCTGCGGGAAGGGCCGTGACTGACAGGAGAATTAAAGCAGAGTTATTCAGCACTTGTCCACAAGAAAATCCTAAAGCTTGACGTTCAGGATACTGCCCCCTCTAAAAAAAAAAATAATAATGTGGCAAACTTCACTGTTCTTCTGTGAGTTAAAAGTTTAATATGTTATATTGATGACAAATCAATTTCAAGCTGTTCATGTTGAACTTGTCAAGCAGTTTTGGTAGGAGTAGAATGGGTTGGAAAACAAATAACTTCCTTGTGTGGGGGAATAAAGGAACGGGAGCGGGGTTCTGAAATCCCTACTCATACATGGAAGTAAATCTCTATGCCTGTTCAAGTCAGCACTTCAAGCAGGTAAATGATGATTGGCAAGAACAGAAGGCAATTAATGACCCAAGGAACACAGCGCATGATGGAGAAACCAGAGGGAGGCTGAGACAGAGAAAAAAGCAAGCCATAGTCCCCTTCATCAAAGAAGGGTCATCTCCAATCCTACTACAAGGAAGGAAAAGGAAATAAAAATTATGGTAGGAGATTATGCACGTGAAACCAATGGGCTGAAGATTACACGCAACGAGAAACTGAACTTTATTGAGTGTATTTTTTTTATTGTATTTTATTTTTTATTTTAAAGTTGTGGGGTACAAATGAGTATATTTTTCATAAACAATTTGGCACCTGATTCATAATTTCTACCTACTCTAACTCTCTTGCTGTCCCAAAGCACAGAAGGATCTTTGTGGAATACCCAGCTCTCACTCTTGCTTTCAAGTTTCTTAATTTATTCTGTTCCACCCACCTTCATCTACACTCTGCTTGAGCAATCCACTCTTGAGGCCATGCTGGGATCTTGTCATGACCCCAAAGCACTCCATCACTGAGACCTTGAACTCTGACCAGCCACTCCCCAACTTTATCCCCCAATGTGGCTTATTCCCTCACTCTCCTTGCTCTCATTGTACATGCCTGTTGAGCCCATGAGGCCTCCTAAGAACTCTGTTTCCTGTGTCTTTAGTTCATTTATCACTCCCAGGCCCATCAGTTCTGTGGGGGCTCTACCATCTTTTCTATATATACTGAACCATATCACGATGTTTGTCTATTCAGTCACTCCCTCTCAGTGACCCTCATGCCTCACTACTCTCCCACCACCTCTGGGGACCCCCTCACTTATCCTCCTAATCTCCTACAGTCATGCTGCCAAACACTGCTTAGAAAAAATAATACAAACATCTAAATTACAGTCCCCATAGTTTGTGGTTTTCAGCTTCTGCTGAGCTTGCAGTGCTGCTTGGCAAGTCTTGCCTTACTCTAGGCATCTCTCATCAGCCATCCCACATCCCCAGTGCTCTTGGAAAGCTCCCCATTCCACCCTCAACCCAACCCATCGATTCTCCACAGAGAAGCTTGGCCCCCACACCTCAGACAAGATTAAGTCAAGAGACATTCATTCCTTATCTTCCCAGCCTCATCATCAAATCTCCCTTTAGCTGCATTCAGCCTTGCCTTTTTCCCCCTGTGTGGAAGGAAGTAGGAACCTTCCTGGGTGTGTGGAACCACTGCCTCCTTTTTTCTCGCTGTGACCTCTAGTCTTGTCCCTCCCTTTCCTCTGGCTTCTCTCCCTCAGCTTCACACCTTCTCAAGACGCTCTACTTCTTCTAAACAAAACAAAACAAAAAACAATGACCACTGTGGCTCCCTTCAATTCCGCAGCCTTGTCTAACTGTCACATCTCTCTCCTTTCTGGTGAACCTTCTTTAAAATTCTTCGTACATGCTCTCAGTTCCTTACCTCCCATTCACACCTCGATCCACAGAAAACTGACTTTTGTCTACTCCACTAGGACAGCTCTGGCTGATGTCACCAAAAACCAGCTTCTACGTTCGAGGGAGAGTGTTCAGTTTTTAGCTCCTGAATGTATTCGTATTTCGTTCTCGAAGCCCTTTTCTCCCTGGACTCTCTTCAGTCTCCTTCTGCCGCTCAAGCTTGTCTTGCCCCTTACACATGGTTGCTTGCCAGGATCCCATCTTCTTCCCTGCTCCCTCACTCACCTCTGCTAGCACCTTTACCTCTGCTAGCACCTACTTTTTACTTTTTATCCCTCCTTCATAAAACTACCCTGATGGCCTTTCCTTTCCAAAATACAAATCTGAGCATGTCACTGGCCTCCCTGAAATTCTCTAGTGCTTCCCCGGTACCCGCCTGATGAAGGCTTTTCTCCTTGCTGCTGGACACAGGGCTCTTCACAAGCTGGCTCCCAGCAACTGGTTCAACTTCACCTCTTTTTCCTGCCAAAAAAAACCATTCTGTGTTGCAGCCATCCTGGAAAACTTGCAAGGGCAAAACATGGTAACCAAAATGAAGTCATGTTAAATGAAAAGACATTCTAACAGGAGTGATTTACAGAGGGGTCGATGAATGTCTCCTCATCTTAATATTATTTAATATTTAAACGACATATTATTTTCCTCCAGGGAGACTTCTTTGTTATCATTGCACAGCTGTTTCACTTGTCTGCAATGGTCTTTCCCACTTGGTAAATTACTCGACTTTCAAAATCCAGCCTAGATTGATATCACAGCTTCTACAGAGCCACTCTTGGCTTGCCTCTTGTGACCCAGCAACATTGCTGACCCCTCTCTTTTATACACAGCATCTTGCTATGCCTTTCCTGTAGCATTTGTCCAGCTGCACTGCGATGTTTTATTCAAGTGTTCATTTCTCTCACTAGCCTAAGAGCTCCCTGAGGGCGGGATCATGTCTTAATCATCTTTAAATCCCTGTACGAGTCCCTGCCTAAACGTGGTAGGCTCAATGAATGGTGAATTTTATTAGGTTAGATTTTTGAAATTGCCATTTTTAGGCACAAATGATCAAAATCCAGCAACTTCACTATGATTCAAACTATTTTCATCAGTACTTTCAGTGCTTTTTTCCAAAGAGCTCAAAGCACCTTACAAGCACTGTGTAATTAATTCTAGGGAAATTCCTGCAGGATGATATGAGAAATCACATGATTGTCACTTTATCGGTGGTTCAGTAGCTCATTGACAGAAGTGGAGCAGGAATCAGATCTTATGGTCATATCCCTCATCCTGGGGTCTGCAGCACTACATTCATGGAATTCTAGAGTGAGAAATAAATTCAAAGGGTCACCTGCCTGCCTGTGGCAGCAGGACACATAAATCATCCTTAAACGGTTCTCTGTCTTTCCTGTCATTTGTGCAAAGTTGAGGATGATACGCTCTCTCACAATAATAATTTAATATTTCCCTCTCACACCTTCACTGGCAGTCCATCTCTAACCCATCTTTCTCTTGCTGCAATATGTCAATTTCTGACTTTATGGAGATAAAGCATCAGTGATGTACCCGGCTTATAATAACCCTCCTAATACTTATAGTCACTTGTCTCCCCTCAGTTTTATTTTACTCCTGAAAAAAGTCCCTTCTCTTCTGAACTCTATTCATAGGTCCTTCACATCATTTTAATCAAAAGATTTCAGGATCATCTAAAACAGCACTTCCCAGTTTCATTAGACCTTGTTAAAATGGAACACGCATTAACGTCCTGCTGACCTAATGTTCAAGGGAGTGAAATTTGGGAAACCGGGCTCTGTAATGTTTGCACATTCCTTTTTAAATGTTAAGATAAAAGCTAAATGTGACATCCTAGTAAGGGTGTCACTTGCCTCATCTAAAGTACAAAGATGACTTCCAGCCTTTTCAGGTCATAATTCTGTTTACATACTCATTATTGCCATTGTCTCTTGAACTGCACACTCATCATACTACCTTACACTTAGAACATACTCGTGCTTTTATAGTCTTGAATAATGATAGAGTTTTTATTCCCTGTCTTAACAATTAAGTTTGGGTTTCATTTATTGAGTGTGCTATCTTTATAGGGTTCTATCATCTAATTTTTTCTCTGAATTGTTCTCATCACTTTAAATTCCACCCTCTCAAGTCTGGACAACTACCCCTGTCCTGTCACCCCCCATTGCTTCAGAATTGAAATGTTTGTACCCTTTTGTCTTTGCATAGCTGTTTCCTCTGTCTAGTGTGGTCCTTCTCACTCTGCAGACTGTATTAGGATGTTTTCAAATATACCATATCTAAAACTAATTTTATTTTATTTTTAGATATTAAATTGCTGAGAGGGAAGTTTTCTGACAAATTTCAGCAGCCATTTATTCATAATTGCTACCTTTCTAACCGTGTGGCAGGGACTGTGACAGCTTTCAAAGCTCATGGTCATCTCTTCCCAGTGAAGAGGTAGTTAGTTCATAGGCACAAGTAGTTAACTAACAATAGGAGGTAGTATATGATCAGACATATAAAGGATTGATGAACAAGTAAGTGTTATACAAGCCATAAGAGGAAAGAGTCAAGACTGAACTTGATCTGTGATATGAAAAGAGGTGGTGAGATGGCACAGGGAAGCAGCAGCAGAGGCAAGTCTGACCCATCTCCATGGTCTATATGGGTGGCTAAACAATTGGCACATCAGGTAATCACAGCCCCTATTTCTCTGTACTATTATTAGCTGTGTGTAAGTCTGGCATCCTCACTGCTTCACGACTACAGTGAAGGCAGGGACCATAACGTACTTTTTTTTTTTTGAGTTGGAGTCTTACTCTGTTGCCTAGTTTGGAGTGTAGTGGCACACTCATGGCCACCCCAGTGTTGACCTGCTGGGTTCCAGCGATCCTTCCGCCTCAGCCTTCCAAGTAGCCGGAACTGCAGGTGCACGCTACCACACCTGGCAAATTTTTAAATTTATTGTAGAGACAAGTTCTTGCCAAGTTGCTGGGGCTGGTCTCGAACCCGCGGGCTCAGACAATCCACTCGCCTCAGCCTTCCAAAGTGCTAGGATTACAGGCTGAGTCACTGAGCCAGGCCCATAATGTCCTTTTCTACCCAGCACGTGCTTAGGGAGTTTTTTTTAAATGTTAAGGAAAATTGGTTTGAATGAAAAAGTAAGCTAATATGGGGAATGGTGACCGAATTCAGATTGTGGCAACCTCTGAAAGGCAACTGGGAAATTTCAGTTTCCCTGAGGGACTGACTGAAGTCTGGTTTGGGAGTGACAAGATCATGTGATATTTGGGGAATTTACCTGACAACAGTGTTGGGACTGAATTAATGTAGGGGAAAGGGAGAATTGGAGGGGAAAAAAGAGTTATTGTCCAATCCTCTACCTATCGCTCTCTCTCTTGCCCTCCCAGCTCATTCATGCTTCTAGAAAGATCTTTGGCATTTTCTTATCTTCCTGAACCATTCACTCCTCAGCTTCTAACCTCTTCTGTTCCCACTTCACAGTATTCAACTACTTAAGCAGTATTTAACATCATTAACATTTATCCTTTAAAAATAGTTCTTTTTATTACATAATTATTGCAGCAAATTTAAACAATACTTAAAATGCAAGGAAGCAAGTAAAACTTACCCAAATCTCCTCTTCCAAAGATAATACCATTAACATGTTGGTGAACATTTTTCCAAATATCTTTCTAGTCTATGCATACATGCACAAGCAGATGGCTATGTGTATAGAGATTTACATAAATTGAATCAGATAACACTCATTCCTTTCAGTAACTTGCATTACTTCTTCTGAACAACAAATATAAATGTCAATAAGCATAAATCTGTGTAACTTTGGATAGGAACATTGTACTCTAATGACTGTGTAGCATTATTTATATAACCAATTCCCTAGGGGATGAGTGTTAAAGTTCGTTTTCAACTTTTGCTGTTATAAACAATGTTTCCATAAACATCCTTATGCATTTATCCTTTTGCCATCTTATTATTTATTTATAATACACTGCTTCTTCTTAAAATTATGTTACACATTACACATTCTTATGATCTATCGCTATTGCCCACTGGCTCTAATTTTTCCTTCTTCTCCCACTTCTTTGAGTTTCTTCTTTATTATTATTTTTAGAAACAAGGTCTTGCACTCCAGGCTGGAGTGCAAGGGTATGATTATAGCTCACTGCAGCTTTGAAGCCTGGAACTCCTGAGCTCAAACAATCCTCCTCCCTCTGCCTCCCCAGTGGCTGGGACTACAGGTACACCACCACATCTAATTTTTTTTTTTTTAAGTAGAGACAGGATCTCACTATGTAGCCCAGGCTGATCTCAAACTCCTGGGCTCCAGCAATCCTCTCACTTCAGTCTCTCAAATTGCTGGGATTACAAGTGTGAGCCATTGCAACTAACTGGTTTCTTCTCAGACTTCTTTACGGGCTCTTTAAACATTCATGTGACTGGGCTTTGTCCTTGGTGCATCTTGGCCCTTGTCCTACTTTCCTTTCCCAACTAATCAAATTTACTCTCATAGGTTAGCAAGCATGTACAGGTAGACAACTACAAATTCAGGATATTTATCACTGACATCCTTCCTGAAATTCAGGTAGACATCCGCTAGCTGCTGCACCCCAACATCCCAACTAACTCAATGTATCCAGCATCTTTACTCCACCCTCAAACCTGTTCCAGTTCCCATACATTCAGCAATCTAGGTGCTTCTTACAAAAGCCTGGGAGGTCGATTCTCATTCCTTCTTCTCTCATTGCCCTCTGCCAATCAATCATCAAGTCTGTGAATTCAACCTCCTAAAAGTTTCATGAAATGCCTTAAGATATTTCGCAGGAAGCTACTGGAGGATTTGCTTTACCAAAACAAGGGCCACTCCCACCCTCACACTCAGCTGCTACTTGCATGTTCACCGCATGGCATTCTTGTGCTGACCCTACTCCTGACCAGGAGGCGGTTTCAGCACCAGTCCCTTCACCAGAGAAACCAAAGGGAATAAACCAAAGAAAGAAAGAGGTGGACACTAGGATACAGGGACCCACAAGACAGAAGGGAGGAAAGGAAATTCCCAAGATGATGAGGAAGAGATATGCCAAGACCACAGCTGCTCAGCCAGGTGAGGAAGGAGCCCATCCAAGGTGGAGATGATGATGCATCGCTTTTGAAGGGCTGCTGCCAAAAAGAAAGTGAAACTGCTAGAGCATGTAAGGTGTTTGTGCTGGGGGGTGTTATTACACTTTGGCGTAAGTTTGGGGATGAATAAGTGGCTGCTTCACAGAGAAAAAAATATACATACATGGCTCAACTACATGGTTCAACTCTGATTAATAATTTCATAATCACAGTTATGATGTTGTCAGCACTGAATATTGACTTAATTGAAAATTCAGCTATAACTATACTGCAAAGATGAAATTACCTTATTTTTATTTTTGTAGCTATAAGGTCTTACTGTGTTGCCCAGGCCAGAGTGCAGTGGCACAATCATAGCTCACTACAGCCTCAAACTCCTGGGCTCAAGCAATTCTCCCATCCTCAGCAGCCTGAGTATGGAACAAGGAAATTTTAAAAAGTGTTTTGTGTATGTGTGTGGGGAGGGAGGGAGAGGCAAGGTTTCTAAGGGAGCCTAATTCTCATCTTCCATTTTAGGACATGAAAATATAACATTTGAAAATGAAAAATCAAGAAACAGCACTTAAAACAACCAAAAAAGTGGACAGGGGTTGCCTTAAAGAAGAAGGGAACAAGAGGGGAAGAAATAGAACTGGGATTCCCATGTGTCTCATCAAGCCCAGCAATGTGATTTCTCTTCTTAAAGTATATACAGTTGGCTCTTCACATAGTGAATTCAACCAACTGCAGATGGAAAATATTCAGGAAGAAAGTTGAGTCTGTACTGAACATGGACAGACTTAGGTTTTTGCATTATTCCCTAAATGATGTAGCATAACAACTGTTTATATAACATTTACATTGCCTTCGGTATATAAGTAATCTAGAGATGATTTAAAGCACACAGGAGGATGTGCATAGGTTACATGCAAATATAATGCCTTTTTATATCAGGGACTCAGGCATCCTTGTGAATGTTTATATCTGAGGGAACAAGTCTTCTATAGACACCGGCTGTATATGCATTCCTTTGATTGTAAAAAATAAAAAAAGTTGGGAAGAACTCCCAAAACCACCAATAGATAAATGGTTAAATAAAAAATGTTTCCTTCATACAGTGGAATATAGGTCACTGTTTAAAAAACAAGATAGATCTATGGAAAAAAAGGAAAGTGTTCAAAATATATCGAAAAATGAAAACAGCAAGTTTCAAAGAGGTATTATGGAATTATCAGATTTTTCCCTATCCCAACATGAATAAGTCATTTTCAGAATGAATCAAATTAGAATAGTAACAAAACCATTAAAAATCTGGGCAGTGAAATTTCACTTTCCATGTTATGTGCTTTAGTATTGTTTAAACTTTATATAAAGAAAATGTTTTGTCTTATTTGTTTCTGATTACAAAATTATAACAAACAGATATTTCTCATATGTACCATGCCCTCTTCATTCCTAATACCCCTGCCCTTAAAGCCCTTAAGTGGCTTGTTGACAGCCCCAGAATAAAGTCCAAGCTCATTAGGATGGCATTTAAGACTTTCCAGGGAGGGCCCCTGCTGACGTATCCAGGCTAGGCCTGGGCTGCTTCAGGCCTCACCCTTGGGGGCTGCTTGCATGTCCACCACGTAGCATTCTTGTGTTGACCATACTCCTGCTGAGAAGACGGTTTCAGCACCACAGTCCCTCCACTGACCTCTCCCTCCTCCCCCATCCCCCATCCTCCAGCACAATCTAGGTGTCACCTGCTTTAGGACACATCCCTTTCCTCCATCTGGGTTGGGGTCCCACCTCCAAACCTCCCAAAGCAGTTTGTGAATGACCTACCATAGAACTTACTACGTTGTTCAGACACAATTATTTTTCATACTAGTCTCCTGCCAATAAACTATGAACTCCAAAAGGACAGAGGCTGTGTTTTATTCATGTCTACATCTTCAGAGCCTAGCATAGTGTCTGTCATTTAATAAACATTCCACACATCAACTTGATTGAATAATTCAGGCACAAGTGGATGAGAATTTGTTATTTATCTACATTTCCACTTGGGTTAAAGATTACTATTAACCTCTACCTTAAGGGACAGAACACATTGACAACTGTCTGTGCACCAGCCATCTCTAGTCTCTGGCATTCTAGGATATGGGAGAATGGAAGAGGGGCAGATAACATTGACTTTGTGCCAACCTTCATGTGAACACAGCAGCAATCATGTGACAACTGGTGGGAGGATCGTGGGCAGACCATTCACGACAGCAAGGGATGGCACTCACTGTTCATTGCTTGTCACTTTCCTGGGTCTGAGTCCCTCTCCTGTCATCTTTGCCACACATTCCTCATGTGCTTTGGAAGGCTGACTTTGGCTGTCTATGGAGCTGACCTTTTAACCAGTTATGAATCCACTCCGTGGCACCAATAACCCTAACTTGTTTATTATAGTCATAGGACAGAGCCAACATCCCTACTGATGTCCAGGAGGATTCAATTTATAAGCATAGTGTTTCAATCCCCACAAGTCTGTAGACTCAAATGGGGTCCTGTTAATGGTAAGGATCCAAAGTTTACTAGGTAAAAACCAAGCTCCTCTCTTAAGATCGGCTCCCACCAACTATATCCCATACTCCTTTATCCCTTTCTCTTTTCCATCTATATGGAGCCTGTCTTTGTTTTACATCCACTGTTAGAGTCATATCCTAGAACTCAGTAATGCCAAAGATATATTAAATGACGTATATTTGGGATTTTTTATGTTATAACTTCTTGGTATACATTGAATGTAGCCCATCAGTAAAATAAATAAGTACTAGATTTAAAATGAACAATGGGCCAGGGGCGGTGGCTCATGTCTACCATCCCAGCACTTTGGGAGGCTGAGACCAAAGGATTGTTTGAGCCCAGGAGTTCAAGACCAGCCTAGGAAACATAGCGAGACTCTGTCTCTACAAAAAAATCAAAAAATTATCTGGGCGTAATGGTGCATGCCTATAGTCCCAGCTACTTGGAAGGCTGAGGCAGGAGGATCTGAGCCCAGGAGGTCAAAGCTGCAGTGAGCAGTGATCATGTCCAACCCAGGCAACACAGTGAGACTCCAACTCAAAAAAAGTTAAATTAAATTAAACAAACAATGGATAAAAATGAATACCTATAGGGTGCTCAGGTTAGAAAAAAAAAAAAAGGCTAGACTTTAAAATATATATCCTGCTTTGTGTATTTGATTTCGGACCGTGTAAATATTTTACATAATTATAAAACAAATTTTAAAAAAACATTCCCCATAAAAAAGTAAAATAACCACACAGAAAGGAAATTTTCCAAGTAGTTTCAATGCAGTAATTTTATTGTACACATCCCTAGTAAAATATACCCTACTAACAAAAATAATTACAGGCAGAAAATCTTAAACTATTTTCAGTATTCTTGTTAATGGTGTTAGTGCTGCTGTCCCTGTTCTGAGACTGTTGTATGTATATTGCAGAGAGGAAAAAAAGAGTAATTATACTGGTGTAATTAAGACTGAGGTAATTTTTGTGTGTGAAGGGAAATACAGGAGTCATGAGGTTAAGTAAAAACACTATAGTTCTGAAACTGAAATCCAAGTATCAGTACAAACTCACGATATATATTTTATCTTTAAAATGAAAAACATATTTCCTAGCTCGGCCACACTGAAAAGGGATTCCCCTGGAATCCCTGATGGAGCCAAGTTTCTTTGAAGAAATGACTAAAACTAAGCCTGAATTGAGAAGTATAAGATAAGCCTGAAGTATCTTGTCAGTGCAAGTAACTCAGAACCCATCCATGGCTACCAGAGTCATGTCAAAAGCAACCAACTACAATAAGAAAAATAAGTGTGATTATTCAAACATGTCAAGTATGATTTGTATCAATAAGTTCAAATGCTACTAAAAGAAGAAAAATCTTACCAGTCACTTTTAGAGGGTACTAGTAGACTAACTCATTGCTTTGAAAACTGGAAAATAAAGAAAAGTAATGAAGCATTTATCCTACTTTTTTATAAGAACTGTAACTCAGGAACACTAAATAACTGTTGAGAGAACATTACTTTTTTATGGAACTATTTTAGCTAGTAAACGAAGAAGGAATAATAGAATTAAAATGTCTTCACTTTGCAACTTCAAATGAATTGAGATAGTCTATAATCACCATTAAAAAAAGAAACAACCAGACATTATGTACCACCTAATGGAAAAACACAACATAAGTTAGTCTTGCCAAAAATAAAAAATAAACTAAATCTGATTAAGCATCTAAACCCAACTACCAACTTATAAGAAATTCAGGGAACAGAGGACAACATTAAATAAACCACAGGGACACATAAGCAAAATCCAAAGTTTGGGATACTCTACAGAATTTTCATAAATTTCTTTAAGGAAATTTCAAGGAAAAGAAAAAAGGAATTAGAGGAAGAACCTGTAGATTAAAGAAGACCCAAGAAAGCTATGAACAAGCCAGGCTCGGTGGCTCAGCCTGTAATCCCGCGCCTTTGGGAGGCTGAGGTGAGTGGATTGCCTGAGCCCGCGGGTTCGAGACCCACCTGGGCAGCGAGGCCTCATCTCTACAATAAATCAAAAAAATCAGCCAGGCATGGTAGAGCATGCCTGTAATTCCGGCTACTCGGAAGGTTGAGGTGGAAGGATCGCTGGAGCCCAGCAGGGCAGGCTGCGGTGGCTGGGAGTGGCCACTGCACTCCAGTCTCGGCGACCGAGTGAGACTCCAAACCCCCCCCAAAAAGAAAGCTATGAACATATTGCAGTCGGTAGGTTTTATTTGGATTCCAATTCAAATTAACTGCTTAAAAGTTTAAAAGGTAACTGGGATACTGTGAACACTAAGTGGATATTGATAATGAGGAATTATTACTTTTCTATGTGAACTAGTACTATGGCTTTACCTTTTTTAAAATTATTATTTATTTATTTGTTTATTTCCTTCGCCCAGGCTGGGGTGCAGTGGCATGCTCACAGTCACCCTAGTGTCAACCCGCTGGGCTCAGGCTATTCTTCCACCTCAGCCTTCCAAGTAGTTGGAACTACAGGCACGTGCTCCCATGCCCAGCTAATTTTTTGATCTATTGTAGAGATGAGGTCTCGTCAAATTGCCCAGGCTGTTCTTGAACCCGTGGCTCAGGCAATCCCCGCACCCTGGCCTTCCAAATTGCTGGGGTTACAGGCTTGAGCAACCATACGCGGCCTGGCTTTACCTTTTAAAGGAGTCCTTATTTTTTAAAGATACGTTGTAAATTATTATCCAATGAAATTATATGATATGTGAGATTTGCTTCAAAATAATCCAGAGTAGGCATTATGAGTAGATATGTAGGTAAAACATAACTGTAGCTACAAGTTGATAACCATTGAAGCTGAGTGACAGGTATTCTGAAGTTCATTATGCTATTCTCTCTACTTTTTCACACATTTGAAATTTTCCATGATGAAAGCTTTTTTAAAAATAGATAAGTATGTGTTATCAAAAAGAATGAGTCTGGTCTGGAATAGACATTTTATACCCAGGTTCATGGCAGTTTTTTTTTTTTAATAGCCAAAAGATAGAAACAGCCCCAATGTCCTCCAATAGATGGATGGATAAACAAAACTATGCTATATACGTGCAATGGAATATTATTCAGTCTTAAAAGGAAGGAAATGTGGACACATGTTACAACATAGATGAACATAGAGAACATTATCCTAAGTGACATAAGCCAGACACAGGACAAATATTGTCTGATTCCACTCATGAATTACCTAGAAGAGTCAAACTTATAGTAAGAGAAAATAGAGTGGTGGTCATCAGGGGTCAAGGAGACGAGTGAGATGAGGAGTTGTTGCTGGATGGGGTACAGAACTTCAGATTTGCAAGATAAAAAAGAGTTCTGGAGACTGGTTGCACAGCAGTGTGAATGTACTTAACACTATTGAACTTAACGGTATTGAATGGTACACTTACAAATGGTTAGGATGGTAAATTTATGTTATGTATATTTTACCACAATTTAAAGTGCTTAATTTTTTTTAAAAGAGAGTAAGTCTGAATCAGCAAGATTCTGGGGGAACCAGCATGATGAAAAGGAAGAAATTAAATAAGTAAGACAGTCTTAGGATCATAAAACAGAGATATAAACTTAGAAGGAGTTGGGTGTGTAAGAACATGGCAAGCCCACAGAAATGCAGTAGAGTTATGGCTATATAAGGGGTTACAAGGAGCCACTGATCTCTAGAGCAGCTTGGATTCTATAGACACCTGTGCTGGTGTGTACAGAGACCTGAGTACATGTGCCATCCAGGTCCCAGGATCTGTACTGTCTTGATGTTGTGAAACCAGGACAGAGAGTCAGCATAGTTCATTCTCCTGAGGACCTTTGTAGGATGATATGAACTGGAGCCACTGAGCCAGAATGATGGCTTGACTCGTCTCCCAATCCCTCACTATCACAGAAGTGATATGTAAGTGTCAAGACTCCCTGGAAATAGCAGACTAGGAAAGATAGGGAATTAAAAATTGCTTTTAAAGTTGCTGGTTTAATTTTAACATCTCAATTTAGAGATGGTACATGAATCTTAAGACAGAAATTTACCCCAAAAGTTAATAAATAAATCTGATACAGAGACCCACTTATGTCTGTCCATATTGCCACATTGCATAGAGAAGGGCATGGCAAGGGTTCAAGCTCTCCTGTGCATTCCTGAGAGCTAATAAAAGGTGCGATTCCCCTTATCGCCTAGCTTCCCCTTATCTCCTATGTACTCCCAGTAAGTAGCTTTAGGGGATCTTTGACTTCCCTGCAGACTATGCCCAATAAACTGAAAGACAAAAATCCCCATTTATTCCCTTTTCTTAGTAGTCATAGGTTTGAATAATACAGTATCAATGTAATTGTAAGTCTTGTGATTTGCATAACTTTGGATCAATGTAATCATAAGTTTTGTGATTTGTAAAACTTCTGCTTAATGCGTGATGTCTTGTAAATTCCCTTTACTCTATGGCAAGCCTGATTAACACTTCTGCTGGGCCTTACTGATAAAACCTGTGAGATACCTCTGGTACCTGGCATCAGGAAGTCTGGACCGTAAAGTGTCACCATCAGGAAAATGGAGCTGTAACTTAAGTTCTATACAATGTTCTGCTGGTCACATGGCTAACGTTTAGGTACTGACAACTCTGGACTTATAAAAGCGAACTGTAAAACTTGAAGGGTGAGTAGAACCATTTTAAAGAGGCCAAAAACCCACTTTGCTTCCTGGATTCAAATTCAGAAATAAAACTCTACCACTTCCCTGCCCCTTTGATTTATTGGTATCAAGAGAGAGAAGTTGAGTGTTACTCGGACTGTAACAAATCTTTATACATAAATACTTAAATACCTTTTCAAAACATCAAGCATTCTGCTAAAATATAATAAAGTATTAAGGCCAAGAAAAGGGTACTTTATATAATTGAAAAAAGCAGACTTTTACAAAACACTCATTAACATTTTTTAAGCATAGTAAATTTTTGTACAATGCAATTAAAAGGAAAAAATAATGCAGATTAAGCATTAATACTAAAAAGGGTATCAGCATTCCCTGCAAAAACGTTATGGTGTACTCTATGCTCAGAACAACTGTTAAAAACTAATGAATAAATATGCATTCAAAAAGATTTGGTATCTGAGAAAATTAAAAATGGATTCTGAATTATTTCTGTTCTAGGTCATCTGTTCCAGGAACTTAATGAAGTTAAATAATGCAACTAAAATTATAATTTACATTGGATGATTACAGTTTGTTTTGTTTTGTTTTAGTATACCTTTGTGGCTACAATAGTTAATTGAGTTGAAAAAGAAGGGATTGACTAAGGAATGTAGAGAAATGAACAGAAGTAAAAAAAAAAATAGATGCTGTCTAAAAAGCTTTTTCAGGCTATGTCTGCATATACTTAATGTATTTTCAATGGAAGATCTTTATTATCATCCATTGTTTGTCCTTAGCCAAAATCTCTACATCGAAGGTATTGTATTGTCAGTTCCTGGACTTGGAGAGGTTACAGATGGTAAAGATCAGTCTAGGGGCTGGATAGACAGTGGGGTGGGGGGCACAGGTATAGGTCTAAGACAAAGATAAATTCTAATGATCAAAGCATACTCAGAGTATGAACATCTCCTATCAATGGAAGTGACAGCAGAAGATCAAGAACGACTTCAATGCCCTTTATTTCCTGGGTACCCTCAAACATTGCCCTAAAGAACACTATATCACAATTATTGATCTATTTTTCCATCGTCTCCTAAAGACTACAAATACTTCTTTAAAATTATCCCCTTTACTTATTTGACTTTGTGATCCAAACCCCTGATATTGTCTGGTATGAAGAAGGTATTTACTAATTGCTCTTGACTATCGAATTCAAGGGCTAAATTAGTAATATGTAGCTTTATTCCAAATCTACTGTCTTAGTCCTGTTTTTTATTGTGAGCTCAAGATCTGTATTTCCAACTGGGTGTTGGACAGCCCACCTGTCTGCACTAAACAATTTCAAAAACAGATCGAAAATCAAGTTCAACAACTTTCCCAGAACCACCTCACAACAAACCTGTTCTTCCTTCCATTCTTTCTATTCCTTTCCTCAGGTAAGTCTTGAACATTCAAACAGGCAGAGGAGTTTAGAGCCAATAACAGGCAGTCATGAAAGAAATGTATTTTCCTAGCCTTCCATCTGAACAGATTGATATTACAGAAGTGATGGAGACCTCAACAATCATCTCAAACATTTCTAAGAAAATGTAATGAATATGCGTGGGTTTTTCTCCTTGGCACTCCCTTCCTTAGAGATGTGCTCTATCCAAGTCCCATGAGGTTCTGCTGGGGTTGCCAATATCACAGGTTTTCACTCCTGTTCATCACACTGGCCAGTCAGAGTCTCACTTCCTGGAACCAGTACATTGAGCCGAGACACACATATAGGCGACTGAAGCTGAACCACTTGATAACAAATATTTCTCCAAAATTACAAAGACTGGCTTGAGTACTACCCTTCCCAAGGCCTGGGAGTACCCTTCTTCCTCAAGTTTATGAGTCCCCCAGTATTCTTTCAATGAACCCTTTTTTTTTCTTGCTTCAGAGTCTATTTCTATAACCCAAAAGCAAAGAGCCCTGATACAAGGAAAAACTGAAGCATACTCAAATATGTGCACTGATCTTTTGTTTCTAAAATGACTAAAGAAAAGATAGATGTGAAAGTTTTATAATGAAACCTAAAACTTGAGACTGTAAAAGGGAGTAATAGTTCTCACAAAAGAGTGGAGAATTTGAGGAAATAAAATTCTGCCTGTATTCTCCTTCCTTTCTCTCCTACACACACACACATACACACACACACACACACACACACACACACACACACACACCTAAATGAGAAAGAAAGAGAGACACATCTATAGAAACCAATGTGGATAACAAAGAGTTTGGGAGGAGTCCTTATTTTTAAAAGACATGCACAAAAAATGGAAGGAGGGGCTCAGAATCAAGACTAAACACAAAAGATCCTGTGGGAATAGGATTTCAAAGCTCAGATCAAGGTGAAGCTTGTGAAAAATTCTGATAATTGTAGTTGTGTATGGAAGGAAGGGGAAAAAAGAACGTTAAAGGAAAAAACATTTTTTAAGCACTGTATGTCAGGCTCTGTACTAGGTAGGTATTTTATATAGAATGACTTGTGTTGTTTAACAAAGAAAAAAGGAGTGGGTAGGGAATACAGATGGTCAAGTTCTGTTTGAGGTCATCAGTATAACCCTAACAGAGGGAAGCTTCTTCCTCTAAACTAGAGACACTGTGACATCTTGGCAATTACCTGACACTTACAGGCTGAGTAGACTATAAATGGAGGCCACTTACCATATGTCTAAATATTTAAAAGTTAAAAGTCAAGCTTGGCTCATGCCCTGCCATGTTTCCACCCAAAGCCCTGCATCCATCCTAGGGAATTGTCCTTGAAATCCAAAAGCTAAAAGAGCCATGCTCTTTCCCGGATGATAGCACAGATCTGCTGGGATAGGGCCAAGATCAAAAACGGTCCCAGGCCCAGGAGCCCAGGGCAGGCCATGGGACAGGGACAGGCCTCGTCACCTGGTCATTACCACTGGATGCAGGCCAAACAGGCTAATTCCCTCAGCTGCCTCACTTTTCCAACTGAGGCAGTTCAAAGGACCTTCCAAAATTACTCCTCAAAGGAATGCGGTCAGCTGAGAAGCCCAGTCTGCCTAGACACCTACTTTGAGAAATGTGAGGTGGCCAACATGTAATACAGCAGCTCAGCTCTTTGCCTGGTTTCCAGACAGAGGCTGTGATTTTATTCTAACCCAAACCCTTGCCTTCCGCATTACCTCAACATGCTTTCAGTCCAGCATGCTCCATCCTCCTGTGAGGCTGGGGTAGGATCCAGTTCCTCACGTGTGTCCTTCTTCCAAAGTTTCCATTTGATCAATCAATTATAAAACCTTCAAAAAAAATTTCTTAGGAGATACAAAGGGAAAAAAAGAAGTATTTCTGTATTAATGCTTGTCATATGTTGGGCCCTCTAAAGTCTGTGACCAGGGAAGATGACCCTGTTGTTAGGTGTAATGATGGTAGTGTTTGTATGTGTATATCTCTTAAAATACAGCATGCAAAGTTGAACACAGCATATAAATATAATCTGACCAAGGCAGAGTCTATCGAAGCTATTACTTTTCGTGATCTTGGCACTGTCCTAGTTGTCCGACCCAAGATTATTAGCTTTCCTAGCAGTCACATCACATTGCTGGCTCATATTAAGAAGTAATTTAAACTCTTAAGTTGCTTTCACAGGAGTTTCTACCAAGCCAGTTGTCTCCTATTCTATAATTGACGGTTTTGAATCTAAATGCAGGTTTTACATATATTACTATTACATCTCACCTTATTTGTTCTGGATTTTTTTAATGTCATTTGTCATGGTTGCTATCACTCTTATACTTCTATCATGGGAAAAATCAGTAAGTGCATAGTTGATATCTTTATTCAGGTATTTGATTAAAGTGATAGGCAGGGCAAACAGCAGATGTAGAATCAATGAGGGAAGCTTAGAGACAGCAGCTTTCAACTCAGCTTTGTAAAAATGTTATTTCTAACCATTGGTTTTCCAACAATAGAACAGACTTCTTGGGAAGATGTGAGAATAATTCCATCAAAAGCCAAATGATGCTCAGTGAATGAGACTATAGAAAGAATTGTTGAATCTGTAGACTTCCAATTCTAAGATTCTGTAATTATAGGATTCTAAGTCCAGAGTCATGGGAGATTATCTCAGCATCCCTCAAATCCATCTCAGATGCCCACAAACTGATGTAATGGCTCCTTTTTGAGTACCCTTCCCTGAAATCCCTTTTACTGCTCTTATTGTATCCCACATTTTTCTATACAGTAATTGCTGGAATAAGAGTCTCATTTCATCATTATAAGTTCCTTACATTCAAGAACTACATTTTAATTTATCTTTATTTTTCTTGTTCCTATTGAACCCAATTTGTACCTAGCATGCATCAAATTGCAGGTAGGACACCCTCTTCAATAAATGGTGCTGGGAAAACTGACTGGCCATATGCAGAAGAATGAAACTGGATCCCTACTTCTCACTATATACAAAAATTAACTTCAGATGAATTAAAGACTCACATGTAAGTCCTCAGCCTATACAAATCCTGCAAAGAAAACCTAGAAAAAACTCTTCTAGACACTGGCGTAGGGAAAAGATTTATGACTAAGACCTCAAAACCAAAAATTGATAAATGGGACTTAATTAAATGAAAGAGCTTCTGCACAGCAAAAGAAATAATCAACAGAATAAACAGACAACCTTTGGAATGGGAGAAAATATTTGCAAACTATGCATCCAACAAAGGACTAACAGTCGAAACCTGTAAGGAATTTAGACAAATAAACAAGAAAAAAAATAGTCGTATTAAAAAGTGGGCAGAGCCGGGCTCAGTGGCTCAGCCTGTAATCTCACGCCTTTGGGAGGCTGAGGTGAGTGGATTGCCTGAGCCCGCAGGTTCAAGACCCGCCTGGGCATCTTGGCGAGACCTCATCTCTACAATAAATCAAAAATCAGCCAGGCGTGGTAGCGTGCACCTGTAATTCCAGCTACTAGGATGGCTGAGGCAGAAGGATCGCCAGAGCCCAGCAGGTCGAGGCTGCGGTGGCCGGGAGCGGCCACTGCACTCCAGTCTGGGCGACAGAGTGAGACTCCAAATCAAAAAAAAAAACCAAAAGTGGGCAAAGGACATGAACAGACACTTCTCAAAAGAAAACATACAAGCAACCAACAAACATGAAAAATCATGCTCAACATCACTAATCATTACAGAAATGCAAATAAAAACCACAATGAGATAACATCACATGCCAGAAAGAATGGCTTTTGTTAAAAGATTTTTTGTTTGTTTGTTGTTGTTGTTGTTGTTAAAAAGTAAAAAAAAAAAAAAAAGAAAAAGATGTTGGCAGAAATGCAATGAAAAGGGAATGCTTATACATTGTTGGTAGGAATGTCAATTAGTACAACCTCTATGGAAACCACATGGAGAGTTCTAAAAGTAGAATTACCATCTACCCAAAAGAAATAATTTTCATCAAGAAGGCACCTACACTTTTATGTTTATCACAGCCCTATTTACAATAGCAAAGTCATGGAATCAATCTAAGCACCCATCAGTGGTAAATTAGATAGAGAAAATGTGGTACATACATACCATGGAATACTGCATAGCCATAAATAGGAATGAAATTGTGTCCTTTGCAGCTACATGGATACAGCAGGAGACCTAAACGAACTGATGCAGAAACAGAAAATCATATATCACATGATCTTACTTATAAGTTAGAGCCAAACAAAGGGAACACACAGGCATAAAGATGGGGAAAAAATAGACACTGGGGAATTCAAAAGAGGGGAGGGAGGAAGAGGAACAAAGACTGAAAAGCTACCTTTTAGATACTATGCTCACTATTTGGGTGATAGATTCAGCAGAAGTCCAGGCCCCAGCATTACATAACACATCCATGTAACAAACCTGCACAGGAACCCTCTGAATTAAAAATCAGAAAAACTGACTTTAAATCAAATTTCCTAGCTGTTTCTTCTTCTTTCCCCACCCCTGCCTCCCAGAGTCTCATTCTGTCACCCAGGCGGGAGTGCAGTGGCACAATCACGGCTATCTTGGCTACCGAAGCTTCAACCAGCTGGGCTCTGGTGATCCTTCCACTTCAGTATTCCAAGTAGCTGTAACTGCAGTTGCTCGCCACCACACCTGGCTGATTTTTATTTATTGTAGAGATGAGGTCTGGCCAAGTGGCCCAGGCTGGTCTCAAACCCCTGGGCTCAGGCAATCTTCTCCTCTCCATCTCCCAAAATGTACCCGGCCTCCTAGTTGTATATTCTTGAGAAGCTTCTTAAACTCCCGAAGCTTCTGTCTCTTCATCGTAAAATGAGGAAAGTGATGTGTTTACCTGACTGAGTTCTCTCATGAATTGGGGTTTGAATCCAAGGACAGATTTAGCGTTCCAGGTATAGGGGGATCTTAACACTCATTCAGGGAGTGCTCCATGAAAGTAGAGGCCATGCCCATCTATTTCTATCCTTTAGAAACCAGCACAGCATTTGACACATGATAGACACCCAGTAAATATTTGTAGAATGATGAATGAGTGGACAAGTCCTTTGAGAATGAATTCATTTTAATCTGTTTTTTGGGTAGAGCTGAAAGAGGAGAGAGAGAGAGGAGCTGAGTCTGACATCTTTTTAAAACCGCAGAAACATACACCAAGGCCTAAATTATCCTAATTGCTCTAGGAACGCATCCCTAAACCTGACTTAAGACGTCCCCACTTGGAATAATTCTCTGATTTGAGAACCTTCTGGTCTGTAACATCAAACCTCTGTTTCAGAATAGCCTTACCAGATTTAGCAAATAGATACATGTGATACCCAGTTCAATTTGAATTCCAGATAAACAAGTAATTTTTTAGGATAAATACATATCATGCAATCTTTGGGACATGCTTAAATCTAAAAAATAAAAAAAGTTTTTTAAAAGTCATTATGTGAAATTCAAATTGAACTGGGTGATCTGTATTTTTTTTTTTTTTTTTTTTTTTTTTGAGTTGGAGCCTCACTCTGTCACCCAGACTGGAGTGCAGTGGCCGCTCCCGGCCACCGCAGCCTCGACCTGCTGGGCTCCGGCAATCCTTCCGCCTCAGCCTTCCCAGTAGCCGGAATTACAGGCATGCGCTACCACACCCAGCTGATTTTTTTATTTATTGTAGAGATGAGGTCTTGCTGCCCAGGCGGGTCTCAAACCCGCGGGCTCAGGAGTGACCTGTATTTTATCTGACAGTTCTATTAGGGAGGCCAACTTCTGCTTGTGTTTTCCATACAAATTGCATTTTCCTAAACTGTCACCGGGCACCTGCCCTCAGTCTCATCCCCTTGCACACCATTAAATCCAGTCTGGTGATTATTATGATGGAAGTACCGCAACGTCAAACGTCAAGGTGCCATTCATTAGCAGTCACACAGTATTTGCTAGAACTTCTGATTCAATTTAGCACTTGCCCTGTGTTAGCAGAAAGAAACTGAGTTCCTTTGCTTAGTTTGCACAGCAAGTCATTGTCAGAGCCAGAATTATGATCTAAGATACTGAATTTGGAGGATCACCAAAGAGTATTGTCTCTGTGGTGGACTATAGGTTTTTTTCGCAGTACTTCTGCTCTTAGAAGTCTTATAATTACTTGAAAATCTCCTGGGGGGGGTGCCACCAAGGGGTGGGATGGGAGAGGGAGGAGCAGTGCATTGTAAAAGGAACACGACTGTTACACAAGAGCCTTCCAGCAGGCCACTTCTGTAGCCTAAATCATCTGAATCTGGTTGGGTTCCACCTTGGCATCAGAAGACTCCCAAATGCTCCTTTAGACAGCAACTAAGGCTAGAGAACAAATACAAGTGACTTCCTCATGGCCTGCTTGTGTATGTCCCTGTGTTGTTTTAGGCCTTAGAGAGATTACAAAGGGAGGGAAAAAAGAAAGAAGGAACAAGTCGGTTGGTTGATTTTTTTCCTTCAAACTTTAAGTCTCTTACAAGAGGGGACTCAAAAAAACCTGGGATTTCTTTATAAAAAATTATGTATTTATTCTTATATGTTTAAACTTCAGTCACCTTCAAAGTACTCTCCATTTGATGCAATACACCTATCGAGATACTTTTTCCACTGTTCAAAACAGTTTTTGAACTCATTGATTTTGATGCCTTTTAGTGCTTCTGCCATTTTTTTGTTTCACTTCTTCCACATTGGCAAAAAAATTTTCTCTTTGAGGACTTCTTTCATCAGGGAAACAAAAAAAATTTTTGCTCAAGGCTAGATCAAGTGAATAGGGAAGGTGGAACATGAAGGTCATCCTGTTTTGGACAAAATATGCTGAACACAGTATGGCATGGGCAGGTGTGCTTGTAAATCATCCATCATGAAATGGGCAAACACGTTGAAAGAATCTCCAAAACAAAACGTCACTGAAGCCAAATGCAGCCTCTCACAACTATGCTAGCTGGTACACTGATGCCGATGGATTCCTAGAACACTTACCTATTGGGAGAAGCCTGTACTATAAGGGGCCCACCCTCCAAAAAATAATTCCAGTTTTTTGGCAGCCCCCTCATTACCATTTTGAGTGGCACTTGCAAATAGCTTAATTTTTTTTAAGTTGTTTTTGTCCTAAAAGATTGGATGTTTGATGCCTTGACTCTGGGGCTCTCTCTTCAGCCCAGTCAGGATGCAAAGCATCTTTCAGTAAAACCATCTGTTCTTTCAAACATTCTTGCATCTTAAAATATATAAAACTCAAGACCTAACTTCTCATCTAGACTCTGAACACATTATTTTGGGCTTGATTGCCACAAAGAGAACGATTCATAAAATCTTACTTATTATTTGGAAACAAGTCTGCAGTTAGCCCAGTTTCATCATTCTAAAACACATTGGTATGGAAACAGGTTATTAGCTTCTTAAGCTTCTAGCTGTGATATTGTGCAAGTCATTTCATTTCATAGCAAAGCAAGAGAGACATAACCTCTGAATGAAGGTAATAGTGGTGTGCATATAGAATTGAACCAGTTTTTCTTTGCTGAAAACTATGTCACAATTGTCTGAACTACAATCCTCTATGAAACTTGTTGGAGACACAGGACATGAAAACTGTCTAGGAATTTTACTGGGAGACCAAGCTATAAGCACATATCATCTATGCCATTAAGTATTTGACAACAGGAACCAACTGTGATGCCAAACCCCAAAAGTGTATCTTTTTTTAGGGAGAAAATATTTCAGTGACTCTGGAATACACTGGCATACCTTCATATATGTATAAACTTCAATCCCCTTCAAAGTACTCTCCATTTGATGCAATACACCTATCGAGACGCTTTTTCCACTGCTCAAAACCATTTTTGAACTCATCAATTTGGATGCCTTTTAGCACTTCTGCCATTTTTGTTTCACCTCTTCCACATCAGCAAAATGTGAAAATACTGTCTTCCTATAACTGCCAAAGTATGTTGACAAATAAAGTCAATATCGTGGTACCATGATGACAGCAGTATTTTAAAGCTTGGGCTTTATCTTTGTTTTCCTGCCTGTCAAAGAAGCCTGACTGCCCAGCTGAGATTCCTTCTCTAAACAGAGACACTTCAGGGGCAAGATCCTGCCGATGTTTGCATTCCAGAGCCTGAGAACAAAATAACTATTTCTGAACAACCTCAGATCTTATTCTGTTTTGGAAATAAATTAGCAATGTTTGCTCTTAATGAGGATAAATTAAGGCATTCTTAATACACAGGTACATTGTAGCCTTGGATGAAAACAATGTATTTTTCTACAAGTTCTGATGAAAACAAGACCGCAGGCAGAGAATAACACAATGTTTGTAAATGAGCCCAGCTAGATGAAGAATTTCTGTTCAACAGCCCGCCGGGGCTGTGGTGCAGGGGAAACTGCATGATAAGCTCCAAATTGCTTTTCTGCGTTCTCGAGAGGCAGAAGAGTGCAAAGATGGGGCTGCCGAGGCTGCCATGGCTTTCAAAGGAGCTCAGAATGGACCCTCTGGTGACAGCTCTGTCAAAGAGGAATGATCAGATACACTTAAAAATGAACATCTCCATTGATGTTTTCTTGTGGCTGTGGCCAAACCTGTCCTGTTTCTGCCTGAGGATCAGCAAACTGAGGGAGGGCCATCAAGATAACGAGCAGCTATGTTCTGGAACAGCACCACCCCAACTGAGGTGGATTTGTCTGTGCCTGTGAGTGCCATCCAGTTTGCAGAGCATAACTTCCTCCATCGGTATCGTGAGTGATGAACACAGAATACAGATGTGGAGCTGAGAGTGGCCCAGTAGAGCCCAACTCCGGCGTCACCTCCAGGAAGGACTGTGTGAACAGCATTCTTCATGGCTCTGTGCTTACACAACTCAGCTCCGGGATGTTGCTTTTTTAGTAGTTATACCAAGCAATACTGGGAACTAAAAATCCAGGCAGCACAAAAATGCCGTTCTATATAAGATATTTTAGTTTGCAAATTGCTGTGAGCCAGTCTCGGGTAGAGAAGAATCTTATGGGGGTTTCCACACCACTCTGCCTCTTTCCCCTTCTAAATGCCGGCTCCCTGGAAAGCTGGGGAAATGTCTGCCTGCAGAGGCACTGCAGCCTGGCAGGAAGCAGCCGTAGGCAGGATCAACATCTGTGAACAGCATTTGTTTGTGTGTGATGCGCTGATCTCGCGTGCAGCTTGGGGTCTGCCTCAAGTGGAAGACGATTTCCCACACACTGCCATTCTGTCTTCGCCAAGACAAACGCTGAATTGTTTGTTCTCTCAGAATGATATCTTGAGTGCTAGCAACTCCAAGATGAAAATGATTTCTCTTCTGGATTCAGTACAGGCATAACAAGTTGCATAATCTCTTGGGACCACTACCTTGCCAACCAAAAATTCAAACCAATTTGGCTAGATGATAAGGAGACACACACATAATTCTTTTTTCTTAATTTGCCAGGAATTGGATGTTCCTGCAAGGATAAAAGTAGGGCGGGCATTCAGAGCTGCTTGAAGAGAAAAAGGAGTTGAGGTTGGAAGCATATTATTCCATTTTCTTTTTTGCTGAAGAATTACAACACTTGATTCAGACCTACAGCAGAAAAGATTCATGGAGAGAGAAGGTGTACACGTTGTACTTTATGCTACTGAAAACACATACCCATGGTGCTGAATTGGCAAAACAGAACATTTCTGGGGAGCTGCGGAGACAGAGTAGCCCTAGAAAACAGAGTGTAAATCAAAAATATTTTGACTTTGTTAAATGATTTTTGTTGCTGTATGTTTTTAATAATGGCCTCAGAGTGAAAAAGAAAAAGAAAAAGAAAAAAATGCCTGCAATATAGGTGACTGAATGAATGTCAAATGGCGGAGATTTGAGTTAGGTAGGTATTGTTTGTATTTATCGAATGCCTACTACATGCCACATATATTCTAAGTCCTTTGCACATATTGGTATATTCCTTTTTTTTTCCGGAATCTCACTCTGTTGCCCAGACTGGAGTGTAGTGGCACAATTACAGCTACTGCAGCCTCGACTTGCTGGGCTCAGGCGATACTTCTACCTCAGCCTCCCAAGTAACTGGGACTATAGGGATGGGCTACCACACCCAGCTAAATTTTTGATTTATTGTGAAACAAGGTCTCACCATATTGTCCAGGCTGGTCTCAAACTCATGGTCTCAGGCAATCCTCTCGCCTTGGCCTCCCAAAGTGCTAGAATTGCAGGCATGAGTCATCATGCTCATCCTTGGTATATTCTTAATCTCATTTTACACACACAGAAATGAAGGAACAGTGAGGTCATATATCTTGCCCTAGGTCACACAACTAGCAACTGGCAAAGCCAGAATTTAAGCCCACACAGTCTGGCTCAAAAACCTGTACTTTTAACTTCAACTCTTATTGTCTCTGAGAAGCCTTTAATCTTTTTTCCACAGATATGATGTGATAAGCATACAAAACACAGCATTTGGAGTATCCTACATTTTTGACACTCCATTCCAACTTCATAATGAAATAAAGCAAATAGTTCCCCACACATTTATTTTTAACATGGCAGATATTAAAGTACTTTTATATGAGTAATAAAATCAGTCATTTAAAGGCATCCAATAATACATATGGCTGATCAAACTATTTTTAAACATTTTTAAAGACTCAATGTTTTTCTAGACCTCCCTTCCAAAGTTAATAGTAATAAAGTCAGTGACTATCCCTAAGGAACAAATATAAAGACACTCTATTTTCTATTGTTAAAAATAGAAAATAAAAGCCAGATGTGGTGGCTTACTCCTGTAATCCCAGCACTTTGGGAGGTGAAGGCAAGAGGATTGCCTGAGCCCAGAGGTTAGAGACCAGCCTGGGCAATTTGGTGAGAACTTGTCTGTACAATAAATAAAAAAAAAAATTAGCCAGGCATGGTGGCACACACCTGTGATTCCAGCTACTTGGAAGGCTGAGGCAGAAGGATCGCCTGAGCCCAGCAAGTTGAGGCTGTGCTGGCCGTGAGCATGCCACTGCCTGCACTCCAGCCTGGGTGACAGAGTAAGACTCCAACTCAAAAAAAAAGATAATAAAATATAAAATGTGAATGGTGTTAATATGAATAATGGTGCAAATCATATTTGCATCATTGCTCTGCCTCTGATTTGGTGATCATAACTCTTGTATCATTATGAAGAGAAATGTACACAACATCATTCTCACTCTCCTGAAATGCAGATGCAGATGTACTTTACACCCTACCCTTTATCTACCGTTGCCTTCTTGCATGTTAAAAATGTATTCACGGGCAAAGTTAAGAAATAAACAGAAGTATCTATGATCACAAGTTGCATAGTCATTTTTTAATCACAATGATAATACCACATCAGTAACTATCAAAAGAAATCATATTAGAATGTGAAAAAGGAAGGCAACATCACTATGGACATAATCTTGAATCAGCTTCAATTTCTTTAAAGAAAAAGAAAAGAAAAATTATTTCAGAACTCTGATGCTTTATAATTATTAACCAGTTATTAGCTACATATTTTAGAACTTGTCACAACACATCAGTGTGTCCTGATAATACAGTTAAGAACAGGCAAGCTGAATGAATTTTGCCACAGTCCAGTTCAGCTATTTGCTTATTCACTTGACAAATACCTACTAAGTACCTCCCATGTGTCAAGATCTGTTTGCTTCTGGGAGGTATATCCATCATAGATTGAGTTCTCAACACCTTGTGCCCAATCAGATCATTTGGTGTATTACATAATGTAATTTTTATTAAATACTTTGGGCTTTTCTATCCTTTTTCGATTCTCTTTTCTGACAGCCTCCCATCCAAATGAGCTGCCCTGCTTTTCCTAGGAGAGCACAGTAGAAGTTAAAGACCTTTAATCTGGCCAAGTGCGGTGGCTCAATCCTGTAATCTCAGCACTTTGAGAGGCCTCATCTCTACAATAAATCAAAAAATTAGCCAGGTGTGGTAGCACGTGCCTGTAGTTCTGGCTACTTGGAGGATTGAGGTGGAAGGATCGCCTGAGCCTAGCAGGTAGGCACTGGGGTGGCTGTGAGCATGCCACTATAATCCAGCCTGGGTGACAGAGTGAGACTCCAACTCAAAAAAAAAAAAAAAAAAGGAAAGGAAAGAAAGACCTTTAATCCTAGTCCAAAGCACCCTCTACATATTTTACTCCCCACCTCCACACCCTGGCAAATTGGAGCTTAATAATTTCAAAATCTCAGTGATAAAGCCCAAGGCTGGTGCTTATTGTCACCTGTCTCTAGCTCTTTGTCATCAGCCTGCCTAAAAGCCTTACTATCTCATCTGTCATTGTGGGAAGGCAGATGGAGCAAAAATGAGGGGGATGGTCACAGTTGGTGGAAGGAAACAACATTCCTGGTAAAAGGCAGACTACTTAAAAAATGATTCAAGGGCTTTCACTCAGAAAATAAAATAAAGGATTAGTAAATGGTTGTTAACTCCTGACTCTGAAGCTGATTGAGGCTGTAGGGAAGTTAAAGTCAATAGTAGAGAGGAAAAGTCAAGGTGGTAAACCCTGAGGAAAAAGATATATCATGACTATATTCCAAGTGCCATAATTAGAAACCTCTGAAAACCTCTCTTCTCTTGCTCTCTCTCTCCCAGCTATGAATTTCAAAAATATGACAAATTTTTCTACTTGAAAATAACAGTCCTTAGGATAACAGACCCTCGGGAAATCCAAGAACAGAAAATTACCCAACCTCTACAAGGCAATTAGCAGTCAATCAGGGAACTGTATACTCATTTGCTTCTTATTTTTTTTAAGCCTTCATTGTTTACATGACTGCATTGAATTTTTATGAAGCCCGTAATAGAAACTTACTGACTCATCGACGGAGCTTGAATTGATTCAGAAAATGCTGTGATAAAAATCTCAACTTGGTATTTTGGGCCTTCTTGTAGAGAAGGTTTCAGTAACTCTTTAAAACAAATCCTAAAAACATAGTCCATTACTCAAGACTTTTTTTTTGGGGGGGGGCGGGGGGTGAGGGTTGTCTTTTATTTTGTTTTAGCAATCCTATATCTAGGGTTTTTTTCTGTAGTTAATCATTCGGTGGCATCCTTGTTCTACTCTGAAATAACAGACAGCCACACGCATCACAAATGCAAAATTCATTTAGCAAACATAGTGGGGTAAATGAATCGCAGGACTGTTGGGAGGTGGGTTTTTTAACTTGTTAGCAAAGCACTAAGCAAGACTTGTATCTAAGTCAGCAGGCTTTCTGCTTTCTGAGCAGATGTAAAATGTGTTCTCTTCCGTTGGTGATGAGCCACAAGAGGTCGAGGGAGCTGGTTTGGTTTAATTCAAAGTCACCTGAAGCCTTGTTTGAAGTTCATTAAGGCAATTCAATTCAATTCAACACACATTTGCAGAGATACCTCATGCAAGGAGGTAAGTGTGCTGAGGGCTGTGGAAGCCACAGTGATACTTGAAACGAGCCATTCCCTCAGAGCTCAGAGGACTGGCATCCCCCGCAGCATCATTATATAACCTTCTTCTGATCCTATAATGTTTACTAGACCTAGAACTACCTTAAAAAACCAAAGCAAATCTGAACAGCTTATTTCCTGGAGTCTCTGGAACTACACGTTCTGACTGAAATAGGAAAGGAGAAGCCACGCATTTAATGCATCAATCAAATTGGAAACCCTTTTCTCACACATTGGTTGTTAAAGCTATATAGCTTTTATGCTAATATATTTTCTCTGTGATAGCAATTTGCTGAGTTTTATTCAACGTATTTAGACTAAGAAAAATTGCATTTTTTTTTTTAAGTTGGAGTCTCACTCCATCGCCCAGGCTGGATTATAGTGGCATGTTCACAGCCACCCCAGTGCCTACCTGCTGGGCTCAGGTGATCCTTCCGCCTCAGCCTTCCAAGTAGCCGGAACTACAGGCACATGCTCCCACACCCGACTAATTTTTTGATATATTGTAGAGATGAGGTCTCGCCTGAACGGGTCGTGAACTCTGGGCTCAGGCAATCCTCTTGCCTTGGCCTCCCAAAGTGCTGAGATTACAGGGTTGAACCACCATGCCTGTCCTGAAATTGCTTTTTTTAACCTAAGAGTTTTAATTTTTAGTAAGAACTTTATAAAATTTTAATATTTAATTCTATATCCACCCTATTATTTTAATTCTATATCCACCTTATAAAAACCTAATAATAGTAACTTACATTCAACATCCTTGCTAGAAACCAAGAGCCATACAAAGCACTTATTTAGTACATTACCTCACCTAATCCTTACCCCACCTCTAGAGAGTGGGTGCAATTACAATCCCACTTTTACAGATGATGAAATTGAATTTTCATGAAATTAAGTAACTTGCCCCAAATCCACACTGAGGTTTGAATGCTGATTTTCTTCCCCCCAACCCACTTCTCTTCCATATTACCCAGCTATTACAGTCTTCGGCATTTCAGGCTTTATATTTATTCACTTCCTTCACACTCTTGGCTTCACATGAATCAGCCAGGAGAGCTATCCCCTGAACTTGGTGAGTCTCAAGCTTCTGCCCTCAGCTCTGAGGTCTCTATCCTCCAGTGTCTGGAGACATTTTGGCATCACAACTGAAGGTGCGAAAAGTGGGAGGGAGGTGCCACTTCTGTTGGGTAGAGTCCAAGGGTGCTGCTAAACATCTTACTAATGCATAGGAAGTATCTGTCTAAAGTGTCAATAGTGCTAATGATGAGAAATCCTGATCTCCGTGATATACTTGACACTTAAACAGGTCCTTTGATAAAGCAAAATGTATGTTTCTGACATTCTGCTTCACCGATTCAGTTACTCACAGGAGCTAATCCAGTACTTTCATATCCCCAGTGGCCTAACACAACACCTTGTCCAGAGAGGTGCTTAATAAATATGTAAGTCATGATAAGTCACTCATTTCTTCATTCATCACTTCCTTTGACGTTCCATGGGTATTTATTGAATACGTTTTTGTGGGAGAGGTACCAAGTTGAGCCCTGGGGGAAAAGTGTAAGCAGTATAGACATGCCCGTACTTTTGAGAAGCTTATTGTCTAGAGGAAAACAAGTGATGAACACAAGGGTGGGAGAGAAAACAAGTGATGAACACAAGGGTGGGAGAGATATACAGTGGGTAGCTGGGCAAGAGAAGGTATGCTGGAGGTAATAACCTGGGGGGGGACAGGGTGGTGAGAGAGGCTTCCTGGAAGAAACAACCATTAACAGACACCTGTTTATGTTGAAATGAGCATGAGTTACACAAAGAAAGAGGAAGAAGTGGTCTAAGCAGGGAAATACCATGTACAAAAGTCAAGAGATGAGAAAGTAATCCAAATATGAGGCCAATCAGGTTATAAGAGGTAAGTGAAAGGAACTGAAGGGCCTGGAGGCCATATACAAGTAGTTTAAACTTTACAGCAAGAATTCCAGGAAACCATTGAAAGGCTTTAAACAAAAGAGTGACAAGATATGATTTTGTCTTTAAAGACTCACTCTGGACAAAAAAATGCAAATCAAAACTACAATGAGATATCACTTTATACCTGTTGGGATATCTATTACAAAAAAGATGCATTGGCAAGGATGTGGAGAAATTGGAACCCTTGTATACTGTTGGCAGAAATATAAAATGATACAATTACTATGGAAAACAGTATGGAGGTTCCTTATAGAATTAAAAATACGAGCCGGACTCGGTGGCTCAGCCTGTAATCCCACGCCTTTGGGAGGCTGAGGTGAGTGGATTGCCTGAGCCCGCGGGTTCGAGGCCCAGGCAGCAAGACCTCATCTCTACAAAAAATCGGCATGGTAGCGCATGCCTGTAATTCCAGCTACTTGGAAGGCTGAGGCAGAAGGATCGCCGGAGCCCAGCAGGTCGAGGCTGCGGTGGCCGGGAGCGGCCACTGCACTCCAGTCTGGGCGACAGAGTGAGACTCCAACTCCAAAAAAAAAAAAAGAAAAAATTAAAAATACCATATGACCCAATATTCCTACTTCTAGGCATTTATCCAAAAGAATTGACATAAGGATCTTAAAAAGATATCTGCACTCTCATGTTCAATGCAGCATCATTCACAATAGCCAAAAGATGGGAAGCAACTTAAATGTCCACTAAAGGATGAATGAATAAGGAAAATACTGTATGTACATACAATGGAATATTATTCAGCCTTAAAAAAAGAAGAGGTGCCATATGGGACAACATGAATAAACCAGAGGACATTATCCTAAATGAGTAAGTCAGTCACAGAAGGACTGATACTGCATGATTCCACTTATATGAGATATCTAAACTAATCAAACTCATAGAAGCAGAGAGTAGGATGGTGATTGCTAGATGGAAATAGAGAGTTATTCAATGGGTATAAAGTTTCAATTATGCAAGATGAATGAGTTCTAGAGATCTTGAGATGAATAGAGACCCCTCTTAGGGGCTGTCAAGGCACCCCTGCCCCAGGCATGGAAAAAAGGAAAATCTTGAGGTCCTTCAAGGGAAATTTCAAGTGCCTAGCTAGTCCTGAGAAGTAAATAAGCAACCTAATAAATAAGAAGGTAATAACAGCTTAAAATAATAGCCAAGAAAGTTAGTCATAAAATGCCTGGTTCCCTATAGAAACAAATGATAACATCTTAATGTATCTCCCATGGTTTTTTGTGGGGTTTTTTTTTTTCTTCTCAGAAACATGGGCCCCCCACCAAATGGATCCAATGGTACACAGAACTCAGATAAGGAGAAACTGAGTGCTGAACTCTGATTCTAAATTTCTTCCTGAGGGACTTGGAGAAGTCATGTCCATGGGTCAGACCTTAACATTCCTTTCTGCTTACCCCTAGTTTTTAGAAAAAGCTTTGTTTCCTAAACCAATTGCAAATCAGAGAATCTTTTAATCTACCTATGATCTATAAGCCCTCATTTCAAGATATTCCACCTTTTTTAGGTCAAACCAATGAATAACCTCCATGTATTAACTTACAACTTTGCCTATACCTTCTGCTTTCCTGAAATTTACCCCTGCCTTTAAAAACCCTTACCTGTAATTCATTGGGAAGGTCAGGTCTTAAGCATGAGCTGCCCGATTCTCCTTGTTTGGTGCCCTACAAATAAATGTTCTCCTTTCTTCTGCTGCAAACCTTAGTGTGGATGTCTAGCTTTATTGTGCAGGACAAGCAGATTCTAGTTTGGTTCCATAACATTCTGCTGTATCATAGTGCCTATAGTTAACAATACTGTATTGTGCAGTAAAAATTTGTTAAGAGGGTAGATCTCATATTAAGTATTCTTACCCCAAAAAGGATGGGCATGAAGAAACTTTTGGAGGTGATGGATGTGCTTATGACCTTAATTGTGGTAATAGTTTCTCAGGTGTTTGCATACATCCAAACTCATCAAATTGTATGCATTAAATACTGTATGTGCAGTTTCAATAAAGCTGGTTTTTAAAAAGAATTTTCACCTAAAAGACCAAAAAGTTATTCTGGCTGCTGTGCATAGTCTGGGCTAGGAGGTTGGTGGTTGTCACCATCATAGGGAGAAATTTCTTCAGGACAACAAAGTAACCCTACAACTTGATATTAGTTTTGAAAATATGTAAGAAATGACTGAATCCTTGAAAATATAATCAATGGAGGTGATAGCAAAACACAAAAGTTGAAATATTGTCTGTTACTTTCAGTCTGAAGAAAGACTGCACTAATACAAGGGCATGTCAGCCTGGGGCTAAAACAGTAGGAGCAGAAAGTGAGCATTTATCAGTGTATCAGCACTGTCGTCCAGACTTTTAGGTGCAGCCTAATTGTATAAATGAGTATATTAGTCTACCACAACTTGATGACACCAGTCGTTAATTTTACCCTGCCTAGTAGACATTCAATAAATGCTTGTTTACAGTGAATTGAATTTCATGCTCAGCAACCAACTTTCTGATCACAATGTGGCTTCCTGTGAATCTTCGACTATGAGTATAAAATGCACTGATTAGCTGACACAAACTTTCTAGTCTGATTTACAATCCTATTTTTACCAAAAATGATTCAATTGGCATTATGATTGACGAATCCATCTCCTTTGTCTTTGGTCAGGATAGCTAACCCTTTGGTTGTTTATCTAGTCTCTATCTTCCCTTCCCCTGTTCCAATTAGTAAACCTTTTTCCAATCAGTTACCTATATTCATTATACAACCTTTGTGCTTCTGGCCTAACTGACCCCACCTCCAGCTTCAGTGGGCCCACCTCCCCTGCACCCCCTCCCCATATGCCTTTAGTTAATCATCACATTTCACCAGAGCCATAGGGATTGATTCAAATTTTGGCACATGACCTAAACCAATATAATCTGAGTAAAACTCAAAAGTCTTGCCTAAAAGCTGAAACATCCCCGATGATGGAGGAGGAAGAATGTAGCTCCTGGATGTCACAGGAAGCCAGTTTGTTACTGTGATGGTTAATTTTATGTGTCAACTTGACTAGTCAATAATACTCCATTGCTTGGTCAAATATGAATCTAAACGTTGCTATGAAGAGTTTTGTTTTTTTTTTTACATTTAATTAACGTTTGAATAAGTATACTTTGAATAAAACAGATCACTCTCCATAATATGAGCAGGTTTCATTCAATCAATTGAAGGTCATAAGAGAAAAGGGTAAGGTCACTTGAAGAAGAGAAAAGTCTGCCTGCAGACTGTCTCCAGAGAAAACTGCACCATCAACTCTTTACTGGGTCTCCAGCCGACTGGCCTGCCCTGCAGATTTTGGACTTGCTAGTCTCTATAATTTGTAAGCCAATTCCCTAAAATAAATCTCTCTCTCCTCTTGGTTCTGTTTCTCTGGAGAACCCTGACTAATAAAGCTACCATCAGGGAATTTAGTCTGAGAAAGAGCAGACACACAGGAGAGAACAGAACTGAGATAATTACAGGGGACAAGTCAGAGCCTAGATCAAACCCAGTCTGAAGCCCACATGTATCAACCAGAATGATTTTTGCGCAAGTAACAACAAATCTAACTACCTCAAACAATGTGGAAATGTATGTCTTACAAAGTAGAAATTCCAGGGATAGAACAGGTTTCAGAGTCAGCTGATCCAGCTGCTCAGTGGTGTCATCAGGAGGCAGATTCTTTTTTCTTTCTCTCTCTCTCTTTTCCATTATCCACAGTGCCTCATCCCAAAGCTGACTGATGTCCTCATACCTATTAGCTAAAATTCTTTTTTTTTTTTTTTAAGTGAGACAGCAGGATTTATTGGGAGGACAGAAATGCTTCCACGGTGGGAGGGGACCTGAAGGGGTTGCCCTGGCTGACATTCTTAACAATCAGGAATACCCACTTCCTCCATCACATCCGGTGGAAGAGATTCGGTTTCCTAGGTTCTGTTTCTCAAAAGTGAGTATAATTCTTTCTTCATATTGTATTAGTCTAGATTTACATGGGTTCACTCATCTCTGAAACAATCACTGACATGGAAGTGGGAAGGGGGGAGGGTTATCAGGATTGATTCAAATTAGTCAAGACCAGCCCTCAGAGACCAATCAGACCCTTAACCTGCACTGTTATTACGCCTTGAGGAGGTATAGAATGGACATCAGGCTGGCAACAATAATGTCCACTGCAGAGCCCAACTGCTGCATTTTCAGAAATATTAGCTAACAAATTGCCTGTTCAGATCATTTTTAAATAGAATTTTTAGTGACTTACTACCAAAGTCACCCTAACTACCAAAGCAGCCAGTGAACCCATCCTCAAGGTCTGATGGCCTCTGGGTACCTTGACAAAAATTAAATCCTGGGCCTTTAGAGTTGAAGACCAGTCCCAAAATCATGATGAATTCCTGTGCTATGTCACCCTTTGAGGCCTTGTTTTCCTAATTCATGTCTTCATTCCCTGCAACTTTCTTTTGCCCACATCACCCCTAAAATTCCCTGAATGTGTCACTCACTCAGCTCATTAGCACCCTCTGAGAACTAGACTCCATAATTAGCCATCACAGGGCATCCTCTTCTCTCTGTTCCCTGACCTGTGACCTTCTGTCATGCCACAGGTCATCAATCCAGGCTTACACTCATTATATCTTTCCTTGCTGCTATTACTGGACTCCCAGAAAGAAAAACTAACATTTATCTATTACGTTACTTAGTACCACATAATATGCTTTATACTTAAAGTCTTATAATAACCTTGAGGAAAGGGTATCAGAATTCTTATTTCACAAATGAGGAAACAATGGCCAGGAAGGTTAAATAACTTGACCAGGGTCATGCTGTTAGGAAGAGATTCAAACGCTGGCTGATCTCCTCCCAAGCCTTCACTCTTTCCAGTGCACCACGAAAAATTACACTGGCCTAGTCTTGTGGCCCAGTTTCAGTTTGAAAGTTAAGAGTTACACTATACTATAGTCTATTAAGTGTATAATAGCAAGCATTATGTCTAAAAAAATTAGGTACGAAGAGTAGAATCATAGTATACATAGTATTCTGAAAATTTTTCTTACTTGACAATAATGTCCTTCAATGGTACACCTGATTTTTTTTTAATGGGTGCATAGTACTCTTTCCAATTCAACAGTCTCCTATACTCACTTTTCCTTTCTGTTTTCTCTGCATCAAATAATGCTTCAATGAGCATTGTTTCATGTTTAATAGTTAACTCAAGAATGGCTGACATGAGGAGCTAGAGTGAGTTTCTCTGAGTAAACCAAGACAGAATTTCCTCAGCACCCAGAGGGGAATGGATCCAGCAATATGCCCCATGAGTTTCCAAAGGAGTGATAATAGCCACTTAGAAATAAAGATGAAGAAAAAATCCACCAACTTGGGCTGGAACTGACCAGATTCTTTCCTGTAGTACCACAGTCCACCACCGCCTCTAGACACAGTGGCAAAGGTGAATGACTGGAATCCAGGAGTTCTGTGCTCCTGTTGCAAACTTGCAGGGCTCCCTGGGCCTTGTGGGATCCCAGCCTCCATGGGAAACTGTCTTCCCTACAACCAGGCTCTACCATGGAGTGATGAAGGAAAAAAGCCTTGAGCAGTGCCAGCCGCCACTTTCCAGAAACTCAACCCTTGACCCTTGTACAGTAGGGTGGCTGCTTTCCAGACAGCTTGGGAGGAAACAGGCCCTAGGGGCAAACTCTGTGGTTTCTGGCTGGGCAGGTTGCCTGAGAACACCTGAGGCCAGCTGCACCTTGACATTCAGATGGCAGAGAGCCTGAGGCCAAGATAGGAGCCAGGTGGGATACATTGTCACAGCCACCTCCCACGCCCTTTGTGAGCACTTCTGGGCCTGCTCTGCACAACAGCTTACCCCAGTGGCCTGGTGCATGCCCTTCTAATCCCCCTGGGCAGCTAGGAGTGCATATTTGTGGGGTGTTTTAACTTCTTTCCCCAGCGCTTCCTCAGAAGTCTCAAAATACACAGAAAACTTGGGAAATCCTCAAAGGCCCACCCTCAGTCCAGGCTGTCTGGGCACTTTCTTGAAGTAACCCTACAGCCACCAGTATAGCTGTCCTTCTCCTACAAGTGCCACCTCCTGGCAGGAAGTCAACAGTATAACCCACCACATCAGACACAACATGCCTTGGGGAAGACCTGATCCCCAGCACCAGATAACAACACTCTTCAAGCCACTCCCACCACTCAGGACACCGTAAGCGAGTGCAGGTACACAGTACCAAGCTACCACATCTGGCAACTGAGAAACTCGCCACAACAAGGCTATATATAACCAAGGGAACCCTACAGTGTATATGACATCCCCTTGCCAACCTCAAATAAGAAGAAATTGTCTACCCAAATGAGAAGGAACTAGAAAAATAATTCTGACAGTATGACAAAACAGAGTTCTCCATCACCCCCAAAATACCACACCAACTCTTCGTCAATGAACCCTAACCAAAATGAAATTGTTAAAATTCCAGACATAGAATTCAAACGGTTGATGATAAAATCGGTAAATGAAGTTCAGGAGAAAGTTGAAAACCAATACAAAGAAATTTTTTTTAAAAAGTAGTTAATTCTTTTAATTAGAAAAAAAGGTAGTTAACTTTTTTAATTAAAAAAGGAGGTGTTATACCTCTCGGTTGGTAACACTGGTCTTCATTTGTAACGTTTGCCCATTTCCGTGGTGTAAATACTCCCAGTATGGCGATTTCAAGCTATCCATGTGACACCACAGAAGGCGGAGATCTGAAGAAATGTGCACCATCAGTTCACACTAGTCAGCTGAGTCAGCTCCAGCACAAGGCTGCAGATGTTACCATGTATATTCTTTTGAGTGTTTTACAACACAAGAAAGCGAAATATTAGAAGGCAATTATCATTTGCCAGACAGGGGAAACATAACTAATGTATTAGCTATAATAAAGCTGAGCCAGTAATTAAATGCATTCCCTTTGGATTCTAAAGGTTCTCTATCTGTTCCCTTAAATAGCTTCTGTTCAAAAGCCAAGGAAATTTCAAAGCTTTTCTTTTCATTTCGCCACCTGAGAAAATTATTTAGAATTGATGTATGACGAAAAAATTTTTTAAAGATTCAACAGATTTGCTATTAAATTCGCCAATTAGTAGATGCAGACATAAACACACACAAGGAGAGAATGCTGACCTTTACTCTTTGAGATACTTATATTACCAGGACTGAATTACACACAGGTGCCAAAGAAATCCCTCAAACTTGAGTGTGCATCAGAATCACCTGGAGCTGGAGAGCTCACTAAACAACTTATTGCTCCCCCTTTCTGATTCCAAAGGCCTAGAGTGAGGCCAATGTGCATTTGTCTCAAGTTCCCAGATAATATTGTTGCTACCCATATAGAGAACTACCACTCTACATGAACTCTGAACCCAAACTTCAGGAAATCTTCTTCCGGCTCTGCTATTATGCAAATTTCTACCACTAGGTCCATTTATTTCAGCTAAAGACTTTCTTTCTGTTAAACCACAGACAGATTTAGAAATATAGTAAATTAAATTCTTATCAGTAACCAACACATTTAAGAACAGGTTTGATAGGGAGGTGCCTCAAATTCCTTGTTACAGAGTAAAGCATACTGACGCTTGTTTCCTGAAAATGAAGGGTGTGGTTTATCATTGCTATTAGTTCTAGTAGAAAGGGGAAACTTTTAAAGTAGGATAATCAGTTAATGAACTCAAATTTCTCATTCACAGTGATGGTCACACCAAAAACATCTGAGTGTAAATCCTGTCCCTATCACTTAACTGACTGTATAAGCAATTTATTTGTCTGTGGCTCAGTTTCCTCATCTGTAAAATGGGTATGGAAATAGTAATAGTTACCTCATAGAGTTATTGAGAGGGTGTGATAGGTACAGAATCTGACATGTGGGAAAAACTCTGTTAGTGCTTGTATTATCAATTAGAACACCGGTTCTATATTAAGAAGAAAGCATTCTTTAAGCAAATGAATTTGGAAATGCTGATTTAAACAAAGTAAATAAGTGTTTTTGATGCAGGACTTCTCGGTACCTTTTATATGCCAGTGAACACTGTAAATCCACCAGAGGAGAATATAATACCTAGTGTTTCCAAGGATTATGTAGCTACAAAACTTTTTTTGCAAAATAGCATTTTGAGGATAACAATTTTTAGAAATTGTTACAATTATGGTAATAGACTGGTATTTCTTGACTTAAACATACAACTGAAACAGCATGTGACCCCAGTATACCTAAGCCATGGGGGCAGGATTGGGGTAAAGTAAAAATCCTTGTTACCCATAAGAATTTTCTACAGTCTTTCTGATGTGGTAGCATTTCCCCAATTCATTCCTTTATTCTTGCCTGCATTCAGCATTTCCCATAAATATGTATTGAGTGCATCTATGTAAGAGACACTGTGAGTACTGGGGGTTCAAACACTGAATAGAATATAAAGAGTTCCTGTTCTCATGGAGTTTATCTTCTAGAAAACAGATACTATGCAAATAAACAAGTACATAGTATGTCAGACGGTGACAAGTATTAGGGAGAAATGAGAAGGGACAAATGGCTGAAGATGAAATGTGTAGGACAAGGAGTCATTTAAGCAGAGATCTGGAGGAAATGTGGGGGCAAGCTACATGCCTGATGCCTGATGGGAAAATCAGTGCAGGAAGAGGGAAGTCAACGCTAAGAAATATCTTCAAGTGGGAGCGTGCCTGTGTGGCTGAAGCCACGCAAGGAAGGTAAGGAAAGAGAAGATGGAGAGGAGGCTGGAGGGGACCACACCAGGGCAGACTGTGCTAGACATCTTTTGCTGCATAATAAACCATCCCAAACTTGGTGACTTTAAACAACAATAACTATTTCCTCCCTCCCACTGTTTCTGCGTGTGAGGACTGTGGGAGCGGCTCACCGGGGCAGTTCTGACTTTGGATTCCTCATGAAGTTCAGTCAGATGTCAGATAGGACTGCAATCATCTGAAGACTGGACGAGATTGGAGGAAGTTTATCAAACAGTCAGCAAGTTGATGTCGACTAGTGCCTGGGACACTCAGTTCCTATCCCATGTGGTCTCTCTGTAAGGGGTGCTTGAGAGTTCTGCACAGTGGCTGATTTTCCTCAGAGAAAATAATCCAAGAGATGGAGGAAGAAGCTGCAATACCTTTTATGACATAACTTTGGAAGTCACACACTGATTCCGGATTCTGCCTGGGAAGGGATTCTAAAGGCAGGAACACCACAATGGGAGGATTGCTGGAAGCCATCTTGGAGGCCAGCTGCCACACCCTCGCAGGGTCTTTGGAGTTTATGCTGAGTGAGATTGAAGGTTTGGGACAGAAGAGTAACATGATCTGCCTTATGTTTCAGAAGGATTCTTCTGAGTGTTGAGAATAGACCATCAGGCCATAAGTAGCAAGGGCAGGAGCAAGAACAGCTATGAGGCAATCTCAAGAATCCAAATGAGAGATTGTGGTAGCTTGAACCTGATGGTGGTGGTAAAGGTAACGAGAAGTGGTAGGATACTTCTGGATTTGCTTTGAAGTTAGAGTCAACAGAATTTTTGATAGATTCAATGTGGACTACAAAAAAGGAAGAGTCAAAAATAGCTCCAAAGCTCTTGACCCAATTGAGTAGCCATTGCCATCCACTATATCCTGGCATCAGGCCTATCCCTTGCCATGGAAACTCATGGAAGTAGGAGGGGAGCTACCAGAGTATTGACAGAATATTATCTAAAGTCTGTATAAATGGTGCTAATTCAACACCCCAACATTTTGCATGAAAGAATCCAAGTGTCATCTCAAATAAAATATGAAAACCAAAATTGTTACAAATCATTAAGAAGTTTTAAGGTATGGATGTTCCCAACATTATAGTGAGGCTAGTTATAATCTTACTGCCCCAATTTCCCCTCTCTAGTAACTTTTAGATGACAAAATATTGTTCTTCAATTTTTGTTTTAATTCTATATTAACAGAAAGATTCCCGGAATCTGTCAGAACATGTTCAACCACTACACAATTTTAAATAATCTTTTTCTGCCTTACAACAAAAGCAATGTTTATTTAAAGTGTTTAACTTTTCCAAGCATTAAAAAAATGCTCATTTGATCTGATGTCAGAAATTTATGCTGAATATTCCAAATCACCGTGGAAATCAGCACTCTACAGAATAATATTAGACTTATGGATCATATTTTCAGCTTAATTGCCTGGGAATTGATCTGAGTTTTTCTTCTCTTAGGTACTGAGTTCTGAGGCCCTTGCAAAGTGGCAAAGCAATCTTACTCAAATCCTAGAGACGCCATGTTTTATTCTTATACTGGGTCTTGGTCATTCATTTACTCACTCACTCACTCACTAAATATTGACCCCACAATTATATTCAAGTCTTGTACTTTGTGCTGAGGATTCAAATGTGGACAAATTCTTGACCTCAATGAGCTTATACTATTAGGTTGATGCATAAGTTTGTAGCATTTGTTTTTGGCATGGTAGCACTGTGGTGTTGGGAGTTTGTTTATCATTTGTCATTTGGAGTGACAGTGTTGTGCTTGTGAATACGCCTTGCATTTTGCAGATTTGAAGAAAGTTAGTGCTATCTGTGGACTAAAGATGATGGAATGTCAAGTGGGATAAAAGAACACTGACATATTCTTCTGCTTGAGTTTAACAGAGGAGTAAAGGCAGCGGAGGTGGCTCGAAACACTTGTGCTGTGTACAGGGAGAATGCCATCAGGGAAAGCAAGGCAAGAAAATGGTTTTGTCATTTCAAAGAGAGCCACTTTGACCTGAATAATTCTCCACATTCAGGAAGACCACTGGGCTTTGATAAAGACTGTTTAAATGCTATTTTTCTATTTTTTAAAAATGTTTTTTAATTTATATTTTATTTTAAATATGTGTGGTACAATTCAGGATTCGGTATACAAGTAGACATTATACAGGTAAAGTTTGGGCCACACTTTGGTCCCCAATTTGCCTGGTTTGAGATGTTACCCTTACTGATGTTGTGTCCCCCCACCTCACGCCCACGCTGGCAGTATCCCACTACTGTCAATCCCTTTCCTTTTTTTTTTTTTTAAGTTGGAGTCTTACTCTGCTGCCCAGGCTGGAGTGCAGTGGCATGCTCACAGCCACTACAAGCTCTTAACTGCTGGTCTCAGGTGATCCTTCCATCTCAGCCTTCCAAGTAGCTGGAACTACAGGCACACACCACCATGCCCAGCTAATTTTTTGATTTATTGTAGAGACGAGGTCTCACCAAGTTGCCCAGGCTGATCTCGAACCCCTGGGCTCACACAATCCTCTCACCTTGGCCTCTCAAAGTGCTAGGATTACTGGCATGAACTACCGCACCTGGCCAATCCCTTTCTTATATTATTATGGTAAATGTTCGGGGTCCACTTATGAGTGAGAACATGTGGTACTCTGTTCTTTGTTTCTGTGATAGATCCCTGAGTATTGTAGACTCAAAACCATCCAAGTTGCTGAGAAGTCCATATGTTTGTCCTTCTTTATGTCTGCAAAATATTCCATCATGTATATGTACCACATTTTTTTATCCAGTCCAGTTTTGATGGGTAGTATGGTTGGTTCCATGTGCTTGCTATTGTGAATAATGCTGCAATAAACATGCATGTGCAGGTATCATTTTTGTTGAATGATTTGAATTCCTCTGAGTATATTTCCAGTAAGGGGATTGCTGGTTCATACGGAAGGTCAATTTCTAGTTCTTTTAGAAATCGGTACACAGTTTTTCATAGAGGATGAACTAGTTTGCATTCCCACCAGCACGTTTAAATGCTTTAATCCATGATGATCCATATCAGTCAACCCAAGAATTGGCAAATGTGATGCACTATGACCAAACATTGTGTGACAAACATTGTGCAACATCTGCATTCCATGGGCAAGTGAAAAAACACTATAAACTTATGCATCAACCCAATATATTGGGGAAAACTGACAAGATGCTACTATAGAGTAAGAAAAGATAACTGGCCAGGCTTGGTGGCTCAGCCTGTAATGCCAGTACTTTGGGAGACCTAGGCAAGTAGATTGCCTGAGTCTGCGAGTTCGAGACCAGCCCGGGCAACTTGGTAAGACCTCGTCTCTACAATAAAATAAAAAATAGCTGGGTGTGGTAGAAAGCGTCTGTAGTTCCAGCTACTCAGAGGGCTGAGGTGGAAGGATCGCCGAAGCCCAGTAGATCGATGCTGGGGTGGCCGTGAGCGCACGTGCCACTGCACTCCAGCCTGGGCGAGGGAGACTCCAGCTCAAAAAGAAAAGAAAATATACCTATAGGAACGCATAAGAAGGGCTTGATCAGTCAAAGAAGGGAGTTTACTCATAAGCCAAGACCTGAAGCCCTGGATTGGGTATAAGCATCCTTCAAGAAAGAGTGAAAGATAGTCAATGAACAGCATTGACTGTTCATTAACAACATCAAATTCATTAAGATTGAAGTTTAAGGTAGATAGTGGAAATTGAAGACATCTAGAGGGGTTAGCTGATGTCAGCCCAGGAAAAGCTTAAAATTTCTAGGAGTTTATCGAGAAGGTAATGGGAAATCACTGAATAGTCTCAAGCAGGGCACCCCTAGAATTAGTTGGTGTTTCCGACAGATCACCATGACTATAGTTGAGTATGAATTTGTGAGAATGAAGTGGAATCCAACCTTTGCTCTACTGTCTCATCCTACAAGCACATTTAAGTAACCATAATCTCTCTCTGGTACCAGGGCATCAGTCTTCCAAAAAACTCTCCCAATACATTCTTATCAATAAACTGAAAATACAAATCAGATTGTATTACTCCCCTGCTTAAACAATGCTTTGGCATCCTGTTGCCCTTAAAAAGGGCAAAAATCTTAATGCAAGGTCTGACAATTAAGTTCATAAATTCATCCTAGAACAAGTGCAACATATCTCATTGCTGAATATCACTACGGTCACCTTTGAAGTGCCTAGTGACCTTGGGAAACTATGCACCAATGCCAATGCACACATCAAACCAGTTTTGGAACTCTTTTTCTGGAATGATCATCAGAGCTATCATTGTATTAATCTTGATGTCATGAATGTCATCAAATGTCTTCCTTTCAATATTTCCTTTATCTTTGGGTAAAGAAAAAAGTCATTGGGAGCCAGATCAGGTGAGTAGGGAGGGCGTTCCAATACAGTTATTTGTAGTCTGTCAACATGGCACAGTGGCAAGTTCACAAACTTAATTGTCTGACCGCAACAAATGATGATGACAGCTCTGATGGCCATTCCAGAAAAAGAGTTCCAAAATTGATTTGACAGATGGTGCTAGTGTTGGTGCATGGTTTCCCAAGGGGAGTACTTCAAAGATGACCACAGTGATACTCAACAATGTGGTATGTAGCACTTTTTCTAGGACGGTTAATGAACCTAATTGTCTGACCTCCTAGGATTCACTAGTCCATGCTCAGTCTTATCCAAAGAACCCAACCAATTTCAACTCCATCTCTATTTCCTTGGCTCTTTCTATTCAACTCATGGTGGGTTTTATTCTAGTACCTCCAAGGGACCAAGCTCTCATTTCCACCCCTCTGGAACTCCAAATGGGATATTATCTCTGCTTAGGACATTGGACTCATCTGTCTCTGCCTAATTTATGCCTTTTGTTTAGCTTTTAGCCTAACATTCACTTTCTCAGGGATGTGGTCATTTATCTTTTGACTAAATGCAGCCCCCACTACACTCTGGGCCCTCTCTTACACTACACTTTACTGAATGTGTTTATTGAATGCCAGTCTTTCCCACTAGACTGAACCTCCTCTTCCCACTTATCTTGCTAGTCATGATATGCCCATCACCTAACGCAACACTGCTCATTGTATCACGTGATCATAAATGAAGGCAAGGAAAGAGTTAGGAGCTGTTGCCTAAACTGAGGGTTAAAGAGAAAAGATATATTTAAGCTTTGTATAGTAAGAGTGACTAAACTTAAAAATTAATTGCAAATATGAAAATAATGGGGGAAAGGGTAGGTTCTTATATGTCTGGTTCCCCACTATATTGCATGAGCCTTGAAGGATACCTGTGACATGGTAGAACAGGCAATAAATATTTGTGTCAAATGAATAAGGTTGGATGAATGGAGGCCATCATCCAGGCTTATAGTCTGGGTTAGTGAGTGGCTCCATTTCCTGAAAGATGGAAAATGGGAGCACAAGTGCTTGAAAACACAGGGTTTCCAACAGCACAGCTCAGCTATTTGCTTTCCAAAAGATGATACAAGTATTCAAAATGACATTCTATCAACACAAAGGGAAACAAAGCATGACTGTGTGAAGTATTATTGGGTGGTATTCAATGTTTGGTATCTATATTCGTTTTTTGGTTTTTGAGTTAGGATTTCACTTCATCACCCAGGCTGGAGTACACTGGCACAGTCATGCCTTATCACAGCCTTGACCTCCTGGGTTCAGGCAATTCTTCCCCCTCAGCTTCCTGAGTAACTGGGACTACAGGTGCAAGCACCTGTGCCCAGCTAATTTTTCTGATTTTTTTGTAGAGACAGGGTCTCTATGTTGCTGAGGCTGGTCAGAACTCCTGGGTTCAAGCAATCTTCCCACCTCAACCTCCCAAAGTGCTGGGAACACAGGCATGAGTCACTGCACCTAGCCTATATTTGTGTTTTAATACTTTAAATTTTAACCAGATATTTTCATTAGAATCATTTTGTCTAGTTGACTTCAGGTTCTGGTAAAGACAAACAAGTTGTGATTTCAGATGGGCTGCTTTTGAAAGTTGTGGCTGACAATTGCAAGAAATTATCTCCTTTCTCTTAGAGAAGAAAAATACAGATATTCTCTAAAAACATCTCTACCATGATCTTTGCATCTTTGAACCTCAAAAATGAAACACACAGGATTTCTATAATGAAAAAATTCTGGAACTAGATAGTGGTGGTGGTTGCACAACAATGTGAATGTACTAAATGCCACTGAAACATATACTTTAAGATGATTACAATGGTAAATTTTATGTCGTGTGTATTTTACCACAAAAAAATTTTAACACAAAGCATGTGTTTCCAAAAACTAAAAGACTGACTACCTTATGCAACTTAGATATTTTAGAAATGTGAGAAGCTCCACTCTGCTTGTGAGATGCTTTTGAAAGCATAGCAGCCCGACGCTGTGGAGATTTTTTCTGGCAACAAGATTTGGAGCCCAACATTTGAGAAAGGAATGAAATTGAGGTTGTGTGTGACATGACTTTGAAAATAAGAAAAAGAGAGTCTAAGTTATAACAGAAAACAATCACTTCCCAAGTCTATATAAGAAAAGGGCTGTCCTTGATTCTCTCCCCATCTGATTCTATTTGCTTCTAAAGTTGTATTCTTAGAGTATTTGAACTCCCAATGTAATTCAATACTTAGAAGTCCAAGCATATGGTCTTTACGGTAGTTTTCAGCTTTGTTATCAACAAGAACATATTTACTTTTTATTTTTACTCAGGAATTACATGTTTTTGAAAGGTAATGTCTACTAAACAATATCAAATTGTGCTTTTTAAATAAAAATAAATTAATTATCTACTTATTAATTATATCCTACACATACAAGGTATGTCAATGAAGTTCATGAACTCATTGTAGAGAAAGTGCAACATATCTCATTGTTGAATATGGTTCTTTCAAAGTACTCACCTTGGGAAGCTATGCACTGACACCAGAGTCTAGTTCACCCGTCAAAGCAATATTGGAACTCTTTTCTGGAATGGTTGTCATGGTTGTCATCATATTATTCTTGATGTCCTGAATGTCATCAAAATGTCTTTCTTTCAATATTTCTTTTATCTTCAGGTAAAGAAAAAAGTCATTGGGGGCCAGATCAGGTGAGTAGGGAGGGTGTTCCAATACAGTTATTTGTTTACTGACTAAAAACTCCCTTACAGACAGTGCTGTGTGAGTTGGTGCATTATCATGATGTAAGAGCTCCTTCGGGACCATTTTTTTGCACACAACTGTCTCATGCCAAGATTTTCCTAACTGTTTCTCCATTTATGTTTTTTTGTTCTTCTCACAGTCAGTCAATGATTTTGATGTACAATTAAATGAATTTTTGCAATATTTTCAACAGTTCTGCTCGTTACGGGCCATCCTGGCCTATCTTCATAAGTGACACTTTCTCTCCCCTCAGAAAAATGTTTAATCCATTTATATGGTGTTTTCTTCATGACGTTATCCCTATAAACTTGAACTAACATGTCCCTGATTTCACTTCCACTCTTGCCAAATTTAACAAGGAATTTAAAGTTTGTTCCTGCTGTAATTCAAACTTCAACACTCTCATGACGATAGCTCTGATGGTCATTCCAGAAAAGGAGTTCCAAAATTGCTTTGATGGATGGACTAGGCATGTCGTCATGCATAGCTTCCCAAAGGGAGTACTTCAAAGGTGACTGTAATGATATCCAGCATTGAGGTAGTAGCACTCTCTAGGATGAATTTGTGAACTTAACTATCAGACCTTGTATACCCACCTATCTGGGTCTCTAATTATCATGAGCTAGCTAGTGTTACTACATTCAGTTGCTGTAACTCCAGGTAAAAGTAAATAATTGACATTCTGGTTTAGCTGTCAGCTTTTTCATCTGTAAATGCCTTTAGACATTTTTAATGCTGAAAACTCATTAGGTTTTTAGAAATACTGAAAATAGCTTGGGCATCTTCACTGCTACAATCCAAGGTCTCTAAAGAAGGATTCACCAATTTAATAAGCAGTGTTTATATCAGTTTTTCTCAATAGAGAAGAGGCAACTACCTTGAAAGGGCTTATCAGAATCACCTCAGGGACTCTTTGAAGCTACATATATATTTTTCTGAGCCCCTGCAGAGAAACTGATATGCCCTCTGGGAAGGGTCAAGGGGGTGGAGATCTTTTTCTTCTCTCTTGAGAATTACTGCCCTTGGGAACCTCTCTTACTGATGAGAGTGTATTGTACCTTTCAAGTGTATTAGAGCCAAGAAAAGGATAAGAATCAAACACTGATTTATATAACTCTTCATGTGAGGTTTTCTCAGCAAAACAAATTTCTAACATCAAGTCATTGTCTCAGGGCTCAGATTGAAATAACACAGGCCAAGAAACAATACATAAAATGTTCTAACAAGTTGATGAGAAAAATATTAAATTTCTAGTTTAAAAAATGAGCAACAATAATAGAGGAGCTAAAAAGGTAAAAATTTGAACTGTACTGCGGGTTTGGTTTGAATTCTGCTCTGACCAAGAGGACTGATAATGATAAGATTTACCCTCCCTGTCTTACAGCTGAAAAATGGAGAATTACAGAAAACAATGGTCTGCAAGGTGAAAGAAGTTCGGTGCTAGTAATGACTCCACACCTGGCCAGGACCAAGAGATTTATTAAAGTGGAGGTTACAAGGAAAAAGGGAAAGGGTCTGTGGAGAGAGAGAGAGGAAGTGGGAGAGAGACGGGGAGAGAGCTGCAGAGAGGGAGAGAGTGACAGAGAGAGAGTTGCGGGGAGAGGGCTGTATTTATCAGCCGGACAGGAGCTGGAAGGGGCCGTGCTATGCTCCTATTGGAGGAGCTGCATGGGAGTAGGGTGGGGCCAATACCGTGTTATGGTCCTATTGGACGCATAACAAAGCTGGCTACTGATTGGAGGCTTGCAAGTTTGAAATTGGCGCAGGCGGGTAGTTTGAAATTTGCGTGTGTGGGGGGCATTGTGCTCACAGAGGCCGGACCGAGGGCCTTTGTTGTCCAGTGTGTCAGAGCCATTTTGGGAGCTGCCCCTCTGGTCGCTTCCTGCACCCTTCACAAGGCACTGGACATCAGTCACTAAAGGACAGTGATCCCTGGGAGGAGAAAAACAAATGAGGAGAGTCACATGTTTCCTACCTTACTGCCTTAAGAGACTTTCCAGATGCAGAGAGACTCAGGAAGTGCCTGGCAGACTCCTGAGTTGCAAAGATAGAACAGAGAATCCAGGGAGACAAAGGCATTTAGAATTTGCAGGGTAGAATAATGAGAAGGAGAAAACTTAACAAAAAAAACCCACAAAATCTACAGAAGGAGGCTCCCTGTCCAATCTTTAGCTGAGTACTGATTAGCACATGCCCTTGAGGAGGCCACCAGAGACCAGGTGAAGAATTTCTGAGAGGACTGAGTGCGTGGTGCTTACATAGGGCCTATCCCATCAGCCAGACTGAAAAAATTCATGATTCATGGTACATTGTGTGGTGAATTCAGAGGGAACCTGCCTCAGTAGTCCTTGGCTATAATAATGCTGTGGCTCAATCTAACAAATCTTAAAAGCAAGATGCAAAAGTATCAAACTGTTTTAAAGTAATTTAACTGTATCCTGGGGGGAAAAAACATCTCAAGACCATCATGTAAATACAAAAAGATTCAGTACCTAACAAGGTAAAATTCACAATGTCTAGAATCCAACCAAAAGTTAAACAGGCATGCAAAAAAGAAAATAAGATTCATAAAGAGGAGATAAATTAATCACACAAATGATTAATCTAATTTGGGGTTAGAACTAGAGATTAAAAACAAAACAATTATTGTAAGTATACTCATTGTATTTAAAAAGTTAAGTAGAGACATGAAAGAGCAAATTAAACCCATGTTAAGTAGAAAGAAAATAAATAATAAACATCAGGGCAGAAATGAATAATATAAATGGGAAAAATTTTAAAAAATCAATAAAACAAAATACTAGTTGTTTGAGATCAAGAAAATGGATTCACCTCTAGTCAGGTTGATTAGCCAAAAAAGAAAGTTACAAATTACCAATATTTGGAATATGGAAGGTGGTATCATTACAAATACTAAAGTACAAATACTAAAGGTAAATACCCTTTTTCGGGCTGAAGGAATTCCCTTCAGCCCGAATATGATAAACAACTTTATGCCAATAAATTTAATAATTTAGATTAAATAGACAAATTATCTGATAAACACAAACTACCAAAGCTTACTCTGGAAGAAATAGCCTGAATTGCTCTATAACTATTAAATAAATTGAAACTGTAGTTAAAATACATTCCCACAAAGAAAACTCCAGGCCCAGATGTCTTCTCTTGTCAAATCCACCAAACATGTAAGGAAGAAATAGTACTAATTCTGTACAAACTTTTCCAGAAAACAGTATGTTAATATCAAAACCAAAGGCGTAGGGGGGAAAAAAACTATAGATCAATATCCTTCTTAAACATAGATGCAAAAGTTTAGCAAATTGAATTCATCAATTTTTTTAAAAGGATATTACATCATGTCTAAATGGGGTTTAGTCTGGTTTAATATTTAAATGTTTTCAAATGTATTCACCATACTAGCAAACTTTTTAAAAGGAACTTTTGATTATCTTAAAAGATTCAAAGCATACATGAAGAAAATCCAATACCCATTTCCAATTAAAGAAAACACTCTCAGCAAATTAGAAGGGAACTCCTTCAGCCCGAAAAAGGGTATTTACCCCCCCCAAAAAAGTCTACAGATAAATATCATACTTAATAGTAAGAGAGTGAATATTTTCCACTAAGATCAGGAACACAACAAAGATGACTTCTCACTACTTCTTTGTAACATTTTACTAGATATTGCTAGCCAGTGTAATAAAGCAAGAAAAGGAAAGAAAAGTCACCCAGATTTGAGAGGAAGAAGCAAGACTGTCTTTATTCATAGATAACATAATCATCATCTATGTAGAAAATCTAATGGAATCCACAAAACTTTTAAAAGCGGCTAAAACTAAAAAGTGAGTTCAGTAAGTTTACAGGATTCCAGGTCGATATACAAAATCAAGTATATTTCCATATACTCACCACAAACAATTAGAAGTTGAAATTTTTAAAACTACCATTTACTGTAGCATCAAAAATATTAAATACTTAATGGTAAATGACAAAAGATGTTCAAGGCTTGTACACTGCAAACTACAAAACATTTCTGTGAGAAATTTGAAAAGATCCAAATAAATGTAGAGACATACCTAGTTCTTGGGTCAGAAGATGCAGTATTGGTAATATGCCAATTCTGCCAAATTAATCTGTAAATTCAACATGATTGAGGCAAATTCAACATGATTGAGGCAAAATCCCAGTAGAATTTTTTTTTTTTTTTGGAATAAGTTGAAAAATGGATGCTAAAATCATGGAAATTCAAAGGGCCCAGAATAGCCAAAACAACTTTGAAAAAGAACAAAATTGGAGAGCTAACACTACTTTATTTCAAGATTTATTTTAAAGCTACATTTATCAAGACAATGTGGCATTGCTGTAGAGACAAAGATAGATGACAGATGACTAGATAGAGATAGACAACAGAGAAAGTCCACAAATAAATCTACACATATGTTGACAAATATTTTTTATAAAGATGCAGAAGCAATTAACTAGAAAAATGATAGTCTTTCAACAAATGGCAATGGTACAATTGGATATCTACATTTTTTAAAAATTGACTTCAATTCACACCACATGTCACATATAACAATTAATTAAAAATGAATCATAGAGCTAAATCTAAAGCCTAAAAATATAAAACTTTATGAAAAAAACATAGGAGCAAACTTATTTGATTTTGGATTATGCAGAGATTTTTAAAAATATGGCTCCAAAAGCATAATTCATAAATAAAAGCATTGAAAAATTGGACTTATTCAATCCATAAATGAACAAATTGAAAATACTTATTTCAGCCAGGCTCGGTGGCTTGGCCTGTAATCCCGCGCCTTGGGAGGCTGAGGTGAGTGGATTGCCTGAGTCCACGGGTTCGAGACCCGCCTGGGCAGCGAGACCTCATCTCTACAATAAATCAAAAAATCAGCCGGGCATGGTAGCGCATGCCTGTAATTCTGGCTACTCGGAAGGCTGAGGCGGAAGGATCACTGGAGCCCAGCAGGTCGAGGCTGCAGTGGCCGGGAGCGGCCAGGGCACTCCAGTCTGTGTGACAGAGTGAGACTCCAACTCAAAAAAAAAAAAAAAAAAGAAAGAAAATACTTATTCCTCAAAAGATACTTGTCTTTTAATAAAAAGACAAGTCATATACTGGGGAAAAAAATCTTTGCAGAGTATTTATCTGATATAGAACTTGAACCTCAAATATAAATAGAATTCTCAAAATGCAATAATTAATGTAATTATATTAATATAAATTTATTAATATTAAATTGTTAATAATTAATTATTGGAGAATCATATGCAGAAGAAAATTGGTCTTCTATCTCTCACCATATACAAAAATTATCTTAAGATGGATTAAATACTTAAATGTAAGATCTCCTAGAAGAAAACCTAGGAGAAAGTTTTCTGGATTGGTCTAGGCAAAGAGTTTATGAGTAAGACCTCAAAAGAAAATGCAGCAAAACCAAAAATGGACAAATTAGAATTATTTAAACTAAAAAACTTCTACACAGCAAAAGAAACAATCAACAGAGTAGACAGGCAACCTACAGAACAGGAGAAAATATTTGCAAACGATGCATCCAACAAAGGACTAACATTCAGAATCTATAAGAAATTCTAACAACTCAACAAGAAAAAATCAAACAAACAATTTAATAATCTTTATTCTTTGGATTTCTTATATCTATATGTTTAAATCTTTGGCAAGACCAGGGAAGTTTTCCTCCATTTTTCCCTCAAATAGATTTTCCAAACCCGTTGCTTTCTCTTCTTCTTCTGGAACACCTGTGATTCTTAGGTTTGGACATTTTACATAATTCCACATTTCTTGAAGACTTTGCTCTGTTCTCTTTATTCTTTTTCTTTATTATTGTCTGATTTACAAGCCTTGTCTCCAAGTTCTGAAATCTTTTCTTCTATTGTTCTAGTCTACTGGAAAACTTTCCACTATGCTTTGTACTTCTCTAAATGAGTCTTTCATTTTCACAAGTTCAGCTAAGTTTTTTTTCTTTTTAATTATCTATCTCTTTGAAAAATTTTTAATTCATGTCCTGAATAGTTATTTTTAATTTTTTATGTTGATTTTCAACTTTCTCTTGAATCTTATAAAGAAATTTTATAATCAACTTTTTGAATTCTATCTCTGGAATTTTGAAGATTTCATTTTGGTTAGGGCCCATTGCTGAAGAGTTAGTGTGGTCTTTTGGAGGTGTTGAAAAACTCTGTTTTTTCATATTGTCAGAATTATTTTTCTACTTCCTTCTCATCTGGATAGGCTATTTCTTCTTATTTGAAGTTGGCAAGGGGATGTCATATACAGTGTAGGGTTCCCATGGTTGTATATAGCCTTGATGTGATGAGTTTCTCAGTTGCCAGCTGTGACAGTGCTACATAGGGTACATGCACAGGATCAAAGTATCCTGAGTGGCCAGGGTGGCTTAGATAGTGATGTTAACTGAGGTCCAGAATCAGACCTTCTCAAGACATGAGGTATTATATCAGATGTAATGCATTGTGCCAGGCGGTGATGCTTGCAAGACAGAGCCAGCTGTGATGGTGCCTGTGGGCTTTTTTCTTGGCCTGTGTTGCTCCAAGGAAGTGCCCAGCTGACATAGGCAATGGGTGAGGCTGTGGGGACCAACCAAGCTCCCTGTTTGTTTTGAGCCTTGTTGGGAGTGCAAGGGAAAGCGCTCAAGCTCTCCACCTGTGTGCATGATTAACTACCCCAGTGAGAATTGGGAAGGAGTCCTCAGCTACTATGTTGTGCAGAGGCTAACAAAAGAGTTTACATGGGGAGTGCGGAGTTGCTGGGGCAACAAGTTCCACCCAGCTCCAGGCAGCATTGGGAAGTAAAGAGCAGCTGGCCCCGGGTCTTCTCAGGGCAGCTCACCAAGACAGAAACTTTCTGCTGCTGTGGAATTTGCCCTTGAAGCAAATGAAAGTGTCAGGTTGTCCTGGCAGCTAGAATGCAGCCTTTAGCAAGGGTCAAGCTCCCCGGGAAATACTAGTTGTAGCTGTTCGACATTTTTTTTACCAGATTGCTCCACGTGGGTTTCAGCATAGCATGACTGTGAGTAAGGCAGTTTCCTGTGAGGAACTGGAATCCCATGAGACATAGGGGTCTTCAGAGTTGGTGACAGAAGCACAGAACTCCAAAATTCCCCTCATTCACCTCCCCTGAAGCATCCGGAGGCTGCTCGTGGTTTGTGCTGTGATCTGAGCAAGTCTGCAGAGTTCCAATCCAGGCTGATAAATTTTTCTCTTCTTTGCACAACGTGGATCCTACTGCTCCTCTGGCAAATCATAGGGTGATTCATAAGTGCACTGCTGGTCTCATTTCTGAGTGCTGAAGTACCTCTCTAGTTTGGTTTATTCTATGGGAGAGACTCACATTCGCTGCTTCTTATCGGCCATCTTTCTTTCTCTATCCATATTCTATAATTCAGTAACACTATTTTTTAGAATAAGTTCATATTTGAAAACATGAAAATGTGGCGAAGCATAAGCAAAAAGATGTTTGTCATACTGTTACTTATAATTTTAAAAATTTAAGTTAGGAAGTTCAGATAAATTATCACAAAGCCGTTCAAGGGAATGTTACTTAGTCATCATGCTAAGAAGGAATTTTAATAGTATGAAAAACTAAAATAAATTTCAAAACTAGGATATAGAACTACATATAAAGTCTAATCTTACACACACATATACATATATACATATATTTACATACATACATATGTGTGTGTGTGTGTGTGTGTGTGTGTGTGTGTGTGTATTTAAATGAGGATATAAAAAGTCTGGAAAGAAATATACCAAAGCATAAATAGTGATTGTTTCTGAGATGTAATGTCAAATTATTTCTCCATATGTTTTGATATTTTTCTATAGAAAGCATGTATTACCTTTATAAATTAAAATAAACATTCTTTTTTAAAAGAGATAAGAAGATATTTTTTTTAATAATAGCAACTAAATAGACCAATAACAACCCAGGAAATTGACTCTGTCATACAAAAACTACCTAGGAAAAAAGCTCTGAACCGGATGGCTTTCCAGCAGAATTCTACAAAACATACAAGAAGGAGCTGATACCAATCCTCCTACTGAAAGTATTCCAGGCAATTGAGAAAGATAGAATTCTCCCCAAATTATTTTACAAAGCTAACATCACACTGATACCCAAACTGGGTAAAGATTCAAAAACACATCTCAAAAGTCATCCACTATGACCAAGTAGGCTTCATCTCCAGGATGCAGGGCTGGTTCAACAAGACCATAAATGTAATTAAATACATCAGCAGATGTAAAAACAAGAACCACATGATTATCTCATTAGATGCAGAAAAAGCTTTTGACAAAATCTAGCATACCTTCTTGATTAAAACCCTCATACCTCAAAATAATAAGTGCCATGTATGATAAACCCACAGCTAACATATTGCTAAGTGGACAGAAACTGGAAACACAGGAGACACCCTTATGGAAATCGGAACTGGCAACCAACCCCTAATCAGAACCCTAAGTGCCTATACCATAAGAAACATTACCCTTGAAAACTGGAACAAGACAAGGCTGCCCACTCTCACCCCTCTTGTTCAACATTGTGCTGGGAATCTTAGCTAGGGCAATTAGACAAGAGAAGGAAATCAGGGGTATCCAAATAGGAAAAGAGGAAGTCAAATTATCCCTCTTTGCTGATGATATGATCCTATACCTTGAAAATCCAAGAGATCTGTCAAAAACCTGCTTTTACTGATAAAGGATTTTGCAAAGTCTCAGGGTACAAAATAAATGTGCAAAAGATAGTTACATTCCTATACACCAACAACAAGCAGGCAGAGACCCAAATTAAAAGCATAATCCCATTCACAATAGTCACACAAAAAATGAAATACCTCAGTGTCTTCCTAAACAGAGAATTGAAAAAACTTTACAATGAGAGTTACAAAACACTGCTCAAAGAAATCCAAGAAGACACAAACAAATGGAAAAATATTCCATGCTCATGGATAGGAAGAATCAACGTTGTCAAAATGTCCATCCTACCAAAGGCAATCTACAGATTCAACACAATGCCCGTTAAGTTATCAACATCGGAAGACGGGGCAAGATGGCGACGGCATAGGTGAACTGGTGAGATTCTCTGAATGGACCAAGGCTGCATACTGCTGAATAGACAGACTGTAAAGCAGAGGGAAAAGTGAACAAAGCCAGAAGACCCTCATAAGGAAGAACAGGTCATTGCAGAAGAGAAATAAAAGCAACCCCACCTTCCCTCAAAAACAGAATTGAAGAGGGGAAGGGAAAGGGGGAGAGGGAGAGAAATCTACAGAAATGAAGAAAAACCAAAAGAAGAGTATGGGTCTCTCCCAGACGCCTGGGAGAGCAGACATTGAGAAAACTGACTTTGGAATGCAAACAATGAAAAGTCCCCAGAATGAAGGGTCTCAAAATGCAAATGTAGATATCAAAACAATAATGGAGAGATTAAAAAGAATTGAGGAGACACAAGAAGAAACTAGGAAGGATCTGATATCTGAGATAACAGTAATAAAGAATACTGTGAATGAAATAAATAACAAATTGATAAGCATGGAAAGCAGAATTACCCAAGCAGAAGAATCTCAGAGCTTGAGGACCAAAATATAGAAATAACCCAAACTCTTAAAAACACAGAAAATAAGCTCAAAAAGACAGAACAAAACCTTCAGGAGATGGGTGACTATCTCAAGAGGCCTAACCTAAGAATAATCGGACTCCCTGAGGCAGAAAGAGAAACAGAGACCACATTGGAACAAACTTTCCATGAGATCATTCAAGAAAACTTCCCTTATCTAATCAGTGATGCAAAAATTCAAACACAAGAGATTCAGAGAACCCCCACAAGACAACAAATGAGAAGACCAACTCCTAGACACATAATAATTTGCCTAAATAAAGTAGGCACAAAAGAAAAATCCTAAAGGCAGCAAGAGAAAAAGGCCAGATCACCTACCATGGAAGACCAATCAGAATAGCAGCAGATTTATCTGCAGAAACCCTGCAGGCTAGGAGAGCTTGGAGCCCTATCTTCAAAGTCCTAAAAGATAAACAATTTCAACCAAGAATAACCTACCCGGCCAAGCTAAGCTTCATCAGTGAGGGAGAACTAAAATCTTTCCCAGATATCCAATCCCTAAGAACTTATGCTGCCACCAAACCATCTCTACATGAAACACTTAAGAAAGTACTAAACACAGAAGAAAAGGAAAAAACAACATTCTTCACAAGAGTACAGGGAAAAGAATAAAATATACATGAACCAACCCCAAAACCAAAAGAAAGACAAAAAAAGAAAAAAGAAAAAAGAAAAACCCAAGTGGAAGAACAGCAACTCAATAAGAACTCCATGATAGGGACGAACTCTCACATTTCAGTAATTAGTCTGAATGTGAATGGACTAAACACACCACTGAAAAGACATAGAATGACAAAATGGATAAAATATCACCAGGCAACAATATACTACCTTCAAGAGACCCATCTCACTAGAAAGGACATACACAGACTCAAAGTAAGAGGATGGGAAACAAATTTTCAGGCGAATGGAACACAAAAGAAAGGAGGAGTTGTGATCCTAATTTCATACAAAATACCATTTAAGCTATCAAAAATTAAAAAAGATACAGAGGGCCACTACATAATGATAAAAGGTTCACTCCATCAACAAGAAATATCTATCCTAAACATATATGCACCCAGCATAGGTGCACCAACATTCATAAAGCAACTTCTAGGAAAACTAAAGAAAGACATTGATTCTAACACCATAATAACTGGGGACTTTAATACACCACTCACAACCTTAGACAGATCATCAGGACAAAAAATCAGCAAGGAGATCCGGAACCTCAATGAGACTCTGAACCAAATGGACTTAATTGATACCTATAGAACACTCCATCCAAAGACCACAGAATACACATTCTACTCATCACCACATGGAACATATTCTAAGATCGACCACATAATTGGACACAAATCAAGTATACGCAAATTTAAAAGGACTGAAATTCTACCATGCACCTTCTCAGACCACAGTGGAATAAAAATAAACATTGACACCAACAAAGTCCCCCCAAAACCCACAAAGACATGGACACTAAACAGCATGATGCTAAATAACTCCTGGGTCAATGATGACATCAAAACAGAGATCAAAAGATACCTGGAAACAAATGAAAATGAAGAAACATCTTACAAAAATCTCTGGGATGCCTTAAAAGCTGTAATAAGAGGGGAATTTATATCCCTACAAACACACATGAGGAAAATGGAAGGAACAGAAATTAACAACCTAACAAGCCACCTAAAGAAGCTGGAAAAGCAAGACCACAAAAACCCTAATTTCAGCAGAAGAATCCAGATCACCAAAATAAAAGCCCAAATCCAGAACATAGAAGACAAAAAGACAATAGAAAAAAATCAATGAAACAAAAAGCTGGTTCTTCGAAAGAATAAACAAGATCGATGGTCCCCTAGCTAGACTGACTAAGAAAAAAACGAGAAAAAAACCAAATAAGCACAATCAGAAACACAAAAGATGAAGTCACATCTGACCCTGAAGAAATACAAAAGATCATTAGAGACTACTATGTACACTTGTATAGAAACAAACTTGAAAACCTTAAGGAAATGGAGGACTTTCTGACATCACACAACCTACCTAAGTTGGAACAAGAAGAAATTGAGACCCTAAATAAACCAATAACAATCAAGGAAATCGACTACGTAATAAGAAAACTTCCTACAAAAAAAAGCCCTGGACCAGATGGCTTTCCAGCAGAATTCTACAAGACATTTAAGGAGGAGCTGATACCAATCCTACTGAAGGTATTCCAGGCAATCGAAAAAGATGGAACGCTCCCCAAATCATTTTACAAAGCCAACATCACATTGATACCCAAGCCAGGTAAAGATCCAGCAAAGAAAGAGAACTACAGGCCAATATCTTTGATGAACATAGATGCTAAAATTCTCAACAAGATCCTAGCAAACCGGATTCAGCAATACATCTCAAAAATCATCCATCATGACCAAGTAGGCTTCATTCCTGGGATGCAAGGCTGGTTCAACATTCATAAAACCATAAATGTTATTAAATACATCAACAGATGTCAAAACAAAACCCACATGATTATATCATTAGATGCAGAAAAAGCTTTTGATAAAATCCAGCACCCCTTCTTGATAAAAACCCTTGAACATCTAGGCATACAGGGAACATACCTCAAAATAGTAAAAGCCATCTATGAGAAACCACAGCAAGCATACTCCTAAATGGACAAAAATTAGAACCATTTCCCCTGAAAACTGGAATAAGACAAGGATGCCCACTCTCATCCCTCCTGTTCAACATAGTATTGGAAGTCCTAGCTCGAGCAGTCAGAGAAGAGAAGGCAATCAGGGGTATCCAAATAGGAAAAGAGGAAGTCAAGTTATCTCTCTTTGCAGACGACATGATTGTATACCTTGAAAACCCAAGAGAATCTGTCAAAAACCTTCTTACACTGATAAAGACCTTTGGCAAAGTCTCAGGATACAAAATAAATGTACAAAAGACAATCGCATTTCTCTACACCAATAATAAACAGAAACCCAAATAAAAAACACAATTCCATTCACAATAGCCGCAAAAAAAAAAATGAAATACCTTGGCATCTTCCTAACCAGAGATGTGAAAGACCTTTACAAGGAAAACTACAAAACACTGCTCAAAGAAATCAAAGATGACCCAAACAAGTGGAAAAATATCCCATGCTCATGAATTGGAAGAATCAACATTGTGAAGACGTCCATCTTACCTAAGGCAATCTACAAATTCAATGCAATACCCATCAAGTTGCCAGCAACATTCTTCTCAGACCTAGAAAAGACAACACAGAAATTCATATGGAAACACAAACGTCCAAGAATAGCCAGAACAATCCTCAGCAAAAAAACAAAGTCGGTGGTATCACACTACCAGACTTCAAACTATACTATAAAGCTACAATCATCAAAACAGCTTGGTATTGGTATAGGAACAGGCATATAGATCAATGGAATAGAATTGAGATTCCAGAAGCAAAACCTCAATTTCTCAACCAACTCATCTTTGACAAACCCTCCACCACCTACCACTGGGGAGAGGAGAACCTATTCAGTAAATGGTGCTGGGAAAACTGGCTGACCACATGCAGAAGATTGAAACAGGACCCCTATCTATCCCCATGCACAAAGGTTAATTCCAAATGGATCAGAGACCTAAATGTAAAACCTCAAACCATAAGAACCTTAGAAAATGAAGGAAAAACCCTCATGGAAATCGGAACTGGCATCCAATTCCTGAACAAAACCCAAAACCCACAGCTCATAAGAGAGAAAATAGACAAGTGGGACCTTATTAAACTGACAAGCTTCTGCAAAGCCAAAGAAACCATCAAGAGAGCAGGGAGACAGCCTACAGACTTGGAAAAAGTATTTGCCAACTCCGGGTCTGACAAAGGCTTAACATCCTGGATCTACAAGGAACTCAAGCGTGCAGAAAAGAAAAAAACAAACAACCCCATTATAAAATGGGCAAAAGATATGAACAGACACTTCACAAAGGAAAACATCCGAGCAGCCAACAAACACATGAAGAAATGTTCAACCTCACTAATCATCAGGGAGATGCAAATCAAAACCACACTGAGATACCACCTAACCCCAGTCAGAATGGCAATTATCAACAACTCAAAAAATAACAGCTGCTGGAGAGGGTGTGCCGAAAAGGGAACACTTCTACACTGTTGGTGGGAGTGTAAACTACTGCAAACTCTGTGGAAAGTAGTGTGGCGATTCTTAAAAGCTCTAAATACCAACCTCCCATATGACCCCGCAATCCCCCTACTGGGAATATATCCTGAAGAACACAAATCACTCTATAAAAAAGATACCTGCACACGCATGTTTATCGCAGCATTGTTCACAATAGCAAGAACCTGGAAACAGCCATGCTGCCCGTCAAAAGAGGACTGGATTAAAAAAATGTGGTACATATACACAATGGAATACTACGCAGCCATAAAAAAGAACAAAATCATGAATTTCGCAGCAACCTGGATGGAACTAGAGTCTATAATACTGAGTGACCTCTCACAGAAACAAAGATCCGAGTATCACATGTTTCCACTTATATAATGGACCTTAAATGTCCAATGCAATACTATACGAAAATGACTGACCGCACTGGGAAACTATGGTGGGGAGAGGGAGATGGGATTAACAGTAGCAAATATCTGTCTGGGTACGGGGAAACATCCCATATCAACAGGGTACCTGAATGAAATGCAATTGTATACCTAACCCTTAACTGTACCCCACAACTTCACAATAAAAAATAAATAAAACACACACACACACACACACACACACACACACACACACACACACACAAGTTATCAACATCTTTCTTCTCAGACCTGGAAATGACAATACAGAAATTCATGTGGAAACGTAAACAGCCACAAATAGCCAAAACAATCCTTAGCAAAAGAAACAGAGCAGGAGGTATCACACTTCCAGACTTTAAACTTTACTGTAAGACTACAGTAATCGAATCAACCTGGTTTTGGTACAAGAACAGGCATATAGATCAATGGAACAGGATAGAGATTCCAGAAGCAAAGCCTCAATTTCTCAACCAACTCATCTTTGACAAAGCCTCCAACAACGATCACTGGGGAGAAGAGAACTTATTCAGTAAATGGTGCTGGGAAAACTGACTGATCACATGCAGAAGATTGAAACAGGACCCCTATCTATCACCATACACAAAAATTAACTCGAAATGGATCAAAGACCTAAACGTAAAACCTCAAACTATAAGAATCTTAGAAAACGCAGGAGACACCCTTATGGAAACTGGAGCTGGCAACCAACTCCTGATCAGAACCCTAAGTGCCCATACCATAGTAAATAAGATAGACAAGTGTGACCTCATCAAACTGCCGAGTTTCTGCAAAGTAAAAGAAATCGTCAAGAGAGTGGGGAGACTGCGCACGCAATGGAAAAAAATATTTGCCAACTGTATACCTGCCAAAGGCCTAACATCTAGAATGTACAAGGAATTCAAACGTGCCAAGAGGAACAAAGCAAACAGCCCCACTAAAAAGTGGGCAAAAGACATGAATAGACACTTCTCAAAAGAAGATATACGGGCAGCCAACAGACACATGAAAAAGTGCTCAGCCTCACTCATCATCCAAGAAATTCAAATTAAAACCACCATCTATGTAAATACAAATCTAACCCCAATAAAAATGGTCATCATTAATAAAACAAACAACAACAGATGTTGGCGAGGTTGTGGAGAAAAAGGAACACTTCTACACTGCTGGTGGGAATGCAAACTAGTGCAACCTCTTTGGAAGACAATGTAGCAATTTCTGAAAGAACTAGAAATTTACCTACCACATGATCCAGCAATTCCCCTATTGGGATTATAACCGGAAGAACTCAAATCATTCTACAAAAAAGATACCTGTACACACATGTTTGTTGCAGCTCTATTCACAATTGTAAAAACATGGAACCAACTATGCTGCCCATTGAAGCAGGACTGGATTTTTAAAATGTGGTACATATACACAGTGGACTATTATGCAGCCATAAAAAAGGACAAACATATGGACTTCACAGCAACTTGGATGAATTTAGAGTGGATCATACTCAGTGATTCTATCACAGAAACAAAGAACAGAGAACCATATGTTCTCTCTCATAAGCAGACCTTGAACAATTATCATAATACTATAGGAAAGGGATTGGCAATAGTATGAATCTGTCAGGGGAAGAGGGGGTAGGATTAGCAGTTGAGGGAAACTGCTAGGCAATGGAGGGGCACACCTATCAACAAGGGAACCTGCATAATCAACTTTTGTATACCTAACCCTGATTGTACCCCACATCTTTATAATAAAAAATAAAGAAAAAAGAAAAAAATAATGGCAAAAGAGGCATATGGTATTCATCTTACTATTATCTTTGCGGCTAACACTGCCATTTGTAGAACAAGTATTTTCCAAAATGAAGAAAGTTTTAACCTAAAACATATTCACTTATGATTGGATAGTCATTCCTTCCTCATTAAAATATAGTCTCCCATTTCAGACTCTTCAAACAACTACTTTCTCTTTCAAGCTTTTATTTAAATCTTTTAATTCCAGTAAATCTTCTCCAAGTGGGAGGACAGATCACAGAAGCATAAAGGATAAAACTAGGGGAAATGTTTGTAGTAAATGTGAAAAAAATGAATATATACATAATTAGTTATTACTAATTAATAAGAAACATCGGTTCTATAATTATAATACTATAAGAAAAGGATTGGCAATAGAGGGAAACTTCCAGAGAAAGGGGGGGGCACACCTATCAACAAGGGTACCTGCATAATGAACATTTGTATACCTATCCCTGAATTGTACCCCACATCTTTAAAATTTAAAAAAAAATTTTTAAATTTGTTCTAGCAAAGAAGTAAATAAGGGAATAAAATAAATCTACAGAATAACAAATATACTAAAGAAGTCTATTTTAATTAATAATCAAACAAAATCAAATTTAAACATCACTGAGTACCATTTTTCAATCTGTCAAATTGGCAAAGTGTAAAAAATAAGACTCTCAAAATTGGCAAAGGTGCAGTAAGGCAAGCACTTACCAATGCTGTCTCTGTCCATCCAGGCTGCTAAAACAGAATACCATAGACTGGGGACTTCTAAACAGGGCCTCATTTCTCATAGTTCAGAAGGCTGGGAAGCCCCAGATCAAGAAGCTTACATATTTGGTGTATGGTGAGGGACAACTTTCTCGTTCATAAATGGTGCCTACTTGCTGTGTTCTCTGGTAGAAGGAGTAAGGTCTTTCTGGGGATCTCTTTCATAAGAGGACTAATCTGATTCATGAGGGATCTGTCCCACGACCTGATCACGTCCCAAAGCCCTCAGCTCCTACTACCTTGGGGATAGGATTTCAGCATATGAATTTTAGGGAGGTAGAAACATTCAGACCATAGCAAATACCACTGGAGAGTGGGTCAAACTGGTACAAATTTTCTTGGAAAAAATGACTCAAAGATTTGTGCAAGGAAATATGTTTATCAAAGCATTGTCTGAGGTAACAAAAAGATCAAAAACAACCTGAATACCCAATAAAGGTGATTATTAAAATAATTATGATGTATTCATGCAATAGAACATTTTAAGGCTGTTAAAAATCAGGTATTTAAAGAATACTTAGAAGCAAGGAAAATTGCTTATGATGTAATGTTGAATGAATAAAGAACTGTTGAGCATATGACCCACTTGCATTAAATACAGAGGGAGGGAAGAAAAGAGGGAGGGAGGGAGGGAGGGAGGGAAGGAGGGAGAAAGAGAGCAGGAGAGAGAGAGAGAGAGAAACCAGAAGAAAATATCCAAATGTATTATCAGAGATTAGCCTTTGCTGGGGGCAATGAGGGAGAGTAATATAATTCTCTCCATATGTATACTTTTCTGTGTTCTTAAATATTTCTATCTTTCATTATTAGAAAAGTTTTTTTAAAAATAAGAAATAGGAGAGTGAAAAGAAAATAAAGAACTTTAATAACTCCCAATGTATATCTTCAATCTTAATTTTCCATCAAACTCTGCCAATATTTACAAAGTATACACTTTCAGATACCCACAGATATGTAAATTAAGAGGCACACAAGTAAGCTCATCATCTTTCTCCCAAAACTTGTATTTCTTCTTTTTATTCCCCATCTTGTTTAATAAGGTTGCCCCTTCATTAATTCATCTTTTTGACAAATACATATTGAATGTGTACTATGTGGTAGGCACTGTGGTTGACAATGGGGGTGCAGCAATGAATAAGAGGTGGACCCTGCCTTCAAAGATCTTCTGGTTATGTGATGGAGATAGACAGTCATGCTATACAGTACAATACAATGTGTTATATAATAGGAATTTGAACAAAGTACCACAAGAGAATAGAGGAAAGACAACTAATCTAGCCCTGAATGGTCACTCTTTCTGCAGAAAATAATATATAACCTGAGTCCTGAAGAATGAGAAGACTCAGGGAAGTGAAGGGGAACATGTAGCAGCTTATGTACCAGGGCAAGAGATCTGTTGACACAAGTCTAAAAGTCTCACTTATGGAAGTGCAAGCAAATATGTGAGGCTATAAGGAGGGACGTGATCATAAAAATCTTTGAAAACCATTAAGGTTGTTGGGATTTTATTCAGCAACAATGAGAAAGCACTAAAGGGCTGTAACTAGTACTTAGTACCCATCTATCCATGCAGTTACAGAATCCAAGAAACAGAACTTCCTCTGCCCCAGACACCCAAGTACTTTTTAGAGTCCATTGGCTAGAGCCACATGACTCATAAATGAGTACAGGTATCATTTGCTCTTGTCACCATTACTGGTCTTTGCTATGTTGAGGCTTCACCATGGTTGCTGGTAACTGAGTCAAAGATCTGTAAATGACACCATCTGCTTTGGAACACACACTCCTCTTTTTGGTCACACTAGTCTCTGATGCATTCAACTTTTGTAATACATCTTCTGCTGGTCAGTCTATTTGGCAGAAGAGAGAGGAGTTCTCCCTTTTATGGCTATGCTTTGTTGGGGAGGGGTAGATGAGATGGGATAGTGTCCCACAGCAGGGTGGCCTGGGCAAAGATGTCACAAAGCTTAGGCACACCACTCTATTGTTTGCACACCTATATATTTTGTCCCTGGGGAGTACTTCCACCAGAGTGATGGGGTCAGAAATTTCACATAATACCATTATGTACCCAAGACTAGTTGCTGCCCTCTAATCCTTAGAACTATTGCATCATCTGGATATTTATGCCAGATTCTTTCTTTCATCAAGTGGTTCATTATCAAGAGACCTTCAGTCACTATTTTGATTTGACTTGTTTTAGATATCCCAGAGTCTGCCACATGAGATGTATCTGAATGACACTTGCAAAAACCCTTCCGGTAAAGAAAAAAGTCACAGGGGGCCAGATCAGGTGAGTAGGAAGGGTGTTCCAATACAGTTATTTGTACAGTGCTGCCAACATAAGCACATGGTAGTAAGTTCACAAACTTAATTGTCAGACCTCAACAAGTAATGATGTCAGCTCTGATGGCCATTCCAGAAAAAGAGTTCCAAAATTGCTTTAACGGGTGAACTAGGTGCTGATATCGGTGCATAACTTTTCAAGGGGAGTACTTTGCAGGTGACTAGTGATATTCAGCAATGAGGTACATAGCACTTTTTCTGGGACGATTCATGAACCTAATTGTCAGACCTCATATACAATTTTCATAAAATAAATATGTACTACTTTGATGGAGAACAAAAAGAGTATGGAAGGTGTTAAGAAGAATCGAGAAAACAAGCATTCTCATATAACTTAAATGGGAATGAATCTTCTTTGAAGGCCATTCGACGGTATCAGTCAAAACTTGACTACACTCTATGCCCATCAATCTATTCCACAGATATATTCCCTTAAAGCTACACAAAAGATGCATAAAGAGGTGCAAAGCAGCATGATTTGCAATAGCAGATTCTAAATGTTCATCAACAGAGAAATTACTCACATTCTGGTATATTCATATCAGGATGTGGTGCTAAAAACAATGAAATAGATCTGATCTAGTCTATTTCCTGTTACTGATAACAGAATACCTAAAACTGGGCAATTTATAATGAAAAGAAATTTGTTTCTTACAGTGATATAGGCTGAGAAGTCCAAAGTCTAGGTGCTGCATCTGATGAAGACCTTGCTGGTGAGAACTGTCTGCAAAGTCCTGAGGTGGTACAGGATATCACACAGCAAGGGGCTCAGCATAGTAGCTCAGGTCTCTTTTCTTTTTATAAAGCCACTAGTCTCACTTCTTTGATAACCTATTAATCCATTAACCTATGATTCCATTGGTCCATGCATGGATTAATTCATTCATGAGGGTGGAGCCCTCATGCCTAATCCCCCTCTAAAGGCCCCACCTCTCAATATGCCATATAGGGAATTAAGCTCCAACACACATTTTAGAGGGGGAAAAACTCAAACCATAGCAATCTCTGTTATTGATTTATATTGTATTCAAGATGTATTAAGAAAAAGCACGTTACAAACTAGTTATGTATAGTGCGATACTGTTTAAGGAGAAAGGTAGGGGATGGATAGATAGATTAATAGATGACGGACTGCTAGCTAGAGGATAGGTAGGTAGATAGATGATAGATTAGATAGATAATGATAGATGATGATAGATAGATAAATAGGCAGATGAATAGCAAATATCTGGAAGAGTTTGATGGGTTACTGTGACCTTTTATTATCATCTTGCACAATTTGCACCATGAGCTCATTTGCACTCACCCCATCAGCCCTATGCTCAGGTCAATGTTCCCCAAGACACCAGACTTTTTTATGAACCCTGATACATGCTATTGTTTTCTCCTTTCCCTCTCCTTCATCTTACCATCCACCCCTCTCCCCTTTTTTCCAGTAAGTGTTCTAGCTTAGTGTCATTTCATCAGTGACACTGTCTTCAGGGCTCCTACGCTGCTTTCATTATCTGTTTGACGCTTTCCACATGTTGTTGCCTTTTTTAAACAAGGCTACTTTCCCCACTAAAAGGTAAGTGCCTCCAAATAGGAAAACCATGACTTTATATCTTTTTACTTCAGAATCTAAAGCCATGCCTGGCACCTAATAAATATCTGCTAAGTGTTCACTACAGAAAAAAACAAAATGACTTTTCTAAATATGAAAGTCTAAGCCTCTAGAAAAAAAGGAATAAGTATCAACACCCTAATCTGCTTCTAAATCCAGAATTTCTTTGAAAATGAATACCTATTTGAAAAGAAAAATCCTGCAAGGCAGGAAGATATTGAGGCCCCATATTATTAAAATAAGGTTGTAAGCTAAGTGGATGCTTTGAAATAAGTGAATGTCTTGGGTAAATGTTCAGTCTTAGTCATTACTTTAAAGAATTATTCTGCATTAAGCCTTAAGAGTCATTTTCCATTTCAACTAATTTTCCGATTTTTCTTTATGTGAGAAAAAGATACAAATGACTGGATTTTATTGGCGTTTGTCAGTTCTAATTTTATATCTTACTTTAAAAAGAAGTGAATGATCATAGCATTGGTTAAAGTTCATATATTCTGTGATTTTCAAAAAACTATTAAGACTTCTATTCTTGTCTTGTTCTTTTACTGTAGTTCAGACATGAGAAAAGGGTAAGTAAGGAAAGGAAAACTTTGACTGACAGCAAACGCTAATGGTAACCAGCCCTCCCCAAAGAGACTGCAGTGCAATGCAAATAATGATATAAATCATAATAAAAGGTAAAAATCAGCCTGTTTCCACATATAGCATGAGCTATGTGATTTCATAAGTTCAGGAAGCTTATCAATGATTGATGAGTATCATGTTGATGAGTATCAAAGTGTATGTCTCAGAGTCACCTCTGCCTTTAGCAAATCACAATGGAGTCCTTTTATAATATTAATAATGTTGAAACCTAGGGAATGCAGTGGTACAGATAACTGACAATGTGTCCTAAAATTTTCATGGGCAGCTGTGATTTCAAATATTTTCTTCTATTGTCTTGTGAATATATTTTTCACACTATATGCCCCAACATTTATTTCTGAAAACAATAATTATTGTTATTGCAGACTAATTGTTATATAAATAACTTAGAAAGAAGATTATTTTGTTTGGAGCAATAAGATGAGATCTCTTCTATTAAGTCTTCAAAATAAATTGTGGGTCAAGAAATGATGGTTCATGTCTGTAATCCCAGCAGGTTGGGAGGCCAAAGCAGGAAGATTGCTTGAGCCCAGGAGTTCAAGACCAGTATGGGCAATAGAGTGAGACCTCATCTCTTCAAAAGATCAAAAAATTAGGTGGGATTGGTGTCATGTGCTTATAATCCCAGCTACTTGGGAGGTTGAGAAGGAAGGATAGCCTGAGCCCAGGAGGTCAAAGCTGTGGTGAGCCACGATAATGTCACTGCATTCCAGTCTGGGCAACAGAGTGAGACCCTGACTCAAAATAATAATAATAGTAATATTAATAATAATAATAATAATAATAAAAATAAATTGTGGAACCTTTCTGGAATAAAAAGTGACTTGCATGGAAAAAATGGACTTTCTACAGATGGCTGTTTTGTCTCATCAATATACAAGGAGGGACCAAAACACCCCGGAGTTTATAAAAAAATTGTATATTTATTCTTACATGTTTAAACTTCAGTCCTCTTCCAAGTACTCTCTGTTTGATGCAATACACCTATAGGGATGCTTTTTTCACTGCTCAAATTAGTTTTGGAATGTGCCAATTTTGATGCCTTTTAGTGCTGCTGCTGTTTTTTGTTTCACTTCTTCCATAGCAGCAAAACTTTCCCTTTGAGGACTTTTTCACCCAAGGAAACAAAAACTAATCGCTTGGGGGCAAGATTGGGTAACTAGGGAAGGTGGGGCACCTGGATCATGCCATTTTTGGTCAAAAAAACTGCTGAATATTCAGCGAGGTGTGGGCAGGTGAGCTTAGAAATCACCCATCATGAAATGGACAAACACTTTGAATGAATCTCCAAAAAGAAATCACTGAAGCTGAACACAGTCTCTCACAACAATGCTAGCTAATACTGATACTGGTGGGTTCCTAGAACACCTACCTAGCAGGGGAAACCTGTACTACAGGGGACCCACTCTCCAAAAAAGTTCAGCCTTTTTTGGGGGGCCCCCCTTGTATATAGATAAAGGTATATGCAGAGATGGTACTAGGTACTGAGATATACATGTACTGAGATACCATTCCTTACACAAAATAGAATGCCAATAAGTACTTGTTAAAGACTAGAATTAAGAAAAAGAAATCTTTCAACCACTTAGCAAAATTAATGTCTTTTTCTGACACTAATCTAATTTTTCTTTTGCCTAGAGTTGGTGATTTTGGGGGTGTTGTCACACATCCTCTAGGGTTTAGGATTGAGATGCTGCCGAATTTCTTTCAAACTCAACAGAAAAGTGCTGGAATTTTCAGCATACCAACACCCACAAACTGCCATCCACTGCTCACCCCACTCACTGGGCCTCAAATAATTTCTTTGGTACTCCATTTGCTTGCTTTTATGACACTTGTCCTAGAAATTTAAAAAGTGTCTTTGTTCATGTTTTTATTGGATTTCAAAATTCAAATGTTTGGAATGAGGAAAAGCATCACTAAAAAACAAACTTTCTACACTTTGTCCCTGAATAACCCAGTGATTCAATAGAAACAATTGAATGCGGCATTTTACTTCCCATTTCTTACAGAGACATTTCAAGCTTCATCTGAGTTTTGAAAATTAAGAAAATTCTGAAGTGAACACATGTAATTGAATTTCTTTTTAAAAAATATTCCTGTTATGACATGCAGATTTGTAAAGTTTTTCATACAGCAGCCATGGTGATCTCTTTAAAGAGCTTCCCACTGCTTAAAACTTTCATTGGTTCCCCATCAACCTTACAATAAAAGCCTGAGCTTCCCACCCACCTTCAAGGCCATGCCTGTCCTGTCCGCTTCTAATTCACCAATCTCCTCTCACACCCTGTCTCCTCAGTCCTCACGCTCAGCCATCGGAGCTTCTTTCTGCTAGACTTCCCTCCACTGAGACTTTCTCACACGCTCTTCCCCAGCCTGCTACATTGTCCTCTGCAACCACCGCCATCTTGACCATACCTGCAACCATCCTTACCTCATCACCTGGGAATATACTCAACCTTCAGGTTTCAGCATAAAATTCATCTCCTCACATAAATGTTTTGTTTCCAAGGGTTAGCAGTTCCCATAGCATCTAATATTTTTCCCCTCACAATTACTCCCATAATATGTTTCCTCACTGAAGTGGATGTTCTTAAGATACTAGTGTATCTTAAACTCAAACACAGTGCTCAGCACATGGTACCACAACAGTGAATGAAATGATCAGGGATCCTGAATTGTCTTTAATTTTTAAAAGAAAAATAAATAAATAAGTAAGATGCAAAAAAAAAGAAAGAAAGAAAGAAAGAAATGATCAGGGTTCAAATGTGTTACATTTATTTTTAATCTTAATCTAAATGTTGAACACACAATAAATAATTTCTTCTACTGCCAACAAATTCAATGCTTAAAGTCATTCATTGACTGAAAGGGGCTGAAGGCCTTCAGCTGTGAAGAAAACAAACTAGATTAAAGTTCTTTTTTTCCAAAAATTATACCTATTGTCTACCTGCTGAGAGCCCATAGATTTCACCATTGATTTTTAGTTTTATTTGTTACATTTACTTTGAGTTTAGGTATCTTAAATATTTTAACATTTTAGAGATGAAAGAGAGTTGCAGGGAAGTAAGACACCACAAAGTGAATACTGCATTTGACTCACCTTTTTTTATTTTTTATTTTTATTTTTTGAGTCGGCATCTCTCTTTGTTGGCCAGGCTGGAGTGCAGTGGTACAATCATAGAAGCCTTGACCTTCTGGGTTCAGGTGATCCTTCTGCCTCAGCCCCTTGAGTAGCTGGGTCTACATATGCACACCACCACACCCGGCTAATTTTTGTTGTTGTTGTTGTTGAGATGAGGTCTCACTATGTTGTCCAGGCTAGGCTTGAACTCCTGGGTTCAAGCAATTCTCCTGCCTTGGCCTCCCAAAGTACTGGAATTATAAGTGTGAACCACCGCATCCAATCCTGTCTCACCTTTAACTGGGGATATTTAACTGAGATCTGTCGGGGAACATCAGCCATTGGTCTCTCTGTCTCTCTGTTGGATATAGCTTTGCTAACATCTCCTACAGAAAGGCATGAATCTACCCACGAAATTGTAAACTCCCAGGGGCAGGAAGAGGCAGGGTCCTTGGGCTTTATGTCCATGTCACTATATGGCAAGCACACTGAAAATGCTTAGGGTACATTTTTTTCTGTATTTACTATTCATCAATTTTTTCAATATAAAAAGTATATGTATATACTTTATGAGAATAAAGTATATATAGTAAACATATATTCATATTTATGTAAGTATGCATACCTTATATAGCTAAAGTGATGGCTTTATTGTGATATAACTCATATACTCTATAATTCATTCATTGAAAGTATACAGATTTTTAGTATATTAATAGAATTGTGCAACCATCACCACAACCAATTTTAGAACATTTTTATCCCTTCATAAAGAAATCCTGTACAGATGACTAGTAACTCCCCCTAAACTTCCAATCCCCCTGTGCTAGCAAATATTAGCTGACTTTGTCTCTATTAGTTTACATATTCTGGACATTTCATGTCAATGGAATTATACAGTAAGTGGTCTTTTATGACTGGCTTGTTTCTTTTAGCATAATGTTTTAAGATTCATCCATGTGGTAGCATGACTCACTATGTGTTCTTTTTATAACCCAATAAAATTCCATTGTACAAATGTGCCACATTATGTTTATTCATTCATCAGTTTACAGGCATTTGGACTTCTCCACCCCTTGGTTTTTATGAATAATGTTGCCGTGAACATCCATGTACAACTTTTTGTGTGGATATGTTTTTTAATATTGCTTAGATATATACCTAGGAGGAGAATTGCTGAGTAATATGGCAATTCTATGCTTAACCTTTTGAGCAACTGCCAGACTTTTCCAAAGTCTGCACTATTTTATATTCCTACCAGCAGTGTATGAGGATTCCAACTTGTCTCGATCCTTACTAAAACTTATTTGCTGTGTTTTTGTTTATAGCCACTCTCTAGTGAGTGTGAAGTGATATCTCGTTGTGGTTTGGATTCTTGCATTTTTCCTGATGGCTAATGACATTGAGCATGCTTTAATGTGCTTGTTGAACATCTGTATATCTTTTTTGAAGACAAGTCTATTGAGATCCACTGCCTGTTTTTTAATAGGGTGTTCTTTCTATTACTGAGAGTATATATTCTTTCCCAGTCTTTTCTCTTTCTTGATGGTATCCTTTGAAGCATAGAAGTTCCTAATTTTGATGAATTCCAGTTTATCTACTTTTTCTTTTGTCGCTTGCACTCTTGGTATTATTTCTAAGAAGACTTTTCCTGACCCCAAATCACAAAGTTTTATTCCCATATTTTCTTCTAAGAATTTTATCATTGTGGCTTACATTTAGGTCTTTGACTCATTTTGCATTCATTTTTGCATATGGTGTAAATAAAGGGTACAACTTCATTCTATTACATGTGGATATTCAGTTTTCCCAGTATCATTTGCTGATGTCTATTTTTCAACACTGAGTTGTTTTGAAACTCTTGTTGAAAATAAACTGATTACAAATGTGAGGGTTTATTTCTCACCTGTCAATACTATTCCATTGATCTCTATGTCAATCCTTATGTCAGTGCCAAAGTGTCTTGATTACTGTAGCATGATGGTAAGTTTTTAAGTGTTGGGAAGTTGTGAGTCCTTCAATTTTGTTCTCCTTTTTCAAGATTGTTTTGACAATTTTGAGTCCTTTACATTTGTGTGTGAATTTTAGGATGAGCTTGTCAATTTCTGCAAAAAGTTCATCTGATATTTTAAAATAAATTATATGGAATCTGTAGATAAATTAGGAAATATTTCATCATAACAATATTAAGTATTCTGGTTTAGAAACATGGGATGTTTTCCCATTTATTTAGGTTTTCTTTAATCTTTTAACAATGTTTTATAGTTTTTTGGGATTTATAAATTTAATAAGTAAGTTATATACTTATTAAATTTATTCCTAGGTATTTTATTCTTTTTGATGTTATCGTGAAGGGAATGAATGACTCTCTTATGCAAATTGGCAGATATTTATATCATGTAATTTGGATGACAGTAGGAATATGGAGACTGCTCTTGGGCATTAGAAGTACTACTGTATTACTTAGGCAGTAGTCTACACTGCCTTCTCCAAAGGATGTTCTGGGTGGGAAAACAGTCAGGGACCAAGTTAGATACCAAAGGTATTTAAATGCTAAAATAAGCAATAAGGAAGGAGATCAGCACACACACATATATAATATGTATATAATGGATATATTAAATACATATGTATATCACCCTTTTAAAATACATAAGTATCATCCATTATTCATGAAAATAATTTTTGTGGATCATCTACTAATATGCCAGACACTATATCCAATCCTGAGGGTATAATAATACACAAAAACAGAGATGTTTCATTTTTGTGGAAGTACTATGTTACATTACTTTTCATTGACTATAGCACCTAGTACAACAAGTAGCACATAGGATATGACTAAGTCTCCTGATTTTTCATGTGGAACATTATCTGTATCAATCAGGGTTTGGTCAGGGGGGCACAGTTTCCTGAGAGTTATGGAGAAAGGAGTTTCTATGTGAAATTGATCTCACAGTTACAGGAGGACCTGAGGAAATGAAGGTCTAGTGGTGGTCTTGTAGTCACTAACCCATCAATCTGAGAAACCCAAATGCCCAGCTTGCAGGGGGACTGAGGGGAGGCTGATGGAAACCACTGCCTTTGCATCACTGTTGCCTCTGCAGGGCTTCAGTCTCTGGAGGTTGGTTGGGGTAGCTGTTGACCAGCAGTTGAGAAGAGATACAGTACAGAAAACAGAGGAGTGCAGGATCAGCTGGAATTGACTGGGCTTCTCTGCATCTGTCTATCACCAATCTGACTGTGATGACCATCAATGATTAATGGCCATCTCATTGTCCTTCCAATCTCCTGAATGTTCTGCAGAAATAAGATTTTCCCACCTTAACCAGGTTAACACAGTACAAAACACCACACCTGCCACTAAAACAATTACATGTTGTGTGAACAGACTCTGGTGTGGTCCTCATGATTTCCACCTCCTGGTGTCCACACTTTTGTGTAATTCCTTTCACTGAGAGCAGGTAGGACCTGTGACTTGCTTCTAATCAATAGAATTCAACAAATGTAATAGAAGTCACCCCTGTGATTATGTTACATTACATAAGGCCATCTTAGCAGACTGGTGCAAGCAAAACTCTCCTGTTGGCTTAAAGAATCAAATAGCCATGGTGTGACCGACCTGGAAAGGTCACAGACAATTCTGTGATGGTCTGTGAAGGAGCAGTATACCAAGAAAGACAAATCCATCACAGGCATCACAAATTCTCACTTCCAGCTTCTTATTATACTGTTTCTTGTTTCCTCCTAGTACAAAGTTTCTTAATCTCACGGCTATTGACATTTGGGGCCTGATCATTTTTTGAAAGGAGCTGTCTTGTGCATTGTAGGAGGTATAGAAGCATCCCTGGTCTCTTCCCACAAAGTGCCCACCATTCTCCCCCAGTTGTGACAACCAAAAATGTCTCCAAACATTGCCAAATGTACACTGAGAGGAGGGGGTGTGAAAACGCTCTGGTTGGAAATACTATTCTCACATAAGCGTTGCTGCAGCACGATGTTCTTTCTAGCCAAAGGGGAACCTTTAAAAAGAGAAAGATAAGCCTTGGGCACAGTTAATTTGCACACTAGAAAATGTATTTTATGGCTATACATCCCCAGATTCAAAGCTGGTGTTTGCAGCCCTAGGTCCAATATATTTTTCTTTTTTCTTTTTTTTTTTTTTTTTACTTTGCTTGCGAGTTGATAATGAAGAAACTTTGCATGTGAACACAATATAGGTACAACTTGTCTGGAAAAGAAAACTCTATTTTTAACTATGCATGTAGAAGCATTTGACTTGCCATTGAATAACACAGTGAAGATGTAAGTCCTGTTCAAACAACTCCCCTCCTGTAGAAGAATCCATGAAGAGACAGACCGTAGGAACTTCTTTACAAACTGAGTATACAGAGGTTCTTTTCTGAAATATTGACTTTGGGTTCCAGAATCTGTTCTCATCATATTTTAGCATAAGCTGCTGTGCTGCATGCAGTATTGTGGCCCAGGTGATACTATGGGATATCAATTCTAATATGAAATCCTATATGTGACACCAGTTAAGCACAGAATTATTCTGATTCCTTATATATAGTTCTCCTGGCATAACTAGTTCTGTGGTAACAGAGCTGTTATTAAATAAAATTGATCAGAATAAGAATAAAGGAGTGGATGAATTCATTCTTGCAACCTAGGCTTTATTGAGAAACTACTACATACAGGTATTGCTGTTGTTCTTATCACAAAAATGAAAGGGAAAGATTAACCAGCTAGGATTATAGACATGACAGGCTCATTGTCTCATGGGAAAGAGAGAAAATTAAATGGATAAATAGGTGATGTAAGTATTATGATACGTATGCCCAGGACACTGTGGGAGCTGACAGAGAAGGCATCTGACACAGTGTGGAGGTCAGTGAAACTCCCCACCAGAAGTGAAGGATTTGTTTGTATCAGTCAAATGAAGAAGCTAGATAAATGGGCTCCAAGCAGAAAAACAGAACTGTGATTCAGATAAGACTAAAGGACAAGCCAGGCTCGGTGGCTCAGCCTGTAATCCTGCGCCTTTGGGAGGCTGAGGTGAGCAGATTGCCTGAGCCCGCGGGTTCGAGACCCACCTGGGCAGCGAGACCTCATCTCTACAATAAATCAAAAAATCAGCTGGGTGTGGTAGCGTGTGCCTGTAATTCTGGCTACTTGGAAGGCTGAGGCGGAAGGATCGCCAGAGCCCAGCAGGTGAGGCTGCGGTGGCTGGGAGCGGCCACTGCACTCCAGTCTGGGCGACCGAGTGAGACTCCAACTCAAAAAAAACAAAAACAAAAACAAAAATAAGACTGAAGGACAGAGCAGGTGTATCCAAGTGGTGGGAAATGAGGCTGGTTGAGTAGGAGGGGCCAGGTGATGATGCCTTTTGGACATGCTCAAAAGTTCAACTACAACCTGACAGGAGCCACTCCGGATTTTGTGCAGGGCTGTGACATGACTGAATTTGCATTTCTGGAAGAATGGACCTCCACATGGAGCACTGATGGGGCCTGAACAAATTCTGAGGCTGGAAGGCTGTTAGGAGGATAAGACCCAAGTAGTGCAGAAGACGTTCATCAAAACATCAAGGAATGGAGAGGAGAGGACCAAGGGTCTGTGTAAGTTCTCACCTCCTCAGGGCTGGGGCTGGAGAGGCCAAATAGAAAGAGGAAGTAGATGCCTTTTCAGAAAGACCTTTCCTTTCTGGAAAGAGAATAGGGTGGGGTAAATGCTTAGCTGGTGGAGATAAGCAGGACTCCGTGCCCCATAAAAGGAACCATTCCTATATGGACAGGCTGTTGTCCAAGACCTGCAGAATCTGCCTCACTCAAAAAGGGAAGAAAGGCAAAAAGAATGAGCCTACTGGCATTCTGCAGGGAGGAAACACGCCTTCCTAAAAGTCTTACATAATTACTTTTATGATATAGAGTATAAATTTACTACCCCCATAAGAAAAGTGTTGTTTAGAACACATATTCATTAAAAAGGAATTATCATGCTTTACAAAGTCAATCTGTCAGCTATTGTCAAATATCACCCTTTGTGTCTCTGAGGAAAATCACCAATGTAGATTTTCCCCTAGGCCTAGTCTGTAGACATCACTCGGCACAGCAAACAATAAGTAATCTGTTTTATATGTTTGTGCTGAATAAAAACTGCTGGAATCAATTATATTTCAAGCGACTGAGAAAAAACCCGTAAACACGGAAAGTAGCAAGATGCTCAAACCAGGTACTTGAACACTTTTCAGGAATGTATTTATTGTGGATGTCAAGGTGCTCTTCTGCTGTAGTAAAAATTTTGTTTAGGTGTGTCATGACACTGACTTGGCACCCATTTGTATTTTTTAAATTTAATTATTTTATTTTTAAAATGTAGGGTACAGATAAGGGTTAGGTACATATGTGGTCCTCATGCAGGTAAAGTGTGGGTAGCCTTATTGATATTATGTGCCCCCCTCCCCTGGCAGTGTCCCACTGCTGCCAATCCCTTTCTTATGGTATTATGATAAATGTTCAATGTCCACTTATGAGTGAGTACATGTGGTACTCAGATCTTTGTTTCTATGATAAATCACTGAGTATTATAGATTCTAATTCCATTCAGATTGCTGCAAAGTTCATAATTTTGTTTTTCTTTATGACTGCATAATATTCCATCATGTAAATGTACCACATTTTTTTATCCAGTCCACTTTCGATGGTGTATTTTTAAGCAAAGGCATTCCTCACCCATTTCAGGCCCAACAAATGAGTTAATTTTTAAACGATGAGGAGAAGAGATAGAATGTGATAGTCTTACTATATAAACACAACCCAGAAAGACTCTAGAATTTAGAGTTCGTTTGTTTGGAAACCACTAGAGCTACACTTAAAACATTGCCCACATCATTTTAATTGAAATACACTCTAGATCAAGCCTGAACTGGCAGAACTGCTCTGATTGTTTCTATTTTCAAGTTATCCAGGCTGATCTAAAGTTTAAATACATTTTTAAGTTTAATTAAATGAAACACTTAAATTATACAAGCATTTTAATACTTAGTTAGAAATTGAAAAACAGATACCATGGAATCCCTAGATAAAAAGAAAAATCAAGCAACATCTGCTAGTTCCACTTCTCTATCACATGGGATGAATGTGTTTGTAAAGACCCAAATCTTTACGTAACCAAATATCACTGAAACAAACAAGCAAAAAAACATTTTGTCCAGTGCTGCTGGTTGATGGAAAGGCCTAGACATCATTATGGAGCTGTTGTGAAGAGATGTTTTAGAAGGCATCAGATAGGACAGTGTCCACCACAGGTGTTCAGATCATCACTTCTTGGAACTTGGGAACTCCAGAAAGGTTTGTAGAGACCCAAACTCCTGGTTGGAATCAAAAAGTACTTACTATTTTTACTAGGAATCAAAAAGTGCTTACTATTTTTATATGAGTTTTATAGCAATCCGTTTACAGAGATTTTTCTGCCTGACATTTAGCAGTGCTGTTTTAGAGTGATGAAAAAGGGAAGTGTTTCTAATAAGCTATGAGAAAATGATAACACAGTTCCTTACACATATTCGACAAATAGTGCTCAATGAATTAATAAGCAATAAATGAGAGCTCCCCTCCTTACAAATAAAGCATAAGAAACAGAATTCTAAAAGTAGAGAAGCCTTAAAGATCATCTACTTTGGCATCCCAGTGTTCCACACACCCAAGTAGACGAAGACCCAGGGAGGTTAAGTAATTTGCAAAGGACCTGTGGTTAATTTAAGAGTGAGAACTGGAGAGACGACACAAATGAGAGGTGATGATTCTTTGCGTTTCACTCCCTAGAGAATCTACCAACTTATTCATCTTTATATATATTAGGGCCTCCCTTTAGCTTGCACATTACAGGTACTCAATATTGGAAAGTATGAGTGGAATTCACTTGTTCATTCTGTTATTTAGTCACCCATTCATTCACTCACTCATTCATTTCAATCATCTGTACCTAAATACTTTCCCTGTGCCAGGCATCAGGTATATCATCATTTGGATAATTTTCTCCTTCCAAATACAATGTACTGGAATCAAATACTTGTGTTCATTTCTTGAGCAAGAATGAATATTCCTACATCAAATTATACCATTAGCCTGTCTCATACTACACTCTGCCTCCAACACAACTCTCTAGCTGGAATTCTTGTGGGAGAGTTTAATCTCCCCATCCCAAAGCCCGTTTAGCTCATTACTCAGTACTAGGCATTACCACAGGGTCCTCAACCGACTGACTACCTAAGGCTGTTAGTCAATGATCTGTGTCATGATTTTTTTTTCTTTTTTTCTTTTTTTGAACCAGGCTGGAGTGAGCCAGCTCACTACAACCTCAAATTCCTGGGCTCAGGCAATCCTTCTGCCTCAGCCTCCCAAGTAGCTGGCACTACAAGTGTGCCACCAGCTCAGCTAATTTTTAAAATTTTTTATTTTTGTAGAAACAAGTTTTTGCTGTGTTCCCCAGGCTGATCTCAAACTCCTGAGCTCAAGCAATCCTCCTGTCTCACCTTCCCAAAGTGCTGGGATCACAGGCATGAGCCACCGTACCTGGCCTGTTTCATGATATTTGACTACCCTTGTTATGAAAGTTTACATAACTCCAAATGTTCCCCGGTAGCTTCAAAAGAATTCAGTTTACGCAAAATAGCTATAACTGTCAACTCCATGAACAGCCCACTGAATTCTGGAGAGCACAATATAGGTGCTTCTGTTTACATTTATGTTGTTTATGGTACACGCACTTTGATGTCATTACTCTTTCTTTTATCCGCCTTACCTTTTTAACTTGGTAGGTCCTGTTTCCCCCTTTCAAAATTCAGATTAGCCTATTTAGCACTTTGTCATCATATACCTTCTTGCTTAATTGACCAGTTTGCATTTTTAAATGTTACTAAATACTTTGCATTTGTCATTGCAGCATTCCATATTGCATCCTTGTGCCATTACTGTAAGCAAGGAGGTAAGATACTTCATCCTGGGCCATATGTATCATACAGATTAGCTTACTGTATCAAATATGGTTTAAAACACTCTAAAAAGAATTCTGATCTGTCAAGGTGACAATCACTACATTATTATTTCTTATTAGCCAGGAGTTCTCAAACTTAAGTGAGAATCACCTATTAGGTTAGTTAAAATACAGATTGCCAGGTAGAAGCAACCCAGTATCCTTTGATGGATAAATGGATAAATAAAATGTGGTGGATATACACAATGGAATATTAATAAGCCTTAAAAAGGGGGAAATTCTGACCATGCTACATGGATTAATCTTGGGTATGTTATGTTAAGTAAAATAAACCAGTCACCAAAAGACAAATGTATGATTCCACTTATATGAGTAAGTAAAGTAGTCAACTTCATGGAAGCAAAAAAGAGAATGGTGGTTGCCAGAGATGAGGGGAGTTGTTCTTTAATGGGTACAGAGTTTTAGTTTTGCAAGATGAAAAGTGTTTTGGAGATTGGTTTTATGACAATGAGAATGTATTTAACACTACTGACCTGTACACTTACAAATGGTTAAGATTCTCACTACAAAAAAAAGAGAAAAGTTTATTAGTTTGATTTAACCATTTCACAATGTATATAAATTTCAAAGCCAGTTGTATACAATAAATATATATATACAGTTTTTATTTGTCAATTGAAAATAAATCTTAAAAATGATTAAGATGGCAAATTTTATTTCCAGGTTGTTCTGATGCTGTTGAGTCTGGACCCATAATCTGAGAACCATTGTAATGAACAAAGTTAGTGACAACTCCAAATTTTTAATAAAAGGAGTTTATGAGTAACAACCTGGTTGAAAGTAAGACAAGAGGATTTGCCTTGCTAGTTAGCGCAGCAAGCACACTGTCTTTAGAGTGCATGTTTATTTAGAATTGCTTCAGTGGAAGAACTGAAGAAATGATGACCAGCCACACACACCCCCAAGTCACCTCTTGATGACACAATGGTACCTAGCTAATTGCTCAGGACATCTCATACATCCTAAGTATGAAGGAAAAAAATATATAAACTTGACAGTTTTGCACTTCACAGATACAATCTCCTTTCTTTTATTTTACAATTTTTCTTTCAAATAGGAAGAAGAGTAGGTAGCCACTTAAGAAAGAATTTAGGAAAATATGAAACATTAACCAAGAAAGGAGCTAGGTATTGAAAACTTGCTATAGACAGAACAGATATTTATTGTTTTGTGCAAATTCAACATGAGCAAATGTGATGATCCCTATCAAATTAAAAGTTTTAATGCTTCATAGGGAGTGATACAACAGCAGTCTTATCAGTTGCTGTTGAGAGTGTATATTACTATAAACACCCTGGAAGGACTTGACCATATATATAAAATATTCATATCCTCTCTCCCACTAATGCCACTTACAAAGAAATATCTTAAATAAAAATATAGAATATAAGAATATTTATAATGACATAATATATACAAGTAAAATCTGGAAACAACCTAAATGTTAAGATGTGTACCTGTGAGAGGTTAGATTAATTACAGTGTATCCAGACAACACAATGGGCAGCTATAAAAGCTATCTACTATTTTAGAGCTGCCCACAACCTTTTCTTTGGGGACATTAGCTTCCTTTATTCTGATATTTCAATCAAAGGATTCCCACCTTCTCTGACATAGAAGAGGTGTTCAAGGCTCAGTCAGGATCAGAGTCCTTTTGTGATGAAAAATGTGGATATTTGACAAAAAAAAAGACTCTTTGCCTTTGTAAGCTGCAAGGGTGATGAGAAACACTAACATGGAGAAAAGCAGAGTGATGGATGGAGAGAAAGCACTCTTTTTTTTTTTTTTGAGTCAGGGTGTTACTCTATTGCCCAGACTGGAGGGCAGTAGCATGATCACTGCTCACAGCATCCTCCAACACCCAGGCTCAACAGGCTCAGGGGATCCTCCCGCCTCAGTCTCACAAGTAACTGGGACTACAGGTGCATGCTACTGTGACTGGCTAAGTTTTTTTTATTTTTTAGTAGAGGTGAGGTCTCACTATGTTGCCCAGGCTGTTCTTGAACTCCTGGGCTCAAGTAATCCTCCTGCCTCAGCCTCCCAAAGTGCTGGGATTACAGGTGTGACCCATCATGCCTGGCCTGAAAGAAGGATTCTCACCAGTATTATTTGGGTTCCTGTATCCCACCATACCTGAAGCTAGCAAGACTGTTTTTGACTTCCCAGTTATATAAATCAATGAACGACTCACTTTTTTCCTCTTAATCTCACAACTTAAACATTCTTGACAAATATGGTGTCATTAATAACCATATTTTACATGAATACATAAGAATACATGTCACACTAACGCAATTTAAATATATACACATTTAAGGAATGTTAAAATGCTTTATAAGGTTATAGTATTATAGATAATCAAATATTTTACTTTTGAAGATTTTTCACTTTTTAAAAAATCTACAAGTGTCTTAATTTCCTGGCTATTGAATATTCTAAGAGAAATGGTTTATTGCATAAAATATTAGTACATATTTTACAGATTACTTGAGGAAATATAAGGTGGTATAAGTTTCATGGGGGAAATCTGCCAATATCTAACAAAATTGTGTCTACATTTATCTTTGACCCAGGAATACCAGTTCTAAGAATCTATCCCAAAGATACAGTAGCAAAAATATGAAAAGATACAGGTTCAAGCCTGTTAATTGCAGCATATTTATAATAGGAAATATTTGGAAGCCACCTAAATGTCTATTGATAGAGGAGTGATTAGGTAAAGTCATATACATCTACACAATTGAATACTATGCAGCTGTAAAAAAAGAGTAAGATCTTCCTGCACTATATTACACAGAGATCTCCAGTATCTATCAAGTGAAAAAAAGCAATATGAAAAACAGAGAAAATACATACAGAGTTACGTTTTGTGTAATAAAAGGGCATATATATTTATTTTTACAAAAATAGATAGTAGAATAATAAATTAAAAACTAGTACAAATGATTAGCCATTAGGGAAAAGCAAAATAAAAGCACAGTGAGATACTTAGCAGAATGGATAAAATTAACAAGACAGAAATTATCAAGTGTTAGGCAAGTACGAGAAACACATGGAAATCAGACTGCTGCAAGAGGTGTAAATTGGAACATCCACTTTTAGAAACTCTTTGGCAATTTCTACTGAAGCCTGAGCATGCACATACCACATGTCCCAGCAATTCTACTCCTGGGACTGCATCCACCAGAAATGCATATGTGCTTCAAAAGACGTGCACAAAAAGATATTAAGAAGCACTATTGGTTAGGGCCAAAAATGAGAAAGTTGTATCTCCATCAACTGCAAAATGGAAGCTAAAGGAATAAATAAGTTATGATATACTGTATATGCAATGCAATAGAATATGTTAACAGCAATCAAAAAGAGAGAACACTTCCACTATACACAACATGACTGGCTCTCATGAATATATTGTTGAGTGAAAGAAACCTAACATAGAAGAACACATACTATATTATTCCACTTACAGTTTAACATCTGGCAAAACTGATCCATAGTGTTTTGGGAGAGCCACGGTCAGTTTCTGGGGAGAAGTGGCAGGCAGCAACAGGAAGGCCACAAGGGCAATTTCTGGGGTGCTGGTAATATTCCATTTCTGTATCTAAGTAGTGATACACGGGTATACTCAGTTTATGAGAAGTCATCAAGCTGTACATTTATGATGGGACTACTTCACTATATGCATGTTATCCTTTTCAAATGCTTAAAAACATATACATGATTACATCAGAAGGAAGGAGCAGGGCAAAAGGGATGGCCCGGGAAGCAAGAGTTCTTTGATTGTGTTGTGTTATAGTTTTGTTACGTGTTTTACTTATTCAAAGAAATAAATTCTATAAAAAGAAGAAGAATATATAGATGCATGTATTAAATACATCTATTATTGCACCTATGGAGGTAATTAAAACTATGTTTGACCAGGTGCTAAATTCCAAGGGGTGTGTGTGTGTGTGTTTTACAGTTTAACGAAGTCTGAAAATGGACAAGCCCAAGTCCTCTGAAATGCTAGAATGATAATTCTGGTCTAACAACTTGGGGAAAAAAAGCATGCATGCTAAAAGCTCAAGCCCTATGAAAACCAAGAGAGAAGGTAGAAAAAGAAACAGCTGGAAAAGCACTTGTGATCATGCAAAACAAATAGTTGCACTGTAGTTAGGCATGTACTAACCTAATGGCCTTTTGGAATTGACTAAAAAAAACCATGTTTAAGAAGTGGTAGCATCATGCCAGGCAGCTCTGTGTACTGAGCAGTAATTCAATGCCCAGACACAGCCTCTGCCTTTGGCTTGGCCTGAATCAGTTATTCAGCGTGTTTAATAATTCTGACCACTAAAGATTTGAGCAAAATCGTGAGTGAGAAAGATAGTCAAGTGGTTCACAAATGTTTATTTTACCATGCGCTATAACTTCTTCTTCCAACTACTTGATGCCCAAAAGTTTCCCTAATGTTTCTAACTAATGAAGGGCCAAGAATAATGGGAAGAAGGCTAGAATTTTTACCAAAAAAAAAAAAGTGATTATACATGTGTATACAGTGAGCAATTGGAATCTAATCTATAGAGAATTCTGACCCCCTCAATGAAGCCTATACTATAAATGGGGTCAGAAGTTTGAACAGTCTTCTAGTTTGGGGTCCAAATCTAGCTCTGCAACTTACTAATTTTGTGACTTTGGCCATGCTCTTTAATCTCCTTGGGCCACACCTTTTGCCATCTGTAAAATGCTAAGAAACACTGTTGGGTTGTTCTAAGATTAGATCAGTTAAGGCACATGAAGAACTTAGTATAGTCTAAATGTTTATTCACCAGCTATTATGTTAGGTGCTTTATTAAACATCCAAATAGTATAAAATTTTATTTATTTTATTTAAACTTTACAACACTCTTATAAGGCTATCAGTGAAGAAATGATGAGCAAAGTCACACAGCAAATACGTGCCTAGCAAGGATTTGAGCCCAGAGCTCTGATCCAAAAATTATCTCTGTGTCTACAAGAAAACAATCATCAAGATTAAAAAAAAAAGAATAATATCAGGGTGATAGCCTGTGATTGACACTCGTCAGCCATTCATACACTAGCTCACACATACACACACACACACACACACACACACACACACACACATCAAGAACTAAGCAAAAGGGCTTACTCCCACTCAGAATGGACAGAGACAGTCCTATTTGGAAGATGGAGGTGGCTGGAGTGGGCGAAGTGTGGGTACACTGAAACTGTGGCCTAGAGAACAATGTCTGTTGAATGAATGAAGACATTTAATACAGAAAAAAAGTCACCAGTCACTCTAAGTTCCTCGGTGAAGCTAAGGTCAGAATTTAAGGGACCAGAACAAATAAAAAGACTCAGACCACAGAAACACATATTCTAAATCAAAGCCAGGGATTGTAGAACAAAAAATTACAAATTTTCTGAAAAATCCAGGAAAGATGAACAATTGATGCAGATATAAGCAACAAATGGGTTCATATTGAAGCTCAGAGTTCAAGTGTTCAAGGCATGGATCAATGCAGCTCAGGTTGGTCAGGAGAACAGACAAAAAGGGAAGAAAACATAATGAAGCAGGGCACAAGCAGCTTTCATCTATAGATCCCAGGACAGTGAGTTTGTCCACCATGCTGGTTTTAGAGCATTAATAAAGTAAGGGTATTGTTTCATGAAACTTTCAATGTGAGTTCTGGGTCACATTATAAAATGTATTTTTCTTTTACTATGGGCCATGGCCAAGATATTTTGAAATCTTCTGCTTTAGAAACTAGAGGCCCCACCAGATAATTATATCGTTGTTAATGGTAGTTAGAAAAATGAGCAACAGTTGTTGATGAGGAAAAATTCATGGTCCATACATGCCTCAAGGGGCAGCATTACCTCAATAAAATCACCAAGTTCCAAGGTCTATTTCACAGCTCTATGGGTAAAGAAATTTGATTATGCAGTCTATAAAAAATTGGTCAGTATTTTAGGACTGACTTTTTATTAATTTCCAAAGAGAAATATGGATGCTTGAAGCTATTTTGATCATTTGCTCTCTGTGGGAGAAATCTGCCTGGAATGTCATGAGAATGTGGCTTGGTGCACAGTGAATTAGAGTAATAGTAATTAGTTGAATAATATAAGTGGCAGTGACACCTATGTTGGAAGCCTCTCTATGATAATAATAATTAATAACAGTTACCACAAGAGCTTCCTGCATGTCAGACATTGTACTTAAAACTTCATATCTTATTTAATCCTCACCCTATGAGATTTTTCACTGCAGAGATATACCTGCCAAATTGGTGACACATTGATGTCAATTAGTCAACCTACCCTCCTCTGAACACATGCTAACAAACTCTCTCTTTGACTCTGTTTTCCCAGACTGCCAATCCTGCTCTCTTGTACTGTGTTCCCATTCCTGCCTAAGCATCTCCTAAAGGTACTTAAGGAGTGTCAGGGGGCACATAAGCGACAGAATAGCAAGGAAAATTTTCCAGAGACTCAGTCTTACTCGATGGCAAACAATGTCAAATGTTTGTATATGAAATAACCTGGATGTATTATGAAGCACAATGCAAAATTTGAACAAATGTTTAAGGATAAACCTTGAAGAAATTTTACACTTGAAATAAAAATCTTGAGCTCTTTATTTTCGGGCTCTTGGTGAAATATTTATAAATCATAGTACTATCACACAAGGGAAACACAAAGCTGCTGAATAGGCCCAAGTTTCCTGAATTTTCATCACATATTTGTCAATCTTTCCACAACACTGCCCTGTTGACCTTGATTGAATTGGGTGTTTTAAATTTCATGAGCCTCATATTGACAATTAGCCCTGAGGTACTATCTATATATAGGTAATTTTATCCATTAACATTTTTTCAAAATTAGAATTTATTGTTTTTCTCTGACTAAAAACAGAATACAAATTTATCATAGAAGAGAAACATAAAAAAAGGAATTTAAGTGCCTTAAACTCATCAATCAGAAATAAGATTGTTAACCTGCTATGTGCCTGTCAACTATTCTCAATTCTGGGACTACACTATGAACTAGATAGGCAAAATCCTTGCCCCCAAAGACATTTTACATTTTACTTCTTTATTCTTGTAGATATGGATATAAACATAGACATAGATATGTAATTACATGTACATTTATTTTTACAAGATTGAGATACAACTACACACTTCTTTTATTAGATGACTTTATTTAATAGTATGTCATAAGCATTATTTCATTTTATTATATTTTATCTACATCATAGTTGTTAAAAACTGCATAGTAACTTATTTTAAGGACTTGACATATTATCTCATAAACCAACTTGTTGGAGGTTTAGGCTGTTTTACACTTATAAACATACTAAGATGAATGTTTTTTTTTTTTTTTTTGAGACTGAGTCTTGCTCTGTTGCCCAGGCTGTGCAGTGGGGTGATCATAGTCCCCTTCAGGCTTGAACTCCTGGGCTCTAGTGATCCGATCCTCCTGCCTCTGCCTCCTGAGTAGCTGAGATTATAGGTGTGCACTACCACACTCAGCTGTATTAATTTTTATATTTTGTAGATACAAGGTATTATTATGTTATCCAGGTTGGTCTCAAACTCCTGGCCTCAAGTGACCCCCAATCTCCAAAGTGCTGTGATTATAGGCATGACTCACTACACCCAACCTAACATGAATTTTTATAGACAAATTTGTACGCATATCTATGATTATCTCCTTTAGATTAATTATTTTCACATTAATAGTATCCTTTTTCTGGGACAAAGATTATGGATATTTTCAAGACTTTTCACATATTGCTAAATTGTATCTCAGAAAGATTTATATCGGCTTATATTTCCAAAAGCAGTTTATGATGTCCATTTTCCCATACCTTCAACATTAGGTACTTATTAACATTTTAAAGCCAATTTGTAGGTGAAAATTTATTTCTTGTTTAATGTGCTTTTTTGAGCTCTTATGAAAGAATTTATTGCCCTCTATAGTTCTTCTTTTGTGAATTGCCTTTTCTTATCTATTTCTTGCCCATTTAAAAAATTATTATTATAAAGATGTGGGGTACAATTATTCAGGATTAGGTGTACAAACGTTGATTATGCAGATACCCTTATTGATGAGGTGTGCCCCTCCTTCCCCTAGTAGTTTTCCTCAACTGTCAATCCCAGCCCCCCTCCCCTGACAGTTCCCCACTACTGCCAATTCCTTTCTTATAGTATTATAATTGTTCAAGGACCACTTATGAGTGAGAACATATGGTACTCTGTTCTTTGTTTCTGTGATAGATCACTGAGTATGATCAACTCTACATCCATCCAAGTTGCTGTGAAGTTCATATATTTGTCCTTCTTTATGGCTGCGTAATACTCCATTGTGTCTTGGCCATTTTTAAAATGAGATGACATCATCTAGCATCTAATGTTTATCATGTTATCTAATGATTATATATTATCTTTTTCTCTTCTATTTGTATGTTTTAAAAAATAAAGTATATAATAACTTTTTGTCTGCCACAAATAATATAGCTATTTTTCAGTGTATAACTTGCTTTTTAATTTATTTACTAAGGTTGTTTTGATGTTAAGTTTTTAAATTTTATGTGGTCATATTTATTAAGAATTTTATTTTATAACTTCTGCTCTGGTTTGTAGTTTAGAAGGTCCTCTACCACTTCAGCACCTATTACCTTTTGATTCTTTCTAACTCTGAAGAATAATGTCACAAAATGTGTCTGACGCATTCTGAGTATCTCCTAGGTTTGAAAGAAGTCATATGATCCTTCAGTTTTCAGATGGAATTGAAGGGTGTGGGGAGAGGTGATATGTAAGGCCAGAGAGAGACAGAGACAGAGGCCAGGGATAGATAGTGCTTTGAGACATGCATATTACTGGCTTTTCTTCCCAGAAAGGGACAAGTCTCTAATCCAGTGGTTTTAGGTGCAGTCCAAGAATCCACATTTCTAACAAGTTCCACGTTGAGGTTTTAGGTCTCTCTAGTCTATAACAATAGGTAAAAAAAACCCTAAAAATCCTTAATTTAGCAACAATTTTGAATTCACTTATCTCATCCTTTTCTAATCTAACGACTTTTTCTAATCTGATACATTAATATAAGTTTATACAGTCTGAGAAAATATTACTTGGTGTACCTGACCCCACTCAACAGTGACTGCTCATGGTCTAGCCACATAAGAAAAACCTTGCCCAGAGGCTAAGATCCAGAAGGTCTTCAGGGCTCCCTGAACCCTGAGATGTTCCTAAAGTCAGTGGCCAGGTGTGGTTAAGTAGAAAGCCAAATTCCCACTTTGAGATTTATCAGTGTAAATATAAATAACTAGATCTAGTCTAAATTAATAAATGACAAATGTAAGCTTGGTTGAATTAGTGTTCTTTAGAATTCACCTTTTACACTTGATGATTTTTTTAAGAAAGAAATGATGGCATGCATGTCAGATTTCAAATAACCACCCCATCTCTCATCCCCCTGGTCCTAGTCTAAGGCAAGCCCCTCAACCTTCATCTTCAATTCACACTGTTCTGTGTGTCTTTCTTAAAGATTGCTTTGCTTTTTTCCCCCACTGGGTTTTCTGAAATTCCTTGTTTTACTTCAGATAAGCTCCTCTACATTTTCCCATGTTTTCTCACATCCAGAGAACAAATCTGTGAGGCTGTGTCATCTTAATATCTTTCAAAGTTGTCCATGCTTTCACATGTCATTGTGGTTGCCTTAAGTCTAGCCCTCATGGTCTGGAAGGGCAGCACAGTGCTGAAATAAACACATACATGACTTGGTATTAGAGAGGCCTGCGCTTGAATCTCACATCTACTGCTTATTAACTGTCTGACACAGGAGACAATAACTTGACATTTCTGAGGTTTTGTGCTGTTTGAAATGGGAACCATATCAACCTCCTGGGCATGCTGTGAGGGTTAATAAGATAGCACGAATAAAAGCACTTCACATCCTGCCTCCACGGAGCAGGTCTTCAACAAATATTGGTTCCCTTCCTTCACCTGTGTTTCGTTTTTCATTGTGATCAATGTTTCCTAAAAAGTCCTCTGGTCTCTAGGCGAGCATCCACACGACCAAGCAAGCAGCCTTCTAAATCAGAAATCTGTTTTTCACAAAAGTGACTCGATCTCACCATTGCTCATAGGACTAAGCCAGTCTACAAGGCGCTCCTTTCATTCACTGCCTTCTGTCTTCTATGCCTCCCCTTCCAGGTGTCTCCTAAATGGCACACACACAAGCTGTCTCACATTTTCCTGACTTCCCAGTTCTCCTTCCCATCTTAAATATTCTTCTCTTTTCTCAGCCTTGTCCAACTATCAACTCCTTGCTACTCCTTCCTTAAGTCCCACCTTGAGCATCCTCAGAGATATTTTTCTCTAAATTATTTACTTAATCCATCTTACCTCATTTTTTATAACTTTGTGTGAAACATAATTTCATCCTTTATACACTGTAATATGATAGTTGTGTGTGTGTCCTTTTCCCTAGCAGACTCTGAGTTCATTGAGGATTATGAGCACAAGTTAAATAACCTTTCATAGCCAACACCTAACAGCTCTCTAGACTGTATCACAGTTTATACTGAATATATTTAAATAAACTCAACTTCGCAAGTAATGTATCTTTTCTGCTATATTTTGAAAGGACTTTATAAAATTATTTGCTTTGAAAATTATGTAGCTACAAGTGACTGCTTTAATTCTCAAAGGGCTATGATTTGTAGGCATTCATTAAGCAGACTCAAAATTCTTCCACAGTTTGAAACCTGACCTAGAAATTATTTTTAAATTCAATGAAATACTAAACTCGCAGTAATATTTTTCATATATTTAACAAAATACTTTTTATTTTAAAGTTGCCATGATTTTTTTGAACCAATAAAGTTTTTCAAGTTTTAAATATTTTTATACCCCTGAAAAACTCATGAACTATAAAACTGTTCTTATGGTGTATAATTGACCATAACAATGCTTCTTCTGATACATAAATGCTAAATATATGTGCTTTGATGACTTAATAAATAGCTATGTGGCACTTTTATGCCTTTAATATGTTTGCTACCATTTATTTTTTATTTATTTATTTATTTTTGAGTTGGAGTCTCACTCTGTTGCCCAGACTGGAGTGCAGTGGCCGCTCCCGGCCACTGCAGCCTCGACCTGCTGGGCTCCAGTGATCCTTCCGCCTCAGCCTTCCAAGTAGCTGGAACTACAGGCATGCGCTACCATGATCGGCTGATTTTTTGATTTATTGTAGAGATGAGGTCTCGCTGCCCAGGCGGGTCTCGAACCCGCGGGCTCAGGCAATCCACTCACCTCAGCCTCCCAAAGGTGCGGGATTACAGGCTGAGCCACCGAGCCCGGCTGCTACCATTTATTTAACCTTTGCTAGCTGCCTGCTGCTGTGTTGATTTATTTTTATGTATATTAACTTAATGCTTACTATTATCTCCATTTTTACTGATGGAAAAAGCCGATGCCTAGGGATATTAAGGAAATTGCTTACTTGGTCAATTCATGGCAGAGCCAAGATCCCCCAGACTGTCCGAATCTCAGGCCATGCCTTAATCACTACACTATGTAATCTGTGATAAGTCCATTAAACAATCTGACTCATAGCTTCCTCATTCATAAACTGGAAATAATTACATATTTTTCAAAATATATTTATTTTTTAACTAGAAGTGAAAAGTGTCTAGCACAGTACATGGAACACAGTTGGTATTCAAGAAAAATTGAAATACTTCGTTAGGGATTGAAAATAATTCTCCTGTGCTGAGATAATCAGAGATGAGGTTGGTACTCCTATCCTGAGCTCCCACAGCAGCCTGAACTTGCTGTATTGTGGCACCTGTACTGAACTTAATAAACTTGTTTGTTTCATTGTCTCTAGACTGTGAGCTCCATGAGGACCAGAATTCTGTCTGTCTTCATCCGCTGTACTCTAGTATACTACCTGGCACAAATATTTGGTGCTTGAAATAAATATCAGTTGAATTAGTTAATTTAGTAAGCACCTACTTGATGCAAAAGACTGTGCCAGGAAAGAATGGTAAGTCAAGTATTTTGCCAATAAGTAGCCTACACTTTAGTTGGGATTAAAAAAAAGTCATAGGATGGTATTTCCAAAGTAATAGGCTGTCACACTACTTATACAGTAACATCTCGCAAGACCTTACCACTTTTTCTATCTGGAGAATCCCATAAAGAATATAATATGAAAAAAATTGCCATAATTTTACTAATATTCCTTGAGTATACTAAAATACGATTAAGATGTAAAACAAAAATGAAAAACATCAAGCCCATAATGATATGTAAATTATATTGATCTAATCAGTCATGTTGCTGCCATAGAGAAGTCCACATGATTACAAAATATTTCACATATTGTGTGAACATTATTATAGTGTACATCATCATCATTAAACAGTCATCTGTGTAAGGCACCCTGCTACGTACCATGAAAAAGACTTTAATTAAAATAAGTTCAATCCCTATACTTTGTGAATCAAACATATTCACATAATCCTCTATGCTAAAAAACAAACAAAAAAAATTCATGACACTTTAGGTTTTAAATTTTAAAAAGAATAATTTCAACAGCTAGATCCTATTCTGTTGACATTTTCATTAACTTTCCTAGGCTGGACACAATAGTTCATGCCTGTAATCTTAGCACCTTGGGAGGCTGAGGTGGGAGGATTACTTGAGCCTATCAGTTTAAGACCAGCCTAGGCAACATAGCAAAAACTCATCTCTACAAAAAATCAAAAATATTAGCTGGGTGTGGTGGTACATGCCTATAGTCCCAACTATTTGAGAAACTGAAGCAAGAGAATAACTTGCACCCAGGAAGTCAGCTGCAGTGAGCTGTGACGGTGCCACAGCTCTCTAGCCTGTGCAACAGAATGAGACTTTGACTCAAAAAACAAATAACAACAACCAAAAAAACTTCATAAATCATCAAGTGTAAAAGCTGAATTCTAAAAACACTAATTCAGCCAAGCCTACATTTGTCATTTAATAATTTAAACTAGATCTAGGTATTTATATTTACACTGATTTTTAAAAGATATTCTTTATATATGATGACTCTCAATACTTTGCCACGGCTTTCTATTTTATTTCCAAATTTGTTATTGAATTTTCATCTTTGTTTATGATATTTATTTTTCAAAAAAATTTCATCTAGTTATAGTTTTTAGTCTTTTGTGTATAGTTTCCATTTTGGTGTAATGATGTATTTTCTTTTAATTCTATTTTTTATATTTAGATCTTCAGCTCATGGAATTTACTTTTGGGATGGGAATTTTAAAATGTTCTCCAAATTATCTTCACACCATTCATTGAGTGATCCAAACTTTCTCTACCTATTAAAAATAATAATTTTTGCATTCCCAATTTTCCATATATACATAGATCTACTTCATGACTATTTTGTTCCACTAATTTATCTATTCTTTCTCCAATACTTTATGTTTGAATTATTGTTACAATTGTGAATGAGATATTTTCTTTTTCAAATTTTTATATGGTTATTATACTCAGAAAATTAATTGCATTTTACAAATGTTGATTAGGTCTGAGTATCAAATCTTTCTTTTTGGTTATATTAGCTCTTTCAGATTATTATCTTGGGTCATCTAGAGAGAGAGTTTTAGCATCAGTAAATAATGATAACTTTGTCTCTCTCTTCCAATACTAATACCATATCTTTTATTTCTCTCTTGTCTTTCTCATCTTATTGAACTGACTGGAACTTTCAGATCAATGTTCAACAAGAGTAAATAAAATGGAAACTGTCTTCTTTGGAGAAAAGATAACTTAAGAGCATTCTTAGCTTATAATAATGCAATAAAGATAATTAGTGAATGACCATTTGCTTTCTTACAACTACAATATTGTGAAAATTATAATAGTCAATAATTACACTCTTCTCTGAAAAGGCAACTATATCAGGCATTTGGCAGGTTTAATTAATAATCCTTAAAACATCCTGCTAGTCAGGCCTAATATATCTATTTTGCAGATGAGGAAAGGAAGGTTCTTATATATTGGTTAAACTGTAATTTAACATTTCATGCATGGATAACTTCTTCCCAAATAGATCACCTATAGGTTGGAACTCTTTTGGTAACAAGTGATAGAAGTCCCACTCAAATTAGCCTAAATTGAAAAGAGTCCCATGGATTTATATAACCAGGAAAGTCCAGAAGTCACACTTCAATGGACATAACTGAATCTTCCCTTTTTTGAGTTTTTCCAAGTGTTAATTTCAGAAAAGAAAAAAAATTATCTTCTCTCAACTTTAGTATATAAAAATCCATGATTTTCTTGATTTTGGTAACATGCCTATTCTTTGGACCAATCCCTGTGGTTGAAGGGCTGAGGTGCTCTGATTGGTCAGGTCTGAGTCACATGGCCACTCCTGTGATTTAAGGATATGGGAAGGATATGGTGATCAGTAGCCCCACTAGAATCGAATGCAATGAGTAGCGAGGGAAACATTTCCCTAATAGAAGAGAGAGGCTGCAATTATCAGAAGATATGGGGAAAGAATATGGTTAGATAAACATACAGATATCCATCATACATTGTAAGTTCTTTGCTATGGTCTGAATGTATGCCCCCCTCATTCTTACATTGAAACCTAACCCCCAAGGTGAAAGTATTAAGAGGTAGAGCCTTTGGGAGGTGACTAGATTATTAGGGTGGAGTCCTGCTGAATGGGATTAGTGCCCTTATAAAAGATACCTGAGGGAGCCTTTCTCACTCCATTTGGCATATGAGGACACAGGAACAAGGTGCCATCTATGAAACAGATAACCCTCATCAGACATCAGATCTGCTATCACCTTGATCTTAGACTTCCTAGCTTCAACAACTGTGTGAAATAAATTTCTGTTGTTTATAAACTACGTGATCTTATTTTGTTATAGTAGCCCAAATGGATGAAGATACTCCTCTAAGTCAACAGAATTTCTTTCATTTATTTGTATCCATCATAGTGAATAGCAAAGTGATTATCCACGTGAATGGAAGATATTCAAACAATGCACAAATGCAAACATACAATACAAATAATTAAATAGATTGAGCCAACCATGAACCTCTTTTATAACAACTGAATCAACAAATATGATTTGATTATGTTTTCTCGCTGAGGTAAACAAATATTTGGGGGGGAGGGATGCATCAAAATAGTTCCCTTTTTTGTGTCACCTGGTTGTGTTCTCTGATACTCAGAGCTCGAAAGAGATCTTAGTCTGCATTTTTAGGTGCCCTTGGATCAAGACCCATGGAAGGAAGGGGTTGGTAGCAGGACTGGGCAGAGGGAGAAATCAATGTGTGATGCAGCCCTGAACACCAGCCCGAGTTGACCCCGCAAGGAATTCTGGAGCTAAAATGGCCTCTCAACCTGCTGCATTGGGCTGAGCTGGCTGGGCCTTCATACTCCCACCTCCATGAGTCATTTGATTCAGTCCATCCTAGGAAGAGGTTGGGGCAGGTCTTTGAGCACAGTGGGCTCTCTGCAGCTAAGGCGATCCTGACAGCTGAAAGCTTTCTTCTGACAGCTCCTCCACAGAGCAGTGAAGGTAACAAGTCTTTCCTTGAAGGCAGGTCTTGGCAGGGCATCTCTGCATCCAACACATTCTCTAAGGAAGTTGAAGCAAATGGCATGGAGAAATAAAAAGCTTGAGTAATAGACTTTGCAACGCTCCACTATAGATAATTTATATAAGTTGTGTTTTTAAAGTATTTCACTTAGTCCTAGTGGTATTCTTTCCTGTTAAAGACATAGATTTATACTTGGAGGAGCTAAATTGTTGTTCTCCATGCTTTTCTTACTTGGGAAATTCCTGAACTACAAAATCATCATCAGTGCAATGTGCTGCTATCAACAATAGCCATGTCCTATTAAATGAGTAAAATAAATTCTTTTCTTAGTCTTTTTTGATGTATTATTTATCATTTTAGTTGTTACTCTTATTTCTTGAAAGGAATAGTTCAGAAATTGGTAATTTTCTGTCATATATCCAGTTCTACTGCAACCACAAAAAAAAAATAGAGCCTTTCCACAAATTCTACATTGTTAAAATATACACATACGGTAAGTTTACAGATCATGATGGTAAATCTGAGTTAAATAACATGCTACAGAGAACCCTTAATTGTGATGATTTGAACTATAATTCATTCAGTTGAATTGACCTGAGAGTTACAAAGCACTCTTGTGTATGAAGTGCAGGAATGAGAACAATCTTTGATACTTCCTAAGTCTGAAGCCTGAGCAGGTTAACTTAACCCATCTTCACTTGTTTTCTCATTTGTAAAATGGTGATAAAAATAATGATCCCCATGGGATGCTCTATGTGAAGGAAAGATATCAGTGTCTGCTACGTTGGCATGAGCTCAATAAATAGTTCCTATTCACTTACTGTCACCAAAGCAGGATTTTCAAAAGACCGGGACTCTCATGTTTATAAACACCTGATATTTCAAGAAAGAACTAAGGGCCCCTTTCTTCCTAGCATGAAGATGGCATCACTTTAAAATGAGTCATTAACTTCCTGGATTTTTAAGGCAAGCAGTCAAAGCAGCTTGCCCTGTCTGCCCTCTGGGAGGGCACACGCACACACACACACACACACACACACACACACACACACACACACACCTACTTCCATTTCACACCTATTTTCATTTTGTCCCCGGGTCCCTGACCCTAATCATCTTTCATTCATTCATTTAATGAAAGTGTCTTAAGAATCTACTATGCATTCTCATGACTTGGTTTTGCTCTCATGACCTCTCCTCTGGAGGAACACCGGCTTCAGAGTTTGACCCTCTCTTTGCCTCTGTGCATAATCACTACTGATGCTTTTTTTTACCTATCATGACATAAGACTCTTCCAAAAGACTTCTTCTGCCTCTAAGACTTCATGCTTCTCTTCTCTCTGGGGAGCAATGAGGTCAGGACATGATATTGACACTACAATTGTTTATGACTTTTTTAAAATCTCCAGTTTTCATATCTCTTTTAAATCATTTTTCCATTTATTTATTCATTTATTTTTAATAGGGATGCAGTCTCACTATGTTGCCCAGGCTGGTCTCAAACTCTTGGACTCAAGCAATCCTCTTGCTTCAGCCTCCCAAAGTGCTGGGATTACAGGCGTGAGCCACTGTGCCTGGTCTAAACCTTTTCGATACCTTAGTTAAAGGGTTATTTTTTTTTTCTCATTCATATATAGATGGACGAGAGAGGTGGAATTTAGAAGTCAATTTTAAGTGAAAATTTGAAAGGATTCATTAGACCTAGATACAGGATGCTGGCAGGATAAAGTCAAGCTACTCAATTACTCAATTAAAATGTCTGTCTGAAATCTGCTTCTCCTTCTAAGAGCTTCTCATCTGTAATTTGTATACTCAAGAACAAGTGTTCAATTATAATTAGCAACATTTTTCACTTACTTTTCTTTAATTTTAGAAGTCTACCAACTAACAGCTTTTTCTGTTTCAATAAATAAACACCTACTATGTGTACTATGTCAACTGCTGCAGGCATTCCTGAGCATGGCAACCTGGACTCTTACCTACAAGCAAGAAGGGTGTGGGGTCAGGTGGTGGTGGGAAGAATGTGAAGATATTTGAAAACATAAATGATGCTTTTATGAAGCAGAATAGGAAAAAGACTATAAGAGGTAATCAACATTATCATTGCGACTGTATTTATTAGTAAATGAGGTTCAAAATGCCTTATAGTCAATATATGACATAAAAAATTCTATCTCATTTTCAAATCTCTAGTACTTATATTAGCCTTTCTAGTTCCAGTATGCCTTTGTTCTCAATAAAACTGAGTATAATTTTTTTTAAAAAGACAATCAAAGTGTTACAGGAATTCAAAGGAGAACAATTATAGTGCTGTAGTCTCTTCTTATCTGAGGGGGATCCCTTCCAAGATCCCCAGTGAATGCCTGAAACCATGGACAATATGGAATCCCATATACATAGTGCTATATTTTTTCCTAGACATACATCTCATGATAAAGTTTAATGTGTAAATTAATCACTATAAGAAATTAACAATAATAACTAATAATATAGAACAACTATGACAATAGACTAATAAAAGTTATGTGAATATGGTCTCTCTTGCTTTCAAAATCCCTTATTGTGCTATACTGTGGGAAACTGAAATCTCAGAAAGTGAAGTCATGGAGAACGGAGACTACCGGACCTCTGTTTGGGGTAGGACAGGAAGAGTTCATGGAAAAGAAGGGTGTGAGATGAGCATTCAAGCTTGGATTTTGACCAGTGGAGATCGGGAAAGGCAAAACCACAGGTGGAAACATAAAGGTACAAGTTATGACTGACTGTACTATCCTAACAGGGGAGCCTTGACTGCCATTGTGAATGACCTTGTGAATGGAGTTCCATAGGCAGTGAGGAGACAGGGATTAAATGGCTGGTGTCAGCGGTCAGGTACAGATGAGGTTAGGGCAAGGAGGCCCCGAGGCACAGAGATGAGTTAGGCCAGGTGTGGTGGCTCAAGCCTGTAATCCCAGCACTTTGGGAGGCTGAGGCAAGAGGATTGCCTGAGCTCTGGGGTTTGAGACCAGCCTGGACAACTTGGTGAGACCTCGTCTCTACAATAAATAAAAAAATTAGCCGGGCTTGATACTGTGCACCTATAGTTCCAGTTACTTGGGAGGCTGAGGAAGGATCACCTGAGCCCAGCAAGTAGAGGCTGCAGTGGCTGTAAGCTTGCCACTGCACTCCAGCCTGGGCAACAGAGTGAGAATCTAACTCAAGAAAACAAAAAAGAGATGAGTTAGATGACTTTGCAAGGCCAAAGGAAATGAACAAGAGAATCTACTACTATGACTTTGAGAAGGTGGACTGCAAGGAACATGAATACAGAAAGAGTAAAAGGAGGTGCAGAAAAAGAAGGTGCTAGAGATACCAGCAGAAAGGGCTAGATGAAGGTGGCCAGAAGTAATGAATTTGATTCTAGACATGTAACTTGACCTGCCAATGGCTTAACCAGATGAAGATATTCGACAGGGAGTTGAAAGTCTGCCTCAAGGGAGAATAGATACAGATGTGGAAGCTTTGGTACTAGAGTCCTAAGGATTATGAGATTCTTGAAATAAACAGTGCTCTTCTCTTTTTTACAGTTTTCCCCTCAAAAATATTTTCCATTTTTAGTAGAACATTTTAATTTAAGAAGTAGTAGGAGATCAGGAGACCCTGATGACATTTTAGTAAGACAAGGGATCAGAGACAGAAGCCAGAGAAGTAGGAGTTCCCAGGTCATACAGTATCAGGGAAGTCAAAGGAAAGGAGAGGTCTAACAAGTGGGGGTATGTGAGTTTAACCTCAAACACTGCAGATGAGTTCAATCACATGAACACTAAGCAAACATCCCTTTTCCCATAATTCCATTGTGTCCTGTTAAGACATCTGACAGAGCACTTATCACATGTTGTTTTAATTGCTTATTATTCTTCATCACTAGGTAGGGACTACTTAATTGTTCATTTAAAAAAAAATTCCCAGCATTTATCACTAGTAAAAGATTGAATGAATGAGTGAATAAACACATGAATGAAAATAATTGTGACGTAAAGAAGAGTTTCAGTAGAGAGATGGGTTTGGAAGCCAAATTTTAATGCCTAAAGTAAATAAATAATGGCTAAGAACATCAGAGAGATAGACGGAGATAAATAGTATTCTTTTGTAAGGAAAAAACCCCCAAACTCAAGTTCTTGCAAGTGTTGGATTTAATCGTGATGATTAGAAAAGAAGAAGAAAACAATTGCCATTGTGTCAGGAAATGTACTTTCAGATAGTTTAGAGGAGAAAGTTCTGCTAAGACATTTATTTGAGATTGTTGACCCAGTGTGACTTTGGAGGGATTTAGATTACAAGAAAAACCTCCAACAGATATTTGTGAAAACAAGATTAAAACAATAATATACACAACTGCGGCCCAAGAGTTTGTAAACCTGTGCCAGTCAAAATGCTCAGAGTTGGAGACAGTGATCTTCAGGCAGCCAGGTAAGACTAATCTGAAGAAGCTTTAGGAAGGAGATAAATTTAAGCTGTTTTGAAAAGGGACTATTCTAGTCAATTGGCAAAGAGTCTTAAAGCACAGGATTAGGTATTTTAATTTGATTACTTGAGGTAATTTGTAGCAACCCCATGTTTTGAGAAGACTTGGTATAAATGTTGTTTGGAATGTGGTTCATTTCCACAGTTCTTAACTCTGTCTTCTTATCACAACTACTTGGAGAGCTTTGCAAAATCCAGGTACCTAGGCTGTGCTCTATCGCTGTTAAATCTAGGAGTGGAACCCCAGCACTGATGCTTTTTCTAAAATTTTCTGGGTGATTCCAATAAACAGCCAATGCAGAGAAGCATGTCTCTGAGTACAAGAAAAACTGCAAGCGAGCAAGCAAGAAACTAGAATTAGAAAGTTTAGCTAGGAGGCTGGAAATGGGAATCTGACCTAGCTTCGTGAACAGAGATAAAAGGGGTAAAGCTAAATAAAGTATTCTGAAGGAAAATTTGGTTAGACTTTGTGATGCATGTTAGTTACAATTTTTTAAATAAAGCTATCCTCCAGGAGCATCACTGCTATTATTATGATGGATTAGTTGAAAACAAGCACATAGGACTTTCTTTTGCTAAAATTTGGGGCTTTTACTATTAGCAAAATTCTCAATTTCTGAGTAGCAAAGCAGGTCAGAAAAGAAAATATCATCACACTGAAAGAATATACACTTTTGTTTACATTCAAAGGAGGAAATAAAATCTAGTGATGGATGCTCCTGAATTAATCAAAATTCAGATTTTAAATTCAGTTACAGGAGATATTGGGCCAAAGCAAAATTACGATCCCTTTAGAGTAGCCTTGAAGGAAATGGAACATTAGATCACTAAGGACACTGAAGAGACTCACCATCATTTTCAATCATAACATCCCCCTTTCCTGGATGAAGGATGTGTAGCAGGTATGGGAAATGGATGGTGGTGTCTCAAAATGATGCCCTCTCAGAAAGGTGAGTCAGCAAGCAGTGATGGGAGCTCTGTGTTTCAATTAGATCACTTTAAATGTGTTCTGGCATATTCCACCTTCAAAGTTTAAAGGAAGGGCAGAATGTCATAAAGTGGGAATGATGTTTATAAAAAGAAGTAGTATTCATAATAGAACCTGTATATGGGTATTTGGTAATGTATAGGCAGAGAGAGACTTCAGTGGCAAGAGCTTCCTGAAGTGAAGCAACTGAAGATTGTTACTGGAGCAAAATCATTTTTCTGACTCTAAGGATGAAGCTGAGTCTTACAATGGTGATAAACCTCCATCTGATAGCAGCTGTCAATACCTAGAAAACAGACTTGCAACTGTAAATGAAAGATAATAGTTCTTGTATTCCTGCTCCTAAATGCTGGGTCCCTGGTACATGCAGAGATAAGGAAGTTGACCAGCTGTAAGTCAGGGGAGTCTGCATGTGGCTTGAGGAGCAAAGATGCCTATCCTCTTCTTGCCAAACTTCCTCAGTTAACTTCATTCTACTTGGGAGTAGAGTATGAGGTTAGGACGTTGCTCCCAGAAGACTCTTGAGAGAATAAAAGTGAACAATAAGGGATTCTTCACACACAGGAATGACATGATACCCCATCCCCATCTCCAACCCTGGAAGGGCTCAGGGCAAGTAACTAACTGGCTGGGTATAAAGGGATGTGGTGAGTGGGGGTCAGAAAGGAGAAGAGAAGGTCACAGGCCTGGAGAGGGTGCAGCAGGGAGGCCCCACTGGGCATCCTGTGGGAAGTGGGCCTGGACCTAAAAAGTCTTGCTAATACCCTGAGAAGAGAAACACCATCCTTCCATTTTGTCTCTGCCTTGCCTTGTTGTTGGGCTCCAGGCCCACTCTATTTCATTTCGTCTCCGGCTGGCTTGACTATGGAGGAGGGTGGGGTTGGGGAGTACACAACATGTGTCCAAAGTTTTTCGGTGCCCGTTGGCATATTCATGTCTCCTTAAATGCTTCCAATTACCCTTCCTTGGGTTTGCTGTTCCAGGAAAAAGCGTTCTAAATTAACACTCTAGAGTCCCCCTGCACATTGGTTTGCAAAATTAATGATCCTAATGGAAAAGCAAATTAATCTTTGATGCTTGGTTGAGGCTAACGACAAAAATCACTGTTTTGGGCACTGGGCCTTCTTAGTACACCTCATCCATAGCATTTTCTCTCCCCCTTCCATGCTTGCCACATTCACAAAGAGGGAAGGGAATGCATCTCAAAACCCAATCTCTCTATCCAGAGGCCAGGACACATGCATCCATTCTGCAAGCATTTATCAATTGGCTGGTTTGCGCAGGGGCTGTGCCCAGGAGAAGTCAGGGAAAGCCGTCTGGAGGAGGCCATGGGATGTCTCCGTCCCATGTGAAGTTTTACTAGTACTTTCTACATTCATGGCTTTGAAAAGACTGCAAGAAGCATTTTGTAAAACTCAAATCACATCTTAATCGTTTCTTCAATTTTAGGAAGACCACAATCGCTTTCCCAAAGGACACTCTCACAGGTCAAGGGTGCACAGAGACCTCTTGAAGGGGATCGGAAGTTCTTTGACCACCTTGCTGTGTTTTTTTCTAACCAGAAGCCTCTGCTGCAGCGCATTGCTCAGTTCCTCTCAACTGAAAAATTAAATCTGCGCTCCGGTCAAAACATGTTATCGACACACCTGGACACTCATCACAATTCACCATGCTCTGTGCAGAGTCGAGGCTGATAGGATGGCATACAACACCCCCCCGCCCCAGCCCCCACCCTTTCGAGGTCTGGGAAGGCCAGATGTTTGGGAGGAGCCGAACTACTGTGGTCAGGGAGCGTCTGGCAAAGCCGGCTCTGGGAGTTCCAGGGGAGCCTCAGTACCGTGAAAAGACCTAGCGTCCCTCCATCTCTCCGGGTGTGAATCACACTCCCCGGTCGGGCCTTTGGGAGAACATCCATGAAGGACACTGTCGGCGCCGTGGAACCGGCCGCACACACACGTCGGAACCAGGGGTGGGTGTGTAGCGGGAGGGGACTTTTCCCGAGGTCCGCTTCTCCTTTGTGCCCCCTGGCCGGGTTCTCCGGATCAAAACTCTCGCGAAGGGCAGGGAGGAGCCTCCGGCGCGCCCGGCGGAGTACCCTGCCCACCCGCAAGGGGTGAATGACAGCCTGAGACTCCGCGGGGACCGGCGGGGACGAGCCCTCTCGCGGGCGCGGTTCCAGGGCCGAGAACAGGGGCGAGGCGGCCGGGCGCAGGCCGCGCGCTCGGAAGGGGGCTCCACCTGGCCGCCACGCCGCGGCCGGAGGGGCGGGGCCCGGCTTCCCGGAGGCGGTGGCGCCTGCTCGCTCCCCAGCGCGCGCGCCCCGGCGTCCGGCGCACGCGCGGGGCCGGGAGGGCGCGCGCCCCGGCGGCGGCGGCGACGGCAGCGGGAGGAGGAGGAGGAGGGCGGCTGAGGGGAGGCTGGCCGTGCGCGCAGAGGCAGCGGCGGGGCCACCGGAGCCGGGGCGCATTGGGGAGCGGCGGCGGGGGCGGCGGGGGCGGGGGGGGAGAGGCGGCCGGCCGGGACAGGCGCGCTTCTCGTTCCCAACTCCGAGCCCCGAGTTCGTCGATGGGGCTGCTCGGCGGCGCCTGTGGCTGAGGCAGAGCAGCGGCGGCGGGCGCGGGCGGCGGCGCAGAGGCGGCCGAGGTGCCAGCCGGTGAGTTGCGGGGCCCCCACGCCGCTCGGGTAACGGGCTCGCCGCGCGCCGGGCCGGCCGGGGGCGCCCTGTTGCTCGTCGCGGCGCGCCACGCGGGGACCCTGGCCCGCCCCGCCCCTCGGCACCTGGGCTGCAGCGGGCGGAGGGTGGGGGGCGAGGCCGCTCGCCGCCCCCGGCCCGCGGGGAGGGTGCGCGCCGCCCGGCGGGCGGGCGGCCGGGCGGGCCGGAGCGCGACAACGTGTCTGGCCCATGCTGCCGGCCGCCGCGCCCCACGCGCTCCGCCGCGCCGCCCCGGCCGGGCTCGGGCCGCAGACGCGCGGGGCCCCTTCCGGGCGCGGGCCGGGCGCCGCCACCTCTGCGGCGGGAGTGGCGAGAAGGCATGAATGGAGAGCCGCGCCGGGGGCGGCGTGGCGGTGACGGACGCCACCCGGGTCGGCCCCGAGGAAGGGGGCGACCCGCCGGCCCCGGCTCCCTCCAGAGCTCGGAGTTCCCGGGGGCGGAGGCGTTCTCAACTACCGCCGCTACTTGCCCGGCGCGAGACTCCAGTTGTGCGGCCCGAGTGGCTGTGGGCCGAGCACGCGCGGCTCCGGGGGCGTTCGTTCGCTGCTGGGACCGTGCTCTCCGGTCCTGGGTACACTGGACTAGATGGGTGCCGGGGCTTGACCCCCTACCTGTTTGGTTTTTGGGGGGGGGCTGGGTGGAGGGCCAGGAGGGGAGACGATGGAGGGATCCGACCGTGTGACGACAGGATGTGGACTGGCTGGTGGATGCTTTTTGCAGAAGGACTTTTTAACACTTTATTGGGAGTTTATCCGCAACCCTACCAGCTCCCGGGGTTACAGCTCGAGATTGCATCCCTTCAACTTCCAGCGGTTGGGGAGTGCATCTATGTAGGGGGTCGGGTTGAGGCGAGCAAGAGAGCTGGAGACTGATGGGGAGGCTCGGAAAATTATCCGCATTACTTTTCAACTGCCGGTTAAGGTCAGGCTAGCCACGTTCTGTCCTCTCCTACGCCTTTGGGGAGATGGTTGGAAATTTACTTTGTGCTTCAAGGGTATTATATTACAAGTGGTCTTGCAGTATCTCTGAGAACATTCGGGGTGCATTAAAATGCCCTTCGATGGGAGTATGATTTAGCAACCATTTCTTCCCGTGAAATCTTTCAAGTGACCGTTTGGAAACTTATGTGTGTCCAGGATATTAGGCGAGGTAACACACTGTTATTGATGCAGTGATAATTTGGGCACAGAGTATAACAACGAACCTCAGGTAATATTGCTTATTGTGGGTGTCTACTGGGCAATTATGATAAAGTACCAGGCCTGATTATAATTATATCTTCTTGAGGCCTTGGTACAGTAAACAAAGAACTTTTGTGGCTTGTGTCATTTTGAGGTCATTTGTATCTTAAATCTACCATATATTTAAATACGTGTTTAACTTATTTAAATGCATGTTTGCACAATGTGTTACTCTCTAAGGTCCCTGATTCTTTTTTTATGTACTAGGGTTACATAATCACAAATGGTGACACTTGTAATTGCTCGTTTTTGTCCTATAGAGACTGCCCTCCATCTTTATGGAAGGTGTGTGTATGTGTGTCCTTACTGATGCCACTGAATCCTTTTCCACCAGGAATATTAAAAAAAAATTATTTTACATTCAGAGTTAAATCAACACTGGAAAAATTAAGGTGCTTAAGCAAGTCTATATAAGATAGAATTTTTTTTTCTTTAGGCCAACTGTTGGATTTTAAAAAATGAATCACATTTTTAAACATTTGAAGGAGCAGTTTTTTTTTTTTTTTTTTTTTTTTTTTTAGTTTCCTTTCAGGCTGAAATTGTTCCAGAAGACGACACAGTCTGCTTCTCTCCTTCCCTTCTCTCTTCTCTTCTTTTTAGCTTGGCATAACAAAGAAAACATAATTGTGAGACTGTATTTGTCTTTTAAAAAAATCTATTTTAAAATTAAAGTTACTTGTACTTTTTAAAAAAATCTATTTTAAAATTAAAGTTACTTGTTTGAATATTTACTATCCCTTAATATACTTTACCACTTAATGAATGATTCGCAGAAGACAACAGATGTTCTAATTAAATGTCTCACATTTTTGACAATTGAGCTTTTTAAAAAGTGAGTAGCATCAGCTCATTATTGCTGAGAGAGTTGCAAATGATACAGGGTTAATGATAGTCAAAGGCTATCTAATTGTAAAAGCACCAAGAAAATACATACTCAAAAGAGACAAGAGGACTCAATTGTCCTTTTGATACCACTTGCTGTAATATACCTAATTCTGGATGACTTTTGAAAAACAGTATTTCATAAATTGCACATTAGGTCTGTAACACTGATAAGTTTCCTTTCCAAAATCATTCATTTGATAAGTGACTAAATTTGTATCAGAACTCTACTTCAATAAGTGTAGTTAACTTGAAAGGATTTATTTCAGAAAGAATGATCACCTGCCCATTTGATTTTAAAAAATACTGGGCCATTTGGGGATATTGTCAGTTATTCCTCAAAAATTATACTAAGAATAATTATGCTAGTTTTGTCTTAACTGTAGGTTATTTCCTTCCAAAAACAGTCTTCACAATTTTAAATATCACAAGGATAAGCACAAGAGAGTTCTTCACTGACGTGGTGCTAGTTGAATTAAAGATTTTATTATTTTTGTTGTTGCTGCTGTGGGAATCAGTTTTTCTTGGAGTACATTTGTTCGGCCTCACAGAAACTGCCATGATTTTCTCTTTCCTGTTATTTGTGTGTGACCACTGGGGGGAGACTTTACAGCTGAGCTTGACCATAGCCCTCCCACACTTGCTTGGCTGCTAATCATCCTGAGCACTTGGCCAAACTGCTGGCCAGGAGGCTAGTGGGATGCACTCAGACGCACATCTTGGTCAAGCTGTTCAATGACCTTTTTTTTTTTTCTGACTCACACCATACTCACAAGGTACCTCTCTTTGTAAACTGTGGTAACAGTCTTTTGGTCAACTGTTAAGTGGGCTAACTAAATATCTGATATAGTGAAAGATAAGACTCATAAATGCATTATAGCTTTCAAAGGTCTGACTTCACAGATATTCATCTTAGAAGCAATGCAGGTTTAATTACTTGCTTAGTGTACATAGATAATAGTTGTCTGGAAAGATCTGGAAGGATCACCACTCTTCCATGAAGCATACTATATACAAACTGCTTTGAAAAGATTGCTCTTCTCTTTAAAAAAAAAAAGCTTTCAGAAGTGAAGATACTGAAACATCTCTTGCACTTAATTTTAGCGTTCATTTCACTATGGGGTGGGGGTGGGGGTGGGGGCAGGGGAATCTTTTATCATAGTCATAGAGATAAGGTTAAAGCCCATAATTTTCTTGACCATTAAGCTGTGGCTGTTCTTACCAATAAAGTCCGAAATCTGGTTTCTACTTTCTCTTTTCTGACAATACTAACCTTGTTGACATCCAGTAATGGTGAACTCAGTGAACAGAGTGTTACATTTAAAGTAGTTTAGAAAGAACTTAAGTTTTATGATCTTCTTTAGTTGTAATAGAATAATTCAAAGACCTTTCTACAAACTTTATCATAGCAAATCAATTCACGGGATAATAAGTAGAACAAAATTTGGAGTCGTTTATATTATTCCTTCACCCTAGATTGTTTTCTTTCCTTCCTTTAAGATGGCTTTGTTTTTGTCCTAAAAGTAATTTCTTTGTAAACATAGTCTATGAGAAGAGATGTTTTCTGCTTAGGAAAACGTTCATTTTTACTCCTGGCTACCTCAGGATTGTGTTAAGTACTTGAGGAGGGTAGTTTCTAAAGGACTATCTGTTAAAGTTATCATTGATTCAAGGCAAAACGAGGATTAAAGACAATATAATGAGTTTTTCATGAAGCTCGAGTATTTTCAAATCTCTTTACCACCTGCTGGTTCCTATACATGATCTGAGTCTTACTTACCAACGTACATATTTTCCTCTTAGATCTATCACTTTTCCACTTCTTTAGCACCCCCACACACACCCACCCTGCCCCCCACACACATGTTTTTGCAGTTTCATCCTCACGGCCCTTTTTGTTCTTCATTGATGCCATGGCTTGTACCTGACTTAGGACTTTGTGCACTCCCTGTCTGGAACTCTTTTCCTATGTTATTACATGACTGATTTTTATCATTGTATGTACATTCAATTCAAATGTCACCTTTTCAGAAAGCATTACTATCCTAGCCACTTTTCCAGAATGACACCAACCTCATTCCCCCTCTATCCCATTACCTGTCTTGTTTAAAATTGTCTACAAACCATTTATCATTATGTGAAATATTTTTTATTATTTTATTATCTACATACTTGCACTAGAATGGAAGTCCCATGATATCAGTGATCTTGTCTCTCTTTTTTTGTTTAACACTATGTTTTAAGGACTTAGATCTGTTCCTGGCACATAGTTGTCATAAAATAATCTTTCTTAAAAATCTGAGGTTATTCCTTCCTGAGGTTTTGGTGTTAAAATTTCCTCTATAAAATGATGAGAGTAGATGGTAGTTGCAAGCAGGCCTCTTTTGGCCATAAGTAAAAGAAATCCATTCTAACTGGTATAAGTAAGGGGGGCGGGATTATTGTTAAGATGCAGCAAATGTCTATTGGAATCCCAGGGCTGGGACTTCAGTGCCCTCAGGGCACACTGTATCTTTTCTCTTCATTTCTTACTATGCATTTGCTTTATTTCTTCTCTGACTGTAGAATATCACTTCCTAGTCCTCTAATGAAAATCATGGTTACCAGCAGTAATGATTCTGAGTTTTCATGGTCCCAGCCTAGGCAGCTGGAGAAAGATTCATTTGGTTCTTCCCTGCTCAGGAAACTATATTGCAAAATTAGAACTTATTTGTATTTGGGGTAGCCTTGTGTAATGGGATTAAGCAGACAATTCAAGTAGGTGACCCTTTAATAATTAATGTATTTATTCACCCCTCACAACACTCATCTCTCCACCTTTTTGTTTGATCTTTAAACATGAAGATCTGAAAAGCACTCTCCTAGAGATATATAAAATAAATGCCCTTTTGTGAGAGGAAATACAGTTTGGTTGCAGAAAATAAAATATGTACATGAAGTAAAGAAAACACAAAAATAGCATGATGTATTATAGACAAAAGACTATATTCCTTAATATATAAAGAGTACCTACAAATCAATAATTGGCAAAGATCATGAGCAGACAATTCTCAGAAAGGATATCTTTTTTTTTTTGAGTCAGAGTCTCACTGTCACCCAGGCTAGAGTGAAGTGGCACACTCACGGCTACCACAGCCTCAACCTGCTGGGCTCAGGTGATCCTTCCACCTCAGCGTTCCAAGTAGCTGGGACTGTAAGTGTATGCCACCACGTCTAGCTAATTTTTCTTTTTTTTTTTTATTGTAGAGACGAGGTCTCACCATGTTGCCCAGGCTGGTCTCGACCCTGTGGGCTCAGGCAATTCCAAATGATTCTTAAGCAGATACAAAGGTATTCTACCTCACATACAATACAAATATTATAAATTAAAACTGTGAGATACCACTTTCACTTATTAGAGTAATTGATCAAAAAGTTTGATAATACTTCTGAAGAGGATAGAGGTTAACAGGGACTCTCAAATTGCTGGTAGGAACGTAAATCAATGGAATTTCAATGTGATTGAAATTTCTGAAGAATATTAAGGTAATAGAAAAAGCTGGGCATATGCACGAATTGATGTAGATGTTTGTGATAGTACCTTGTATTGCTTTGTGTTTGTCTTTAGTCATGAAATAAACTCGGTCTGCAGACCTCCCCCATTCCTATCAATCCCCTACAAAGAGATTCCTTTTAGCTTATATTTAGTTACCCTTCCCACCTACCCATCACCCTTTGTTCTACTCTAGTACTGGTAAAGTTGTTTCTAAATCACTGAGATTTTTCAGATACTTTGTATCCTTCATAGAGTCTAGCACTTTGTTGGCTACTTAGTAACACTAAGTAAAGATTGAATTGAAGGAACTTAGCTCATTACCTTTTTATAGACCCAGTTCATAATTATGCTTTTGGAAGAAATCTTTTTTAAAAAGTAATTTTGAATTTCCCTTGATAAATGTACTTAGAATATTCATTAGAGCAGTTTTTATCATTTTTCATTTATGATATAGTATTTTAATTGAATTTTACTTTTTCATGGTTCCTTTTTCTATAGGCTATTTCTAGATCTTAGGTAGAATAAATGTTAAAGGTGGGATAGGGTGGCTGGAGGTATGTGGGATATTTTTAGAGAAATTCGTGAGAGAGTGTGAGGAAATGATTCTCTGAGTAGACTAGAGTCGATGCTCAGGAAAGGAAAAGTGAGTGACAAGGGATTAGTGTAGGGAATTTCTGTGGTAGAACTCAGAGAGGCTTCATTTTGGGGGTAGTTTTAACCTAGGAGAATGCTAAGCTGATTTAGTTAAATGCATTTGAAAATAAATGTATACTTCATGATATTTGGTTCTGTAGCTCCTTTTACAATGAGGTGACTCTGGCAGGGGTTCTCTACCTAAGTGGGCTTCAGAATCCTTTGGAGTTATTCTACACTAAAGGATTCTAATTTAGGAGATCTGGCATGGGGCAGGAGCATGTTTATAGTGGTAAAAGTCCCCAAGAGTGTAAAATAATACACTCTATGGATTCATCTGCTTAATAACCAAATCATACAACATAGCTTTTAGGGTCCTGTATCACTGAGATAACTCTAACCCTAGATGACTCTAGCCCTAGAACTTGGTCTGTCTCATCATGGTCTCTACTATAGCCAGGTCAACACATCCATATACATCTTGTTGATTCCCATGGCTTTGCTCGATTGCATACTCTTCTCTCCTTTGCCTTCTTGTTTCTTCTCTGCTGAATAAACATTTAGGCTTGCTTCTCCTGGGAAGCCATCATCAGGTGGCCTCATCCACAACTTATCTTTTCAGTTCAGGACAGTTTATAACAACACTTATACAACTGGCAAGTACACCCATCATATGAGTGGGTGACTTATGTGTTTTCATTCAAATGAGCCTTGAACATATATGCCCAGTTTTGCTACTTGAACATAATTTTTTCTTCTTGCTACCAAGAGGTTGAAGTTTAGTCACAGTTCCCTTAATGGCATCAATAATAATAATAATATTATCGAATGCTTACTGTGTTTGTGGAGCTATGCTAAATGCTCTTCACACATTATCTCATTTGCTCATTGCAGATTTAAAATCAGACTTTTAAAGTCAAAAGTAAAATTCTTACATGATTGTATTGGTTTCCTGTGACTGCTATAACAAATTGCCACAGACTTAGTGGCTTATAAATAAAGCAAGTTTATTCTCTCACAGTTCTGGAGGCCAGGTGCCTGAAATCAATATAACTGGGCCAAAATCCAGGTGTCAGCAGGACTGTTCTCCCTCTGAAGGATCTGAGGGAGAATCTGTTTGTTGCCTCTTCCACAGTTTCTAGTGGCTTCCAACATTCCTTGGCTTATGGCTACACCACTCCAATCTTCAAGGCCAGCATTTCACATCTCTTTCTGCTCTGTTTTTCTCATTCTCCACCCTCCCCTATGTGTGTGGTGTTTGTGTGTGTATGCACGTGTCCTGTTTCCCTCTGCTAAGGACACTTGTGAGGACATCTGGGGCCCTCCAGGATAATCTCCCAATCACCAGATCCTTAATCACGTCTTCAAAGCCCCTTTTCCAAATGAGGTAACTTTCACAGGTTCTGGGGATTAAGACATAGATCTCTTTAGTGGGACCATTATTCAACCCACCACAGTGATAGTTCAGATGATTCAGAAAAGGGGAGAGGACCTAATTAAAGTCTTTTTGCCTCATCTTCACCCTCTCTAAGTCAGGGTCTCTCAACCAAGGGTGACTTTGCTGACTCCTCCCCAGAAACACTGGTCTGTCACAACTGGGAAGGAAGGGGTCGCTATAAGTATCCATGTGGTACAAGTCAGGGATGCTGCAGGCAATGCACAAGAAGACAGTCATTCACAACAAGGAATTATCCCGCCCAAATTGTCCTCACAAATGTCCTTAGCAGAGGGAAACAGGACACGTGCATGCACACACACAAGCACCACACACATGGGGGAGGGTGGGGAATGAGAAAAAGAGCAGACGGAGACGTGAAATGCTGGCCTTGGAGATTGGAGTGGTGTAGCCGTAAGCCAAGGAATGTTGGAAACCACTAGAAACTGTGTAGAACAATGTTAAAGTTGAGAAACATTGTTCTAAACGTAACTACTGCCAGTTGCTTTTAGTTTTTTGGGTTTTATTGGTATCATTCCAGAAAACAATTGTATGACTATATTAACATAATGAGTAAAATCCTCTAATCTGATTTAATCAGGACAGGTAGTAGTTTCAACTGACAGAGTTTATTTAAATGATGAGTCATAAAAAATGATTGTCATGTATCTTAAATAATATATTATTACCTAAAATATATTAAAAATGCATTCATGTGTCAATCTTTTATTTGAGTATATGTCTTTGCCAGGAGTTCTAGGTCATCATTCTTGTATAAATTAGGGCATCATCACTGAGAACTTAAAAGTTTGTGAAGTAATCTGAGCGTACTAGACTTTAATGCTTAATGACTCCTCAATTGTTTATACTTGTCTTACTTCCCCTTAATTACATAGCAGTTTTTGTTGTTATTGTTTGTTTTTTGTTTGTTTGTTTGTTTTTGTTTTGTCGCTTTCTTTGGGTCTTCCAAAGCATTTAGTTTGGTCTTCGTACAAAGAACAATATAACTTCCATGGTCTTATATCAAATACAATACATAATACTTTTAAAGGAAGAGAAATTCTATTTCTAACAAAAAATGATGGCTCACTAAGGAATTGGAAGGAATTGCAGCTCATTTGAACCTTCTAATCTGATAATATGGTGAGGGCTAATGTCAGTTGTTTACAACTTCTTGCATATTTCAGAAAATTTCGTTTTAGTACTATGATGACAGTTTATAAATTATCTGCAGACTATTACTATAAATACTTTATTGATATTGCCAGCTTAATGGATGAGTTGCTTTTCTACTAAAGGAAACATTGATTTTTTTCATTAACTATAATTAATATCATTTGAAGTTTGAATGAATGGGACTGTCTTCAAGTGGATTTGTCTTTATTTTACTAGAATATGTTCTCTGTATATGTATAATAAAATGTTCTCTGGAAAAGCTACCTTTAGTTACTAATTAAAATTATTTGCCATTTTATTCATTTTAAATATCTTTCTAGCTAGAACTTCTTTAAGTTAAAAGATATTTAAAATGAATGAAAATGAACTTATACAAACTTAGGTAACGTAGGAAAGAAATTTAATTCATTCAAGTTGCTTATTTTAGAAATGAAATGATCATGTATATTTTTATACAAATTGGTTCAGATATTTTTCATTTTCTTTCTGTCTTCTTCCTTCCTCCTCCTCCTCCTCCTCCTTCTCCTGCTCCTTCTTCCTTTTTCCTTCTTCTGTCGGAGTCTCAGGCTGGAATGCAGTGGCATGCTCATGGCTACCATAGCTGGGCTCAGGTGGTGCTTCCGCCTCAGCCTCCTAAATAGCTGGAACTACAGGCACATACCACTGCACCTAGCTAATTTTTTGATTTATTGTAGAGACATGAGCTCACCTAGTTGCCCAGGCTGGGCTCAGGTAGTCCTTTTGCCTCTGCTTCCCAAAGTGCTGGGATCACAAGCATGAGCCACCATGCCTGGCATTTTCTTCTCTTCTTACACTAGTAATCTTTTGGAAGGGAAATAAATGGGGGGAAAAATGTAATTTAAGCCACATTTTAAAGAAGGCTGGAATATCTTGTGAGACAAAGTAGCCATGGTATGCCTTCACCAGTCCTTAGCATCACATTCTTGAGAGCTCCTCAGTAGAAAAATTTTTCATGAAAAAGTTTAAGATGTTACAGGATGAATACGGTTAAGGAGATTGAGATTGTGAATGAACTTATAAAAGTTCTTATAAAGTTTTAATGTTCACCCAATTAAGACATTACATAGAATATATCAAACAGATTATCAGCATTTTATACTGTTTTGTTTGTAAATACCAGAAACTGTACAATTAATTTCCATTCACAGTTACTTTCTTGACAGAAACTTTTCAGGACTTCCAATAGGGATCAAAAAGTAGTGCTCATAAATTCTAGGAGGAATTTTTGAGGGTGTTTTATTCCAAGCCTTTCTAATTTTCACTTAAAAATTACTGATTACAACTTGTGGTTCCAATTGCTGTCCTAGAGAAAGCATAACTTGGATGTTTGAGATTTTTAAAAAATAAGTTTTTAGTAACCTTTATTTAACTTACTCAGCTTCCTATAGCCAAGTGGATATTTATAGTATGTTTCCACTCATGATAATTTCATGCCAGTACTCATCAGAATAGAACAATGAAACACTGGCTTAGCTTGTCTATTCTCCTTATTCTCATCTCCATTCTCTCTTTTCCAACAGACTCTGCAGTTCTAGATCAAAGGCTGCAAATCTGTTTTATCTCTGCTTCTGTTATCTCTTCTAATAGTGTGCACCGCAAATATCTTCTACTCCTACTCTGCCATCTCTTTATTTCCCTTCTCTTCCATCATCCAAACCTGGAGTTCCCTCTTTCCCAAAATATCTCCAAAAAGAGCAACTTAGAATTTGTTACTCTCAAGTAGAAATTTTCACTAAATCTATGTTTATGTGTATATATTGACATTTATATATATATAATGTATATATATAATGTGTATATATATATATAGAATGTATATATATTCCATTTCACATAATGGAAGGATTACTTTATATAGTTTCTTTGAAGGAAGAAACTATGTCTCTAGCTAGGCATCATTCCACAAACATAGGCTATGCTTAATTTTTTGAAATTATTGAACACTTAGCAAGCAAAAGTTTAGCATGTAAATAGTGTTTGTCATGTGTAGCAGACTGTAAACTCTGAAAGAATTTTTAAAAAGAAAGAAAGAAATTCTTTCCTGTAAGGAGAGACTTGCTATTCATTTAATTGAATTGATTTTGAAATAAGTTTGGAGGCCTGTTTTAGTTTTAAAACTTTGAGTTTCCAAAAGCACGAGTTAGGCCACAAACTGGTTAAGGTTTTGAGTAGCCAAGGAAAAAAGTAATTCTTTAGTTGGGGTGAATAACATGAGTGAAGACACTAAGGTGGAAAAGAGATATGTGGTTGTGCATAAAAGAAGTAAAAAGATCGATGTGGTTAGAGCAGAGAATTTATATTAAGAAATGAGTCAGTTAGGTTGAATAGATGGAAAGCTAGGTATTAAGAAGAGAAATTTAAATATTCCCAGATGACAGAAAATCATAATTTTTTTCTATTGCAGTCTGGCCATTAAAATGATGCTTTTAGCATGATCTGTGTGATAGCCTTATGCTGAGTGGAGTACATTGAAGAAAAGAATAGTAGAAAGAGTGATAATTTAAAGGTAAATTGAGAGCCTGAAAGACAGAGGGAGAATAAAAGATAAATATAAGGACCCTGTGAATTCACTATGGCAAATCAGATGGCACAGAAATATCTTGAAGTTTTCAAGGAATTTCTAGACCAAGACAGTCCTGGATTTCCAGGGTTTGAAGATTTCCCCCAAGATTCTAGTGTTTTCCCCAAGATAAGCCCTGGTCTTGTTTTAAAGTTTCTTTTAGGTTATTTTCTTTTTAAATTAGTTGTTATAATTCCATAATTCACTAGATTTTAGCAGGCTATTCTCAACTATATTCAACCCCTTTATTAGTAAAGGATGGAAAAGTTTTTTTGAGACCACCTAACTGGGTGTTATTAAGCCAAATGTTCCTGCATGATATCCTGTCAATGGAAAAATATTAACAGTAATGATGATGGATGAACTTTGTGAGTATTGTCATGTAGGGGAGGGGAAAAGACAGAGGAACTGTAAAAATGAGGAAAAAAGAATCAGAAAATCAAGATACTGATAGTAGTAAGGAATATAAGAATATTAAACAAGGAATATTAGAACAAATTTTAAAATCAGTTCAAGTGCCTGATATATATACAGCACAGTATTAGATTTTGTAGGGAAATGTGAGAAGTGCGTGACTTGATTTTTATTATTAAAAAAACTTTAACTTTCTTTACTCACGGGTCTTCTTCTCTGACATATTCCCCCCACCAATTTCATGAAAGAGCAGTATAGAAAATACATCTTGCAACCATGACCATAGTGTCTCTAGAAAGTCAAATTATTATAGCCATTTATTAGATGAGCAAGGAAAAGTGGAGTGATCCTGTTGCTGGAAGTATCAAAGTGTGTCAGCTCTGTGCATCTATTTGCATCCTTTAGAACATACCAGTGATTCTCTAAGGGGGCAGATTTGCCCTCTAAGAGACATTTGGTAATATCTAAACATATTTTTGGTTGTCACATCTGGGTATGGGGTGCTACTGACATCTAGTGGGTAGAGGTCAGGGATGTGACTAAGCAATTCATAGGACACACCCCCACAACTAAGAGTTGTCAGGCCCCACATGTCAGTTGTGCTAAGGTTGAAAAACTCTGGAATAGAGAGTAGGCAAGTTGTTTCCTGGACATTTTTGGAGACATAGGTCAATTTCTTATTTACTTTTTTTTTTTGAAAGACTTGAGCAGATACTGTCCTAACAATAGCTTACAATACTATAGATTCTTACTGTTTTCTTTATTGTGTTCTTATTGTAAGGACATATTTTAGACACTTTGATTAGACAAATATTTCCAATTATTTTTACCCATCTTCACTTAAGGTGGCTTTTTTTTTTTTTTTGCTAAGTTTATCTTGTGTTCACTTTTACTGATTTAACTCTTAAGGGATCACTCTCTTCAGACCGAGATGGCCTCTTGATGTGATGCCTTTAAGTACTCTCTTTTACAACAATACTTTTCATGTGCTTTATTATGCTTTAATGTGCTTCGTGTCCCATGTTTGGGTTGAGCCAGTTTTTGAACTCAGGTTTTTTCTTACAGTGTTTAAATATATATGTCTATGTGTGTACATGTGTGTGTGTTTATACATATATGTGATTACACACACATATATATACATAAACACATATGTATGTATATATATAAAATATATAAATATTATATATGCAGATATATAAAGATAAAGATTAAACAAGACTCTTAAAGGAAGAACTATCTAGAACTTGCTTCTTTTAGGATATTTTTATTCCTACTTACACATAAAGATTGCCCTGCATATAAGTGCTACAAATGGAAAGATTTTATAATGGTTTATAGTGGTAAATGGAAAACATTGAAATTTTGGAATGAAACAATTATGCAGGAATTTTTATTTGATTTTGTTTTTGTAAAGCAGAACAAAATAATTCATTGCAATATAAGATAAAAATTGAATTAATGTGTCCATAATGGAGAAAGGAGGATATTTTCAGAGAACCAGTTTATTTTTTCCTTACTCCACTTCCATTTGATGTTGATCCAAATATATTGCCCATTTAATATATAAGTGCAGCCTGACTATGTGTACTAGATACTCTGTACAATAAAGAGAAAGGGGAAGCAAAAGTCTCTCTACACTGTAATAGTGGAGGTATGTGTGTGTGTTTGGAGAATTTGTCATCTGTAGGAGGCAAAGTTCTAGAATAAGTGCAGTTTTTCTTTTAGTAGACACTTCCTGTGTGCTTCTTGTTCATATCAATTATATCTCCATCTTCCATATTCATCTGTACAAGTGTTTCATTAATTGGCCTCCCATCAGATCCAGAACTGATCTGCTTGATTGATAGATCAGTTGTTAACAATAGGCTTTCAGCAAAAATTAGTTTGCTGACTGGATCACTGAACCATCCCACCCACCACCACGCATTAATATGGTTATCTTTTTGAGTCTTGAGTCCATCCTTGGGCTTTCTGTCAGCCATGGGAATCATTCATGTTGTAGCTGCTGCCTCACAAAAGAGTTATCAGTTACCTCACTGCATGAGCATACAACCAGCATTAGTTTAAACCTGTTTTATTCATGAAATATTTTAGCTAAGAAACATTTAAATATTTGAAGAGACCGCTCTTTGGAACCTAGGAATTTCAGGGCAGTAAAATGCATTGCTTTATCTTTGGTACTCTTTTTTTTTTTGAGTTGGAGTCTCCCTGTTGCCCAGACTGGAGTGCAGTGGCCGCTCCCGGCAACCACAGCCTCGATCTGCTGGACTCTGGCGATCCTTCCGCCTCAGCCTTCCAAGTAGCTAGAACTACAGGCGCATGTTACCATGCCTGGCTAATTTTTTTGATTTATTGTAGAGATGAGGTCTCGCCTGCCCAGGCAGGTCTCGAACCCAAACGCGCAGGATTACAGGCTGAGCCACCGAGCCCAGCTGTCTTTGGTACTCTTAATAAACCAGTATACCTGGAGGGAGGGATTCATGTTAACTATTGAATAAGATAGCTCCTCCCCAGCCAGGCGCTGTGGCTCAAGCCTGTAATCCCAGCACTTTGGGAGACAGAGGGAAGAGGACTGCCTGAGCTCAGGGATTTGAGACCAGCCTGAGCAACATGGTGAGACATCTCTACAATAAATCAAAAAGTTAGCCAGACGTGGTGGCACATGCTTGTGGTTCCAGCTACTTGGAGGGCTGAGGTGGAAGGACCACCTGAGTCCAGGAGGTCAAGACTGTGGTGGCTGTGAGCATGCTACTGCACTCCAGCCTGGGCAACAGAGTAAGAGTCCTACTCAAAAAATAATAATAATAAAAATAAAATAATTTTTTTTAAAATAGCTCTCCCCTAGCATTACTTATTTATAATAAATTTATTTTTAATTAAATTTTTTACATAATAAGCAAAGCTAAATTAGCATGGAAGAACAAATGTACAATGAAAGTTAAAAGTTTCTATCCCTAGTCTTCATAGAATTAATCATTGTTAACAACTTAGTTATATCAGCAAAGTAGTTCTCAACAGTTTGTGAATGGCATTTTTGGCAGTACTATACTTTGCAGTGCAGGATTGTCCTGAACAGTACTTAATGTCTCACAGTCACTGAGACAATAAAAAAATGCCTTAGCACATTTCCAAATGCTCTCTTAGGAAAGAGGTGGTAATTTAAAATATATATACCATATGTCTTAGAAAACATATATCTATGTTTTCAATGTTACACAATAACTATTGACTCTAATATTAAAAAAAGAATAGATTTCTCAAGGGAGATCCAGAGAAAATCTACTTGGGAAAAACTGTATAACTATGCTTGCTTCTAAGTCTTAGGCGATAAGATAATTCAATCTTATCTGCTGTCCTTCATGATAATATTACTTTCTTGTGTTTTCAGCTACCTCACTTTTTTTGAGTGTTTTGTGATTTTTTAATTGTGTACTCTTGCTTGGTTGGGTTTTATTGAGGAAAATTCTATGCAGCCTAGGTAGAAGACACGTTTCTTCAGAGATTTGCTAAGGCTTTTCTTTGGCACCTGTGGAAGCTACTGACCCCACTTTGTAATTTTTCACTTGAGGTGTTCTGAACTAGGTAGGTATATTTGAACCCTGAATCCTTGAGAGTAGGCTGTGATTACAAATTTTCAAGTGGCATTTTTTTCTCTTAAATGTGGAATTCAACCCAAGGCAGGCTAATTTTCTTGTCTTCCCTCACCATCAGGCACACTTTTACTGGACTACTCTTTTACAAGGTGGGAGTTAGTCCTTTAAGGTCTCACCTTCAGGTAGAGGGGTCTAAGTTGCACTTCTCCATATTGAACAGGCCAAGGTCTAAACTGTAATCTCTAAACTCCTGAGTACTAAAATCAGTACACACCCCAGGTCAGTCATGATTTCACCACCTGCTTACTAATTTGTTTCTTCCCCTTTGTGTTGGCCCATGGAGATTTTCTTGGGGACTTTTTTTTTTAATTTGAGAGGATGTTATTGGTATTTTATTTAACATTTTTTAAAAGTCTATATAAGTTTTTTTTATCCCCATACCTAGAGGACAATATTATTTAGCATATTTAGATGTTTTGTGAGATAATTATTTTCAGATTATCCAGTCTATCTTTCTGCCAGATGAACAAGCCTCACTCATCTGTTTTCTATTTTTTAAGCGTTTCCTAAAACTTCTGGTTTGCTGGTCTCTCTCACCTCAGCTCCAGTATCATTGCTATTTTATTCTTTTTTAAAAGCACATACCTATTTTGTCTTTACGGTGGGACCGCAGGAGGAAGGGAATGTAGGCACATCTTTCCAGTCTTCCACTTTAACTGTAAGTGTGTCTAATAGTTTTTAGGGCTTTACCAATTAGAGCTAACTGACCTGAGGAAAAGTAAATATCTGTAGATGTCTTTGCATTTAACTGTAGTTTTAAGTTTGACCTGAAAGAGCATAGTCTTTGGCTTAAAACAGGTGAAGGGACAGGAATGGAAGATGACATGTAGACCATTAACTCTCCAATTGAGCATGACTTCCCCAAGGTGAGGAGTGTGTGACCTACATGAGGCTCTTACCACAAAGTCTAGATATTTAGGGCAAATCACATTGCATTGATGAGAAGCCAGAATTTTTAATTTTCATTCAATAAATACTTATTACATCCAGTATACCTGGCATTAATACTAAGAAATAGAGTACAAAAATAAGTAAGATGCCTTGTCTGTCCTCAGAAAGCCCACTAATTTTGTGTTGGAGACAGGCATGCAAATTAAAAATACAATCAGTTCTTATTATGATAGCTACTGTCTATAAAGTCTGCATACATTGAATTATTAAATACTGAACTATTGCTTCTAGCAGAAATACAGGGTTTGGTTCCTGCAAGTATTGGTCACAATATCTTCATCAGCTGACCAATAAATGACCTTGCTTTATGTGTGTTTTGATTTAAAGACACTTTATTTAATATATATTATTGATTTATTAATATTGTCCTCACATAACTCATGCCTAAATAAAGCTTATCTAATGTATACATTTTCCATAAGGCATGTCACAACTTTCTCATTACAAACAATAGACAGCATTTCAGTATGATGATTGGCGGCCATTTTGTGAAATAATGAGCAAAAAATGGTGGTACTGAATAGACTGCAAAAAGGACACTTGTTTTAGTGTGAGAGGTGAAACAAGAAAGTGAAAACTTGCCTCATTCTACCACAGCTGGGACTCTGCAATGTTGTATGACTCAAATTTTCTGCTGCTCTGTACATGTCTGCAAATGATCCAAAAGCTCTGTAGTATTGATTATTGAAAATAACAGATGCTGGAGAAGAGGGAAAAGGGATCACTTCTACACTGTTGGTGGAAGTGTAAACTAGTATAGCCTCTGTGGAAATCAGTGTGGCAATTCCTAAAAGTTCTAAAAATCGACCTTCCATGTGACCCCGCAATCCCCCTGCTGGGAATATACCCAGAAGAACTCAAATCACTCTGTAAAAAAGATACCTGCACACGTATGTTTATCGCAGCATTGTTCACAATAGCAACAACATGGCACCAACCATGCTGCCCATCAAAAGAGGACTGGATTTTTTAAAATGTGGTACATATACACAATGGAATATTGTGCGACCATAAAAGAGAACAAAATCAAGAACTTCACGGCAACCTGAATAAAATTAGAGTTTGTAATACTGAGTGATCTCTCACAGAAACAAAGAGCTGAGTATCACATGTTCTCACTCAGAAGTGGACCTGGAACAGTTACCATAATACTATAAGAAAAGGATTGACAGTAGCAGGAAACGGTGGGGGGTGGGGAGGAGAGGGGGCAAAGATGTGGGATTGACAATAGTTGATGTCTGCCTGGGGTGGGGGACACACCTCATCAACAGCAGTACCTGCACAGTGAATATTTGTATATCTAACCCTGAGTTGTACCTCACAATTTTAAAATAAAAATTAAAAGAGGGGAGAAAAAGTGGGAAAAGACATGAATAGACACTTCTCAAGAGAAGATATATGGGCAGCCAACAGACACATAAAAAGTGCTCAGCCTCACTAATCATCAGAGAAATGCAAATCAAAACCACATTGAGATATCTCCTAACCCCAGTAAGAACGACCATCATTAATAAAACAAATAACAGCAGATACCGGTGAGAATAAGGAGAAAAAGGAATGCTTCTACACTGCTGATGGGAATGCAAATTAGTGCAACCTCTTTGGAAAACAGTGTGGTGATTTCTAAAAGAACTAGATGTTGACCTTCCATGTGACCCAGCCGTCCCCCTACTGGGAATATACCCAGAGGAACTCAAATCATTTTACAAAAAAAGATACCTGCACATGCATGTTTGTTACAGCACTGTTCACAATAGCAAAAACATGGAACCAACCACACTGCCCATCAAAACTGGACTGGATAAAAAAAGCGAGGTACATATACACAATGGAATATTATGCAGCCATAAAGAAGGACAAACACAAGGACTTCTCAGCAACTTGAATGGATTTAGAGTCTATCATACTCAGTGATTTATCACAGAAACAAAGAGAGTATCACGTGTTCTCACTCATAAGTGGACCCTGAACATTTGCCATAATACTATAAGAAAGGGATTGGCAGTAGTGGGATACTGCTGCCAGGGTGGGAGTGTGGGGGAGTACACAGCATTAGTACGGGTACTAGGCAAAGTGAGGACCAAAGGGAAGCCCAAACTTCACCTGTACAATATCCACTATATACCCAATCCTGAATTGTACCCCACATCTTTAAAATAAAATAACAAAAGTGCATACCTTAATTTAAAAATACTTTAAAGCTTTAAAAAATTGCTAATGGTCATCAAAGCCTTCAGGGAGTTGAACTCTTATTGGTAGTAGTGTCTGGACTCCATGTTGATGGCTACTGAGTGATCACAGTAGTAGTTGCTAAAGATTGGGGTATCTGTGGCAATTTCTTAAAATAAGACAACACAAAAATTGCCCCATCACTGGACTTTTCTTTTCAAGAAAGATTTCTCTGTAGCATGTAATGCTGCTTGATAGCACTTTACCCACAGTAGAACTTCTTTCAAAATTGGAGCCAATTGTCTCCAACAATGCTACTATTTTATCAACTGAGTTTGTGTAATATTCTAAATCCTTTGTTGTCATTTCAACAATACAACATCTTCACCAGGAGTAGATTCCATCTCAAGAAATCACCTTTAAAAAAATCATAAGAAACAACTCATCTGTTCAAGTTTTATAATGAGATTGCAGTCACATCTTCAGGTTCTGATTCTAATTCTTGTTCTCTTGTTATTTCCACTATATCTGCAGTGACTTTCTCCACTTGACCGTCTCAAAGTTAACCATGAGGGTTAGAGTCAATGTATTTCTACCTCCTTTGAGTGTTGATATTTTCATTATCTCCTTCCATGAATCACAGATGTTCTTAATGGTATCTAGAATGATGAATTCTTTCCAGAAGGTTTTCAGTTCACTTTGTCCAGATCCATCAGAGGAATCACTGTCTATGGCAACTATAGTCTTATGAGGTGCTTTTCTTAAATAAGATTTAAAATTACTCTGCAGAATGGATGCTGTGTTCACAGGCATGAAAACAACATTCATCTCCTTGTACATCCTCATCAGAACTCTTGGGTGATCAGGTGCATTGTCAATAAGCAGTAATATTTTGAAAGAGGTCTTTTTTCTGAACAGTAGGTCTCAATAGTGAGCCAATTATATACAACAAACCATGCTGTAAACAGAGGTGCTGTCATCTAGGCTTTGGTACATGTAAAGAGCACAGACAGTAGATTTAGCATCATTCTTAAGGACCTTAGGATTTTCAGAATGGTAGATGAGCATTGGCTTCAACTTAAAGTCACCAACTGCATTAGCTGCTAACAAAAGAGTCCTTTGAAGCTTTGAAGTCAGGCATTGACGTTTCCTTTTTAGCTATGAAAGTCCTAAGTGGCATCTTCTTCCAATAGAAGGCCATTTTGTCTACACTGAAAATCTGTTTAGTATAGCCACCTCCATCAGTGACCTTAGCTAGATCTTCTGATAGCTTGCTGCAGCTTTTCCATAAGCACTTGCTGCTTCACCTTGTACTTTTATGTCATGGAGATGGCTTCTTTCCTTATGAACCACCCTATACTGGCTTCCAGCTTTTCTTCTGCAGCTTCCTCACCTCTTTGTCTTCATAGAATTGAAGAGAGTTAGGGCCTTGCTCTGGATTAGGCTTTGCCTTAAGGGAATGTTTTGGCTGGTTTTTTCTTCTATCCAGACCACACAAGCTTTCTTCACAACAGCAAAATAAAGCTGTTTCACTTTATCATTCATTCGTTTACTGGAGTAGCAGTTTTAGTTTCCTTCAAGAACTTTTTCTTTGCATTTACCACTTCACTGTTTGGCACAAGAGCCCTAACTTTTGGCCTATCCCAGCTTTCAACAAGCCTTCCTCACTAAGCTTAATCATTTCTAACTTTTGATTGAAAGTGAGAGATGTGCAACTCTTCCTTTTGCTTGAAGATTTAGAGGCCATTGTCCTAATGTCAATGTTATGTCTCAGGGAATAGGAAGGTCTTAGTAGAGGGAAAGAGATGAGGAATGGCCAGTTGGTGGAGCAAGCAGTGAGAACATATACAGCATTTATCTATTAAGTTCATTGACTTATATGAGTGTGGCTTGTGGTGCCCCAAAACAGTTACAGTAGTAACATTAAATATCACTGGTCTGATGGATATGCTTATTGCCCTGATCTGATCACCATGCATTATATGTATCTAAACAGTATTATGTATACCATGAATATGTAAATTATTTGTCAAATAAAGATCACTGATTATGCATCATTACAACATATACTAATGAAAAGTTTGAAATATTGCAAGGATTATGAAAATGTGACACCGACTTGCTGTTAGAAAAATGGCGCTGACAGCCTTGATCAGTGCAGGATTGCCAAAAATCTCCAATTTGTAAAAAATACAGTACTTGCGAAGTGTAATAAAGTGAAGCATGATAAAATGAGGTATGCCTATAGAAGGTTTTAGATGTTAAGGTGAAAGGTGATGAAAGTATGAACTAAGGCAGGGGCCATGGAAATAGAAAAAAAGGGATATTATTTGAGAAATATGCTATATTTAAATTTAGAGATCTTGGCAGATTGAATAGAGGGAATAAAGGAGAATGAACAGCTATTCATGGATGCTATTAAGATAGGGGCTACAGTAGGAAGACCAGATACACACAGTAACAAGATAAGCTGGATATGCTCACTTTATGGTGCCCATGGAGCATTTTTATGGAGATGTAGGCAAGGAAATATGGATCTGAAGCTTAGATGATATAGTTTTGAGGGACACCAGAAGTGGGTAAATACATGAATACCTACTGTCTGTCAAGGTCCTGTCCTAGTGCTAGAGGAGATAGAACAATGAGTGAATTTTTAGTGAGGGGAGATAGATAACAAGCAAAGAAAGATAATTCAGATGAATACTGTGATGAAAATGAAACTACTCAGATGAAGGTTGAAACTGTGTGTAAAGGCAGGGAGGCTACCTTAGATTGGGTGTTTGGGTTCACTTTTTGGGGAGGTGACATTTACATTGAGACATAATAAAGAGAATAAGGATGTGCACATGGATCTCTAGAAAGATAATTTCTAGTAAAGAGAACAGACAGTGGTGGTGATGGGAAATGAAAGCTAGTCTGCAGAACAGAAAGGAGCCTAGTGTGGCTTTCTGTCTGAATGATGGACAAGGGAAAGTGAGTATAAGAAGATGAATGCAGAGAGGTACATAGTGCTCTTGTAGGTCATGGTCAAAATTGTGAATATTTTTCCAAGTACGATGGGAAGCCTTTGAATAGTTTTATCAGGAGATTAGCAAAATCTGTTTTATGTTTAAGATGATGACTAGCCACTCTGGAGAGAATATTGTTGAAAACTAGGGTAAAAGTAAGGGCACTGGTCCAGTGACTACTGCTGTAGACAGGCAGGAGATGATGGTGGCTTGGAACAGAGTGATAGCAGCAGGCAGGTCGGGGAGTCAGATGACTTTTCTTCATTCACCTTCATGATGACTGAATTTAAGAATCAGTTTTCACTGGAGCTATTATGAATTCTAGGTATTTTTGTAAGTGCATATATAAAATAAGTATTATCTTGAAAGAAACTGTTAATAAAATTCATCATTCCAAAATTACATCGTTTTGAGATTCAAATTTGAATAATAAAATATGGCAGTGATCCTATAGTCATTTTATATTATTAGTTTTATTAGATGCATAAAAACACTTTCACACAATTCTGCTGATTCTATTATAGTACTACATATTTTCTAATAATGTAATAAAGGTTTGACCTGCTTTGTTAAGTAGTAGTAGGGTTGAAATAAATTTATTCAAAACAGGTCTACTACATTGTGAGAGCAAGTTAGGAGCAAAACTATTTGAACTCTGTTTAAAAAAAAAAAAATCTCTCCAAGATCTAGCTTTTTCCTGTCTCAGCACTGAATTTTAACAAGGATACTTTTGGACAGAATATGGAGCATAAACTATGGTGAGGAAAGATTGGGAATTAGTAGACCAGTTAAGAGACTTTTAAAATAGCACGGGTCATTTGTATACCTAACCCTGAATTGTACCCCACATCTTTAAAATTAAAAATTAAAAAAGAAATAGTGTAAGTAAGAGAAAATAAAAACTCAAGCCAGAGAGTGAAATTTTCAGAGAGAGAAATTGTGCAGCATAATGAGAAGATTTGGAGAATTCAACATCTGGAGGTTAGGGAGAAGAAAAAGTTGTATGATTCTGAGTTGGTGAGCTTGGAGAATGGGTAGATGGTGATGTCATAATATAGATGGAAGGTAGAGTAGGAGGTTTAGGCTTGGTTAGGATGAGTGAGTAGTTTTTAAAATGGTAAAGGCACCATCTTGGGACTCCCAGGGGAAATACACTGGAGAACAGTGAGTCCTGTAACTAATATTTAGAAGTCATCTTCATGTAGAAACTGGTTGAAACTCCACAAGTAAATATGATTACCCAGGGAAAGAATGAAAACCTGAAGGACACCAACAACAGTCATAGTCTGTCCTCAAGCAGACTGAACACAGAATGTGTGATTGTTTTGTTAGTTAGGCATTCCTGATCTTTTTCAGGAAATTTGAGGAGAGCAGTGGTTTGAAGAGAGGAGTGCTGATATGGCAGGGTTGAGAACTGAAGAGCCAGTGCACAGTGTGGTGGCAAAAAGGAGGGACACAGATTGTGACTTAAAAGGGAAGTGGGGTTCAAATAGGGATTTAAAGAATGTGTTATTTAAGAATGGGTGAGAAGTTAGCACATTTACAGATGCAGAAGTATCAAATGAAGAAAAATATTCAGGTTATAGGAGAGGAATAACCCATGGATCATGGTTTCCCAATAGGTAGGAGGGACTTAATTCATTGTACAGGTAACAGCCCTGTAGAGGAAAAAGGGCGTATTTTCTCCTGAGATTTAAAGACAAGAGGTAAGGAATGGTGATAATATATTTGATTCTACAAGTGGAGGGGGAATTTTAATAAATCATAGATGATAGCACCTTTTTTCCTTTCCCTTCTGACAGAATTATCTGTTAACAATTTAGTGTGATAGATGTTGAAATAGAGAATATGAGAGAACCCATTAAGGAGCAAGTAATAGAATTGTGCAGCAGTATTTGAGGCCTTGCTTGTTTTTGCCGGACCAGGGAAATTTGAGACTATTGAAAAACTTGGGACCATGAATAGAAAGGCAGGCCCTGAGATGAAGGAAAGAGCTGTGGAAATAAGAGGTGAGGGGAGATGATTTCCTCATAATTTTGTCTAGAGCTACCTATATTGAAATGTGTGCAGGTAAGATATACCCACGTCACTGGGCAAATCTTTTCAGAGTCTAAATGTAAACTATATCACTAATGCTGTTTTATTAAACCAAAAGTATACAAGGGAAGTTCTGTTAACTCAGATAATTGTCATTATAGTAGGGGACTTGTGAAACATAATGCGATATGTGAAACAAATATTTTTAACTTTTAAAAAATTTATGAAAGACACAAATAATGATATTTTAGTTCATTTTGTTACCTGTATTTTCAAAACATGGTATCCCTTAATCTTTAACTGTTAAGAGTGAAGAGCTGGCAAGGATATTCAGTTGTCTCTAGTGTTTACAGTTGCCATAGGGAAATTTGCAATGAAAACAGACATTAAAATAGTACCATTGTTCAGCTATAACTATAGAATGTTCTTTCACCACTTGAACAAATTATCATAGTGCTTAAGTTTCTTATAACCAGAAAGTCTTTCAGATAAGAAATGTGAGCTTTAAAACTAAAATAATGTGTTTATTTTGGATTGAATATAATCTATTTTCACTAAGGGTAGGACCTCTTTGGACTTTGTAAATTTCTAAAACTTTGTTAAATCAATATGGCTACTATATGCAAGGTTTTCATCAAAGTTTTCTAATATGTGGACTTTTTTCATATTCCATGCAAAGATTCTCTATGTGGTAGGCCAGTGTTCCACAATGTTTTTAAACAGCATTCATGCTCAAAGGGATGACTGAGTGGCATTCCACCGTTGGTGAAGAGAGTTTGTTACTCATTTTTTTATCGTCAAAAATATTTTTTGTGCTTATTTTTAATGTAGTGCTTTGTACTTATTTTTATGTAATGTTTTGCCCACTGCTATAATGGATGGTATAAAAGCAAAATTAAACAACACCCTGAGTGTTGAATGAGGTAGGAATAAAATACTGCCATACATCACTTAACAAAAGGGATACATTGTAAGAAATGTGTTTTAAGTGATTTCATTGCTGTGCAAACATCATATAGAGTATACTAACATAAACATAAGTGGTAGCGCCTACTATACACCTAGGCTATATGTAGAGCCTATTGCTCCAAGGCTACAAATCTGTATGGCATGTTATGGTACTGAATACTGTAGGCAACTGTAACACAATGGGAAGTATTCATGTATCTACTCATATCTAAACATAGTAGAAGGGGTACACTAAAAATATGATCTAAAAGATTTAAAGTATTTCACCTGTAGAGGGCACTTACTGTGAATGAACCCTGCAGGATTGAGAGTTGCTCTGGGTGAGTCAATGAGTGAATGGCGAGTGAATGTGAAGTCCTATTATAAAGTAGAACTGTACACTCAGGCTACACTACATTTTTAACAGTTCTTTCCTCAATAATAAATTAACCTTCATTTACTGTAACTTTTTAAAATAAACTTTATTTTTAAAAAAACTTTTGGGCTGGGCTTGGTGGCTCAGCCTATAATCCCATGCTTTGGGAGGCCGAGGTGAGTGAATTGCCTGAGCCCTGCGGGTTCGAGACCCACCTAGGCAACTTGGTGAAATCTCATCTCTACAATAAATCAAAAAAATTAGCCGGGCGTGGTAGCGCGCACCTGTAGTTCCAGCTACTTGGAAGGATCACCGGAGCCCAGCAGGTCGAGGCTGTGGAGGCTGGGAGCGGCCGCTGCACTCCAGTCTGGGCAACTGAGTGAGACTCCAACTCAAAAACAAAAACAAAACAAAAACAACTTTTGAACTATTTTGTAGTCACACTTAGGTTAAAGCACGAACACATTGTATAGCTGTACAACATATTTTCTTTCTTATATCCTTATTCTGTGAGCTTTATTATTATAATTATTTCAGATAGAGTCTTACTCTGTCTCTCAGGCTGGACTGTAGTGGTGCTATCGTAACTCACTGAAGCCTTGAACTCCTGCAATCCAGCAATTTTCCCACCTCACCCTCCCAAGTAGCTAAGATTACAGTCAAGCACCACCATGCCCAACTATTTTTATTTTTATTATTTTTTTAGTTTTTATAGAGTCAGATTCTGTCTTGCGCAGGCTGGATCCCATCTCTGTCTTCTAAAGTGCTAGGACTGTAGGTGTGAGCCACTGTGCCTTACCAGCTTTTTTTCTATTAATTTTTTTTTTACTTTTTAAACTTTAAAAACTAAGACAAACGCACATTAGACTCGGCCAGTACAGGGTCTGTATCCTCAATATCACTGTTTTTCACCTCTACAACCTGTCCCAGTGAAAGGTCTCCGGGACAGTATCACCTATGGAGCTATCATCTCCTGTGGTACAGTGCCGCCTTCTGGAATACCTCCTGATGGTCTGCCTGAGGTTCTTCTTGAGAAGATGTCAACTCTTTCCAGAAATAAGTTCGTGGTGGTTTGCTTGGCTTGTTTCTGTTTTTCATCTTAGATTTTCTTGTAAGCAGATAATACACCATGAACATTTCTCTATATTAATGAAAAATTTTCAGTGTTAGGGGTTCATGTTTTCAAATTTTTTAAGGAGCTTGTTGAGGTCTGCAAAAGCTTCTGCTAAACTCTTCACTATGAATTTACTTGGGAATTTTTCAGCTCCATTACAATCTTATCGGACCACAGTCGTATATGTGGTCCATTGTTGACTGAAACATTGTTATGTGGCATATGACTGTATCCAAATTGGTGAGGTAATTCTGTAGCTTATAAAATACTTTATATATCAAATTGTCATTTAAGTATAGCATAATACTTTTATCTGAATTATATTTGATTACAGGTAAATGATTTTTTTTATCCCTAGTTCCTTGATAGAATGGAATTGGTAGTGTGTCTAGTAAGGAGAATGATTTAGGGTGGCACCAGATAAACACCGCATAAGTAGAAGCAGTTTTGTGCTGAATTAAATAATGTAAGTTGACTGAAAAGTTTCATTTTGTATAAGTTAAATCTTTGCATTAATGAATGTAGAAAATAGCTGTATCTCTAAAAATGGAAGGTATTCTTTATGTTTATAGATTTTTAATATTAATTTTTACATCTTGCATTTTAGTTGACTATTAAAATGTATTTCATGTTATAGTATACATAAAAAAGAATTTAATGAAGCACATCTTCTAATGAAAACTTTGTCTTTCCCAGATTTCTGTCATCAAAGTCCTGTTTATTTTTAACTCTGGAAGAGTAGGTAACATTATATGATTTTTCTACATGTAAACTGCTCAGTGATGACATTTAAAGATAGAAGATGTTACAATTATGCCTTTAAAAACATTTACTGGCTGGGCACGGTGGCTCACGCCTATAATCCCAGCACTTTGGGTGGCTAAGGCAGGAGGATTGCTTGAGCCTAGGAGTTTGAGACCAGCCTGGGCAACGTCATAAGACCTCATTTCTACAAAAAAAATTAGCCAAGCATGGGGTTGAGCACCTGTAATCTCAGATGCGAATGAGGCTGAGGTAGAAGGATTGCCTGAACCCAGGATGTCAAGGCTGCAGTGAGCCACTGATCATGCCACTGCATTCCAGCCTGGGTGACTGTGACTCAGTAATATTAATTTTTGACTCAAAAAATTACTTGACTCAAAACAAAACAAAACAAAACAATAGTTACTGTTTACACATGATTTTTTGTAGGTTTTTATTTTTTATTAAAACTTAATGCACATATAGATGAAATACTAACAGTGTTCCCAACTCTCTTTATTTCTAGTTCTTCCTCCCAGGAACTTTGAACTTTTATAGCTGATTCTTTTGGCATTGAATTCTATGTCAGTAAATGGCATGCTTGTGTTGCTGACACTTGATTTTTTCTTTTTTTTGACATTATGGAGGATAAGGATTTGGCTCTTTTTTTCATTCTGCCCCACCATCATACATACACATACATATCATATGCTCTTCCAATTCGTCAGTCCTTTCAGCATAATTCTGGTAGTAATTTTGATTAAATTAGTCTTTATAGCCGATTTATTATTGAACTGTAGCTACTGTTCTCCATTCCTGTATTTTTATTTTCTTGGAGTCAATGGTTTATTCATTTGCTTAGTTTTTAATATCTATAGTTCGATCCCTGAATCTCTGTTTATTTTCTAAATCAAATTCCAATGTGTTTATTCAAATTTATAAACTTCATTTTCTTGAGACATCACTTCTGGAGACTTCTGACTTGGCCAATGTAGACTTGTTATTCTCTATCCCCAGTGCACAGTTGTCACCACTGTTTTTTGGAAATTATTTTTGCCTTTCTCTTGACCTATCTTTCTTTCTCTTTTCTGTTTTGCTTCTCTGTTTCATGCCTAGAGGTCATGTCTTTAAAAAAAAAATCTTTCTGAGAAAAAGTACTTATGGTAGGTTAATTTTGTGAAAACTTATAAGCAAATCTGAAAATTATTTTCACTCTCCTCACACTTGATTGATGGCTTGACAGGGTAAAGAACTTTTGGTTGAAAATGTTTTAAAAGGTATCATTGCATCATCTTCTATCTTTAGATGTCATCATTGAGCAGCTCAAAACCACTCCCATTCCTGATTCTTGACATGTGAGTTTTTTTCTCTTTGTCCCCAGTGTTCTGATATTTTACAATAAAATGTCTTAATATGAATCTGTTTTCATCGGTTTTGCTGGGTGTTCAGTGCCTCATTCAGTCCAGCAACTTAGAGCTTTCATTTCTAGAAATCATTAACTATTTCATCATTGTTTTTCTCCCCTCCATTTGCCTATCCTTTCTTTCCAAGACCCATCTTATTTAGATGCCCTTTAATCCGGCTCCCTAATTTTCTTCTATTTTTCTACATCTATACTTTTCAGCTATTTCTATTAATTTCCCCAAATATATTTTCCATGATTTCTATTGAATTTTTATTTCTGCTTTTGCTTTTATATTTTCTAAGAGCTCTTTTGTTTTCCCTATAGCAGTCTTATTCTAGCATCATGAATACAACTTGGTTTCTTTTGAGAGTTTCAGTGACTTACTTTCTTCAGCTTGAATCATTTTTTACCTATTTGTCTCTTTGTTTTATGTTATAGACTTTTGTCAACTATCTATTATATATAATAATATCCCAAAGTTTTTAGCTTATTGTTAAGGGTGAGGGACTAAAAACCTGAATCTTTGATTGCATGTTGACCCTCACTATAGCCGTGTTGGATGATACCTGATCTTCATGTCCATGTCTTTCGTATTGACTGTTATATTCTCTAGGAAAGACTCTTCACATCAACCTGGAAGATAAAGACCAGGCTGAAGGATTCCGATAGTCAAGAGGGAGACTCGGGTGGAGGGATGTGTCTCAGCATTTAATAATTCTGCTTTCCATGTGATTTCATTGTCCTGAGCTAGAGACACCTCTTATCTTACTGTCTCCAGAAAATAGGACTCTAGTTTTCATTGCTGTATGGTGGAAACCAGGGAGTAGACAAAGAGGGTGGGAATGGGAGCCAAAGATCTTAATACTTTTGAAACAGTTTTTATCTGATTCTCATTGTAGTTCCCCTCACCCCTAGTCCCTTGTGCTGCTAATTCCTGAGCCTTTGGAAGGTTTTGTTGTGTGGATGAAATGGTTTTCTGCTTTACCCAAGGCTGGTTTAGTTTGGCCTTTTTGGGTCTACTAAGTCAATTACTCTTTTGCCCAGGTATTTTACAGCTTCCAAAGTCAACTTTTCTCTGATCATCCTCATCTTTGTAAGTTTATTCCTTGGTAAAATAAAATAACAGACACGCATATCTTTATTGCATTTTAGAGGGTTTTTAGACAAAAGCAAAATTAGTTGAGCTTTACATGGAAATGTTGTATTTGTACTCTTGAATTAAAATATTCATTATTCTTTTGTAGTTCTATTTATTTTTCTTTCTAGCTTGACATTTGATTTTGTCAAATCCAAGCACAATAACATTGTGGAGCATGTCAGGGGAAGAGTGTCTGCTAGGAAACCATTCTTAATTGTAATTTTTAAGTACACCTTGGATCTCGGATGAAGAGCACTCTTCAGCTTTCCCTTTCAAAAGAAGGCTGTTTGCTGTTAGAGATACTACAACCATCCATGCTTCCTTCAATTTGAGTTTTTCCTTAGACCTCTTGAGTATTAGCATCAAGAAATGAATTGACTCCTTTGGTGCTATTACAAACTCAAGCTTACCTTAAAGAGACTTTATATTTTACTTTGATATGTGTCAGTTGTTGGTTATACTTTTGTCTCCAGAGCTGAAAGCTAGTAATAAAAAGGAAAAAAATAATTCTGAGTATGAATAATCCTTCATACAGTTGTACACTTACTAAACATTTGTAAGTAAGTGTATCTTACAAAGTGTCTATCATACACAAGACACTATATTTGAGCTGTAATAAGAGAGGAAGCTCTTGTTCTTTGAGAGGTTATAATTTAATAAAGAGAAAGAGGACATACATAAGACAAGTAGTGAATGTTAGAAAATTATTCTTTCCCTTTGTTTTAACGGATATTTTTATTTAAAACACTTGGGAATATGGGAAAAAATATTATGGATATATGGATTCCCTTTGGATCTTGACTGTATTTCCTAACCATAGTTGTGGATTAAATGTGCCCCCCACCTCCATCCCAGATCAATTTGTGGAAATCCTCACCCCCAATTTGATGATTTTAGGAGGTGGGACCTTTGGGAAGTGATTAAGTCATGAGGGTGGATCCCTCTTGAATGCAATTAGTACCTTAGAAAAGGGACCTCAGAGAGCTCTTTATCTCAAATTCTTGGCCATAAGGAATTCCCATGCCTTAACTTTGGAGTAACTGGGATTACAGGCATGAACCTGGCTTCTGGCTCTCTTTCTGCCATGTAAAGTTAAAACAAGAAGTTTGCAATTTGCAGCCTGGAACAGTGCCCTCAGTTCTAGTTCTCTTATATTATTTGTTTCAAGCAATCTTTTAGGGTAAAAAGCACTAGTCAAAAATGGTAAGGAATGTTGAAGAGTCATAACAGATAGACAGTGGGTTAATCAGGTACTGGCAACCTGATTTTGGACTTCCAGCCTCCAGAACTGTGAGAAATAAAATTTGTTGTTTATAAGCCACACAGTCTGTGGTACTTTATTATAGCAGTCCAAACTGACTAAGCAACCATCATAATAGTCTTTTTTTTAAATTATGTAATGTACAGTAATGCAATTAAAATCTGTATCTGTTCCTTCAACATTGCTCACCATTCTTGATAAGTGCTTTTTACCCTAAAAGATTGCTTTAAGCAAAGAATATGAGAGTTAAAAAGAAGATAGGTAATTTGAAAGAAAGGAAAAATGTTAGTACTTCCTTTCCTTTCAAATTTCAGTAAATATATTTAGTTCAATACGTAGAAGCACTAGCTAGCTATAATTGTCTATTTCCCTTTCACAGTTCGGGAAGACAGATAATGAAACAGTGTGGTGAAAAGGAATCCTAACCCACTGTTTATCTCTGGACCCTCCTGACTGCAAATAATTTCTAACCATTTTTTACTTACTAGCCTTACTGTGTTTCAGTCATCAATTGTTCTTGCAAGTATTTATTTCAGTCGTGTGCTGTTCCTGAGCAAGTTACTACTGACAACTTAGTTTCTTGTGTCTTACTCAACTTTGTAACTGCTTCCAGGTTATTTCCAATTCCAAGGAAATAACCTCAAGGATATTTCCAATTCCTCCATTACTGTGTTCAGATGGTTGGCATGGCAGTAGGAGAGATTGTTATTGACCCATTGAAATTTGTGTCCATATTCCTTCAGGGCTAAAATTTTAACAAAGTCATACTGTGTAGTGGCAATATGACTAGACTAAACTACATTTTCTCATGCCCAGTGCTTGCGCCACCTACCAGACTAAGTTGTTTCATTACTTTTCTGCATGCCTACCATTTGTCAAAATGCAATCCTTTCAGTGACAGAACCTAGCTCATCTTAGCTGTCTGCTCTGGGCCAGTTCCTTGCAAAATGTTCTTATTTGCTATCCTTCCAGCCTCTTGGGCATTTTCCCTTTTTCTTTTTAGGGAAAATACTGTGATTGCTTTGTGGAAGGATCACACACTGCTTATAATCTATGATTACAACTGTAAAAGGTGAGCATGGTTTGGAGACAACCAGTTATACTGAATTCTTGATTTTTTTTTTTTTCCTCCTGTTAACCAGCATCTAGCATGTCTCCTAACCTCTTTGGGCCTCATTTTTCTTGCCAATAAAATGGAGATGATATCTATCCCTAGCTTATGAGCATGGTTTTGAGACTAAAATTGGGTAGGAAACTACATATGAGGTAGTTATTATTTGAACTCAAGTAGTGGCTTAAAGCAATACTTAGGATTCACTAAATTAGGAAAAACACCAGCATGAATATTGAAGTAACTAGGGTGGGAAGCGATGGACAACTGACTTAAACATGAAATTAAAATAAGCTAATATATATGTATCTATAGTAGTATGCAGGTATGATTCAGTGATGGAGGAATTGTGAAGAGTTGGGGGTTGCAAAGACTTCTATGACTGATGTCACTGGATGGCTTTGGTTAAGTTATTACATTAGGTATGTGTATAGTGGCAGAGAAGTCTATTTCTTTGTAGTTTTGATGGTTAGAATTTTTTTGATTTGTAGTTTCAAAGGTAGAGAAGTCTAAAAGAAAACTTATAAAGGGAGCTCCTTAATGCAACAATAGTAAGAAACTTTTCCTCGGTCATTTAGTATAAATATAAAAGAGTATCTATTTTATGTTTGTAAGATATAGTATTATAGGAGTATGACCAAAGTCTCTGACCTGATAAATATTTATCAAGAATCAATGTATAACTTAATTCTTAGTAATCTCAGGGCAAATATCTTGGCGATACATGTAGAAACTACAGTTTTTATTTCATGTGTGTGTGGCTAAAAGTGGAAAATAAGAAAAGAAATTGTTTTCACTCATTGCCACAGTGTCTTGAATTCTGTTTTATTTTTGAAATCTATGAAGGTTGTGATTAGGGTAGAGTATATCTGATTTGTAAGATGAAGTTCTGAAGAATTAAGAGTAATTGTTAATATGTTTCATTAATTGTACTACTTAACTGTAGGCATTAAAGAAGTCTTGTGACTTGAAGTATACCTGTTAAAATTATTAAAAGATATTATTTAATTTAGACATGGATTGAAATGGCTTACTAGGAAAGAAATCCATGATAAAAGTACAAACTAATACATAAGGCATGGAGTATTAAAGAGACAAAATGTTCTATATTAGGATATTATTTTTGGAGAGGCAAATCCTTGACTTGAGAAGTTATGCCAAACATTTTTTGCCTGATAAATTATTTTATATATGGATGCTTAGGTTTATTAGGTTTTCTTTAATCCTTGTAAATCTGTATAAAAACCTCTAGGGAGGCTGAGGTGGAAGGATCGCCTGAAAAAACAAACAAACAAACAAAAAACCCTCTAGGAACCCTTGTGGTGTTGACTCTCCAGACACATAGTTCATAGCTTGAGCAATCCATTTGTTAAATTATTGTTTTGTTACACAGGTATATAGGAATATATTAATTTTTTAAAAAAATTTGAAGGTATCTATTCAGCCTGGACAACATAGTGAGATCCCATCTTTACAAAATAAATTTTTTTAATTAGCTGGGTGTGATGGCATGTGCCTGTAATCCCAACTACTTAGGAGGCTGAGGCAGGAGAATCACTTGAGACCAGGAGTTTGCTGTCACAGTGAGCTGTGATCACACCACTGTATTCTAGCCTGGGTGACAAAGTGGGACCTGTTTCTTAAAAAAAAAAAAGAAGAAAAAATTGTAAGGTATTACCAGATGGAGCCAAGAGCCTTTTTAACTATGTCTGCTTTCAATCTCTGCTCCTTCTCCCAGGGTAATGCTTATTGTGCTTTGTTTTATATATATTTACAGACCTATTCCTGTATATTTACATATTTGTACCTGTAGAAAATAAAGTTTTGTATGCTTCATTTCTATAAATATAAATATAAGAAACATACTATCTTACTCTATTATGTTAGTAATCTAACACTATATAAAACTTGCTTTTTTTTCCTCACTGAGATGTGTTTTGTAGAACTTTTTATGTTACAACATATGAAACCATGTTATTCTTTTAACTTTTGCAGATCATTCATAGAATAAGTATAGGATAAGTATAGTTTATTTAGCTTCTGCTGAGGAAAAATAAGAATATTTTTCCATGTTTTCAAAAAATGCTACAATGAACATCTTAATTGCATCATTAGAAACAATATTGTCTATACCTTGATGATCTCTTTCATGTGATAATAAAGTTGTAACTATGAACGTTTAGTAAAATTAAACCTTTGAAATATTTTATTTAAAACATTTTAATTCTGTTAATGTTGGCATGAAGAGGTTGGCAATTCTCCTCTGCAAAAAAAAGCAAATATAAAACTGGATAAAACTGTCAAAAACCGTCATTTATGGACTCTGGGAATTGACTAAAGGCAGTTAAAAAAACTGAGAAGCATTTATTTTTACAAAACTGCTAGAACCTGAGACAAGAACAGTGTGGGTCTGTGGCCTGTTTGCTGGGAGCTGTTCCCATAGGCCCTCAGCTCAGTTGGTGAGAACTAAAGCTTTGTCAATGCTGTGAACTCCCAAGTTCATACGTTGAAACCCTAATTCCCAGAAGGTTGGTTTTTGGAGACAGGACCTTTGGGAGGTCATGAGGGTGGACTTCCCCTCCCCTTTATGGCATTAATAATCTTATAAGAAGGTGAAGGGACCAGAGCCCACTTTCTCTGCCATGTGAGGAAGCAGCAAGAAGGTGTCCCCCTGCAAACAGGAAGAGGGCCCTTACCAGGAACCTAATTGCCAGCGTCTTGATCTTGGACTTTCCCAGCCTTGGGGAACTATGAGAAATTTCTGTCATTTAAACCACAAAGATTATGGTATTTTTGCTATAGCCACCTGAACTGACTAAGACAGTCAGCTTGGGACCAACTGAGAAAACCAGGAGCTTTGCTACTCAACAGTTGGAGAGTGACTCGAATCAGGCTAGAACAGAGTGAGAAGGGACATGAAACCTGTGACTTGGCTGGTGAAAAGTGGTAGATTTGGTTAGAAACAAGTAGAGGAAACCTACTGCCTTGCTAACTCAAGGTTACAGGCCTGGTTTGGTGTGAACAGTGGACCAGCAGAAGTGTAATAGGAAAGCTCTAGAAATGAGAGGGCCATGGAATAACTGAGATAAGCCCTCCACATGGGGAGACCTGAGTGAGTCCAGTAAAAAGTGAGAGCTGAGGGAGACTTGAGAACTGACTGCAGCTTCGAATGCATTTCCCAGGCCTTCGCAGAGCAACTGGCTGAGAATGGAAGTCTTCTAGGCTGGAGGTGTTTGGGAACAGCCTTTGCTTATTTGAGTATAACACTGGCTCAAATTGCTGTTGGATCACAATAGTGATTCATCATCAAGCTACAGAGGCATAGGTACAACCCCAAGAGAGCCAGACTAAAATATAAAAATTAAAATTAAAAAACTGAATAAAGATATCCTGACTATATACTTCAGAAGAAAACAGATTCTGCAGTTTTAAAGTCCAAATCAATTATGTAAAAACTCTGAAAAATAAAAATTCAGAGTTGCTAATCTGTTAAAAGTTCCATATTCAATCATAAACTGCAAGATATGCAAAAAAAGAAAAAGTGAAATAAAATAAATACTAGGAAATTATGAGCCTTATGGAAAAAAGTTAATAGAAACTGACTTTAATTGGACTTGATGGAGGACTTAATAAAAACTTCAAATTGTCTATTTTCAATATATTGAAATAATTAAAGAAAAATATAGCTAGGCATGGTGGTATGCACCTATAGTCCCAGCTACTCAGGAGGTTGAAGTGGGAGGATTGCTTGAGTGCAGTAGTTCAAGGCTATGATTCTACCTGTGAATAGCCACTGCACTCCAGCCAGGACAACATCATGAGACCTTGTCTCTTTAAAAAAGAAAAAAAGAAAAAGAAGGCAAGTATGTTAATAAGATCCTAACAAGACTCAACAAGTAGAGAATCTCAGTAGAGAAACAAACTAGAAAAGAAGGACCAAGTAGACATTTTAGATTTCTATGTTCTTAGAAGAGGCTGGGTACGGTGGCTTACACCTATAATCCCAGCATTTTGGGAAACTGAGGTGAGAAGATTACCTGAGCCCTGGGAGTTCAAGACCAGCCAGGGTGAGCCATCATCTCTACCATAAACCAGAAAAGAATTAACTGGACACTGTGGCACACATCTGTAGTTCCAGCTACTTGGGAACCTGAGGCAGAAGGATCAGCTGAGTCCAATAGGTCCAGGCTGCCATAACCGTGATTGTGCCACTGTACTCCAGCCTGGCAACAGAGTGAGACCCCAACTCAAAAATAAAATAAGGCTGAGGCGGAAGGATCACCGGAACCCAGCAGGTCGAGGCTACGGTGGCCGGGAGCGGCTACTGCACTCCAGTCTGGGTGACAGAGTGAGACTCCAACTCAAAAAAAATTAAATTAAATTAAATTAAAATAAAACAAAATAAATAATACATGGGAAGGAATTAGTATAGGTCTATAGTCTCGTATTCACAATTGAACAACATAAACAACCCTAAAAAACAGTTTTTATAGCTGACTGATGGCAAAACTGACTTGAACTGGCATAAGGCTTTTTATAATCTTTATTCAATTTAATTGTGAATATTTATTGTTTTACTGCAAATATTTTAATTTGGCATCATGTTTTGTTATATAAAGTTTAATAATGATTGGCTTATATTGTCAAAGGAGAAAAACTAAGCTAAACAATATTAGTAAATCAGTTACTGAAATAGTTTCCTGATATAAAATTATAATTAATGATATCAAGATATTTTCACACTGTTTGCAATATTTTACTTAGAGAAAATATGGACAACTTTATGCCAATAAGTTTGCTAAATTCCTTGATGAATGGAAATTATAAAACTGTCAGTTTCCTTTTGTCAAAAAGAAAATTACTCCTGTGTTTTTAAGAAAAATTAAATCTGTCATTTAAAACTTTCCCACAAAGAAAATTGCCTATTTTGGTAAAGCAGAATAGCTATGCCATCCTTTTTTTTTTTTTTTTTTTTTTTTTAGTTGGAGTCTCACTCTGTCGCCCAGACTGGAATGCAGTGGCTGCTCCCGGCCACTGTAGCCTCAACCTGCTGGGCTCCGGCTATCCTTCCGCCTCAGCCTTCCAAGTAGCCGGAATTACAGGCATGCGCTACCATGCCCGGCTGATTTTTTGATTTATTGTAGAGATGAGGTCTCGCTGCCCAGGCGGGTCTTGAACCCACGGGCTCACCTCAGCCTCCCAAAGGCGCAGGATATCCTTTTATATGTAAAAAATTCAAAGAGATATAGAGATAAGCTATTAACATAAGAAAATAAGATTGCTGGATATAAGGTTTATAAGAAATGAAATTTTAAGAAATATATTTTACAGTAGCACAAAATATTTGAACATTTAGGCATAAATCCATAAAAAGTTGTCAAGACTTTTGACACAGAAAACTACCAAGTGTTGTGAGAGAAGTTAAAGACAGCATAGTTACTTGGTGGTTGTCTGTGCAAAACAAGGAAATATATGTTTGTTATCCTGAAACGATTTTATATTATGAGAAATTTTATATTTCTGTTTCATCTCTATACATGTTCATGTCTCTCAAGAAAATATGAATTTTTCAAACAAAATGATTTTATAGATGATAGGAGAGGGCCCTGAGATACTATTTCAAAGTGAATTTAAGTTTTATCTTTATATCTTGGGCTGTAAACTTTTATATTCCAGTATTTTTAATAGTCCACAGTGTCGTAGTTTTAAAATTTCTTCTATTGAAATTTGCTTCCTTTTTAAAAAAAGAATAATTTTTGAGAGGATATCTTTCTGAAAGCATTGTGCATAATAGAAAATTGATTCTAAGAAGTAAGATTGTCAGGAAGTTATAGTCGTAACTTTTGCAAAGCACTTGATTTATAATAGGAATGTTGATAAGTATCTTAAAACATGGTTGTTCACTTTTCTTTCTGAATTAAACTTGTTATCAGAAGATGACAAAGTACAAAGTGGTCAGTTAAACAACTGTTTTAATTTTTTTAATTATTGTTTTTAAGTTAGGGAAAAATGTAATTAAATTGCTGTTGGGATTATATTTTCATTGACACTTCAAATAAATAGTAGTGTAGTCACAATGAGAGATGGTTGAAGAAATTGAGTTGCAGAATATAGATAAAATAGAATATTTAGTAACTTACATTTTAGTAAGTTAGCCATTTAATTTTATTGTGCAGGTTGAGTATCCCTAACCCGAAAGCCTTGGGACTGGAAGCATTTAGAATTTGGGATTTTTCTGGATTTAGGAATATTTAAAGATGCATAATGAGATGTATAGGGATAGAGCCCAAGTCAAAATATAAACTCCTTTATATTTCATGTATACATTATGAGCATAGCCTGAAAGTAATTTTATATAATAATTTTCATTTTGTGTATGAAACAAAGTTTTGGTTGCAACTTGTCATGTGAGTTGTAGAATTTTTCCTTGTTATCATGCTGGTGCTAGAAAAGCTTTGGATTTTGGAGCATTTTAGATTCCAGATTTTTCAATTAGGGATGTTCAACCTGCATAACCTTATTATGACTTGTATAAATGTAATTTATATTTTACAGATCGGAAAATCAATGTGTGGTTAGATTTTTTAAAATTGGAGGACATGAGACTAGAATTCAGAATTTAGTTATTTCTCTATTTCAATCACACCTTGTGCAGCACATGTCCGCAGCATTTATATTGGAGTGTTTTATGGGGCAATTCATTATTATTACTGTAACAAATAATAAAATAAGGTGCTCTTGATAGAAATGTTGTTGCTATAATCTGTTTACAGGGCAGTATGGCTGTAATCACAGCATTTTGGGAGGCCAAGGCAGGAGAATTGCTTGCGCTCAGGAGTTCCAGACCAGCCTGGGCAACATAATGAGACATTGTCTCTACAAAAAAAAAAATTAAAAAGTTAACTAGGCATGATGATACAACCTGTAGTCCTGCAATGCGGGAAACTGAGGCAGGAGGATTACTTGAACCCAGGAACCCAGGAATTTGAGGTTGTGATAAGCTGTGATCGTATTAGTGTACTCCAGTCTGAGTAACAGTGAGACCCTAAGTAAATACATTACCTACACACATACATACATACAATAAAGGATGGAATGACAATGCCTGACAGTTGAAAAAAATCACATATTTGATCTAGCGATTCTACTCTTAGTATTTATTTGTTAATATATGCCCAGATACACACACACGTACATGAATATTTATTTTCCTTCTTTTGGATGCTGATTGCAACTTATTATAACTGCAAAAAGTGGAAGCAGTCTTTGTATTTTTCAATAGAGAATCGACTAAATAAATTTTGATACATCTGGACAGTGAAATACTTGTTATCTTCAAAGAATAAACTACAATATGGAAAGATCACAAAGATATTTTATTAAATAAAATATTATTACATAATTGCATTTTGTAAATAAAAATAGATATATTTAATTTTGTCTGAATTTTATATAAATTTTGCCTGAAAGCTAGAAAGAAATTTCTTTGGGGAGAAGATCAATTTTTTTATTTTTAAGTATTTTAGTGTAATTAGACTATATTTTTGCTACTGTGTGTGTGTGTGTGTGTGTGTGTGTATACACATAGACATATTTGTATATACATACATGTATGAATGTATAATGGCTTTTTAAATAATTGTTATATGTAAAACTTTTTTTAAGCTCATTTTTCATCAGAACTTTGAAGTCTTTATTCCATTATCTTCTGGTATTCAGTATTACCAGTAATAAATGTCATGGCAGTTTTATTATTGTTCTTTTAAAATAACTCTCTTTTTGTTCTCTCTGTAAATCCTCGCTTTTTTCTCTTAATCCTTGACATTCTGAAGTTTCACTTAGATGTGTCTAGATTTGTTTTTTATTTTTCATTCAATCTGCTCTGCACTTGGAAGATCTTTCATTCTAAAGTTTTATATGTCATTTAAACTCTGGGACATTTTCTTCAATTATTTCTTCATCTATTTCCTCTCCACCCTTGTCTCTGGTTATGAAACCCATTAGGGTTTAACTTACTCTCATATATTTTTCTTCATCTTCTTTGTTCTCCTTTTGTAAGTTTACCTTGACTTGATTTTCTGGATTAGTAGTCTCAATTTTATCATTCTGTCATTGAGTCTGCTATTAGATTCTAATTGGATCATAATGATTTCAATTACCAGGAATTTTTTTCTTATTCATTGGTTGCTCCATTTTCTCCCACTTAGTGGCTTGTTCTTTTATGAATGCAGTAGTCTCTCATGTATCTTTGAAAGTGCTATCAAAAATAAAATTTCAGCATTCTCTTCTCTTGTCAGCATCATGTGTTTCCCCTAGTTTAGTTTGTTCAGCTTTACCCTCTATCACTGACATTTTCTTCTAGTTTCTGCTGGTTTATATTTACAAGTGAAGGACCAGGCTGATGACCCAGAATATGTGTCTGATGTGGATTTCCTCTGGATTTGTGTAGGTTGCCCTTTACCTCCACCTCCAGTCCTCTTCCTGGGATGGGAGGCCATGAGCAAGCACTGAGTGGTGGGATTGTCCTCAGGCAGACTGCTGCTTCAAATCTGTAGGTAGAGAACAAGTGAGAGAGAACCCTTAAACTAACCAAATTAAAAAAGTAGGCCAGGCACCGTCTCTCATGCCTGTAATCCCAGCATTTTGGGAAGCCGGGATAAAAGGATTGCTTGAGCCTAGGAGTTCGAGACTAACCTAGGCAACATCATCTCTTTAAGAAAAGAAAAGATAGTAGAATACTCTGGATATAGGACATATATTAGTGCAAGGTTTGAAGTTAGAAGAAGAGAAGGGAAGAAAATGGCACTACCCCTGAAAGTGTTAGCAAATGTACTGAGGAGAATTTTTGGTGGTTATAACAGCTGTGGAATGTGACAGACATTTGGGTAGAGAACAATCCTTTGCAAAAAGGAAATTTTGCTCCCCAAATGCGTGGTTTCCTGGTTGAGACACACTGCTTAGTGCATTAACTATTCTAGACAGTCTCCTTTTCTCCATCCCTCCTCCTTTAGTGTCTGCTACGAAGAGCCAGATTTACCTCAGCCTCTGCTCTCCTTTTATCAGGCTTCAGCATCCCCATTAGAGACCTTCCCAAGCAGAACAAGTACCCACTTCTGTCTATGTCTTGTTATATAATTTATGGGAAGTTGATAGCTTTAAGATCGCTTCTGAGTATTACACATTTTATATACAAATAACAATATATAATTTAAAAACTATTCTTGATTTTGGTAACAGAAAAATGGAACATTTTTGTGACTAAAAATATATTATCAAGAACTAATGATGTGCCAGAATGTGGACTAGTTGTTGGGGGATGCAAGTATGAATAAGACAGATATGATTTCTACTTCCATCAGACTTAGAGTTTAGAAAAGCAATTATGTATTAAGCATAATACCAAAATATTTCATTATATAAGTTTATCAAATTACAGAGTACTATGAAAATATATATTAGGAGAATGTATCCCAATTGGAGCAGTCAGGGACATTCACATTCTGTTCTTGAAAAATGAGTATGAATTAGGCATGCCAAGATGGTTGTGCGTATATGGTGGTAAGTGGGAGAAGGACTTTGCATTCGGGTCAGGGAAAGATTGGTATGGCTAAAGCTACAGGGGTGGTGCAAATTGAATCCAGCAATGTATAAAAAGGCTTATGGGCCATAAAATTGCATTTTAATTAATTCCTTATGTGTTATATATAGATAGCAGACTGTTGTGGTAGTCTAGGTAAGATATCATGGCTAGTACTCACTGGGGTGATGGAAAGAAATTAATAGATTTCAGAAATATTTAAGAAGTAGCTTGTAATACTTCCTTTGCTGTAAGCTTTTCCTCCTACCACTTTTAAGCTTTGAATTTTTTTTTTTTTTGGTCCAATATTTTAGCATTCTTTAGCTATTCTCTTTGTTCATGTGGTTTCTTATCCTTATTAGTACTTTGTGACTGTTTAATAGAGACTCGAAGAGAAAGACTATAAGCACAATTAGTCAATCTACCATATTTTACTGAACCCTACCCTACTGATTTGAATGTCATCTTTATCATATAGTAAGTTTTATTTAGCTACTGTGTTTTAACCTTTGCCTGTTGCTATGACAGTACTGTACTATTTTAATTTATAGTGTTTTTATAGTTGATAGCAGGTACCATTTCATTTATGCTTTAAAAAAATATATGGCTAGTATTATGTATTTTCTCTTTATGGTAATTTTAGAATAACTTATTTTTTTATTGGAATATTTTAAAAGAATAATTTGGAGAGAACTGGCATTTTCATAGTATTAAATCTTCTTATCTCAGAAAATGATCTCCCCATTTAATCAATTTATTTTACATGTCCTTCAGTGTAGTTTTCCTCATATCTACCTGAACACTTTAATTTTAGACTTTTTTGGTTATTACTATTATTTAGAAAAATTACTGATTTTCCTGTATTGCTCTTATATCTAGTCAGCCAAATTCTTATAACTAACCTTAATAATTTTTGCACTGATTTCGTGAGACTTTTCTAAGTAGTTATATCATATACATCCTTTTAAATGTCATGTTTTATTACATTAGTTAAAATTTAAACTACAGGTTTGAAGAGTAGTGTTCTTAGTGGGCATTCTTATGTAGCCCTAGACTTCAATGGGAAAACTTCTGACATTTCTCCATTAAATGTGATGTTTTCTATAAAAATCTGGTATAAAATAACAATGGTTTCCTTCTATTTTTACTAAGGTAAGATTTTTCCACCAGAATTGGGATTTGTATTTTATCTCTTGTATCTTAAGCATTGAAATGAGTATGGGTTTTTTATTTTTCTATGATAATAAATTATATACTTAATATAAGTAAGTACATATTAATTATATTGAACCATCTTTATATTACTAGGATAAACTGTACTTGGCTATTATCACATTCTTTTAATCACTGTTACATTCAATTTATAAATATGTTTAAGATCTGCGTCTACGTTCATTTGTGATTTTGTGTGTGTGTGTGTGTGTGTGTGTGTGTGTGTGTGTATTTTTTTTTTAACTGCATTTTGAAGTCCACATCAAAACTGGGAGGCTTTCTATCTTGTTTTCTTGTTTGTTTCTTTAGAGTGAGAGTCTCACTTTGTCACCCAGGCTGGAGTACAGTGGCACCTCTCCTGGGCTCAGGGAATCCTTCCACTTTATACTTCCAAATACCTGGGACTGCAGGTGCACACCACCACACTAGGCTAATTTTTTTTTTGTAGGCATGGGGTCTTGCTTTGTGGCCTAGACTGGTCTCAAACTTCTGGTCTCAAACAGTTCTCCCACCTTGGCCTCCCAAAGTGCTGGAATTACAGGCATGAGCCACTGCATCTGGCTGAAACATTATTGATCTTTGTATGCTAATATTGTGTCCTGAAACTTTACTGAATTTGTTTATTAGTTTAAGAGCTTTTTGCTCAAGTTTTCAAGTCTTTTTATATACAAGGGGGGACCCATAAAAAAACGGAATTAATTTTTGGTGAGCAGGTCCCTTGTAGAACAGGCTTCTCCTGCAAGGTTAGTTAGTTGTAGGCACCCATCGGCATCAGTGTACCAGATGATATTGATTGTTGAACCATCTTTACATTACTAGGATAAACTGTATTGGCTATTATTATTCTTTTCATCATTGTTATATTCAGTTTGCAAGTATGTTTAAGATATTTTGCATATATGTTCATATGTGAGTTTAGCATAATTTTTTTTTCTGAGTTTTGAAGTCCACATAGAAATTGGGAAGCTTTCTATCTTGTTTGCTTATTGGTTTTTTTTGAGTCAGAGTCTCACTGTCACCCACACTGGGTGTTTTGTTTCTATTTTTATTTGTTTTAATAACGTTTTACATTTCCTTTTGGATTTCTTTCTTTACTCATTGGTTGTTCAAGAACATGTTTAATTTCCATCTATTTGTATAGTTTTGTATGCTCTTCTTGTTAATGATTTTTAGTTTTATCCCACTGTGATTAGGTAAGATACTTAATATAGTTTTGATTTTTTAAAAGTTTTTGAGACTTCTTTTGTGTCCTAACATATGGTCAGACCTAGAGAATGTTTCACATACTGGTAGAAAGAATGTGTATTGTGCAGCTGTTGGGAGAAGTGTTCTGTAAATGTCTATTAGATCTATTGGTCCATGGTGCGGTTTGAAACTGGTGTTTTCTTTGTTGATTTTCTGTCTAGATTATTAGTTAAATGCTGAGAGTTGGGTGTTGAAGGCTCCAACTATTATTGTGTTAGAGCCTTTTTCTTCCTTTAGATCATATAATATTTGCTTTGTCTATCTGGTGCTCCAAGTGTTGGGTGCTTATATACATATTTATAATTGTTATATCCTCTTGCTGAATTGATCCTTTTATTCTTATATAATGTCCTTCTTTGCCTCTTTTTATTGTTTTTGTCTTAACGTCTGTTTTATCTCATATTAGTATAGTTATTCTTCCTTGCTTTTTGTTTTCATTTGCATGAATTATCTTTTTCATCTCTTCACTTTCATTTTATGTGTGTTTTTACAATTGAGGTAAGTTTCTTGTAGGCAGCATATAGTTGGGTCTTGATTTTTTAAAATTTATTCAGCTAGTGTATATTTCTAATTGGAAATTTTAATTTAATTTTTTATATTCAAGGTTATTACTGATAGATGAGGACTCCTGCCATTTTTTTCTCTCTTTTTTTTGTATTCCTTGTTCCTTACATCTTCTCTTATTTATTTTTGTGGTTGGGTGGTTCTCTGTAGTGATAAAATTAGATTCCTTTCTCTTCCTCCTTTGTGTACTGACTTGGTGAGTTTTATAATTTTTCATGCTTTCATGATGGTAGTTATCATTTTTTTGGTTGAAGATGTAGGACTTCCTTGGGCATTTTTTGTCACACCAGTCTAATGGTGATGAATTTCCTTAATTATTGCTTGTCTGAAAAAAGACTTTATTTCACCTTCATTTCTGAATGATAACTGAGCTGGGTATAATATTCTTGAGTGGCAGGTTTTTTTTCTTTTGTAATTTGAATATATCATCTCATTCTCTTTTGGCCTATAAAGCTTTTGCTGAGACATGTCCTGTTAGTCTAATGGAGTTTTATTTATATGTAAGTTATGCTTCATGTCAGGGGTACGTGCATGCATGCACACCCTGCAATGAGTCAACCAACTTAGTGTCTGACTAACTAGGATTGGGGCCACAGGGCTGTTACCCTGGCCAGTGGCATGGACACATGGCTGGCTGCTTGGTTGACTTGGAGATGTTGATGCCTGAGTTGGGACCACAGGACTGTTTTTTAGGCTCCAGAGGTGAATGTGCAGCCACTAGGCTAGTCTAGGAGCAAGTCTGCCAGGGAGGACCCATGAGCTGTTTTTTAAAAAGGTTCTAGGTGCCTGAGCCTGCGGGTTTGAGACCCGCCTGGGCAGCAAGACCTCATCTCTACAAAAAATAAAAAAAAATTCAGCCGGGCGTGGTAGCGCGCACCTGTAATTCCGGCTACTCAGAAGGCTGAGGCGGAAGGATCGCCAGAGCCCAACAGGTCAAGGCTGTGGTGGCCGGGAGCGGCCACTGCACTCCAGTCTGGGCGACAGAGTGAGACTCCAACTCAAAAAAAAAAGGTTCTAGGTTGGGTACATGACTGCTCAGCCAGTTTGCTCGCATGTCTTTTAGGAGCAGGCCCCCGGGGATAGTTCTCAGGCCCCAGGTGCAGATGCATGGGCAGTCCAGGGCTGTGTTCTGCCAGGTGAGTTGGGGAATGAGGAGTACCTACCTTATGCTTCTAATCTGGAGCAGTGCAGCTGTGTGAATTCACAGTAGCTTCCCAAACTAGGTTCAGTGTTTGGTTGGACTGTGTGATTCTCTTGTAATAAGGAATGCAGGTGTTTGAAGTGCAGTAGGGACTGGTGAAGTTTCTTTGCTTATCTTTTTCCAAAGGGAAGTCCCTCCTGACTCTGGGCCAATCTGGGTTAGGGGGATGGTGTGCAAGAGACAGGGTGCCTCCAAACTGCCCCCCTCAGCTTCATTACAGGTAACTCTCTGCTCCCCTATTGCACTTGAGCACTGTCCCTTCAACACTCCAGTCCAAGCGTAGCTTTATAATTGTTAATTTCTTGCCTTGGTCCTTTCTTAGTGGCAGGGACTGGTGTGAGTGCCAGATGCCTCTAGTTAACCACCTCACTGGTGTCACTCTTTGGTGTCTTGTCTTTTCTTAATCAGATTGGCTGGGTATTTGTCTGTTTTTATTGATCATTTGAAAGAACCAGCTATTGTTTAGCTTATTGAGCATATCTATTTTGTTAATTGGTTGACTTTTGCTTTTCCTTATTTTAATTCCTTCTTTGTATTTCTCAATTTTCCATTACCTTATAAATTTGATCTTTCATGATCCATAGCAGTTTTCTCAAATTTTTCCTCTTTTTGCTTTTTTTTTTTTTTAAGTGGAAGAATTCTTCAGTTTGATCTTCTTCACATTGTAATTTTGTCTTTGTTTTCTGGCTTGCTTGCTTGCTTGCTTCTTTTTTCCCCCAGTCATACTGTTTCTTTGGAAGTTAGTGCTTCTGTTTGTTGAATTTGATGAGTCTAGTTTATGCTGCTAGTTTTCATAAGTGTTTAGTTATTCCTGGCTCATATCTGTAATTAAAGGATCTAGATTAAATATGTTAATTTTTCTCTAGCTCAAGTGAGAATCTCATTTATGTGCTGTTGAATCTAGGGTCTGATTAAAGTGTCTATCTTCTTGTGATTGTGGAAAAAGAGTGGAACTTGCAGGTAATTTACCTTCTGAGTTTTGACACTTCTCTTTCTCTCTGGAATCTGAGTTAATGGGAGACACTTCTGCTCCTGTCTTAACCTTGTAAGACTCCCACTTCAGAGAGCTTCCTATTTTATATATTAATTTTTATATATATTTTATATATTAAGTTTTTACATATATTAGAATTGTCTTGTGTTTTTTCCATGTCTGAGTAATCATTATAGATATATTTTAACATTTTCTAGAGTTAATTGTCATATTACTCTTTTTTTAATTACGAAAATACTTTATTTGAAGTTTGGGGGGGAAAGGACTTCAATGTAAAAAAGAAAGCTATTTCTATTTTAAACAAAGAAACAGTAGGAGAGATTTCTATAAGAAAATAATAGCTCGGACTCCATTGTTCACAATTTTGGTGAGGTAACCTGCATAATCACTCTTTTACTAAATTATTCTTTGTTATAATTCTCTTGCATGTTTTCTCGTGTTTATTGCTTCATATGCTTTTCAGATACTATAGTTGAAAATAACTATGTTTTTATTTTGACTAGAAAGCCACCAAGTGTACAAATTAGCTTGAGAATTATTGGCAACATTAAAATATTTAAGATATCTTTTCCAGGACAAAGGATACTGGCAAATTTATCAGTTTTTAAAAATTAAATTCTATGATTAAGAATCAGTAATAATTTATGAAGATCTTCAAAATAACCAAGGCTATATTTCACAATCTCCATCACTTTTCTACCCATTTAATTAATTAAGCACCAATAAAAAAACTAATCAAGCACCTCAGGAATCAATATAGAAGATATTCTTCTTTTTTTTTTTGAGTTGGAGTGTCTGTCATCCAGGCTGGAATGCAGTGGCACAATCACAACTCAATGCATCCTCTACCTCCTAGGCTCAGGAGATCCTCCCACCTCAGCCTCCTGAGTAGCTGGGACTATGGGTGCATGCCACCATACCTGTCTATTTTTTTTTTTATTTTTTGTAACTACAAGGTCTCACTATGTTGCCCAGGCTAGTCTCAAACTCCTGGGCTCAAACAGTCCTTCTGCTTTGGCCTCCCAAAGTGCTGGGATTCCTGGTGTGAGCTACTGTGCCTGGCCTAGAAGATATATATATTATATATATATATATATATATATATATAATATATATATAATTTTTTTTTAATCTTCAGTCAAACTGAGGATATGGACACTGACTAGATATTTGATAGAATTAAGGGTTATTGTTTATTTGTTAGATATGCTAATATTATTTTGTTTATATTATTTTAAAAGTGTCCTGATTTTTAGGCATATACACTGAATATGATATCTGGGATTTATTTCAAACATAAGTAAGGTAGAGGGTATGCAGGGGTATGGAACAAGATTGACCACAAGTTTCTAATTGTTGGAGCTCATAGTAGTTGAGTTCACTATATTATTATGTTTTCTTTGTATATGCTCTAATTTTCCCATAATAAAAGTTAAAAATAAAGACAAATGTAGAATGTTAAAGGAAAAAAAATAAGTAATCATGAGCTTTAGAGCTAACTACACTTATAGCCATGGGGCAAAAGTACTTTAAAATCCCCGCACTTTTGGAAGCAGAGATAAGAGCATTGCCTGAGCCCAGAGGTTCAAGACCATAATGGACAACTTGGTGAGACCTCTTGGTGAGATCTCTACAATAAGTTAGGGGAAAAAAAATAGCCTGACTTGTTAGCACATACCTGTAGTTCCAGCTACTTAGAGGGCTGAGGCAGAAGATAGCCTGAGTCCAGTGGCAATGAGCCATGAGCATGCCACTGCATTTCAGCCTGGGTGACAGAGTGATATTCCAACTCAAAAAAAAAAAAAATTCTATTGTTCTCTGCCCACTTAAAGGTAAACTTTGGACCTTAAGTAAAATTAGGAGGTAGGTATTGTTCATATTCTTTATTTCCTAGTGTCTTCTTTCTTCATCTTAGTCCAATACTGATTTTCCTTATTTTTGTATCAAGTGCACATTGTACTCCTGTTCACCTCTTCACTTCTTAAAATTGTCAGTCATTTACACATAATGACTAGGAGACCTATAGATGAACCTATCCAAATTAAAGTACAAGAGAAGAATGCTTTGAGAAGGAAATCAGGGCTAGGAGTCAGGAAATAAATCTGATAGAGTTGTAGAAAAATATTTGAACATTTGGAAATATGCTGATAGAAATGTGAAAAACTTGTTGGAATGTTTGAATAAAAACTTTTAAGAGTTTCATATGAAAAACACTTCATTTGATAGAAAATGGAGAGCCTGAAGATAGGGAAGGTAAAGGCTTAAAACTCTGCTATTCTAACAGAAAGCCAATAATGTCCAAAATGAGTCAATCAAAAGGTAGCAATACTAACATATTTTCCAAAGAGAAAAGAAACTATAAACAGATTTGATGAAAAGAAACCATTAACAAATTCACAGTAATTATTTCTGGGTAGTAGAATAAGTTGGGAGAAGGGAAAATAGCATGGAACAGAGGGCTGCTATATTTTATTATAAACCATTTAGTTGTAATGGCTAACTTTTAGTGTTTGTATTTTAAATAAAAGTTAATATTAAAAACAAGTGAATACTATATTTGTTTATTCCAAAAAAAAATCAGAAGGAGATAAAACTAATGAAATTAAGACTTCAATAGAGAATGAAGGAAAGGACTAGCTTCACTCTCTTCTTGTGCATATCCAGTTAGTTGTTCCGTCACCAGTTATTAGAAAGACTATTATTTTCTTTGTTGAATTGTCTTGCCACCCCATCAAATTCAGTTGTCCATAAATTTCTAACTATTTTTTGAGACTCTTGTTTAGTTATATGTCTGTCAATATGCTAGTTTCACACAGTCTTGATAACTGTAACTTCTTAGTAAGTTTTGAAATTGAGAAGTGTGAGTTCTCCAGTTTTGTTCTTCCTATTGAAGATTTCTTTAGCTATTCTGGGTGTCTTTTCATATGAATTTTAGGATGAACTTGTCGATTTCTGTAGGAAAAAAGGAGTTAGGGGCAGCTGAGATTATGATAGAGATTGCGTTAAACCTGTAGATCAATTTGGGGAATGTTGCCATTTTAATAATATTAAGTCTTCCAATCAATGAACATTAATGTCTTTCCATTTAGTTAGATCTTTTTTATTCTTTGATTAATGTTTTCTAGTTTCAGTGTGCAAACTTCGTTCTTCTTTTGCTACATTTATTTCTCAGTATTTTATTGTTTTGATGCTAGTATAAAAATGATTTTTGGATTGTTCATTGCTAGTGCATAGAAATACACTTGATTGTTGTGTATTGATTGTGTATCTTAAAACCTTGGTGAAGCCATTTATTCTAATACATTTTTTGTGTATTAGGATTTTTTCATACATACGATCATATCTACAAATAGAGATCATTTTACTTATTACTTTCCAATCTGGATGCCTTTAATTTCCTATTTCTTTTCTTTTCTTTTTTGCCTAACTGGCTTGGCTAGAACTTCCAATATGAAATTGAATAGACACAGCAAGAGTGGACAACTTTGTCTTATTCCTGATCTTAGGGAGAGAGCATCCAGTCTTTCACCATTAAGTATGATGTTTGTTGTGAGTTTTTCATAGCTGCCTTTTATCAGGATGAGGAATTTCCCTTCTATTTTTAGTTTGGTGAATGTTTTTTATTTTGAAAACTTTTTGAATTTTGTCGAATGCTTTTTCTTGGTCTATCGAGATGTCATTTAGATTTTGGTCTTTGTTCTGTTAATATGGTATATTGATTGATTTTTATATGTTGAACTACTCTTGCATTCCTGGGATAAATTGAATTTGACCATTGTTTACAATATTTTGTGTGTGTTGCTGGATTGAATTTGCTAGTATTTTGTTAAAGATTTTTGTACCTGTATTTATAAGAGATATTGGCTGTAATATTTTTGTGTTGTTTTGGGTTTTAGTATCAGGGTAGTTGGTCTCATAGGATGAGTTGGGAAGTGTTTCCTCTTCTATATTTTTGGAAGAGTTTGTGAAGTATTGGTTTTAATTCTTTTTTAAATAGAATTCACCAGTGAAGCCTGGTTCTGGGTGTGTGAGAAGTTTTTTGATTTGCTAATTCAGTCATTTTGCCTTTTATAAGTCTATAGAGATTTTTATCTTCTTAGGTTAATATTTTTAAATTTGAAAAATGTAAAGCAAGTGCAAGGTTGTAAGTATGTATAAAGTATTCTGATAGAGCCCAAATTGCATATCAAAATCTATCCTTTCTAACTAATTCAAGGGAAGTCAACTTGAAACTCCTACAGTTTAACAGTTCCCTTTTTTAAATGTAATTTTTCAAAAGATTATTTTAATGTATGTTTATTTGCATTTTTTAATAATCTTACCCAATAATGGTTTGGAATTGAAGGGTTTTTTGTTTGTTTATTTTAATGTTGCTTTTCATCTCAGCAGCAATGCAGCAGGTCTTGGAAAACCTTACGGAGCTGCCCTCTTCTACAGGAGCAGAAGAAATAGACCTAATTTTCCTCAAGGGAATTATGGAAAATCCTATTGTAAAATCACTTGCTAAGGTAAATTGATTTATTTATAGGATTACTGAATTATTTTGGAAATTGTTTTTACAGAGGTCTTTTCAGGTATTACTATTTTAGAACTTGGTTGATATACCTTAGTTCTAGTTAGCAAATAATGGCACTTATCATACGATGAAATCTTACTTATGCAAAAATTAAGTCACTTTTGCCTTTTCTAGTCTGACTTTAACTACAGGATGGAATAACTCTTAGTTTTTACCTAACACCTTTAAGGTTTAGAGAAATCATATCTGCACAGTTGTGTTATAATGGGGCCTGTGAAAAAGATCCTGGTTCTGTCTCCATTTGTAACTACAGCAAGGTACTGATTTTCTTCTTTTATGTTAGATTGTATACTTGTTTTTCATTTAAATTCTTGGCTTCCTTTATCTAGTATGTTGAAATCTTGTTTTTTCTTGCATAACACTGATATTTTAAGACTGGTTTCCATAGTCAACTCTGAAGTAATCTCCTGAACTTATAAATATACTTTACAACCATTTTCTTGGTACAGTTTCGTTTTACTTATATATGTACTATTTTCCCATAATAGCTGTATAGATATCACAAATGCTAAGTATATTACTTTACAACCCAGCTCTCCCCTTCTTTAGAGTTCCCTCAAATGATTCTTGCTTTCAAGAACCTATGTCACTTGCCTTTGCTTTCTCTGACCTGTTTTTCATATAGCCATCTTGTCATTTCTTTTTCTTTTTGTTCTCTGAGAATATTGTATTCACCCCCTCCTGACGTCTTTTCTTAACCATACTCTATGACTTGTTTTCTTCCAGGATTTCTGAAGGATACCTTTTACAAAGTTTTCCATTAGTAAAAATGAGTTAATGATGCAGACTCTTCATTTTATTTATATTTACTCATGCTAAGGTCACTTGGTATAAAGTCTTCTAAGTAGAAACCAATTCACTAGCAGATCACTGAACTGGAATTTTTATTGTAATCATTTTTAATTGCAGTCTTTCCAAAGTTTGATATTTTTACATTTTGATAATATACAAGATATTACTTTCAGATTCAAATGTCTTATCATAAATGTTAATCACTACTGTGCTGAAGTAAATTAATAACTCCAGGGCTATAGAAATAAGTAGGAACTGTTTAAGCCTATATTAAATGGCTACCTTGGATTCTTGTTGGTACTTTAAAATTAGTTTTTCACTCTTCTCTTGATGTCATACTGTTGACTGTCAGTTTTTATTGTTTCTGATGAAAGTAAAATAATAGACTCACCCAATAATATCAAACATTGAAACAGATTCGCAATGAGTAAAAACAATAGTAGTTCAATACTCCTACAATGTAGGTTAAAAAAAAAAAGTCTCAGGAATGAGGAAGGGCTTCTGCTTCCAAGAAAGAGATAGTAAGCCACAACAGATTAACACTTACAGTATAACAAGTAGGAGGGAAAAAAGAGAGGCATATGTCACTAGACATGCAGAGAGGCAGGAGCAAGTGACCAACAATCATGAGAAAAATAAGAGGCAGTCCTTTTGTTAGACTTCATAAACAAGGATTTAAATTTATTAATGTGTTTTTAATACAAAATGGAGAAATGGCTGTAAAATATTACTGGAAAGTCAGAATTAAGAGGCCAGGCATGGTAGCTAATGCCTATATCCCAGTACTTTGCGAAGCTGAGGTGGGAGGATTGCTTGAGCCTAAGAGTTTGAGACAAGTTTAGCCAGCATAGTGAGACCCCGGCTATACAAAAAAAAAAAAAAAACTTAGCTGGGTGTGGTGGCATGCACCTGTCAAGTCCTAGCTCCTCAGGAGGCTGAAGTGGAAGGATCACTTGAGCCCAGGAAGTTGAGGCTGCAGTGAGCAATGATGGTGCCACTGCACTCCAGCATGGGCAACAGAATGAGTCTCTGACTCAAAAAAAGTCAAAATTAAAAATAATCAATTTTAGAAGCAAAAATAAATACAGTATTTGAAATTAACTCATTTGATGGAATGATAGACGACTAGACACACCAGAAGAAGGAATTAGTGAATTTGAAGAGGTTAATAGAAAATATTCAAACTAAAACTCAGAATTTAAAAAGATAACAGAATGTGTAAGACATACTGAAAAGATCTAACATATATGTAATTAGTATCCCAGAAAGAAAAGAGAAGGGAGAAAAAGAAAAATAGACATACCTTGTTTTATTGCACTTCACTTTACTACTCTTTGCAGATTATTGCATTTTTTACAAATTGGAGATTTGTGATAACCCTGAAATGAACAAGTTTTTTGGCTTATGTTTTCAACAGCATGTACTCACTTCACGTTTCTGTGTCACAGTTTTGTAATTCTTGGAATATTTCAAACTTTTTCATTATTAGTATATCTCATGTTGATCTGTGATCAGTTATCTTTGATGTCACTATTTTAATTTCGGGGAGGTATCAAAAACTATGCCCATATAAAATGATGAACTTTATAAATGGAGTGTGTGTTCTGACTGCTGCACCACAGCCATTACACCATCTCTCTCCCACTCCTTAAACCTCCCCATTCCCTGAGATACAATATTAGGATAGTTAACAACTCTACAGTGACCTCTAAGCGTTCAAGTGAAAGGAAGAGTCACACATCTCTCACTTTCATTCAAAAGCTACAAATGCTTAAGCCTAGTGGAAAATTTCTTGAAGAAAGTTAAAAGTGCTACTTCAATGGACATATGAACAATAAGGCAAAACAGCCTTAGTTTTTTGATTTGAAGAAAACTTGCATGGTCTGGATAGAAGATCAAACCAGCCACAACAGCCCCTTAAGCCAAAACCTACATCAGCAATTGCTGATGTAGAAGCTGCAACAAGTTATCCAGCACATATACTAAGATCATTAATGAAGGTGACTACACTAAATAATAAATTTTCAGTGTCGACAAAAAAGCCTTCTATTGGAAGAAGATGCCACCTAAGACTTTCATAGCTAAAGAGGAGAAGTCAATACCTGGCTTCAAAAGATTGGCTGACTCTTTTGTTAGGGGCAAATACAATTGGTGACTTTAAGTTGAAGTTGGTATTCATTTGCCATTCTGAAAATCCTAGGGCTCTTAAGAATTATATTAAATCTAAATCTACTCTGCCTGTGCTCTGTAAATGAAACAGCAAACCCTGGATTACAGTACATCTCTTTACAGCATGGTTTGCTGAATTTTTTTAAGCCCACTTTTGAGATCTACTGCTCAGAAAAGAACACTGTATTTCTTTGAAAATGTTACTGCTCATTGGCAATGCATCTATCACCCAAGAGCTCTGATGCTCTGATGGAGATATATAAGGAGAAGAATATTTTCTTTTCTTTTTTTGTTTTTCTTTTGAGTCAGGATCCCACTGTGTTGCCCAGGCAGGAGTGCAGTGGCACTGTTATGGCTCACCACAGCTTCAGATTCCAGGACTCAAGCAATTCTCCTCCCTCAGCCTCCTGAGTAGCTGGCACTACAGGTACACACCATCATGCCTGGCTAATTTTTAAAATTTTTTTGTAGAGATGAAGTCTAGCTATTTTACCAAGGATGGTCTTGAACTCCTGGGCTCAAGCATTCCTCCCACTTTGGCCTCCCAAAGTACTGGGATTATAGGAATGAGCTGCCATGTCCCACCTGAATTTTTTTTTTTTTAATGCTTCCTAACACAGTGTCTGTTCTGCAGCTCATGAGCCAAGGAATAATTTTGATTTTCAAGTCTTATTTAGAAACATTTCTTAGAACCATAGCTGCCATAGATAATGACACATCTGATGGATCTGGGCAAAGTAAATTGAAAACCTTCTGGGAATGATTCACCATTCTAAATGCCATTGAGAACATTTGTGATTCAGGGGAGGAGATCAGAATATCAACATAGAAGTTTGTAAAAGTAGTTTCCAGCCTTCATGGGTGACTTTGAGAGCTTCAGCACTTCAATGGGGGAAGTCACTGCAGATGTGGTGGAAATAACAAGAGAACAAGAATTAGAAGTGGAGCCTGAAGACGTGAGTGGATTGTGGCAGTCTGTGATCAAACTTAAAAATGAACGAGGAGAGTTGCTTCTTATGAGTGAGCAAAGAAAGTGATTTCTTGAGGTAGACTCGACTCCTGATGAAGATGCTGTGAACATTGTTGAAATAACAACAAAGGATTTAGAATAAATTTACTTGATAAAACTGTGGCAGAGCTGTAGAAGGTTGACTCCAATTTTGAAAGAAGTTCTACTGGGCCAAATGCTATCAAACAGCAATGTATCCTACAGAGGAAGCTTTTGTGAAAGAAAGAGTCTGTAGATGTGACAAACTTCACTGCCTTATTTTAAGAAATTGTCACAGGTACCCCATCCTTCAGCAACCACCACCCTTCAACAACCACCACTGGCACCCCATTCTTTAGCAGCCATTGAAGCAAGACTGTCCACTGGCAAAAAGATTATGAGTTGCTAAAGGTTCAAATGATGATTAGAAATTTTTAGCTTCTATTTTTAAGTCAAGGTATGTACATTGTTTTTTAGGCATAATGTTGTTGCATACTTAATAGACTAAATATAGTATAAACATAACTTTTATATGCACAGGGTAAGTATAAATGTGTGACTCACTTTATTGTAGAATGTGCTTTATTGTAGTTATCTGGAACAGAACCTGCAATATCTCTGAGATTTACCTATACTGATAGAGAGATGTTGAAGCCTCCAACTATAATAGATTACCCCATCATAACCATATATATAACACTACATAATGGGTAATCTATTTCTTTTTGCAGTTTTGCACTTTTGTCAGATTTTGCATCACAGATTTTAATGCTCTGTTGTTAGACACATATACTTTTTGGATTGTTATATCTTCTTGGAGAATTAACCCTTTTATCATTATCTAATACCCCTCTTTGTTCCCAGTAATTTTCCTTGATCTGAAATCTGCTCTGTCTAAAATTAATATAACTATTCCAACTTTCTTTGATTAATGTTAGCATGATGTATCTTTCTCCATATCTTTTACTTTTAATCTACCTATGCCTTTATATTTAAAGTAAGTTTCTTGCATACAACATATACTTAGCTCTTGTTTTTGTTATTCATTCTGGCAGTCTCTTTTAATTGGTGTCTTTAGATAATTGAGTATTTAGGTCAAGTGATTATTGATATAATTTGATTAATATCTTTCATACTGCTGTTTTCTATTTGTTGTCTCCCTCTCTCTCTCTCCTTTCCTTCCTTCCATCCTCTACCCATTTTCCGCCTTTCCTGGTTTAAGCATTTTATATGATCTCATTCTTTTCTCCTTTCTTAGCATATTTATTATGTATAATTTTAAAAACTTTTTTAGAGGTTCCTCTTGTTTTGCAAAATGCCTTTGCAGTCTAATTTACTTTCAAATGTCACTGTACCACTTCACGGGTGTGTGACTACCTTTTAACAGAGTATTTCTCATTTCTCCCCCAGGTCTTTTGTAACACGATTATCATTTATTTCATTTATCCAAATAAGTTGTAATTACCAAATACATTGTTACTACTGTTACAAATAAAACTATTATTTATTAAACTAATTAAGAATGGGAAAATAAAATAATCTACCTTTATTTTTTTCTCTAGTGCTCTTCTTTATGTAAACCTGAGTTTTGGTCTTATGGCATTTTTCTTCTCTCTGAAGAACTTCTTTTAACATTTCTTGCAAGGCAGGTATACTAGTAGCAAATTCCCTCAATTTTTGTTTGTTTGAAAAAGTCATTATTTCTCTTTCATTTTGAATGATAAATTCACTGGATAGATAATTCTAGGGGTTTTTTCCTTCAACATTTAAAAATATTTCACTACTCTCTCTTCTTGCTTGCATGACTTCTGCAGAGAAGTTAGATATTTTTATGCTTGTTTCTCTATAGGTAAGGATCCCCTCTACCCCACCCCTTGCATCTAGGTTCTTTCAAGATTTTCTCTTTGTTTTTAATTTTCTGCAGTCTAAGCCCACAGACTGGGGGAAAAATATTTGCTAACTGTATATCTGACAAAGTCCCAACATCTAGGATCTACAAGGAACGCAAACGTGCTGAAAAGAAAAAAGCAGCCCCATTACAAAGTGGACAAAAGATATGAATAGATACTTCTCAAAAGAAGACATATGAGCAGCCAACATGAAAAAATGCCCAGCCTCATTAGTCATCAAAGAAATGTAAATTAAAACCACACTGAGATACCACCTAACTCCTGTCAGGGTGGCCATAATCAGTCACTGAAAAAACAACAGATCCTGGAGAGGATGCGAGGAAAAAGGAACACTTTTACACTGTTGGTGGGAGTGTAAACTAGTACAATCTCTGTGGAAAGCAGTGTGGCGATTCCTAAAAGATCTAAAAATCGACCTTCCATATGACCCTGCAATCCCCCTACTAGGAATATGCCTGGAGTAACTCAAATCACTCTATGAAAAAGATACCTGCACACACATATTTATTGCAGCATTATTCACAATAGCAAAAACATGGAACCAACTGTGCTGCCCATTGAAAGAGAACTGGCTAAAAAAAAAAGTAGTACATATACATACGATGGAATATTACGCATCCATAAATGGACAAAATTATGAACTTCGTAGCAACTTGGATGGATTTAGAGTCTATAATACTGAGTGATCTATCACAGAAACAAAGAACTGAGTACCACATGTTCTCACTCATAAGTGGGCCTTGAACAATTATCATAATGCTATAAGAAAAGGATTGACAGTTGTGGGAAATAGCCAAGAGAGTGAGGGTGGGATTGGCAGTAGTGGGAAACTGCCGAGATGGGGGGCACACCTCATCAGCAAGGGTACCTGCATAATGAACGTTTGTATACCTAACCCTAAATTGTAACCCACATCTTTTTTAAAAAATGAAAAATACAAACCAATTACTATTGCACAACATGTATCAATGTACCTGCAATACATGTTGGTGACTGTTTCACACGTTACCACACATTAGAAAAATATATAAAATTTTGACTTTTTTGTCATAAGTTCCTGAATGTCCAGAATTCCATTATAAGCCAAATATCAAATATCATTGCAATAAAAATAATTGATTCTAATACCGAAGGAAAAAAAATTTGCAGTCTGAATACGATATGCCTAGACTTAGAGTTTGTGATGTTTATCTGCTCAGTATTCTTTAGCTGCTTGCATCTGTCATTTGGTTCCATCATTAATTTTGGAAAATTCCCAGTTTCAGATTTTGGAGCATTTAGGATTTGGGATTTTGAGATTAGAGATGTATTATGAATAGTGCTGCTATAAGCATTTATGTACAGATTTTTGTGATTTTTTTATGTATCCTGAGTATATAAGTAGGAGTAGAATTGCTAGGTCATATGACAACTCTGTTTGATTAAGGAACTGCCAGACTCTTGTCCATAGTAGCTGTACTATTTTATATTTCCACCAGCAGTGTGCAAGGGTTCTGATATCTCTGCATACTCTTCAACACTTGATATTGTCTGACTTTTGGTTCTAGTTGGTGTAAAGTGGTATTTTATTGTTGTTTTGATTTGCATTTCCATGATAGCTCATGTTCTTATATGTATATTCCTTGGAGAAATACCTGTTCAGATTATTCCCCCCTTCCCCCTTTTTTTGAGACAGGATCTCACTCTGTTGCCCAGGCTGGAGTGCAGTGGCATGGTCATAGTTCACTATAACCTTGAACTCGTGCTCAAGTGATCCCCTCACCTCATCCTCTCCAGTAGCCAGAAATACAGGCATGTGCCATCGTGTCCAGCAAATTAAATATATATGTTTGTAGAAATGGTGTCTTACTATGTTACCCAGGCTGGTCTCAAACCCCTGGGCTCAAGTAATTTTCCCATGTTGGCCTCCCAGAGCTCTGGGATTACAGGTGTGAGCTACAATGCCTGACCTTCTGTACCCATTTTGAAGTTGAGTTATTTTTCTTTTTATTATGAAGTTGTAAGAACTTTTTTACATAGGTACAAGTCCCTTATCAGATACATGATTTACAAATATTTTCTCTCATCATGTATGTTGTGTTTTCACTTTCTTCATGGTGCTTTTTGAAACACAGAAGTTTTTAATTAAATTTAAATTTGTCCTTGTTTTTCTTTTGTTGTTTGTGCTTAGTCTCATATGTAAGACCTTTGCCAAATCCAGGGTCATGAAGATTTACCCTTATGTTTCCTAAGAGCGTTATAGTTTTGGCTCTTACATTTAAGTGTTGAATCCATGTGAATTAATTTATGTATACGGTTTGATGTTAGGCTTCAACTTATATCTTTTACATGTGCTTATTTAATTCATTTGTTGAAATGAGTATTCTTTCAAATGATATCTCAGCACCATTTGTTGAAAAAGAATATTTTTCCCCATTGGATGATTTTGAAACCTCTGTCTAACACGTAGAAGTTGACCATTGGCATATGGATTTATTTTCTGAGTTTCAATTTTATTTCATAGATCTATTTGTCTATCCTTGTGGTTGCACAACCCTGTTTTGGTAACTCTTGTGTAGTAAGTCTTGAAATCAGGATATGTGAGTACTCTTGCTTTGTTATTTTTCAAGACTGTTTTTGTTGTTCCAAATTCCTGGCAATTCTATAAAAATTTTAGTATCAGTTTGTTAATTTCTCCAAAAAGTTGCGTGGTATTCTGACAGGCATTATTACATCGAATTTGTAGTTCATTCTGGGGAGTATTACCGTCTTAACAGTGTTAAGTGTTCTAATCCATGAACATGGAACAGTTTTCCATTTATTTATATCTTCTTTAATTTCTTTCAACAATGTCTTATAATTTTCAGACTACAAATTTTGCACTTTGTTAAATTTACTCCTAAGTATTTAATTTTTTTATGTTATTGTGAATAAAACATCACATTGAACCCCATAAATATATAGTATATATATGTGTGTGTCAATTACAAATTAAAAATTAAATTTAAAAAGAGGTATTTGAATTTCTCTTTCTGTGAATTTTTTGTTCATACTCCTCACTCATTTCTTTGAATGAGTTGTTGATCTTTTTCTTATTCATAGAAGTCCTTTATATGTACAGAAATTAACTTTTTGTCTTTAATATAATTTGTAATTGTTTTGATCCTAGTTTGTCATTTGTATCTGACTTTGCTGATTTTTATGAGAGATTTAAAATGTTCAATCTAGTGAATTTTATTGGACTTCTTTCTGAGAATAATTTATAGCTTTCAGATTTTACATTATAGTTAGAAAGTTCTTTCCCATTCAAAGATTATAAAAAGATTATTTTATGTTTTCTTCAAATATTTTAAAAACATTTAAAAATGTTCCTTTTCCTTTTAAAAAGTATAACATTTCCTTTTCTAGTTTTTTTGACATCTCTATGGTTCTCCTGAGTCTACAGATATCTCTAGGAGTGGCTCAGGAGCATTATTTAGAAGCTCCCTGAGTACCTCGATATGTAATTTATCTAATCAAGAAAACTGAACTCCTTTTGGTTAACTAGATGATTTCTGATAAGTTCTTTACACATTAGAGGATTCTGTTCTAATTTACGCATATTTATTTCATCTTTTTTTAAAGCAAAGCTCATCCTTTTGATATAATATATGCATTATATCAAAACAAACAAAGTACAAATTGAGTTCACCATTCTCTCTGCCTTATTTCTATCTTCTGTTCAAATTCTTATTTTTTAGTATTTGTAGATTTGTCTTGATCTTTCATGTTTTACGTCTCTAGAATAAAAGAAGAGGATGACTCTTAACCACAGCAAAACGTATTTCCCATTGACATACTTAGCTTTTTCAAGAAATACTTAGTAAGTAACTACTACATACTTAGCCTTGTTCTAAGAAGATAGAAACAAAATTTATGATGTGGTCCTTGCTTTTTTAAGAAGGAAAGACCAGGTTTCTATAAATAATAGTAATAATAAATTTTATTTGTCACTTCATATATAGCCTACAACTTTTATTTAAATAATTTCTTGTTTGCAGCATGGTTGGATCATGCTTGAGTAAAATACTCAGACGTTCTGAAAGAACTTTTTCTTCCCTGCAGTTCATTTTTCAAGATGCAGTGGTGAATAGGATTCTTAGAACTGGATGTATAAGAAGGCTAGGCCATATGTGTATCAGTTCCCAGTGTTCTACAATGCCAATCATGGAATGTTCTTCCAACCACTTGTGGCAAGTGAAATATATTTTTATTGAGTTATGATAGCTTTCTTTTTTTTTTTTTTTTTTTTGAGTTGGAGTCTCACTCTGTTGCCCAGACTGGAGTGCAGTGGCCGCTCCCGGCCACCGCAGCCTCGACCTGCTGGGCTCCGGCAATCCTTCCTCCTCAGCCTTCTGAGCAGCTGGAATTACAGACGCGCGCTACCACGCCCGGCTAATTTTTTGATTTATTGTAGAGATGAGGTCTCGCTGCTAATAATACTTTAAAAAAAAAAAAAAAGGAAACAAGACCCATTCATTTATACGAGATATGGCTTACCTGTCCCCCTGGTCACTTTTAATATTTCCTTTGTCTTTTTTAGTTTGATAAAATTCAAGTTAGCGCTTGCCTCTTGAAAACTACTAAGTAAATTCTGACTTTAAAAGTGAATTAGAAGTTCCAAGTTCTTTGACAATATTTCATAACTTTAAAAAGTACATAGGAGTAAATATAGACCTACATTTGCTTTCTTGGATAAAGTAAAATTGATCTTAAGTAAACCCAAATACATTTCAAAAATTGATTTTCCATGTTAATATAACTTTAGCTGCAGTTTCTAAAAAAACTTTTTCCCTGAGAATTTCTGTATTTTCTAGTGAGATTTCTCTTCTTCCTTATACCCAGTCTATGAGGGTGATGTGAAAAAAACTTTCAGGTAGGTTTAGGTTTTTTTATAACACAGTTCTGCCCTCCCACTTGACTTCCTCTTTCTGTCTTGTCATTAAGCTTTCCACATTTCTACTTTTCCTCATCAAATTTGAGAGCATTAGGTAGATCCACATACTAAGAAGGAGAGATGCATTAGAGTTTTCAAATCATTGATCATTTCTGTTCCTTTACTTGCCCCAGAGTCCTAAAATAAACCAAAGTCTTCTGGTGTCTAAAGTATCATTATTGTGTGTTGATCATATAACACAGGATATATGTATAGAAAAGATGTTGACATAGTACCTGAAAGTAGTAAGTCAGTCATTATCTATCTCCTGAAGAAACAGACGGTCTTTATAGCTCCCACTTGCAACAAAGGAGTGAAAGAGAGAGAGGTGGTATTCTGAACCATAGGAGTATAAAATGACTATGGGGACAGATTTGATAGAACAGAATTAACACATCTAGACTGGAAGAGCCTAGCAGTCGGTGAGAGCATATGTTATACATTTAAGTGAGTGAGAGTAATGCATCATAATTGGATTGAATAATTAACTGCAGGATAATGTTAGAGTGCTCTCTGTATAATAATAAAGTCAACCTTTAGTAGGTAAGAGCTCAAGTCCTAGTATTATACTACCAGACTCTACTATTTACCAGACTGTGAACTCAAACAATCACTTTACCTCTTTTTCATAAGTGTCTTTGTCTCTAGAGTAAGTATGATAACATACCTACCTTGGCTAAATACACACAGACACACACACACAAACACACACATACACACACACACCTTAAATTATAGTCCCCAACACACACACACACACACACACTCACACACACACACACCTTCTATAAATATTACAATTCTTTCTATACTTTTTTTAAAAAGCTTTATTTTTATGCTACCATAAAAGTATTAGAGTATCATAAGGTTAAAGATGCCTAGTTAGGTGGCAGTTATTTTTACCAGCAAGTATTTGTATTTAAATAATTGGTAATTTTAGCTTATTTTGTAAGAGTTAACTAATTCTGTAGATTATGTTAGTTTTTATCCAATGTTAATAATCTTTTTGTGACAATGTTGAGTATCTTCACACCATCCCATCCATATCTGGCTTGTATTATACTTTCAGAAAATTACAAATTTACTTATTCTTGGTAGCATGTGTAGTCTTTCTAATGTTTTCTCATCTAAATTTAATAGAAACTTCTTCCTCTGTTTATATTATATTTGGTCTTTCAATATTTTTCTTTTTGTTTAAGAACAGTTTTTTCTTCTTTGTCAGTCTATTTTATATGACTTTTAAAATTTCTTATTTTGAAATCTTTCTTAAAAATGTTGCTTAAGAGCCGGGCTCGGTGGCTCAGCCTGTAATCCCGCGCCTTTGGGAGGCTGAGGTGAGTGGATTGCCTGAGCCCGCGGGTTCGAGACCCGCCTGGGCAGGGAGACCTCATCTCTACAATAAATCAAAAAAAATCAGCCGGGCGTGGTAGCGCATGCCTGTAATTCCGGCTACTTGGAAGGCTGAGGCGGAAGGATCGCCGGAGCCCAGCAGGTCGAGGCTGCGGTGGCCGGAAGCGGCCACTGCACTCCAGTCTGGGCGACAGAGTGAGACTCCAACTCAAAAAAAAAAATAAAAATAAAAAAAAAAATAAAAATGTTGCTTAAACCGGGCTCTGTGGCTCAGCCTGTAATCCCACGCTTTGGGAGGCTGAAGTGAGTGGATTGCCTGAGGTCACGGGTTCGAGACCTGCCTGGGCAACTTGGCAAGACCTCATCTCTACAATAAATAAAAAAAAAAAATTAGCCGGGCGTGGTAGCGCGCGCCTGTAGTTCCAGCTACTTGGAAGGCTGAGGCGGAAGGATCATCGGAGTCCAGCAGGTCGAGGCTGTGGTGGCCAGAAGCAGTCACTGCTCTCCAGTCTGGGCGACAGAGTGAGACTCCAGGTCAAAAAAAAAAAAAAAAAATGTTGCTTAATATGTAGCCTTATATTCCACTTAAGAACTATTTCACTCTTGTAACTACCCTAGAAAAAATAGATTTAAACAAAAAAGTGTATTTTTAAAATTAGAATGTTTTATTTGGACTCTGAAGAATTCACTCTGTGTGGTAGAAATAACATTCTAAACCATTGTAGTTTGGAAATCCAATAAAGTTTAATTGATACATTACCACTTAAAATTTAGATCTTCAGCCGGTCTCGGTGGCTCAGCCTGTAATCCCGCGCCTTTGGGAGACTGAGGTGAGTGGATTGCCTGAGCCCGTGGGTTCGAGACCCACCTGGGCAGCGAGACCTCATCTCAGCTGGGCGTGGTAGCGCATGCCTGTAATTCCGGCTACTTGGAAGGCTGAGGCGGAAGGATCGCCGGAGCCCAGCAGGTAGAGGCTGCAGTGGCTGGGAGCGGCCACTGCACTCCAGTCTGGGTGATCGAGTGAGACTCTGACTCAAAAAAAAAAAAAAAAAAAAAAAAATTTAGATCTTCAACAGTTGTAGAAATAAATTCTAAAATACAAGCATTTCTCATGGTTTTAACTTATGAATTAAATCTTAATAATTATGCTCTTCCTGTCTTCAAAATTAGGTAACAACCATTTATCAGAAAAGCAAAGACTACTTAAAATATGGTGTCTCAGCCGGGCTCGGTGGCTCAGCCTGTAATCCCGCACCTTTGGGAGGCTGAGGTGAGTGGATTGCCTGACCCCGCGGGTTCGAGACCCGCCTGGGCAGCGAGACCTCATCTCTACAATTAAAAAAAAAAAATCAGCGGGGCGTGGTAGCACATGCCTGTAATTCTGGCTACTCGCAAGGCTGAGGAGGAAGGATCGCCAGAGCCCAGCAGGTCGAGGCTGCGGTGGCCGGGAGCGGCCACTGCACTCCAGTCTGGGCGACAGAGTGAGACTCCAACTCAAAAAAATATGTATATATATGGTGTCTCCTTAGTGTTCGTTATCAGTTTGAATTTAAAACTCCATCTTACTCCTACTATGAAAAAATAATTTGAATTACTTATTTCCTGTGGCAGTGTGGTACATGGTATATTTTCTGTGGAAAAAAATGTTAGATTAAAAGAAAAACAGCCGGGCTCGGTAGCTGAGTTTGTAATCCCGCGCCTTTGGGAGGCTGAGGTGAGTGGATTGCCTGAGCCCACGGTTTGGAGACCCGCCTGGGCAGCGAGACCTCATCTCTATAATAAATCAAAAAGTCAGCCGGGCGTGGTAGCGCGTGCCTGTAGTTCCAGCCACTTGGAAGGCTGAGGCGGAAGGATCGCCGGAGCCCAGCAGGTCGAGGCTGCGGTGGCCGGGAGCGGCCACTGCACTCCAGTCTGGGCGACAGAGTGAGACTCCAACTCAAAAAAAAGAAAAGAAAAGAAAAGAAAAACAACTTACATTATAAAGACAAGAAACTTCTCTTAAGTAAATCATTAATGGTTTTTCAAAGTCTAGTTCAAGGGCCACCTGCTCCAAATGAACTTTTTGCTGATTTTCAAAATTAGAAGATAGTAACTTCAGGTTCTAGGGTTTCTAGAATGATTTTTTATAATTTTTCAAAATATTAGCATATATAATGATTATTTTCCTATTCTTTGTTTTCTATTATACTTAACCATTTTTTTAAATAAAGCATAAACAATAGCATCTCTAGTTTAAGTCTTGACTAGAAAGTCATTAGGAAATTATTTGGTGGGTAGGGAGTATATTCCATTTTAAAATAATCATCTGGTCTGTTCATATTTTCATGGTTTAGTTATAAAAATGAGTTTTTCATGACTTTCGGTATAGAAATAGAGGTCAAGACTTATGACATTGCATGATGCACTTACTCTAAAATCTATATATTGTCTGATTGAAATATTAAATTTGTCTCACATGAATTAAATTTTCAAATAATGTCTTTTAAAACTATGAAAAATAAATAAATCAGGAAATAAACCATGGTCTGGAGCAAAGCAATTAAGTGTTACTACTTTAATGCACTGTTATCTTTTCAGGCTCACGAGAGGCTAGAAGATTCAAAACTAGAAGCTGTGAGTGATAATAACTTGGAATTAGTCAATGAAATTCTTGAAGATATCACTCCTCTAATAAATGTGGATGAAAATGTGGCAGAACTAGTTGGCATACTCAAAGAGCCTCACTTCCAGGTAACCTTTTCCTGTCACTCATGTCCCCAGGTCCTCTGTATTCCCAAAGTATTCTCCTTTCACAGTTATGTTCCAGTTAAATTTTTTTTCCAAAGATTATTTAGGGCTATATTTGGTACACATGTAAATTCCAACTTAGGTTTTTTAATATCCTGATATGCTGAGGATACATAACAGGTACATATAACTACATAATCAAGTAGTATATACTACTTGATTGTACACCACAGAAACACATCACAATGAATTTTCGTTTGTACGATTAAAGAAAACAACAACCTTAATTCACCATCAGACCACATGCTCGAGACACTTTCCTCCCTGTTATAATGGATTTTTTTTTCCTTTTCACTACTATTGTTTTTCCTAGCCAATGCTTTTTAGTATTGTTTCTCATTATTAGGGTACAGTGGATGGCTGTGGAACATGAGAGAGCTGTGTAAGGATAGAAACTATTATATAACATGCTCCCCACAGGTGCATAAATAAAGTGTGATTTCAACATCAGCCAATACCAGTGAAGAGTTCATCAGTTTAACGAAGAAGAATCCATTTCAGAAGAGAAGGGGAGGACAAATTTCATATAAACATACATATAATAATTAAGACAGTGTGGTATCGGGAAAGTGTTAGAAAAATTAACTAAAGGAAGAGGATAGAAACCCCAGAAATACATCAGCCATGTATGGCAACTCAAGTTATGACTGTGACATTGCATTTTAGTAGAAAAAGAATGATGCGGGGATAGAAGAATACAGTGTCACCAACCTCCACTGCAAATCTTAGCACTGAAAAGCCAGTGGTAAAGATCTTTGCTCTTTCTCAGCCAGAGACATTATGTGATTCTTCAACAATTTTACTGAAGATATGAAGATATGCAGTTATGAAGTGAGGTGGTTTCTACATAAATTGGTGTCAAAAAAAAAATAGATGCACATCAGAGACTATACAGGACCCAGTTGATTGAGCCCTTATGAGACACACTAAAGTATTTGAACTGTTCTGAGGACAACGGTAAACTTTGAGTGGAGAGTGGGGGGATGAAGGAAAGAGGGGAATGGGGCAGGTATTAACCAGAGAAAGTTCAGATTTGTGAAGCAAGATTGTTAAGTACTAAGGAAAGAAATTGTGATTGCAGTACATATAGATAGTGAGAAATGTGAGGACTTGTGTTTTTTTGTGTTTGTTTTAGAGGGTTTTGTTTTTGTTTTTGGTTTTTTGTTTTTTGTTTTGTTGAGCTGGGGTCTCACTCCATCACTCTGGCTGTATTACAGCAGCATGATAACAGCTCATCACAGTCCAGACCTCCTGGGCTCACGAGATCCTTTCTCCTCAGCCTCCAGAGTAGCTAGGACCACAGACACACGGCCACAACACAAGCTCATTTTTAGGATTTTTTTCTTTTTCTTTTTTTAAAATATGGAATGCTTCATGAATTTGTGTATCTAAAATTTGTCTCTAAAAAATTTTTATAGAGACAAAGTCTGCTATGTTGCTTAGGCTGGGCTTAAACTCCTGGACTCAAGCAATCCTTCTTGCTTTGGCCTCCCAAAGTGTGGAATTACAGGTGTGAGCCACCATACCTGACCCTACTTTTAAGTTTTAAGCAGTAAAATCATCAGGGCTTGGTGACTGGTTGCATATGACAGTTGTAGAAGAGAGATGTGGGACGTTGATAAGGATACAGTTTCTGACATAAACAATTCCCTGAGATAAGGAACACTCTAGGAGACAGTTTTGGACATATTTATGTTAAGGGAACTGGCTATGTAAAGTTTGTGATATCTCAGGAAGCATTTGGGTTGAACCTTTAGGTATGTTATACATTATTACTAAATATTTAAAACTTGATATTTAAAATATATGAAGCTTAATACATTTTTAAATATCAACAAACAAAACTACAAAAGTTAGGACATTGCCTTCTTACTTCCCAGATCACTACTATACTATCTTAATACATATTCCTCTATCTTTTTCTATGCACAAATGTACATATATTTTTCACTAATTTGAGATCATTTTGTACAAGGTATTTTTTTAACTTATTTTTTTTAGATATTGATTTCTAATTTTTCATTTCAGTGGACTTCCATCTCATTTAATACACATCCCATATACAAACTTCTCCATTTGACACCAAAATATTGACAGCTGGTTTGTACATACAAGTTTCTATCATGGGTCCTTATGTGGCATCTGGTTGAACCATCTCTTTCCCCCTTGATTATGATGTTGACATATGAAGAGACTAGCCTATTGTCCCGCAGAATGTCCTACTCCCTGGATTTGTCTGGTTGCTTCCTCACAGCGTTATCTCTTCTATTTCCTGTTTAAAAAAAAAAAAAGTTCTGTCTAAAAGGTTGATGATTCAAATTAACTATTTAGAGCCAAAATACATCATAAGTAATATGATGCATTAGAAACTATTTCTAGAACAAAATCATGAACTTCACAGCAACCTGAATGGACTTAGAGTCCATAATACTGAGTGATATTTCACAGAAACAAAGAACTGAGTATCACATGTCCTCACTCATAAGTGGACCTTGAACAATTATCATAATACTATAAGAAAAGGACTGGCAGTAGGGGGAAACTGCCAGGAGGGGAGCGGGCAGTAGTGGGAATCTGCCTGAGAAAGGGGAGGGCACACCTCATCAACCAGGATATCTGCATAATGAACACTTGTATACCTAATCCTGAATTGTACCCCACATCTTTAAAATTAAAAAAAAAAAATTTAAAGGGAAAAAAAACTACTTCTAAACTACAATAAAAGATGTATACATGGTTGGTCTACCACTGTTGATGCTGAGACATGTCCCTTGACTAAAGATGATGGCGGACTAATCCTTTCTTTGAAATCCTCTCCACTGGGAAGTAATCTGTTGTGTTACTCTAACATTATACAAATTCTTTTTCCTATCAACTGTTTGCCTACTGATGAACACAAATTAGAAATCCTTACCTAAGTCAGTCTTTTCATTAGAGGCTACAAAATGACATTTTTCAATTCTTTCATTCTCCATTTATTAGCTGGTGTTCTATAATGTAAAGCTTCTCATCAGCTGGGCTATTTAGATATCCAATAATGCATTTCCTCCTGAAAAGGCAAAAATATACTTGATCCTTCCTTTTACCAATTTTCAAAGTAAAGGGTTGTTTAAAATAGTGATTTCAAATGGTACACATGAGTTTTTTTCAGTCTTTCTGTTTTTTAAATAGCACTGTGGATCATATGGATTTTTTATTAATTCAGTGTTTCAATCATCTTCAATCCTTACTGATTTTGATTTTTGAATTGCCATGACTTCGGCCAGTTGTGGGCAGATTTTTAGTAGAAGAATCTGAAGCACATGAGAGTTCTGGGCCAGAAATATAAAATTGAGTGTTATCAATGTATAAATAGTGGCTCGTCACAGGAGTAAATAATACTGCATAAGGAGAGTAAAGAGTGGAACTCTATGGATTGCCTGAGCCTGCAGGTTCGAGACCAGCCCAGGCAACTTGGCGAGACCTCATCTTTACAAAAATTAGCCAGGCATGGTAGCACATGCCTGTTGTTCCAGGTACTTGGAAGGCTGAGGTGGAAGAATTGCTGGAACCCAGCAGGTCAACACTGGGGTGACTGCGATGTGCCACTGCACTCCAGCCTGGGTGACAGAGTGAGACTCCAATTCAAAAAAAAAAAAAAGAAAATAGTGGAACTCTGAGCAGGTGAGAGCTGTAACTTCTAGCATTTATAGAAAGAATCTTTACATATGGATTTGTGAGTTTTTCTTTGTGTATATTTTCTCTAGTCTTTTACAAATTATTTCATAAAATGACCAGAAATTCCCAATTAAGCCAGTGTCATGATTGATGGTTTCTATGCTGAACCTCTTCATATTTGCTCTCTTCTTTTTACTTTTACTATTTTTGAACTTGTGTTATCCATCCTCAAAAATTTTTTAACGTAGTTTTTTGTTGGGTATGCACAATTGCAGTAAAAATTATTTCCTTAAGATAAGAAATGCAAAAAATTTTAATATACAAAATATGCAAGAAATTCCTAGAAAGCTCGATCAAAATCATCCATGATGATAGCATGTTCATAGTACATATAGAAGGTTAAAAGTGTATTATATTCAAGACCATTACTGACTTGTTATTTTCCTCAAATCATGTTTCTTTTATAAACTAAAACTTGTACTGGTAATGTAATGTTTCTATCACTGATATACAATGCTGATATTTATTTTCTATTGGACATCTTTTTAACAGACATTTTGTACATGTAAAAAGTATATATATTACTAACATAATAATATTAGGGTAAAAATCAGGATTCCTGTCATTTGAGTTTTTTGATACCTTAATAAATAGGGATTGATGGTAAATACTGAAGGATGATGATAACAGTGATAGCAGTGAAATCCAGTGCCTTCGTTGTACCAGACTTGGAAACATAGGTTCAGTTGAGTCAACATGCCACTTTTAAAAAGCATCACTGAACCAGTCAATCTCATCACATCTCACACAAGGAATATGATATTGTTTGATGATAATAAATAAAACCATATATTTGTATATTTCTTTAAATGATTATTTGATTCCATTGATATTTGGGAATTTAATAATGTATGTCTTGGAAATTTTTACTATTCTACCTGGATAATGAACTAGCAAGTTATTTTTGGTAAGATATTTCATCAGTAGCTAATAACCACAGACTCTTTTGATTCCTTAAAGTCACTCCTGGAGGCCCATGATATTGTGGCATCAAAGTGTTATGATTCACCTCCATCAAGCCCAGAAATGAATAACTCTACTATCAATAATCAGTTATTACCAGTAGATGCCATTCGTATTCTTGGTATTCACAAAAGAGCTGGGGAGCCATTGGTGAGTAGATAAATTATAATTAATGCTTTCTTAAATCTGAAATATGACGTAATTTGTGATTCAGTCACTACTCATTTCATTTTTCTTCTTTTTCATAATATAGTGTTATGAAAACTGTATTCATGTTTGCTTTATCAGTCTCTTTTTGACCTAGACACAACTGATGCTCTCTCAACTTGATTTATCCTGCAAAATTAAACCAAAATGAAACTTTAAACTGAACGAGAAGCTAGAAGCATGCTGATGGGTAGCAGAAATTTCAGAAAATAACTACTCCATTTCTTCTTACCCTTTGAAAACATGAACTACCCTTTGATAAAATACTGACAGTATCAAAACATGGAAAAAGTTTTTACTAAAAATTGAAGCTATGGTGGGGCTTTATAAGTAGTGAAGTTTACTATTTCCTGCTAAAATTATTATTTCTGGATCCTGACTATAAAGACATTGAGGAACAAAAAAAGGAAAAACCATGAATAAGTTCATTAGAATGCACAGCTACCTTTTTTTGCCTTCCTTTTATCCTGTGGGATACAGCCTAGATATTAGTATATCTTTCATTCTTTAGGGTTAACCTTGCCATTGAAATTCTTTGTATGGAGTTAACACACAGTTTAATGGGGTTAAGATATTGAGACAGTTAGGAAAGAACATGGGAAAAGTAAGAATGATTCATTTACCTAGTTTTTTGATGATTTTCTTATATATGTTCATGAATATTTAAGCGTTCATCGCTAATAAAACAAATGATTATTCTCTTTCTTGTTTCCTATAGGGTGTCACATTTAGGGTTGAAAATAATGATCTGGTAATTGCCCGAATCCTTCATGGAGGAATGATAGATCGACAAGGTCTACTTCATGTGGGAGACATCATTAAAGAAGTCAACGGCCATGAAGTTGGAAACAATCCAAAGGAATTACAAGAATTACTAAAAAATATTAGTGGAAGTGTCACCCTAAAAATTTTACCAAGTTATAGAGATACCATTACTCCTCAACAGGTTAGTAATAATTTTTTTGTAGTATTAAGAGTACTTTTATTTCCTTAATCACACCAGTTGCTATATTTTGCTAAAGAAAAGAGAAAATCAACTGTGATTTAATTGCTCTGAATTGCTTTATTTTGTCATGGGTAAATTTTTGAATTTTTAAACAATGAATACTATCTTACCGTTATAAAAGAAATTTGTGAACACTACAAACCCTGGCATTGCAGTAACCTGCAGCTAGGTAACAGAAGAACCATAAAGTCTTAATTATTAATCTAGCAAATGTTTTTGACAGCTGGTTTGTTCAGGCATTATGTTAGGTCCTGTGAAAGGATAAGAATGCAGTCTAGATCACCTCCAGCTCAGTGTTCATGTGATGAAATATGTGAAGAATGAGGCCAAATCTGTATTTTATAACTAATTTTAGGCAAAATAGATCATTGAAAAAGAGAGTGTTTTAATAATAGAGATCATCTAGTCTCATTGTATTGAGTGAATTTCATAAAGAAGGGATATGAGACTGTAACCAGGTAGCAGATTTTTTAAGGTATGAGGTGATTTGTGAACAACAGCTCTAATGAATGGTTAAGCAAACCACTTAGGTTCAAATTCCAGCCCTGCCACTTACCAGCTTACCATCTATAGTTAGGAATAATATTTATTTTCTCAAAAAGTTGTTGTGAGGATTAAATGAGTTAATTCTCATAAAGTTCTCACAGTACCATATGGCACATAGTGAGTGCTCATCAACCAGCTGCTTTTGCTGTTGTGATGGTAGTGATGAGGCAGCGATGGTATGATGGAACTATAACAAAAGGAAAAGCAGGAAAGTAATTGCAAGAAAGAACTGAAAATTACGTAGAAGTGTTAGAGCTGAAGGGAAAGTTTTTCAAGCCTAGATAATGTAGAAATAGATACTTCTAATAATGTTCAGGTTTATTCCAGAAATTCATTGTTTGATGTATGAACAAAATTATAAGTTTTCATACATAAGATACTGCCAGTGCATCTTAGTTCACATTGTTAATATGAGATGTTTAAAAGCCTAGTTTTTACATTTCCATACAATTCTTTGAAATAACATTCATTGAATGCCTGTTTTAAATTGTTCTTTCAAAGATAGGCTAGATTATTTAGTCATGACTATTAGCATGTAAATTGGACTTCTGAAAATAAATAGGCTTGCAATGAACTTTGGTTAAAATGTATTTCCTGATCCTCAAGGAAAATAATTATGAAAAATAAAATGATATTAGAACTTAGACATTTCATATTACTGGTACCTCTCAGGCTACCTTTATTCCTCAGTTGGCACATATTTGTGACAACATGAGGCCTGTCTTGGACCTAAGTAGATTGGAAGAGCAAAATCTAGAATTTATTTATTTATTATTATGTGTTAATTGTGACAGGAAGACTTTTTTTCTTTCTTTGTGGTCCAAGCTTCAGAATTCTTATAGCTTGCCATGACTATAAGACACTCTTACAGGCAAAATAAATTTCTGTAATATTAATAACTAGGGTTTTGGCCTAAATTCCTTTGTACATTTTGTACTCATTGAACTGAATACCATGAAATGCAAGGATATTTAGCCTTGATTTAAACATAAACTTTCCTCACCCATACCCTCTCAAATTCTGCTTTTTACTTAGCATTTAGAGCTGGAGGAGAGGATTGAAATAGGTAAGGAATCATACAAGCCTGAGGCAATCTCAGGCCTAACCTTTTATAGAAACGAAAAGAGACTACAATGTCTAACCTTCCAAAAGAGGGCTAATATATATTCAAATTGGGATTTTTTTTTTTTAATGAAAAGGAAAACTATTACTCACTATGCTGGAATAATAGACATAAACCAGGACTGTCAACAAACCATGAGCATCCTAAGAGATACTATGGGGAAGCAAGGGCATTTAACTATTTCAATTCTTTGACTAGAAGCTCCACCATGCAGTACTGTGGAGCCTGTTTCAGCACTGGACTGTTGAGAGAGCAGATGGAAGCCAGGGGCTCTGCCTATCAGATAGTGGTTTCAGAGTGTAGTAAGTGAATCATCTTTATCAGAATCATTTGAGGGACTTGCTAAAAGCTCCAAATCTTTTATGGTACATAAAGATTTGTATTTTTAAATTTGAGGCCAAGGTGGGTTAAAAGTTGTAGCCAATTTTCAAGTTCTTCAACTTACATATAGTTTAGGTTCCCACAGGCTGTTCATAATTCCATTTGTTTATTAGGGCCAAACTGATGGGAATTCTCATAGTCATTCTTGGAGGCCAGCATAACCTGGATGCCAAACACATTATAAGAAAAGAAATTATAGGACTATTTCACTCAAGGACATATAGCTAAAATTCTCAACAAAATATAGCAAATCTGATTCAATTGTGTGTATAAAAAGGACAATACAACTTGTTCAAGCTGGATTTATTCCAGGTATATTAGGAAAGTTTCATATTAGAAAGTTCATAAATGGCTCCACTCGCCAGGCACATCATCTTTAAACCCTTCGTGGCAATCCCCGATTCACTGTCGTGATGCCTAGGGTGACCTGGAAGTCCAACTACTTCCTTAAGATCATCCAACTTTTGGATGACTATCCAAAATGCTTCATTGTGGGTACACACAATATGTTCTCCAAGAAGATGCAGCAGATCCGCATGTCCCTCCGAGGGAAGGTTGCGGTACTGATGAGCAAGAACATCATGATGCACAAGGTCATCTGAGGGCATCTGGAAAACAACCCTACTCTGGAGAAACTATTGCCTCATATCCGGAGGAAGGTAGGCTTTGTGTTCACCAAGGAGGACCTCACTGAGATCCAGGACATGCTGCTGGCCAACACGGTGCCAGCTGCTGCCCGTGCTGGTGCCAGCTGCTGCCCGTGCTGGTGCCATTGCCTCATGTGAAGTGCCAGCCCAGAACACCGGCCTGGGGCCTGAGAAGACCTCCTTCTTCCAGGCATTAGGAATGACCACTGAAATCTCCAGAGGTGCCACTGAAATCCTGAGTTATGTGCAACTGATTAAGACTGGAGACAAAGAGGGAGCCAGTGAAGCCACGCTGCTGAACATGTTGAACATCTCCCCGTTCTCCTTTGGGCTGATCATCCAGCAGGTGTTCAACGATAGCAGCATCTACAGCTCTGAAGTACTTGACATCACAGAGGAAACTGCATTCTGGCTTCTTGGAGGGTGTCTGCAATGTTGCCAGTTTTTGTCTGCAGATTGGTTATCCAATAGTTGCATCAGTACCCCATTCTGTTATCAATGGATCCAAACGAGTCCTGGCTTTGTCTGTGGAGACTGATTACACCTTCCCACTTGCTGAAAAGGTCAAGGCCTTCTTGACTGATACATCTGCCTTTGTGTCTGCTGCTGCCACTGCTGCTCCTGCTGCCCCTGCAGCTCTGGCCAAGGTTGAAGTCAAGGAAGAGTTGGAGGAGTCGGACAAAGATATGGGATTTGGTCTCTTTGACTAATCACCAGAAAGTAACCAACTCAGCCAGCTTTATTTGCAAAACAAGGAAATAAAAGCTACTTCTCTTAAAAAAAAAAAAAAAGAAATTTCATAAATGTAACTAAGAACATAAATAGATGAAAGAGAACCTCAGTGGAGACTCTAATAAAATTCAATACCTATTTATGGTTTTTTTTAAAAAAGATTAGTAAATTAGAAACAGAAGGGAGCCTCCTTAATTTAATTTTTTAAAAACTAGAACAAACATTATTCTGAATAGTTCAATGTTAGAAGCTTTCCCTTTATAATCAGAAACTGGATCAGTTGGTCTGCCTGAGACTTCAAATGCCAACCACAGGAAGCTACATTTTCACTCCTAATGAAACCAAAGACCATGATAAACCAAGAGAAACTTGCCAAACTTTAGGCACAATTGTGCAGTGGCAAAAAGGAACTGCCCTCAGGTGATATAACAAACATTATCTGTTGCAACAGATAAAATCTTCAGTTGTCTTTAAAGATATTAGGAATAAGCAGTATCTCTGTGTGTTTGCAAACCAGAGAGTGGTGATCTATTTAACAATCCTAATGTTCAGACATTTCTGATGGCAAACACTTTCACTATTACCAGCCATGCTGAGGCAAAGCAGCTGACAGAAATGCCACCTGGCATCTTAAACCAGCTTGGTGTCAGCAAGCCTGAGGACACTGGCAGGAGCTGGATGGAAAAGTACCACTTGCTATTGGGGAGCTGGGCAATCTTGTTCAGAATTTTGATGAGGTTTCCAACAATGAGGCAAAATGAATTGATTCAACATCTAAAAAAATAAAATAAAACTTCAAGAATTTTGACTGCTTTTAAAGTTTTTGTTTAGGATATGAATGTAAATTTCCAAGGCCCTTGAACACTGCTACTTTTTAATTATTGCTTATATACAATTATTTGTTTGTAATTAATTAGCCAAAGAAGCCAGAAAATAAAGTTTAAAACAAAGGTAATGGCCAGGCTCAGTGGCTCAGCCTGTAATCCCGGCATTCTGGGAGGCCAAGGCAAGTGGATTGCCTGAATCTGAGGGTTCAAGACCAGCTCAGGCAAATTGGCAAGACCTCCTCTCTACAAAAAATCAAAAATTAGCCAGTCATGGTAGCATGTGCCTGTAGTTCCAGCTACTTGAAAGGTTGAGGTGGAGGGATCTCCAGAACCCAACAGATCAACACTGGGGTGGTTGTGAGTGTGCCACTGCACTCCAGCCTGGGCGACAGAGTGAGACTCCAACTCAAAAAAAAAAAAAAAAGGAACCAGCCCTTTGCCTAGTTAAAAAAAAAAATTAAGAATAAGAGAACGATGTTTAGTAGTACCACTTCTATTCCATATTTTTTGATGGTTCCATAAGTACAATACAACAAAAATAAATTATAAAAGCAAAAGTTTTAGAAAGGAGAAAATAAAAGTTCTTATTTACAAATGGGAAGTTTTGCATAGAACTCCCCCAAAACTGCAAATTTTATTAGAAATAATAGAGTTTAGCGAAGTACTTGAAAATAAGATCAATAACCCGGTCTCAGTGCCTCAGCCTGTAATCCCAGCACTTTGGGAGGCCGAGGCGAATAGATTGCCTGAGCCCGTGGGTTCGAGACCAGCCCAGGCAATTTAGTGGGACCTCATCTCTACAGTGAAAATAAGATCAGTATACAAAAATCAATTGCATTTTCATATATCATCAGCAAACATCTAGAAAAGTAGCTAAGCCATCATTTACAATAGAGTCAGAAAATGTCACATTTATGTCTAGGAATAAATCTAACAAAAAATTCTAGACCTTAACCCAGAAGAATGATAAAGAGGATCTAAGTAAACATATATCATGGATGGGAAGACAGTATTGTGAAGATGTCAGTTTTCCTCAAATTGACTTGTAGATTCAGTGGAATTCCAATTAAAATTCCAATGGGGTTTTTCATGGAATTTGATAAGATCAATAGCCAGAACACTTCTGAGGAGGTGGAAAGAAGGAATGGTAGCTTATTATTAATGTTTAAGACTTAAGGTATTGCAGTGTTGGCCAAAGAATCAACAGCATGATCAATGGACAAGAGCTCGGAGAGAGACCTGCACATACATATTACTTTCATATGATTCAATGAATGGGGGAAAATTGGTTATTGATAGGGATACTATTTGAAATTATGTTTCTGTTTTACTTAGTATATAAAAATCAAGTAAAAGGTGGCATGGTCAGTAAACATATGAAGATATATTTAAAATCATGATTTGAGATACCATTCAGTGACAAAAATTATAGCTGTGAATCTACAGCATACTTCTACATTGCCGGTGGCAATGTAAATTGGTATAAATACATTGGGTGGGAAAAAGGTTTAGTAATTCTATCTTAGAGTTGAATGTTCCCTCTTAGACTTCTCTCTTAAAGCTGAAGTACCAAACTTCAGTAATTTCCTAGAGCAGTTCTTACATATGTACAGCAGGAAACATGTTAATAAACATCTAAACTCCAAAAGATTACATGCATATAGCATATTATTTTTTAAGTTTAAATTAAATACATAATTTTAAAGAGTACATATAGATGCATTAATACTATATACAACACTAAAAGCAAGGAGTTTGTGAACACAAGATCCAGAGTGAGGGGCCTTTTGGTTGGGAAAGCCAGGACGGTGGGATGGGATGGAATAAGGTCAGGGAACCAAGTATGGTTTTAGCCTTGGATTGGGGTGGCAAGTCCATGATGATTAATTACATTATTAAAACTAACTAAATCTACAAGTAAAAGCACCCCTTGCATGAACAAGGACTCAAGTGTGATATAAATTTATGATTAGTGTTATTCTTTTTTTTTTTAATTGAGTTGGAGTTTCACTCCGTCTTCCAGGCTGGAGGGCAGTGGCACACTCACGGCCACCCCAGCGTCAACCTGCTGGGCTCTGACGATCTTTCCACCTCAGCCTTCCTAGTAGCTGAAACTACAGGCATGTGCTACCACACCCAGCTAATTTTTGATTTTTTGTAGAGATGAGATCTTACCAAGTTGCCTGGGCTGGTCTCGAGTCCATAGGCTCAGGCAATCCACTCACCTTAGCCTCCCAAAGTGCTGGGATTGCAGGCTCAGCCACCGATCCCAGCTGATTAGTGTAATTCTGAGAAGGCTAGGTTAATAGATTTTTTGATAAAATGTATTTGCTTAACTGAAGCTAAAATGTGTGACTCCTAGATATTTACCAAAAGGGAATGTGAAATGTGTCTCAAAGCTTTTTTAACCAAACATGTATTCTAATCTTCTTGCTATTCCCAAAATGTGTGTGTATGTCAGCATTTCACCAAATAGATCAAGTTAATGCACTAAAAATGATTAGGAAAAAAATGTCCTTCCTTGATCACCTCAACCATTGTGTGCAGAAGCTCTTAGAAACAATTATCACTTTTTTCACCGTCTTGTCAGTCACACTGGTGTGTAGATTCTGAAGGACCTGGAACTATGGCTTTGGGACTAGGTTCTATAAGCAACACTTAGACCATCTATAGCCAGCACATTCCTAAACAGATTACTAGCTGCCTTCAGATTTGACATCAGGGTCACAGTGGAAATAGTCCAGCCATTTCATCAACTTTTTTTCTTCTGTTAATTTTCATTTGCAGAAGCACAGCATATTGCTGTGCAATATTTATTTTCTCAATACTTTATTTTTTAATCTTTTAAGAAATATCTTTGAGATAAAGTTTGTTTAAATAGCATATATTTAAAGCATACAATTTGACATACATATGTGTCTGTGAAATTATCAAAACAGTTGAGTTAATGAAGAAGTTTCACCCCCCAGAAGTTTCCCTGTGTCCATTTCCAATCCTCCCTTCCTGCGCCCTTCACCCCTCCCTCCCCGCCCCACTCCAGGCAACTACTGCTCTGCTTTCTGTCACCTAGTTTGCATTTTCCATATTTTTCTATATATGGAATCATGCATACATTCTTTTTTGGATTTTTTTTTTTGTTTGGGGTTTTTTTTGTTGTTGTTTTGTTTTTTTGATCTGGCTTCTTTCACTCAGCCTAATTATCTTGAGGTTCATTTGTGTTGTTATATGTATTGATAGTTCACTTCTTTTTATTGACAAGTAGTATTTCATTGCATGACTAGACATACTATGGTTTGTTTATTAACTGCTTAACATTTTTTGTTACTATCCACTTGGGGTTTTTACAAGTAAAACTGCTATGAACATTTAGATGTTAGACTCTTGAGTAAATACCAAGGGGTTGAAAGATTGGGTCATAAGGGTAGGTATACCTTGAACTTTAGAAGAAATGACAAAACTGTTTTCAAAAGTGAGTGTTCCAACTTAAATGTTCTCTAGCATTGTATGAGAGTTTCAATTACTCCACATATTTGCTAATGTTTGATAGGGTCAGTCTTTTTAATATTAGCCATTCTAATAGCTGTGTAGTGGTGAGGCAGGGTAGTTACCGTAGATTAGACATAGATAAATTTCTTGAAGGCAGTTTTTAGTTTAAGTAGGGAATCATCCAGATGTCCTGACTGTAGGCCGGACTGCCCTGTGGGCTAGAATGTTGACTCATTGTGGACTTCCAGTCCACCCTCATCAAAGGAAAAGCCGGTTAAGGTGGTTCTCTGACCAGGAATCTGAAAGCTATAGAAATAATAATCAGACCAGCTTTCAACTCATAAATTAACGTAGCCACAAAGTCTGGCAAGCCAGTCTATCAAAGCAAAATGCGTGTTCCATGAAAAGGCCACACACCCCCATCAGAGGTGGAGAGATACTGGAACAGAGGATACCTGTGGCCCACTTATTAACATACTACTCACTAAGTGGCTATATCCACTTTTTTGCTAAGTGCAAAAATGCAGTCTTTCTCCAAGATTCTCATGCTAAGGCACATTCTTCTATATCTCTCCCTTTCTCTCTCTCTCTCTCTCTCTCTAATACATTATGTTTAAAAACTTTACTGACCACTCTGAAATTCCTTTCAGCAGTGAGTCAGAGGACCCATGAGTGTTGCACCACACCCCACCCAGCAACCGTGGTATCTCATTGTGATTTTACTTTTTCCTAATAACTAATAATATTGAACATCTTTTTATGTACTTATTTGCCATACTTATGTCTGCTTTGGTAAAGTGTCTTCAAATCTTTTGTCTATTTTTTGAGTTGTTTGTTTTCTTATATAAAGTATCCTTTATATATTCTGGATACAAGTGCTTCATCAGAATTAGGATCTGCCAAGACTTCGTCTTGTCTTTTCATTCCATTAACAGTGTCATTCAAGAAGCAGAAGTTCTTAATCTTGATGAAGTCCAATGTATTCCATATTTGACTCTTGCTTTTGTTGTTTGGATAAAAAATTGTTGTACAACCCAGGCTCACAAAGATTTTCTTCTATATTTTCTTCAAGTTTTGCATAAAAATTCTATGTTTTACACCTGGGTCTATGATCTATTTACTGTGCTAATTATAGGATATGAGGAAAAGATGGAAGTTTATTTTTTTGCTTATGAATATCCAATTTCTTCAGCTCTGTTTGTTGAAAAGACTGTTAGTTTCATTAAATTTGTAAAAATATTGATGATGGTTTCTTCAAATATATTTTCTATTCCTCTGTTTCCCCTGTCCTTTGGTGACTTCAATTACATGTATATTAGGCTCTTGAAGTTGTTCTACAGCTCACTGATGTGTTAATTTATTTCAGTCAGTCTTCTCTGTATTTTTCATGTTGGATATTTTCCACTGCTATGTCTTTGGATTTACTAATCTTTTCTTTGGCAATGTCTATTCTGCTGTTAGTCAAACCTGGTGATTTTTTTTATCTCAAACATTTTGGTTTTTCATTTCTAGAAGTTCAAATTGGGTCTTTTTTATATCTGCATGTGTCTACTTAATGTGCTTAATATTTCCTCTAGCTTCTTGAACACATGAAAATAATATGCAAAGCTGAAATAATTATTGTAATGTTCTTGTTTACTAATTCTATCATATGTGTCATTTCTGGGCCACTCTTAATTGAATGATTTTTCTTCTTGCTAAAGTTTATATTTTCTGTTCCTTTGCATGCCTGGCCATTTTTGATTGCTGCCAGACATCATGAATTTTACCTTGTTAGGTGCTGGATATTTTTATATTAAAAATACGCTTAAGCTTTGTTCTAGGATACAATGAAATTACTTGTAAGTAGTTTGGTTTTCATTCCTTGCTTTTTAAACTTTGTTAGGTGCAACTGCAACATAGTCTAAGTACTCTACCCAATGTCTCATGAATTATAAGGGTTTTTCCACTCAGTCTGATGAGAAGAGAAACCATTCTTGACCATATTCAACCTCCATATATTGTTCCCTGTAATGTTTTCAAATTATTCTTTGCCATTAATGAGGAAAGAGTTGCACAAGAGAGGTCTCGGGTATTGTCCTCATGCTCAAGCACTAAGTAGTACTCAGCTGAAGGCCATGGGGAATCCCTCACAGTTCTCAGCTCACTCTCTGAGCAGCTCTTTTCTCACTGACATCCTGTTCTATGTACTGTAGCCGCCTTCATCTCCCTGGTCTCCCAGTTCATCTCCTCAACGTGGAGACCACCAGGCTTCATCTGGAGTCTCCCTTCCTGAGTTGCAACCTGGAAACTGTCTGTGCTGTTAGCTGGGGGCAATTGTGCAGCTCATCTTGTTTGTTTCCATCTTTTAGGGATCTCAGTCTTCATTACCTGATCTCTAACGTCTTTAAGGACAGACACTCTGTCCGATTTTGGTTTTTTGTTTATGTTTGTCCAATTTTTTTTTTTTTTTTGGTTTTTTGGTTTTTTGGGTTTTTTTTAGTTTCAAGTTGGAGGATCCTTGTTACTTCATCTAAGTCAGAAAGGGAGTCATTTTATCTTTATTATCTTAAAATTTTAATTTATGAATAGCTGAATAAATACATATATACATATGTTTTCAGTTGAAATTTCCCTCTGAATCATTTCCACTGCCAACTAGTCCTCACCCCTCCAAACAGAAAGAAACCATGCCGGGCTCGGTGGCTCAGCCTGTAATCCCGCGCCTTTGGGAGGCTGAGGTGAGTGGATTGCCTGAGCCCGCAGGTTCGAGACCCACCTGGGCAGGCAAGACCTCATCTCTACAATAAATTAAAAAATCAGCTGGGCGTGGTAGCTCATGCCTGTAATTCCGGCTACTCGGAAGGCTGAGACGGAAGGATCGCCGGAGCCCAGCAGGTCGAGGCTGCAGTGGCTGGGAGCGGCCACTGCACTCCAGTCTGGTCGACAGAGTGAGACTCCAACTCAAAAAAAAACAACAAAAAAAGAAACCATGCTGTTTATCTTCCCAGAGTGTCTTCATTCTTTTGCAAACAAATAAAAATCACATATTCTTACTTCCCTTTCACCTCCTTTTTATGAAAAGGCTGCATAGTACACATGCTATTTTGAATCTTATTTTTATCACTTTACCATGTATCTTGAGGCTCTTTCCTTATTGGTACACCCTTACTGGTACACACACACCCTTTTTTAACAGCTATGTAATGTTACATTACATAGACTTAACATCATTTGTTTAACCGGTTCTCTATTGTTAAATAATTAGGTTGCTTCCAGTCTTTACTATTAGGAATAATTCAGTAGTTAATAGACTTGTACATAAGTCATTCTGAATGTATCGGAGTAATATAGCTGTTAAACACATTCCCAGAAGTGGATTACTAGGTCAGAGGGTTTATACATTTGTAATCTTGATAACTGCTGCCAAATTGTCCTCCCAAGGGGTTGAACCATTCTTCCACAAGCCTGTTAGGAAAAATGCCTTATTAACCCACAGTCCTATTTACAGAATGTTACAAATACTGGGATTTCTGCTAGGAAAAAAAAAATGTTTTTCTTAACATAGTTTTAATTTGTATTTCTATTCTAAGTAAGGTTGAACATCTGTGTTTAAAAACCTTTTGTACTTCCTTTTGTCTGTTCTACTTTAAATTGTTAGTCATTCAGTTCTTTTAGTAATTAGAATATGAAATTGAAATATTTTAGTAGGTAGTGTTTAGTAACTTCTTAATAGTTAATGAACAGTTAACAGCCATAGCCTATTAGTATAGCACTTTAAAATGCATGTAATAAAATATAATTATATTTGCATCTCCCTGATGATTAGTGAGGTTGAACATTTCTTCATGTGTCTGTTGGCTGCTTGGATGTCTTCCTTTGTGAAGTGTCTGTTCATATCTTTTGCCCATTTTGTAATGGGGTTGTTTGTTTTTTTCTTTTCAGCACGTTTGAGTTCCTTGTAGATCCAAAATGTTAAACCTTTGTCAGACCTGGAGTTGGCAAATATTTTTTCCCAGTCTATAGGCTGTCTCCCTGCTCTCTTGATGGTTTCTTTGGCTTTGCAGAAACTTGTCAGTTTAATGGGGTCCCACTTGTCTATCTTATCTCTTATGGCCTGTGGGTTTCGAGTTTTGTTCAGGAATTGGATGCCAGTTCCAATTTCCATGAGGGTATGTCCTTGCCACCTAACTCCAGTCAGAATGGCAATTATCAATAACTCAAAAAATAACAGTTGCTGGAGGAGAGGGTGTGGCAAAAAGGGAACACTTCTAAACTGTTGGTGGGAGTGTAAACTAGTGCAACCTTTGTAGAAAGCAATGTGGCAATTCCTAAAATCTCTAAATATCAACCTCCCATATGACCCTGCAATCCCCCTGCTGGGAATATACCCTGAAGAACTCAGATCACTTTGTCAAGAAGATACCTGCACATGAATGTTTATCGCAGCATTGTTCACAATAACAAGAACCTGGAACCAACCATGCTGTCCATCAAGAGGACTGGATTAAAAACATGTGGCACATATACACGATGGAATACTATACAGCCATAAAAAAGAACAAAATCATGAATTTCGCAGCAACCTGGATGGAACTAGAGTTAATAATACTGAGTGATCTTGCACAGAAACAAAGATCTGAGTATCACATGTTCTCATATAGTGGACCTTGAACATCCACCATAATACTATTAAAAAAAATACTGACAGTGGTGGGAAACTATGAGGGGGAGGGGAAGGGAGGTGGGATTAACAGTAGTCAATATCTGTCTGGGAACGAGGAGACACCCCTTATCAACAAGGGTGCCTGAACGAAGCATTTTTGTATACCTAACCCTAAACTGTACCCCACAATATCAAAATAAAAAATATTGATTAAAAAATAAATAAATAAATAAAAAGTATAATTATACTAAATCTAGCCATATTTTTAATGATCTTAAGATATTACAAAATACTTAGATCAAAGATTGGCTTAATTGATTTTTCAGACAAATTTTCAGAGTTCAAAGTAAAATCAGGTTAATCTGAGTTTGAACATAAAAATAATATTTCAAAATTTAATAAGTGAAAAATAAGAATGGTTTCTTCCAGAAATCTTTTATCTTTGAGATATGTAGTCTGTATTCCACTTCTAAGAACGATGTGATGTTCAGGGTATTGGGGACATGAATATTTGAAATTTGGACTATCTTGTAAATTTTCTGAATTTTATGATTACAAAATGTATTCTATCCCACATATAAGATTGATAAACACATTCATGGTTAGATGACAGTATGCTCTTAATATTCTTCACTGCATGCGCCTCTCTTGAGAAGTAAGAAGAAGCAGCATGCAGGTATTTTTATAACTTAGCATATCAGCCCTTTTTTCCTGCCTCATTTCAAACACTTCTAATGTTTTGCTTCTGTCATTTATAATTTGCAGGTATTTTACCTGTGGACAATTAATTAGAGAGGTAGTTGCTTTACCAAATGAGTGAAGCAATAAAATGGGTCAGTTATTTGTATTTTGTTAATTTATTATAAATGGAAAGCCTGGCTTTATTTATGCAATTTAAAAATATATTTTTAGTGTTGCACCACTATGGAGAGGCATCTAGCACTTGTCCGTCAGGTATGATGTCATTCCAGAACATTTTCTGGTACTCTGTTTTTCTGTCTTATCAGTCAACTACATTTCCCTTGACTAAACTTAATTATCTTAGGTTTTTCCCATTGTCAAAACATTGAGCTGCATGCTACTGTCAAGTTAACCAATTGTCATACTTTAGTAACCTTAATGTTTGTATGCTTGCTTTTTAGATAGTTACAAAATTGTAAATCAGGAAAAAAAAATTTGCATACTCATTTTTTAAGCATTAATATTTAGCCTTTCCAGAGTTATTGAAAATCATCTAATTGTAAATAACTATGACTTTATTACATGTTCCCAAATTTAGTTATTTTATAATTATTTTAGTGCACATTGATCACATTACTTTTGCAACACTAATAATATATCTACTTGTGTTATTTAAATATCTTGTATGCTTATAGAAGTATGATAAACAAATAGAAATAAATTACATTGTTATTTTGACTAATTATGTGCTTTCTTGCTTGTTAAAGTTTACATGCTGATTAATACAAAGGCAATTCTTTAGAAGATAAAATTTTAATTTCTATAAATACATATAAAACAAGTCTATTTTAAGAAGCAGTCCGAGCTTGCCATCAACTACTAAAAAATGTATAACTTAGTTAGAATTCAAATTAAAGTGAATAAGCAAAATAGCCCAAGTTTCAAAGATCATAACTTACAGTGATAACTGGCATACTTTTATTGATCAAGCAAATTTAAAAGAAATGTATATACATAAATGAATTAAAATAGAAAGTAGTTTCAAGGATTTTTAGTATTTAATTTTGGTTTTGGGGCCTTTTCACAAAATCAGTTCTAATACATCTGAAATATATGCCTTAAATCAACTGCATATATTGTCTCAGGATGTTAATTGAAACATAGCATTTACTTGCATTAAAAATTATGCAGTGTTGGTTGGAAAGTCAAGTGAAAAGATTGGGAGAAAGTGGAAGAATGGTGGAATAGAATGATTATCAAATTCTGTTGATTTTAAAATTAGATGTTAAAATAGAAATGAAATTTTTAAATAATATTAATATTTATTTATCTTCTTAAACCAAATTATCCTTTTAATCTTCTGATAACTTGTTTTCATTTATAAAAGACAAGTTCCTTGTCTGAAATACTAAATACATTGTCAGTTACAATTAAATCACAGTGGTTTGAAAAGGATTTCAAAAGTCCAGTAGCAAATGATACATCTGTAGTATTTTTAATTGTGCTGTGTGTTTTAGGTATTTGTGAAGTGTCATTTTGATTATAATCCATACAATGATAATTTAATACCCTGCAAAGAAGCAGGATTGAAATTTTCCAAAGGAGAAATTCTTCAGATTGTAAACCGAGAAGATCCAAATTGGTGGCAGGTTAGTATGCTTCTCAAAATTTCCTCATCTGCTTTTCTATTTTTAATCTTAGATCTGGGCCAATATCTGAATATTAGCATTTGAATTAGTATTAGCATTTGTTCCAGTGATTTTTTTTCCCCCACATGTACAGCTCCTGCTCCATAGCTACTAATTTTATGGACAAAAGACCAAATTGAGAGGGAATTTGTGAGTTGCTGTTAGTAAATACAATTTTTTTTTTTTTTTTGAGTTGGAGTCTCACTCCATCACCCAGGCTGGGGTGCAGTGGCACACTCACTGCCACCCCAGCATCAACCTGCTGGGCTCAGGCGATCCTTCCGCCTCAGTCTTCCAAGTAACCAGAACTACAGACATGCACTACCATGGCCGGCTAATTTTTTGATTTTTATTGTAGAGATGAGGTCTCACCAAGTTGCCCCAGGCTGTTCTTGAACCACAGGCTCAGGCAATCTGCTCACCTTGGCCTCCCAAAGTGCTGGGATTACAGGCTTCAGCCACTGCACCCGGCCGTAAATGCAGAATTAACCAGCCTGTGTTACTGTCCGAATGGTTTAGGGATTAGACCTTTGGTTCTTTCACATGGGTGACTGTAATAAAATCTATTGGGCAAGAAGTTACTTAGGGTCATCCCTTTTCAATTTTTGTTTTTTGTTTGTTTTGACTAGGAGTCTTTTACTATGGGAATAGTAGTGTTTCTCTTCTCCTCTCATGTACATTCATGGCAAGTAAAGCATGATTTTATAAGGTCTTAAAATCTGCTTGCTCACCTCTTCTCAGTTATTGAGAAATGAAGGTTTGCTCTAACCATTTTGTTTGGTTTGGGATTAAAGTCTGTGTTTATGGAAAAAGATGTGTGTTATCAACTTTATTTTTCCCTCCTTCCATTTTCCAGAAGATCTGTGTGATGAGGTCCTTTTTTGTCTCTCCTAATACAGCTTTCAGAAATCACTAGCAGCAGTAATAAGTCTGTTTTTGAATTTGTTTACAGTATTCAGAATAAGAGAAATTGACAAATCACAATGTCTGAAATCTTTTAAGCCATCAGAACAAATGGGAGTCTCATTAAGAACAAGAAGTAAAAGGAAAGGACCTAGGAAAGAGCTTAACACCAAACTCTAAAATTAACTGAGATATTGGGATCTCACAAATTAGCACTAACAAATTATGTTGGCTTCTAAGAGGAAATGAATCACAAAATGAGAACAATCTTATTAATGTGTCCTTAAATGAGGACGTTATTATGTATAAGTGCACTGTGTGGTGAAAAAACTAAGAAATGGGTAAACTAAACAGAATCCATGATTCCAAGAGGTTTCCATTGAATTTCTTAGAAACATCATTTTAGAAATTTGCTTTCCTTTCCTATTTCCTTTATTAAATTTTTTCAATTTCCTTTTTTTTTCCTCTTTCTTTATGAATGCCATCTTTTAGTTTTGTCTTCTAATTCTGTCCCCATTATCTCGTTATGATCCGATAACACTCAGCTGTTCCCCTTGATACTTACAAATCAGAGAGGAAAGGAACTGGTAGAAAGAAGTTTATTTCTGAGTTTGAATCCAGGGAGCAGAGCCAGACTCGAGATCTTTCTAAAGTGGTTCTGCTCACCCTCCAGGCTTTTACAGTTCGCTTTTATAAGTCCAGAGTTGTTAGTACCTATACATTAGCCATGTGACCAGCAGAACATTGTATAGAACTTGAGTTTCAGCCGCATTTATTGCTAGTGACATTTTTTGGTCCAGACTTTCTGGTGCCAGGTATTAGAGGTATCTCATAGCTTTTATCAGTGGGGCCCCGGCAGAAGTGTTAATCAAGCTTGCCGTAGAGTAAAGGGAGATTACAAGGCCTAAGACATCATGCATTATGTAAAAGTTAAACAAATCACAAAACTTAAGATTACAAAAGTTATACAAATCACAAGGTTTATGATTATATTGATACTATATTATTCAAACTTATAAACACTCAGAAAAAGGGAGTAAATAGAGATTTGCATCTTTCAGTTGATTGGGCACAGACTACAGAGAAGTCAAGGATTCCCTGAAGACTTACTGGTAGTGCATAGGAGATAAGGGGAAGTGCACCTTTTATTGGCTCTCAGGAATATTGTCCAGGAATGTACAGGAGCACTTTGAGCCCTTGCTATGCCCTTCTCTAGGGGCTGTGACAATATGGACAAACATTAGTGAGTCTGTATTAATTTCAATCTTTTCCTGCATTTTGATTCTATTTTTCAGGATTTTAATCATTAAAAATTGTACCAAATTTTCTATGCTAGTTGTAAAGATAAAGACACTAACTTTGTGAGATAAACCACTGGCAGCCAGTTCTCCAACCACTATTTTAAAATATTTCTCTTTGAATTTTATTTTAAAAGTTGTTTTTTTATTTTTTAATGTTAGGTCAAAGTTTTACCTGTTTTAAATTACAACCTCTCGAGATATTCAGATTCCTAGTAGCATTAGTTAAAATCTACACACTATATTCCCAATATCGTCTTCTTTCCCCCTTTTGACTAACTTAATATTATAGATTAAAAGTTTTAATAACTTAAGCAGCCTGTATACTTTTGTATTTTGGTCACAAAATGTCATTACCAGTTGACAAATATAAAGAATTTTAGGTTAATTTCAATTAAATCTCATGGTTGTTATTAAGAGCAAATGTGACTTGTTTTTACTGACCACTGCTTCTCCTACTTACTAGAATATGGTTTCAATGTTGGTCACAATTCATTAATTTTATTCTAGGCTAGCCATGTAAAAGAGGGAGGAAGTGCTGGTCTCATCCCAAGCCAGTTCCTGGAAGAGAAGAGAAAGGCATTTGTCAGAAGAGACTGGGACAATTCAGGTGATGAGTCCAACACCATAAGTAACAAGCAGTCCTCTGTGGCCACCTTTCTTTGCCTCTTTTGTCCAAATAAGCAAATGAACTTATTTAAAATATATCTAGAATTAAGCCCTCCCATCTGCTTTATTTTTTTGCTCTAAAAGTAAAGTTTAGGTCACTTTCTGCCACTTGCTAGTAGAGTATAATAATTCAATGGCTTAACTCACCCCCCACCCCCTTTTGCTTCCAGGATGCAACATTGAGAATATAATTCTCCCATCCCTATAGAATATTATAAGGCAACTTTTTTTTACATTCTGGCACATTGTTTAAATTATATTTGTCTTATCATCCTTCAGGACCTTTTTGTGGAACTATAAGTAGCAAAAAAAAGAAAAAGATGATGTATCTTACAACCAGAAATGCAGGTAGGTTTTAAATACTTTTTGAGAAGTCCAAGTGACTTCTCAAAAACTCTTTAGCTTTACATCATTTAGTGTGGCATAAACTCTAAATGTATGATTTAAAATGAATGTAATTCAGATTAGTACCCAGTTATAAAGAACTGATATGTAAATACATATAGTATAATATAAATTATTTAAGTCCTGCTATAATATATCCTACCAGTGTGCTTTATTTTGTCAATATAATTTACAACAAAATGAACTGGTTAGAATTTATGCTTGTAAATTATTTTGTCAATATAATTTACAACAAGATGAACTGGTTAGAATTTATGAAGGAATGATATTATCATTGAAACTATTTGTTCAGAGTATTTTGAAATAGTAACATGGGGGCACATATCATCAACAAGGGTACCTGTTCAATGAATATTTGTATACCTGACCCTGAATTGTACCCCCCAATTTTAAAATAAAAATTAAAAGAGAAAAAAACTGTATTTTGGCACCTCTATTAAAAATATATTTTACTTTAAAAAAAAAAAAAAAAGAAATAGTAATATATGTGCCATTTCTTTTTTTTTTTTTTTTTTTTTTGAGTTGGAGTCTCACTCTGTTGCCCTCGACCTGCTGGGCTCCGGCGACCCTTCCACCTCAGCCTTCCAAGCAGCTGGAACTACAGGCGCGTGCTACCACACCCGGCTAATTTTTTAATTTATTGTAGAGATGAGGTCTCACCAAGTTGCCCAGGCAGGTCTCAAACCCATGGGCTCAGGCAATCCACTTACCTCAGCCTCCCAAAGCGCAGGATTACAGACTGAGCCACCGAGCCTGGCTTATATGTGCCATTTCTAAAGGACAGAATGCCTTTATGAAGATTTTAAAAGAGTTATGATGAATAGCAACTCTACTCTGCCGTAACATTGCCCATAATACTTTCAGAAAAATATCACTCAACCAAACAAATCTTAGGCTGATCTAGTAAGATTCTTTCTTAAATGTTTTAGTCTTAAAAAATATTTTTTAAAAGAAAGCAAGGGTAACTTTATGAGGAAACTGATATGCTAATTAGCTTGATTGTATAGCACATTCACACTGAGTGCATATACAAAAACATCAAGTTGTATATCTTAAATATATATAATTCCTGTTTGTCAATTATACCTCAATAGCAAGGTGTGGTGGCTATGCCTGTAATCCTAGCACTTTAGGAGGCCAAAGCAGGAAGATCACTTGAGCCCAGGAGTTTGAGACCAGCCTGGGCAATATAGCAAGACCTGGTGTCTATTTAAAAAAATCAAAAAATTAGCTGAGCCTGGTGGCACACACCTGTCTTCCCAGCTATCCAGGAGGTGGAGGTGGGAGGATCACCTCAACCCAGTAGGTAGAGGTTGCAGTGAGTTATGATCACGCCACTGTACTCCAATCTGGGTGACAGATCAAGGCCTCTCTCAAAAAAAAAATTTAAAAATTAAAGCTGAAAATGTTTTTTTTTGTTTGTTTTTAATCTGAAATAAAACTTCAGGCCTGAATTGGGTATACCTTCCCTATTTAAAAAAATTTTTTTTTAAAAAGAAAGGGAAACCACTATATTTAGTCCTCCCATTTATAGAGAGTGATAGGAGTGAAATGTTTCTAGCTCTTTGAATCAGAAGGTTCTGAAGGCTGATTCAAAGGAATTAGCAATTTTAAAAGTACTTTCTTGACTTGAGAACTACCTCTATACTGATAATAAACTAAATGGCACACTATAATTTTTTTTTCTCCCCAAGACAAGGTCTTGTTCTTTTGCCAAAGTTGGAGTACAGTGACACAAGCATAGCCCACTGCAGTCTGTAACTCCTAGGCTCAAGTGATCTTCCCACCTCAGCCACCTGAGTAGCTAGGACCACAGGAGCACACCACTGTACCCAGCTAATTTTTTTGTGTGTATGTGTGTGTAGAGATGGGGTATGGGGTCTTGCTTTGTTGCCCAAGCTGGTCTCAAACTCCCAGGCTCGAGCAATCCCCTGCCTCAGCTTCTCAAGTTTCTGGAACTACAGATGCATGCCACTACACACAGCTAATTTTTTTATTTTTTTATTTTATAAAGACAAGGTCCTGCTATGTTATACAGGCTGGTCTTGAACTCCTGGGTTTGAGCAATCCTCCCACTTCGACCTCCCAAAGTGTTGGGATTACCGACCTGAGCCACCACACATGACCTAAATGGCACACTATAAAGGAAATAAAATAGAAGAAAGAAATTGACTTTTTCTCTCAATATTAGTTTAATCTACTGTGGGGAAATTATGCAAAGAAAGAGTTGCTGTTAAGATAATTTAAGGAAGAAGTGTTATTACTCCAGATTGAAAAGTTATAGTAATAATAATAGGTAATGTATTTCAAATCTACTTTTGCCTTATTATTCATTAAATATATGCCCTTAAGGCTTTTTTTGTAAAATGGAAAGTGTGTAATTTCCCATTGGCTAAGATTATAATTTTGGGATGTTTTCTACTGAAACTGTTGCATCCAACATTTATTTTATATGTAAATTTCAGAATTTTAATGTTTAAATGTGAGTATATTGTCAGTAAATATCAGTATGTTGCATTTTATTAATCCAACAAACTGATACTTGTAGATTTGCTACACAGCTTTTATTTATTTATATCATTAGAAGCGCATACTTATTTTATGGAACTTATTTAAGCATCAACACTAGGAATATTCCTGTCCTCCATGTTTAATATATGCTTTTACTGTAAATTGATCTGTAATTTGATTATCCATATTAAAGGAATTATTTCTTCTGACAAATTGATAATGAGGTTTCAATGGATAGAATCTGATAAATAAGAATAAAACATGACATTTTACTAGCTTAGACAGATTTTTAAGGGCAAATTGACAGAAACAGGTGTTTACATCAAAATATAAAATAATTTATTGTACTTTACTAAATTTTTTTAAAATCTGTGCGAAGTGGGTATAATTCAAGTGATATTTTACTTTCAAGACAACTAAATCACTACTAGAAAGTAGCAGAGGATTTTTAATGTATATAAAAGATAACTAAATATAAGGTTTTCCTGTTTCCTTTTACATTTAGAATTTGATCGTCATGAAATCCAGATATATGAGGAGGTAGCCAAAATGCCTCCCTTCCAGAGAAAAACATTAGTATTGATAGGAGCTCAAGGTGTGGGCCGAAGAAGCTTGAAAAACAGGTTCATAGTATTGAATCCCACAAGATTTGGAACTACAGTGCCATGTGAGTTTTCTGGGTTTTTTTGGTTTTTTTTTTTTGCTATTTAATTGACAAGAAAGAGTATGGGCATATGGAAGGGGAGGGATTATTGTTATTAATTATTGTTATTCCCAAATAAGTTTTATTTATGCCAGTGAAAATGAATAAGTAGAGGATATTTTAAAATTCAGTAATTTCATAGCTGTTTTGAAATAGTTCTATATTGCTGACTGGTAGCAATTGCTGACTGGTAGCAATTGCTTTTCCAAATTATTCAGTCCAGAAATGTTAGAATTAAATGCAAATATTTAAGAGTTGTGGCAAATTGGTGTTAGTATTTTCTTGTACTGTTGTCTATCTAAAAAGTTGAATTTGTCACCCATTTAAGAGTAAAGGAAAGGGGAAAACTTGACGATCCTCACCTAATATGGCAGTACCTTTGTCAATTTCCATGATCTGGCTTGTAGCTTTCAGTCCTGCAAGATCATAAAACAGATTTTTTTTTTTTTAAGATGTGAGGTACATAAAACTGATTTTTGATAGCACATCAAGAGTGTTTCATTTTCCATTGTAGGCAGCATTAATTAGGGTCACAAAGACTGATATTATAAAATAAAATAATATGATAGCTATTAAGCGAGCCAGATGCTCATTTTGTGATCTTTGCATTTATTCCCTATTTGCATATTTACACAGAAGGTTAAATAATTATGTCAGAATGCTTGATGAGAATGGAACCAGATCAAGGAGTTGGATGATATACCAACTTATTGTAGTGACTAATATATATTTATCTTTGTTTTTGAGATGCATGAGTTTTACTTTTAGGAACTTACATGCTCTCTCCTCTGAACAAAGCCAGAGACAACCTAATGCTGCCTTCATAACTCCCCTTTCTGTGCTTCAATTTCTGACCAAGCCCCCTTTTAATACAGTATTCCATTAGGTATGTTAATGCCTTTAAGCTGTTTTGAGTCAAATCTTAGTCTGAGGCCATTCCATCTCTTTTAAATGAATTTTAGCATTTCTCTGGCTTTGTCTGGTATGTTCTGAGGTTTAATTCTCAGCGAGGACTCTTATTGCTAAAATCTTTAAAGTTAGGGGAGTAACTTAGTCATTGCCCCCATGTACTACCTATAATCCCTTCAGGGTACGTCTTCAGATTCCTTTGTAGGCTCTATAAATTACTAAATTTAGACAAATCCTAGTTAAGTGATTAACAGAATAAAAACTTTCCTGTCATCAAAGTATTTTAAAGCTGTAATTATGAAGTAAAGTTTGTTTTTCATTTTTATCAAATTAATATGTGCACAGTACTTTAAGCAAGTAATTCTTAAAGACTTATAATGGAATAAATGTACCTGATCTCAAACCAGGCAAAGTGGGGGCTAAAGGGAGGCCCAAACTTTACCTGTGCAATGACCACTTATCTACCTAATCCTGAATTGTACCCCACATCTTTAAAATTAAAAAAAATAATAGGTCATATAATGTGGGAAAAAAGACATTCCCTCTCACTTCCTCTACTCCACCTCTGACACTTACCAGAAACAGTTACATTTCTTGCTTTTCATTCTTTTTGCTATTTCTTTGTGTACTTGTCTTTCTGTCTGGCTGGCTCTCTTCTTTTGTCAGAGTCTCTCCAGCCTCTCACCTAGGCTGGAGTGCAGTGGTACTATCTTGGCTCACTGCAACCTTGACCTCCTAGACTTAAGTGATCCTTCCACCTCAGCATCCCATGTAGCTGGGACTGCAGGCGCACACCACTGAACCCAGCTAGTTTTTTCTAAAATTTTTTTTTATAGAGATGAGGTCTCACTATGTTGTCCAGACTGGTCTCAAACTCCTGGGCTCAAGTAATCCTCCCGCCTTGGCCTCCCAAAGTGCTAGGATTACAGGCGTGAGCCATCACACCCAGCCTAATATTTCTTAATACTGTCTTTATTCTGCTGCTTCCTGCTTTATCCAGTTTAGGCCCTATCTGTTGACTTCCTGAATGTTCTCCCAATATAATGATAGCTCTATTTAATTAATTCAGTTTTACTTTCTTGTAGCTGGGACTGCAGGCGCACACCACTGAACCCAGCTAGTTTTTTCTTAAATTTTTTTTTAACAGAGATGAGGTCTCACTATGTTGTCCAGACTGGTCTCAAACTCCTGGGCTCAAGTAATCCTCCCGCCTTGGCCTCCCAAAGTGCTAGGATTACAGGAGTGAGCCATCACACCCAGCCTAATATTTCTTAATACTGTCTTTATTCTGCTGCTTCCTGCTTTATCCAGTTTAGGCCCTATCTGTTGACTTCCTGAATGTTCTCCCAATATAATGATAGCTCTATTTAGTTAATTTAGTTTTACTTTCTTGAACAGCCTCTCCCCTTTACCCACTCAGCAACTGCTAGAGTTCTTTCTTCCCCCCACCACTCTTTTCCTGATTTTGTGTGTGTGTGTGTGTGTGTGTGTGTGTGTGTGTGTGTGTGTGTGTGTGTGCGCGTGTGCGCATGTATAGTTTTTTGCTGTCTTTTAAACCAAACTCACTTAGCTGTGTTTTTTTCCTTAGACACCTCAGTCACAGAACCCTCAGTCTTCCCGCCTCAATTAGGACTACATACTCTCTGTTCTGGCTGCCCAACTGTTAACACTGGGGCAGCTCCTTTGTTGTTATTTGGGTTGAAGCTGTTGTTCTTGGATCCCATTCTTTTTCTTTCTTGGTTTATCACCTTGTTTTCCTGGTGTCCATCCTCTTGTAACTTTACAAGAAACAATCTAAGGAATGTAACTTCTGCATCTCCGTGTTTTAAAATGTGTATTTTCTGCCCCATATTTGATTAATTACTTGACCGAAAACAGAAATTCTAGATTGTTAAATTCCAAAGATGGTACAACATCTTCATTACCCCACAAAGAAATCCTGTACCCATTTCTCACAACTCCCTCTCCCCCTGCAGCCACTAGCAATCACTAATCTTTCTGTCACAATAGATTTGCTTATTCTGGACATTGCACATAATAGAGTTATACAATATGTGGTATTTTGTGACTGACTTCTTAATGTCATCTCATCCATGTTGTAGCATATACCCATACTTAGTTTCTTTTCATCACTAAAAGATACTTTCCTTTATGGCTATACTGTATTTTATGTATTTGTTCATCACTTGATGAACATTTGGGTTGTTTTATTTTCAATTATTATGAACAATGCTGCTATTAGTATTTATATATAGGTATTTAAGAGGACATATTTTATTTTTATTTTTTATTTTATTTCTCTTGATTATATACCTAGGAATGGAATTTGTGGGTCATATGGTAACTATATGTTTAACTTTTTGAAGAACTGCCACGCTGTTTTCCTCAGAGGCTGTATGTACCCTTTACAATTGCAGCAGTGTGTGATGTCTCCAGTTTCCCTATATCCTTACCCACATTTGTCATCCATCTTTTTTATTGCAGTCATCCTAGTGGGTATAAAGGTGTATCTCATTTTGATTCTGATTTGTATTTCCCTAGTGGCTGATAATGTTGAGCAATTTTCATGCATATTTTGGTCATTTATGTATTTTCTTTGGAGAAATGTCTATTTGGACTAACTGCCCACTTTTCAGCTAAGTTGTGTTTTTTCTTGAATTGTAATAGTAGTTCATGTTATAGTCAGGGTACAAGTTCCTTACCAGATTTGTGCTTCACAAATATTTTCTCTCATTCTTTGGTGACTTTTCATGTTTTTGATGGTATCCTTTGATGTAGAGAAGTTTTTCATTTTGATTAAATCTGTTATGTCTTTTGTTGCTCATGCTTTTGGTATCATATCAAATATGTCTAACCCAAGTTCACAAAATTTTACTTCTATATTTACTTTGGAGAGTTTTATAATACTAGCTCTTACATTTAGATTATATGGTCAATTTTGAGTTAATTTTTGTGTAGAATGTGAGGAAGGGGTTGTAGCTTCATTCTTTGCTTGCAGATATCTAGTTACCTCAGCACAATTTGCCTAAAAGGTTATTTATCTTTTCTCCAGTGAATTGTCTTACCACCCTTCTTGAAAATCAGTTGACTGGGAATGTGAAGATTTATGTATGAATTCTCAAGTTGGTTTGGTTACCCTATATGTCTATTCTTAAGTCATTCCCGATTTCAGAAATTTAAATCTTTCCTCTTTTATTCTTAGTCTACCTAAAGTTTTTGTCAGTTTTATCTTTTTAAACAACCAGCTTTTGCTTTTGTTGATTTCCTGTATTTTTTTCTAGTCTTGATTTTTGTTTTGTTTTGGGGTTTTTTGTTTGTTTGTTTTTGTTTGTTTGTTTTTTTGCTATAGTCTTTATTATTGTCTTCTTTTTACTTGCACTTTGGGTTTAGTTTTTTTTGTTTGTTTTGTTTTTCAGTTTCTTTGCTTGAAATATTAGGTTACTGATTTGAGATCTTTTTCAGCATAGACATTTGTAACTGTATATTTCCCTCCAAGCACTGCTTTAGTTGCAGCGTAAAATTTGGGGTATGTTATGCTTTTGTCTTTATCCATCTCAAAGTATTTTCTTTCCTCTGTTTCTGGTGGATATTTAAGAAAAACAAATAAATAGATTGAATAATACATTTCTCTGTAGATAGCTGCAAAGACTTTTAACCCAGGAATATACAATTATGCAACACAGATCAATTAGCCAGATCTAAAATAAACTGGCTTCTTGCCACAACTATTCTGATACAGCCTTCTTCTCTCCAAAATGACCCTAAATCTCACATGAGGACAGTTATTGTGGGGGAACCAGAACCTATCTTTGTGGCCAAAAGTAAAAACCAAAGGAAAAATTGCAACTCATTTAGTTGGTGAAAACAAGAAATGTGGTGCCCTTCACTATGCTCCTTACTTTTGCTCCTTTTGCTCCTCTTCTTTAGCCCACCCCTGAGAACTCCTAATAGGTTTGAATAAGCCATCTGATACTTTCTCAGTTCTTTGTAGCTCACCACAGTGCTGATCTTTTAATCGTTAAGAGCTACACAGTAGCTCTTAAGACAATTGTCTAAGGGTGTAAAGCCCTCCAAGGAATCTTTCCTTGGAATGGGTTCAGCTCAACCTCATACATCTTCTGGTGATGAACATGCTGCCAGATGAATGGCACTCTGGAAGAGCCTGCTCAGCTCTGTCGTTAACTGTGTGCTCTCCAGCAGCACCGTTGCCATCTCAGAGTACTTTTTAATTTCATTTGTGATTTCTTATTTGATGCACTGGTTATTTGGGAGTATATTGCTTACTTTCCACATATTTTTGAATTTCCAGAACCTCTTCTTTTATTGATTAGTAATTTTATTCCATTGTGGTCAGAGAACATTGTATGATTTTAATCCTTTTAAATTCACTGAGAGTTGCTTTATGACCTCAGGTATAGTCTATCCTAGAGAATGTTCCATGTTCTCTTGGGAAGAATGTATATCCTGCTGTTGTTGAGTGAAATGTTTTATAGCTATCTCTTAGACCTAGTTGGCTTATAATGTTATCCAAATCTTCTCTTTACTTGTTGACCTGTTCTATCCATTATTGAAAGTGGGGTGTTGAAGTCTTAAGCTATTATTGTTGACTTGTCTATTTCTCCCTTCAATTCTGTCAGGTTTTACTAAGTGTATTTTGAGACTTTGTTGTTAGATGCATATGTATTTATAATTGTTTTATCTTCTTGGTGGATTGGCCCTTTTATCATTATAAAATGTTCTTTGTCTCTAGAAACATGTTTAATTGTCTTAAAGTCTATTTTGTCTGATATGAGTATAGTCACTGCAGCTCTCTTAGGGTTATTGTTTGCTTAGTGTATCTTTTCCATCCTTTTACTTTCTACTCATTTGTGTCTTTGAATTTAAGACGTCTTTTGTAGACTACACATAGTTGGGTTATTTTTTTCAATTCAGTCTGCCAATCTCAGCCTTTTAATTAGAACTTTTATGCATTTAACATAATTACTAATAAGGTAAATGCCCTTTGATAGGATTTACGTGATTGTTTCCTCATGATTAGGTTCAGAGGATGCATTATTAGATCAGCATAAATCATATTTTATCCTTCACCAAACATTATATCAGGAGCTATACTTGGTCAATTTGTTCCATTGCTCATGATGTTAACTTTGATTATTGATTCAGATTTAGAAATCTGCTAGATTTCTCCACTGTACAAGGTCACTTTTCTTCCATTTGTAGTTAATAAGTTATCTGTTTAAAGATACTTTGAATCTGTAACTATTTCCACCAGCTTCCTCAACAAACTTTCAGCCAATGTTTTTACATCTATCAATAATTTATAAATTTAAAATATTTCCTAAATTTGAGGAGACAGCTTTGAGCTCACCAGAATACCTTCTCACATTATATGAACATACAGATAAACTTCATTTCTCTGTGTCCCTTAACTAAGTTATTTCTGCATTAGTAACTAAATGGCTTTTTTAATGGTTGAGCAGTGTACAAACTGGAAAGAGCTAAATTTTTATCCAGCTAGTAACTTCATATGTCAGATTCTATAATTTTCCAGTCCTTTCAATTATAAAAGAAAAAAACACTGTATAATTTTATTAAATATGACTCACTTTCAGGCACATTTGTCCCTCTTGTCCGTGGGGAATTGGATCCAGGACCTCCAAAAATTCACAGATACAGTCCCTGGTATAAAATGGTGTAGTGTTTGCATATAACCTATGCACATCCTCCCATATACTTTAAATCATCTCTAGATTATTTATAATACTTCATACACTGCAAATGCTATGAAAATAATTGTTATACTATATTGTTTAGGGAATAATTTCGAGAGAAAGCCTCTGCATGTCATAATGTATCTTCCAAATATTTTCAACATATGGCTAGTTGAATCCATGGATACATAGGACCAACTGAATTTTTTTTTTAATTTTTTACTAAAATATGGTCAGTCCCAGCCTGGCTCGGTGGCTCAGCCTGTAACCCCGCGCCTTTGGGAGGGTGAGGTGAGTGGATTGCCTGAGCCCGCGGGTTCAAGACCTGCCTGGGCAGTGAGACCTCATCTCTACAATAAATCAAAAAATCAGCCGGGCATGGTAGCACATGCCTGTAATTCTGGCTACTCGGAAGGCTGAGGAGGAAGGATCGCCGGAGCCCAGCAGGTTGAGGCTGCGGTGGCCGGGAACGGCCACTGCACTCCAGTCTGGGCGACAGAGTGAGACTCCAACTAAAAAAAAAAAAAAATGGTCAGTCCCATTCAAAACTTCATTCTCTCATCCAGTTCACAGTTTCTCCCTTCCCAGCAGCTCATTCTTGGTCCATCACTCAGGAACTATCTTGTAAAAGGAAGGGTATTGCTTTTATTACTTTCCCTTCACATCTTCCTCTGCTACTTCTTGTTTCTCAAGAGCAGGTAGGAAGAAGAAAGGGAAAGGGATAATAAAGTAGGATAATAAAGTGCTGCCATGTAAAATCTTGCCTGGTGAATTTCTTTATGTGATAAATGTCCAAATACTCTCTCTTCATGAAGCCTATGTGCAGGTTCTTTGGAGAGTCCAGGGAGACTACCATACCTGCAGGTCCAAGTGTATTATCTGCAGCTGTCCCCTTGGGATCTCACTCCAAGCACCTGTTCTATATTTCATATTCTTTTGGCTTAGTTCCCTACCTCTCATACTGTATTTCTGTGCATAGTACCTTCAGAACAGTTCAAGCAGACTAAACATACATATATATACATGTGTCATCCCCAAAGGAAACCCATTCTTGCTTTGCCAAACAGTGGGAATACAAGCCACCCCACTGCTACTGTACGTCATCATTTTACCATAGGGTGAGAAAAAGAAGACAAAGCATTCTGCCTGAACCTACGACTCATTACCTCAGTGAGTTCTTTTTGAATATACTTAAGATAGAGATATGTAGATAAATGATCCCAGGACCAGGTTGACCACTTTTTTAAACTCTGAAAGAGACTATATAGCTCCTTGGCCTAGTAGCACCTACCTAGGACTTGAGCAAAATTCTGAGACTACAGTTAAAGTCCCATTTGTATTCTGTTTATAAGCATAAGGGAAACAATTTAAATAACTTCTAATTACAGAATTTGAAATTACCAAATTACAGTCATATTCACATAAAATTTGTATATCTTTTCTTTCACTCAGCACATTCATCTTTCTTTCCTTCAAACTCCTCAAGTTTATCATTCATGTCTTTTTTTCTCTTCATATTTCCTCTACCTGGAACGCTTTGCTTCCCAGATTTTCACATGCTTGAATTTTACTATTTACTCAAGTCTTGACTTCTCAGAGGCCTTCATTAACCATTGAACTTAAAATAGCCTCTCCAGTACTTAGTGGTTGTGTTTTAGCACTTAAATTTTTTTTTTTAATTTGTTTTTTTTTTGTTTGTTTGTTTTAGTCAAGGTCTTACTCTGTCATGCAGGCTAGAGTGCAGTGGTACAATCACGGCTTACCACAGTCTCTCTTGACCTCCTCAGGCAATCCTTCCACCTCAGCCTCCCAAGTAGCTGGGACTATAAGCACATGCCACCATGCCTGGCTAATTTTTTTTAAATTTTGTAAACACAAAATCTCACTATGTTGCATAGACTGCTTTTGAAGTCCTGAGCTCAAGCAATCCTCCCACCTTGGCCTTCCAAAATACTGGGATTATAGGCATAAGCCACTGCACCCAGCCAGCACTTAAATTCTTTTTTTTAATATTTTTATTATAAAGATGTGGGGTACAATTCAGGGTTAGGTATACAAATGTTGATTATGCAGGTACCCTTGTTGATGAGGTGTGCCCCTTCTTCCCCTAGCAGTTTACCTCAACTGCCAATTCCTTTCTTATAGTATTATAATTGTTCGAGGTCCACTTATGAGTGAGAACATATGGTACTCTGTTCTTTGTTTCTGTGATAGATTACTGAGTATGATCAATTCTAAATCCATCCAAGTTGCTGCAGAGTTCATATGTTTGTCCTTCTTTATGGCTGCATACTATTCCATTGTGTATATGTATCACTTTTTTTTCTTTTTTTTTTTTGAGTTGGAGTCGCACTCTGTCACCCAGACTGGAGTGCAGTGGCCGCTCCTGGCCACTGCAGCCTTGACCTTCTGGGCTCTGGATATCCTTCCGCCTCAGCCTTCCAAACAGCTGGAACTGCAGGCACGCGCTACCATGTCCAGCTAGTTTTGTATTTATTGTAGAGAGGAGGTCTCACCAAGTTGCCCAGGCGGGTCTTGAACCCACGGGTTCAGGCAATCCACTCACCTCGGCCTCCCAAAGCACTGGGGTTACAGGCTGAGCCACCGAGCCTGGCCCACATTTTTAAAATCCAGTCCAGCTTCAGTGGGCAGCATGGTTGGCTCCATGTTTTTGCTATTGTGAATAGAGCTGCAATTCTTACTTGTTATTACTCACCTGTCTCCACATTAAAGAATATGTCCCATGAGAACAGATAACTTGTCTATCTTTATACTTCGGTACACCCAGCACTTAGAACAGGTCTGGCACATAGTTTATGCCCCCCAAATATTTGATGAATGAATGAATAAACATTATGAGCTTTTTCTCACAAGTCTCTTTTTTATGGGAGAGGGGAGTAGAGATAGTGTCTCACTATATTGCCTAGACTTGTTTCAAACTCCTTTCCTCAAGCAGTCCTCCCAACTTGGCCTCTCAAAGTACTGGGATTACAAAGTACTGGGATTGACTCATGTGCCCAGCCATGAGTCAGTAACAAAACAAACAACCCAATTTAAAAATGAATAAAGGACGTAATAGACCTTTCTCCAAAAGGATATAAAAATGGTCAGAAGCTCATGAAAGATGTTCAGTATAACTAATCATTAGGGAAATGCAAATAAAAACCACAGTTTTATAATGCTTCATAATTATTAGGGTGGATATTACAATAAACAAACTAAAAGTAACAAATGTTGGTGAATATGTGAAACTATGAGAACCCTTTTGCATTACTGATGGGAATGTAAAATGGTACACCTGCTGTGGAAAACAATATAGTAGTTTCTTTAAAAATTAAACATAGAATTACTTTATGATCCAGCAATTCAGCTCCTAGGTATATACACAGAAGAACTGAAAGCTGAAATTCAAACAGATATTACACTGGTATTCATAGCAGTATTACTTACAATAGTCAAAAGGTAGAAACAGCTCAAATGGCCATTGACAGATGAATGAATAAACAAAATGCGATATGTATATATCATGGAATATGAATCAGCCTTAAAAGGAATGAAAATCTGCTGCATGCTGCAACATGGATAAACCTTGAAAACATGCTAAGTGAAATAAACCAGATACAAGAGGAAAAATATTATAATTCCACTTATATGAGATACCTAGAATGTCAAATTTGTGGAGACAAAAAGTAAGAGTGGTGGTTACCAGGGACTGGAAGAGGACATGATTGTTCAATGGGTACAGAGTTTCAGTTTGAGGGGGTGAAAAAATTCTGGAGTTCAATAGTGCTGATGGTTGTAGTACTACAATGTAAATGTACTTAATCTACTGAATTGTGCATTTAAAAAATAGTTAAAATGGTAACTTTTGTGTTATGTATATTTTACCATAGTAAGAAAAGACTTTTTAAAAATTAATCTTAAAGTTTCTTAATATCTAGCATATGAGTATACTAAACTTAACCATGACTGCTATTATAACAAAGGTGGTGGGTATTTTTGTTCCAAACTAGGTCATGGTCAAGTATAAATACTGAAGCCTCAGATGTGAACTTATTAGATCAAAGGTTATACATAAAAGTTTTAATTTCTTGATTTCCTAGGACCAAATTAATTTCCAGAAAGATGTACTATTTTGCTTCTGAACAGATGTTTATTTTGAGTATATTCAAATTTGAATTTTTACAAATAGATTTATGTATATTCATATATCAAGTCAACTCTCACCTCTATATAATGTAGGTGTGTTTTCCTTTTCTTTAAATCATCACATTTATATAGCATCTACCTTTTTTAAAGTCACAGAATTAACACAGAAAAGAAATATTAAGTGTGACAAGTTTGCTTTATTTCTGATACATAATACTGTGCTACACGTTGTCAGGTGGTGATGATGGAGAAGTAGTACAGGAAAGAAGTAAATGTTGCTAACACTGACATTGACAATGTTGCTTAGTTAATGAATGAAGTATTACTTTGTTGACTGTTTCATTAATATTTGAAGAATGCTAAAACTTAGAATTTTGCCTGTCACCAAAATTCAATTCTAAGAAACCACATTATTTAGTTGAGTGCTCAGTAGATAAGCCTGAAGAATTGTAGTTGTAGTTAAACCTCCCTGTTCTAATTTCTCTGTTCTTGGAATGGAAAGGGGCTTAAATTGGTGTCAGTATACAGGAGGTGCCCCCCAAAAATGTATACACACTTTAAGAGATATTATCTGTGTATTACTTTTTGAAGTTGAATTGAATCACAGTAGCAATGTGTAGTATGATGTTCACTCAACCATGCTTGTGCCATTTTCTTTGTCTGCCTGTCACATGGTAACATTAACATTCATTTGATTAACGCCATCTTTTGATTGGATATCATACTTTAAATATGTATACCTGTAGACTGTTTTTTGGAGTGTTCAGTAGAGAATGGGATTGTCGTTAAAATTCGCTTGTAAACTAAAGAACATTTCTCCAAGAATTAAGATTCCTTCAACATGTTGGGAGGTAGAGGTAGGAGTAATATATATGCATATACATGTTTATTTTAAGTAGCACATTCTCGTATATGGTTTCACTGTATGGCTTTACCAAAAAACAGTACTCTTTAAAATTATGTTCACAGATATTGAGCCAAGTGCTAGTATGCATGTATTTAGGGAGTATTAAATTACCTTAGAAATCCTGTCATACTCCTTTGGTGAATATTTCAGAAACCTTAAGGATCACAGTTTTGAATGTGAAAAGCTATCATAGCATATTGAAGATTCTTGAAGTACTTTATAATTGTTCTTTACAGTGGTCTGAGATGACCATACTCAAGGTTGAGCAAGCAAACAACAAAGGAAAAAGGAAGTCTTGTGCATAATGATCTCATTTATGAAATAGGCCCTAACCTCAAACAAGACTGCAATATAAAGATTAAAAACTTTGAAGTTCATTTTGTTCTTAATAAAGTTTTTTTTTTTTATGTCTCATGCTTATTCCTAATAGTGAAAACACTGTCAACTTTTTATTTGGATTACTTTCTAATTTTAATTTCATGTACTTAATGAATTATTTGCTCAGATATCCTGCATTTATAGCATTTAGCTAGTAGAAGTAGAATGCTTTTTTATATCTGATCCTGCTAAGCTCAGAGTAAGACAAAGCTTGAAATAGGATACACAAATATTTGTTCTCTTCTTCAAAGCTGATGTAACAAAGTTGTCAGAGAGTATGATTTTGCAACAGTTTTAAAGATAATAATAGTCCATTCCTAGCACAGACCAACTTGCAAGGGAATTGCGTGTCTACTCAAAGCTCTAAAATATCAGGAAAAAAGAATCGCCTACTTCTAAATTTTGACTTGAGCTAATTCACTCTCATTCTCCCAGAAAGAATGTCAGGTCAGAGCAGAGGAAGTTAATAGACTATAGTAAAAATGAGGTGGCTAGCTCCACCACTGAAGTATAAAATAGAACAATCAATGTCTGGCAATATCAATAAACAGTAACTTGAAAGAAACAGTTGTTCAGGCAAGACAAAGGATAGTTTGTAGATAAAACTACACTTCAGAAAACTGATATTCCAACTAAGAATGGGTAGACTTTGCTCGCCTTTTGGGCGCTCAGTTAGGAAGCGTGAAAGTGGAAAGAAAGAAAGGATATAATAGATTCCTTAAGGGGAGTACTGGTTGGTTGACAAAAATACTTGCAACATGCCTCGCACTTATTAAGACTCTCTCTATAATTAAGAAGTTAATTGAGGGCTCTGCTACTAGGTAAATATGTTTTTAGTTTCAAAGTGGCTTTAAAAACACATTTTTGGTACAAATTTTATGATGGAGATTACTTCTTAAAATATTCCTCTAAGTCAAGAAAGGATCAGCAAATTTTCTCTATTCAAGGCCACATAGTAAAAATTTCAGGTTCTACAACCCATACCATCTCAGTTACAACTACTGCACCTTTTTAATGGGAAAGAAACCATGCACAGTAAATAAACAAATGAGTGTGGCTGGGTCTGATAAAACTTTATTTACAAAAATAGGAAGCAGGTCATATTTGGCCCCCTAGGCTGTGGTTTGCCAACCTCTGCACTAAGTGGAAAAATGTTAAGCTACCCTGTGTATTTTAGTCTATTTTCCTACCCTACAATCTGTTCAAATTCGCAATGTTATTTTATTTAGTTACTTCACGGAAACCAAGGGAAGATGAAAAAGATGGCCAGGCATATAAATTTGTATCACGATCTGAGATGGAAGCAGATATTAAAGCTGGGAAGTATTTGGAACATGGGGAGTATGAAGGAAATCTCTATGGAACCAAGATAGATTCTATTCTTGAAGTTGTCCAAACTGGACGAACTTGCATTTTAGATGTCAACCCACAAGTAAGCTGCATGGATTTCAAAGCTGTTTTTAAAATGCATTTTCTGTGGCATTTTTGTTTGAATATATGTGGGAGGAAGGGGATGTTTGTTTGTTCTGTCAGTGTGGGAAGGTGGCTCTTTCCCTCTATTACCTTTTGGTAATGGAGAACTTTTCTATGTATGTCTCCATAGCTGGTTAAATAAACTTGGCTCAATTAGCCAATGGAGACTTGGATAGCAGTAGAAACTGTGTGTGATTCTATCTGTGGTAGAAGGTTGGTATGTATTTATTTGCTTGTTCAAGTAATACATAAATATACATGTTAAGAAATGTTTAATTTAAAACTCAAACAGGACTGCAATATAAAGATTAAAAATTGAATTCAAGCTGGGCTCCGTGGCTCAGCCTGTAATCCCGTGCCTTGGGAGGATGAGGTGAGTGGATTGCCTGAGCCCGCGGGTTCGAGACCTGCCTGGATAACTTGGCAAGACCTCATCTCTACAATAAATCAAAAATCAGTCGGGCATGGTAGCTACTCGGAAGGCTGAGGCGGAAGGATCACCGGAGCCCAGCAGGTCGAGGCTGCGGTGGCCGGGAGCGGCCACTGCACTCCAGTCTGGGTGACAGAGTGAGGCTCCAACTCAAAAAAAAAAAAAAAAATTCACTCCTTCTCCCATCTGACACCCGCCCCCGCCTTCATTTTATTCTCATTCCATCTCTCACCCATCCCTTGCTATCCCTCTGCACCCAGCCCAGTCTCACCTCCCTATTCAAAGATGAGTATTGGTCATAGTTTGCTATGTAACTTCCTAGTCATTTTACTGTACCTTAAAGTACAACTATATATAATATAGTGGGTTTTCTGTTTTTGTTGTTGTTTCTTTTTATAGAAATGGAAAAATTATATATAGATCCTTCAGTTTTTTTATTTTTTTATTTTTATTTTTATTTTTTTTATTTTTATTTTTTTTTGAGTTGGAGTCTCACTCTGTCGCCCAGACTGGAGTGCAGTGGCCGGAGCCTCGCCTGCTGGGCTCCGGCGATCCTTCCGCCTCCACCTTCCGAGTAGCCGGAATTACAGGCATCCGCTACCACACCCGGCTGATTTTTTGATTTATTGTAGAGATGAGGTCTCGCTGCCCAGGTGGGTCTCGAACCTGCGGGCTCAGGCAATCCACTCACCTCAGCCTCCCAAAGGCGCAGGATTACAGGCTGAGCCACCGAGCCCGGCTTAGTTTTTTTTTTTTTTTTAACAGCTTTTCTTGAAGATATTTTCATAGCAGTTACTATAGAGCTTTTTGTGTCCTTTGTAGTTGCTGCATAGTACTTTGTAGTGTAGATGTATATTCATTTAGTTAACCACTCTCCTGCTAATTAACACTGAAGTTATTTCTGCTTTTCAATATTAGCAGAATCCTGCAATTAACATAGAGTTTACGTCTTGATGATTTTTGGATCATTGAGTTTTACACTTTCCTTTGTTCAAAAGGAACAAAGAGGAGTGAGACTGAGTTCAGAATAAAGCTAATGGATCACTGTTTTAGGAAAGTACTATATGAAATGAGAAAGACAGAAGGGAGAGAGTTATTAAATTATATCCTTAATCCTTAGAAGAGGGCAGATAGACTGTGATATTTACTAAAGGGTAGCAGAGTTCAAACTCTAATGCTGTGTAAATTGGTTTATAATTGTTCTTCTACACAGGCACTGAAAGTGTTGAGGACATCCGAGTTCATGCCCTATGTCGTATTTATCGCTGCTCCAGAGCTAGAAACGTTACGTGCCATGCATAAGGCCGTGGTGGATGCAGGAATCACCACTAAGCTTTTGACGGTGAGCTAACAATATGATTTTCCTCCTAAAGTATTTCCTTTTCTATTGAACATGTTCAACTCTGTATAATCATGCTTATGAAATAAAAGTTCTGTATGAGGCATTAAAGAGTAAAATCTCATTTACTTGATATAGTTAGGAATTAGGGCAGTTTGCTTTTACTTGCAAATCATTGTTCACCTTATTTTAAAACAAAAATTTAGTTCCCCTTTGTAAAATGAAAAGAACCAGTATTAAAATATCAATCCAACCCCTTCATTTTACATGTAAGGTAAGTGGGCTCAAAGACCACACACAAGTGAGCTCATCATTTGGCTTATGACCCGGGAGAGTTAGGTGTTCTGATGTGTAGTTTCTGGTACATGTTTTCTCTTTTTATCCCTCTTTCCTTTTTCATATTATGGGAATTTTAAAATGTATGCACAAGAGGGAAAAAATGAACCTCCATGTACCCATCATCCAGTTTTGATAGTACATGGCAATTTCTGGTTTCAATTAGACCCCGCCCCACTTTCTACCTCACCTTGACTTATTTTAAAGCAAATTTTTAATGTCATCCATAAATACCTTTGTATTTATCTCTAAATGATAGACTTTTTAACATGATCATAATACCATTAATATACAAAAAATTAATATGCAATATCTTAAGATCATCTATATGCAATCTATATTTGAATTTCTCTAGGACTTATACTTTTTTTACAGTTAATTTGTTCAAATCAAGATTCAAAGATCAACACATTGAATTTGCTTAATGTATCCTAAGTCTTTTTTTCCAGCTTAATTGAAGTATAGTTGACATACAATAAACTATCTATCTAAAGTGATCAGCTTAGTAAGTTTGGTCATATGTATGCACTCATGAAATCATTGCACCCAAAATAATAAGCACATCCATCACCACACATCTCCCTGCCCTCTTTTGTAAGGCCCCGCATCTACTTTTACCTCTTCCCCACTGTAGCTGATTGTATGCCTTGAAATCAGGTAGTATTTGTCCTCTTTGATCTTTTGTCTCAAGTTGCTCCATGTCCTTGCTTTCTGAATTTATGAAATATAGTTATAATAAGTATATAATGTCTTAATCTACTAAATCTAACATTTGAGTCAGCTCTGGGTCAGTTTCAATTGAATAATTTTCCTCATGGAATATATCTTGCTGCTGCTTTGTAATCCAGCAAAAAAAATTTTTGGATACCCGACATTGTGAGTGTTTTGGAGATACCAGACATTGTGAGTATTGTTTGGAAATAGTTTGTTTCTTTCAGGTCTTGCTTTTAAAATTTGTTAAGTAAGACCTGAGCAGTTCTCATTGTAGGGCCAGTTATTCCCCACAAAGGAAGCAAGACCCATTTGGTACTCTACCAAAGATCCTGTGGATCATGAGGTTTTTTTTTGGTTCTGGCTGGTGGGAATAAGTACTATTCCTGGCTAAGTATGAGTGTCTATAATCCTTTCTGGTGGTTCATTTTCGGCATCAAGTATCAGTGCCCATGCACAGATTGGTACTCAGCTGGTTGCTGGAAGGGGACCTTCTGCAGTCTCTGAAGTCCTGTCTATGCTGCTCTCCCCTTCCAGTATTCTGTCCTGCCAACTCTTGTCACCCTGGTCTCCCTGGACTCAACTCTGTCCTCAGCTCAGAGTCCTGTAAGCTCCTCATGGTCTCTCCCTCCCTGTGCTTTAGCCCAGAAGTTCTTTCAAGCCAGTAAACTGAGGTGATCATAGGGCTCTTCATTTGTTTCGTGTCTCTCTATGATCTCTGTCTGCCTTTCTTTATCTTTTTCTTTTTCTTTTTTTCAGTTGGAGTCTCACTCTGTTACCCAGGCTGGAGTTTAGTGGCACGATCACTCATGGCTCACCACAGCCTTGACCTCCTAGGCTCAGGTGATCCTTCTGCCTCAGCATTCCCAGTAGCTGGGACACTGAAGCATGCCACCACACCAAGCATATTTATTTATTTATTTTTGTAGTGCCTTGTTGCCCAGGCTGGTCTCAAATTCCTGGACTTAAGCAATCCTCCTGCCTCAGCCTCCCAAAGTGCAGGGATTACAGGCGTGAGCCACCTCACCTACCCTAAAATATCTAAGAAATTGTTGTTTTATACATTTGTCTATGACTTAGTTGTCGGATAGGAAGTTTAGTCTGGTGACTGTTATTCCATTTTGGCTGGAAGCAGACGTCTCTTTAGTCTTTTTTAACATCATAATTTAGTTGTTCAAAATATTGGGTCATTTATCCTACAGAGTGTTCCATAATCTGGATTTTGCCAATTCGGTGACCATTGTATCATTTTCCTCTATTCCTTGTATTTCGTGTAGACTGATAGGTAAATTAGAGGCATGGTCAGATATGGATTCAGGTTATATTCAGGTCTTATGTTTGGCTTGTGAGAATAATTCATAAGTGGTACTTGTTTTATAACATCATGAGACGTATGTCAAGCTATCTGTCTTTTTGTGCTTTTTGTGATATAATTAATCAGAGGGTTCAGATGTCGTTAGCCTGATCTATAAGGCTCCACAGTATCTTTTTACCTAAGGGTTTTAGCAAATTTTAATAATCTTTGCCTGGATTCTTTTTTTTTTTTTTTAGAGATGACAAAGTGGTAATATTCTAAGTTTGTCATTCCCTCTGCATTTAAAAACTAGAATTCTTCTTTTAAAAGACTTTTTCTCATCAAGCAGACTACTCTGGAGTATAGTTCACACAGAAAAGGCAGGATATATGCTTGATACTGGCCCTTTATGGGTCAGCTTTAGAATAGTGAGTTTCTTCCCCAAGGAGAGGCCTCTAGAGGTGACAGGTGACCATGTGTGGTTTGTTTTGTTTTTTAGTCTCATGAATACATGGGGTCAAACTCATGCTTTACTCTGTTGCAGTTATTGTTGATGCTCCAGTTGTCCCATCTTTGACCAACAGGAGCTTATTCTAGTTGGCCCTTTTTTCTTCATGAGCCTGATAGTCTTGGCTAGCTTCATGGCTATCTGGTATGATCAATGTTCCATGTTTACCTTGTACATTTTCTATTCTAGGCCAGGAATCAGCCATTTTTCTAAAATGTCCCGGTTTCTTTTAGGGTAAATGGTATTTTAAGACCCTAATACTAGCAGTGCCCATTGTCACAAGGTTGATCATTGCTTCTGGCGAGACTTTTTTACATGAACAATGCTAAAATATATGCTTTTCTGTATGTTTGAAGAAAAATATATTGTAAGTTTCATCCTGATATTTTTCCAGTCAAATTCAGGATTACAAGATTTTATTTAACTTTTTATGTCTAATTCCTTTCTCTTATGTTGAATATCCCAGTTCTCAAAACCACAGGGGATGTTAGACTATCACATAACTGCTCATTTGTTTTAATCTACAGTACAACAGTCTGAGCAAAAGTATATCAACATAACCACCAATGATATGATTACTGTGAACAGCCCCTGCTAACCACCACTCCCCCGCCCCACCCTGTTCTTTCTATCGTTAGAGTATATCTCACTAAGTATCTCACAGTCAAATCACTGTATTTTAAAGCCACTAGCAATACCTCCTCTCTGTGTATTTAGGTCAGTTATTATTCTTTTTTATGTTTAAATTGTCCTATCTTCAGCTAGTAGGAGTCTATTCACCTTGGCTTCTGAGTCTTTTTAACGCAATTCCAGTAAGTAGTCTTTGATATTTCTCTGATATGACAAGCTTTCTGATATGACAAGCTGTTCCAGGTTATTATTCTACATTTCCTGTCCCAGACCTGGAACCAGCCATCCAAAAGCTGGTTTCTTTTAGTGGGAGATGGTATTTAAAGATAATATAGTCAATAAGGGTATACATTAAACTCAGTTGGACATTGTTTCTAGACCTTTTCAGTGACCAAAGATAGGAAATACATTTTTCTTTTTTAGCAAACTATTCAAATTTTTTCAGTTCAAATTTTACAGTATTTTTACTTAATTTATTTGACTTTATATTTGCCTTTTTTTCTCTTAACCTGAAAATCTTGGTTCCTGATGTTATTAACATAATTTATTTTACATGTATATTAATATAAACTAAGTAAACATACATATAATTTCTTAGTAACATTATCAATATTAACAATATGATTATTAAAAAGTTTTGAGTTTCAAGTTTTTATACTTGTTCTTAGGATATTTCCCACTAGATATTAAATTGCTTTGGCCAGGTATGTTGGCTCATGCCTGTAATCCCAGCACTTTGGGAAGCTGAGGTGGGAAGATTGCTTGAGCCTAGGAGTTTGAGACCAGCCTAGGCAGCATAGTAAAACCTCATTCCTGCAAAATATAAAAATATTAGCCAGGTGTTGTGGCACGTGCCTGTAGCCCCAGCTACTCAGAAGACTAAGATGGAAGGATCACCTGAGGCCCAAAAGGTCAAGACTGCTATGAGCCATGATCATGACAGTGTACTCTAGCATGTGCGACAGAGTGAAACCCCAGCTCTAAATAAATAAATAGGGTTTTTTAAGTCACTGAAATAATTTCTTTCTGTGTGATTAAATCACCAACTTGAAACACGTCTGTTTCATTTTGCTTTTGATTTTTAGGTATTGCTTTTTTCCATTTGAATTTAAATTTTGTTGCATAATTCTATACAACATTTTCATAGCTCCAACGTAAATCTTAAAAATTTATCTAGCTCTTCTCTGCCCTCTCCATTCTATTCCTCGCACCTGCAAAGGCAGCCGTTATTGGTAGCCATTTATCAATTCATTTTTTAATATAAGCAAGTATGGATGTGTATCCTCCCTCCCCCTATTTCTTACATAAACAGTTGTTTATTATATACAAAGTCTGCCTGCAATTTCCCCTTAGCAGCATATCCTGGAGACCACCACTCTATAGCCAGAAAGAGAGAATTTTTTTTCCCTTTTCATCTGTGTGACATACTCCCATTATTACCACAGAATTTTTTGTTTTCTTAACAAGTCAAGTTGCTAACAACTGTAATAGATAAGAATTACTTTCAAGCTCAACTGTGGCCTGTTTATACACCTGTGATCAAAGATATGTTAGTTGTTTCAAACTTATTTGAAATCTCAATGAAAGTATTAACCGAAGTATAAGTATTAGGGTTCCTCAGGCCCAGTGGGGTACCCACTTCTGTCTCTACACTTTCCTTAGGTGTTTTCATCAAAATCACTTACATTCATACCATTGTTATGCTAATGATTTATATATAGCTAGCCTAGACCTCAGAGCTCTGATCGGTATAACCAGCTGCCTGCTTTGCATCTCCACTTGGATATCTCACAGACGTGTTAAACTTACCATATACAAAGCGCAGCCTTTATTTCCCTCAAAGAGCATGCCCTCCCCACCCCGACCTTTCATTCATTTTCCTCTCTTTACACATCTGATTATATAAAAAGCTAATTGTGGTTGTTTTATCACCAAAACCACTGGTGTCATTTCCCTCTCCTCTTCCACTATCTTAATCCAGGCAGCCCTCCTCTGTGACCTGGCTACTACCATCCGTCTTCCTGCTTCTGCTCACATTGTGTCACGTTCCCATTCAAGACCCACAGATGTCTTTCCCTCACATCCAGGTCCTCCATGACCTACCACCTCTGTCCCTCCTCTTTCAGTTATTTCCCTCCTCTGGGTTTTCCTTTGCTGTTTCCTCTGCCTGGAATGTTCTTTCTTCCACTATACACATGCCAACTTCCTTACTTTCATTTAGTTCTCAGCTTAAATGTTGTTCATTCAGTGTCTTTCCAGCCACTTTATCTAAAGTACATCTAAGATTCTTTGTATCTGATTTGTTTCTTTCATAGTTTTTATGACAACATGCAATTTTTTGGTTTTTGCTCTCTATCTGTGTCCTCCATTAAAGAGCAGGAACCCTCTCTGTCTTATTACCATATCTACTGATACTGAAACATAGTAGTCACTTTAATAGGAATACAGTAAATATTTGTGGAATATGTAAAAGTACAGTGAAATCCAAAACAGCTCTACAAAAGGCTTTACTTGTCATGCAGAACCCATTACTTAAGTACTCCCCACATCACTCCAACATAACCGAAACTACTTTATGAACTATAAGCAATACTCAGACAAAAACATAAATAAATTAACGTGTGTGTGTATGTTTAGTGAACAATGGGCAGCATGTTTTCAAAAAGCACTTTTAAGAGTCTGTGAGTTTCTTAGGGATAGGCAGCAAATTTGGGTTTGAGCTGAGCAGCTAAGCAGCCACTGCAAATTGAATTCCTTAACTTACATGGCCATAAAGATAAAAATCTTTTCAGAAAGGATGATAGTTGAGCCAGAAATCAGTCACCTGCAGTAATTCTTTTGTTACCTCAGATTCACCCTAAAATTATTGTCAGCAGTCTTTTAATTAGAAATCTCATCCTAATGTCAGTGAAACAGAAGACGCAGAATACATGTAAATGAAAACAAGTGTTGCTGGAAAGACTAAGATATGAACAGATGGTGACATTGTCTTTAGCACTCTACATAGATTAGATTTTGAGGATTAATATCAGAATTACAGCAAACATATCTAACATTATTATGTTCACTTTGAGTTTGAGTTTGAGCAAGTAAATATGCATCATATCCTTTTATACCTCTACATTTTTTTTGTATCTCTTCAACAGGATTCTGACTTGAAGAAAACAGTGGATGAAAGTGCCCGGATTCAGAGAGCATACAACCACTATTTTGATTTGATCATTGTAAATGACAATCTAGACAAAGCCTTTGAAAAACTACAAACTGCCATAGAGAAACTGAGAATGGAACCACAGTGGGTCCCAATCAGTTGGGTTTACTGATGATTCAGTAAGGTTAAAAATTAAAATTAAACTTTTAAAAAGTGACTGCAACAAATAAACCTTCTACTGAGAATATACATGCACAGATAGAAGATATCTGCCGAGTCCAGGCATTTTTATTGTGTAGATTGAAATAACAGTACACTATTCTGAATTTTTATATAAAATGTGGTTGGGAAGGTGTACTAATATATAATTTATCTTAATTTTTCTAACTTTTTATGGATAATCTTTCTATTCATATCGCATAAAGAAATGCGTTGAAGCATTTTGTATATGTTTTGATTTAGTATCCTTGCCTTTTTCATCAAAGAAATTTTCAAATCATTCACTCTAACATTGGTCTCACATTTTCACTGTGATAATGAATACTACTTGAAATAGTTTTGTAAAACTGTCATTTAGTTCAGAATTTAACTAGTGAAGGATCAGTTACTCTTAATAGAAGAAAATAGTAGTTATTGACCTTTCTTATAAATTTCTTACCAAAACAATTTTAATGTCAGTGCTATAGCTCAACTACCACCATCTAGATCTGCCATCAGAAGTCTGTTCAGTTCACATCTTTTCATTATTACAGAGATGTACGGCTATCCATTTTAATTTACACAGATATATTAGTTTGTCTCTGCATTTCTATCTTTAGTGAAAAATTGAAGAGCAATACCTTGCACTCTCTGATGAGGTTATTCTTTTTATTTGTTGCAGTGACATGCTGATGCTAACTAATTTAATATGTACACAGTAAGCTCTGGGGCTGGAAGCAAGGTCATGCAGACTGAGAGAGTGCCTTATCCTGTAAAACCTTACAGCAAGTGACACTTGAAGAAAGTTTATTTATTTTCACATGTAAAAATTCAACTGACAAAATGAACCTATTACTTTAAACAATTTTTTCATTATGATATGGTCAGCAAATGTATTATGCCTTTGCAAATTTCTGTGATGCTTAATGGTGCCTCTAAGTTTGCAGTTGGAGGTTTTTATGAATGATCAGTATGCTTTTTGAACTGTCATGTGATCCTTAGGGTGCCTGTTTTATTTATCGTGTTGAGAATCAAATCCATTGAACAATTTACAAAAGTTAGAAATAATTGTCAGCCGTTTTATATATTATATATATATACACACACACAAAATATATACATTATATAATATGTATATTATATATGTATTATATAATATATACTAAATAATGTTTTGTGTTTTTTTACATTTCTGTTAAGAAATGCACTTTTTTGTTTCATGATTAGGAAAAAAGTTCTCCTTCAGATGTATTTACATAATACACAAACTTCCACATTCACCTCAGTTAATATCTTCCTTTAGGATTCTTGGATGGTAGAAATTCTTCCCAAAACATATTCAGAGATGTGGCTCATTATTAAAGTAAGTTGACCATATTTTATATCGCTGCTAGCTTTTCATAGAAGCTTTTCATATAAATGGTATTCACACTTTAAAGAGTTGGGTGCTTAAGTATTGATGGTCATCTTTGGGGATAAACGCCAGACATCTGGCCACTGCACTTGTTTTTTCCCTCACCAAAGTTGTCACAGGGAATGCCAGCTAGGAGGACTTTGAGGGAAGCGAAAATACATTATGATAAGCAGTATTCACACATTGTTTAACATCTTTTTCACAATAAAACAAAATACCTAAGTTGCTCTATTATTAAAGTAAAAAATCTATAGGTTGTTTTTTTTTTAATTCTAGATTTCATAGCCAGAACACAAATTCACGTTCCTTGTCCCAGGACAAGAAATTGGTGACAAAATCAATCATACTCTTTTCATAACTTTAGAAACTTTTAAACCACATTCATTTACACCAAATTCTTGGCTTCTTCAAGCAACATGAATCAAAGCACAGTATCAAGATGATGCCCTATGACAATGTTTCAACACACACTGTATATTTTAAGAGAAAGTTCAGTTCTGCACACTCAGGAAATGTGCTGCATTCTCCAGTGCACCTTCATGCTGCTGCATGGAGCCTCTTTAAACAGCTTTGGGATAATTGTAGCAGCACAAGTAGTTTATCTGTAAAATATTTCAACCATCTTGGTATGAAGGAGCTGACTTTTACACCATGTATATTAGCCTTATGTGCTATAAGGATACATATTATTTAGAAAACAGCCTATACTGAAAGGAATTTTTTTCTATTATAAATGTTATTCCTCATTGACTACTTAATTAATGCACATTAGATTCCTCCTACTGTAAAATGAAATTATGCAGTTTAGTTGATTGCAGTTTAGATGCCAGTGCGGAAAAGAATAAATTTAGAAAAGTTATTGTTTCTCAATGAGTCATTGAACTTGAAACCTAAGTCCCACGTGAACCTGCAGGAACAAGCAGTGCCCTTCTGGGGCTAGAAGTCCCAGAGGTCCCAGGAGTCTTCCTAGATAATGAATATAGTTATGATCAAGGAAGTGTGAACTTCTTCTCTTTGGGGAAGATCTAAGATAATTAGCTTTACTGAAGAAAAAATAGCTTAAAGTGATGTTGAACAGTCGGTAATAGTTAACATTTATACACATGTGTGTGCTTTTGAGAAACATGATGTGCCAACACATTAGTGCACCTAAGGGTTCCTTGTGGACAGGTGAGTGTTCACATTTCAGCATTCAGGGCATGACTATATACAACTAAAAACTAATATATATATATATATTTTTTTTCAAATGTACAAATAAACATGGAGGTGATGTCCCTGGATATGTCATTTAACCATAACTATTAAAATATATGTGAAGCCCTTCAAGTAGAATTTTCACCTTCATTACAGTCATGCTTTTATATTGCAATCTCTACTTCTGTGTGATATTTGAATAATATCAAATGTCAAATATATCAGGACTTTGTTTAGTTAAGCCAACTCTAAGTATACAATTGCTGAACTTAGCATTCTATAATAGAAATCATATTAGAAACTCAGTATGACTATAGCACTAGTAACATAAACTCTAGATTCTAGAATCTAATAAATTTATTTATAGTAGTCTATAAGGAGAAGTTTCCTTTAAAACAACAGATTATTAAGACAAATTTAGAAAATAACCCAAATTAGCAATAAAATACAATAGCATGACATTATACAAGGGAGAACCCCAAAAAAGCTGGAATTATCTTTTGGAGGGTAGGCCCTTAATAGTACACTTGGAATTTGTTCCTCCAGGTCACACAATCAACCAAACTTTTTAATCTGAAAGTTTTGATAAGGTTGCATCATGATTTGCAGAAGAAACAATGTGGCAGACAGGTGACTGGTTCTTCCAGTATGACATCACACCTGCCCACACCACGCTGTGTTCAGCAGTTTTTTACCATAAACAGAATGACCTCCATACCCCACCCTCCCTGTTCACCTCATCTCACCCCAAGTAACTTTTTTTGTTTCCTCGGATGAAAAAAGTCCTCAAAGGGTAACGTTTTGCTGATGTGGAAGAGGAAAAACAAAAAATGGCAAAAGCCCTAAAAGGCATCCAAATTGACATGTTTAAAAACTTTTGAGCAGTAGAAAAAGCATCTTGATAGGTGTATTGTAACAAACGAAGAGTACTTTGAAGGTAACTGAAGTTTAAACATGTAAGAATAAATACACAATTTTTTATAAATAAATTTTGGGGGATTTCTGAGTTCCCCTTGTAGGTTAAGACCAGATACTAACTGCTTTGACCATAATATCCCAATGACAATAAAAATTATCCTTGTCTAGAAATTATTATAATGTTATTTATTTTTACTTATAACAAGTGTCATGATCCCAGTGATTGGAGTTGATTTTCAAGATGGATAGCCATAGAGTTAGGTAAAATTATTTTGAATTGGCCAGTACTGAAAATAAAAGTTTTAAAAACTGACCAAAATAATAATTACTTACATTTTACTTTTGTGTTTTCTGAAACAGCACTCCATTATCCAGAAATCACAGGCTAGAGAGCCAATAATTTTATAGTAATGGATCTTTATACTAAATATGGGAAAGGCAGTCCTGAAGTGTTATGTATATAGATAGCAGTTCATTTTTTAAATGTCTGAGTTGCCATATAATATATATATAGCAATGTGTATAATGTGTAAAATTCTCCCAAAGTACGTGAATAAAACTAAATATAGTCACTCATAGTGTTCCAAAATTTTTAATTAATCCCCATTCCTAAGACATTCTGAAACTTGTTTTTAGATTGTTTTAAAAGACTCTGGTTTTACCTTGAAGCTGGTACTAATCTCCTTTCTGAAAAATATATGAGATATTCAGCTCAGAGAATAACCAGTCATTATTATAACTTTCTTAAGGAAAAAGGGAAGAGTTCTGTATGGAAGCCTCTTGGGAAATACTTATTTAAAACTTTGAATAAATATGAGGTATGATTTAGGCTTAGAGATTATGGTACCTGCCCTTATTCCAAAGGATTTACTGTGAGCATTCATGTAATAATATCTGTAATGTATCTGAAGTTCTCAAGAAATTCAATATTTTAAATAATGGGATTACTGTATATAGTACAAATAGTCTTCACAAACTTTTAAAAATACATTGACTAATAGTTCAGCATCTGTCAGTTTTTTATGTAAGTACATGTTGTATACCTGAGGACGATGACTATTCTATGATTTTTTAAGGTAAAGTAATTTTTAAATTGCATTTTTGTTCTAGCTTTTTTCAATTTATATTCACTTTTTAAGTACTTTCCATAATTCATCATGTTTATCTTCTGTGTTCCTTGGAATGATTTTTTGAAAAACGCACAGAATCAAACATGAATCCTTAATATACTAAAAAGTGAAAGAATGATGATTTCTCATTTTTAAGGTAAGAAGCATGGTTTTTGCCACTTTGGCAATACACTGCAATACTTTTCTTAATATATTCTCTAGTGAGAAAAGTAAAGATGGGGTACTTCTACTGGCTAAGATCCTAATTCTGATGCTATGTGATCTTTGATCAAATTTACATCTCCCTTTGCCTTTTCTATTCCGCTTGTTAAACAGGGCTAAGTTAACATTAATATTTGTCCTCACCTTAAATTATAAGATGAAATTTGTAACTGTGATGTGATAAATGCTAAACTGAAAATCCTTATTAGGCTACTTTATCTCTTATCCTTTCATTCTTTTAACATGTACCTCCTTCTGCAGTAATGCAGTCAGTGGTGAACACCATTCAGGAATCCTACCTCCAGCTCTGAAGCAGCCTCAAGGCTATTGTTCCAGCCTGTAAAATGGTCTGTTCTGCTCTGTTAGTGGTCCTGGTCAGAAGATTCCTTTTAATTTAGAAACCCATTTTAAGTACAAATCCTTGCTGCCAACCAGACCACTCGCAAGTCAAATAAAATTTGAGCAAGCATTCCAGCACTCTTTTACATCAAAACAAACTCTGATCTTTGCTCTGTAAAGCTGTCCCACTTTATCCTTATGCCTGAAATTGACCACTGCAGCCCTCTTGTTTTACCCATAGCATTAAGTGTAAAAGGCATCTGTTTCTTTATAGAAACATTCACAATGAGGTCCAATTAGTGAACCTCGCAAAATCCAGATAGTAATCCATTGCAGTTATTATTTTCTCTTTCTAATCCCTTCTCAGTCACTGACTGTAATGCAGGGATGTGAGAAATCTGACTTATCCGCACATACAAAAGTCAAAAGCAACAATTCTCCCCACTTCCCTCCCCCCCACCTCTTTCCCCCGGCTAGCTCTTACTGTTTTCTAATTTCCAGCACAAACTGAATGAACACATCTATAGCTAACACAAATGCTGCGTATAACTTGGAAGATTAAATGACTTACTGCTTATAAAGCAACCATCTTTGAGTTCCATGAAATAGATATTGTTGCTACCACAAAATAAGGTCTTATTTTAAAAGTTGGAAATATATGCCTTTATTGCACTTCAGCCACTAGCAAACCAGAGTAGCAACATGAAAGTATGGCAGCCACATCTGAGATTTGGCTTTCCTTCTGTCATTCAAGATGGCCAGGGCACTTGGAGGAAGCCTACTAAACTCACTTAGAGAAGAAAAAACGATAGCATTAAAAACTCATCAGCTCTAAACCACAACAGTAAACCAACAGTCCATTGCCACTTAAAACATGTGGCTTTCATCTTATTCTTCAGTAGGAGTTGGGGACAGTAGTCCAAGTGACATGACTTTGAAGATATCAAGCTTGTCCTGGTAAACATGGTCCAAATGAGAAACACCGTTGCCTTTTTAGGTATAACAAGATTTCAGGCACAGCTCAACTACATCTGTACTTGAAATACAAGGTAAATATTTCTCTTGGCTGTGTATCCTCTTAAAAAGAAACGCTGGCTGGCTCCTGTTTCTTCAGTAACATTGATTTTTTTTTTTTTTTTTTTTAAGAAGTGATTCCTTGGGTTCTGTTGTAGAAGAATGAACACTAGGGTTCAGCAACAAGTGCAATTTCTACATGTTGTATGGAACTCTGCTAGAGCTACAAGGGGTGTTGGATGCGAAAACCTTGCTGTGGGGATTTTTTTTTTTTCCAGTTTGTTTTGGTATATTTTTCCTTTGAACACAGATGCATGCTTTTTTTAACCTCTAGTCTTTGAAGTGATTGTGAAGAGAATCTTTTTAATGGAAGGCAAAATGCTTGTTAGCAATCTAAAAATCAAAGCTGAACAAGCTGCTTAAGTAAGTTGCTGATGCAGACATTTAAAAATAAAGAGTAATTGCTACTGCTTTCCAGGTAATTGTATTACTAGTTTCAGTATAAAAGAAACATGACTGCTGTTCTTGTATAAATAAAATTTGCCTTCAGTACAGTTAAGTATTCATTTTTCAGAAACTGTCCCTATAAATCTTTTCACATATTTCCATATACTGTCCAAAACAAAAATTACTGAAATATTCAATCTGTGAGATTAAATACTCCTAGTAAAATATTTTTGTATATATGAAGAAATAAATATTTACTATTGGAAAAATGCAGTGTTTCATTTATAGGTAGAACCGAGGTTTAGAGTTTGTTTTGTTTTTGTTTTTAATGGAGGATTTCAGATTAGCTGTGGTAATTTCTTTTAAGTGCTAATAGTCTTTGTAAAAAGCCCTTAAGATCATTTAGTTTTTCCCACCTAAATAAACTTATATTTATCACTTGCCTCTATTACTCAACAAGGAAGCACTAACCATTGTCCTCTCTCCCAGGCCGAGAGATTCAAGGGGTTTCAAAAACAACACACTCAAGGAAAGAATTTCAGAGTTGGTTAAAATATAAGATCAAGAAAACAAGACATGGGTTGCTCTGACCATTTCCTAGCTAGCCAGGAAAGAAGGAAACCCTAGTAGAAAAGACAATGAGCCGAAACACTGTGGCACGTGGCTCAGTCCTGCAGCCTACAGTAAGGGGAGGTGGGCCCACCAGGTGGCCAGAGAGATGAAGGTATGGCTGTGGGGGGCTGTTGGAAGCCCCTTTTCAAAAAGTGCCCTTTATAAGAGGATGCCCAAGCTAATTCCCGGGAATCCATACCTCATGCTTAAGAAGTTACTAGTAGGTCTCCAGAGAATTCGGTGTTAACATTGTTCATCCTTACATCTTATTCTACCCATCTTAATTTTCTATCACTGCAATAACAACCACAAATTTATCATCTTAAGGGAACACAAGTTTATCTCAGTTCTGTAAGTCTGAAGTTCGACACAGAAGTCCCCAAGCTAAAATCAAGATATTGGCTGGGGCCTGACTGAATTCTTGAGGTCTAAGGGAAAATCCGTGTCATCCACGTTGTTGGCTACCTTCAGTTCCATGCAGTTATAGGACTGAGGACCCCATTTCCTTGCTAGCTGTCAGACTGCTCTCTCATCTTGCACCGACCCCTTCTATCTCCAAAGCCAGCAACAGCACACAGATTCTTTCTTCTGGCCTCACCTTTCCTGCATTTTCTTGAGCCAAGTCTCTGACTATTCTGCCTGGATTATCCAGATAATCCAGGATAATCTGCAAAAGTCCCTTCTTGCCACATCAGGTAACATATTCACAGGTGTCAGGGACTAGATCTTGGACATCTTTAAAGGGGACATTAATGCACCAACCACACTAATTTCAGTGATACTTTTCTGCTTCATGAAAGAGAAGTGATCCTCTTTCGTGAATGGAAACATCAGAGTTAAGGTGGCTGGCCTGTGGTATTCTAGGAAATGTCACTCTTATTTACTGTTTTCCAGGTGACCTGAGCTACTAGAACTTGTTTACTAATCTAATGATAGAAAAAAGCATGGTTCCTGATCTCAACCAGTAAATATGAGTACTTCCCTTTTTTAATTAATGAGGAAACAAGATACCATCTAGTTAGAAGAACCCTGGAGGATGGGAACACCTGTAGCACCTTTTCAGTAGCTCCGTCTTAAAACACACTCCAACATGGTAACTGGCCAGTCTTAGGGCAACTGTGGAAACAACCAATTTCCTCAAATGCCTGTTTGACGGAACCCAAACTTTTAGCACTTGCTGGGATGGCTTATTTTCTTGCAGTCTGAAGTCTGTTTTTTAGAGAATAAGACATACAAAATGAAGGAATAGAAGGGTAAAAAAATCACTGTCTCTAATCCCAACCTCTAAGTCCCTCTCCCTAAAGGAGCCACCATTAGATTTCTTGTGTACTCTTTGAGATTTTCCATGCATATCAATACATGTATTTTTTACACAAGTAGATTAATATTACACATTCTGTTTGTGGTTTCTTTATGTTTATTTCAGAAAACCACACAAAAAGGCACACATAGTGTCATGGCAGAATTTTCACGTTGGCATATTTCCAGTGTATGTACAAGGTGCTTATTTTTGCATAGTTGTCGCCAGAGTGGGTCACTTTGTATCCTTTTTCCTGCACATATAAGCGTTTCCATTAGGTTAAGTCTCATTTTTATTAGAGGGGATGAAATAGTTATTTGCTTTATTTATTCCTTGTTAACATTCATTAAAATCTGAGAGCAAGAAAGGAAATAAGTGGAGGATGTTGAGATAAAAAGAAGAGGTGCTGAGTACCATGTCTCTCTCCACCAACTGCCACCCCTCACCCCACTCAGGCCAGGTCCCCAGTGGACAGCAACAGGTCCTGTCAGGGACACTAGGGAGACAGACAGTCCAAGCCATTTGTAGGACATCAAAATATGATAAAAAGTAAAATATACACAGTTCAAAGCTTCCTTTGATAGAATATGTAGTATTCTACAAATGAAGTACCCAAAATGCACATTATTCCAGACGTAGAATTGGTATGTTCATCAAAGCATGGCAAAGGCAAATAAAATTTATCTAGCCAGACCCCTAAGCAGGGGTAGGTCGATATTCGGGTTTTTTTTTTTTTAAGTATAATTCTTTTCTAGCAGAGAAATATATATACTCTAGTGGCATTTGCAATTCACTTTCAATTACCAAATAACATATAGCACATCCAAAACGTAGCCTCTTTTGTGAAGTGAAATTGCCTTCCCACAGCGTTCACAATTTAAAAAGAGTTTTTGGATTAAAGTGTCAGACTCTGTTTCCATAAAACAGAAAGAAAGTGGAAAATGTAAGAAAGTGACAGAGGGACCCATTATTCTGCAGAAAAAAGGTCTGAATCCACACTAAGAACTCGCAACCCTCCTCAGCTCTGTAGGTGCTGGGATCTCACTTGGACACTGGGTCACCAGCACAGGAGGGCCTCTGCTGAGAAAGAAACCATCTAAAGAGTACCTGGTGAGCTGAAACCGAGGCCATTCCTAGCGCAAAAGGTCACCACTTCTTAAACTGTTTTGTCAACTCATCGATCAACTCTTGACATGCATCTGACCTAAACCCCAAAGTAGTATCTTTACAACTCTGAACATCACTAATGTTCCCTGTCTAAAGCACAGAGTCCATTCAGGACTATATAAAGAATTAGCGGAAAGACGTTAGGGTCCTTCAGGATGACAGCTTTCACAGAGGACTTCAGTCTCTCCAGGCTAATGTCGGCTGAAGCAAACAAGCGCTGCACGATCCCAAACCTTTCGGTGTCTTTCAGGGGAGCCAAGGTTGGGTCTTCAAGATCAGATACTCCATCATCAGTCAGAGCATGAAGCTGAAACGATACATGTAAACAAATTCACAAATAAAATGTTCTAGAGCATCCACATTGTTGGATAGTAATACAAATCTAGGTAATTCTGGAAAAAAACTAAGTTGTTTTTTATATTCCCCAAATGGAGCAGGAAAACCCTTAAGATGGAACAAGATATATTTGCTGCAGGCCAGGACCTTGGGATTGACTTTATCCAGTTTGCCTAATTATCTGAATCCCATCTCTCTAAACTCTACTTTCTACCATACACATTAACTTGAGTAGATTAGAAAGGTGAGAATGTACCTTTCTTATACACACAATTTATCTGGTTTTTAATTTTAATGAAGATATTAGAACTTAATCTATACTGGGGGTGCCAAAAAATGTATACACATTTTAAGCAATGTTATCTATGTATTACTTTTAGTTTGCCGCAATCAGAAGTGTCTGGACGTTGGTGGTAACCACTTTGAGCACCTCTTGTAGTTGTAGAAGTCAAACGTGACTTGTATTTATCTTTTGCTATCGGTATATATTGAGTATTACAATTTTAATAGGTTTTTTCCTTTCTTAAAATGTGTACACATTTTTTTTTTTGACACCTTCTGTATTTGCACGAATCCTCAAAGGCAGGTGCCGTGTTTTAATTACATGTCCTTCTGTGAGCACCTTTGCCCTTGTTCCCCCTTCCACCTGGAATACTCTTGCTCCGGACTTCTATAGACCTCCCCTTCTCATCACTCAATTGTCAGCTGAAATGACACATGGAAGGGCCTCTCCTAACCTCCTCTCCCTCCATCTGCCCCCAGACCCATAACCCAGCCACCACTGGGTTATATTCCATCATATTGTCTCACAAACTACCTCTGAAATGAGCTGCTTGATAGTGTTTAGTCTGTCTCCCCTTATGAAGCCCTGTGCTGCTCATAAGAGCAGGGACTTTCTCTGTTGTGTCCATCTTCCCTGTAGAACACAGATGCTCAACATGTTGAAGGAACATTAGTTCTTTACAGGGGTCACTTTGCTGCTTTAATTCCAACTTCTCAAAACATCTGAAATATCTGATTTGCTTTTAGGGTTTTGATCCACTGGCTGTAATTTTTTTTTTAATCTTTAGCAATTACAGATTTGCCAGATTTAATTTTGAAACAGGCATTCAAGATCAGACTAATAATGTAAAGAGTAAAATTTTAAATAAAAAGAAATGAAGCCCATTAAGTATGTGTGAATTTTAATGGAAGAGAATCCAAAAGAAAAACCCCAGAAATGTTCTGAGACCTGGTGACCTTACTGAAAGTAATATGCAGCTTGTCCACATGACTGGAAGGTAGCCCTCACTGGAATGTGGAAGTACTTGTATGTTTATTCTCCGAATCAGCCTTCTGAATTGACACCTTCTAGATTCACCAAATACAACCAATGCAGTGTAACCACAGGCTTCATGGGACCACTCGGCTCAGACCTCAAGCGGCCGCTTGTGCTTTGGAGAGTGGCATGGGCCTGCCCTTAAGACACAGGCCCCACATCCTGGGGGGTAAGGAAGGAGCCGCACCAGTATAGGCTGGAGACAGTCAACAGCATGACCAGCTCCATGGTCTTACTGCACAGTGGGCACCCAGCTTCCTTCTCTTAACATCCACCAACCCCCATGCCCACAGGCATTTCTAGGTATAAAAGTGTAACCGCGCCCAGGGTGGCAGGGTGAGGTGATAGAGTGATCCTTTCTCACCCTTTTGCCAGTTCTTGGCAAATGTATCAGTGCATCTGACACTTTTCCTCCCCAAAACCCTTCAGAAAACCTCTCTCCAGGCTACTTGGGCCACCAAACAAGCAAAGATAGGGCTACAGACAGACATTGTGCCCTGTTCTAAGTAAATCCCTTCAAGAAACAGGATGCTCACATTCCTTCAGGAGGCAGGAGCTTCCCTGTCTTGAGACTCCAACTCAAAAAAAAAAAAAAAAAAGCTGTTGCGAATCTGAAGGGAGGCTGTGTGAAGACGCTCCGGAGGTCTCTAAAGAAAAAGCAGTTCTTTGTCTATGTGGAGGAGTTGCCAAAAGGCAGAGGAATGACTGGTGGGCTTTTGTGCAGAAGCAGAACTCATCCGGCCTGGCACCCCATTGCTGTTGAATGGCTGCTCTTAGAACACAACAGAGCAGAATCTGGGGGCAAGGAAGATGGCGACTCCATGTGAGCTAGTTGGAGGAGGAGCTTGCTACCGTGGCCTTGGCAGGACCCTCTTTTTCACACATTTCCTGAATGTAGTTGATGAGGCTGGAAATACTCAGGCAGGGCTAAGCTGGTAATGCTGAGCACTCAGTTGTGGCAGAAGGATCTGGGCTCTGACAGCAGAGCTGTTGTTTTGCTCATCACCGCATACAATTAGAATAATGACATGCATTGTTTCCATACCCAAACTGTGCCACCAGCCTTTACCCTCAGCTGGCCCAGAACACACACGCTGGCACGCATTCAAGTAGTTCCGTTTTTGCAGTCAATGACAAGAACGCACGTTCCTCTGGGCCTGCAGGATCTGCTTTCAGCTGTGAATGACATCTAAACGGCTCCTTGGACGGATGCCATGCGGCACAGTCTTCTGATGTCTTTGCTAGGCCAAGACAAAGGCACCCACCGCATTGCTCAGTGTTCCCAGAGTAAACATGGACCCAACACCAGGGTCCTGGCTAAACAGTCTACCCCAATACCTACCTCCCAGACCTCACAGTAGAGCTCCCGAGATATGCCCCTCTGGGTCAGCAAGGCAGACTGGCCTTGGCCCTTAGGAATCAGACCTTAAAATAATCTGGTTCTATGTGCTCTGCTCCTCTGCCCCAGGCCTAGCCACACCTGCAAGAGCTACATTAGAATTGCTGCCCCATCGGGGTCATTTCAGGGAAGCCTACTGGTGGTTCCTTCTACTAATGGCCCAGTTTGTAATTTAAAAAAGAAAAGCTTAATCTTGACTCTCTGAGGCTAAGTTCATCATTACCTAACTCTTGTTCTTATAATGACATTTCAATACAGCACCAAGCTAATGATATTCCTAAAGAGGACGAAAGCGGCTGTGTCTCCTTGGGACAGATCAGTCCTAGATACCTCCCCGGTGAAGCTGAGGCAGAGCTGAATCAGCCTAGTCTAAGCACAGACTTGCCACCACAAATACTATGGTGTCAGGCGCCACACCTTGACCAAAATCCTCTCCAAACAAGGGGAAAAGCATGAGATTTGGAGTCTGAAGACAAGGTCAGAGTCCTGGCCCTGCCAAGAAGTTCTGTGAACAAATCCTTTCCCTCTGGGGTGGAGTGTGTAGTGGGTATAAAAGTAGGGTTAATAACAAAACACCCATCTTGAAGCGCAGTTGTGGATGGAAGTGTTTTATCAGCGGTTAGATGTCTACACCCCCATCACTTCCCCACTCCTAGCCATCCCAAGGTCCCACATGGGAGGTTCCTTACCAAATGACACAGCACAGGAATAATCTGGAGTTTACAGCAAGTGCCCAACAGAGCTGCCGCATTATCTGGCATTTCTGCAGGAGACAAAGATCACAGTCACTGTCCAAAAAAAAAGTCTCTGAGAGCAAAGCCAGCCTCTGGATCATACCTAATTTACATTTTGGTCCTTTCCCACTAGCTGTGCAGGGGGAGTGCTCAGCAGTTGTTGAATAAGCCAGTGAATGGTGTGAAATGGGCACCAGAGACCTTTTAGAAAACAGATGCAGGAACCGGGTCACCAGCTCTGGGTTTCACCAAAAGGTACTCCTTGACATTCAGTTACCAATCCTTCTCTGGGGAAGGGAATCAGCATGTACGAGAGGACAAACCCTGCGAGCCGCTGACAGAAAAGCTGTTTGAGTTCCTCTACATATTCAGTCGGTGGCCTTGGTGCACCTCTCTGAGTCTCAGTTTCCTCGTTTGACCATCGTTTCTTGGGCTTTGGTTTGGTTTTGTTGCATATGTCAGAACACTGCATAAATATGAAGGGCTCTGCTTGTCACCAATCATTTTTGGGTGGAAAATGCAGTATGACCTGATCGAGGCGGTGTGGCCGGAAGCCAGGAGCACCAATGGCGGAGAGGCTGTGCCAGGGCACAGGGGCAGAGCTGCGCCAGGAGGGCCCTGCCAGACCCCAGGAAAGGAAAGCCAGGCCAGAGTTATTCAAAATAGATATTAAACATCTCCCAGCATACAACACAGTTCTTTTTTTTTTAAGTGAGAAAGCAGGATTTATTAAGAGGACAGAAAAGCTCCCACAGTGGGAGGGGACCCAAGGGGGTTGCCCACAACGCAGTTCTTAAAAGGATTCCATTCCCCTAGGAGTACAACCTTTGAGCTGAAAAGAAAAAAAGAGTCACTTGCTGAAATCACCCAGCCAGAGGACTGCAGCAGGTCGCCTTCCTGAATTAGCAGCCTCATTTACAAAAGGTGGCAAGTGACTGAGGCTGGGGAGAGTACAGAGAGTACACTAGAGCACTGTGTTCCCAAGAAGAGAGTGAAGGCTGCTAGAGGGCGGGGCAACCCCTGGGGTGATAATCCTACTGGAGAACCCCCTAATGTGGCATCCAAATACTATGTGTGCATTCTGTAACAGACAGGGTCCACAGCTTCCAACAGATTCTCAGCAGGCCCTTGCTCCAAACCAGGAGGAGAAGAAGACAGAAGGTGAGTGTGGCCTAGTGTATCCAGCCAAGCCACTGTCACCAGCCGTCTCACCTGTCCCTGCAGCCCTCCCTTGCTCTCCAAGATGTCTCCTGAGCCCCATGTCACCGGCATCCTCATGCCTCATTCTTGGAGACACTTCCGTTCCATGTGACTCATGCGCTCACAATCTGAGCACGGTACTGGGTCCTGCTGGACTCTGATCCCCTGGAGGGCTGGGACTTGGTATTCTATGCTGCTTCAGCACCCAGCAGTGCCTAAAACATAGTAACAGTTTGTCACGCACCTCTTGAACTGAAATGAATTGTTCTGATCGCTCTTCCGTAGACAATTCCACTTTACAGATGAAGCCCAAGGAGTTCAGAGCTGTGACTTGCTTAAGGTCACAAGGTGGTAGAGGAAGCTTTCCAGGGGACAGGTCAGAAGTGGGTGAAGTGCTGACAACAGCCCAAAGCACAAGAAAGCCAGACACCGATGTGAGGACCTAAGAAGAGCTCATTTCCCATTCCAGCACTTTCACCAGGTTCTAAGGAGGGAAGACTGAACTGTCTAGGGAGAAAACATCAGCTTGGAAGAGCAGTGGACTAACAAAAGCAGCAGTGGAAGAGCTTAGCACCACCCTGGCCTCTGCTGCGATGGACACAGAAATGAGATTGCAGTTCAGAGAGCTGGGAGAGGGCAGCATTGGCTTAGAGGGGTGGAAACTTCAGGCTGTGCCTAAAAATTTTACTTCCAGCTCAGAAACAGCAAGTCGGCCAGGATCGGTGGCTCAACCTGTAATCCCAGCACTTTGGGAGGCCAAGGCGAGTGGATTGCCTGAGCCTGCGGGTTCGAGACCCACCTGGGCAACTTAGCTAGACCTCTTTTCTACAATAAATCAAAAATTAGCTGGGTGTGCTAGCACACATCTGTAGTTCCAGCTCCTTGGAAGGCTGAGACAGAAGGATTACCGGAGCCCAGGGTCGAGGCTGCAGTGGCCGGGAGCGTGCCACTGCACTCCAGTCTGGGCAACAGAGTGAGACTCCGACTCAAAAAAAAAAAAAAAGGAAAGACAGAAAGAAACAGCAAGTCTCATGTTATGGGTCAGCTCCAACGGCTGCCTGCATGCAAGGTTGCAGAGAATTGGAAGCTGTATCTAGACTCAAGGAGAAGGGGCTGGAGGAGCATCCACAATGTCACAATGTCAGCCAGTGCTACATATTGACATCACTGATCCAGCCTTTTTTTTTTTTTTTTTTTTTTTTTTTGAGTCAACATTTCACTCTGTTACCTGGACTGGAGAGCAGTGGCATGATCATGACTCACCAAAGCCTTAACCTCCTGGGCTCAGGCAATCCTCCTGCCTCAGCCTCCCAAGTAGCTGGGATTACAGGCACGCATCACCATGCCCAGCTAATTTTTTTTTTTACTTTTTGTAGAGGTGGGAACTTGCTTTGTTACCCAGGCTGGTTTCAAACTCCTGGCCTCAAGCAATCCTCCTCCCTCAGCCTCCCAAAGCTCTGGATTACAAGCATGATCCATCACACCAGGGTGATCCAACCTATTGATAGAAATGTGTTTTTTGTTTTTAGTTGGAATCTCACTCTGTCACCCAGGCTGGAGTGTAGTGGCACACTCATGGCCACCCCAGCATTGATCTGCTGAGCTCTGGCAATCCTTCTGCCTCAGCCTTCCAAGTAGCCAGAACTAAAGGTGTGCACTACCACACCTGGCTAATTTTTGATTTATTGTAGAGACAAGGTCTCGCCAAGTTGCCCAGGCTGGTCTTGAACCCATGGGTTCAGGTAATCCACTCGCCTTGGCCACCCAAAGTGCTGGGATTACAGGCGGAGCCACCAAGCCCGGCCATATAAAAATGTTTTGACAAGTAACGGAGCATGTGAAGAAAAGGCCTGTCACAAGTTGGAGAACCCTGGCCTTTGGACCTGCCCCTGACAGAATGCCTGTACTCAAAGGCTCCAACTCATGCTTTAGATGTTAACATTAAGAAAGTCTCTACTGGGAAAACTGGCTGACCACATACAGAAAATTGAAACAAGACCCCTACCTATCACCGTACACAAAAATTAACTCTAAATGGATGAAAGACCTAAACATAAAACCTCAAACTATAAGAATCTTAGAAAATGCAGGAGGCACCCTTATGGAAATTGGAACTGGCAACCAATTCCTATTCAGAACCCTAAAGGCCAATACATTAAGAAATAAGATAGACAAGTGGGACCTCATCAAACTAACAAGCTTCTGCAAAGCAAAAGATACCATCAAGAGAGCAGGGAGACAGCCCACAGAATGGGAAAAAATAATTGCCAACTGTATATCTGACAAAACCTAACATCTAGGCTCTACAAGGAACTCAAATGCACTGAAAGGAAAAAAACAAACAGCCCCATTAAAAAGTGGGCCAAAGGCATGAATAGACACTTCTCAGAAGAAGATGCACAGGCAGCCAACAGACACATGAAAAAGTGCTCAGCCTCACTCATCATCACAGAAATGCAAATCAAAACCGCATTGAGATACCACCTAACCCCAGTAAGAGTGGCCATCATTAAGAAAACAAACAGCCGGGCTCGGTGGCTCACCCTGTAATCCCGCGCCTTTGGGAGGCTGAGGTGAGTGGATTGCCAGAGTCCGTGAGTTCAAGACCTGCCTGGGCAACTTGGCGAGACCTCATCTCTACAATAAACCAAAAATCAGCCAGGCGTGGTAGCACACGCCTGTAGTTCCAGCTACTTGAAAGGCTGAGGCGGAAGGATCGCCGGAGCCCAGCAGGCTGAGACTGCGGGGGCCAGGAGCGGCCACTGCACTCCAGTACAGGCGACAGAGTGAGACTCCAACTCAAAAAAAAAATAAAAAATAAAAAATAAAACAAACACCAACAGATGCTGGCGAGGATGTGGAGAAAAAGGAACGCTTCTGCACTGCTGGTAGGAATGCAAACTAGTGCAACCTCTTTGGAAGACAGTGTAGTGATTTCTGAAAGAACTAGAAATTGACCTTCCATATGACCTAGCAATTCCCCTATTGGGAATATACCCAGAGGAACTCAAATCATTCTACAAAAAAGAAACCTGCACACGTATGTTTATTGCAGCTCTATTCACAATAGCAAAAACATGGAACCAACCATGTTGCCCATCAAAGCTGGATTTGATAAAGAAAATGTGGTACATATTATGTGGTACAATTATGTGGTACATATTATGCAGCCATAAAGAAGAACAAATATATGGACTTCGCAGCAACTTGGATGGATTTGGAGTTGATCATACTCAATGATCTATCACAGAAACAAAGAACAGAGTACCATATGTTCTCACTCATAAGCGGACCTTGAACAATTATAATACAATAAGAAAGCATTTGGCAGTAATGGGAAACTGTCAGGGGAGGGGGGTGGGATTGGCAATTGAGGGAAACTGCTAGGGGAGGGAGGCCCCTCATTAACAAGGGTACCTGCATAATCACTGTTTGTATACCCCTAACCCTGAATTGTACCCCACACCTTTATAATATAAATAAATAAAACAAAACAATTTTTTAAAAAAGAAAGTCTTTAGTGGAATTCCACAGAGCTCTGTCATATGTCGTGCCCACTTAACCAGTCAAAATGTTTATCCATGACTTGGAACAAGACATACAGCATAGACATCTACACGCAGAGAAGGGCAAGCACTCTCTTTGATTAGTTCTCTGAAAATTGAAGATCATTTGGCCTGTTTCTGTGTGGCACTGGGAAGGAACCCTGAATGTATCAGAAACTTCGTGTCCCAAAGGCCAGGTGCAGTGACTCCGCCAGGAGAACTGCTTGAGCCCAGGAGTTTGAGAGCAGCCTAGGCAACACAGCAAGGCCTCATTTCTGCAAAACAACAACAAAAAAAACTAGCCAGCTATAGTGGCATGCACCTGTAGTCATAGCTAATAAGGAGGCTGAGGCAGAAGGATCATCTGAACCCAGGAGGTTGAAGCTGTGATGAGCCATGATCGTGCCACTGCACTCCAGCCTGGGTAACAGAGTGAGGAAAGAGGGAGAGAGAGAGAGGGAGAGGGAGAGGGGGAGAGAGAGAGAGAGAGAGAGAGAGAGAGAGAGAGAGAGAGAGAGAGAGAGAGAGAGAGAAGAAGGAAAGAAAGAAGGAAAGAGGGAGAGAGAGAAAGACTTGGTGCCCTGACTCATATCACCTTGAAGGGAAGTTGTGGGTACTAGGAGGCTAGGCCATCCTTCGCGAGATGGCGGCTTCCTGACACCACAGGCCCCTCCCACTTGGCGAGTTCTGGACGAGAGGTGTGGAGAGATGCAGGACTGCTCCATAACAGCTGGTGGCCACTCTCCTGGGAGGATACTCTGGAACTGGTATGGACACTGTGGGCTGCTGGGCCCTGCCACAGCTCTGCCTCCCAGCCTAGCGCCCAGGAAGGTTAGGTGCTCTCCGCAGCCTCCTCACCCCAGACAGCAACACTGCCTTCCACCCGCGGGGCGGGGAATAACACATTTGCAGAGAGGGCTGAGAGGATCAGAAGGCCTGAAACACAGGGGAGAGCAGCTGCCAGTGAAAGCCGCTGCCACTCAGCTCGGTGTACTTAGGGCGATGTTTTCCTTTGTTGGTGAGGGTTGCCCGTGGGTGGCCTTCCCTGGGGAGGAAGGAGACACACCCTCCGAGAGAGTGGGGGAGGCTCATGGTAGCTGGCAAGGTCTCCTTCACACTCAAGTCTGTGGTCTTCCATTAGTCTCCCACCTCTTTTTCTTTTGAGTCAGGGTCTAATTGTCACCCAGGCTGGAATGCAGTGGCATGATCATGGCATACCGCAGCCTCCACCTCCTGGACTCAGGATTCCACCTCAGCCTCACAAGTAGCTAGTACTACAGGTACATGCCACCACACCCAGCTAATTTTTTAAATTTTTTATAGAGATGAGGTCTTGCTTTGTTGCTCAGGCTGTTCTCAAGCTCCTGGGCTCAAGTGAGCCTCCTGTTTTGACCTCCCAGAGTACTAGGGTTACAGGCGTGAGCCTCTGCTCCTGGCCAATCTCCCACCTCTTATCCTCCCTGTACCAGAAAAGAGGGGCCCGTATGCACCAAATCTTCCACAATTATCACCATTTCTGTGTCCTCAGTAGACAAAGCAATTTTAAAGGGACAGCAGTCATTCCTTTTCATTGTCTTCTTTTTTTTTCTCCATACCTGCTAGGGCACTGACCAAGAAGTAGGCTGTGGCAAAGAGCTTCTGGTTGCTGACAGCATCCTCGGGGCCCGGACACCCACCATGAACCCTGCAGCCCACCAGCTGCAGGAAGGCTGTGAGGTCCTGCTGCTGCTGGGGCCTCAGCTCCCCAAGCACCGCCGATGGGGATAACAGGCCGCTGACCATGTCATCACACTGCAGAGCAGGGGAAAGAGAGGACAGACGGTCATGACCTGGAGACCAAGCAGTACAGGTAGAGCCTGCCGCACACCACCACACAGGCCCCTGCCTGCCCACCCCTTCCAAGGAAAGCCAGACACCGAGCTCTTCTCTTGGTTTTAAAATAACCAAAACTTCCTCCCAAAGAGACAGTTAGCCAAGCCTTGCCTAAGTACTATTTGTTCACAGACAGCAGAGGAGGCACATGGAAACTGTTGGATAGAAACTTCCAGACCAGGGCAGGGCTTGTCAGGTCCCACCAGAGACCGGAAACAAGTGATTACATGTGCAACAGGGAAGGGGAACATAAAAGCATTGTCCCATCATGGTTCTCAAGCTTTTTTTTTTCTAAAGAGACTAGGTTTTTAAGAGATTGATCTTGTACTCCTGAACTCAAGCAATCCTCTCATCTCAGCCTCCCAAAGTGTTGGGATTACAGACATGAGTTCCTGCACCCAGCCATGGTTCTCAGGCTTTAAGCTTGGCACTCCAACCCCCCACCACATTCCCACAGGGCGCTGAGCAGTCTTATCCAGCCCCTGTGGGCCAGCGAGTTGTGACACCCAACCAATTCGACTTCCTCCATAGCCTCCGTGTCCACACCTGCTCAAGCCTGCTCCCTCACCCGCCTTCCCCTCTACAGGCAGCTTACTGCTCCAGCATCTGACAGGGCAGCTGATGCAGTCTCTGCAGGGTGCTGGCCTGACATTTTCCTCTTGGAAGGAGTTATTTTCTGAGGGAAAAGTCAATGAGCTTTTTGAAACACTGTGCTCTCTCTGGGGCCAAGTGCCACATTACATCGTCCAGAATGCAGAGGTGTCTAGGATGGGTAGACTATTTCAACAGGTTTCATCCCTGGGAACCAGGCTCTAATCCCAAGAGGAAAATACGACTGCTCCCTGGAAGCCCAAAGAGCATCAAATCAGTTATTCAAACTCCCTATGTAACAGAAAAACAAAAGACAAAAAACAATACTATAGTAGAAATTAGGCTTGTGAAGCCTCTGCCTTCTGGGAAGGAGAACACAGCCTCTGTGTGGGACAGAGGGCCGGCAGTGGGTGTGTCCACTTGCACAACTAAGGGTTAAGGAACTTGGCCTCCCCAAGAAACCCTTCTGCTGCAAGACAGAAAAATGCAGAGGCCTGTTTGTCTCTGTTCTAGGTAGGACAGGCTGACTTATTGGACTCTGCCACGCAGGCCCCTTGAAGGGGGTTGAATAGTGGCCTCCCTCCCAAAATATATGTCTACCTAGAACCTCAGAATGTGACTTCAGTCTTTGCAAGGTAATTAAAGTAAGGATCTTGAGATCATCCCAGATTGGAATGGACCCTGAATTCAGTGGCAGTGTCCTTATAAGACACAGAAGGGATGATACAAAGGCGTGCACAGGGCAAGACAGTGTGAAGACAGAGGAGGCTAGGGTGACACTGCCACAAGCCAGGGAGTGCCAGGAGTCACCAGATGCCAGAGGGGATGAGGCAGCGTTCTCCCCCTGGACCCTCCAGAGGGAGCATAGCCCTGATTTTGGACTTCTGGCCTTTAGGACTATGAGAAAACACATTTCTGTTGCTTTAAGCCCCGGGTTTCTAGGAATGTGTTGAGGCAGCCCCAGAAACTAGCACATCCCTCTATTCCTGACATCAGCTACCTGTCTGCTATTAGAAAACTAAGGCCTGAACTGGGCACGGTGGCTCAAGCCTGTAATCCCAGCACTTTGGGAGGCTGAGGTGGGAGAATAGCTTGCGCACAGGAGTTCAAAACCAGCCTGGGCAACATAGCAAGACCTCATCTCTATGAAAAATAAAAAATAAAAAATTAACCAGGCATGGTAGCATGAGCCTATAATCTCAGCTACTTGGGAGGCTGAGGTGGAAGGATCGCCTGAGCCCAGGAGGTCCAGGTTGTGGTAGCCATGATCACGCCACTACACACTAGCCTGGGCAACATAGTGAAATCCTGACTCAAAAAAGAAAAAAAGAAAACTAAGGACCAGAGAGTCAGAAAGAAAAGAGACAAGCTTTGGGGTTAGAAGGAGGTGGGGAAACCTTTAACACAATTCTATCCTGGTTCAAAGCCTTGTCCCAAGAGGTCTAGCCCATCTACGTTTCCAGAAAATCTGGGTGAAAACACTGCCTTGAAATGTCTCTGGTCTCACCACTAGTTCCAGGGCCGTGAGTAATTCATCATCAAACAGGGCCGTCTGGAGGATGTCGCTCAAAGCTGTCTGCTGCTGCTCTGGCAGCTCCACGAAGGGGTGGAAGTTCCTTTCCAAGTGCAGGGACGCTGTGAAAACAGAGCATACCCGTCTCATGACTGCTGTGCGTGTCTCATGACACAGCCGGCACCTCCTGCTTTTCATCGCTAAGCGTCATCAGCTCTTTTATAGATATCTCCAGCTGCAAAGCCAGTCATGGAACTCGGAAGTAAACATCAAGTTAGACAGCACCCTGCATATTTTTCAATAACCAGTCAAACTACTGCCAGGAGGGAGAGAAGGAGGGAGGGAGGAAGGAGGGAGGGAGGAAGGAGGGAGGGAGGAAGGAGGGAGGGAGTTGAGGAGGAGGTAGGGAGGGACAGGAGGAAAGAGGGAGGGAAGGGGGAGAAGGAGGAAAAGAAGGGGGGAAGAAGGGAGGGAATGGGGAGGGAGGGAGGGAAGAAGGGAAGTGGACAGAGAGGTAGGGGGAGGGATAGAGGGAGGGAAGGAGAGAGGGAAGAGGGAAGGGGGAAGGAGCGGAGGGGGAGAGGGCAAGAGGAAAGCCAAGTTTTGTATGACAGGCTTCACTTTTCTCCGATGACTCACTGAACATTAATTAAGGCTAATCAGTTATTGTCTGGAAAAGTCACTTCGTGTCCTCTTTAGCATGACTTCTGCAAATTATCAAAGCTGAGTTACTAAACGTAAGTCAGTACTTCTACAATGTTTCAGAGTCACACAAATTCCAAAATGTAGCTTTTCATGTCCTCTCCTGTACTACTCTGCAGATTCTGTATCTTTTAATGTTTTAGGCCCGGGTTTTAAAGGGGCTGGCCTCCTCTTCTCCTGGCAAACACCACTTCTACTCTCTCCTTCCTGGCACATCCTCAACTGTCCTAAGGCTCATTAGATGGAGTCGCTCACACCTGCAGGGTGCATAGGACCCCCCCCCCCCCCCCCGAGAATTCACTTTCCTTTCTTTTCTTTCCCTTTTTTATTTTTAACATAGTCAAAAGCTCCCAATAAACTAAGCCCAGTAGAGATTTTCAACAAATATTTGATAAGGCAATGCTTTCATATGCATAAATGCACACTATACAATACATAAATGCACACAAATATGTAAGTGTATACTAACGCATACATGCACATTAATATATAAATGCACACTAATACGTTAAGTGCACACTGATACATAAATCCACACCAATGCATAAGTGAACAATATACATAAACGCACACTAATATTTAAGTGTACACAAATATGTAAATGCACACTAATGCGTAGGTGCACACTAATACATAAACATACACTAGTATGTACGTGTACACTAACATGTAAATGCACCACCTGTGTGAATGGAGAACCCCAGCAAACAGCTGTAGGAAGCTCCGTAGAGGGAAACATAGCCTCATAACCACAGATTCAAAAACTCCCACACAGCTAGGTCTTCAGCCCCAGCCTGAAGAGATGAGCTGTCCTGGTGGGTAAGGACTTTGAGGGTGCAAAGACCAGAAGCTCCCACCCTATTCGTGCCTGGCACTCCTGGCTCCCTGATGTCCCTGACTGACCAGAACTTCCAACTTGTAGGGCGGGCCTGTGATGTGGGGAAGGATGTGACAGGAAAGCTACTACACGGCACTGTCTCTTTACTTCCTTGTGGTGGCCACTGTGCTGTGGTTCTACCCACAATACCATTCATTTTGGGTTTTTTTGTTTGTTTGTTTGAAGTCAGAGTCTCACTCTGTCACTCGGCTGGAGTACAGTGGCATGATCCTAGCTCACGGTAGCCTCAACTTCCCGCCCACCTCAGCCTCCCCAGTAGCAGGGACTATAGGTGAGCACCACCATGCTCAGCTAATTTTTTTTTTTTTGGTAGAGACAAGGTCTCGCTATGTTGTCCAGGCTGATTTCAAACACCTGGGCTCAAGTGATCCTCCCACCTCAGCCTCCCAAATCGGCCTCCCAACATGCAAGGATTACAAGCGTGAGCCACCATGCCCAGCTATGATAATGTCCTTGAAGTGGCAGCCAAAATCACACCGAATTATCTACCACAAGAAGCCAGGATGGGGCAGCCTTATGTTAGGATTGAGCCTCTGTTGTCATTTCTTTGGACACTGACATTTTTGCTACACAGACACAAGCATCTTCTGGTTGGGGACTCCTTGAGGCTCCATGGATGAGCCTCTCTTCCCACCCTCCCAGTCAGAGCTTATCTCACTTTCTTCCATGCTCTTGTCCTAAGCTCTTACTTCCTTGTTTCTCTGTTTTCTTACCTATCTACTCCTTCTACTACAAACTGCATCCCCATGCGCTAGCACAAATAAACCGACTTTGTAAAACACAACATGCCGTGAGGGACAAGAGGAAAGAAAGCACGTCCCGGGCACGGCTCTGCTTCCTCCTTGGCACCATGCAGCCTGTGCCATGTGGATCAGGAACCTCCAGGAGAGCATTCTGCAAGGCTGACAAAGCATCACTGGCCTTGGCAATGAAGCCCAGGAGTATGACACAGACGCGAAACTTGGGTTCTCCATCCTTGCTGTTGACTAGCTATTCTTAGTCGGCAGGGGGTTTCCATGGTTACAAGGAAAGAAAAAATGCCGGGTCCTGGAATTTTCCACCCTGCCCCATGCAGGGGCTTTCTCCCCACCCTTCATCGAAACACAGCACCCACACTCTGGGGCTCCCTAAGATCCTACCAAGGTGACTCCTGCCGAGTGGACCAGGACTCCACAGCTCTACCCTTTCTCTTTTCACATGCCTTCTGTGAGTCTCTAAGGGGTCACTGATCCTGAGGCCACCTCCCCTCTTGGGATACAGGGCTCAACTAGTCCTCTACTGCCCGCCCACCCTGTTGGCAATACCTTGCTTTAAAACACGCAGCAGCGCATCCTGGGAGGATGTCCCTTGCCCGGCATCTGGCATGTCCACGAACACAAAATCTCGTAAGGCCATGGGGTCCAGGTAGACAGAGTCAAGTCTCTTCTCATGCTCGAAGCCACCATGCTTTCCTTGGAGAAGGCAGAATTCTGTAGCACAGGAGAAAAGGACAAGCCAGACACAGGGTCAGCCAGGCCGTGCTGGCACAACTTAGACCAGACTTCATCTGACTCAGAATGGAGCAGAAGACACATTTACCTTCTTTCCCATAAAATCCAATTCCCACACACATGTGCTGCTTGGCCAAAAACCCAGCCACTTCCTACAAAGACAGGAGAAATGGTTTTTCTTAACATAAAATCTCTCTAGTGTGTACTCTCTGGACAAAAAGGATACAATCTTTAAAATACTGGAAATATTTTCTTATCCTGATTCGAACAAACCAACTCTAAACAGACAAATGAAACCCACCCTGCATAAAACACTGGGAAAATCTGAACACTGATAATAACAAAGGATGATTGTCAATATATTTGGGTGTGCAAGTAGTTACATGGTTATGTTTTTAAGTGCCTTAACTTTTCTTTGTTAATAAACAGAATACACAGAAGAAAAAAAAGGAAGTACTGATGTCTGCAATTATATAAAGAAATATCACAAGTATTTTGTTGAGTGAAAAAAGCCAGACACAAAAGAGTACGTTCTATGTGAATCCATTTACATGAAGGCAAAACTAGTCTTAAAAAAAAAAAAAAGAAAGCCTTATCATTGAAAAGTACTGAAATACTGATAAATGAAACAATATAATGCCTTAGGTTTGCTTCAAAATTATCCAGTGGGAGAGGAAGGAGGTGGGTAAGTTATTGATGGAACATAAAGTGCCTTCATTATTGAAAGCTGGATACTGGGTACACTGGGGTTCACTATATTATTTTCTCTACGTTTAAACATGTGAAAATTTCCATAATAAAAAGTTTTTGTTTGAATTACAAAAAGAGAAATGTTTCCTCAAACACTTCCATATTTTTTCCCCATATTTTCATTTATTTATTTATTGAGTCACAACTAACACATTACAGCCTCAATTTCCTGGGTTTCACCATGCCTGGCTAATTTTTGTAGAAACCAGGTCTTGCTATGCTGTCCAGGCTGGTCTCAAACTCCTGGACTCAAGCAATTCTCTTGCCTTGGCCTCCCAAAATGCTAGGGTTACAGGCATGAGCCACTGTTCCTGTCAAATACTTCCATATTTGAGAACCCAGCTAAGATATCTAAGTTGTGGGTAAAAATGAAACTAACCATTATGATGTCCTTGCCAAGCAGATAACAGCAAGTGAATGCAAGAACTTTTTGCTTCTATTTCACGATTTGTGTACTTAAGCAAAGGCTACTGAATAAAAACGTGGCTGAGGCTACAGAATAAAAACGTGGCTGAGTCTAGTATTTGCATGAAATGTGGAAGGCAGGGGTATCAGCACATATTTTCACTGCTTGTGGGTACCCATGATGCTTGTAAAGATAGAACGGCTATCTACAGACAAGAAACAGCCATTGGTTTACTCAACCAACCATGTTCACTGGTGTCTAGGGCGCCCCACCCCTCCACCCTTAGCACTTACGTGCTGAGAACCAGCACGTGGTCACGACTTTGCTCTCTGTGGACAGGGGCCACTACCATTCATACAGGGACCAACTGGCATTTTAGGAGTCCACAGCACCCCCAAGCTCTCACCTTCACCCACACGCTGCCCCTGAAGGCGCTGCCAGTTCCTTCATTCTTTCTCATCATCCCTTCCCATGCATCCAGCAAATACGCAATGACCCCTGCTCTGCCAGGCCCTGCACCAACGGCCATACACACAAAAGGACCACAACCAGCCCTTAACAATAAGAGTAAAGACAGCATCAACCCAGGCTGAAGCCACAGTGGCAGATGGATGTTGTGGAAGGGAGATCTCTCTCCTTCTACCCATTCTAGTCTGAGGCCTGATAGCAATGAACATTGTTGTCATTAACAAGAGAAAAGTATGCAAATTTATTTAATATCAGTTTTACATGACACAGCAGTCTTCAGAAGAAAATAAAGACCCAAAGAAACAGTGAAATCTGAATATTTTCATGCCAGGTTTAAGGAGTGGTTTGATGGAAAATAAGTTGGGCGTGGTGGCATGTGCCTGTAGTCCTAACTACTTAAGAGGCTAAGGCAGAAGGATTGCCTGAGCCTAGGAAGTCAAGGCTGAGGTGAGCCACGATGGTGCCATTGCACTCCAGCCTGGATGACAGTAAGACCCCAGCTCAAAACCAAAAAAAAGTCTGAGGCAGACCTGGGCTTGGTGGCCCATGCTTATAGTTCCAGCTACTTGGGAGACTGAGGCAGAAGGATCCCTTGAGAGCCAGGAGTTCGAGGCTGCTGTGGGGAAGTATGACAGGACAAGGAATGTGGCCACATGGTAATTAGCTGGGTACCTCAGCAAGGCCGGCTTGTGCAGCTTCTGTGTTCCTATGCCTTCAGAGACAAAGCTCCCGGGTATGAGGGCACCTCTCACCTGAGAGTCTGTGACCCGCTTCGGAAGAAGGTTAAAAAATCCTGGTTAGACACAGTGGCTCACACTTGTAATTCCAGCACTTTGGGAGGCCAAGGCAGGAGAATGGCTTGAGCCCAGGAGTTTGAGACCAATCTGGCCAACATAGCGAGACTTCCTCTCTACAGAAAAATTTAAAAATTAGCTGGACATGGTGGCATGCTCCTGTAGTCCCAGCTACTCGGGAGGCTGAGGGAGAAGGATCACCTGAGCCCAGGAGGTCAAGGCTGCACTCCAGCCTGGGTGACAGAGTGAGTCAAAGAAAAAAAGAAAAAGGAAAAAATAAAAGAAAATCCTTCTTCCTGCTTTGAGGAGACGGGTAAGGGAAAGGTCACAGTGACCTTCCTGCTTCTGCCATTTTCTCATCTTTCATGTTAAGATATTTCCAGGTCACGTGTCCTAAATGCCATCACAGGGAAAGAGAACCCAAAAAGGTTTCTTGGGCGAAGCAGCATCCAAGCAGCCTCCTAAGGGTTCAGTGAGAGCCAAGGAGGCAGGGCACGTGCTCCAGAGGAAGGCAGCGTGGGCACAGGGCTCAGGAACAAGAGAAGGAGCAGCACGAGCCCAAAGGTGGGTTGACTTTGGCGAGATCACTGGGCTGGGGGCACCACACAAGGGCCAGCCCACAATGAACTTGAGGTGCAGGCTTTGTTCTTGGGACATAGGGAGCCACAGAAGAGTGTTGGAGCAGGAGAGTGAAATGATCTGATTTTTTTTTAAACAGTCACATTAGCTATACTGCTAGGATGGAACAGACAGCAAAGAGTCTGAGGCAGACCTGGGCATGGTGACTCACGCCTGCAATCCCAGCACTTTGGGAGGCTGAGGCAAGAGGATTGCTCGAGCTCAGGAGTTTAAGACCAGCCTAGGCAACATAGAGAGACCTAGTCTCTACAAAAAATTTAAAAAAAAAAAAGTCAGACGTGGTGGCACGTGCCTGTAGTCCTAACTACTTGAGAGGCTAAGGCAGAGGAAGTCGAGTCCGCGGTGAGCCACGACGGTGCCACTGCACTGCAGCCTGGGTGACAGTGAGACCTCACCGTAAAAAAAAAAAAAAAAAAAAGTCTGGGGCAAACCTGAGCATGGAGGCAAATGCCAGTAGTTCCAACTACTTGGGAGACTGAGGCAGGAGGATCCCTTGAGAAACAGGAGCTCAAGGCTGCAGTAAGGGGAACAGAGCCAGACCTCATCACTAAGGGATGCCAGTGGGGGATGGTGTTGGAGGCATTGGGCATGCGGAGACGAGGGCAGTGTGGGAAACACAGGTGCTCACCCAGGCATCCAACTGGAAACTCGTGCTGAGAGGACACTGGCAAATCCCAAGTTAAACAAAAGTGCAAGGCTAAAGTTCAAGCTGTACAAAAGGGTGTTTCTGATCAGCCATAGTGTCTCCAGAGAGGAGGGCTGGGGAGTGAAGGGAGGAGTCGCCTCAGCTGATGGGGCTGGACTTCTCAAGACAACCAGGATCTCTGTCAAATGCGGCCCCACCAGGAAGGTAGGAGGAGAGGGCAGCAGCTTCTCAAAGGCCCTTCCAGACCCTGCAGGTTTATGTTTATGAAGCTGCATCAGAACATTCTGCGGCAAGAGCGACAGAAAACAGACGGGCAAAAAAAGAAAGGAAATGCAGAACTGGTTTAAAACCAGGCAATGAGTCACCCGGAATGACGGCTGGACCGCCAAGCTGCAGAGGCATTGCCCTCGGCAGTGGGAAAGGGCCGTGGGCAACCTCCTAGGCCAGGCGAGGGAAGGGGGCCAAAGAAAGGGCCAAGACATCCCCAGGGAACCTCTTCTCAGCAGCACAAAGAGGAATTTATTTTAAAGACAGCAGAAACGAGCAAAGATAAAAGGCTTGAAACTGAAATGCAAGCAGGAGCACAGGGGGGTGCCAGACCAGGCTGTGTTTGTCAAATCCCCATGGGGGTGGGAAGAGGTTACCCAGAAACAGTGGGCCACCCCAACAGAGCTGTGTGCAGGACAGAGTCTGGTCAGCTCCTGGGACAAACAGGAAGGAGCTCACATGGAGACTACCACCTAGAGTGGCAACCAGGGCCTGAGCCCTGCCACTGACGGTCCTCAGAGCTCTTATGGGATGCATGCCAAGATTTCAAAGGCCAGCCAGGCTTGGTGGCTCAGCCTGTAATCCCGCACCTTTGGGAGGCTGAGGTGAGTGAATTGCCTGAGCCCGCGGGTTCGAGACCCGCCTGGGCAGCGAGACCTCATCTCTACAATAAATCAAAAAATCAGCCGGGCGTGGTAGCGCACGCCTGTAGTTCCAGCTACTCGGAAGGCTGGGGTAGAAGGATCGCCAGAGCCCAGCAGGTCGAGGCTGCGGTGGCCGGAAGCGGCCACTGCACTCCAGTCTGGGCGACAGAGACATCAACTCAAAAATAAAAAAAAAAGATTTCAAAGGCCTTACAAAAGTGACACATTCACCAGGCACAGTGGCTCAGGTCTGTAATCTCAGCACTCTGGGAGACCAGAGCAGGAGGACTGCTTGAGCTCAGGAGTTCGAGACCAGCCTGATCAACATAGACCTTGTCTCTACAAGATGTCAAAAAAAAAAAAAAAAAAAAAAATGTGACACATTATTCACTACAGTCAAGATATGAAAATAACATACATGTACAGTGACAGATGATTAGGTTAAGAAAATGTGATATGTATACATAATGGAATACTATTCAGCCCCCAAAGAGGAAATGCTACTATTTGCGGCAACATGGACAAACCTGCTAACTGAAATAAGCCAGGCACAGAAAGACAAATACTGTACCATCTCACTTATGTGTGGAATCTAAAAAAGTCAAACTCACAGAAGCAAAAAGTGGAATGGTGGTTACCAGGGGCTGGGGATGGGGTAATGGGAAGATGTTGGCCAAAGCATACAAACTTTCAGTTACAGGAGGAGTAAGATCTGGGGGTGTGACGAACAGCACAGTGGCTACAGATAGCAACACTGTATCTTTACTTGAAATTTGCTAAGAGAGTAGATCTTAAGTGTCCCCATCCTCCCTACTCCCCCACCCCCACACGCAGAATGGTAACTCTGTGGGGTGACAGGTGTGCTCATTAGCTTGATTGTGGTCATTATTTCACAATGTGTATGTATGTATATGTCTGCAAAATCATTACTTTGTACACCTTGAATACACACAAATTTTACTTGTCATTTCTATCTCAACAAAGCTGGGGAGTGGGAAGAGTGACACATTGACCACCTATAAATCTGGACAGGACAAATCTGGACAAACCCTAACCCCTAACCAAGACATAAATGTGGGGGCTGGAGCCACATAAGTGTATGTAGCAACACTGGTTATCATGTTCTCATAACAGAGACTAGAAGAACAATTTGATTATCTGCATAATACAAGTTTTTGTTTGTTTAGAGATAGGGTCTCACTCCATCATCCAGGCTGGAATATAGTGACACAATCATAACTCCCTGCAGCCTTGACCTCCAGGGCTCAAGCAATCCTCCTGCGTCAGCCTCCCAAGTAGCTGAGACTACAGGCACACACCACTATGCCTGGCTAATTTTTTTTACTTTTTGTAGAGATGGGGTCTTGCTATGTTGCCCATGCTCTGATTACTTAACAGACAAAACTCCTTCAAAGAGAATAAAATAATAAAAATGCCCAGGATGACACAAATTTAAAGTCAAGGGCCTAAAGGACATAGGTCACAATTCTTAGTATTCTTGGTATTTCTTGGTCCCCAACCTTTCCACCTAGACCTATTTCTTAATGCTGACAACTTCTCTTTATGTCACCTCAGGTAAATCACCTCAGGCTGATCCATCTGCTAAGTGAGAGAGGGAGGCTCAGTGACTTCACCCTGTGTCCTAACCATTTCCCCCAGCGATCCTCAGACACCTTTAGCTTTGCCAGCAGTGTCACGCGAGGACACTTAGCATTCTGTTCTGCATCCCTGTGGCTGTAGCTCTGAATGGCATGGCAATTCATGTGGGCTTAGTGAGTGTAAAAGCTGTCTCATGGAAGGCATCCTCCTCCTCAGCAAACGGGGCAAGAGCAAGAGACAGCAACAGACATGTGCATGGTCTAGCATGGCACACTTGAAACTTTTTAGTATGGAAAACGGCAAACTGCACAAGAAGACAGAGTTGTATAATGAACCTGCACATCCCCATTCACAGGCTTCAACTCTCAACCATACCTCTTGACCTCTGCCCCCACTCACACACATCACACACACCCTTTTATAAGCTACTTGTGTTATTTTTCTTTGGGTTGTTTTTTTTTTTTTAATTAAAAAAAATTTTTTTAGAGATGTGGGTCTTGCTACATTGCCCAGGCTGGTCTTGAACTCCTGGGCTCAAGTGAACCTTCCACCTCAGCCTCCCAAAATGCTGGGATTATAGGTGTGAGCTACTGCACCTGGCCTTAGTATTCTTTTTGAAGCAAGCCACAGACATGTGACCTTGTCTTCCATAAATGTTTCAGTATAAATCTCTAAAAAAAGAAGGTGACACGTTTTTATAAATAGAACCATAATGTCATTATCATACCCAAAAGGTTAACCACAATTTATTACGTTACATTTATTCATGCATGTCCCCCAGAGGTGGTCACCGAGTCTTCTTGAGTTCAACACAACCTCTTCTCATGGGCACATGAAGGAAGGTGCTGTGGGCACCTGGGACAAGCAGACACCAGCTAAACTAGAGTCCTTGCCTTCTTCAAACAAGACAATGACCAGGGCTGCACACTTTGAACACATGTGTGATCAGCAGAGAAGCATGAAGGATGGAAGGTGGGATAGCAATAATGGTGATAATAACAGTAACAGAGGTGGAGGCGTAGATAAATGGCCTCTGTGCCAGCCACTTCACTGGACTCATCTGGTTTATTTCTCAGCCCTGCCCTGTGAGGAAACATACTTCCCTGTCCTGAGACGGGAAAGCCAAGGCCCAGTATGACTCAACGGCTTGCCTGAGACTTCACAGGGTGCAGTGGTGCTGGGGTTGATGCTCGCTTTGTCCTCCGGCAGAGCCTCGTTCCTTGTCCCTCTGCTATGCTGGCAGAACCTGCCCCCACTGACGTCTGGGGGAGAGGGTGGCACTGCTCCTGGGCATCCCCCACCAAAACTCCCCAGTGCAGCCTACGAGTCAAGGGAGCAGGTTATGGGGTACCCACACTCTCCTGGCCTCTCCCCCCACAGTGCCCAATACAGTGGGGTCCTCTACAAGTGTGTGCCTCAGGGGAACACGGGGGACCCCTCAGCACCCTCAGGAGGTGACACTCACCAAACTGGCCATCCAATTTCACATACAACTCGATGACGCCATAGGCGATGGTGGTGGCAGCTGGGATCTCCAGCACCACGTTGGTGTCCTTGGTGACGTTCCCATCTTCTGTCGCAGATACCTGTGGACGAGAGCACACACTCCCACCTGTGCACTCAGGCTCTCCCTGATTTCTACGCGCCTCCCCACTGTGTCTAGCCTTATGTCTCATATGTAAGAGATACTAGAAACATGTCCACAGCCGGACACAGTGGCTAACGCCTGTAATCCTAGCACTCTGAGAGGCTAAGGTAGGAGGATCATTTGAGCTCAGGAGTTTGAGACCAGCCTGGGCAACATAGCGAGACCTTGTCTCTACAAAAACAATTTAAACTACAGGTATGTGCCTGTAGTCCCAGTTACTCAGGATGCTAGGCAGAAGGATCACCTGAGGCCAGGAGGTTTAGGCCTCAGTGAGCCGTGATCGTGCCACTGTACTCCAGCCTAGGCAACAGAATAAGACACTAACTCAAAAAAAAAAAAAGGAACATGTCCACAGACTACAGAAATGAGTAGAAGAGAGGAGCCAGGCACCAGAAGGCAGCAGAGGTAGGGATTTAATTCTTTGTTGGTGGCATCATGTTCCCAAGTAAATGGCCAACCTGGTGGCATAAAAGCAAGATTCTAGAGTATGGGATCCCATGAAATGAAGTCTGCAGTGTGAGCAGCGATCCCAAATGAGGGAAATAAGATCACCTCCCAATTCCCTTCATCAAGGGTTGCATGTAACACATGCAAATATCCTGAACAATAACAAAGCTTGACTGAGAGAGCCTGGCTAGGAGAGAGCACGCCAGTCCAAGCATGACCATCCCCCTGTAATATGTTGTGCTGATACCCAAAACCAGGAAGAGAGGGAAGTGGGAGAGGCTGGGGGGAGGAGAGGCCAGGAAGTGAGGCACCAAAGCTCTCTCCTTCAAATGCTCTTACAAATACAGTCCCTTCCCACGGAGCCCTGGGGAGAAGAAGATGAGAATCTATCCATTGGTCAAGCACGAGAGATCAGAGAACTCTTTTTAGCAACTTGATCCTGGTCAGAGTGTGTTGCTTTGGGTCAGGAAATGGCTGCCTGACTCCCAGAGGACTTCGGTGGGTGGTGACTGTGACAGAAGTGTCGGCCGGGCCAGCCCAAGCCCTCTCCCACTGGCATCTCCCTCACCACTACTGCCCGGCCCACCCGCCCTGCTCTCCCCAGTGAGAATGTCAGCTCCACACCTGTATCTCCACCTCCCTCCAGATATAACTTTCCTGGGTCCTCCAGAAAAAGCCAAAAGTTACTCCAAAAAAGTAAATCCCAAAAATATCAGCCACCACAGCAAGCTGGAAGGGAAACAGTTAGGACTTGATGGCCACCTATTCCACTGAAGTTTGGTACTGGCTCAGAAGTCAGCTTACTAAGACTGTGTAGAACTTAACCCAGAAGAGGCCAGTCACAGTGGCTCATGCCTATAAACTCAGCACTTTGGGAGGCTGAGGCAGGAGGATTGCTTGAGTCCAGGAGCTCAAGACCAGTCTGGGTAACATAGTGAGACCTCGTCTCTACAAAAAAATCAAAAAATTAGCTGGGTATGGCATGCCTGTAGTCCCAGCTACTTGGGAGGCTGAGGCAGAAAGATCACCTGAGTCCAGGAAGTTGAGGCTGCAGTTAGCTATGATCGTGCCACTGCACTACAGCCTGGGAGACACAGTGAGACTCTGACTCAAAAAAAAACAAAAAAACACAAAAACAGAAGAATATATATATATATACATATATATACATATATATATATATGTATGTATTTTATATATATAACTCAATTTTAACTCAATTCACAAAGAACTTGAGGCAGTCCCAGAATAATCATTTTGAGAGCCCTGGCTCTGAGGGGCCCTGTGGATTCCCTTGGATTTGGTCTGGCCAGTGCCCATTTATTCATGTTTCTCCTCCCACAGGAAAGATCACCTGATACCAGCCCACCCAGCCAACCCGAGTGTTCTGTGGTCCTGCCCTGCTTCAAGAATGGGCACAACCCAGGTAGTCTGGTGAGACACAGGCCCAAGGTGCCCTCATCCTTGGAATTGCAGCAAATCCAGTGGAAGCCTGGAACTGCCAGCCCACAAGGGGAGAGCCTATCTGAGACCCCCAAGGCAGCTCACAATATCCAGTGGCCTGGATTCAGCAATGACTGAAGTCGCTTACTCCAAATATTTCAGCCACACAAGATGATAAATTCTTGCCCACTTAAACCAACTGGAGTTTAATTTCTGTTAACTTGCTACGGAAAGAGTCCTGACGGACGAAGACGTCATCACCCAAAGAAGCCCCTGACCACGGTCTCCACAGCTGGGACCAGGTGGGCTGCTGTGGCCTTGACCCCAAGGGCCCCCTGAACACACCTGCACCGTCTTGGTCTGGATCCCTACCATGCCGCCACACTTCTCCTCAATCTGAACGTGTTCCGAGATCACACACTTCTGCATCGTCGTGATCTTCTGGGTCAGGATGCACAGGACCTCGTTCCTCCTCTCCAGCACCTGCTGGAGCACGGGGTTTTTCAGATTTATTGTTCTGAAAAAGAAACAGGTCGGTGAGTGGCCTAGTGCCTCAGGGGACATCGATGCAGCAGTGAGTTTCCTCCTGCTCCTGCACAGCAGGGAAGTTGAGGAGCAAACAGGTGACAACTGGTTTCATTGATTTCCTGGTGTTGAAAGAGGGGACAGGTCATGGGGAAAGGCATAAACCAAACACTCCCAAGGTTCCCTTGGAGCAGCTAGGTCGCTGGGGAGACAGGATGGATGGGCACTGCTGAGTGAGAAGAAAAGGAAATCAACCCGTAGGAGATGGGCAATCCATCTGTCGTAAACCCTGGGAAAGCCACTGTGTTATTTAATCAGGGCTGAAGGATGTCAGACCTCGCAGCCATGGCCCAAGGAACACAGGATGATGACAGGAGGAATGGCAGCCCACAGCTTCTCGCAGAAGAGAAAGGAACAGCCTTGAAGTACAAGTATTGAGGAGGAAATTAGATTCGAACTTCTTAACATGTCTGGGAAAGATGTTCAATCTCTTAGAAGAGGTTTCTTGTCCTTGACCTATAGGGAAACTGAGGTCAGCCAGGTGTGGTCTGCCCAGAGTCACACAGCAGAGATTGGGACTCCCACTCAGCCACTTGAAATTCTGCAGAATTTCAAGAACAGACTACATTTCTATTAACAGCAAATGATTTCATGCTTAAAAGCAAATGATGAAATAACCTCTCTATCACTTATAAGTGGACCCTGAACATTTACCATGATACTGTAAGAAAAGGATTGGCAGTAGCAGAATACTGCCAGGGTAGGGGACACAGTATCTCAAGCCAGGCAAAGCGGGAACCAAAGGTAGGTCCAAACTTCACCTGTGCGATGACCATTATATACCTAATCCTGAATTGTACCCCACATTTTTAAAATAAAAAAATGAAATAACCTCTCTGGAGATCTCATTCAAAGACATGGTTCTATGAAATGGGCAGAAAAAAAAACAAATTAGAGGTGGTATCAGCACAAGAATTATGGTGTTCATCCTGGTCTTTTTTATTTTATTTGAGTCAGGGTCTCACTCTGTCATCCAGGCTGGAGTACAGTGGCACAATCACATCTCACCCACTGTAGTCTCAATCTCCTGGTCTCAGGTAATCCTTCTGCCTCAGCCTCCCAAGTAGCTGGGATTACAGGTGTGTGCCACCACACCTGGCTAATTTTTTTTATTTTTTTGTAGAGACAACGTCTCATGATATTGTTTAGGCCAGTCTCAAACTCCTGGCTCAAGCAACTCTCCTGCCTCAGCCTCCCAAAGTGCTGGGATTACAGGCATGAGCCACCATGCATCAGGCCTACCCTGGTCTTTTTAAGAAGCCCAAGGTTAGCTACCTTGAAAAGCTCAACACCACTCCCTCCAACCACACCCAGCTCTGTGGGCCACTCCCATTCTAGAATCCTGAAGTCAGCCTCTCTAGACTTCAGAAAGGATGCCCAGAACTGGATTGAGAAACTGGGGAAGTCTCACTTCAGTATAATCACCAGCCCAGGGCAAAAACAACCGGAGTGTCCATCAACAGATGAATGGGGAAACAAAGAGTCGTATATTCACGTAATGAGATCTTATACAGCCATAACAAGAAGTTTTGACACAAGCTACAACACGGATGAACCTTGAGGACATTATGCTAAGTGACATAAGCCAGGCACAAAAGGACAGTGTATGGTTCCACTTGCATGAAATATCTAGAACAGGCAAATTCAAAGTGACAGAAAGCAGACTGGAGGTTACCAGGGGCTGGGGGGAGTGGAATGGGAAGTCATTGCTTAATGGCTACAGAGTTCCTCTCTAGGGTGGTGAAGAAGTTCCAAAAATGGATGGTGGTGATGGGTGCACAACGGTGTGGATGTCCATTTAACACCAAGGTACTGTACACTTCTAAATGATTGAAATAGCCGGGCACAGTGGCTCACATCTATAATCCCAGGACCTTAGGAGGCTGAGGTGGGAGAACTGCTTGACTCCAAACCAGCCTGGGCAACCTAGCGAGACTTTGACTCTACAAAAAAATTAAAAATTTCGCTGGGCATAGTGATGCACACCTGTAGTCCCAACTACTCAGGAGGCTGAAGTCAAAGGATCACCTGAGCCCAGGAGGTTGATGCTGCAGTGACCTGTGATCATACCACTGCACTCCAGCCTGCAACAGAGACCCTGACTCAAAAAAAGACAAAAAAAAAAAATTAAAATAGCAAGTGTTATTCATATATATTTTACCATAATAAAAAGACATAGAAACTGGTTCAATCTCAGTATTAGTCAAGGAAATTCAAATTATAACAATGCTTGTATCACAAGTAATACAAATATATGGATAACAACCACCACAAAGCTGCCCAGAGACTCCATTTCTGGGAAGGAATACAAAACAGAGTTCGAATCCCAGCTCCACCCTCCCACTGGGCAACCTCAAGTGAATGATTCCTCCTCTGCACCTAGGTTTCCTCATAGATAAACATGGTCACGGTGCCCTCCTCGTGGGGTTGTGTTAGGATGTAGATGAGATGGCATGCTGTGAGCAGTCGGTGTGTGCCAAACACAGAGTGAAAGGCCATGCAAATGCCAACCAGCTCCAACCACCTTCTTGTGTTCCTCTCGGGCACCCACAAAGCAAAGCCACAGTGTGTGCACTGCGTGCGAGCTCTGGCTATTTAGAAGGCAAGGAGTACTTTTCACCTCATTCCCTTCTTAAAAGACTCTGAGGGCTGCACCCCATATCTGCCACTCCGCCAGGCTGTGAGGCCTAGGTAGTCTGCCCCCAACTCCTGTTAACCTTCCCTTCCAGCCCCATCTCTGTGCCTGAAACACACCAGGCACACACGCAAACCAAGGTCTCAGCACTCTGCCCCAAATGCCATATCTCGCAGACTCACGGGTCACCTCCTGGGGGTGCAGCCCCCGTACTATCTGTAGAATGGCACCCTGCCATGCTGTCACATCCTAACACCATTCCTCTAGAGACAGTTCCATATTATATTTTTCTAGCTCATTTTTTTATTTGTTCATTGCCTGCCTTCTCCATCTAGAACATAAACTTCATGGAGGCATGGGCTGTGCTGTTTCATTTACTGCATATCTCAGGGCCAAAGTCAGCACCTAGTCTATAGGAAGGGCCCAGTAAATACATTCTGAAAAACTGAATAAATAAAACTTGTGGAGCTTTTTTCCTCTTTTTTTTTGAGTTGAGTTCTCACTCTATTTCTCAGACTGGAGTGCAGTGCCATCTTCACGAGTTACCGCAGCCTCAACGTCCTGGACTCAGGCAATCCTTCTACCTCAGCCTCCTGAGTAGCTGGGACTACCAGCACACCACCACACCTGGTTAATTTTTTAAATTTTTTTTTTGTAGAGAGGAAGTCTTGCTATGTTGCCCAGGCTGGTCTCAAACTCCTTCCGCCTCAGCCTCTCAAAGTGCTGGAATTGCAGGCCTGAGCACCTGCATGAGTTTTATCCTCTTTATATTTGCTTTAATGAAAATGGAAACATGTATTTGTGCATCCATGTGTGAAGATGGAGGAAATGGAGGATTAGCAGCTAGGTTTCACGTGTAAATGTAAACCTTCCTGAGAGACTGTGTTTTATACCCACAGGCAGAGACTTTAAAGATAAAAGTCATGGAGTCCACTAGTCAGAGCACAGAATCAAGTGTCCCCTTCCTAATGTTGCCATCCCTTTATTGTACAGCATTCTGTCTTCTAGTAGATTCTTGAAAATCTGTACCCTCGGTTACAGTGAAGGCATTGGCTCACTCCCAGCCAGAAGCAGTGCCTGACTCATAACTGATGGCAGAGGAACGACTGAAGGCAGACTTTAGGAGTTGATGTGACTCCACCGGATTGAAAGACGCCGCACTGCAACGTGCCCCAAACAGAGTCCACTCAAATACTTGATGATGCTCTTTGCCAGTGTAAAAATCTTTGAAAGGAGAGAGCTCGGCATCAACCACCCATGAGGCCATGCTTAAAATGCTTCCCAAACACCAAAGGTCGGGGGAGCAGTCTACAGCAGCAGGGAACTTCCCTCTGCATCTGATGATGGGACAGTCTCGAGATGCTTGCTGGGACCAGCTGAGCACCTTCGAGGGGTCACTGTCCTCAGGAGGTCCCTGTAGGACGACCCCACTGCAGGGCAGGGAACAGAAGCTCTCCCAGGGACAGGGCCCGTCTCCAAGGCTGAGATCCATGTCACAAAGTAGGAGAGAGTCACAGGGCTACATCTCACAGAGCAGACCGGCTGGGAAATCCTTTCCTGGGCTACAAAGGCAGGGCTGCAAGGACCAGCATGTGGCCTCCACCCGCAGTAAAGAGGACCAGACCACGCCCACCCTAGTCACTGGGATTCCGTTTCCCAGGACAGTGCTGCCACCTTTTGGAAACCGGATGACAGACAAATCTAAGTATCTGTAGGGAGAGACCTCATGGGAACCATGGGGAAGCCACCTAACAGGGGAAATGAATTGTTCCTTTGGCTCTTTGCAAAGCAATCTCTAGACTCCCCCCCAGTCAACTCTGCCATGCCCCAAGCAGTCCCAGGGGAGAGAGCAGACACTCCCTTGAGACAGTGTCCTCAGGTGCAAACCTAGAACAAAGTAGGACCCTGGTTCTGGCTCTCCTCAGAGCTAGAATCACCATGTGACAAGGCTTATCTGGGCCTACCAAGTGGGGAAACCAGCCAGATATCAATGTAGTTTCTCTATCATTTTATATATGTACTGTATTCATTTAAAGAGATCCATGGTGCCAGGCATGGTGGCTCACACCTATAATGCCATATAATGCCAGCACTTTGGGAGGCTGAGGCAGGAGGATTGCTTGAGCCCAGGGTTCGAGAACAGCCTTGGAGAGACCTCCTCTCTACAATAAATCAAAAAATTAGCTGGGGGCAGTACACACCTGTAGTTCCAGCTACTAGGAAGGCCTGAGCCCAGGAGGTGGAAGTTGTGGTGGCCGTGAGCATGCCACTGCACTCCAGCCTGGGTGACAATGAGACTCTGACTCACACACACAAAAAAAAAGGTCCATGGCTTTCTTCAGACTGCTCATGAGGTTCAAGAAACAAAAACATTTAAAATCCTAGATGGGGAAAGGATACTCAGAGAGGGTGATGACAGTAATCAAAGTCACACAGCTCAGAAGCCCAGGCTGGTCTTTTACAAAGGCCAATGTAGCCACAGCAGCCCACAGCAGGTGTCTCCCTCCTCTGGGTGAGGGCACCCTCAGGCTGTCCTGGGAACTGGGCCCTCATCTCCATTAACTCTTATACTGCCACATTTGTTTCCACATGGAAATATCTTGCCTATCTAACCAGACCGGTAGCTGGAGGCTAGAAAGGGGGCTTCTATCCAGATCGTCTGGGAATCTTTTTCAGACTACCCAAGCAAACCTAACTCCCTGAGGCCGCCTCCCTCTGCTGATGCTGTAGTCCTGTGCCCTTAGACAGCACTTCCTTGGGTTGTCTGACTTGCTTCCTCCTCCCTGAACCTGGCAAGAACCACTGAATGGCTTTCAAAAGAGACAAGAAAACTATTAGCAGTGGCTGCTGCTTGGGTAAAGAACTAGGTGGCTGAGAGGACTCTTCACCTTTTCTCATTTGACACTTTGACATTTTAAACCCTGTGAATAGCCTACCTATTCAAAACTTTTTATTAAAAAAAAAAAAAACATCTGGGCACAGTGGTTCACACCTCTAACCCCAGGACTTTGGGAGGCCAAGGTGGGAGGATCACTTGAGGCCAGGAGTTTGAGATTAGCCTGGACAACATAGCAAGAACTTGTCTCTACAAAAAAAAAAAAAAAAAATCAAAAAATTAGCCAGGTGTGGTAGCACGTGTCTGTAGTCCAAGCTACTTGGGAGACTGAAGTAGAAAGATCAATTGAGCCCAGGAGTTTGAAGCTGTAGTGAGGTGTGATTATGCCACTGCACTCCAGCCAGGACAAGAGTGAGATCTCCACTCAAAAAAAACCCAAAAACAAAACCTCTGGACAAACTGTAAGCTCCTGGAGGGCAGAGTACTTGGCTCAAAGCCCACAGACAGAAGAAACTGGGCAGAAGCTCTCCCATGAAAAAATAAGCAACTGAAGACTCTCCATCCCCTGCACAGATATTTCTAGGACCGTCTCCAGCGGCTGAGTGGCTTGCTCTTCCTAGTGGGTAGCAAGACACAAGCAAGGGCAGGAAACCACTGAGACAGAGGCACAGCATCATCATCTGTAAAGGGCTGGACCCAAAGGAGCACATTTGGGGGCAAGTAACAGGGGGAGAGCTCCCTTTCCTCGCTTGGTGGACTTACTGAACGCCTCGGCCCATTCTACTGTGAGATCATCCTTCTGCCCGTACCTGGTGTGTATGTATGAAGTGTAAACACATGAAGCCAGCCCGGGGCCAGTTCCCAGTCTTATGTCCTGCCAGCTGGGTCTTGGATCTGCTACTCCCTCCATTCCTGAGGCTGGACTTCCACATCTCTAGGATGAGGATTTGCCACAAGGATTCTATTCAGGGAGGTCTTGCATAAAGCGACTCACACGCCACCTGACACACAGTGGGTGTTCCATCAATGTTTCTTTCCTTCCACTATTGGCAGGAAAGCCACATCAAGGAAGTCCCTTTCTAGGCTGGCCAAAGACATAGTCATGGTTTTCAGGATGCTTCATGAGGTGAGCCCTCAGCCAGAAGTGGACCCTTTTAAGAAAATGGGTCCAATTAAGAAAATGGTAGCCAGGTGCAGTAGCTCATGCCTGTAATCCCAACACTTTGGGAGGCTGAGGTGAGAGAATTGCTTGAGCTCAGGAGTTCAAGATCAGCCTGCGCAACATAGTAAGATCTCATCTGTACAAAAAAACAAAAAAATTAGTTGGGCAAGGTGGCATGCACCTGTAGTTCTAGCCAACTGGGAGGCTGAGGCAGAAGGATCACCTGAGCCCTGAGCCCAGGAGGTCAAGGCTGCAGTGAGCCGTGATTATACCACTGCACTCCAGCCTGAGTGACAGAGTGAAACTCTGACTCAAAAAGAAAGAAAACGGCCACATGGATATAGGACAGGATTTGGTACCAGATATGGATAAACTCAAGAAAGCGGCAACATGGACACAGGATGGAAGCTGGCTGGGCAGGAGCTGCTGAGAAGCAGCAGGGATGACGGAGGGAGGAATGCATGGCTCAGAGCCCAGGATGGCTCTTGGGGACCAGAGCAGCCCAGCAGGAAAGGAGACTCCTGGTCCTATGGAACCCATCAGCTCCCTGGCCCGGTGCTAATGAAGTTGCCTCCTCTCCCAGACTGAAGCCTACATTTCCATTTTCCCTATTTCTAAGGTTTCAAGAGTTGAAATGCAAACTCACAGACAAAAACAATAACAACAAAAAAAGCCAAAAAACCCAGAGAAGACTTAGAATTCCAATGATATTCAAAAAGAGGGAAGTGGCTTTGTTTTCTAGCATAAAGTGGTCCCTCGGGATGCTTCCTGGAGAGACAGGGGAGGGCACTCTTTTTTCTCATGCAGACCCCCACACTCTATCTCTCCTTCAGTCATCTTTACAAATAACAGAGTCCTCCAGGCACCGGACCAGATGCTGGCTTCTCAGGGAACGAGACCACAGCAGCCACTATGGGTGGGTCCTCTTATGTAACAACCCTTGGTGATGATGACATGGCCTCGAGAAAGAGTTTCCAGTGGAGTCCTCATAAGGCTCTCCAAAACCTAGGGGACATCATGACAGAGTAGGGGCTTTTGTTCAGTCTGCTGGGGAGAAAGTATAAAATTGGAAGGAACCCAGGGGATTATCTAGCTATGGGTGGAAAACCAGTTTCATCTTGAGTATAACCTCTGACCAATCTATCAGCGATGGCTGACGGGCTGTAGTGAAAAGGATTCTAAGACTGAGTTTATGAGCTCATGTCTACAGTCCAAGCCCTTTGGGAGACCGAGGCAGGAGGACTGCTTGAACCCAGGAGTTCAAGACCAGCCTGGGCAATATAATAAGACCTCATTTCTATAAAATATTAGCCGGGCGTGATGGCACACGCCTGTAGTTCTAGCTAATTTGGAGGCTGAGGCGGAAGGACCACCTGAGCCCAAAAGGTCAAAGCTGTGATGAGTTGTGATCCTGCCACTGCACTCCACCCTGGGCGACAAAGTGACCCCCCCTCCACTCAATAAAAACCAAAAAATAAAGCAAAACAAAAACAATAAAAAAAGATTGAGTCTAGCCTGGGGGGCAGTAAGGAGCAAAAAGGCTGTGATCAATTGGTAGTGTCTGCATAGGGGATGGGGTGGCCTTGATCACCTGGCTCTAATCCAGTGTCTCTGCTCATTGATGGAGAATGCATCCCCAGAGAGGTTACAGACTACCTGAGTCACATGGCACATTAGTGGCAGAATAAAAAAAAATCAGGACACACAACTTCTGACTCTGAGGTCAGTGATTTTTCCAGTACACAGCCCTAAAAGCCAATGATGCAAAGACATTCTGGAGAAACAGTGCAACAACTGCCAAAGTCAGTTTCAACATCTCTCCAGGAACAGAGATGAGGACAGTCGAGACAGCCGAAAGCTGGCGGCCCACCTGTCACTGCAAGAATATTAAGCAGGCATGACCAACCCACCAAAGGAGACATATTATTGATGATGAAGGCTTTAGCCTCTTAGGTATTCTGCCCACCGGGTTTTGATGTATTGGCTAAAGCTGCGGTGAACAGAGAAGCACGTGTCCGTTCACGGACCAGCTGGAAAGGAGGAAAATTAGGTCCACGGATGTTGCCTATAAAGCCCTTGGCTTTGCCCTTCTGACATTTCATTAAACGGGAACGTCTGCTTCTCTCTTGATAACCTGCCTCCTCCAGTCCACAGAGGTGGTGAAACACCCCACCAAACCCATGATTGGAGTTTTAATTTCGGTGACTGCCTCCTAAAATCCCAGAATGAAGATGCGGTTGTCTCTTTCACCTGCCTATCCCTCACCCTCCCCCTCACCCTCCCCCCCCTCCCAAGGGGATGCTCCATTGGCCCTTTTAAAGCCTGTGAGCTTCTTCACAGTGAAGGGGAGGAAAGCAACACTCTAAACACACCTGTGCAGCTTCCACGGTCACTGCCCTGAGCACTCCGTACCTGGGAGTTCGGACACCCTCCCACCACCCATCCCCACCCGGTATTGTTTGGGAGCATTAGGGGCTTTGTACTAGGAGAGAGGGAGGGGAAGGTTGGCCCAGCCTGGTCAATGAGACTTGATTTCTTTCTTGGCTAATATTGGTCACTTCCTTGTTCTTATCAGGGATGGGGTGGGGTGTGGGGATTCTGGCCACTAAGACTTGAGGAATGTCTGTTGAGGGTTCCCAGATTTTTTTTTTTTTTTCTCTCTCTTAAAAAGAGGAACAGGGCCAGGCAGGGTGGCTCACACCTATAATCCCAGCACTTTGGGAGTTACACTTTGGGAGGCTGAAGCAAGAGGATTGCTTAAGCCCAGGAGTTGGAGACCAGCCTGGGCAACATAGCAAGACCTTGCCTCTATTAAAAAATAAAAATAAAATAAATAAATAAATAAATAAGCCAGGTTTAGTGGTGCACATCTGTAATCCCAGCTACTCAGGAGGTAAGGAGGAAGGATCACCTGAGCCCAGGAGATCACTGCTCCAGTGAGCTGTGATCATGCCACTGTACTTCAGACTGGACAACAGAGTGAGACCCGACTCAAAAATAAAAAAAAGAAAAAAGGCACAAAAACCACTTTTCTGCCATTGTACCTTGTTGTCTGCAATACAGCTGCCATTTGGTGACCAAGAGAACTTGGGCTGCCAGGATGAGCTCCATGTGGGGGCTGTCACAGAGGTCCAAAGCCCCAAACTAACCATCCACCACTAACCACTGACTGACCCCTGTGTCAAGATGTTTCTTACACAAGGGATAGCAAATGTCCTTTGCAACTAGACACCCTACCTGCTATGTGAAGTTATGACAAGAAGCACAGAGAACTCATAAGCCAAAGTCCATAAGGGCAGGATGAGAATGCAGCTCAGCACAGTCCCACCCCAGAACTCCATCCACATCTATCTTCTCCTTCCCTCCTGGACCCTGCATATGGAAGGTACTTAATGCATGATTGTTTGTTCATCAACAGGCAGCCTTTCTACTCAATTCATAAGAGCATCTCAGAGCCGGGCAGTGCATCTTCTTGGAAACCAAAGCAGCTACCCACTGCTCCTCAGCACCAAACAACAGTCCCAGATTCAACCACAACAGAAACTTCCCACTCATCAGAGATGCTCAACCCGGAGTCAGGGACAGGAAAACTAGAAACCTCAACTACAATTCCAAAACCATGAGAAAAGCCCTGCTTGCTCTCTCACTTGACAAAGATATGACAAAGATGACTTCAGGATTGTAAATTGCTGAAAAAAAACAAAACTGGGGCATGATGCTAACTGTACACTATTGTCAATGTGACCGGGCCACCCCCACACCGTGACAGCTCCTCCTCTGTCCACATTGTCGTCTCTAATACCTTCTCTTACTCACAGACAACAGCCCGGGGGGAGAGAGAAAAAAATGAGAAAGAGGAAAAAAATGACTGAGCAATTATAGACTGTCAACCGGTGAGACACGTAATTAATTACCTGCAACCAGTGGATGAGACGCAGCAAGTCTGAAAGATGATAAACCCAAGAGAGCAGAGGCAGAGAGATGAATTCACACAGACGCGCTTGGAACATCTCTCTGCTTCCAAGCACTGTGCATAAAAGTTGGGCCAGAAAAATCACGTGTTTCATGGACCTGGCCTTAAATCCTGAGTCCAGGTAAACTAATTAATTTCTGCATTTCAGCCTCCTCAGTTGTGAAATGAAGATAAGCCAATTATCCTTCCAAGCAAACAGTGCTCAGTATGCTGCAGGCACTGCGCCAGCCCCACGGCGAGCAAGGCGGATACATTCCAGGAGGGACACAGACATAGGCAGTTACAACACACTTTACCCTACCATGTGGTTAATATCTCAACAGGGGAATCAAGGGTTCTGATTGAGGCATAAAGAAAAAGTAGGGCCGGGCTCGGTGGCTCAGCCTGTAATCCCGCGCCTTTGGGAGGCTGAGGTGAGTGGATTGCCTGAGCCCGCGGGTTCGAGACCCACCTGGGCAGCGAGACCTCATATCTACAATAAATCAAAAAATCAGCTGGGCGTGGTAGCGCATGCCTGTAATTCCAGCTACTTGGAAGGCTGAGGCGGAAGGATCGCCAGAGCCCAGCAGGTCGAGACTGCGGTGGCTGGGAGCGGCCACTGCACTCCAGTCTGGGCGACAGAGTGAGACTCCAACTCAAAAAAAAAAAAAAAAAGAATAAGTAGGGACTGGGTGGCTCACACCTGTAATCCCAGCACTTTGGGAGGCTGAGGCAGGAGGCTTGCTCGATCCTAACAGTTTGAGACCAGCCTGGGCAACATACCGAGACCTTGTCTCTTTACTTATTTGTTTTATTTTATTTTATTTTATTTTATTTTTTTAGTTGGAGTCTCACTTATCACCCAGGCTGGAGTGCAGTGGCACGCTCACGGCCACTGCAGCCTCAACCTGCTGGGCTCAGGTGATCCTTCTGTCTCAGCCTTCCAAATAACTGGAACTACAGGCATGCACCACCATGCCCAGCTAATTTTTTTTTATTTATTGTAGAGATGAGGTCTCACTAAGTTGCCTAGGCTGGTCTCGAACCCATGGGCTCAGGCAATCCTCTCACCTCAGTCTCCCAAAGTGCTGGGATTATAGGCATGAGCCACTGCGCCCAGCCTGTCTCTGAGGCGGAAGGATCGCCGGAGCCCAGCAGGTCGAGGCTGCGGTGGCTGAGAATGGCCACTGCACTCCAGTCTGGGCAACAGTGTGAGACTCCAACTCAAAAAAAAAAATTAAAGAAATCGTAGGAATTGACCGGATGAAAAGGGAGTGAGTTGTGGCTGCCCCTTCGTGTGTCTGTGCAGACAGGAGGCCTGAGGGAGCCTTCAGACAAGCCCTGGAGGTAAGAAACAACCTGGAGTATTCATCCCAGGAACTGAAGTAAATTCAAGGAACTGGCCTGGAGGATGTGGGGAAACAGGGTGAGAGATGAGACTGGAGAGTGAAAGCAGGATTTTACCAAACAGAAGGGCATGTGGATGTCATACCAGCAGGGCAGTGATGGGATCCTATGACTGCCCTGTGGAGAATCAACTAGAAGGGGAAGACAGGCACACAGGATGGTGGAGATCTGCACCAGGGAAATTGTCATGAGGCTGGAGAAATGGGAACAAGTAAGACAGACACTTAAGAGCAAGGATTCACAGGCATGATGGGTCACACCTGCAATCCCAGCACTTTTGGAGACTGAGGTGAGAGGATCGCTTGAGCCCAGGAGTTTGAGATCAGCATGGGCAACACAGCAAGACCTCATCTCTACCAAAAAATCAAAAAGTTAGCCATGTGTGGTGGCACACACCTGTGATCCCAACTACTCAGGAGGCTGAGGCTGGAGGATTGCTTGCGCACAGGTCTTTGAGGTTGTGATGAGCTATGCATTCCAGCTTGGACGACAGAGTAAGACCCCCAGTTCAAAAAAGAGAGAGAGAGAGAGAGCGGGAGAGAGAGAAAGAGAGAGAGAGAACTAAATGCTGACCTTTTTTCCCTCTCTTGCCAAATTCCTAAGAGGCCTGGGGAGACAGGTTGTTATTAACTCTATATACTATGGCTTACTTTCCAGCCTGACTCTGGCATAACATTACATAATGGATAAAGAAGGAAATCAAAAATATTTTGTGATCCTGCAAAGCCATCTCTTGGGAAAATTTTTGTCTGTATAGAATCCCCTTCTTTAGGATCCCCAGAAGAGCGAGATGTTTGCTATCTGTTCTCTCCCAGGGCTGCCACCTATGAGGCTTCATCAACTTATCAAGAAACCCCCTCTCAATGCCCCAATTTCAATGCATTTCCTTTACTGAACTCAAAATTCCTATGAACAAATCTTTGAAACCACCTATGACCTGCAAGCTCCCATTGGGAGATGTCCCACCTTCCTGGACCAAATCAATGTAAATCTCACATGTACTAATTTATGATTTTTTTGTAACTTCTATCTTCCTAAGATGTATGTGACCAAGCACAAATTCAGGACCTCTTGGGATGGTGCCACAGACCTGGGTCACTCACAATTGGCTCAGAATAAATCTTCTTAAATATTTTACAGAGCTTGGTATCTTTGGTCAATAAGAGGTAAAACCAACTGTTGAGAGACTAGGAGTAGGAAAGAGGATGGGGAAGGAGCCACGCCTGATACCCAGATTTCTGGCCGAGACAACTAGACTTGTGCCTCACTCACCAGCTCTTCGCGAGGTTTAGAGAGGAGGGCGGTGGTGAGGAGAGTCCCTGCGTCAGACAGTGGATGAAAAGTCCAGGTGGAATAAATGTCTACTCACCCGAATTCTAACTCCTGACTCATTCCAGCCATCCCAACTGTGAACCCTATAGTTCCTCAATTCTGAGACACACACTATTTGTCTCCCACATTTTAACATCTCTGAAATTGGAATGTTTTAAAATTGATGGTGGCATAGTTTAATAGGCATTGTTCTTTCTTAGGGGTACATAGGACAATGGTCCATCTTACAATGGATGACGCCTTGGGTTTGATGAAATATGATAATGTCTATCAATCTTAGAAGAAAATAGTATGTGAATGTCTTATTTTAGGGCTTAAATTCTACCTAGCTCCAAAAAGATCTGATGTAGCCTTTATTTATTTTATTTGAGTCAGAGTTTCATTGTGTCTCCCAGGCTGGAGTACCATGGCATGATGGCATGATGGCTGGAGTGCCATGATGGCTCACCACAGCCTTGACCTCCCTACCTCAGGTGATCCTCCTACCTCAGCCTCCTGAGTATCCGAAACTACACATACATGCCACTGTTCCCAGATGATTTTTTTTAATTTTTTGTAGAGACGAGGTCTTGCTATGTTGCCCAGGCTGGTCTCAAACTCCTGGGTTTAAGTGATCCTCCTGCTTTGGTGCTGGGATTGTAGACATAAGCCACCACACCAAGCTTGAAGTATCCTTTAAAAGTAAAGCTCATAGGACAAGATAATTTCCGTAAAAAGACAAAAACTACTCCCCAAAACAGGTATCGAAAAGGAGCCCTAGCATACTCTTCTCTGCTGTGGGCTGTGTTTACCCTGTGGAAGGAAACAAGGTAAGACAAACTTCCAGGGGCTCACTGAAACCAGGTCCAAGAAACAGAATCATTAATTTTAAAATGACAATTTAAAAAATTACAATAAAATTGACTGAATTTCAGACAGCACAGAGATGTGTGGCCTGGAAGTTTTAGGAAATGCATCTTTTAAAAGCAGTGGATTTGGTAGGGCCTTAAGTTCCACAGCCAGCTTCCCATTAAGAATATGGTGACCAGGACAAGGCCTGTGAAGGTCTTGCTGATATTGTTCAAGGACTCCATCGTCTTTACCTAAGAATCAATTACAATCAACCTGGTTTCATCTATATCTCCCTCTTCCCAGTTTTGTTGCTTGAAAGTCAAGAATACTATGCCAACGTAACCACGACTATTTTGGGAGACTGGTATACACACGTTCTCTCTTTTTTTTTTTTTTTTTAAGTCAGGGTCTCACTCTGTAGCCAAGGCTAGAGTGCAGTGGCATGATCACAGCTCACCCCAGTCTTAACCTCTTGGGCTCAGGCAATCCTTCTTCCTCAGCCTCCCAAGTAGCTGGTACTATAGCATGTACCACCACACCTGGCTAATTTTTTTAATTTGTTGTAGAGATGAGGTCTTGCTATGTTGCCCAGGTTGATCTTGAACTCTTAGATTCAAGCAATCTACTCACCCTGGCCTCATTAGGTGCTGGGATTCCAGGCATGAACCACTGCACTCGGCCGGTACTCCCTTTTGTTGATGATGGTGGTAGGGTGCACTATCATCACATTAAGTATGCTTTTTCCTTTTCAAGTTAACTAATGAAGTTCCAAAGATGGACCTTAGAAATAAAGTCTTTAGAATTGACAAGAAAACTCAAAAAGACATGAAGCCAGGTCCAGGAAACAGAATCATTAATTTTAAAATGACAATTCAAAAAATTACAATAAAATTGACTGAATTTCAGACAGCACAGAGATGTGTGGCCTGGAAGTCTCAGGAAATGCATCTTTTAAAAAGAGTGAGTGCATCCACAAAAAGAGAGACTGTTCTGTTGTAAACTCCCCTTTTTTTTGAGTGGGAAGTAGTTTTTATGGAAATCATCTCTGTCGTCCAAGCTGGAGGGTAGTAGCTTGATCATGGCTCACCACAGCCTCGATCTCCTGGGCTCAGACAATCCTTCTACCTCAGTCTTCCAAGTAGCTGGGACTATAGGTGCATACTACCAAGCCCAGTTAATTTTTTGTAGAGATGAGGTCTTGCTATGTTGCCCAGGCTGGTCTCAAACTCTTGGCCTCAAGCAGTCCTCCCTCCACAGTCTCCGAAAGCACTGGGATTACAAGTATGAGCCACTGGGCTCAGCCTCTTTCCAAACTTCTGATATGACAATGTATTTAACTGAGACCTTTCACCAGAATATCAATCTTGTTTTCCTGTGTAACATGGAGACTTGTATGACTATTAGGACTGTGATCGCCTTGCCCTGGTCTCATAATATAACTCTGGTCTGGGAAAAGTATAATTTGGAAATTGTTGCTATGTTCTGTGAAAATAACCTCACAAAAGTAATCAGGATCTGAATTTCATACTCAATAATTTGACACTCTGGTAATAGTGCAATTATTCCTGTGTTCCTACACAGTATAAATAGATGTAAGCTTATATGCATGATGGAAAATAAAAACCTGCATCTCTAAGGCCAAGCACAGTGGCTCAAGACTATAATCTCAGCACTTTGGGAGGCCAAGGAGAGAAGACTGCATGGGCCCAGGGGTTCAAGACCAGCATGGGCAACTTGGTGAAACCTTGTCTCTATAATAAATCAAAAAATTAGCTGGGCGTGGTAGCGCGTGCCTGTAGTTCCAGTTACTTGGAAGACTGAGGTGGAGGGATCACCTGAGCCCAGGAGGTCAAGGCTGCAGTGGTCGTATGCCACCACACTCCAGCCTGGGTGACAGAGTGAGACGCCAACTCAGAAAAACAAAACAAAAAACTCTGCTTCTCTGTTTAAAAAAAAAAAACGGCTCACAGTGGCTCATGCTTGTAATCTCAGCACTTTGGAAGGTCAAGGCAGGAAGATTGCTTGAGCCCAGGAGTTTGAAACCAGCCTGGGCAATATAGTAAGACCATGACTCTACAAAAAAAAAAAAAAAAAAACTTTCTGTGAGTGGTGGCATACACCTGTAGTTCCAGCAACTCAGGAGACTGATACAGAAGGATTGCCTAAGCCCAGGAGGCTGAGGCTGCAGTGAGCCATGTTTGTGCCACTGCACTTCAGCCTGGACAACAGAATGAAACCCTGACAAAAACAAACAAACAAACAAAAGCCAACATTTCTAAAAATGTCTTTTGTGTAAAACTTATAGAATTTGAGAGTATTTTTATATAATAGGGCATTCAGTATAATTTTAAAATATTTTAAATAATTGTGAGGATTTATCATCGCCATACCATTGTTTTAATGATATACTCATTTCATATCATTTATTTAATTTGGAATTCTGAGTAAAGAAACAAACCTCTCATTATCATGCATGCATAGAAAAATGTAATCTGTTTTACCAAAATTCACTTCGCAATATGACAAAGAACAAAAGTGGAGTATGTCTTCATGGTAACACCTACCTCCATCCCCAAATAGCCAAGAAAGCACAAAATAGCACCACCTCTGGAAAGCAGCTGGGACGAAAGCCCTTCAGAACTCAAGGGAAGGAGCTGATCTGTTCTCTCCAGTGTCCACTCACTTCTAGACATTTAGCCAAGAAGAAACTTTCAGAGATCATCTAGTCCAACCATCACACCTACAGCTGGGGAAACTGAGGCCAACGGCAGAAGTGACTTGCCAAATCCATCTAAGTTATTGACCAGGAATAAAATTCCCCAAACCTCGAGATCAGAAGCAAACTTGGTGGCAAAGGTGGGGTACAGTGTGGCTTTTATACTTGAGGCAGTGGCAAATAGCATCTGACAGTGGAAAACAAGGCAGAAAAATTGAAGAGCTTATAACAGAGTAATAATGGGCATTAAGCCTAAGACATGAATCTCAGTCATTACAAAAAGGTCTCGATAAATTTATTATCCTCCATTTTTTTTAAAAAAAGGAAATATGTCTTAGAATGGTTTCCATCAAGAATGCTTAAGATATAGAAAGGATTGTATTCAAAGGTTTCAGCTCCAGGTATCTGGGAAGTTAATTCCCATGGAATGCCTTCACACATTTGTTTTTTCAAAAATAGGTGAAGTTTGTTTTTGAGATACACACACATTTCATAGACAATAAAGCGAATACTTTGATTTTTGAGGGCTAAAATAACTTGGATACAGATGACAACTTATCTAAATGACCTGAAATAAAAATGACTAACTACAAACAAGCCCTGAGAACACACAGTACTTAAGCATCCCTAATCACCATTCCCAAGGCCACACGCATATCGACACCACCTTATCAAGCCCAATGATGTTATTGGGAGTCCAAAGACAGGCAGACAACATGGATAAGAATTTATTACTCCAGCATGAAATATCAAGAAAGTTAGCTTTGCTAATCTCCATCGGGGATCTGAAGAGTTTTCCCTCCCCTCCTTCCCCACCCCCAGCTCATCTTTTCTTCCTAGCAACAAAACAAGGGAGAGGTAGGTCTGTGGTGAGACTTTGTTTTGCTTTCTAGGCCTTCCATTTATACTTTGTCATGCTCCCTTCCTCCAACATCTCCGTGAAGAACACAGTTCCTGAAGGTCTTCCCAGGCCATCTCATCCCAGCATCCTGGCCACTTCAGGTGAGCAGGCCTAGCTCTTCACACACACCTTCGTGGGGCAGTGCCTAGTACACTGTCCACCTACCAGGTATTCTCCTTGGGGACTGGGATTCCTGCCTCGGCTGTTACATTCTGCGCTGTCATTTTAACTGCTTCTACATGGTTTGAAGGAAAGAACAGGAGCTTTGGCGCCAGAAAATCCAGGGTTGAATCCCAGCTCCAGCACCCAAATGGAGCTCTGTGCCTGGGAACAAGTTATTCCTCCTTCCTGAACCTTAGTGCTCTCGAGTGTAAAAGGAGATAGCCACGCAGAGTAAAGGAAAGGATGTATGCAGTAGGCGCTCATAGTTGCTTCTTTCCTTTTCCTCCTCCTCCCATTCCACCACTTAAAACTGTTAGCTCTAGCTCTCCCTCTCCCTCTCCCCCTCCCTCCCTATCAAGTAAGGATACAATGAAAAATTGGCCACCTGCAAACCAGCAAGAATGCCCTCACTAGACATCAGTTTGGCCAGCACCTTGTTCTTAGACTTTCCAGCCCTTTGTACCACAAGAAATAAATACATTATTTAAGCCAAAAAAACAAACAAGCAAAACAAAACAAAACACAACACCTGTTAGCTCTGGCCTCTTTCTCTCCAGAGTATTTTCTCCCATCTCTACTCGCGGACCTTTCCCCATATGCTTCCTGCTGGCAAGAGCTCCCCACCTGAATCATGAAGAGTGCTTTAAAAACCTGTATCAGGAAATGTGGCTAGAGAGCATTGCCAAACTGTGCTTCTTGAAATAGAAGAAACGAGACTGCAAGACTCAGCTCAGCTCGAGAGAGCTGTGTGAAGGGCCCCAGGACTCCCCCAGCCTTCCTGTTCCCCTTCCCCAGTAGAAAGTGTCACCAGATTTAGCAAATGAAGGTACAGATGCCCAGTTCAGTTTTAATGTCAGATAGATAACAAATATTTTTCTAGTATGTCCCAAGAATTCTCATAGAGAGGGAAGATGTCTCTCTAGTAAAGATAAACAGTAGAGAAAGGAAAATAAAGATGGTGACTGCCAGAGAAAGGGGTGGCTGGCCCTTCCACCGAATGCCACCAGACGGAGCTTCAAGTTGCCTGACCAAAAGGGAACTCCTGGCAGAGTCGTAACTTTATGTGGTCGTGAGGTCCTAGGAAGTGCCAGAAAACCCAGCCATGACCCTTCACTTCCATGAAGCATGGGCACTTATTGGAGATGGGCACGGAGCCCGAAGCCCCCAGTTGCCCAAGTATCCTCAATGTCTTACAAAATCTATCCATCAAATGTTGATATGTGAGTTTTATTGTATTTTTTTATTCTTTATTTATTTATTTGAGTCGGGGTCTCACTCTGTTACCTAGACTAGAGTACAGTGGCATGATCACGGCTCTCCGCAGCCTTGACCTCTTTGGCTCAGTTGATCCTTCCACCTCAGCCTACCAAATAGCCAGGACTACAGGCATGTACCACACACCCAGTTAATTTTTGTAGAGACAAGGTCTTAATATGTTGTCCAACCTGGTCTCAAGCTCCTGGGCTCAAGTAATCCTCTTCCCTTGGCCTCCCAGAGTGCTGTGATTACAGGCGTGCTGAGATTACTGTACCCAGTCTATTCATTAATTTTTTAAACATAATTCCATTTAATGAACACATATATAACATCCCATGTAATCCTAAAAGTGTTGAAAAAGAGGAAATAAGTCAGCTATACTTAAATACATGTAAGTTTTTTCCTAATTTATTTGAGTTTCAATTTCCATTTTAAAAGAAAAATGGGTGATACAATTACATAAGAAAATAGACAAGTTACTGTATGCACTGAAACATGGTCTTTCTCAACAGGACTCCCTACTTCTGCTCATCTAGTCTTTTCTCAGTCCAGCTGTCAGAACGATCCTGCTAAAAGTTACATCAGGGCTAGGCGCGGTAACTCATGCCTCTATCCCAGCACATTGGGAGGCCAAGGCCAGAGAATTGCTTGAGCCCAGGAATTCAAGACCGGCCTGGGCAACATAGTGAGACCTCGTCTCTACAAAAAAATAAAAAAATTAGCCAGGCATGGTGGCACATGCCTGTAGTCCCAGCTACTCGGGAGGCTGAGGTGGAAGAATTGCCTGAGCCCAGCAGGCCGAGGCTGCAGTGAGCCATGATCATGCCACTGTACTCCAGCCTGGGCAACAGAGTGAGACCCTGATTCAACTAATAATAATAATTACTATTATTATTATTATACATAAAAATAAAAAGACATCAGATCATGTCGCTTTCCTGCTCAGAATCCTTCAGGAGCTTCCCATCTCACATCAAGAGAGTGAATCTTTCCAAGGGCCTTTGAGGTCCTGCAGGACTTGGCTCCCCACCCCGTTCCACCCCTCCAACCCACTCCCCGCCAGTCCTCCCTTCGGTGTTGCCACACTGGCCACTGCCCAGGACATCCCAGCACCTGCCTCCACTCCTGTGAGTTTTTGCTCTAACGCCATCGTCTCCATAATGCCTTCTCTGGTGCTGCTTCCTAAATGCCTAGCACATCCTGTTCCCCACCCCTTCCACCCCCGTCAATCTCCCACACATTTTACTTTAGTTGTAAGTTCTGTGTCTCTCCCCACTGGGATACAGGGCAGCAATTAGGGCATTTTGTTCCCTGCAGCATCCCCAGCACATAGAACAGTACATGGTGCATGGCATGCCTTCAAGAAAATTATTTATTGGAAATATAAGGTAACGATAATGCTGAGCTACACTGGGGTAAAAATGGATGTACTGGGAGCCAAACAATGAATAAATGTGGGTTTTTCTTCACCACTTCAAAGTCAAAAAGCTGCTCTTCCCCTGAAGTCTCTCATCTGCTTCCTTGTTTTTCTCATCAGAAAACCATAAAGAGCCACGGGGGTTGTGCATTTTCCCCTTGTTCTGATATTAATATTCAGAAATGCAGGATGGAGCGTTTTCACCGCTGGCATTTTACAAATCACGTGACTGAGGGAAGGGCACATTTGCCTGAGCATTTTTTAAAGCACTTCCCAGGCCTACCCCCTCAGGCTAAGAACAATCCAACCATTCCAGACCGAAGCCTGTGTGCCTCGTGAAGTTTCAGTGCAATGGGCATTCAACACACGATACACATTCATTAATCGGCAACGATCGCATCTGTCACCCTCTTATCAAGGGTCCAGCTGAACGACCTTTAAACGTGAGACATGTCAAATTCCAAAATGCCAGTCAGAAACTCCCCTCACCTCTCAGTGGAGTCTGTGAGTAGCTGCTGCAGGTCCACCTCCTGCTTCCTCAGGGTTCCGAAGGAGGACTGGCTCTCAACAAGGCCGCTGCCTCCGGCATGCAGCTTGATCTTGCCCAGGGCCGTCTCGATGGTCCCGCTTACGTGGTTGGCGAACTTGCCCTCGTACTTCACAAAGTCCGACTCCACGACCACTGGAAGGAATGAGATAAGCAGAGGAAGCTGATGACGATAAGGCCACCTTCGTGCCTAAGGTCACCTAGCTCTCCAAGTCTGTGCAGAATCCTGGGAAACAGAAGGCTGGCATTCAGATGGAAAGCCCAGCAGCCATGCTGTGTATATGGGCAAAAAGACAAGCAGCATGCGTATCGCAGACTTAGGCCACACGTGAAGCAGGAGACAGGGTTCCACAGGCATTTTTTTTTCTTTGAGTCAGGGCCTCACTCTGTCACCCAAGCTGGAGTACAGTGACATGATCAGGGCTCACTGCGGTCTCAACCTCCTGGGCTCATGCAATCCTCCCACCTCAGCCTTCCAAGTAGTTGGGACTATAGGCGCATGCCACCACATCCAACTAATTTTTTTTAAATTTTTTGTTGAGACAAGGTCTCACTATCTTGCCCTGGCTAGGCTAGTCTTAAACTCCTAGGCTCATGCCAAGTGCTGGAGCCATCACATCCAGCCCACTGGCTTTTTTGTTTCATCACTTTTCAATTCCGATATGTAGAGAAAGATACACAAAAAGTGACTGTATAGTTTAATGAATAACTCAAAGTGAACATCTGTTTAACCACTTTGCACTTTAAATGTGTGCTTTTCTAGGGTGAAGACTGAAAAGGGACTAGACGAGGATGACCCCTAAACAGAGAGAACAGCAGCCCCCACCCCAGACACACACCGAGAGGACTGCCTCACTCAGCATGGGACAGGTTGGCCACTTGGACAAGTCATGAGGCATCCGTCACTCAACATGAGACAGGTTGGTCACCTGGACCATTCCTGGGGCATCCTTTACTCAGCATGGGATAGGCTGGCCACCTGGACCGGTCCTGGGACACCTTGCCTTCCCACGCACCAGTCTTGGGGAACAATCCTCTGGCCTTCATGACCACCTACAGTCAAATAACTCCCTTCCCATACTTGTTTTTATACCTGACCTCTACCCAGTAATTCGATTCCTTATCAGGCAATCTTATCTCTGTCTTCCTGACACAATTAGTGGAAACGCCCTCTTCACCTGAACCCTAATGATGAACATCTGATGATCTCATATCTGAATTGCCAGCCTTCTCACATCTCCAGGTTTCTTATTATACTGTCCTTATTTTTAATCCAGCCAAAACCACCATTAAAATAGTCTCTATCATTCCCATCTGACAAGGACACATTCAGAGGTTACTAGAAACTTCACACTTGGCCGTGTCTATCTCCCTGACCTAAGGCTGTCCTGGGCCCTGGTTGCAATTCGCAAATGACTCAAACCCACCTGGAGTGTGAGAGGTTCCTTGCTAGTCACTCACTGCCCCAACAACCATATTCCACCTATATTTCTTTCACTTCAATCACGAAAACCCACTCCTCAACCAAATATTCAGGGGTAAACTTTTTTTTCTCTTGCTCCTGCTCATATTTCATTATTTCACCACTCAAGAGAGGTTCTACAAGAAAGCACACAAGTTCAGGGTAGGTGGAAAGTTGAAAAATTAATATCAATTCATTTGCCCATTGCTTGACTGCTCTGATGAGCTGGTTTATGGCAGCACTGACTGAAATGCTTGTCTGGAAGAAAGCTTGAAGATTATGTGTAAACTTAGACTATCTCCTTTACCTCTTTTCCCCTTTAATTGTGATGCAATCTCAACATTAGAGAACTTTAGAGCAGACAGAAGACTCCAATATCATGTTGTCCCATAATTAAGAACTGATGTTTTTCATATACCACTAAGTTCCAAAAAGTAATGTAGCAATAAATACCAAGTCTTCAAAAAGTTCCCAACCTCTGGTCCAGAAAAATCTATCTCTAAGAATCTGTGCTAAAGCAGGCCAGGCATGGTGGCTCACACTTGTAATCCCAGCATGTGGAAGGCCAAGGCAGGAGGACTGCTTGAGCCCAGGAGTTTGAGACCAGCCTGGGGAACATAGCAAGACCTCATCACTACAAACAAACAAAAAAGAATTCAGGCCGGGCTCGGTGGCTCAGCTGTAATCCCAGCACTTTGGGAGGACGAGGTGAGTGAATTGCCTGAGCCTGCGGGTTCGAGACTCACCTGGGCAACTTGGTAAGACCTCATCTCTACAATAAATCAAAAAATTAGCTGGGCGTGGTAGCACGCGCCTGTAGTTCCAGCTACTTGGAAGGCTGAGGAGGCAGGATCGCCGGAGCCCAGCAGATGGAGGCTGCGGTGGCCCGGAGCAGCCATTGCACTCCAGTCTGGGCGACAGAGTGAGACTCCAACTCAAAAAAAAAAAAAAAAAAATTCAAATAATTAGCTGGGTGTGGTGGCACACACTTGTAGTCCCAGCTACTCAGGAGGCTGAGGCAGACAATCACCTGAGCCCAGGAGGTCAAGGACGTGGTGAGCCATGATCGTGCCACTGCACTCCAGGCTTAACAACAAAGGGAGACTTCAACTCAAAAAAAAAAAGAAAAAACAAGAATCTATGCTAAAGTAATTACCTTAAAAACACAAGTAAAAGTGCCTACTGCAGCTTTATTTACTATTAATATGCACTAAGTAAATAAGTTGAATAGTTAAGCAAATTAGTGTGCATACACTGTAAGGAATATTATATGTTTGCTAAAAATAGTATCAAAACATATTTATACCAATGAAGTAAAACTTAGATAAGGCTAAATAAAAAATAAATAAGGAGAATAAAAGAATTGTGTACAGTGTATTTCCAATTTTGTTATTAAAAATTAGATGCTGGCCAGGCACAGTGGCTCAAGCCTGTAATCCCAGCACCTCGGGAGGCCGAGGCAAAAGGACTGCCTGAGTCCAGAGATTTGAGACCAGCCTGGGCAATTTGGTGAATCCTCGTCTCTACAATAAATCAAAAAATTAGCCGGGCATGGTAGCACGTGTCTGTAGTTCCAGCTACTTGGAAGGCTGAGGCAGAAGGATCGCCTGAGTCAGCAGGTCGAGGCTGCGGTGGCAGTGAGCATGCCACTGTACTCCAGCCTGGGTGACAGAGTGAGACTCCAACTCAAAAAACAAAAATTAGATGCAGAGAAAAAAAGACTACAATCCAAGTAGTCATGGGAGTTAACAAACAATAGTGGAATTTTTGTTGATTTTTAAATTTTCTTCTTCATCCCTTTCTATATTTTATACACATATGATGATTTGTTGTTTTGTTTTGTGTTAGAGCCAGGGCCTTGCTCTTTAATCCCAGCTGGAGTGCGATCATAGCTCACTGCAGTCTCCAACACCTGGACTCAAATGATCCTCTGACCTCAGGCTCCTGAGTAGCTGGGACTACAGATGTGTGCCACTGTGCTCAGCTAATTTTTTTTTTTTAACTTTTTGTAGAAATTAGGTCTTGCTATGTTACCCAGGCTGGTCTCAAACTACTGACCTCAAGAGATCCTCCCGCCTCAGTGTTGGGAATACAGGCATGAGCCACCACACCCAGCCAAAGAATCTATTTTCTAAGTCTGACTGCTGATAGCTCTTGAGCCCCACCCACCCACTCCCCTTCTCTTTCTGATGCACATCTGGGCACACTGAAAAGAGCACCCATGCTCTGTCCATAGTGCCAGTTAAAGGTCAAACTACACATGCCCAGCCCTCACACACGGACCCTCGCACCATCTCCACTTACTGCTCACAGTGAAAGCTGAGCCCGCCTTCTTAACCCCCTTGCTGCAGTCATTTTTGGACCAGTTTTAAAGCCCACCCTGCTCTCCCAAGAAACTTTTTCCACCCTCTTGATGAGTTTGTGGCATCATCAATTCAACACCAAACTAAATTGGAATGGGGATCAATCCCACTTACGGTGAGTGGCCACATCTACAGTGGGTCTACAGTGGGCATTTCATGCTTTTATATCAAAAACTGCAAGTTTTTTGTTGTTGTTTTGTTTTGCTTTTGTTTGTTTGTTGAGTTAGGATCTTATTCTGTTGCCCAGGCTGGAGTGCCGTAGCAAGATCATGGCTCACCACAGCCTCAACTTCCTGGGCTCAGGTGATCCTTCTACCTCAGACGCCCAAGTTCCTGGGACTACAGGTGTAGACCACCACAACTGGCTAATTTTGTTTTAATTTTTGTAGAAATGAGGTCTATGTTATCCAGACTGGTCTTAAACTCCTTATCTCAAGTAATCCTCCCACCTCAGCCTCCCGAAATGTTGGGATTCCAGGCATGAGCCACTGCACCCAGCCTAAAACTGTAAGAATGTTTTAAAAAGATTAAGCTGAGCCGGGCTCGGTGGCTCAGCCTGTAATTCCGTGCCTTTGGGAGGCTGAGGTGAGTGGATTGCCTGAGCCCGCGGGTTCGAGACCCACCTGGGCAGTGAGACCTCATCTCTACAATAAATCAAAAAATCAGCCGGGCATGGTAGCGCATGCCTGTAATTCCGGCTACTTGGAAGGCTGAGGTAGAAGGATCGCCAGAGCCCAGCAGGTCGAGGCTGCAGTGGCTGGGAGAGGCCACTGCACTCCAGTCTGGGTGACAGAGTGAGACTCCAACTCAAAAAAAAAAAAAGTTTAAGCTATAACTTTTCATGTCAGGCCTGCAGAACTTTGTTCATTTTAAGAAAAGATATGTTTTTGAGACAGCAGGCAAAGAAACAGAATTCATTATAAGTTGTCTAGACCCAAAACAACATGTGTAAGAAGGAGAATCATTTTCTGTTCTGGGACTAATTGTAGAATATACCCAAGGAAACATACCTGGACTCAGAAACTGGTCTTCTGTGAGTACATCTCCAAGGGTGATGGATAAAAATTGGTACTTGGGTCTCTGCCAGCACCAGAACCTCTTCTTTTTGATCACCAGACTTAGAAGTTGTAACTTATCAGAGTCATTCAAATTTGATACTGCAATCAGGTTGCCACCAGCATCAACTTCTCTAAGAAAATTCCTTGTTGCTTTGGCAAACATTTTGAAAGATTCAGATCACCTGAAAAAAAATAAGATTATCCTAAAATCAAATTAAAAAGTTATTATGTTGTGACTTTCTTAAAAAATTATTATATTTTTTCCTAATCACAACAGTTCATATGAAAGAACATCTTCTCCCTAGGAGACCCTGTAGTTTGAGCTCAGCTGATGATGAAGAAATCAAAATCAGCTATTGAAAAAACTTATGTGTAATAGTCAGGGTAGGCTAGGGGGGAACATAACATTGGTGGCTCAGCCTGTAATCCCAGCACTTTGGGAGGCCGAGGTGAGTGGATTGCCTGAGCCTGCGGGTTCGAGACCCGCCTGGGCAAGTTGGCAAGACCTCATCTCTACAATAAATAAAAAAAAATCAGCCGGATGTGGTAGCGCATGCCTGTAGTTCCAGCTACTCGGAAGGCTGAGGCGGAGGGATCACCAGAGCCCAGCAGGTCGAGGCTGCGGTGGCCGGGAGCGGCCACTGCACTCCAGTCTGGACGACAGAGTGAGACTCCAACTCAAAAAAAAAAAAAAAAAAAAAAAGGGTACCTGATCTCAAACCAGGCAAAGTGAGGACCAAAGGGAGGCCAAAACTTTACCTGTATGATGACCACTTACATGCTTAATCCTATGTTGTACTCCACAACTTTAAAATTTTAAAAAAATTTAAAAATAAACAAGCCCCATGTTTTTATAATGATAAAAGTTTGTCTGTTGCTCACACTACATGTTTAATAAAGGGGGACAGAAGAGTTTTGTTTATTCAAGTTGTTTAAGGATCCAGACTGAAGGGAAAGCCACTATCTTGAACATTGTCAGTCATTATATATTCTGTTCTGGAAGGTCTCATACCAGCAATAAAATGCTCTGACCCAAAAGTGACACATAGCATGTCTACTTAAATTTGTCAGAATTAGTCAGATGACCGCAGCCAACCTTAAATTTCAGAAAATACAATCCTACCAAGAGTCTGGAAGGTAGAGAATATCTGTTGAACAACATCCTGACCACCCAAATACTACATCTTCAAAGGGCCACAGGTGCTTTTCTCTACACTATGTGATCTCGCCTATTCAGAAATGGAAAGTGTCTAGCTATAACTTTTTAACTCAGAAATAAAGGCACAGTAGCACTTCAGCTGGAGGGAAAAAAAGAAAGCCACCTGGAAGATATCAAAGGAAAGTACTCTATCTGGTGGAAGAAGTGCAGACTATTTAATAAAGGGTGTTGGGACTATGGGTTAACCATCTGGAAAAAGCACAGTCTGATTCCTCTCTCACACAATGCACGGAGCAAATTCTCAATGGAACAGAGGTTTCTTTGAGGAAAAATGAAACTATGAAAACACTAGAAAAAAATACAAATGTATAACAGTAGAATGAGAGAGGTCTTTAGAAAAAGGGAAAACTGGGGCAATACTTACAAGATTTATGATGAAGGACATAAATACTTAATAGATATTTTTAAAAACTTTTACAAATCAAACTTTAGAATATTGTTCTCCAGTGGAAACATCAGCAAAGCTTATAAATATACACGTTGCACATAGCCAAATATATATACACATATATAATTTTAAAATGAATTACATAAAAAAGCATCTGAAATAACTCTTTTAAAAGCTACCTATGGTCAAAGTTAAAAGGTCTAATGAACAAGAATTGTGTTTTATTTGTATTCACACCCTGGCGCTTGGCACAGTCCACAATCACACTGCTCTCTTAGCATTTAAGAGCTGGGAATAATCTCAGACTTAACTAGTTCAATCCACTATCTTTTACGTGAATCTTCTCTTGGGCATCAGAAAAATTTGTCTAACCTATTACTAGTTCTTCTCTAAAGTACCTTTTTTTAGATAATTATAAAGCAGTAGTTACCTGACCCTGTTCCTGTCTATTAACAGTAAGAATGAACACTTAAGGAAGAGATTCTAATACATGCAAGGAAGTTTCTTTCTGAGACAGTGAACTGCAAAGGATAACTAAGTATGCCCAGGCTCTCATTTCGAATTATTTCTCACTATACTATAAGCATACTTGAATTCAATGGATCACTCATTTATTCATTTACCAAATCATTAATGAATCGTTCATTCGTTTTTCTTGAGTTCCTACTACACAAAGTACTGTGTTTAAGCACTTAGGATACAGAGACAATGAACTCTCTCCCCAGTAAGCTACTAATGTGGTGGCCAAAGACATACACAGCTAAGTGTTAGGTTAGCCATTGGCACAGATTGCTCCAGGCAAAGAACCAATAAAAAGGTATCCAAATGCCACTGGGGAGAGGTATAGGGTCACAGAAGTAGACAACAGCCAAGAAGTATCCCAGGCCAAGGAGTATAGAAGGATGCTTTAGTGAAGGGGCAGCCATTATAGAAGCACAGACTCTTCAGGAGGTGGGAAAGGGACAGGGAAGACAGCACAAGGCAAGATGTGTTACCAGCAAGCTCAAGATGGCCCAGGAGACATTGTGTTGTGTTGAGATGCCTACCCACCACTTCACCAACAGATGGAATCAAGCTCTGAGATTGACTTCTGCCCTGGGGTACAGGGTTCCAGAGTGGGGAAGGGCCAGGGAAAAGGCTGAGGCGGACCCTGATCCAGGTCCTGAAGACCCATGCCTCCCCTGCAGGTATGCCAGGGAGGCAAGAGACATTGGAGGGTATGTCTAGGGCACAACATAATCAGAACGGTCACTTAGAAAGACCTTCTGGAAGCAAAATAGGAACTGACCTGCAAGAGAATGAGACTGAAGATGGACAAGAAATAGTGGTACTCTGAACAAAGTCAGTGGCCTAAGGACAAAAAAAGATACTGGCCTGGTGGTTTCTCTGGTTGGATACAACTCTGGTTGGATGAGGGGTGGTGGTGAAAGAAAGAAGATTCCTCAGGGAATCTCAGGTGTGGGCTGGATGGTGCAAGGAGAGAAGCCAGTTACCAAGAGGGGAAATTCAGAGGAAGCAGATTGATAGTGGACAACAAGGCAGTCACTACTTAGAGTGTATCCAGGGTAAGGCACAGGATTGTTTTTGACAAATACAGGGAAAGGACTTTCGACAAAATAGGGTCTCCCCTGTGACCCGTGAGAACACATCCTGCTGATCTAAGAGAAGAGTTGTAGCAGGCTCTGCCTCAGTTTACCACTGGTGTCAGGATCTCTATTTTCATGGTTTCTATTCTTTTCTGGGACAAGCTGAAAGAGAGTTCATTAACTTGCCTTCAGATCAAACAGGCTTCCGTAGAAACCAAATCAGCCTTGCTGTTAACAAAAATCAAAAAATAAATAAAACCCATCTGTTGTCAGTGACAAAGCCTTAGTAAATGATACCAATCCACCCCCAGAGGGATTAGAGGGTTAAAAAGGAACTTCCTAAATTAATTTTTAATGTGTTTTTTTTTTTAATCTAACTTCAAACAGCCAGTTTGCCTTCTTGACAGGGAAGGGTGCTTTACGGAGAGTGACTAGAGGTGGTCACTGCTTTGTAGGTTTTTATTAGAATCAGACTTATTCTGTCATAGGACTCTGAGAATTTTCTCCTTGTGAAGTTAAAGTTAGCAATTTCTTCTTCTTATGTTTGGATACATCATACATTTGCATGGCTCAGAAATCTATATGATGGAAAAGGCTGAAAACTCCCATTCCTGCCCATGCCCCAGCATCCCTTTGACTCCCTCCCTTCAGGCACATGGCCTCCATGTTTATTTATACAAATATACGGAGTCGACAGGCTGTTCTGTACTTGCTTTTTGCCATGTAACAACATACATGTGAGTACATTCTTCTATGATATGTGGTACTCCCTCATGTGGAGGGATCGTTGTTTATCTGACCAATCCTATCTTGCCTCTTAAGTTTTGTTATTTTAAAGGGACTCCACTACGCTCACACCTATAATCCCAGCATTTTGAGAGGCTGAGGCAAGAAGATTGATTGAACCTAGGAGTTCGAGACTAGCCTGGGCCATAGAACAAGACCTTGTCTTTACCAAAAAAGAAAAATAAAATTAACTGGGCATAGTGGTGTGTGCCTGTGACCTGTGGTCCTAGCTATTCAGGAGGCTGAGCCCAGAAGGTGGAGGCTGTGGAAAGCCATAATTGTGCCACTGCATTCCAGCCTGGGAAACACAGTGAGACCCCGACTCAAAAATAAATAAAATTAAAATTAACTAAATATAGGATGCCCCCACTAAGTACCCTTGTGCATACATCTTCTTCCTACAAGGACAAGTATATCTGAAGGGTAGAGTCCTAGACAAGAGATCGCTGGATCAATGGGTAAATACATCCCTAATTTTAGAGGCTGTACCATTCTGCCATCTCACTAGTAATGTATCCAATAGTATCCATCTTAATAACAGTGTCATTATACATTGGGATTGTTTGCCATTCTGCTAAGTGAAAAATGAAATCTCAGTATAGCTTCAGGTTATGTTATTTTAATACAAATAAAGTCAAGTGTTTTTTATTTTGTTTAAAGGTTTTTTTGTATTTCTTTTTTTTTTTAACTGCTTGTGTCCATTTCAGTTGTTGTTCATTTTGCTTTATTTCTTAGGAACTCCTGATATAATAGACAGGTCAGTCAAAATCTATTGTTAGAAATGTAGCACAACAGAGTTACAGTGTGGCATTAGGAGACAACACATGACCACCATCATTCTCAAACACGGAAGTAACTGGTCTAGCCAAAAAAGATTAAATAATATGCTCAGTCCAAATGATTAATATGCTCAGTCCAAATGATTACAGTATCTAGAACCCAAGTTGCCGGACACAGACAAACACAGTTATGTCTCATTAACCAGAAGTCAGACTTCGGTTTCAAATTGGAAGTAGATGAGTCAGATTTTGGAGATAAAGCTCAAATGACCCATGGCCTAAAATCCCACTGCACTTCACAGTTGTTACACAGATTCTGGGCTCTCACACAGAGCCTTAAGGATTATATCAGCAAACAGTCCTTATTCACCTATCTATCTGGCTTCCCAGATCAAGGCAGACTTAGAGCTCAAAAGGCCAAATGAATGCCATAAGGATATCCTAGCTTGAGTCAGATTCCTGGACAGAAGACCTGGAAGAAAGAGACCAAGATAGCAGGACACTGACACAATGTTAGCTAGGCACACAGCCAACTGGGGCCACTAGGAACCTATAATCTTAAAAACAGCTGCCAAGTTAATGACTGCAGGAGAAGATATTATACGCATTACTGCCTGTTAAGATTGATTCAGAGTTTTGGAATTATCTTTGAGTTGGAAGGGACCCGTTCTTTCTCCCACTCTATTCATGATTCTTCAAAATAGCTCTGCTTGAGCCCTGGGCCTCTGCTCGAATGGTTTTAGGGAAGAAACCACAATAGCAAAACATTCTAGATGAAGAGAGGGTGACTGTTTGTTGAGGACCTGCTGTGTGCCAGACATCAGGCTTCATGCATTATGTACGTTTCCTCACTGAATCTTCATGACAATCCTATGAAGTAGGCATTGCCCACATCTTACAGAGAAGGAAACTGAAGTTCAAAGATGCTAAGATCTTGGTACTGTCAGCTAGAACCTGGCGTTGCTGAACACGAACAACATCACAGAGCACTAACATCAGGCAAGGCCACTCTGAGATGGCAATGAATCAAGACAAAGGAAGACCACTCCATAAGCATGCATGAACACAAAGCGTGAACACACTCAAGCCACAAGAATGACCAAACGCCAGCCCCCTTCTAATGAAGGTGAATGAGTTTCGGCTGCTTCTTGACTAATCACAGCTAGAGCCTCGCTCTGGCCTTCCCTCCTTTTAGACAAGATGTATGAAGATAACACAGAATTTCTCCCCTTCCAGACAACATCCAATCCAGAGCAAAGCCCTATTTCCTTAACCCTCCTCTCCAAATCACCTATTACAATCCCAAATCCTCTGAATCCTTTCTAACACCCTCTCACTGAGACATATCAGGGTTCCCCAAGGTCTTCCTCACTGCAAGGATAAACCAACATGTTTGGCGTTGAGTGGTCTCCCAGTGGTCTCTGACTGGAAGGTACTGAATGTCACATAATTAGTGCTAGCTGGGTGTGGTGGCTCACATCTTTAATCCCAGCACTTTGGGAGGCTGAGGCAAGAGGATTACCTGAGCCCACAGGTTCAAGACAAGCCTAGGAAACATGGTGAGAGCTTGTCTCTACAATAAATAAAAAAATTAGCTCGGTGAGGTGGTATACGCCTGCAGTTCCAGCTACTTGGAAGGCTGAAGCAGAAGGGTCCCCTGAGTCCAGCAGGTCAAGGCTGCAGCGGCCATGAGCATTGCATTCCAGCCTGGATCCTCTGAATCCAGCAGGTCAAGGCTGCAGTGGCCATGAGCATTGCATTCCAGCCTGGGCGACAGAATGATACTCCAATTAAAAAAAAAAAAAAAAAATCAATGCTGAGTCAAGATTCCATCCAAGGGCCACTTGACACCAGAGCTTGAATACCCTGCACTACCAACTCCCTGTTCAGCTTTTTTCTTTCTAAATGTGGGCTACAAGGAATTGTTTAGTAAAGTAAGAAGAAAGTGTGCTCAAAGGGTAAACTTAAGTTATGGCGGAAACAAAAGCCATTGGTTTGGAATATGTGGTATTTCCTCCCTATCTGGGGAGATGAGACATCGCTGTACTTGTCACTCTCATTGTTAACAATTTCAGGACACTTTTTTTGTTTTTGTTTTGCCCAGGTTGTAGTGTAGTGACATGATCACGGCTTACCACAGACTCAGGTGATCCTCCTGCCTCAGTCTATCAAGTAGCTGGGACTATAGGTGCACACCACCACCCTGGCTACTTTTTTTTTTTTTTTTCCTCTTTTGATTTTTTGTAGAGAGTCTCACAATGTTGCCGGCTAGTCTCAGACTCCTGGGCTCAAGCAATCCTCCCAAAGTGCTGGGATTACAGGGATGAGCCACCACACCTGGCAATTTCAGCATACTTTGAATTACTTTTAGCTTTCTAAATACCAAGTGAAATTGAGGCTATTAAATTAAAACAGAGGTGTCATCTTTTTATATCTTCCCGTGTTACAGCCCAGTACCTGAGCTCATTTTTAATGAGAAGACAAACTAAAGACACTATCATTTCTTTCTAAAATAAAAAGCATGGCCAGGCACAGTGATTCATGCCTGTAATCCTAGTACTTTGGGAGGCTGAGGCAAGAGGACTGCTTGAGTCCAGGAGTTTGAGACCAGCTTGGACAACATAGTGAGATCTCGTTTCTACAAAATAAAATACAATAATTAGCCAGGCGTGGTGGCACAGGCCTGTAGTCCCAGCTACTTAGGAGATTGAGGCTGGACTGCCTGAGCCCAGCAGGTCAAGGCTGCGGTGAGCCATGATGGTGCTGCGGCACTCCAGCCTGGGTGACAGAGACTCCGACTCAAAAAATAAAAATAAAAATCAGTAAGTGAACTAAACAAACGTCAGGAGACGGCAAGAGCTTGAAAAGGAAGAGATGGAGAGGCAGCAGGGGCTTTGGGAAGGGGAGTAGATGAGGGAAGACTGCCTGAACAGGAAAAGAGAAGAGCTCTCCAAGCCCTTGGGAATTCAAGAGAAGGGCACTTCTGGCAGATGTGTGCTTCCTCTTAAAGCAGGAGTGCTCAGGGACAGAAGCTGGGGGCCGGCCCCTTCTCTCAGAGCCGTCTAAGGGTCTGGGCTCATCCTCTCCTGGCCACTTCCCTCTAGAAGAGCTTGGCGATGGTGGAAAGTGAAGACGGTCAGCTTTTATCCCTCAGTCCCTTCTCCAACTTCACAGCTTCCTTCATTCGAACTCGGCCTCCGTCGTCCTTCCGCCTCTTGCGGACAGCGACCCTGAGACATCCATCGCTTTCACTGTTTGGCGCAGGGTAACCCCTCCAGGAGTGGTTGGTTTTTTTGTCTGCAACCAACGCTTTTGTAAGCGCCGCCCTCCGGCCTTTCCCTCCCAGGTGCAGAAGGCGAGCGGCTCTCGAAGGGGCCCGGGCCCTCACGTCAAGGCCAAAGGAAGCCACGCGGGCAGCCCTTTGACAGTCACCCCGCCCAGGCCGGGCACGCCGAGGGGTCTTGGTCTCCTCCCTAGGCTCGGCGCCGGGGCAGATGGGGCCGCGTTCCCCTCCAGAAGGACCGAGCCCCACGTCTGCTGCGGGCCTGTCTCCCCCCCACACACACACACACACGCAGGCCCCCACGCCGGGGAAGCTCCCGCAGCACCCAGGGGAGAACCGGCAGACAAAGGATGGACCAGTTGGGGCGCCGGGAAGGCGAGGCGAGGGGAGAAAGAAGGCACCAGCTGCGCTTGCAACATCCAAGGAAGGAAGTGGCAGCCGGAGAGAGGGGAGAGGGTAGGAAGGGGACGGCACGGGGGGAGGGGCGGGGCTGGGGCCGCGAATAAGGGGGGGTCCCGGGGCGCGACGGAGCCAGCTGTTCCTCCAACAGGTTTGTAGCGGGGAGTGGGCAGGGGCGTCCCAGAGAGAAAGCGCCGCGCGGCCTGTCCTCTCCCCACCTCTCCACCCCCGGTTCCCGGCCCGGGCACGCCGGCGGATGAAAGGGGAACCGGAGCCGAGCCCGCCGCTCGCGCCAGCACCACTCACCGCTCGGTCGCCGGCAGCCCCGCGCCCAGCCGCCTCGCCGGCGGAGTCGGAGGAGACTGGGCGGGCCGGGCTGGGGGCGGGCGCTTGGGGAGGGGGGCGGAGGGAGGACCTGCCGGGACCTTTGCTCCGGCCCCGCCCCCTGCAGCCGCGGGACAGGCGGCTGGAGGCTGCGGAGGGGGTGCGCCCGGCGGGCCGGGAGGCGAGGAAGAGGTGCGGGGGGCGGGGGGGGAGGTGGGCAGGGGCACAGGGCTGCGGTGTCTCGAGGCCGGGGACGAGGCGCCCGGAAGGCCCCGGGGACCACCCCCCCCCAGAGCCGACGGCCCAGGGCTCGGCTTTGGCCAAAGTCCCCGCGCACTTTTCAGGATCCGAGTCGCGGGGCTCAATGGAAAAGTGAGCTCTCGAACCCGCCTCCTGGAGGCTGTAGGCGGCGCTGTAGGCGGGCACTTCGACCTCACGATCCAACTAAGAAAGTCCCAGGCCTCTCCAGCCCGTGGAGCCCCCATGCCGGTGCCTGTGTGTCCAGGTTTGTGGAATGACTGTGCCCACACAGCCCTGACGCTAATAATCCACTCTAAATCCCTTGAAGGCAGAACCAGGCGTCGCTCGCTTACCGGCTGCTCGGTGATTACTGAAGCGGGGAGTCTGAGCATGGTCGGTGCTCAAACTCGCTTGCGCATTCGGTGACTTGAGTATTAGATCATTTTGTAATAGCAAGACCAGCTCAAACCCATTCACCGTTGCTCAAGTTGTTACAGATGAGGCAGAACCAAAATCGCCTGGGCATGCCCAAAAGAGAAAACGATAACCTGATTGACACCCCAGCCTGGCAGACGGCTGCATTGGTATCACCTGGGACTAGTTAGAAATGCCAGAAAAGCTTGACCCACTCCCAAATCGGAGAGGTTTGAGCGTTACTTCCTGAGTCCTTGCCAGTCCACTCACAATGAAGCTTTTTATTTTTCCAAAAGCCTGTGCTGTAGTACTGGCTTCTATGTGCCTGGGGGTGACAAGCCATGGCTCGGTGACACTTTCCGTCAGTATTTATAGATCATCTTTTCTGTGCAACAGAGGCTAAGAGCAGTGAACAAGAGAGAATGGAATGCCTGCCTTGCAAAACTTACACTCAAAGAGTATGGAATTTTGTGGCTGCCTTCAAGGGGATTAGGGGAGGGTTGGTGGAGAGGCCTGGTGGGACTTTCTCTTGTGCCTCCATATGCTTAGTGCCTGAGACTAATGAGACTGCAATACCCACCTCATTGCAAAACCTCCCCTGGCTGTCCAAATTAAAAGTGCCCACCCACCCACGGGGACACTCTCCAGTTCCTCCTCTGCCTTATTGTTTTCCTTCGCACATATCATCATCTGATAGACGATGTGCATCATATTTATTTTATATATTATCCTTCTCTTCCCTAAAATGTCAACTCCATGGGGGCAGCAACTTCTGGCTTTGTTCACTACATGCAGCACCTAGCTTAGTACTTGATGCCTGGTAGATATATAGTAAGTAATTGTTGAATTAAGGAATGCATTCTCCTGTTTGTTTCTCCAACAAGATTATGGGGTTATGGGCATCTTTGCAGTGCCTGTCACAAGGTAGTGCACAGTGAACAGTTATTGGATGAATGACTAGATGGATTTGATCCAGAGCATTGGTCCTCTTTAGATCCCCTGACTTGCCAGTGCTATTAGGTGTTAGAAGAAAGAATCGTGTCCTATCTCTGTCAAGATACAAACGGGGACCCTCCAAAATGGAATTTATTTTTTAAAAATGTTTGTACATATTCTTATATGTTTACACTTCAGTCATCTTCAAAGTACTCTCCATTTGATGCAACACACTTATCAAGACACTTTTTCCACTGCTCAAAACAGTTTTGAACTCATCAATTTTGATGCCTTTTTGTGCTTCTGCCATTCTTGTTTCACCTCTTCCACATCAGCAAAATGTTTGCTTTTGAGGACTTTCTTCATCTGCGGGAACAAAAAAAATGTCACTCAAGACAAGATGAAGTGAATAGGGAGGCTGAACACGGGGGTCATGCTGTTTTTGATCAAACACTGCTGAACATTCAGCATGGTGTGAGCAGGTATGCTCGTAAATTACCCATCATAAAATTGGCAAGTGGATTGAAAGATTCTCCAAAAAAATTCACTGAAGCCAAACATAACCTCTCAAAACAATGCTAGCTGGTACACTGATGCCAATGGGTTCCTATAACACTCACTTAGTGAGGGAACCCTAGACCACAAGGGGCCCACCCTCCAAAAGATAATTCCAGTTTTTTTGGGGAGAGTCCCCCTTGTACTTTTCAACTATGCTGTTGATTCTGTCTTCATAAAATAATAATTACTATTTTTGAGTCAATTTCTCACTTGTTGCCCAGGCTAGAGTGTAATGGCACACTCACAGCTCACTGCAACTTCGACCTCAGCCTCCCAAGTAGCTGGGACTATAGGCATGCACCACCATGACCCGCTAATTTTTGTGTGTGTGTGGAGACGAAGTCTCACTATGTTACCTGGGCTGGTCGTGAACTCCTGGGCTCAAGCAATCCTCTCACTTCAGCCTCCCAATGTGCTGGGATTACAGGATTAAGCCACCGCACCCAGCTGTCTTCATAAAATTATATGGTGATGACCCTGGCTTGTTATCAGAGAGTATTTATTGCCTCCTGACCTAGGGCATTCACCTCAACATCCTCATAAACAGCATGCTGGTCAAGTCCCCACCCAAAAGGCCCCGATCCTCTTTCTAGGTAGGTTACTGGTTGTAATTCAGGTGTGTGAGCTTTTTTGTGCAACAGTGACTCAGTGGCTTCAAATTCTGTCACTCTTCCTATTTGTCCTCTCCAGTGCCTTTTAATTAACAGCCTGAAGAAGATAGCAGTAATATCAAATGCTAACATTTATGGAGCATTTTCTGTATACTATCACTATGCATGGTTCTGAGTACTGTTTATGCAGTGACAGAGCCCTGGTTTTAACCCAGGTGGCTTGGTATCATCTGAGTTTTATTTTTCATGATTATTACTTTTATTTACAACATAAGTAGTACGCCCTTATCATCTGAGTTTTAACCCACCACAGGGAAGGAACAGACTCTCCGAAATAGAAAATAGGAAGCTTAGTGGGGGCCACCCCCAGCAAGCAGTGTTTGGGCCAGGCCTGTGCATTGAGAGGGAGGGATGGCTTGTGTCAAGGAGATATCCCCCTCCCCAGTCAGCCACTCTCCCTGTCCAATGGTGGGAGGATAAAGAGGATTCTGGCACAGCCAGTCGTGCTTGTTGTTGTTGTCATTATTATTATTATTTTGGAAGATTTCTGATGGACCCATACAAGATGGGATCTTTTAGCCCAACAAGGAAAGAGACTAGAAAACATCAAACTCCAATTTCTGCCAGGCACGGCAACTCACACCTGTAATTCTGTAATCCCAGTACTTTGGGGGGCCAAGGTGAGAGGATTATTTAAGCCCAGGAGTTTGAGACCAGCCTAGACAACATAGCAAGACCTTGTCTCTGCAAAAACATTAGCCAGGCATGATGGCACATACCTATAATCCCAGCTACTGGGGAGACTGAGGCAGAAGGATTGATTGTCTGAAGAGGTCAAAGCTGCAGTGAGCTGCAATAGTGCCACTGCATTCCAGCCTAGGTAACAGAGTAAGACCCCCGACTCAAAAACACAAAAACCAAAAAAACCCTCTCCAATTTCCTCACTTCATTATGGGTCTATTCCCTTGAAGAAAAATGGAGCTATGTGGAAACAGAATTTCAGAGAAGGGAATGGGGGTGGTCATAATGATGGCAAATGTTTGCTTTTTAAAATTTTTCGTTATACAAATTATGCTTCAAGTAACAGAACTTCTGAAATACACCTATGGGGTGTTGTATATTTCCTACTCTATCCCGATTATTACGGAGGAAGTGATATGCAAAGGGCGGCAAAAATCAATACAACTCATTAATGGGGTATATTTCATAAAGGAAGCACATTAATAAGCCAGCTCTGCATGGCTGCCAAAATTACCTCCTAGTTCTTTGGGAGCCACTTCTGGAGCCTGGACTCCCAGATGAATAGCCTCTAGGGAGGAGAAAAAAACATAGGCTTTGGATCAGTCACATTTGGGTGGGATCCAGCCTACCACTTACCAGCTGAGTAACCTTAGGCAAATTGGGTAACTTCCCATTGAAAAATTACTTACAATGTTGTCATGAGATTATGTGCAGTACTCAGCCCATAATAGCATTCAATAAAAGTTAGTTTCCCTTTCTTTATTAATTACTTTTCAGCTAAAGTTGCCTTTAAATTAAGGCTAAAATTGTTCACATATGCATAATTTTGTCTTTTACCATATTGACTGCTTCCCAGAGGAACATAGCTACTAGCATATATTAAAATAAAATTTGGCATACATTGATAATATATTTTAAAACTGATTTAATTTTCCTCCCTAAATCCCGAAAGTACTTTTTAAACTGAAGACTGTATTCCCAATGCATATGACCAGTTACCACTTGAAAATAAAAAGTTTTATGGAGGGTTAAATATGGTCCAAAATTAAGTCTGCTTCTTTCAGTGTCCCAGCCATCTCTTGTTCAATTGTAAGGCATAAATATAGACAGGAGAAGGACTGAAATTCATTTGGTGGCCAGCAAATAACCAACCTAAATTTCAAAATTGACATTCTCAATGCAAACGTTATTGGACAAATAAGGGAATGGGAGGTGAATTTTGCTGTTCCAATGATCAACTGCTGTATACCAAACCACCCCAAAATTTAATGGCTTGAAACAACAGCCACTTTCTTGTAACTCACAATTTTGAAGGTTGGGACTTTGGACAGGGCTCAGTTGAGTGAATCTTCTGTCCTGTGTGGCACTGACTGGGATCACTCAGTGGAATTTAGCTGGTGAAGATGAATGAACTGGTCTAGAGGGCCTAGGATGACTTTGCGCATGTTTTTATCCATTCGGGCTGCTATAGCAGAATACCACAGACATTTATTTCTCACAATTTTGAGGGTTGGCAAGTCCAAGATCAGCAGATTCAGTGTCTTGTGAGAGCCTAATTCCTGGTTCAAAGATAGTGCGTTCTCAATGTCTCGTCACATGGTGGAAGGAATTAAAAAACAAAGCTCCCTTAGGTCTCTTATAGTAGCACTAATCCCATTCATGGGGGCTTCAACCTAATCACCTCCCAAAAGTCCACTTCCTAATATTATCACATTAATGATTAAGTCTCAACATATAAATGTGGGGGAACACAAACATTCAGACCATAGCATCCCATGTCTGGTGTCTTGGCAGGGAGGACTTGAAGATGGGGCTTAACTTGGGGGTTACAAACCAGAGCCCTGCATGTTGACCTCTTCATCATAGTGAAAGTTTTTTTGTTTGTTTTTAAAAATCGGGGTCTCATTTTGTCACCCAGGCTGGAGTGCAGTGGCACAATCATGGCTCACCACAGCCTCAACCTCCTAGGCTCAAACAATCCTTTTTCAGCCTCTTGAGTAGCTGGGACTATAGGCATACACCAACATGCCTGGCTACTTTTTTGATTTTTAGTAGAGCTGAGGTTTCATTAGGTTGCCTAGGCTGGTCTCAAATTCCTGGGCTAAAGCAGTCCTCCTGTTTTGGCCTCCCAGAGTGCTAGGATTACAGGCATGAGCCACAGCACCTGGCAGGAAGTCAAACTTCTTATATGGAGGCTCAGGGATCCAAAATCGAGTGTTTCAAGAAACAAGTCAGACACTGCAAGTCTTATGACGTAGCCTATAAAGACCCAGAATGTAACTTCCCCAGCATTCTACTGTTAAGCAAGCTTACTGTTAAGATTCAAATATTGGAGAATTATACTCTACCTCTCAATGGGAGAAACAGCAAAGAATTTCCAGACATATTTATTCTTCCACACTTGTTTTTATGAAAGAGAATAGCACCATTTACACAAAGTTAGTACCAACTCCTATTTTTTTGCCCACAGTTCATGTAGAAATATTTATCATTGTCAGCACTAAGAAAATTTGTAATGAAGACCTGTAGTCCTATTTATAGACTACTCAGAGAAATACAATTCAGAGCTATAGAAGCTTTCTCATCCCATTATTATGATTCTTAAATATTGTCCAACATCTAAGTGGGCCATACCCAGCATAGAGTGAGCCAAGGTTTGTGCATCCAACATTTTGTGGGTTTTTTTTTTTAATCAATATTTTTTATTATGATGTTGTGGGGTACAGTTAAGGGTTAGGTATACAATTACGTTTCATTCAGGCATCCTGTTGATAAGAGGTGTTTCCCCGTCCCCAGACAGATATCTGCTACTGTTAATCCCTTCTCCCTCCCCCCTCCATAGTTTCCCAGTACCGTCAGTCATTTTCTTATAATTATTACATTGGATGTTCACGGTCCATTATATGAGTGAGAACATGTGATACTCAGATCTTTGTTTCTGTGAGAGGTCACTCAGTATTATAGACTCTAGTTCCATCCAGGTTGCTGCAAAATTCATTATTTTGTTCTTTTTTATGGCTGCATAGTATTCCATCATGTATATGTACCACATTTTAAAATCCAGTCCTCTTTTGATGGGCAGCATGATTGTTTCCAGGTTCTTGCTATTGTGAACAATGCTGTGATAAACATATGTGTGCAGGTATCTTTTTTATAGAGTGATTTGAATTCTTCAGGATATATTCCCAGGAGGGGGATTGTGGGGTCATATGGGAGGTTGGTATTTAGAGCTTTTAGGAATTGCCACACTGCTTTCCACAGAGGTTGCACTAGTTTACACTCCCACCAACAGTGTAGAAGTGTTCCCTTTTTGGCACACCCTCTCCAGCAGCTGTTATTTTTTGAGTTGTTGATAATTGCCATTCTGACTGGAGTTAGGTGGTATCTCGGTGTGGTTTTGATTTGCATCTCCCTGATGATTGGTGCGGTTGAACATTTCTTCATGTGTCTGTTGGCTACTCAGATGTCTTCCTTTGTGAAGTGTCTGTTCATATCTTTTGCCCATTTTATAATGGGGTTGTTTGTTTTTTTCTTTTCAGCACATTTGAGTTCCTTGTAGATCCAGGATGTTAAGCTTTTGTCAGACCTGGTGTTGGCAAATACTTTTTCCCAGTCTGTAGGCTGTCTCCCTGCTCTCTTGATGGTTTCTTTGGCTTTGCAGAAGCTTGTCAGTTTAATAAGGTCCCACTTGTCTATCTTCTCTCTTATGACCTGTGGATTTCGGGTTTTGTTCAGGAATTGGATGCCAGTTCCAATTTCCATGAGGGTATTTCCTTCATTTTCTAAGGTTCTTATGGTTTGAGGTTTTACATTTAGGTTTCTGATCCATTTGGAGTTAACCTTTGTGCATGGGGATAGATAGGGGTCCTGTTTCAATCTTCTGCATGTGGTCAGCCAGTTTTCCCAGCACCATTTACTGAATAGGTTCTCCTCTCCCCAGTGGTAGGTGGTGGAGGGTTTGTCAAAGATGAGTTGGTTGAGAAATTGAGGTTTTGCTTCTGGAATCTCAATTCTATTCCATTGATCTATATGTCTGTTCTGATACCAATACCAAGCTGTTATGATGATTGTAGCTTTATAGTAAAGTTTGAAGTCTGGTAATGTGATACCACCTGCTTTGTTTTTTTTGCTGAGGATTGTTCTGGCTATTCTTGGACATTTGTGTTTCCATATGAATTCCTGTGTTGTCTTTTCTAGATCTGGGAAGAATGTTGCTGGCAACTTGATGGGTATTGCATTGAATTTGTAGATTGCCTTAGGTAAGATGGACATCTTCACAATGTTGATTCTTCCAATTCATGAGCATGGGATATTTTTCTACTTGTTTGTGTCATCTTTGATTTCTTTGAGTAGTGTTTTGTAATTATCATTGTAAAGGTCTTTCACGTCTCTGGTTAGGAAGATGCCAAGGTATTTCATTTTTTTTGTGGCTATTGTGAATGGGATTATGTTTTTTATTTGGGTTTCTGTTTGTTTATTATTGGTGTAGAGAAATGCAATTGTCTTTTGTACATTTATTTTGTATCCTGAGACTTTGCCAAAGGCCTTTATCAGTGTAAGGAGGTTTTTGACAGATTCTCTTGGGTTTTCAAGGTACACAATCATGTCATCTGCAAAGAGAGATAACTTGACTTCCTCTTTTCCTATCTGGATACCCCTGATTGCCTCCTCTTCTCTGATTGCTTGAGCCAGGACTTCTGATACTATGTTGAACAGGAGGGGTGAGAGTGGGCATCCTTGTCTTATTCCAGTTTTCAGGGGAAATGGTTCTAATTTTTGTCCATTTAGGAGTATGCTGGCTGTGAGTTTCTCATAGATGGCTTTTACTATTTTGACGTATGCTCCCCATATGCCTAGATGTTGAAGGGTTTTTATCAAGAAGGGGTGCTGGATTTTATCAAAAGCTTTTTCTGCATCTAATGATATAATCATGTGGTTTTTGTTTTGATATCTGTTGATGTATTTAATTACATTTATGGTTTTACGAATGTTGAACCAGCCTTGCATCCCAGGAATGAAGCCTACTTGGTTATGGTGGATGATTTTTGAGATGTATTGCTGAATCCGGTTTGCTAGGATCTTGTTGAGAATTTTAGCATCTATGTTCATCAAAGATATTGGCCTGTAGTTCTCTTTCTTTGCTGGATCTTTACCTGGCTTGGGTATCAATGTGATGTTGGCTTCGTAAAATGATTTAAGGAGAGTTCCACCCCTTTCAATCGCCTGGAATACCTTCAGTAGGATTGGTAACAGCTCCTCCTTAAATGTCTTGTAGAATTCTGCTGGAAAGCCATCTGGACCAGGGCTTTTTTTTGTTGGAAGTTTTCTTATTACGTAGTCGATTTCCTTGATTGTTATTGGTTTATTTAGGGTCTCAATTTCTTCTTGTTCCAACCTAGGTAGGTTGTATGATGTCAGAAAGTCCTCCATTTCCTTAAGGTTTTCAAGTTTGTTTCCATACAAGTGTACGTAGTAGTCTCTCATGATCTTTTGTATTTCTTCAGGGTCAGATGTGACTTCATCTTTTGTGTTTCTGATTGTGCTTATTTGTTTCTTTTTTCTCATTTTTTCTTGGTCAGTCTAGCTAGGAGACCATCGATCTTGTTTATCCTTTCAAATAACCAGCTTTTTTTTTTCATTGATTTTTTGTATTATCTTTTTGTCTTCTATGTCCTGGATTTGGGCTTTTATTTTGGTGATCTGAATTCTTCTGCTAAAATTAGGATTTTTGTGGTCTTGCTTTTCCAGCTTCTTTAGGTGGCTTGTTAGGTTGTTAATTTGTGTTCCTCCCATTTTCTTCATGTGTGTTTGTAGGGATATAAATTCCCCTCTTACTACAGCTTTCAAGGCGTCCCAGAGATTTTGGTAAGATGTTTCTTCATTTTCATTTGTTTCCTGGTATCTTTTGATCTCTGTTTTGATTTCATCATTGACCCAGGAGTTGTTTAGCATCATGCTGTTTAGTGTCCATGTCTTTGTGGGTTTTGGGAGGACCTTGTTGGTGTTAATGTTTATTTTTATTCAACTGTGGTCTGACAGGTGCATGGTAGAATTTCAGCCCTTTTAAATTTGCTTATGCTTGATTTATGTCCAATTATGTGGTCGATCTTAGAATATGTTCCATGCGGTGATGAGTAGAATGTGTATTCTGTGGTCTTTGGATGGAGTGTTCTGTAGGTATCAATTAAGTCCATTTAGTCCAGAGTCTCATTGAGGTTCCGGATCTCCTTGCTGATTTTTTGTCCTGATGATCTGTCTAGGGTTGTGAGTGGGGTATTAAAGTCCCCAGTTATGATGGTGTTAGAGTCAATATCTTTCTTTAGTTTTCCTAGAAGTTGCTTTATGAAAGTTGGCGCACCTATGTTGGGTGCATATATGTTTAGGATAGATATTTCTTGTTGATGGAGTGAACCTTTTATCATTATGTAGTGGTCCTCTGTATCTTTTTTAATTTTTGATAGCTTAAATGGTATTTTGTCTGAAATTAGGATCACAACTCCTCCTTTCTTTTGTGTTCCATTCACCTGAAAATTTGTTTCCCATCCTCTTACTTTGAGCCTGTGTATGTCCTTTCTAGTGAGATGGGTCTCTTGAGGGCAGTATATTGTTGCCTGGTGATATTTTATCCATTTTGCCATTCTATATCTTTTCAGTGGTGCATTTAGTCCATTCACATTCAGGCTAATTATTGAAATGTGAGAGTTCGTCCCTATCACAGAGTTCTTATATAGTTGTTGTTCTTCTACTTGGTTTTTTTGTTTTTTGTTTTTTGTTTTGTCTTTCTTTTGGTTTTGGGGTTGGTTCATGTATATTTTATTCTTTTCCCTGTACTCTGGTGAAGAACGTTGTTCTTTTTTCCTTTTCTTTTGTGTTTAGTACTTTCTTAAGTGTTTCATGTAGAGATGGTTTGGTGGCAGCATAATTTCTTAGGGATTGGATAGCTGGGAAAGATTTTAGTTCTCCCTCACTGATGAAGCTTAGCTTGCCTGGGTAGGTTATTCTTGGTTGAGATTGTTTATCTTTTAGGACTTTGAAGATAGGGCTCCAAGCTCTCCTAGCCTGCAGGTTTTCTGTAGATAAATCTGCTGCTATTCTGATTGGTCTTCCATGGTAGGTGATCTGGCCTTTTTCTCTTGCTGCCTTTAGGATTTTTTCTTTTATGCCTACTTTGTTTAGGCGAATTATTATGTGTCTAGGAGTTGGTCTTCTCATTTGTTGTCTTGTGGGGGTTCTCTGACTCTCTTGTGTTTGAATTTTTGCATCGCTGATTAGATTAGGGAAGTTTTCTTGAATGATCTCATGGAAAGTTTGTTCCAATGTGGTCTCTGTCTCTCTTTCTGCCTCAGGGAGTCTGATTACTCTTAAGTTAGGCCTCTTGAGGTAATCACTCATCTCTTGAAGGTTTTGTTCTGTCTTTTTGAGCTTATTTTCTGTGTTTTTAGAGTTCGGATTATTTCTATATTTTGTTCCTCAAGCTCTGAGATTCTTTCCTCTACTTGGGTAATTCTGTTTTCTGTGCTTATCAGTTTGTTATTTATTTCATTCACAGTATTCTTTATTACTGTTATCTCAGATATCAGCTCCTTCCTAGTTTCTTCTTGTGTCTCCTCAATTCTTTTTAATCTCTCCATTATTGTCTTGATATCTATGTTTGTAGTTTGAGACCCTTCATTCTGGGGGCTCTTCGTTGTTTGCATTCCAAAGTCAGTTTTCTCAGTGTCTGCCCTCCCAGGTGTCTGGGAGAGACCCATACTCTTCTTTTGGTTTTTCTTCATTTGTGTAGATTTTTCTCTCTCTCCCCCTTTCCCTCCCCTTCTTCAATTCTGTTTTTGAGGGAAGGTGGGGTTGCTTTTATTTCTCTTCTGCAATGTCCTGTTCTTCCTTATGAGGGTCTTCTGGCTTTGTTCACTTTTCAGGTTGGAGCATAGGCTGTAATCTGTACTTTTTGCAGTTTTGAGGTTTAATTGAGAGGGAAGCTGTGGTTCAGAATGCTGATTCTAGCATCCACAAACAGGTGTATGAGCACACTGGAACCTATTTCCCTCTGTCTTACAATCTGTCCATTCAGCAGTATGTAGTCTTGGTCCCTAGATTAAAAAGGGGGGTATAAAAGAGGGAAATAAGGGAGGGGGGTCAATAGGGAGTTAGAAAGAGAGAAGAGCAAGAGGGAAAACAGATATACATACCAACTATCAGGTGAGAAAGAGACACAAGGCCAGGAAGAAGTGAAGAAAGACACGTAAGAAAGATTCCCTAAAGAGTACTGACAGCTACACAGAAACAGGCCAATAAAATCAAGAAACAGTGTAAGTCAGAAGGCTAACAACAAACGTGATCAAAGCCAGCAGTTACAATGACAAAATCATAAGTCAAAATAAGCGATCAGACTAAAGTCACTTCTCTGATCTCCGATTCTAGCCTCTCCCCTTTGTTTTTCATTGCAGTGTAGGGGTGGGGCTTTGTCTCCTGTTTTGCGCCGTTGCCTTAGGAATTGAGGTAAAATTTGTTGATAGGTGGACGGGGCAATGGAAGTCTCTGCCTGGAGAATGGCGAGGCAGTTTATGCAGATCTGTTTTTCTCCGCTTGTCTGGGTCCCCCAGCTTGGGGTCTCGTGCTGAGTGCCTCAGCCAGGGTGGGCCCGGAGTTCCAGAGCTCCAAAGCTCCAAAGGGCAGGTTGTGAGTGGCAAGAGTGGCCCTGGGCCCTCCACAGGGTACTTCAGCCAGGAATGGGACCGGTGGCTCTGAGGGGCGGGTGCCCAGAGCCTCCCTGAGTGACCAGCGGCTTGGTGCCGGGGCTGGAGAGAGTGTAGCCAGGGGGAGAACTGGGGCGGGGTAGGACCCAAGACTCCCACACACACAGTAGAACAGCAGCAGCAGAGAGCCGCAATATCTGGCCCTGCATGGGACCGAAGGTCCCCGGGCCTCGCACCAGCATGGTTGGTGGTGGGCTGGGGGATGGGGAAGAGAAGTAATAGTCTTTTTGGGAAACTCACGTTCGGAGAATCTTCACCAGTTCACCTATGCTGTGGCCATCTTGTTCCCGTCTCTTCAACATTTTGTTAATTCAATATTTATTAGGGACCTACTATGTGCCAGGCACTGTATTGGGCACTGAGAATATAAGGGTGAGTGAGGGAAATTGGCTGCATGCCTGCCATGTGCCTGGGGCTTGTTGTCTACTGGGGAAAGCAGACAGGATAAAGAGCTAGAAGTACAATGATCAGGCGGCAAGGGACATTTGACCGGAGCATGTGACATGGTGGAGGAAGAAAGTCACTGGGTCAAGGAGACCCAATTAGCTAGGGTAAGCTAACTGCTAAAACAGATAAACTTCCAAATTATAATGACTCAAACACAACAGTAGCTCATTTTTTACTCAGTAAACAATCTAAGGTAGTGCCAGGGATGGTAGGGATGGAAGGCCATGGTCACCGTTCCTTCAGATTCAGGCTGGTGGAGGTGCTGCCATTTTTACCTCCAGGTTGCCAAGGCTGCCCCGAGCATGGACACCTCCCACAGGCACATAATAAAGAACCTGGGCACTCACTCAGGAAGATTTTTATATGTGTGACACTTTCAGAGGGATAGGTCCCAAGACCCCCACTGGATGCCCAAAACAGGATAGTACCAAACATGACCACCATTAATCAGAAGACATTTCTGTCATATCTTCCACCCACAGATTCAATGCCTCTTCATCTTTTTTTTTTTTTTTCATTTTAGAGTTGTGTGGTACATGTGAGGATTTGCTACTAACTGATTTTTAATTTAAAGTAGATTATGTAAAGGTGAGGTTTGGGTTTTTCATCTTAACTAAGCACTCATCACACACTGTGGTCACACCTTTTGCAGTCTGAGGTGTAATGGCAAAACTAGCATGAATTTCTTTTCCCTTCTTTACAGTTTCACAGATACAACTTTGTTCTTACCATAGATCTTAGCAATCTCAGCATACATTTTTTTTTTTCTTTTCTTGTTAAGTTGAGAACTTTCCCCTGTTCACTTAAAGGAAGCACTTTATGGCTTCTCTTTGGCATATCCAAATTGCAGGAATCACCACTTAGGGGCCATGACTAAGTAAAACAAGGGTGACTTAAACACAAGCAATGCAATACTGCAACAGTGAATCTAATAACCTACATGGCTCCTAAGGGTTTAAAGACAGCCAGTATAGACAGCATGGATATTCTTGGACAAAGGCTTGATTCACATCCCAGGCATGGACAGGGTGAGATGGTACAAAATTTCATCATGCAACTCAGAGTGGCACATAATTTAAAACCCATGAGTGGTTTGTTTCTGGAATTTCTACTTAATACTTTTGGATGGAGGTTGACCAAGGGTAACTGAAATAGCAGAAAGCAGAACCATGGATATAGGGGGACAATTGTATCTTACACTGGCCAGAAATGAGTCACGTAGTCTCTCCTAACTACAAGGCTGGAAAATGTAGGCTTTGTGCTCAGAGAAAAGGGGAAGGAAGTTTCAGGAACAGCAGCAGACTCAGCTACAAAATGGTTTCAGAGGGTAAATGGGTGTTGGCCAAGTTCAAAGCTTTTCTATATAATCCCAACTAGGGTAACCCACACAGCTGAACTGATTTAGTTTAAATAATACATTTTGGGATTATACAGAACATCTTATTTAAAAATTGAGCAGCCAGGCACAGTGGCTTACGCCTGTAATTCTAGCACTTTTGGAGACTGAGGAAGGAGAATTGCTTGAGCGCAGAAGTTTGAGACAAGCCTGGGCAACATAACAAAACCCTGTCTCTACAAAAAAAAAAAAGTTTTTTAAAAAATTAGCTGGGCATGGTAGTGTGCACCTGTAGTCCCAGCTAATTGGGAGGCAGAGGCAGGAGAATCGCTTTAGCCCAGGAGTTGGAGGCTGTCGTGAGCCACGATCAAGCCTCTGCACTCCAGCCCGGGTGACAGAATGAGACTCTGACTCAAAAAAAAAAGAAAAAAAGAGCCTTTCTTAATCCTACACCTGGTTCAAAGAATGTATAGGAAGACTGGTGATAGACTGGGTGCGATTGGTGTTCTCATCTATAACAATTTATTACTGATAAAACTTCTTAGCTGAGTTATAATTGGAAGGGGAGTATGGGAATTGTATACACATTTATTGTTTGGTAAGGTCCTTAAAGAGGCTAATTGCAATGGAAAACGCAATTTGGCAAGGAAAAATTATCCTGGCATCAGACTCAATCTTGACTGACTGCTCGAAACACCAGTGCAATAAATGTGTAAGTCTGAATGATGGAAAAGAAGGAGAGTCCTTGTCACCCTGGGCACCTTTGATACCACAAAAAACTTTATTTTGTTTCAAACTGTTGGTAGAAGTGGAATTTTGTCTCTAATAGTATACTTCGAAAGCTTTAAGCTTCTTATTTTTTTTTCTTCCCAAAGAACTGTACCTGGCATCTCACTACAATTTCATTCTCACTGCTTGATTTCCCAGAGGAACCTAGCCAGCCAGTAGAAAATGGGTGCACAGGGACTCCAGAATCCAAACAATCCTGCTTTCTGCAAGTAAATCCATCTTCCTTTGCTAACTTCCTCATACTAAAAAACAATGAGCACATCAATACCACCAAAACCAGCAATCCCAGAGTCAGTGTGGGGAGCTGATTAAGACTCAACTGTTTAATGATTCTGGAGTTGGCACAAGCGCTAAGTTTGAGTTCCATCTCTGCCTCCTACTTGCTGTTACCACTCTTCCAAGCCTCAGTTTCCTCATCTGTAAAGTAGGGACAATAACACCTAGCTCAGAGAGTTACTGTGACTAGGTGTCTGGCCACTCAGTAGATACTTAATAAATAGTAGCTATTATTATTAGTTTCTGATTCCCTGAAATTCCATTCCATTTTACAAACGTTGTTGAGCACCTATCGTGTACATTAATAAATCCAAGTTCCTGCCTTTAAGAGATTTACAATCACTTAGAGAAGTGACCTGCTGAAAAGGCTTAAAAAGAACCCAACGATTCTGACATTGGGGAAACTTGTCCTGGAAAGACAAGACTTTGATTAGGATCTTGCAGAGAAGGATCCAGATAAGCCGAGCAAGTATCTTGAAAGATTCTGAGATTTCATTTCTCATCTCTCCCTCCTCCGCCAAAAAAGCCTTGCCCCACAAGGTAATGCCAGACATGGCCTCTGGGGTTGATTAGCCTTACATTCCAGAATTAGACATACATTTGAGATAAAATCATTCCCCAGGGAAGTCACACCGCAACAGTCACACTGAGGCATACATGTCCTTACAGATCCTTTCTGCATGGCTGGATTTAAAAATTGAAAATACACAGAAGGGTTACAAAAAGGAAATGAAAAATTATTCTACAACTTTGCTGCTTTTAGCTTAGAACAATAGGTACTGTTAAATTAAGTTTGGCCTAATACTGCCTCCTTACTTATTTTTAATTGGGCCTAGTGGTTTCTCTGTACAAAGTGGATGTAATCTTCCTAGATGTGTAAACAGACTGATCTACTCTTGTAACAAGTACTGAGTCCCAGCCAATCGTAGCAGCCAAGTTTTGGCCAAATCTTCAACCCAGTGTTCAAAGCAGGCAAACCAGAGCAGTAACCAATCACCTGTTTCCGTACCTCTCTTCCCCTTTCTGCCCATCACCTTCCCTTTTCCGGCCACAAATGTTAACCAATCGTGTGGCAACCCCATAGCCCAGAGTTGCTCTGAACCTATTCTGGTTCTGGAGCTGCCCGATTCTTGGATTCTTCTTTGCTCGATTAAACTCTGCCAATTTGTCTAAAGTTTCTCTTGCAATTGCCCAAAGCTAGATATCTATAATAGCTACATTTTTTGAATTTTTACTTTTTGTTGAGCATGTTCCTTTATATACATTATTTCATTGAATCTTTATACAGTTCTCTAAAGCATTCTTATTTTTACAGCCTGTTTTACAGACGACAAAAAGCTGAATCTTAGAGAGGTAGCCTACAGATCCAGCACAATTGTTAGGAAGATTTGGGCTCAGATCTGAGTCCATGTGCTAACTTCTGACTATTGCCTGATGGGTAAATTGTGGGAGGATGTCAAACATTTAGACATAAACCTGGAAGCCCAAATATTTATCTTCAGGTAAATTAATGTTCATTCACTCAATACAGGTTATTTCTTCTGTTCTTAAAAGTTCTCTGGATAAGAAACTGCCAAAAACACCCCTGCAGTTCAGTCTAGTGATTTTGATTGCCGCAATATTAAAATATATTATTTTATGAATTCTAGAAGTCTCTTTTTCCAGAAAGTGGCAAGAATTGGGTAGCCTGGCTTTGACTGAATTTTCAAGGAAGAACATTGTAGGAACTTTTTGTTTCTTTGTTTCTACTAAAGCTTTTACCATTTCTTATGAAGCTACTATATACCACGGTCACTGTAGGGCTCAGAAATCTAGGAGAAAGTAAAATTAAAAAATTTTTATTACCCAAAATGTCTGCAAAAGCTAAAACATTTTATTAGATCACAATTTAGAAGCCATTTTCTCTTTTATAGCGTGTCTGATTATTATTAGGCAGTTTAGAAAAAAATGTCGTTGATGGCTTCTAGGCACATTGGTATATCTTATTAAACGCCATCTGCTTTTGCTTTATTAATGTTTTATTATGGACCATCTGGTTGTTGCTACAGATCATATAGACTCTCCAGTGAATCAGTTGTTGCCCATCAATAAATTCTCGAGTTTCATCATTAGCAAAAGAAATTAAACTGGTTAGTAGCAAGAGCAGGGAGCCATGACACCCACATCTCAAGGCTGCCCCCGCTGGTTTTGAGATCTGCATAGTCCCTCTACCTTTCTGAGTCCCCCGTGTTTCATCTGAAAGTTAAGCATGGAACCCAGTCTCTGAGGTTACTCAAACTTTAAAATTCTGAGTCAGAAACTCAGATGCAGTGTGTGGACCGAGGAATCAGGAACTTAGGGAATGGGACTCTACTTGGGAGGGCTGGAAAACACCTTCTGGGCTGTGCCTGGGACCTAATAGAGAACTGGTAAGATTTAGCAAGAAGGGCGAGAGAAAACGCCAGAAGAAGAGCCAGGTGGACACCAGGTGAGGCATGTGGGAGGTGAGGACCTGAGACTGGAAAGACAGGTTGAGACCAGGTTGGGAGGGCTTTGTGTGATGATGGGAAAGTGTCATTTGTTGTTTTTTTTTACCCTGTATTTTCCCCTTCTTGGCTTTAGCTCTTTTTAGTCCTTGGGAACCACTCAAATGGGCCTAGCCAAATGAACTGATATCTTCAGTAATTAAACATTAGCCTTAAAGCAGAGTTTCCCAAATGGTATAACACGCAGGTGACAAGTGGTCCTAGAAATCGAGGCCTTTGGCTGAGACAGAAGCCACTGACTGGTTATTATATGAACCCTTCTATTTTCTGTGTGTGCCATGCTATGACAAGGATCAGGACCACTACTCTAAAGCAATCTGGTCCTCCAAATTAATTTGCTTATCAAATTGCTTTCATCAGCGGTCCAAGTATAAACAGCATTTATATTAAATTGCATTTTATTAAGTTGTATTACATCATATTATGTTACATTAGTTGAATGAATGATTGAGGAGAAAGAGAGAAAAATCACTCAACACATTTAGTGAGCCCCTAGTATGTGCTAGGCATTGTCCCAGGCTCTGGGAACACAACTGAGGACAACAGACAAAAGCAAACTTAAATGACTGCTCTCGTGTTCTAATGGTTGAAATGACACTAAGAGTAGGACTTAAGAAAATATGAGGCCAGGCGTGGTGGCTCATGCCTGTAATCCCAACACTTTGGGAGGTGAAGGTAAGAGGACTGTCTGAGCTCAGGGGTTCAAGACCAGCCTGAGCAACATGGCAAGACTTCGTCTCTACAATAAATCAAAAAATTAGCCAGACATGATGGCACATGCCTGTGGTTCCAGCTACTTGAAAGGCTGAGGTGGAAGGATTACCTGAGCCCAGCAGATCAAGGCTGCAGTGGCTGTGAGTGTGCCACTGCTCTCCAGCCTGGGCAACAGAGTGAGACTCTGACTTAAAAAAAAAAAAAAAGAAAATAGCCAGGCTCGGTGGCTCAGCTGTAATCTTGTGCCTTTGGGAGGCTGAGGTGAGTGGATTGTCTGAGCCCTTGGGTTAGAGACCCGCCTGGGCAGTGAGACCTCATCTCTACAATAAATCAAAAAAATCAGCTGGGCGTGGTAGCACATGCCTGTAATTCCGGCTACTCAGAAGGCTGAGGCGGAAGGATCACCGGAGCCCAGCAGGTCGAGGCTGCGGTGGCCAGGAGCGGCCACTGCCCCGGCCACTGCACTCCAGTCTGGGCAACAGAGTAAGACTCCAACTCAAAAAAAAAGAAAAAAAAATGAGAAACTAAGACATATACTTCTGGCGTCTGATATGACCTGAAGGGAGCTTGGAAATTGTTGTTCTGTCCTAACAATGGAGAGAAATCTGAACAAACTCAATAATAAACAACTCTTCTTAGAACCATTAGAGAAATGAGGTCACAGGACCACTGTCTTGGAGAGATAGACAGACACAGAGGCCCACAGCTCAACAGAGCAGGAACCGCAGGGACCACTGCCTGATTAGGAAAATCTGAACTGTAATGGACAGATTGCTGGAGGCACAGAGTGGACAAGTCTGAGAGTTGGAAACTCTCCACTTTTATGAGTTTTATCTCCAAAAGTGCTCACCAGGTTCTCACAGTGAACATCAGAGAAAAATCATCTCACGCTTGCAGCAGGGGGAAGATAAAGCAGGCACTTTTATTTATTTTTAATTAATTTATGTATTTATTCATGTATTTGTTCGTTTTGAGTTAAAGTCTTACTCTGTTGCATGGGCTGGAGTGCAATGGTATGATCGTGGCTCACTGCAGCCTCAACCTACCACCTCAGCCTCCTGAGTAGCTGGGACTACAGGTATGTACCACCAAGCCTGGCTAATTTTTTTTTGTTTTGTAGAGATCAAGTCTCACTGTGTTACCTAGGCTGATCTTGAATTCTTGGGCTCCAGCAATCCTCCTGTCTTGGTCTCCCAAAGTTCTGGGACTAAAGTAGGTATTTAAAAATACATCTTAAAATACTGAAGTAGGCATTTTAAAATGCTGGCCAAAAGTAGGCATTCTAAAATACACCAGAGCATTCAGTTCTTAACAAGGCCCAACTTCAAGAAAAACCACTTTGCCAAAGCCTAAACTATTAGAGTTTTATCAGAGCCTACCTCAACTCCAGCCCCTGTAGTCATTCTGTCCCATGTAAGGAGTGGAGGGGACTAAAAACATTTTTGATTTCACAGCTCAGGGCACAGACTTTGAAATTCACTAATGACTGATTAATAGGAATACAGAACACTCCCTCTCCCCCTGCATCTTACCACCACATCACTAAAGACCTATTTACCACAGTTTCTTTTGCTCAGTACATCTTGTTCAGCTACTGACCAAATATTACAAGGTATACTAAAAGCCAAAAAACACAGTTTGAAAAGATAGAGCAAGCATCAGCACCAGACCCAGATATGGCAGGGATGTTGGAATTATCAGATCAGGAATCAAAAATTAACTATAATCAATATGGAAAAAGTAAAAAAATGCAAGAACAGATGGGTAATTATGGCATAATAAAAAATATTTAGTCATTGTCTCTGTTCCTGGTATAGATCTCCTAAAATCCTTGGAACTTTTGAGTGATAAGATTGTCTTTTGGGCTGGGTACAGTGGCTCACTCCTATAATCCCAGTGCTTTGGGAGGCCAAATTGGGAAGATCATCTGAGGTCAGGAGTTCAAGACCAGTCTGGGCAAAATAGTGGGACCCTGTCTCTACCAAAAAAAAAATGCATTAAAATTTTTTTAAAAAAGCATTGTCTCTTGTGTGCTAAGAGGGTTGCCATGTGATTAGAGGGTTGGAACTTTCAGCCCCATGCTCAGGCCCCAGAGAGGGAAAAAGACCCGGAGATTGAGATCAGTCATGAAAGGCTGATGCAGCAATCAGTGATGCCTATATAATGGAACCTCCATAAAAACTCCTAAACAATGGGGTTCACAGATCTTCTGGGTTGGTGAATACATTAAGGTGCTGGATGTGCCTGACTAGGGCATGGAAGCTTTATGTCCCTTCACCCCATAGCTTGTTCATGCATCTCTCCCATTTGGCTGTTTCTGAGTTGTATTCTTTAAAATAAACTGGTAATAGTATGTAAAACACTTCCTGAGTCCTGTGAGTAGTTCTAGAGAATCACTGAACCTCAGAAGAAAGGTGTAAGAATTCCCACATTTACAGTCAAGTTAGATAGAAGTGTGGGTTACTTGGGGGCCTGATACTTGAACGGGTGTCTGAAGCGGGGACAGTCTTGTGGAAGTGAGTCCTGTACCTGTGGGGTCTATGCTAACTCTAGGAGTTGCTATCTGAATTGAATTGGCTTATTGGACACCCAGCTGATATCAGAGAATTGGAGAATTGGTTAGTGCCAGAAAACACTCCAGAAAGAACCTGAGAGTAATATAATCTGAGAGATGGTAATTCTAAGAAAGAACCAAAAAGAAATGCTAGAGATCAAAAACCGTGTAACAGAAATAAAGATTTTGATGGGCTCATTAGTAGAATGAACACAGTTGGGAAAAGTAGAAATTCTCTGAGCTTGAGGATATGTCAATAGAAACTTCAAAACTAAAAAGCAAAGAAAAAAAGAAAAAATAGAACGGAATACCCCCAAACCAGGACAATTACCAAAGATGTAACATTAGCATAATCGAGATACAAGAAGAGAAAGGACCGGAAGCAATATTTAGAGCAATAATGACATAATGACAGAGAATTTCTTCAAATTAACATCAGACAGTAAAACACAGATTCAGGAATCTCAGAGTACACCAAGCAGGATAAATATCAAAAACAAACAGCAACAATAACCAAAACAAAAAGCAAAAAATTACACCTAGGCCTTTTCATATTCAAACTGCAGAAAACCAAAGATAAACAAAAAATCATGAAAAAAAGAAAATATAAAGTATTTACATGGTAAATGCTAAGAGAAAAAAAAACTTTTAAAATGGCTAAAAATTCTATGGGAGGATGTTGAGAATTTTTGATAGACTGGCCAAGGAAAGTCTCCCTGGAAAGGGGGAACTTCTAGTCAAATTATTATGGGGTTTTGAATTCATGGTGGACACATTAATGATGCTTTCATTTGGAGTATGTAATAGGTATCTTGGAGTGTAACTGGTTTTCTTGTTCTGCCACTTACGGGCTGTGTGATCTTGGGCAAGTTACCTGACTTTTTTGGGTGTCCAATCCACTTCCAAAGATTGTACCCTAGTCAGTACCTACAGGTTGCAGGAAGGTTCCCCAACGAACTTGGAAAAGAGTGTCAAGACTGTTTTGCGGAGACAGAACAGGGATAGATCTCGGCCTCCCTCACACACTTTAATCACCAGACTTTGCAAAAACACTCCCATTGGAAGCATGCTAGGAACCACAACCTTGAAAAACCCGTTAAGATAAACAATGTTTCACCGTAAGTCTTGCTAGGGAAGATAGTCCCTTTCCCTCCCCTCTCCTCTCTGTACACAAGGACCAGAGTGTCCAATTGTAACCCTTGCTTCATTATAATACTAAAATCTCCTCCCCCGTGGGGCTTATCCACCATTTTTTGTATATGTGGCATATGAAGAAGTATGTATACATTTCTCTTGCACGGTTAAATCGTTCCCTAATCAAGCTAACATACCTTTCCTTTGACATTATGCCCCTTCCCTTATCTAATAAAAGGACCTGGACAGCCCCCTTTGGAGAATCAGCCACGAACTCTCCTCCTGAGCTGTCTTGTACAAGCCCTCATAAAACCTTGTCTGGAAATCTGCTTGACTTCTGACAATTTCTGTTACATGAGAGCCTACGATCCACAGTCAATAACACTGAGAGGGCTTATTTGGAGGCTTCACATTCACCTGATATGAAGGTGCCATATGGCTGCAAAACTGTCCCTGTGGATGTCTGGTTGCAGAATGGCCAAGGGGAAGGGAGGAAGGGCTCCCAGGAAGCATCGCTGAGACCCATCCCTGTCCCTGTCCATCCACTGCAGCTTGGATGAGAAAACCTGACAGCATCCCTGTCATGAAGATGTAAATGGAGGTAGGGGCTTGGCTACCTTTGCCCCAGTTGCAAGGCTTCACTTGGTGCTGTCTCCTTGTCTTAAGTTCACGAACGACAGACAGCCCCTTAGTTCTAAAGGCTGCTGACAGCGACGGAATGGGCTGGTCACTTGGGCTTGGGGTCTCCTACACCTGGGATGGGAATTCTCCCATTGCTCCAAAATACAGAATCCCAAATCCCTGTGTCATCGGGCCCCTGCCCACCTCTCCCTTCACCTTCACCTTCACCTTCATCTTCATCTTCACCTTCACCTGTGAGGGTGGTGCCTCAGTGGCTTTGCTTCAGTTCCTGGAAAGTGCTGAGATCTTCACCCCAGGAGTTGAATCAGGACCACTCTGTTCCCAGCTCTTCATGTGGCTCCCTTTGGCTTTATCTTCACATCTCAGCTTCAACTTCACTTTCTCTAGGCAGCATTCCTTGACCCACAGATTTAATGTCTCTTTTATTTATTCTCATAGCTTTCTTCATAGGAAACTTTTTCTTTTCTTTGAGATGCTCTTTTGCCCAGAGTGGAATGCAGTGGCATGATCACAGCTCACTACGCCTTGAAATTCTGTGCTCAAGCAATCTTCCCACCTCAACCTCTGGAGTAGCTGGGACTGCAGGTACACATCACCATACCTGGATAATCTTTTTTCTTTTTTTGTAGGGATGAGATCTCGCTCTGTTGCCCAGGCTAGTCTAGAAATCCTGGGCTCAAGGAACTCTCTTGCCTTGCTTGACCTTCCAAAGTGCGGGAGCCACCTCACCCAGCCTCCTGATAGTAACTTTCTTCATTGCAATTGAGTAATTGTGTACTTGTTTACTGTCTGTTTTATGTAGGCCCATAAAGGGGAGAGCCATGCCTGTCTTTGCTCACTGCTGGATCCAAAGTGTTTCACACAATGTCCAGCACATAGTTGGCACTTCACAACTATTTATTGAATGCATAAACAAATACATGAACAATCAGCTGTGGCTGGAGACTAGAGATCATTTTAGGTTCAATCACTGGCATGATGCCTGTTGTATATTTGGTGCCTAATAAATGATAGCTGTTGATTTCATGGACATATTTTTCACTTCTTATCATATTGTAGCAGTTTCCATGACTAACTTGGTTTTATGTCTTTGCAGATGCTGTTGGGATTATAGAAATTGATTTCCATTGTGATTCAGTAATTTTTCAGAAATGCAAGTTGCTAGAACGTACATGCTTTTTTTCCCTGACTGCTTTTTCTCTTTCTATATGATAATACTTCTTTTATTTATAAAAGAGGTGATGAAATGAGAATTGATCTTAGAAGATGAAGAGCCTGGCTGGGTGTGGTAATTCACATCTGTAATCCGAGTACTTTGGGAAGCCGAGACAGAAGGATTGCTTGAGCCCAGAAGTTTGAGAACAGCCTAGGCAACATAACGAGACCTTGCCTCTACAAAAAAATACAAAATTAAAAGAAAATTAGCAGGACATGGTAGCACAGGCCTGCAGTCCCAGCTACTCAGGAGGCTGAGGTGAGCCATGATTGTGCCACTGCACTCCAGCCTGGGCGACAGAGTGAGACTTCGACTCAAAAAAAAAAAAAAAAGAAGAACCTTCTTGTTGGGGACTTGGGTTATTACAATTATTAAAACACCCAACAGTATTTAAGGACTTATGGGGACAGGGTGAGGTAGACAAGGTGGATGCTGGTTGCAGATGATGGGAATTGCATTGCTTTGGAACTTGATGTTTTTAAACCCCAGGCTGCCTTTCTGGTCTGGGAGGTGCCAGACCCAAATGCATGTGTAAACCAGAACTTAACAACAGAATAAACTTATTTTTCCTACCTTCATCTCTGAAAAATCTGTCTTTGGTCTCCTGGAAACTCATCAATGAACATTTTTTCTTAACTTTATGTTTTTTCATAAACCCAATTCCATTAAGGTACTTATATACCCCTGTATATAAATAAGCTCAGTGTTTAGTCTAACAGCGCTGCTTAAATCATTTGGGCTATAATTCTGTTTTATGATTTAGACATCTCAAGATAAATAGCCAGTACCTGAAGCACATTGAAAAAAACTAAGTTTGATAGCTTAAGATAAAGTGCTCTTATTATTCTTTTACATTTTAGTGCAAATCGTAAATCCACACACTCATAGCCTTCATTTTAATGTGGTTTATAACTAATTCATTTTAATTGTATTCATATTTGATGGCAATTCATATTATTCTTCCATTTGCTGATTTGTAATCGGTTCTTATTTTCATATGTTTTATGGAGACTCTCAGCTTCAGATATATTATGCAGGTCTAACAAATTTTTGAGGCTAGTTAACAGTCATAGCCATGTTATAACTCGTTAGTATGGCCTCTTCTCTCCCCACCTTTATAAGACCGTTTATGTGTCTTCTAAAATACTGGCTGGCATGGTGGCTCACGACTGTAATTCCAGCACTTTGGGAGGCCAAGGTGGGAAGCCTACTTGGGCCATGGAGACTGGCCTAGGCAATATAGTGAGACCTTGTCTCTACAAAAAAAAAAAACAAAACAAAAAACCAATATTAGCCAGGTATGATGGTGCATACCTAAAGTCCCAGCTACTCAGGAGACTGAGGCAGAAGGATTGTCTGAGCCCAGGAGGTCAAGGCTACAGTCAGCTTCCTGCCACTGCACTCCAGCCTGGGAGACTGAGTGAGATCCTGACTCTAAAAAAAAGAAAGAAGAAAGAGCGGGAGGGAAGGAAGAAAGAAAAAAAGAAAGAAAACTGATGGCACGGGCCCTTAGGTTTTTCTAATCCAGGATCTTATGTGTATACACAGATGAACACATCTTCTAGAAGAACTCTTCTGGAACCTAATGCTCTGAGTTAGTATAACTCCTCTTGTCAGCTATGGAAAGCTCTGTGACGCTATTTCCTGGGGTAACCAAAAAGCTCAAATGCTGTAATCACGTTTCCTTGCTCCCAGTACAAACACATCTCTGCTTTTTCTTCATGGTTTTGTAATCTCTTTTTGTCTTTAATTTACCTGTGCTTTCATAGAGGTGTGTCTCTTAGATGCACAGACCTCTTTGAAGGTATATGAGGTCAGCCACTACTTTATTAAACTCTGGTGTGTCCACATGGCTCTTTGTGCTATGGCCGCCATGTTTCCTAGCTTTGGTCCCCACCCTTACCTTGGGGAGGTGAATCAGTCTCTCTCTCTCTCTCATTTACTTTCTAAATAAACTATCTTTTTCAATAAAAAAAAATAAAGTATATGAGGTCTAGGCTATAAACAAATTACCTTGCTTTCTTTAGGAGGAGGAAATGCTGTCTTTCTTAGTGACTGTTGTATCAGTACCAATCTGAGGGGTGAGGGACTTCCAGGCCCTGATCATCCTCCAACTCCTAACTCCATTATGGCTGCTCCAAAGAAGTCATTTCCCGTGGGCATCATCACCTGCCTCAATACAAATAGTAACATAGTCAATGGTTGGCTTTTTTTTCTTCCCTTCCCTTCCTCCCTTTCTCTCTTTTCTTTCTTTCACCTTAAATCCTCAAACCAGGACCAGGACCTCCTTAAAGACTTCATGCTTTTCCCAGAACTTCAATTCCATGCCCACTTCTGGCTTTAAGCTCCTGGGTCTATGGCTCACCTGGGCTCACCTAGCGCCTCCTCTCTTTGGAGCTAACCCAGATGTGCAATCTAACCCTGGTATCTCCTTTACACAGATACTTCCACAAGGTGCGTGTGTGTAAGATGCTACTGAATGCAGGGGAAACACAGTTCACAAGAAAGCAAATCAAGTAACTAAACAATGCACAGTATGTGGCCGTGGGATTTTGCCATCTTTGTGGCTTCTTTGTCTTCTGCCCATTCACACTTTGGGGTTGTCATATTTTACCCACACTGTTTTATCAAATTAATTGCCCCAATGGAAACAGGCCCTTTCCTAAGAGGAGTTTTTTCTTTAATTCTTTTTTTTGTTTCAAGTAGAGACAGGGCTGGTCTTAAGCTCCTGGCCTCAAGTGATACTCCTGCCTCAGCCTCCCAAAGAGCTGATTACAGGCATGAGCCAGTGCCCCTGGCCCTAAGAGGAATTCCAGTATTAGATCAGAAAAAAAGATAGTTTGGTTACAAAATATTATGTGAACATATTGCCATCTGAACTCTATCATAAGTCTAGGAAGGCAAAGACCTTTCAGATTTCTTAGCAACGCAGGAGATGGGATGGAGGCAAATATTGATCAAGCACTGTGAGTCCAGGATACTGCTAGATAATTTTATATATATAGGAGAATGGTTCTCACACTTCTCAAATCACTGCAAGACTTTGTTTTTTTAAAAAAAATCATATTCCCAACCAGCCTGGGCAACATAGTGAGATCTCGTCTTTACAAAAATTAGCTGGGCATGGTGGCACAAGCCTGTAGTCCCAGCTACTCGGGTGGCTGAGGTGAAAGGATGGCCTGAGCTCAGAATGAGACCCCAACTTTAAAAAAAAATTATACTCCCAGTCCCTACCCCCTGAGAACCTGACTTTGCAGGTCAGGAATGGGAGCAGGAACCTGCAGGGTTGGTTTTTTGGGTTGTTTTTTTTTTTTTGAGTTGGAGTCTCACTCTGTCACCCAGACTGGAATACAGTGGCTGCTCCTGCCCACTACAGCCTCGACCTGCTGGACTCCAGTCATCCTTCCGCCTCAGCCTTCCAAGTAGCTGGAACTACAGGCACATGCTACCATGCCCAGTTAATTTTTGATTCATTATAGAGATGAGGTCTCACCAAGTTGCCCAGGCAGGTCTCGAACCCTCGGGCTCAGGCAATCCACTCACCTCAGCCTCCCAAAGAGCTGAGATTATAGGCTGAGCCACCAAGCCAGGCTAGGAAGCTGCATTTTAATACACACCTCAGATGACCTTGATGCAGGGAGGTCTAGACCACATTTCGGAAAACACTGACTCAGCCCATGATGTCTCTTAAGCTCTGCCTCTGTTGGTCTAGTGATGGGGAAATTGCTAAAAGACCTCTTTCTCGGGTGTGCTGAGTGAGTCATGACAAAATCTTCCTCTCTGGTCCCTTTCCAAAGAGAACAACAAAACCGCTACAACTCCCTGCCCAAGTCAGTGTGACCTGGACAGCAGCAGAGGAATAGAGTCTAACTCCAGGAAGTCTTCTAGAAGACGAAGATGCTTGAGCTGAGTCTTAAGGGGTAAGATGTGTGCACTGGGCAGATGTGAAAGGAGACATTTCTCAAGCAGGAACAGTGTATACAATGGCATGGAAAGCTGAGACCCCCGCAGTTCCGTCACACAGGAGAGAAGAACACGTGCGGGGAGAGGGAGGAATCTAAAATCTCTCCCAGGTTCCTTGATGTCCTGAATGTCATCGTGTCTTCCTTTTTCAGTATTTCCTTTATCTTTGGGTAAAGAAAAAAGTCACTGGGGGCCAGATCAGGTGAGTTGGGAGGGTGTTCCAATACAAGTTATTTGTCCAGTGCTGCCAACGTAAGTGCACAGTGGCAAGTTCGCAAACTTAATTGTCATACTTTAACAAATAACAATGACGGCTCTGCATAGCTTCCCAAGGGGAGGATTTCGAAGGTGACCATAGTGATATTCAGCAGTGAGGTATGGAGCACTTTTTCTAGACTGACTCATGAAACTTATTGTCGGACCTCGTAGTTTTCAATTTCTTCCTGTATAAAGTGGAGACAAGGAGCTTTTGAGCAGTGTCTCCCTAATGGCAGCAGCCAGCAGTGATCCTCACAGCCACCCCTGTGGGTTTACTCCAGCTTAGAACTGAGGAAACTGAGCCTACAGCTGAGCTAGGATTCAAAAACTAGGATTCTGACTCCGCGGCTGAGCCTTAGCTGCCATGTAACACACATGTCATGCTGAGGTGTTTAGAGAGGAGATGGATTATAAGCAGCTTCATGATATGACCCGATTTTAGGAAAATCACTCTGGTGGCAGCTGAGAGTATGGTCAGAAAGAAGCTGGGACTGTGGACAGGGCTCTGGGGCTGAGGGAGAGGAGCTTTACAGGAAGGGCAGGCAGGACTTAGTCCCTGTGAATGTGGGAATAAGGGAGAGGGAAGGTCTAAAATCTCTCCCGGGTTCCTTGTGGTGGTGGTGACATTCACTGAGGCAGAGAAGAAAGGAATGGGTTGGGCATAGGGAAGATGAGTACGTTCTTGGGTGTGTTGAGTTTGAGATGTCCAGATTTCCACAGGCACCGGAAGTGTGGATGCCGAGGTCAGGAGAGGTCAGGCAGCAGACATTCGCGTGCATTCTCTGTGCAGGACAGAAACCATCATTTTGGACAAGACTGGCCGTGGGGCTTGCCTTCCCAAGACTCTCTTGCTAACATTCTGCGATGCTAAGATCCAAAGAGTAGTTCACCTCTCCTTGTTTTGGTTACATTTTAGGCATGTCTTTCTCGAGCCTTTGACTTTCTTAGATGACAGCTTGGGAGGGAAGACTCCCCACACTTACCCATGAGCACCCGTGTCCATGCTCTGGAGCAGAGGAGGCATCAGCAAACTGTAGTCTGCTGTTCAAGTCCCGTCTGCCACCTAAATACACTTTTGTGGGAACACAGTCACACCCACTCAAGTACTTATTATCTGTGACTGCTTTAGGGCTGCAGCAGCAGAAATCAGTGTCACGCAGACCATGTGGTCTGCAGAGCCTACGATATGTGATATCTGACTTTTTTTAAATGGTAGATCCTTGGTATACAGTACACTTTATGTGCAGTTTTACTATTTACTTTTAGCATAGTTCCTGACACAGAAAATACTGAAGAAATAGCAACTGAATAATGATCACATCCATTTTTTAAGACAGATGGTTTGCAGCTAAGCTTGATGGCTCACACCTATAATCCCAGCACTTTGGGAGGCTGAGCCGGGAGGATTGCTTGAGCCCAGCAGTTTGAGACTAGTCTGGGCAACATAGTGAGACCTCATCTCTACAAACAATCAGAAAATTAGCAGGGCGTGATGGTGCCTTCCTGTAGTCCCAGCTACTCAGGAGGCTGAGAGAGAAGGATCACCTGAGCCCAGAAGGTCAAGGATGCGGTGAGCCATGATTGTGCCACTGCCCTTCTGTCTGGTGACAGGGTGAGACCCCTGACTCAAAAATAAGAAAACAAACAAGCAAAATGGGTAATCAAGATTTATTTAGCCCATATCCCACCTGCTTTAATCATGGCAAGCACTGCCATCTTGGTCTGCCACTTCCCACTGTCCAACTCCTTTCTCCAAGTACTCTGTCTCCAACAGCTCTCCACCCCCAGAGCTATCTACAGCCTTGATCCTGACATGTCAAAGTCCCCACTGTACATATGCAATGTAATTCTTCCAGATGGCCAAATAATCTCCACTCTTAGCATGAAAAGGAAGAGAATAATTTAGAGCAGATCTTGCAGTCTGTAGGTAAACTCCATGAAGGCAAGGAATGTATCTGGCATGTGTTTGGTGCTCATGATTGACCAAAGAATGTTTCTACCCTTTTTTTTTTTTTTATTGGGGTATTACTCTTTTGCCCAGGCTGGAGTGCAGAGGCACAATCATGACTCACCACAGTCTTGATCTCCTGGGCTCAGACAATCCATCCTCCTCTGCCTCCCAAGTAGCTGGGATTACAGGCATATGCCACCATGCCTGGTATTTTTGGTGTTTTTTTTGTTGTTTTTTTTTATAGAGATGGGGTTTCTTTATGTTGCCCAAGCTGTTCTGGAACTCCTGAACTCAAGCAGTCCCCCTGCCTTGGCCTCCCAAAATGCTGAGATTACAGGAGTGAACCACCATACCCAGCCTCTACCTCTTCTTGAGATCGCAGAGAGGCATTATAGAAAGAGATTTAATGATACTCTGTCCATTTGTTGTTGGGGCCAATGAGATTTGCAGAGGATAAGTAGCCCACCCAAAGTCTCACCACCAACTAGAGTTAGGTTCCCAAGTTACAGCCCTGTGTCTATTTCAAAGACCTGATGAAACCTTTGAAACTAAGATTAAAGAGCAAGTACTTGAACTTGGAAGGGAGAGGAGTGTTGGAATCCCACTGCTTGCATCTCATTCTGTAGCACAAGGATCTGGATTTGGAAACAAGGCAGATACACACTCATAACCCCACACTGCTATGAGTGAGTTGAGAGTCTGGTCAACTTACTTACCTTCTGGTCCTCAGTGAAGGCTTCTAATAAATGCGGCTGTGCTGAGGCTGTTCAAGGGAGTGTGCAATACTACAACTCACACTTGAGAAAAATGTCATTCTGTTATCTTCTCAATAACTGAGCTGGTCCCCACAAGCCCTTCACATATCAGTTAGAAAAAAATTAACGAAACGTTGAACTTTGTTTAACATTTAGTCTAAATAGGTATAGAGTTTCAGTTGGGGTGATTTAAGAAAAAAGTTGTAGAGGCCAGGCACAGTGGCTCATCCCTGTAATCCCAGAGCTTTGGGAGCCTAAGGCAGGAGGATCGCTTGAGGCCAGGAGCTCGAGATCTACCTGGGAAACATAGCAAGACCTCGTCTCCACAAAAAGATCCCCAAATTAGCCAGGTGCAATGGTACATGCCTGCAATCCCAGTTTCTCGAGAGGCTAAGGTAAGAAGATCGCTTGATCCCAGGAGGTTGAGGCTGTGGTGAGGCATAATCATGCCACTGCACTCCAGCCCGAGAAAGAGAGCAAGATCTCTTCTCTTAAAATAAAAAAAGAAATAAAGAAAAAGTCTGGGAATGGATAGCAGTGATAGTTGCACAACAATGTTAATGCATTTAATGCCATTGAACTGTATACATTAAAAAAATGGCCAAAATGCTAACATTTATGTATATTTCGCCACAATAAATATTTTTAACGTAGTCTAACCTGAGCATTTAGACAGTCTGCTCTGGTGATGCGGCCACTTTTGGAGAGATGAACTCTCTTTTAGGTTCTCTTCCCTGTCTCTGAGGTCTACCTCCTCCCCTTCCAATCACCAGTTAAACCTCCATCACCCCTCACCTCATGACTTGGACGTCCTCTATTATGGAGCCTTTTCACCACGCTGTGATTGTTGACTGACCCACCAGCTTCCCAACAGACTGGAAGCTTCTGAAGATGCCTGGGACTGTGTATTATTCCCAGCCATGAAGAACCGGTCCTGACTCAATCTATGTTTTCAAAGACTCCATCACAGCAGCTGCAGGTTGCCCCCTGTCTGCAATCCTTTTAAAAGTATCCATGACGCATCACAGGGGAAGGAGGTGAGCCAGCCCCTACCTTTACATTTCAAATACAGTACCAAAGATATGAAATTTAATGAAAAGAAACAAATAGGTGTAACTAACATGCCATTTTTCAAGGTCCTAGAACAATCATAAAATTAGAAGGTTGTGTCCCAGTTCCATGGCGATCAAATGCTGATCAACATACTTCCTGGGGCAGTTTTGTGGGATGGTGTGTGTGTGTGTGTGTGTGTGTGTGTGTGTGTGTGTGTGTGTGTGTGTGTGTATGTGTGTGTGTGTGTGTGTAAATTACCACCAGGATGTTAGCCACATCTGAGAATCGCTACTTACGTTGATATATCTTTCCCAGTCTGATATCTGTTTAATTATGGCAGTTAATAAAGAGGAGAGCCTACTCTGAGCTCATTAAAACCACTACAACAACAATAACAACAAGGAGAACCAAAGAGTTTTTTAAAAGCACAGTTCATCACATCAATTCACCCCTGGTAAAATGAACGAGAGCTAAAGTTGTTTAACAAATTCCATCCCCCCCAACGCTCTCATGCCTACTTACCTGCTGAGAATTCCTCTGAATGCTCAGATGTGAACTCTGCTGGTGAATATCGTGTCCAGGTGCTAGTTTTTGTTCGCTCTGGCTCTTCTGTGTCCCAGGGACTGAGGTCCAGAACTCACTTGGACTCAGCCACTAGGGGGCACTGCTGGGAGACAGAGGTTGGGGAGTTCTTACTCTGGGCAGGATCTTCTTTCCCTTCCTGCCTCCTTCACTCCCTTCCTTCTTTTCCTTCCTGTCCTCCCTCCCTCCTATCTTTTTTTTTTGTCAGCTCAGGGTCTCACTCTTCTGTCACCCAGGCTGGAGTGCAGTGGCATGATCACGGCTCACACAGCCTGTACCTGCTGGGCTCTGTTGATCTTTCTGCCTCAAACTCTCCTGTAGCTGAGACTACAAATATGGCACCATAATGCCTGGCTAATATTTTTATTTTTATTTTTTTTTTGCAGCGAGGAGGTCTCACTATGCTGCCTAGGCTGGTCTCCAGCTCCTGGCCTCAGGTGATCCTCCTGCCTGGGCCTCCCAGAGTGCTGGGATTACAGGCATGAGGCACCGTACCCATCCTGAGCTGGATTTTTCTGACAGAGGCCGCATGTCCTCCACAACTACAGCTCCTGATGGCTGTCCCCTCCTGAGGAGCTCTGGCTCCTGCTGGAGCAGTACCAACTTCCCACCATTCTTCAGCCTGCTCACAGCCCTGGAAGGAGTCCCTTCATTTAGGTCTCCTGGATCGTCTGGGTTGAATTCTGTTTCCTGTAGGTTCCCGATTCCTAAGTCCATAATAAGAAATCCTTAATACTATAAGAAAGGGATTGGCAGTAGTGGGATACCGGTGGGGTGGGGGTGGGGGGGACACAACATCAATAAGGGCAGCTGATCTCAAACCAGACAAAGTGGGGACCAAGGGGAAGCCCAAACTTTACCTATACAATGACCACCTGTATATCTAATCCTGAATTGTACCTCATATCTTTAAAATAAAAAAATAATAATAAAAGAAATCCTTTACTGCTGTCAACTAGGCAGTGATGTCCTGATTTGTTAATCACTAATGGACATTAACTATGTTAATGCTGGTATATCACTGGTATGACTAGAAAATAATATGATGAAATTTCTAAGCTAACGGTTTGGAAGTACACCCCCAAATTTTATTGTCTTCTCAAAGCTGACACCTGAGAATGCTTTAATACCAACATGCTAAACTAGCCTGAGGCTGCCTTTTTAGACACTCTTTCGTGCCCATACACATTATTTTGAATAATTCTGGAAAATGGTTCACCTCTAATGGCAGATCTGATTCAACTGGATACATGTAGGAAAACTGGTAATCCCTTCTTTTTCTCTCTTTTTGTTTGAGTTGGAGTCTTACTGTTCCCCAGGCTGGAGTGCAGTGGCCCGATCACAGCTCACCACAGCCTTAGCCTCCTGGGCTCAGGTGATCCACCCACCCCAGCCTCCCAAGTAGCTACGACTACAGACATGCATCACCATGTCTGCATTTATTTTATTTTATTTTTAATTTTGTAGAGATGAGAACTCGCTATGCTGGACTTGAACTCCTGGGCTGAAGCGATCCCCCCACCTTGGCTTCCAAAAGTGCTGAATTAAAGGCATGAGTCACACTCGACCAATAGTTTCATTATGTTTATATGCAAATCCCACTAATTGTTTTCAAAATGTTTTTTATAGCTTTTCTTTTATTTTAAGCCAGGATCTAATTAGTTTATGAATTGCTTTTGGATATCTCTTTAAGTGTTTTCAGGGATGCAGAGATGTAACTTTATGTGAGCTACTCTGCAATTCAGTGCGTTGTGTAATACTATAAACATGTCAATTGAATTCAATGGATCTTTAGAGAGTGCTAATGTTAGGGCACAGATAGGGCGAGGGTGAGATGGATAGAGAGAGAGGCGCAGGGAGGTGCAGTACCGCTGGAGCCGGCAAGCCAGAGGTGCCGCGCTGGCAACCCAGAAATCCGAGTAAATGCAAAGAATTGCAACACAAAGAGGTGAGAGAAGAAAAGATTTATTTAAGAAAAGTTCGCCCCCTACAGTCAAGAAGCGGGCCTACACTCTAGGTGAGCGTGGCTTCGTAGCGCCCCAAAGCCCTGGCTTAAATCCTTTTCCTTGGAGATGTTGCAATCAGGTAGACGTGACTGCTGTGACTTCCTTATCGACCACCTGTGGATGTCTTGGAGAACCTGTGACACAGAGACCCACTGATGTCCGCTCACATTATCATAGCCCCTAGAGAAGGGCGTGACAAGGATTCTAATTCTCCTGCACCTTCCCCAATGACATTCCTTAGAGCTAATGGAGGGTGCACTTCCCCTTATCTCCTAGGCATTCCCAGTGGGTAGCTTCGGGGGATCTTTGACTTCCCTGTAGATAGTGCCCAATTTACTGGAAGATCGAATCCCCGCCTGCTCTCCCTCTGAGCTGTTATAACTTTTGTAATTACAAGTTTTGTGACTTTTACAATCCTTGCCCAATGCATGATGTCTTAGGCCTTATAAATTCCCTTTACTCTAGGCAAGCTTGATTGCCTCTATGAGATATCTCTGATACCTGGCACCAGGAAGTCTGTTTCTGAAAAGACAAAGTTGGCAAAGTTAATTTTACCTAAAGTGTCGATTTCTCCAAAAGCATAGCTTCTACTTTCTCATCATTGTGTCAGGGTTTAAGAAGATTAAAAAAATGCATTTCCCGCTCTTGGTCTATCCTTTCAACTAAGGGTGTTCCTGGCATTGCAAAAGACATGACTTAGGTATGGGAGATGAGTTAGTCATGTGTAAGGACCACTGAATTGGTTGGAGTTGTCAGCATTTTCCTTTTCATGTTAGAAAGCATGTGCACGCATACATGTGACCAACACGGGCTTGAACTACAAGAGTTGGCCCACTGCCAGGCTCGGTGGCTCAGCCTGTAATCCCGCACTTTGGGAGGCTGAGGTGAGTGGATTGCCTGAGTCCGCGGGTTCGAGACCCGCCTGGGCAGCGAGACCTCATCTCTACAATAAATCAAAAAATTAGCCGGGCGTGATAGCGCACGCCTGTAATTCCAGCTACTCAGAAGGCTGAGGTGGAAGGATCGCTGGAGTCCAGCAGGTCGAGGCTGCGGTGGCCGGGAGCAGCCACTGCACTCCAGTCTGGGCGACACAGTGAGACTCCAACTCAAAAAAAAAAAAAAAAAAAGGAGTTGGCCCACTGACACTCGGATTTTCATCCACCTCTGCCACCTGAGGCAGTAAGATTCAACATGAAGAGGATGAGGATGAAGACCTTTCTGATGATCCACTTCCACTTAATAAATAGTAAATAAATTTTCTCTTCCTTATGATTTTTTAAATTTTTTTTTAGCTTACTTTATTGTAAGAATATAGCACATAATACATATAACACAAAATAGTCATATTGACTGTTGGTGTTAATTGACTGTTTATGTTATTGGTAAGGCTTCTGGTCAACAGTTAGCTATTAGTAGCTAAGTTTGGGGGGAGTCAAAAGTTGTACGTGGATTTTCGACCGCATGGGGTGTTGGCGCTTCTAACCCCTGTGTTGTTCAAGGGTCAACTGTAATGTTTCCATAGCATGCTGTTTATAGCACATATTATATCCATAGTAAACAGAGGAGCTGCTTGGAGCTGAGGTGTCCAGTCTGGGGCTCCAGCTGTCTCAGGTCTCTGTTCCAGGGGCTGGGGACTCTACATTTGTGGTATGCCTCCGAAATTTTGGGACCAAAAGTATGGCGACTCTACAGTTTCCCAGGACGTTTGTGTCTGGGGCACTCATATCTCCAACCCCCATCATGCAAGGCAACCTGGTGTGTTCCTTCTTTGAAACAGCCCAGGCAAGAGTCATGTTCTGTCCCCTTTCAGCAGCCTCATAGACCCATTAACCCGGAAAAACAAGGACAATGGTGGCCTTTTTCCATACTATTTATTCACATTCAACTAGTTACAAGAGGGGGATAAACAAATTAACAAGAGTTTTTTGGGGGAGGCATAGAGGAATGGATGGAAGAGTGGGATTTAAACAGAAATAATCTTATAAATGGTCAAATAGAAGATTTACAAATATTCGTTAAAAAAAAAACTATCTGCTAAAGAAAACTGTCACAAATAAAATAAAGTAGCCACTTCTGATCACGGTATTCCTCAAAACCAAAGTCTCCGAATACGGTTTGCATTTCATATCATGATTTTGCAGATATTTACATGACGCAGATTTCCAACACAAAGACATAGAGACTAACAATGAGTAACAGATTAGCACAATGTAGAGGAAAATCGAGCACATGAAAATAGCTATCATCTGGTAGCAAAAATAGATTTATGTTAATATCAAAATTAAAGATATTCAAATAAATGATGCCAATAATTGGAACTATTATTCCTAAGACCATAAGAACAACTTCTTATTGCTTGTACTCAAAACTAAAAAGACCTGAAGAGATTCTATGACAGCTAGAAGGAAAACCATCCCTTGCGGGTATGTAGGAGGCCTACATCAAGGTCGAACTGCCAAATAAGAACTCCAGTATTTTTCTTTTAGGCTTGAAACCTTTAACAGCAGAACAAGATCCACTCATCATAAATCTGGAATATACAGACAAAGGGCAACACTCAAAGGCCAAGCAACTGATTGATCGGCAGTAATTAAAAGCAGAATAGGAGAAAAGCAAAAGCCCAAATGAAGTAAACGTTTAGAAAAAATCCGCTCGTGACCCGCCTGGGCAACTTGGTGAGACCTCATCTCTACAATAAATCAAAAAATCAGCCGGGCGTGGTAGCGCGCCTGTAGTTCCAGCTACTCGGAAGGCTGAGGCGGAAGGATCGCCGGAGCCCAGCAGGTCGAGGCTGCGGTGGCCGGGAGCAGCCACTGCACTCCAGTCTGGGCGACAGAGTGAGACTCCGAGTCAAAAAAAAAAAAAGAAAAAATGCGTTTGTATATCCTGCCTTCCACCCCACCTCTGAGTCCCACAGGAAGATGGTGGGGCTGTTGGGGCCTCCGGGGGACATGTTGTCCTCAAGTGAACCCTCTTTAGTTAGGATCAGAGCCAGCCCTGACCTGGGAAGGGAGCTCCATGGAGAAGCTGCACCGAGGTTTTTATGATGGCCTCTGACGCAGGGGAATACCAGCCATGGAGTGCTTTGGGACCCGGGGAGGGACTGATCTGCTCGCCTGGCGTGCCAGAAGACTGTTGGCTCACTCCTGAACGGATTTCCTGCAGTTTGGAATAGTCAATGGCAGTGACCGCAACATCATCTGAAGTGCAGAGGGCTGACCTGCACCAAATCCCATTTCCAAGAATTTCTGTGTTAATTTACCCGAAATTTGGGATGGAATAATCGAGAAAAAACTGAGGTTAAAACATGTATCTCAGGTGGTACAGTGATTGGCACTGTTTGTGAGATTTAAAGTCCAGAAAAGTGGCTGGGCTGTGGCTCAGCCTGTAATTCCAGCAATTTGGGAGTCTGAGGTAAATGAATTGCCCGAGCCCGCAGGTTTGAGACCAGCCCGGGGAACTTGGCAAGACCTCGTCTCTGCAGTAAAATAAAAAATTAGCCAGGCATGGTAGCGTGCACTTGTAGTTCCAGTTGCTTGGAAGGTTGAAGCAGAAGGATTGCCGGCGCCCTGCAGGTCGACGCTGGGGTGGCCATGAGTGTGGTACTGCACTCCAGCCTGGGCGACAGAGTGAGACTCCAACTCAAAAATAAAAAAATAAATAAACTTCAGAAAATTAAATCCTACCTCAGTTCTTCCCCAATAATGCCGTGTTTCTGTTTTCTTCATCTTAAAAATATAAATTGCCCTAGAGATACAAATTTTGTGGAAAGGTGCTTTTGACAAAAGGGACAGAAGGAAAAAAAAAAGCCATTTCCCCCTCAAGGTAGTTTTAAGCATATAATATCAGAATGCATCATCACCAAACTGTTTAAATTTAAGAAAAGCCCTTTACAGATGCTGGTACAGACTAGTAGATTTTTAAATGTGCATATAATTCTGTATCATATTTTAATTCATCCCCACCCCATCTCCAGTAAGATGACTACAGAGGTAATGTTTGGTTCAGTTGCTCTTGTGATTCCAAGATAAAGCATAAGATCAATTGACATAACAGCATTGGGATAATTAAAGAATTTCCAAACATTGCATGTCACTGCTGCATCCATTGAGGCTGTATGCTTTGTGTTCATTGTTGTTGTTTTTCATTTTTGAGGCAGCCTCTGGAGCAGGCCAATTTAACAGCCAATATTACTGAAATCCCATATTTACCTTCACATTGTGAAAACTACATTTGCTTTCCCCTTGAGTACCCTTAAATCTACAGCCTGCTTCCTCATGTCTGTGAGCAGAATTTGGATACATGCTTGAAAAGAAAAGAACAAAGCCCACGCCAAAGAATTTGACTGTGTCATTCAACTGCTCAGAAATGGAAATGATATTCACATTGTGTTCGTCTTGGCGTCTCGATAAAATGAAATAAATGAATCCGATATTTAATGAGTTGTTTTACATGCCAGTCACGTGCAGATTCCAAAAGGCCACAGATCCACTTTAAATAACTCCCATTTTGAAAATGCAATACTGTCCAGCTGGTTATTTGGGGTGACACTGAAAAATCATGCAGTCTTTTCCCATTATGCCTTTTACTCTTCCTTCATAACATTCTATATGCTCTGAATTTCTTTAAATATCTAAACATGTTTTCTGGAGAAACCTTTTCCCCACATCATTACACTTGATATTCCATAGAATTGTTATGGGCATTAGAATAAAAGGCTTCATTATTTGGCTTTGGTATTAATGAAATCTGGGCAGAAGTTGGAATTGCTTTGATTACACAATTCAACTACTACACAAACAATATCATTGTAATTTGAAAGAACACAGTTAAGAAGACAAAGTTTCCCCTTTCAGGAGTTGTGATCTGTATTATCCAAGACTGCTGCAAAACTCACAAAAGAGTGACATGAAGAACCAGAAAATGTAGGAGAGGGAAAAGACACCTCAAGCCTCACCAGAGCACAGCATGAAGCAGGAACATCAATTCTCTACAGTTGTCTATAAGGCAGATGGCAGACTTGTTATACAAGAGCTAAAATACAGTGCTTAGTAAGAGGTAGAAAATACTAAAACAGTATTTAAGAAAAACATATTGAGATATTCAAAACAATCAGTTATTTTGCTATACTTTTAGAAAGTCAGACTGCTGTGTGGAATGAACTGCATGTTTTATACTAAACTGGAACATTCCATACTCAATAGGGATGTAGTCAAATGGGGGGTCAGAAAGCAAAGGGTGGGGTGAGAAGCAGAAAAGAGTTTCTTAGCTTGTCAAGGATTCAGTTTTCACTAAGGAGAAATTTCCCACTGCCTCTCTGGGATGCCATTACACAAGTAATTAATGGAGGTTTTTTTCTCTGATTAATGACATTTTTCTTTTTTGAGTCAGGGTCTTACTCTGTTGCCCAGGCTGGAGTGCAGTGGCACGATCACGGTTCACCACAGTCTTGATATCCTGGACTCAGGTGATCCTTCTGCCTCAGCCTCCTGAATAGCTGGGACTACAGGTGTGTGCCACCACACCCAGTTAATTTTTATAGTGATGAGGCCTCACTATGTTGCCCAGACTGGTCTTGAACCTCTGGGCTCAATCCTTCTGCCTTGGCCTCCCTAAATACTGGGATTACAGGCATGAGCCACCGTGTCTGGCCAGGTTAATGACAATTTCTGAGCAAGAGGGTACATTTCTGCATAAGGCAATAGCACTATAGGTAAGAAAAAGCTCAAATGTTTCCTCTTCAAGAAGGTGCTATATTCATCTTACATAAAAAGCTTATATCCACTAAGCTTATATCCTCTCCCTAACCACTAAAACGCAAATGAAAATATTTTTCAGACTCCAGCACCAGCAGAATTGTTCTGTATGAGCAATTCAGGAGCTGTCTGAGGCAAAAAGCTATCTCAGCTACCAAATTAAACTTGGGTAGCGTACACATGGGTGAGTAAACCTGGGTATTCTTCTGATTTCTTAATGCACCGGGAGAGGTTGGTGTTTTTCTCCAACATAAATTTATAAGGCATTCATTTAATTTGAATTTTCCCTAACCTTTGGAAAATTAGTGTTAAAGCTTCTTTTTTAACCCACACATTAACATTCAATCTTTCATTTTTATTAAATAGTTTATATATAAAAAGAAACAACAAGGTGTTCTACATTCATATAAACAATCATGATAACATTTGAAGTTGTGAAGAAACTCACTGAAGACAACATAGACCTAAATACTTACAATGCTAAGCTAAGCACAAGTGATCATTCTAGATAATATCCTTTATATACAGACACAGGTTTGTGCTGCTTCAGGAAGCAAACACGGAAGAAGTACACGAACATATCTTTCTTCTCCACTCCTTCACCACAAGACAGGATGGTCCAGTTTGGAAAAACCAAGATCTTTTCTAAGTTCCAAATAGGTACCGTTGCTCACCCAAGAGTCATCAGCGGACTTCCTGTGAAAGAGGAAACGATTTCTTGCAGACTCTGGAACAGACCATCATATTCTCTAACTCTGTTCCTCCCATCCACTCCCTTTCCCCCACCATCATTCTCACATGCATTCAATGCCCTAGGGAATCCAGTCTGGGGACAGAGAGCTGGAAGTCTGGAAACCATTTTGTTACCTCTGACTTTAACTTCTCAAACTTAAAGGCTATGAAAAGTGGTGTTTTTGAGAGAAGGACAGGTGTGGGGAGGAGAGTCTGTTACATATAAAACATGACTGACTGATGGCTGGGCATGGTGGCTCACGCCCATAATTCCACACTTTGGGAAGCCAAGGCGGGAGGATTGTTTGAGCCCAGGAGTTCGAGACCAGCCTAAGCAGCATAGCAAGACTCATATCTACAAAGAATAATAATAAAAAAAATTAGCCATGCGTGGTAGCATGTGCCTATAGTCCCAGTTACTTGGGAGGCTGAGGTGGAAGGATTGCCTAACCACCCAGGAGGTTGAGGCTGTGGTAAGCTGTGATTGTGCCACTGTACCCCAGCTTAGGAGACAGAGTGAGACACCAATTCAAAAGAAAAAAAAATTAATGAGGTGACAGTCACCACCCTGAGGATAACTATGTAAAAGCTACATATAACCAAGTTGTTCACAAGAAGTGATAAATTAACACGGTTGGGCACAGTGGCTCATGCCTGTAATCCCAGCACTTTGGAAGGCCAAGGTGGGAGGATTGCTTGAGCCCAGGAGTTTGAGACTAGCCTGGGCAACATAGCAAGACTCGTATCCAAAAAGCATTTTTTAAAAAAATTAGCCATGCGTGGTGGCACACATCTATAGTCCAAGCTACTGGGGAGGCTTAGGCAGAAGGCTCTTTTGAGACCAGGAGGTTGAGACTGCGGTGAGCTGTGATTGTACCACTGCACACCAGCGTAAGTGACAGAGTAAAGACTCTGGCTAAAAAAAAAGAATTGGAAGTCATTAGTCTGGTGGAAATAGACTTGATTTACTATTCTTTTAATGGATAATATATTACATAGTTCCAAATTCAAAAACACAAAAGGGTACACACAGCTTCAAGTTTTCTTTCTACCTCATTCTCCTAGCCTCCTGATTGTTCTCAGAGGCGGTGAAAAGAACTTCCTTCTTTCAGAGACATTTCGTGCCTGTGTGTGTGGTATGCATGCCCACACACTCTACCTTCTCCCATAGGACACACTGTTGCACAGTGCTGCACACCTGAGTTTTGGATGTAATGACATCTGCTGGAGATCATTTTCCATTAGCACAATAAGGCAGGGGTCAGCAAACTACAGCCCAAGGGCCAAACCTAGCTATCTGCCTGTCTTTGAAATAAACTATTTTGTTAGAATATTAATAAAATATTTTATTTCAGCCATGCCCATTTTGTTTAACTATTATTTATGACTGCTTTCATGTTGAATTGCTGGGGTAAATAATTGCTACTGAGACCTTATGGCTCACAAAATTAACAATATTTACTGTTTGCTCTTTATAGGAAAAGTCTGGTGACTCCAGCAATGAAATCCCTCGTTTTCATTTTCTTTTCTTTTCGTTTTCTGAGTTGGAATTTCATTCTGTCATGCAGGCTGGAGTGCTTGTGGCTCACTGCAGTTTGACCTCCTAGGCTCAGGTGACCCTCCCATCTCAGCCTCCCGAGTAGCTGGGAATACAGGTGTGTGTCACCACACCTAGCTAATTTTTTTTATTTTTTGTACAGATGAAGTCTTGCTACGTTGCCCAGGCTGGTCTCGAACTCCTGGACTCAAGTGATCCTCTGGCCTTGGTCTCCCAAAGTGCTGGGATTACAGGCATGAGCATACGGCCCTCATTTTCTTTTTTGTTTTTTTGTGGTTTTTTTTTGAGTTGGAGTCTCACTCTGTCGCCCAGACTGGAGCGCAGTGGCTGCTCCCGGCCACCACAGCCTCGCCTGCTGGGATCCAGTGATCCTTCCGCCTCAGCCTTCCGAGTAGCTGGAACTATAGGCGTGCACTACTACACCCGGCTAATTTTTTGATTTTCTGTAGAGATGAGGTCTCGCCTGCCCAGGTGGGTCTCGAACCCGCGGGCTCAGGCAACCCACTCACACAGCCTCCCAAAGGCACGGGATTATAGGCTGAGCCACTGAGCCCGGCTCTCATTTTCTTTTTAAACAACTGCATGATATTCTATGGCATGGATGGATCACAATTTATCTAACAGGTGTCTCTACCTCAAACTCTAGCTATTACATAAACAATGCTTGTGATTTTGTATGTGTGAGTATAGTCACATTAAAAAATTCCTGTAATTAGCATGGCTTGGCTGAAGAGTATGTGCATTTGTGATTCTGACTGACACCAAGACGCAGATTTCTATCACACTTGTTTTCCTATTCCAATAAAGGGATATATTTTTAAATGAGCCAATCTGTCTACCAGATAGTTCACTTAAAAAAAAAAAAAAAAAAAAAGAGGCCTGGTTAGGCCTGAGCTACAATTTCCACTTGGAATTTCCAGTGATTTTTTGTTGTTCCTTAGTAAGTGTTAATGATAACATCTAAGTCTCTACTCTCCTGTCTGAGGTCTCTTTGCCAGGTTTCTTTTTTAAATTATTTATTTATGTATTACTGTCACTATTTTTTTTTTAGTCAGGATCTTACTTTGTCACCCAGACTGGAGTGCAGTGGCATGGATTACAGCTCACCACAACCTTGACCTCCTGGGCTCAGGCAATCCTTCTGCCTTAGCTTCCTGAGAAGCTGGGACTACAGGTGTGTGCCACCAGGCCCAGCTAATTTTATGAACGTTAGTAGAGACGAGGTCTTGCTACGTTGCCAGGGTTGGCTCGAACTTCTGGACTCAAGTGGTCCTCCCACCTCAGCCTCCCAAAATGCTGAGATTGTAGGCATGAACCACTGTGCCCGACCTCTTTGCCAGGTTTCTAATTTGAACAGTCCCAAGCAGGACTGCTATTGCTGCAACTCTTACTTTTTTTCCAATTTGTAAAAATTTCCCCATCCAAGACAATGATAAATTTATGAACAATCAAGAAGAAAAGGAGTGATGAAGGCCACCCCAGCTACAGTGGCATCCAGCCCTTTTCCACAGACATAATTCCATGACTGCAATTATGGCATATGTAACATTCTATATCTGGCATTTACATGTTCATTTATTTCCCACAGAGCTTCACAGACTTTGGTCATCCTTAATGCTCTCATATTGGATCAAGTTGATGAAGCTCCTTAACTAGTCCTCCAGACAGTTTGGTTACCTACAGCTTTCTTTTATTTTTTTGAGTTGGAGCCTCACTCCGTCGCCCAGGCTGGAATGCAGTGGCATGCTCATGGCCACCCCAGCGTTGACTTGCTGGGCTCAGCCGATCTTTCTGCTTCAGCCTTCCAAGTAGCTGGAACCACAGGTGTGCATCACTATACCTGACTAATTTTTGATTTATTGTAGAGACAAGGTCTTGCCAAATTGCCCACGCTGGTCTCGAAGCCCTAGGCTCAGGCAATCCTCTTGCCTCTGCCTCCCCAAAGTGCTGGGATTACAGGTTTGAGCCACCGTGCCTGGCCTGTGTTGCCATTTTGTTGTTTACATACTGTGTTGCTGCTCCTGCTAGATTAGTAGCTAAATCCTCCTAAAAGTGTGCCTGTTGTCCATTAAAAAAACACATACAAAGCATGTGGGAGGCTGAGGTGAGTGGACTGCCTGAGCCCGCGGGTTCGAGACCCGCCTGGGCAGCGAGACCTCATCTCTACAATAAATCAAAAAATCAGCCGGGCTTGGTAGCACATGTCTGTAATTCCGGCTACTTGGAAGGCTGAGGCGGAAGGATCGCCGGAGCCCAGCAGGTCGAGGCTGCGGTGGCCGGGAGCGGCCACTGCACTCCAGTCTGGGCAACAGAGTGAGACTCCAACTCAAAATAATAATAATAATAATAATAATAATAATAAAAACACATACAAACAAGAAACACTCCCAAACAATGAAACTCTGGTTGCTCTGCTGCAGGATTGTGGTAAAGTAGGGCAGGAACTTGCTGCTTTTCTACATATGTGTTTTAACTTTGATGTTTTAAAAAAGAACAAACAGCTGGGCACAGAGGCTCACGTCTGTAATCCCAGTACTTTGGGAGGCAGAGGCAAGAGGATTGCCTGAGCACAGAGGTTCAAGACCAGTCTGGGCAAGTTGGCAAGTCCTCGTCTCCAAAATAAATTTAAAAATTAGCCAGGTGTGGTGGTACGCACTTGTAGCTCCAGTTACTTGGAAGGCTGTGGTGGAAGGATGACCTGAGCCCAGCAGGCCGAGGCTGCAGTAGCCACAAGTGTGCCACTGTACTCCAGCCTGGGTGACAAGGTGAGCCTTTGACATCCCCACACCCCATCCCCCCAAAAAGAAAAACTAAAACTGCATAGACCCTGGCCTGCAAGTCAGGAGAGTCAGGCCCCCGTCTGGAACACTCCACTAGGCCCCTCAGCAAGTCACCTATGTTCCCTTGCCTCTGTCTTCTAATTTAAATAAAAGAGGAGAAAGCCTGAAGATCCCTCAGACCTGCTTTAAAAACTTAAGTCTATTTTAACAAGACTCTCTCGGCAAGGTCTTCTTAAAGTAACAGCCAGTGTTCCATATCCAAGCCCAAGTGTACTGGAACTTCTGTAATACAAGAATTAGATGACTTGGAATTTCCATTTTGGTAACCAGTGGGGTGATCCTTAATTAATTATCTCTGTTGTCGTGTAAAATATACCCGTAGGGGTTGCCAACCTGAGACATGCATTCAGTAAGCTGGCCTGGTGCCGGGACCGGCTGGAACAGGCTCCCTTACTGAGACCCCCTCTGCAAACTCGCTGAGGAAGTGACGCAGGCCACCGGGAGGGCACAGGGTGCACAAAGGTGGCCTGCTCCTGCCTGAGGACAGTGAGAAGGACAGCCCAGAGGCGAGTGTACGGGACGTCAGGCCCTGGCACAGAGGACACACAGGAAATCTCTTCTGGGGAGGGGACAGTTCTGTTCTCTTTTTGCAGACCAGAGGGTGAAGCGCTGGCACTGCCCATCCACCAGGGACCCACTCAGTCCAGGCACCAACCTGAAAAACCGAGGCTGGTGTTCCACATTATTTTCTTCTAAGACCCGCCGCCTTTCTCTCTGGAGCTGTTCAATCCTCTGCTTTTGAAGTTCAGCTTCTTCTACATTCCCTTCTTCTAGAAACCTGAGACAATGGGGAGGGTGGAGGGGGAGAGAGAGAAAGGTGATATTCATTCCAAGAAAACATAATAATCACCACTGAATTTGCTCACATCCAAGACTAGATATTCAAAATCTTCTCCTACATGTGAGACCTGCCCCGAACCCTCAAACAATATTTTGAGGTAGTCAGGAAACACAGTATTTTTTTTCTTTCTGAGTTGGAGGTCTCCCTCTGTCACCCAGGCTGGAGTGCAGTGGCATACTCATGGCCACCACAGCCTCGACCTGCTGGGCTCAGGTGATCCTTCCACCTCAGTCTCCTGAGTAGCTGGAACCATAGGCATGTGCCATCACCCCTGGCTAGTTTTTTGATTTATTGTAGAGAGAGGTCTTGCCAAGTTGCCCGGGCTGGTCTTGAACCCCTGGACTCAGGCAATCTTCTCACCTCCACCTCCAAAGTGCTGGGATTATAGGCGTGAGTCACCATGCCAGGCCCACTGTATTTTTTTGGATAGGTGATATTTACATGGTTTAAAAAATTACGTCTGTAAAAAGGAATTTGAGACAGAGTCTTTCTCTCGTCCTTGTCTCTAATTCTGCTTATTTTGTTTCCATCCCACCACAAACCCACTGCTACTAGTTCCATGAGCATCTTTATAGAGATTCTCTATGCAAATGTGAACAAATATTGGTTTGCTTTCTTACCCCTTCTCTTTAAAGATATAAATGGGAGCATGCTCTACATACTGTTTATACATTGATTTTTGTTTTGCTTTACTTTTTACTTAACAATGTACCTTGGAGATCTTTCCATGGCAGCACATAGACAGCTTCAGTTTTTTTTTGTTTTTTTTTTTTTGAGTTGGAGTCTCACTGTCGCCCAGACTAGAGTGCAGTGGCTACTTCCAGCCACCACAGCCTCGACCTGCTGGGCTCCGCGATCCTTCCACCTCAGACGACAGCTTCAGTTTTTAACGACTGTATAATATGCAATGTGTAGCTCTACCTTAATTTATTTAAATATTTCCCTCTTGATAGACATTTGTGTTTTGTGTTGTTCCTTTTTTTTTTCGTTTTTGAGTTGGGGTCTCACTCTGTTGCTCAGGCTGGAGTGCAGTGGCACAATCACGGTTCACTGTAGCCTCCACCTCCCAGGCTCAAGCAATTCTCCTGTGTCCACCTCCCAAATAGCTGGAATTACAGATGTATGTCACCATGCCTGGGCTAATTTTTAAAATTTTTTTGTAGAGACAAGGTCTCACTATGTTGCCTGGGCCGGTCTTGAACTCCTGGGCTCAATCCTCCCGCCTCAGCCTCCCATAGTGCTGGGATTACAGGTGTGAGCCACCACATCTAGCTAAGGTTGTTCCCAATTTTGTAATGTGACAATACTGCAAGCAATGACCTTGTCTGTCTATCATTTTGCACACAGTAGGAGAAATCTATAGGAGAAATTTTTAGAAATGGAATTGCTGGGTTAAAGGGTGGGTTGGCAATTTCTATATTACCAAACTGCCCTTTATGGGATTATAGCTATGCATATCCCCATCAGCAATGTTATGAGCGTGCCCTTTTATCTTATAGTTTTATAGTGTATCAAACTTTAGAAGGTTTGCCAATCTGACATGTTAAAAAATGAATGGCAATGTGATTTTTAAAATTTCTACTTTTCTTATTATGAATGAGGCTGAGCACCTTTATATATATATATATATCTCTCTTTTTTTTTTTTTTTAATCCTTACCTTTGGTCTGGCCTAAATCGAGTGTCAGTAGGTGGCAATAAAGACTTTGACAATGAATCCATTTCATTTAATTCTAGCGCAAACTGTGTAAAGCCGTAATATTGCTCGTAGCCTTTGGGCATGGGATCTAAAAGAAAAAACAAATCATTCATCCCTAACTTGAATTTCATTGATGTTACATTTTAATCCCTTCACCTTTTTCATCTCAGACTAGTTGCAACTTTTCTCTCTTGACTCTCAACTGTTCCATTTCTATTAAAATATTCTGGCTAATGAACAAGTGCTGAATATTTCTCTATATATTTTCTTCTCTATAAGTTTTCTTCTACCTACAAGGATATGGCCTCCTTTGTGTGGTCAGATAGCAAATTTATACAATACTACTGTGAAGTTTCTATAGTGTTTAAGCTATGAAAATAATTTGATATTAAAGTAAATATGTTTAAAAGAACTCTGGGTTCATTTTTCCATTTTTCATGACTAACAAGACTCTCACTTAAAAAACCTATTTTTTATTTCAGTGACAGCAAATCCTCCTGTAACTCTGTCTGGTACCTAAAATCGTGCTGAAACCCATGGCAAGTGATCAATAAATATTATTTTCTATTCCTATTCTTTTTTTTTACCAACTTCCACCACTCCTCCCAAATCTTACACATCTTTAAAACATTATGTGCATTGCCTTAACTTGAATTCTGGCTAAAAATCAAAGCAAAAGTATCCAAATTATACATTGGGTAAACTGAATGTAGACTAAAAACATCCACTCACAGCCTAAGTTCTTGTTAGTCATATATAACGATATCAATGCTTCCCAAAAACTTTTCTACAGATCCATTTTTTGAAGCTTCAGAAGTCTTCCTTATAACTAGGCTAATTCTCTGTGTATCCTAAGTGTGAAAAATACTAGCAAAGCTTCCTGCTATGTCTTCAAAAGCCTTCACCCCGACTCACCAACCACCAGATCAGATAGTGAAGATCAGTGGTTTTTTTCCTTAAAGATGGTCCAGGAATGCTCAAGGCCAATGCAGCATCATAAAGTCAAGGAACAACAACAAGAGCAAGAACTTAAACAGCATTGCGTCGTCACCGCGCAACTTTAATATCAAGAGAGGATGGTGATTCTCATCTGCGACACATACTATAATCAAAAGAGACTGTCCCATTTGCAAACTCTCATGTGTGCCTCTGAAGCCAGGAAGGCTTCCACCAGTGCCAATTCATTCTAGCTTTGTGGAGAGCTCTATGACAGTGGAAGATGGGGCAGCCACGGATGGAAACAGCCACTGTTGGCTGCCTACTCTACCACCACTGCTTTCTTGCTTGCTAACGGAAGACTAATTCTGTCCAGGTAGCACTGTGTCCTTCCCAGAGAAGAATAAAACCATCTGAATCTCCCTGCCAGCGCTGTTGCCCATGACGGGCTGGGACCCACTTCAGGCCAGGGGATCTTGGGAAATACTGAGAAAAAAGTATTGCATTCCTGAGAAAAAAGAATTGCAAGAGAAGAAAGCTCTTTTGTCCTCCTCTTCCGTGTGTGGTGTGCTGTTATGCAGAGATATGATACTGAATTGCGATAACCATTCTACCTGTACAACAGAAAACACCACAGGACAGGGGGAGCAGCAGAATGTGTCCTCACCAATCTATGTCCCCTTGACACAGGTAAGCTGCCTATGTAACAACTCTGGAGCCACCTGCCCCCTCACTTACTGTTAAGTAATAGCACATATCCTAATGGTTCAAGCCGCTCGTAGAATGGTTTGCTTTTTTGTTTGGTTTTTATCAGCCTAAAGCATCCTAAGAGTTATATCTCAGAAAGATGGTCTTACAATATCACTGTGCTAGGAAGCAACGTATTTTTCAGATCAGAAGACAGAATAAGATGCTGTGGGGACATGCTCTAGCCCTTGTCCCCACAGCTGCCTTCAAGGGCTCAGCAACCTTCTGGAATCTCAGGAAAGATCAGGAGGCCCTACAGTGTCGGATCAACCCAAGGGATCCCTAACTCTTGTAGAACTCGTGGATCACTGTTTTCCTAGCAACACCTTCCTTTTTCTCCTCACTCTAGAATGACTTCTTGCATTTCACTAATATCCTTTCACAGTGCCCAGTACTGTCATATGAGCAGGCTGGAAGATTTCCTTACAGAGTGCCTATGGATTAGCAAAGCCTTGTTCTGAGGTAAAGAATCCAAGATCTGCTGGGCTCAGTGGCTCACACCTATAATCCTAGCACTTTGGGAGGCAGAGACAAGAGGATTGCCTGAGCTCAGGGGTTCGAGACCAGACTGAGCAACACAGTGAGACCTCGTCTCTACAAAAAATTAAAAAATAGCTGGGCTCGGTGGCTCAGCCTGTAATCCCGCGCCTTTGGGAGGCTGAGGTGAGTGGATTGCCTGAGCCCGCGGGTTCGAGACCCGCCTGGGCAGCGAGACCTCATCTCTACAATAAAAAAAAAAAAAAAATTCAGCCAGGCGTGGTAGCACATGCCTGTAATTCCGGCTACTCGGAAGGCTGAGGCGGAAGGATCGCCGGAGCCCAGCAGGTCAAGGCTGTGGTGGCTGGGAGCGGCCACTGCACTCCAGTCTGGGTGACAGAGTGAGACTCCAACTCAAAAAAATAAATAAGTAAATAAATAATTAGTTGGGCATGGTGGCACGTGCCTGTGGTTCCAGTCACTTGGAAGGCTGAGGCAGAAGGACTGCCTAAGCCCAGCAGGTCGAGGCTGCAGTGGCCATGAGCAATATGCCACTGTACTCCAGCCTGGGCAAAAGAGTGAGATTCCAACTCCAAAAAAGAAAGAACCCAAGATCCAGCAGTCCAACAGAGGTGTTGCCATATGTGTGATGAGGAGTTGGAGACAGAATTTGAAGAAAAAAAAGGAAAGAAAGAGAAAGAAAGAAAGAAGGAAAGAAGGAAAGAAGATACAAAGAAGGAAAGCAAGCAAGCAAGCAAGAAAGAAAGAAAGAAAAGAAAAGAAAAGAAAAGAAAAGAAAGAAGGAAGGAAAGGCCAATACCCCTAAGCCAGCTCACAGCAGGAGTGGCTGGAGACACGACGTGGACACTGATGCTGCCCACGCAGTTCCTCCCGCCAGGTTCATCCGCCCACCCGCCCTCAGCCTGGGGTTCCCGGACTGGACACTCACTTGCTCTCCACACACAAGCGGATGAGGAGGAGCCGCCACAGTAGATGCTTTCGTGCCATTTCCCAAACAGCCGATGCGCCGCCTTCCCACTCCTGTCAAACACGGTGCCTTCAATCTCGTGGGCATTCGTGCTCCAGTATTTTGCCTAGGATTCCAAGGAGAGGTGTCTGCTTAGTCTTTTGGAATCAGCTTGTTACAGATATTAAGAATAAAAAAAGTGAAAGAACTGTCAGTTCTGGTTTTTTTTTTAATTGACAATAAAATTTTAGATATTTATCATGCATAACGTGATGTTTTGAAATATGTACATAAGGTTGGGCTCGGTGGCTCAGCCTGTAACCTCAGCACTTTGGGAGGCCAAGTCGAGTGGATTTCCTGAGCCTGCGGGTTCTAGACCAGCCTGGGCAACTTGGCGAGACCTCCTCTCTACAATAAATCAAAAAATTAGCTGGTGTGGTAGCACATATCTGTAGTTCCAGCTACTTGGAAGGCTGAGGAGGAAGGATCGCCAGAGCCCAGCAGGCTGATGCTGGGGTGGCCATGAGCATGCTACTGCACTTCAACCTGGGTGATGGAGTGAGATATCAACTCAAAACAAAAATGTACATATTCCGGAATGGCTAAATCAAGCTAATTAACATATGCATTACCTTATATACTTATCAAAAGTGATGACAACACTTAAAAAACACTCTCCAGCGGGCTAAGTGGCTCAGCCTGTAATCCCAGCACTTTGGGAGGCTGAGGTGAGTGGATTGCCTGAGCCTGCGGGTTCGAGACCTGCCTGGGGGTTGGGAGCCAGCCACAGAGGCCCACTGAGCGTGAGGGATCAGGGAGGGCCGTGGACCCCGAGACCGCTAGGATGTGTTCAGGAGCCATTGGCCCCATTTTCCTCCTCCTTTTATCATGCAGCACAAGTAACCAAAAGGAACTCTGCTGATCTAAGCTGAAGGCTCTGTGACTGTGACAGGCATGGCTCACTCTAGAAACCCATTGTTCCTGTTTCCCATTAACTGCGGTTTTGGCTTATGTATTAGATATAATTCAAACTCAGGTCACATTTGGGAGCCTTTTACACAGTACAAGCCTCTTTATAAGATTTTAAAGTATATTTGTAGAATTAGTATATACTTATGGAGAGCTGTTTTCAGCTTTTCAATGGTACAGATGATTATCAAGAGTTATCAGAAATGGCCCGGCACAAAGCTTGGGCTGGGCCACATTCCTGAGGGCCCAGCGCATACTTTGGACTGGGCTGCATTCTTTTAGGCCGGCCTTAGCTACAGTTAGTGTAGGGTTTTTTCTATCTATTATAGAAATTGAATTTATTTTATTCATAGAAAGTATTGTAGAATAGGTCATGCTAACGTCAGGGAATCATGTTAGTTCAAACATGACCAATCATGATATTTTGAGGTTTAATAAGAATACAGTTAACTTTAGAAATTTCATTGTCTCCATTCTCTACTATTGTGGTTTTGGCCTTAGTACATTTACAGTTATATTTGGGTTTTATTTTTAGAAGCTTTGCTGCTGCTGATTAGCTTTATATATTAGGATTAGGAATTAGAAACTGTCATAGAAATTAGGATAGATATATAGGACTTTAGAATAGCCATTTTGTTAAAAGATTGTAGTCTATTGTTCCAAAAAGTGGCCCACTGTGAACCTTGGACTGGGCCACATCCTATAGAGCCCAGCGTGATCTTGGACTGGGTCACATTCTTTAGGAATTGGTTTAAGCTATAATTAAGAACTTCCGTAGCATTGTGTAAGTAGTATTAGCATAGAATAGAAAGGTAATAAAGTTTAAGTTAGTTATCATGGGTATTGCGTGAGCTTTAAAAGTTATTGATTATCAGAACATCATTAGGCTAGTAGGAATTGTTGCACTGCTTTTGAAGAGCATTAACTAGCAAAGGGAACATTAAGACAATCTTGGGGTTTGTCCTTCCTCATACCTGAGAAAACATCTGGTGGGTGGGGGACGCCCCTCCTGCACCTGGCTTTGTGTTCATGTGAAAGACTTGTGAGACTGTCTGTGTAAAATTTGGGGATAAATACCTGCTGTAACTTTCAATAAATGGTTTCTGCTCATTTCACTGAACAGTTGTCCACTTTCTTTCTTTCTCTTTCTTCCTCTTTATATCTATCCTTCCATCTTTCTTTCTTTTTTTTTTTTTTTTTTGAGTTGGAGTCTCACTCTGTCGCCGAGACTGGAGTGCAGTGGCTGCTTCCGGCCACCGCAGCCTCGACCTGCTGGGCTCCGGCGATCCTTCCGCCTCAGCCTCATCTTTCTTTCTTTTAATATCTGTCCCTACAGATTCGCCGACGCCACCACATCTTCCAAGGGACTCCCCAAAACTTGCAGGGGCTGGCCCCCCGCACCTGGGCAACTTGGCGAGACCTCATCTCTACAATAAAATTAGCCATCTACAAAAAATTAGCCAGGCGTGGGTAGCGCGCGCCTTTAGTTCCAGTTACTTGGAAGGCTGAGGTGGAAGGATCACCAGAGCCAGCGGGACGAGGCTGTGGTGGCCGGGAGCGGCCACTACACTCCAGTCTGGGTGACAGAGTGAGACTCCAACTCAAAAAAAAAAACAACAGAACACTCTCCTAGTAGTTTTCATTCTTTCTCTCCCTCCCCTTTCCTCCCTCCCTTCCTTCCCACCTTCCCACCTTCCCATCTCCCTCCCTCCCTCCCTCTTTGAGTTGGGATCTCATTCTGTCACCCAAGCTGAAGTGCAGTGCCATGATCATGTCTCACTGCAGCCTCAACTTCCTGGGCTCAGGTGATCTTTCTGCCTCATCCTCCTGAGCAGCTAGGACTACGGGTGTGCACTACCACACGTGGCTACTTTTTTGATTTTTTTGTAGAGATGAGGTCTCGCTTTGTTGCCCAGGTTGGTTTCAAACACTGAGCTAAAGCAATCTTCCCACCTTTGGCCTCCCAAAGTGCTAGGATCACAGGCGTGAGCCACCACACCCAGCTGCAGTTTTCAAGTACTAATACATTGTTATTAACTATAGTCATCATGTTACACAACAGACTTCTGGTACTTACTCTTCCTGTTTAACCAAAATTTGTAACCTTTAGCCAACATCTCCAATCCTCTGCCCCACCCCCTGAAAACTAGTGTTAACCACCATTCTGCCCTCTGCTTCTATGAGATCAACCTTTTTAGATTTCACAGATAAGTAAGATTATACTTTCTGTGTCTGGCTTATTTCATTTAACATAACATCTTCCAGATATATCCATATTATTGTAAATGACAAGATCTCTCCTCCTTTATTTAGAGCTGAACAGTACTCCATTGTGTATATATACATATTTTAAAAATCTATTTATCCACTGATAGACATGTTCCCATATCTCGACTACTCAGAATAATGCTGCAATAAACATGTGAGTGCAGATATCTCTTCAGCATACTGCTTTCACTTCCTTTGGATGTATAACCTGTAATGGGATTGCTGGTAATTCTCTCTGGTAAATGTACATGGTAATTCTATTTCTAATTTCCTTTTTTTGAGTCGGAGTCTCACTCTCAGCCAGGCTAGAGTGCAGTGGCACCATCATAGCTACCACAATTTGCTGAGCCCAAGTGATCCTTCCACCTCAACCTTCCAAGTAGCTGGAGCCACAGGTGTACTATCATGCCCAGCTAATTTTTTAATTTATTGCAGAGACGAGGTCTCGCCATGTTGCCCAGGCTGGTCTCAAACCCTTGGGCTCAGGCAATTCTCTCGCCTCGGCCTCCTAAAGTGCTGGGATTATAGATGTAAGCCACCGTGTCCAGCCTATTTCTAATTTTTTGAGAAAGCTCCATTCTGTTTTCCACAATGGCTCTGCCAATTTACATTTCCACAAATGGTGTGTAAGTGTTCCCTTTTCTCCGTATCCTCCCCAACTCTTGTTATCATTCATCTTTTTGAAACTAGCCATTCTAATGGAAGCAAGACAATATCACAAAATCACAGAATCATTGCTTGTGATTCTGATTTGCATTTCCCTTACTGGTGATATTGAACATTTTTTCATATATCTGTTGGCTATTTGTATGTCTTCTTTTTTTTTTGAGTTGGAGTGTCACTCTGTCACCCAGACCGGAGTGCAGTGGCCACTCCCGGCCACCGCAGCCTCGACCTGCTGGACTCCGGCGATCCTTCAGCCTCAGCCTTCCAAGTAGCCGGAATTACAGGCATGTGCTACCACACCCGGCTGATTTTTTGATTTATTGTAGAGATGAGGTCTCACTGCCCAGGCGGGTCTCGAACCTGCGGACTCAGGCAATCCACTCACCTCAGCCTCCCAAAGGTGCGGGATTATAGGCTGAGGCACTGAGCCTGGCTTGTATGTCTTCTTTTCAGCAATGTCTGTTCGGGTCCTTTAGTCATTTTTTATTAGCTTGTTTTCTTGCTACTGAGTTGTTAACTTTTTATCAGATGTATAGTTGCAAGTATTTCTCTACTCTGTAAATTTCTTCATTGTACTGATCATTTCCTTTGCTGTGTGGAAGCTTTTTAGTTTAATTTAATCCTATCCATCTATGTTTGCTTTTATAGCCTGTGCTTTTGGGGTCACAGGGAAAAAAAAAAAACACTGCCCTGAACAATGTTGTGAAGCTTTTTCCTCCATGTTTTTGTTTAGCAGTTCTACAATTTCAAGTCTTATTTTAAGTCTTTTGTCCATTGTGACTGGATTTTGTATATGGTGTGAGGTAAGGTTCTGATTTCATTCTTTTACATGCGGATATCCAGTTCTTCTAACACCATCTATTGAGACACTGTCTTTTCCCCACTGTGTGTTCTTGGCATCTTTGTCAAGTATCAGTTAACTGTAAATGCATAGATTTATTTCTGGGCTCTCTATTCTGTTCCATTTTCTATGGGTCTGTTTTTAATGCCTGAGGTTTTTTTTTTTTCTTTAATCATACTTCCAGTTACTTAATAAAAGTTAATCCTCTCTATGCAGTTTGTAACTCAACCAACATTCATGAAAAATACATTTATTTTCTACTTTCACTACATGCAATGTAAGAAGGAAAGGTTCAGTTCTAAGACATCAACAGAGCAGTGTGGCTGGCCCATTTGCTCTTCAGAAAACAACTGTCCCATGGCTATCACTGTGGCTCTGACTCTAGCAATTAAAAAAAATTTTTAGGCTGGGTTCAGTGGCTCAGGCTGTAATACCACGCTTTGGGAGGCCGAGGTGAGTGGATTGCTTGAGCCCGCAACTTGGAGACCTCATCTCAAAAAATTAGCCGGGCGTGGTAGCACACGCCTGTAGTTCCAGATACTTGGAAGGTTGAGGCGGAAGGATCGCTGAAGCCCAATAGGTCAGGGCTGTGGTGGCCAGTAGCATGCCACTGCACTCCAGTCTGGGCAACAGAGTAAGACTCCAACTCAAAAAAAAAAAATTAAGACATTTTACTATAATTTTCCTCTGTAGGAGAACTAGATGGTCCTTAGCAAACCAATCGAGGAGGTTGCTTGAATTTTCAGGTTTTCCCCAAAATTAGGATTGTTCATCCAGTCATGAGAATCTTATGCAACCATATTCTCACTGTGCACTGGATGCAGTCTGCAAGGTAGCCTTACACACTTCACTGCTCTGCTCTGCTCAGCCCAGTCCAGCCAAGCCCACCTTTGCAGGTTTTATGCAGTACCATATTAATGTCAGCAGAGGGAGCTCCAACTCCCTAGAGTTGATTTTTTCCCCCAAATCTCCCTATTACCTGGCTGCCCTAAAAATCTCTATGAAAGAACAGAAGGCATTTCTCCATAAATCAAACATCCTAGTACTATTTTCAGCTGAAACAGGAGCCATATTTGGAAACCAATAAGGCTGAGTGGCATTTTCAGGTCATATTCTGGTGGTTCTGCTTCTCCATTCCAAGGCTACGGTAAATACAGGACGCAAGGGCTGGGGCAGCCATGTCTCAGAGCTGAATGGGACATTCCGAGTTCTCCAGTCAGGTAAGAATAGGGACAATTTGTTCTTTCAGAGACCTTCCTGGCTCTTAAGCTTCTTCTGAAGCAGGAGTTGAATTTCTTTCCCAGAGACATTTGCCAACAATCCCAATGTTGACAATTCGATGGAAGCCCCAGAGGACACAGCCTTGTTCCAGAGGCAAGTGTAGTGACTGCTTTCAGTGCTGGAGGCCTGTCCGATATATCGACTGTCATAACTGCTTAGTCCATGCTCTGCTTCTGATGGACGAGAACTGGGCGTCTGGTAGACATGGAAGTACACATTCCCACATGAGCACAATTTCTTGGTGAAAATTTTGAGAAGCAGGTGGCTCCCACCGGGATCAGGGGTGCTTCATCCCTGCTCCGGGCTGCCTTTGGTTTCTTTTTGCAGAGAATTTAGATGAAGCTTTAAAGGCTGGGTCATTTTTATTTTGCCCCACATGTAAGGTCATCACTAGCTTTCTGTCTGTCTCCAACCCAGTGTGTCTTAAAGGATACAATAAAGACCCCAGGCCACCTCTTCCTAAGTGTCTCCTACATGGTGGTGCAGAGAGGTGCTGCACAAAATTCCACAATTAAAACCTAACCTCTCTGCTTATGATCTTGATTGAATGCAAAGGTTCCTTGAAGGGGATAACATTTTAAAGCCATTTTAAGTGCAGATTTTTTTTTTTTGAGTCAGAGTCTTACTCTGTCACCCAGGCTGGAGTGCAGTGGCACACTCAAGGCCACTGAAGCCTCGACCTGCGGGGCTCAGGTGATCCTTCCATGTAGCCAGAACTACAGGTGTACATCACCATGACCAGCTAATTTTTATTGATTGATTGATTGATTGATTGATTGTAGAGATGAGGTGTCACCAAGTTACCCAGGCTGGTCTTGAACCCCTGGGCTTAGGCAATCCTCTCACCTCTGCCTGTACCTCTCAAAGTGCTGGGTTTACAGGCATGAGCCACTGTGCCCAGCCTAATGCATGAGATTTTTAAGGGCAAGGAAAAACCTAGGAGGGAGAGACGTGGGGAAGGCTTCCAGTCAAGGCAGTAGAGCGACCAAGAGACTAGTCCATACTTTTTGCCTCTGGCCAGTCTCTCAATGCATTCTCTAGATGTTTACAAGTCTCAGGCATGCGCTGGGCACTATTTCAGGTCTCAGAGCTACAGAGGTGGGCAAGATAAACGAGGGTTTTGGTCTTCTGGAGTCAGGGATGGGAGGAGGGTATGGAGAGCAGAAGATAAACCAGCACAACAAACGTGAGGAGGCTGGCTTCAGGTGGCAATAGGCACTGGGAAGGAAACAGGAGTGAATGATGGGACAGGGCTGGTGATGGAAGGAACTGGGGACAGTGGCCCAAGCAGAAGGAAACGAGGAAAGAGAAAGAAGGCTGGTGTGGTGAGAGGGCAGTGGGCAAGGAGAGGGAGGAGAGGAGTGGAGGCTGGAAAGGAAGGAGGATGGTGTGTGCACACCGTGTCAGGGCCTGGTGGTCCACTGCAAGCAGCAGCCTCTGCTCCGAGAAAGATGGACACTGTTGGAGGATTTTGCTCAATGGAACGAGATGGCTTCATCACTTTAACCATTTTTTTTCTGAGTCAGGGTCTCACTCTGTCGCCCAGGTTGGACTGCAGTGGCACAATCAGGGGTCACTATAGCCTCAACCTCCTGGGCTCAGGGGATCCTTCCACTTCAGCCTCCTGAGGAACTGGGACTACAGGTGCATGCCACCACACCCGGATTATTTTTTTGTATTTTTGTAGAGATGAGGTCTCACTATGTTGTCTTGGCTGGTCTCAAACTCCTGGGCTCAAGCAATCCTCCCACCTTGGCCTCTCAATGTGCTGAGATTACAGGCATGAGCCACCACACCTTTCTAAGTGTGCACTTCAGTGGCATTCAATACATTTGCAATGTTGAGCCACCATCACCACCATCCATTCTAGAAATTTTTCCTCTTCCCGAACTGAAGCTCTGCACCCACTCAACGCTAACTTGCTATTCCTTCCTCCCCCAGTCCCTGGCAACACCATTCCACTTTTTATTTCTATGACTTTGACTCCTCCAGGGACTACATATAAGTGGAATCGCATAACATTCATCCTTTTGGGTCTATTTGTTTTCACTTAGTGTAATGTCTTCAAGGTACATCCATGTAGTAGCATGACGACTTATGTTTAAAAAGGGTCCCTCTGGCTGCTGCATTGAGGACAGACCACAGAGAGTCAGAGGCCAGGAGGGGTCCAGGGCCTGGGGCCCTGCTCATCTGCCAGCACAAAGGTGAAGGTGAAAAGCCCCCGGATGCCCTGTGCTCCAAGGTTCAGGCTCTTCCACAGTCCCTCAGGACCCACGCTCAGAGGGCCGCTGAGGTTACCTTTATAAAATTCACTTTGCAGTAGCAGGAATCGTCACTCAGATTCTTGATAACGATCTCCCCATAGTGCTCAATCCACCTCTGCCCGCTTAAGATGTTATGGATGCAAGAGGTCACTTTGTTCCACTCAAAATGATCTCCAAAACTAAAAAGAAGGAAAAGGTAAAAAGTATTACTGATTCCCAGAAGAGCCAGCAGCCAATGCAAACAAACACTGCTGTTTTGCAGAATTACAGAGCCAACCCTGACCGAGCATCTATACTGCACTGCACGTTCTACAAGCTTCCACTCTCCAAGGGGGTGTGCACATCTCAGAGGATGACAGCAGCAGGCCTCTGTGTTCTGGAGGCTGTCAGAGACCAGAAACTGGGGGTCTCCTGCAACAACCCACCCCCACCTCTGACAGAGGATACAATTCAGAGGGGACTTGTCTAAAGTTGTCACACTAAGAAAGGAGAGTGGGTAGGAGGAATGGATGGGAGTTTTATATAATTTGCTATACATGTGTCACCTAAGTATTCCCCATAAGTATTCACATGTTATGATGGAGGTCAACAATAATTACGAGGAAGCCGGGCTCGGGGGCTTAGCCTGTAATCCTGCACCTTTGGGAGGCTGAGGTGAGTGGATTGCCTGAGCCTGTGGGTTTGAGACCCGCCTGGGCAGGCGAGACCTCATCTCTACAGCAAATCAAAAAATTAGCCAGGCGTGGTAGCCTCGGCCTCCCAAAGCGCTGGGATTACAGGCTGAGCCACCAAGCCCAGCCAAGTAGGTGGTTTATTAGCCCAGCCAAGTAAGAAGGGACCTGGAGACCAAAGGGGAAAGTAACAGTTAGTTTGTGGCAGAGTAAGCAGGTGAATGCTGGCAGCCTGGATCTGAGGCCCTGCTCATGACTGTTTTGCTTTATAAACAAGGATCAATCCTGCCTACAAGACTAAGGCCACATCTTTCTTCTTCTTCTTCTTTTGAGTTGGAATTTCACTCTGTTGCCCAGGCTGGAGTGCAGAGGCACATTCACAGCTACCACAGCCTCAACCTGCTGGACTGAGGAGATCCCTCCTCCTCAGCCTTCCAAGTAGTTGAAACTATAGTGAGTGCTACCATGCCTGGCTAATTTTTTGGTATATTGTAGAGATGAGGTCTTGCCAAGTTGCCCAGGCTGGTCTCAAGCTTCTGGATTCAGGCAGTCCTTTCGCCTCCACCTCCCAAACTACTGGGATTACAAGCATAAGCCACCACGGCCAGCAGGTCATATGTTTCTTAAAAGGAATTTCAACACCAAGACAGGACAATACTGCTAAAGGAAAACTACAGTTCTTAATTTTGTAAGGGAGTGGAAATGGGTTTTCAAAAAGCTTCTGTTCAGGGAACGCTGGTCTCCAGGACTCATTTCCATTTAAGGGAGGAAAAAGTGAAAAAACCAAAATAAGGAACATTTGAACCTACTGTCAAACAGATGAAAAGAAAAGACATGCATACTCAATACCATGGGGGCACAGTGGACATCCTGTCCCCAAAGCAAAATCCTGGCCCTAAATTCTATGAAGTTCCTAAATACAGAAGAAGAACTTACGCTGGAAGAGTCACGTGGGTTGTGCCAATTGGAACAATTTCCATGGATTTGCCCCAGAATTTGTTTTTCCATCTCACATCTGAAATGAAACACCAAATATTACATTTTAGTAGAAGAGCTGAGTCCATCAGACAGTTCCAAGGTTAGATAACTAACTCATCACTACGAAAAACATCCCCTTCATAATCAAATTAATTCCTGTACTGGACACCTTTTCATGAACTGTAAGTACCACCTGGGTACCTAGAACAGAATCAGGGACACGAAAATTATTAAAGTTCTTCCTGTGAATGAATTAACAGCATGAAAGGCAGACAGTAGTGAAAACAAGCAGTAAGCCAGGCTCGGTAGCTCAGCCTGTAATCCCGCGCCTTTGGGAGGCTGAGGTGAGTGGATTGCCTGAGCCCACGGGTTCGAGAACTGCCTGGGCAACTTGGCGAGACCTCATCTCTATAATAAATCAAAAATCAACCGGGCGTGGTAGTGCACGCCTGTAGTTCCAGCAACTTGGAAGGCTGAGGCGGAAGGATCACCGGAGCCCAGCAGGTCGAGGCTGCGGTGGCCAGGAGCGGCCACTGCACTCCAGTCTGGGTGACAGAATGAGACTCCAACTCAAAAAAAAAAAAAAAAAAAGAAAAAAAAGAAAAGAAGCAGTAACCACACACAGAGAGAGGCACAGGCTATAAACGAGGGTGTTATAAGGTGAAACGGAATCAGAGAAGAAAGAATGAGCAACATGTGTGGGAAAGACATTCGAAGAGGCTTGTCAGAAGAAGCCATTTAAACAGGGCTTTGAAGAATACATAGGAGTTCACCCTAGAGAAAAAGCAATTTAAGGCAAAAGAAGTGGTTTGTCCAAAGGGATAGAGGTGTAAGAGAACACAGACTGGTTTTGCCCCGAAGGTCTGAGATTGTCGAGAGAGAAGAGTAGAAAGTCAGACTGAGAACACAAAACAGTGCACTCTACAAGCCCAGTTTGCATGCACTGAGTGAAAATAAACAGGGAGCTGAAATGATTAGATTCAGACCTTGCAAGGACAATTGGAGGCAATGTGGAGGACGCGAGCGGGGTAGGACAGAGCGGAAGCAAGGCGGCAAGGTAAGAGCCGACCGTTGTTACCCAGGGGATAAACCGGGATGAAGTGACAGCAGACATGGGGATGGGGTGGAAGTGAGGCATCCCAGAAACAGTGAAGAAGTCGAAATAGAGAGGGGTGACATATTAGACACAGATTGAGAAAGACAGGGGAAATGCATGGATAATGTCAGATTTTACTAAGGTGCATGAATGGTGGTACCAACAGAATAGGAGACAGGGAAGAGAAAAAGGACAGCAGAGAAGGTCCCTCTGGCTGCTGCATTGAGGATACACAGACCACAGGACAATAGGGGTGGAAGCAGGGAGGACAGCAGGAGGCCACAGCTGCAGTCCAGGTAACAGAGAAGGGCTGGGACCAGGGAGTGCCTGAACGCATCCTGTATGATCCTATTTATACAAAATGCCCCAAATAGGCAAATCTAGGGAGACAGAAAGTAGATTAGTAGTTGCCTAAGGCTGAGAGATGTTGAAGGAAATGGCCGGGGAAAGTGTCTGCTAAAGGGGTTTCTTTCAGGAGGGATGAAAATATTCTAATGCTAACTGTGCTGAAGACTGCACAACTCTGGGATATAATAAAAACAATCAAATTGTATGGTATGTAAATTATATCACCATGAAATTGTTACCAAAAAGGATGACTAACTCTTTAAAGCAAAAATAATAATGTACTGTGGGATTTATAATATACTTAAGTAAAATGTATGTCAAAAACAGTACTAAGGCTGGGAGCAGGGAAATGGAAGTATACTTCTGTAAGTTTCTTATACTAGATATGAAGTGGCATAATATTTCTTGGTGATAGACTGGAATGCAGTAGAGATACATATACTATAAATCCTAAAGTAACAACTAAGAAACAAAGAGGTATAGCTAATAAGCCAACAGAGAGGATGAAATGAAATTACAGAAAGTGCTCAATTAACCCAAAAGAAGGCAGAAAAAAAAGGAAAAGGAGAACAAAGAACAGATGTGACAAACAGAAAACAAATAACAAGAGGGCAGATATAAACTCAACAACATCTATAATCACAATAAATGTAAATGATTTAATCTACCAATTAAAAGGCAGAGAAATGTCAGGTTGGCTGAGAAAAGGTGCCCACGAAAAGATGATTAGGAAGGGAACTGAGAAGGCAACCTTGTGAAGTAGGGAGCACACAGGGCCTACTTTGAGAAATCCCACTAAATATATATATATAACTTAAAAAAAAAAAAGAAAAGGTGCTTATAGCATCAATGAGATTTAGCAATAAGGAGGTCAGGACTATATGAGAATTGTTTCCAGAAGGTTTTGCTGAAAGTCAGAGAAGTTTCAAATGAAATGAAACTTCCATTGTAAACTTTAATAGCAAGGTTAAGAAAGAAAACTATGGTACTTATAACTTTAAACTGGTAATATTGATTGTCTCCACAGAGAGGAAATGAGTGGCTGGGGAAAGGGCTGGGGAGGGTGTTGTAGTATACTCTTTTGTACTTTGAACATTTTACATGTGTGCATGTAAAGGTAATATGTGACAGCATTGTTAGCAGAAAAAAATGTTTTATAAATTGAAATGTGCTCATTGTTTGAAAACCCAGGGTGCTCATATTTTCTTTCCAGAGTACATTTTTATGAGTAAATGAAGATGTTAACAAAAGCAATTAATCCATTTAGGAAACATTTATAGCCTTATTTATTCTTGAGAAAAACTGACCCCCCCCAATTCAAAATATAAACTGAAGATAGAGAAAAAAATTACAGATGGTGGCACAGATAAAGATTGAGGATTTTTTAAAAAGGAAAAACTAAATAATCCCCCAATACTTACTATTATCAGTTAATAATCAATTAAAATCAAACAGTCTCAATTAATAAATGTCAACCATTAATGTCCAGAGATGAGAGGTAAGAACATGTGTTGCAGATCCTCCTAACCAGGCTCAGTCCATGGATCACTCTTGGTCTTGGCAAGCATTTATAGCAATTATTGGAATAAAATGAATCCATAACATTACACAAAATGACGGAGGTCAAATATAGTAACATGTTACCTTGCCAGAAAACAAAATTTCCAGACTCAGCATGACAGGCAGAGATAGGTGGATGGTGGCTGACCTGATGGAAACAAAGACCAAAAATCAAACCAAAAAATTAGATGAACCTTTGTGTCTCATGAAATCCATTCCTTCCCCCTGAGGTGAGATGTAACACGATGCAGTGTTTAACTCAAGATAACCTTCTTGGGGTGCCATCAACAAGTGTGTCCTCAAGAGGGCGCTCCTAACACAGACAGCTCCAACTTAGGTTGGTCAAAGGTGAGATGAAAGCAGGTGTATGGAAGCCTCCAGAAGCCTCCACGGGAGGGCAGCCAGGTGTTGAGTAAGGAGGCTAGAGACATGTTGGGATAGGCATAAACATAAAAACAGGGGCACTTGAGGACTGTCCGCACACAACCACACAATCTGACCTTGACTACCAATATCGCAATCTCTATCAGCTGTTCTGAAAGTGCCTGCAAATGTTTTAATTAAGACGTCAAATAGCAAGTATCTTAACACGCTATTTCAAGCAACACAAAAACATTCTTTCTCCGGCTCAGCAGATTAAACTTTTGAAACTGTATCACAAAGTCCAGCCTCTTTCCAAGTCATCTACAAGAAGATCTGTGCAAAGTATTTTTTAAAAATAATGTTTATATTTTTAAAAAAGAAAAACACACAATTGTTGAGGAAATGTTAGTCAACTGCTAAGAAATTTTCTTAAAAATTTTCTTGTGGTCAAGATAAAAAATACCTTGAATAAATAAGCAATTAACAGAGAATATCTTTTGGCCAGAGGTCATTACTTGTTTTATTCAGTAATGAAGAAGCTGAGGAGAAGATGGCTGCCCGGTTCTATTTCCTCATTATCTCAGTACACTCAAGGAACACCAAGAGGTGTATGTGTTATTATTATAATTAATTCTGCACCAGTGAAACCAAATAATGCTGCCAGTGGTATTCCCAGAAATTTCTCTGATTTAGCTGGTTCTTAGCAGAGGTATCTTAAATTTAGAGTATCAAGCTGAAAGCTTTCATATTATAAATGAGGAAACTGAAACCAGACAGATTAAATACCATTTCTCAGGCCTCACTGATAGGGAAGAAGGAGAGGTTAAACCCTGGCAGTTTGGCTTTACCTCAGTGGTTTTCAACCTTTCTTAAAAAATAAAAATGTAGCCAGGCATGGTGACTCATGCCTGTAACCCCAATACTTTGGGAGGTGGAGGTGAGAGGATTGCCTGACCCAGGAGTTGGAGCCTAGCCCAGGCAACTTGGCGAGATCTCATCTCTACAATAAATTAAAAAATTAGCCAAGTGTGGTGGTGCACATCTGTAGTTCCAGCTACTTGGAAGGCTGAGGTGGAAGGATCACCTGAGCCTAGCAGGTCGAGATTTCAGAGGCCTTGAGCGTGCCACTACACTCTAGTCTGGGCAACAGAATGAGACTCCTACTCAAAATAAATAAATAATTAAAATAAAATTAATTAAAATATTTTAAGCAGTTGCACACTGTGTTTTCACTTACATCAAAAACAGACTGCTGAGTCCCACTTGAGCAAGTTTGTGTGCTAGGGAGGAGGGGAGGGCAGTGGTGACAAATCTACAGTCACTCACCTTGCTCAGGACCCTCAACTGGGTTGAGGAACACAGTTTGAACTGTGTATGCCAGGCCTCTGGGGGGAGAATTGCAGGGATGGGAGATGCCAAGTCCCCCATTCCACACCCACACCTGATTGATGGGATAACAACCATACCAGTTTGGACCAAAGAAAAGCAGAGGCAAAGTTATAAAGAGTGTGGGTATCTTTCAGAGTAATTACTCAATGAACATAAATGCCAGCTGCAATACCAAGGAGGTGAGATGTAACTCTGCTGTTCTTTGGTTAATCTTGGTTCCCGTGCGCCTCCTAAGAATGTGTCCATGGGATTGTCAAGGGTAATTTACACTTCAGGCCCTGACCTAGAAGCCTACCTCCTATAATGTAACTCTCTGCTTTCCTCTGTCTTCGTATTTTTATTTTTTTAATTCAACAATTTGGATATTCTTGATATATCTAAACAAAAGCGCTGCATCCTGCTTTTCTCCCCCACCTGTTAGCTCTCAATCAAAACAATGGAGTTAACTTTGAAACCATGGGATCATATAAAACTAAATCAGGGCACAGTGGCATGCACCTGTAATCCCAGGTACTCGGGAGGCTGAGGTGGGAGGATCGTGTGGGCCTAGAAGTTCAAGGCCAGCCTGGGCAACATGGGGAGAGCCCATCTCAAAAAACAAGCAAACAAACATAAAAACCTGAATTAGGGCAAGACAATCCCTCACTTCCCCACCCCACTTGGCATTCCTCACTATGGAATAAAAGAGAAGTCATGGAAAGTTTCTCTCCCCCATAATGTAGACATACTTTTCAAAAGATTATTATAAAGTAGATTATATTCGTTCCACAGAAACAATGTAGTCAAGGGGGAAGGCAGCATTATAGCTTTGAGGGAGAATTTGGTGTCTTCATGGGCAGGGTCAAATATAAATATCAAAATAAACACAGTATATAAAAACTGTACACCCCATCTGTTATAACTTTAAATGCTATAAAACAGGGATAAATATACTGTTCATGTGAATCATAAAAGAGGCCCTGTTGTATACATACATTCTATAAAAGCCCAACTTTGACTTTTAAAAATTATTGTAATAGATTAATGAATCATTGTTTGGCAGAGTACTTGTAGATGGGTTCAACAGATGCTTTCTGAGTGGGTTCAACCTTCAAACATCAATGATTTTGCTTATCTCTTTCTTTTCTTTTTGTTTTCAAGTTGGAGTCTCACTCTGTTGCCCAGACTGGAGTGCAGTGGCACGCTCCCGGCCACTGTAGCCTCAACCTGCTCGGCTCCAGCGATCGTTTCGCCCCAGCCTTTCAAGTACCCGGAACTAAAAGCACGCGCTACTACGCCCGGCTAATTTTTTATTTTATTGTAGAGACGAGGTCTCACCAAGCTGCCCAGATGGGTCTCGAATCCACGGGCTCAGGCAATTCACTTGCCTTGGCCTCCCAAAGTGCTGGGGATACAGGCTGAGCCACCAAGCACAGCCAATTCTGCTTATTTCTTTTGGCTTACCCAGGCCTTGGAGAATGGTTTATTTGGTTCACATTGCTTTTAAGAAATTTACAGCCAGGTTCAGTGGCTCAGCCTGTAATTTCGCGCTTTGGGAGGCCGAGGTGAGTGAATTGCCTGAGCCTGTGGGTTTGAGATCCGCCTGGGCAACTTGGCGAGACCTCATCTCTACAATAAGTCAAAAATTAGCCGGGCGTGGTAGTGCGCGCCTGTAGTTCCAGCTACTTGGAAGGCTGAAGCGGAAGGATCACCGGAGCTCAGCAGGTGGAGGCTGCGGTGGCCGGGAGCAGCCACTGCACTCCAGCCTGGGTGACAGAGTGAGACTCCAACTCAAAAAAAGAAAGAAAGAAAGAAAGAAATTTACAAAGCTTTCTAGGAAAACTTGCATTGATGCTTTATTATTATTGTTGTTGTTGTTTGGTATATTTCCTCACAGTAGGTATTTATTCGTGAAGCATTTCTGGAACATCTGCCACATGCTGCACTAGTGTCAGGGAATGACAGATCTGGGTCCTGATTGCAAAGTCATCAGCTGGCTGTGTGATCTTGAGCAAGTTTCTTAATCCTTTCGCCCTCAGTCACCTCACCTGTAAAATAAGGCTACTACCACCGACTTGGCCAACTGAGAAAAAACAACACATGCAAAGTGTCCAGAGTCATATGCTGAGTTGGGTTAGGCAGGGACTAGATTCTGACATTTTTCATGAGTATGTCCAGGGAGTTCTTATGGTAACCTTGTGTCTTCGTTAGCCTTATTTTATAAATTAGGAAATAGGGGCTGTGCCCAGTAAAGACCATGGTTGGTGCTGCACTGTGAATGGATGACCAAGGCAGCACTTTAAACCTAGGTCCTTGGATCTGGATCCAGGGCTCTTTTCTGAATGTTTTCTGTGACTGTTCTCAGAGTCAGGCCCTTGCCCTTCCCCAAAGCCAAGACACATCATCAAGTTCCCGGTTCCTGGACATTTAAAGAACCTTTTCAATCTCTTTCACTCTGAAAGTGAATTTCCTTCATTTTTTTGTAAAATGAGGTCTGAGGATCCTTCTTGGCTTCAAACTGCTCTGATTCTGACATCTGCTCTCAACGTCTTTTTTGAATCGTAGCATCAAAGGTGGCAGTGGACACTGGCCTATTTGAAAATGACACCAAGGCTCTGATTAGAATGCCCATGGAAAGGGATAATGCACGGGCAACACTTTATCTTTGCTGATGGTAATCCTTCTAAAATCTACTGGAGCAGAGGATCATGAGCACAGTCCAATCTGTCTTTGTTAGTGTGGGATTTGGTTGAATTTCTATTCTCCATACATCTTAACCCAGGCCAAAAAAAAAAAAGTTGGGGGGCAATAGATGTGTTTCAGTCTAAACTCACCCAGCCTTGGTGCAGGCACTGTTCATTAACCTATTGAATAAATCCAGTTTAGATTGTTTTGGTTTTTTTTTTCTTTTTAGTATCCTTCTCTATCACTTTCTCTCTAATCAAAAAGCAATTCCTGATTGGTAAGGCTGTCCAAGCATTCAAAAAATTAGTACGTATGGCTTTTATCATGCAAGCACTTATATGGTAAGACATGTATATTTCCTTCTATAAGCTCCAACATGGTTCCCCTGGCAGTTAAGAATTCTTGTAGGCTGGGCACAGTGGCTCATGTCTGTAATCCCAGCACTTTGGAAGGCTGAAGTAGGAGGATCTCTTGAGTCCACGAGTTCAAGACCAGCCTGGGGAATATAGTGAAACCCATCTCTACAAAAGAAAATTTTTTTAATTAAAAAAAAAAAACTCTTGCTGGGCTCGGTGGCTCAGCCTGTAATCCCGCACTTTGGGAGGCTGAGGTGAGTGAATTGCCTGAGCCCCCCGGTTCGAGACCCGCCTGGGCAACTCGGCAAGACCTCATCTCCACAATAAATCAAAAAAAATTAGCTGGGGCATGGTAGCACACGCCTGTAGTTTCAGCTACTCGGAAGGCTGAGGTGGAAGGATCGCTGGAGCCCAGCAGGTTGAGGCTGCGGTGGCCGGGAGCAGCCACTGCACTCCAGTCTGGGTGACAGAGTGAGACTCCAACTCAAAAAAAAAAAAAAAAAAAATTTCTCACAATTTATAATTTATCTGTATATCTGAGGCCTTTCTTTACCCTGACCTAATCATTTTTTATTTATGTTTTGAATGTACTTTATATAAGAGGTCAGATGGGAGAAAAATATATTTCAATATGTGTGTATGTTTTAACTTTTTAATTTTTAGATTCAGACAAGTATCCCTTAAATAGATCACTTCTACCTTGCAACTGCCTAGTCCCTCTAGCTCCTGACTTCCCTAGAGCGGGGTAGGGCAGCTCATGGAAAGGAGGGCAAGCGCCAGGTGAAAAGGCCACCAGGAGGAAGATCAAGTGGTCATTCTCCCCATGTCATTCATCAAGCCCTTACTGATCCCCTGTGACATGTTAGGCGCTGTCCTAGTCACTAGGGATATAATGATAAGCAGAAGGGGGGAAAAAACCCTTACTCTGATGGAGTTTACATTTTAGTATGGAAGTGGGTAAAATATAAACAAGCAAATAATTTGCCAGTAGTAACGTGTATTAGAGAAAACAAAGCCAGGCATGAGGATGGGGGTGGTGCTATTCAGACAGGGTGGTCGGGGCAGGATTTCCTATTAACAGAAACCTCTAAGGCCAGGAGAAATACAGAGTTAACCATGCAGATATCTGGGAGACATGCATCCCAGGCAGAGGACACAGCACATGCCAAGGGCTGGAACATGTATGATCTGAATCAGAAGAGATAAGGCCACTGTAGCTGAAGCTGAATGAGGGGAGGTGGCGAGTGGGAAAAACTTGGGGTTTGAGGGGAGGGTCTTGAAGGGCTTTGTGGGCTGTGGCCAGACTTTGGATTTTATTCCAAGTGACCTGGGAAGTTTTTGGAGGGTTGAGAGCAGATGTTGCTTCTGTTAAAGCAATCAATCTGGCTGCAGGATGAGAAACTAATTGGCTATGGAAACAAGAGCCCTGTTAATGAGTCTACTGGAACAATCCCAGTCATTGATTGTCATGGCTTGGGCTAGGTGACCAGCACTAGATGGGAAGGGGTGAAAATGGCTGGCTTTTGAAGGAAAGCTTCAGAGGGAGACCCCAGGATTTGCTGATGGAGAGGATGTGAATTATGAGAAAGAGTTATTCAGGGTGATGCCAAGAGAATATTGGCCTGATTTTAGGGAGAATGCAGTTGCCGATTATTTTCTCTTCTCCTATATTCAGAGTTAATCACTTATCTCATAACCATATGGCTTCCTGCAAAAAACAGAAACCCATTAAGTGCTGACTTGACCTAGAAATGTAGAAAACCACAAAACAATGGTTTAGTTGTCTTATATTTGGTTTCTCACAAGTTGTATTTGAACAGCTTGAATTTACCCGCTGACAGTGTCTTTAAATAAATTGCCATGTTCATCAGTAGTAAATAACTCTGCCTACTAGTAGATAAAAGAACTATTCAGAGAAGTGACATCAGTGTGCCAGAGGAGAAGTGACGGTGTGGTGTTTACAAATCTGTCCAGGAAAGTATGTTCAGAGTCCTCCGTGTGACTAACAGAGACGGAAGGAGAGTTGAGCCGGTGGAGCAAAGGAATAAAGGCTTCATTTGAATTTTGAGCTTTTAACAACTGCATTTAGCTTTTCTGACACAAATGCTCAACAGCATGTAGCTGGGTGGGTAAATGGTTAAAATCATTCGGACAGTGATCTGGATATCTGAAGTTTCATGTACTTAAGAAAAGCTACTTTTAGACAATAGCTTACAACATCAAACCTTCCTCAAAGATACAGAAAAAAAGCAGCACAGCTCACTAAGATGAGTTTTCTGACCCAGCCATTCCCCTGATGAAGCTAAAAACTAGCATGGTAGCTCTGCCAGGCAGCAGGAGAACAAAGCCAGGGATGACCTGTCAGCAAGACACCCAGTCCCTGGCCAGTCAGGAAGGCGAGGGAGTCCTTTCTTCCCAAATCTCCCCTTTTCTGGGCTTATTTAGAAAGCCTGGGCTTAATCCAATTTCTTGGCACAAAGGATGCCCCTGAGAAGGTGGAACAGCCAGAGGTTCAGAACATAGGCCAGGAGTGTCTATGATTCACTCTTGAACATTCCTCATTCACAAAGGCCACACCCCAGTCTACAAAGGCGTTGAGAACAAAGTCCTATGTGAGTTTGAAGGATGAAAGGTTTAAGCGACAATGCCATGCTAAATTCCACAGACTGACCAATATACAAAAAGGCTATTTTCACATCCACAGCCAGCAAGCCTGGTAGCTTTGAATCTACACAAGAGACCCCAAAAAGGGTGAAGGGAAAGGACACTGGGACAGAAACAGAGGCTCGGGTGCTTGAGTGAGCTGAGGGGCCCTGGAAAACTTAAATCCTCTAGGCCCTGGTTTCTTCGCCTGTACCTGATCCCTGGCTCTCCTGCCACACAGGGCTGTTTTGGAGATCAAATAAGATCATATGCAAGTTTGAAAGCAGAAAGTACTCTACAAACCTAATACTTAGTTGCTATTAGAAAAACAATGTAGCCGGGCTCGGTGGCTCAGCCTGTAATCCCGCACCTTGGGAGGCTGAGGTGAGTGAATTGCCTGAGCCCGCGGGTTCGAGACCAGCCTGGGCAACTTGGCGAGACCTCATCTCTACAATAAAAATAAAAAATCAGCCGGGCATGGTAGCGCGCGCCTACAGTTCAGGCTACTCGGAAGGCTGAGGCGGAAGGATCGCTGGAGCCCAGCAGGTCGAGGCTGCGGTGGCCGGGAGTGGCCACTGCACTCCAGTCTGAGTGACAGAGTGAGACTCCAACTCAAAAAAAAAAAAAAAAAAAAAAAAGAAAAACAGTGTGAGGCCAGGTGCAGTGGCTTAAGCCTGTAATCCTAGCACTTCGGGAGGCCAAGGTGAGAGGATAGCCTGAACCCACAGGTTCGAGACCAACCTGGGCACTTGGTGAGACCTCATATCTACAATAAACCAAAAAATAAGCTAGGCATGATAGCATGTGCTTGTAGTTCCAGCTACTTGTAAGGCTGAGGTGGAAAGATTGCCTAAGCCCTGCAGATCAAGGCTGCAGTGGCCGTGAGAGTACCACTGCACTCCAGCCTGGGCAACAAAGTAAGACTCCAACTCAAAAAAAAAAAAAGAAAGAAAGAAAAAGAAAAAAAATGTGAACAAGAAATACTTCCTCTGGTTTCTGACCACAAGTCATTTTGATATTGTGCTTTTGTGTCTTTTAGATGAGAAACAAAACACAGATGCAAGCTTCGATGTAGCTAAACTCTCTGAAGCAGCAATTACTTCAACTTCCCTGGCCACTCCCCACCTCGCACATCCACATACCCACCAAACCACGGAACCATCCTGGGGCATGGAGGAAAGACATAGCCATTGCCTTTCAAGTCCAAGACTCTGTTGTCTAGAAAACTCAGTAAAGAAGTCAAGTTGTTTCTTTTGGGTCCCTTGGCTTAGAGATATAATTTTTATCCATCTTCTTCTTAGAATAAAATTCCACTCAAAAGTATTAATCTGAGGGCCCTGCCAGTTTATTATATGTCATTCGGAAGCCGGTCCTCACTGTAGAGAGGCCCAAGAAAGCAAAGAAACCTCTCAACCCTGAAAACCTAAACATATCACCTACATGTAGTAAACAAGGGTCAAGTCACGCTGTCCCCATAAAGGTAGACAATCCTGGGCTGGCAACAGAAGGAGCCACACTGGCAGGTCCCAGCATGAAACAGAGTAGTGGTCTGGCCTTCTCTTTAGATGTGTTAAAGTAAGAGACATCTGGGTACAATGAGTCAGCTGGTCAGCATAGACAAGGTCGGGAGACAGAAAGGAGGGGCGCCGAACTGATGTGTCTCCTGCTGGCTACCTGACCCCAAACCCTCCCCACTCTTAGGGCAGTGTAGTGAATCACAAAGTCACTCTTCCTCACATTGTATACTCACCTTTGATTATGGTTTGGCTTCCCCAATAGTCTACCTAGGGAATAATCATACCTGGGCATGCTGACCAAAACTTTCCGGTCCCCACGGCAGGTCTATTTTTCACAGTAAATGCACATAACGTTCCAGTTTATACATCAGCTTCTTATAAACATAACTAGTATGAATCTATCCCTGAGAGATTTATTCATTCTTGGGTATATTACGATAACCAACTAGCTGAGGCCAACAGGCTAACCTGCAGACAGAGGAAGTGGCTCCATCATGATCAGAACTGGGAGTCTTACCATGGTGATGCCAGCCATGAGAACTCCTAGCAGCCTGATGGCTGGCTTTCTGTTAGAGACTCAGCAGCGATATCCTGTCCCTTTCTTTCTTTCTATTTTTTTTTTGAGTCGTAGTTTCACTCTGTCACCAAGGCTGGAGGACAATGGCATGCTCACGGCCACTGCAGCCTCGACCTGCTGGGCTCGGGTGATCCCTCCACTTCAGCTTTCCAAGTAGCTGGAACTACAGGCCCGTGCCACCATGTTCGGCTAACTTTTTTATTTATGTATTGTAGAGACAAGGTCTCACCAAGTTGCCCAGGCTGGTCCCAAACCCCTGGGCTCAGGCAATCCTCTCATCTCTGCCTCCCAAAGTTCTGGGATCATAGGCATGAGCTACCATGCCTGGCCATCCTGTGCCTTTCAAACCACTTGCACTACTAGAGGAGATATAGCATATCTTATTTTAAAAAACAAAAGCATATATTATAATGCAAATATGCCTTTCTAGTTTCCCTGGGTTAAGACATTCCTGAAGCTCATCTCTGCCTTTTCAACACGTCTCCTACTATTCTTAACACTCTATGTTAGAAGACATTTTAGAAGTCTCTTCTAAATATATGAGCAATAGCCATGTATAGTTCTATCAGCGTATTATATCACTTGAGCCTCACTACAACCTATGAGCCATTCATTATCATTCCTATTTTATAGCGAAACGACTGAAGCTCAGAACAGTGAACACAGAGTAAATTGTGGAGTTAGGGTTTCAAGCAGGCAGGTCTACAAATCCTATACCCAGCCATTCTATGCTACTAACAATAACCAGATCTCTTTCTTGCTTATTTTCCTGGGATCTGTTTCATGGAACTAAAGACTAAGCTATATAACCCTCTTTCCGTCTCTGTGTGCACGTGCCCAGGAGCTCTGATTTCTCCTCCATGGAGAAATGTGCCACCATGGGAGACACACAAGCAGAGCCTGAACTTGGCCCTGCTCTATCAGGGCTCAGGCTCCATCGAAGCTTAGCTTCGCACAAGCTCACATTACTGTGCTTTTCTTACAGCTATTCGTCCTGTTCTGATTGTCTGCTACAGTTTGGGGCTATTTTCAGCCTTTCTTTTTTCACAAGAGGGCATGTAATACCATGGTAACCAAATTATATTTTCATTTATTCTCATTCTATTTTAGGTTCAGGATTTAAATAACACAGTTGAGTTTGAATCAGATTATCTCATCCCTTTTAACTACTGACTTAACCTCCATCTCCCCAATATCCATCAGTGTTTAATGTTTTGCTTTATCAGCTAACAGGCAGCTGCTCACAGTGAGCTTTGGACTACTCTGTATTCTTTTTCCTTTGAGTTCCAGAGAACACTGCTGGTCATGTATAGTTCCTATCAGCACCATATTCCTAAGTCTCTCAGCCACCCCAGTCTTCCTTTCCTACCTCATAATGCAAATTCATTGATAAAGAGGACAGCAAGATAACAGGAAGAGAAAGAATATTTGAGGAATCCACCTCCTCTTCTCCTCAGTTTTCTAAGAATTGAGAGGAGAGAAACGTATGCAAGCAATGACGTTCAGTGTCCCTAGACTGACATTTAGGGATATGTGGCATGAACATGTTCAGGGGCTGCCTTCACCAGGCGGGAGAGCGTGTTTTTTTGTTTGTTTCAGCATGTATACATTCTACTGTAGCTAAACAGTTCCTTATTGACAGCTATTCTGGAGGTTCCCAACACCCCACTATTTTTTTTTTTTTTTTTGAGTTGGAGTCTCACTCTGTCGCCCAGACTGGAGTGCAGTGGCCGCTTCTGGCCACCACAGCCTCGATCTGCTGGGCTCCGGCGATCCTTCCGCCTCAGCCTTCCGCCTCAGCCTTCCAAGTAGCCAGAATTACAGGCATGCGCTACCACACCCGGCTGATTTTTTTTGATTTATTGTAGAGATGAGGTCTCGCTGCCCAGGCGGGTCTCGAACCCGTGGCCTCAGGTAATCCACTCACCTCAGCCTCCCAAAGGCGCGGGATTACAGGCTGAGCCACCGAGCCCGGCTCACCCCACTATTATAAATGCTGCTGTCATGCATCAAGGGTGACAGCAGACACTTATGTATAACGCTTACTCTCACACCTCAGACACCACTCCAAGTGTTCTGTAGACAGTATCTCATCTAATCACCTCAAAGACATCTGAGGTACGAGCCATATTATTGTCTCCACTGGAAAGAGGAAACTATGGCCGGGTTCGGTGGCTCAATCTGTAATCCCAGCACTTTGGGAAGCCGAGGCAAGTGGATTGCTTGAGCCCATGAGTTCAAGACCAACCTGGGCAACTTGGCAAGACCTTGTCTCTACAATAAATAAAAAATTAGCAGGTATGGTAGTGTGCACCTGTAGTTCTGGCTACTTGGAAGGCTAAGGCAGAAGGTTCGCTGGAGCCCAGCAGGTCGACGCAGGGGTGGCAGTAAGTATGCCACTGCACTCCACCCTGGGCTACAGAGTGAGACTCCAACTCAAAAAACTAAAAAGAAAAAAAGAAAGAGAAAACTAAAGCACAGAGTGAAGTAACTTGTCCTGGATTATAAACCCGGGCTGTCTGCCTCCTGAATGTTATTCTATGCTAATTCTTCTGTAGGAAATGGAACCTTAGGCTGCATATGCATAAGGTTCTGGTGCCCTGAACCCCCATCCTGCCACAGTATCTTAGCGCCTGTAACAGTGCCAGATAAGTATAAGCTCTATAATTAATTTATTAGTTTGAGTAAATAAATACATGAATGACTGATTCCTCTTAAGTCAAAATTGAGAATAATGCACTTTTTGGGTGCCGCCCATTCTGTGGGGGCATTCATGTTCCAGAATGGCGATGCCAGGAAGTTACAGTACAGACGTTAAACCTCTAAACTGCAGTCTGGGCTAGTACTGCAGGCTTGGAAAATCCCTTTCACTGATGATTTAAAAGACAATGGACATCAGCAATGCATATGGCCAAGTGAATACTCTGAATTACTAGTGCTTTTGTGTTCATGGGTGGTAGCTAGGTTTCAGTGGAAGGGAAATTGATTCCTCCCTCTGTGTTTAAAAGCACTGTAATTATCTCGGTGGCTTTGAAGCCAGTGAAAGGTGGAAAATAAATATTTCAGAAGCATATTTAATGGGAGGCATGAGTAGCTCCAATATACAAAAAGAGTATATATTTACCTGTTCTGAAAAAAACTGGAAGCCCTTGTCCTCGCGAATACATTCGTATGTTTCTCCAAGCACTGGATTGAATGGCTTGCTCCCAGCTCGGAAGTAGCTTGATGCATATGCTGATATGGCAAAGGCTGCCACATACACCTGGAGACAAGAAGGAAAGAACCCCATCATTTCTGCGTCACCAAGAAGTTTAATTTTCATAAAAAAATAAACAAAACAAAACTTCAATTTCTCTCTCTCTAGTTTTACTTCAGAAAGCCAAAGGTTGTCTATGGTTTAAAAACAACAAAACCAACGTAAGTTTAAATACTGTTTGTTTTGGCCTAGAAATAAGCTAACCATACATTTGTAAATTTGTTACCATATAGCGGATGCCTAGAAGTTGAGAGATGCTGTTAAATTTGATGACATTTATAAAACAGGCTACACTGTTCTTTTAACTATTAAGCTGAGTCCAGTACCATTGAACCTGACTTTATCTGAGAATCCTGATATGATGCTAACTAAGGCTTTAGGGGAGGAAAAGGGAAAGAGCATTTTTTTTTAAAAAGCCAAATTACCCACAAAAGACAGGAGTAAGCTTCATAAGTTTAATCATTTACAATGTAATATTATGGAAACCTAAAACTCAAAAAAATCTGTGACTGTCGTTTTCCAATCCTGGGAATCAGGTCAAAGGAAATAGTAGCGGTAAGTTCTGCTTTCCTGGGAGGAAAAATAAAACATTTTTTTAAAAAGGCCCCAAAGCACAGTTTAAAAAAAAAAATGATTAAAAAAATTTTTAAGCCGGGCTCGGTGGCTCAGCCTGTAATCCCGCGCCTTTGGGAGGCTGAGGTGAGTGGATTGCCTGAGCCCGTGGGTTCGAGACCCACCTGGGCAGCGAGACCTCATCTCTACAATAAATCAAAAAATCAGCTGGGCGTGGTAGTGCTCGCCTGTAATTCCGGCTACTCAGAAGGCTGAAGCGGAAGGATCACCGGAGCCCAGCAGGCGAGGGTGCGGTGGCCGGGAACGGCCACTACACTCCAGTCTGGGTGACCGAGTGAGACTCCAACTCAAAAAAAAATTTTTTTTAGGCTGGGCATGAAGGCTCACACCCGCAATTCCAGCACTTTGGGAAGTCGAGGCAAGAAGATTGCTAGAACCCAGGAGTTTGAGACCAGCGTAGGCAATACAGCTGACCTTGTCTCTACAAGAAATGCCAAAATTTAAAATTAGCAGGGCGTGGTGGAGCACACCTGTAGTCCCAGCTACTTGGGAGGCTGAGGTGGGAGGACCATGATCACCTGAGCCAAGGAAGTTGAGGCTGCAGTGAGCTGGGATTGTGTCACTGTATCCCAGCCTGGGCAACAGAGTGAGACTCTGTCTTTAAAAAAAAAAAAATTAAGTAAGGAAAACTTCTTGAGAACATGAAATAAACAAAATATTTTAACATCCCTCACTATGAGGCTCTGGGCATTTTTATCGGCCTGCTTTCAGGGCATCAAAGGGACATGCGATCCTTTTTGTCCTTTTTTTTTGGCTGAAAAAGTTAAACCTAAGTAGTGATAGCAAATTTTGCTTTCCAATGTTGGGTAGTAACAATGTCGGCATTTCTTCCAGCACTCTTCATGAAGGTTCTTACACTGGAGAAGAACGAGTGCTTTTCATAAATGTTCACCAGTCACATCACCTTCCTTACCCCTCTTGCTAAGTGTTTGGGGTTGCCTGTAATAGCGCCCACCTCATGCTGCAGTACTGACCCACAGGTGCTTCAGAGCAACTGGAGAGCTCACAGAAAACAATTCACGGCACTCAAGTTGGTCCCACTGGTTACTGCCTTTGTCCGTGAAACCTGGGGATCAGTTCCTCTCCCTGCTGCCCCATGCTGTTTAATAGGTCACACTGTGTATGGAACACTGAGTCAATCCTGAGACAGCTTCACAATTTAAAATGTGGCAAGCCTGGGCAGGCACCGTGGCCCGCGCCTGTAATCCCAGTACTTTGGGAGGTAGGAGGATTGTTTGAGTCCAGGAGTTCAAGACCAGCCTGGGCATATACATAGTGAGATCTCGCCTCTCCAAAAAAAATAATAAATTAGCTGGGTGTGGTGGTAGGTGTCTACAGTCCTAGCCACTGCATTCCTGTCCGGGCAACAGAGGGAGACTCTGCTTCAAAATAAAAATTTTAAAAATTAATCAATTAATTAATTAAAGGAAGGAAAACTTTATGTGAACATGAAATGAACAAAATATTTTAACAGCTCTCATTATGAAGCTCTTGGCATTGTTATCACCCTCCTTTCAGGGCATTAAAGAGACACATGACCCTTTTTGTCTTTTGGCCAAAAAAGTTTAAGTAGTGATAGCAAAGTTTGTTCTAATGTTGGGTAGTAACAATCTCTATTGGCACTTGCACCCCAGCCTGGGCAGCAGAGTGAAAGCCTGTCTTAAAAAAAAAAAAAAGCTGGGCATGGTGGCTCACACCTGTAATCCCAGCACTTTGGGATGCAGAGGCGAGAGGATTGCCTGAGCCCACGGGCTCAAGACCAACTAGGCAACATGGCAAAACTTCATCTTGACAATAAATAAAAAAATTAGCTGGGCATGGTGGCAGGCACCTGTAGTTCCAGCTACTTGGAAGGCTAAGGTGGAAAGATCACCTGAGACCAGCAGGTCAAGGCTGCGGTGGCCATGAGCATGCCACTGCACTCCAGTCTGGGCGGCAGAGTGAGACTCCAACTCAAAAAACCAAAATAAAATAAAATAACAAGATTGATTTTTAAAATCTCGCATCATTCATGGTGCTGGGGAGAGAAGAAAGCAAGGGACAGGCCAAAAAAAAAAGGACACTCTCCTTTAGGCTTGGTGACACCAGGAAGAATCTATGCAGAAGCATGCACTGACCCATAGGACAGTCAACAAAATTCACAGGAAAGGCTCCTGCTCAGGGACTTTGCAGAAGACTGGAAGCCTCTTCTCAAACTTTTGTTCAAGGTCAATTATACCGATCAATCAGCCAAACATCCATCCTAAGGGCCTTTAAATTGCCACAAGAATGAAACACCTTTAAGAATACTTTCATCCTCAAAGCCGATCGTTTCCTTTAGAGAAAAGAGCTGTCCACAAATGTTAACTTTTAACACTTGCCTTAGATGCTATCTGCCTCTCTTTTTTTTTTTTTTTGAGCAAAAATTCTTTGGGAAAAAGTAACAAAGATTTTAAAAAATACAGCTTGTTTTTCTCTCCTATCCTGATGATCATTAGCATCAAGAAAGAAACTCTCTGGAGACGGGGAGGAATGGCTATAGGATATCTCTCTCAACCAGTAGTTAAGACTCCCCCATCTGCAAATCACCAAAGTAATGACATTCTAATGAGGGCTAAAACTGCAGAATTCTCAGAATTGAGAAAGAATGGTGTCCTCTGTCAATGGAAGATGTGGGCATGGCTGGGTCTGTGAGGATGAGGGGTGCTCCTATCCAGCTTAGCCAATCAGCCAATGCTTAAGAGTGAGACTCTGCATCTGGGGGACACTGATGTCCCAGCATTCCATACTGACAATGACATTACTGCCCTAATGCATGCAAAAAAGAGATACAAACACCCAGTGTTCAAAAACAAAGTCAGTCACAACCATAGGAAGGGCTGGTTTATTAAGTCTTATCCTCTTGATCTGCCACCCCCACAGGGCACGTGGGATGGGGGATGAAAACACTTGGAAGCTCTCTCAATAACCTAGACCTGGAGGTGCTGCTGAGTAGAGACAAGACAGTGGGCTTTTCTAGGATTTTTTTTAAACATTTACTCTATAAAATAAGGGGGGGGGAGGAACTCTTCTGATGTGAAAGCTTCCTCTTGTGAACTCTATTTTCCAGAAACCTAGAAGCTGATGGGACAGTTTCTGAAATAAACAAAAACATTCTCAGAGGAAATATACCCTGGATGAGAAAAACAGCTCGAGAAATTAAATTCTGTCTACCCAGGGTAGTAAAAATAAACACGCAGGCAGCCCTAAAGACTTGTTTTCCAGCCAGGCACAACAGAACAATCAGATGGAAGGCTTGTGGAGAAAGAGGAAGCACGAGACCACAAAATAGAACCACCCTAGGCACCACTGCCACAGAGGATCTGCCCCTCTCGTGGCAGACCCTGACAAGGTGACTTGGAACAGCCAGGCCCAGAGACCCAGACAGTGTTGAGGAAGGAACCTAAGGAGCCATCAAAATGAAACCAGAGGGGCCAGGGGCTGTCTCTTGGCTCTGTCCGTTTATGCCTCTGATGAGCCTATGAAGGGGCTCGGGGACAAAGGCTGGACGGAGGCCTGGGAGGCGGGCTCCTCACCATCCTCTCCAGGGGGCTGGGGAGCTGCGCGGCCTTGTCCAGGAGCTCGCTGTACTCCAGCTCCTCACAGAGCCTCTGTAGCGTGTTCAGGGGCTCGTTGAGCTCCACCGGCATGGCCACCTTGGACAGGTCCTTCCCGATGTTATTCCTCAGGATGTTCCACAGACTGATGTTGCTGGTGTTGGGGCAGGGCGCCGGCAGGCACGTCCTTCTCTGGGACTTTGCTTTTCTGCCACGTTCCAGAACAGGCCCTGAAAGGGAAAGAGGGCTGGTTGTCTCTGGAAAGCTTTTTAGGGTATTCTATCACTTAAAAAAATCCAGGAATAAAACCTTGTCTAGCAAGTACTCCATTTTACTTTTTTGAAACAGGATCTCGCTCAGTTGCTCAGGCTGGAGGACAGTGGTGTGATCATAGGTTCACTGCAGCCTCGAACTCCTGGGCTCAAGTGATCCTCTTGCCTCCAGCCTTCCAAAGCACTAGAACTACAAGTATAAGCCAGTGTGTCTCGATTTTACTACTAAACTCAGTTATCCAGAACATGACTGGAAGCTAGAAAATCAGCAAAAGAATTCTGAGCAATTAAATACCACAAATGACATGCACTAAAACTCATGGACTTTATTCACAGGGAGGCCCTCAAGTTCCTACTCAAAAGCTAGTATAGCCCCGGGCTCAAGGGCTCATCCTGTAATCCCCGCACTTTGGTAGGCTGAGGCGGGTGGATTGCCTGAGCCAGAGGGTTCAAGACTAGTCCAGGCAACTTGGTGAGACCTTGTCTCTACAAAAAATGAAAACAAAAAAAAGCTAGTATATAGCTCATAGGCACTTAGACTAAAATGGAAATCCCATCTCTATGCCTATCAGGTTACTATTCATAACTTGTAAACTTAAAAAAAAATCACTTCCAATTCCTGATTAAAAAAAAAATTGTATTTACTGCAGAAACATTAAAAAGGAAATAATAATCATCTATTAGTCCACCACCTCAAAACAGCAGCCAATTCTATTTTAGATTATCTTCTCTATCTGTACTGTATGAATACTTCATGCTCTACTTATTCAGCTAACAGAGTATTTTTTCCCATGTTATTTAACATTTTCTAAAAGAGCTTTTTTAATGACTGTAGAAAAATATTCCACATTGTAGATAAGTCATTATTTACCAAATCATTCATCCACAGTCAGACTTTTAGATATTTGTGTGTATGTGTGCTGGGATCTTACTCTGAGTGCAGGGACATGATCATGGCTCACCACAATCTCAACTTCTGGGCTCAGGTGATCTTCCCATCTCAGGCTCCTGAGTAGCTGTGACTACAGGCATGTGTCACCCACCTGGCTATTTTTTGTACAGACTAAGTCTTGTTATGTTGCCTAGGCTGGTCTCAAATTCCTGGGCTCAACCAATCCTCTGGCATCAGCCCCCCAAAGTGCTGAGATTATAGGGGTGAGCCACCACGCCCTGCCATAGGTTTGGTTCAGTGGTTTGTTATGATGCAAAAAAGAAAAAAACACTACCAACTATGTACATACTTAGATATTTGCCCATATCTCTGATCTTCTTCTTAGGTTATAAAGAAGCAGCATTACTATGTCAATTACTATCAATGCTTTTAGACCTTTGATTCATATGACCAGACTGTTCTTGAGAAAGGCTGGAGCGATTACCAGCAGGACATGGGACTCTCCATCCCCGAGTCTTTTCCAGGCTTCTCATTGTTCCTTTTTAATTTTTATCAAATTGTCAGGTCGACAGTGTTATCTCCTTGTTTTAACTTGCATTTTTAAAATGTTCAGAATGGTTTGGAGTGCCTTCGTGTATGTGTTTTCTTTGCCAAATTGTCTGCTTTCCTATTTATGTATTAAGAGACCATCCCCTTTTGTTTTTATATTTGCTTCACAATTTAATCCCCGTTAGGCATTTACCTTGAAATCTGGTCTGTGGAGTATTTTGATGATGAATGAAACACATTTTAAGCATGTAATGTAAATCTATCAATCTTTTCTTTGGTTTCATGCTCTGAAATTCATTTCCCATCCCAATTGTGCCTATTTTTCAAATGAAATATTTTGCATTACACCAACAACTTTTATTGGTATATATGCATTTATTAAGCATAATAATTTATTTTATTTTATTTTTTGAGATGAGTTCTCACTATGTTGCCCAGGCTGGTCTTTCTTTTTTTTTTTTTTTTTTTTTTTAGTTGGAGACTCACTCTGTCGCCCAGACTGGAGTGCAGTGGCTGCTCCCGGCCACCGCAGCCTCGACCTGCTGGGCTCCGGCGATCCTTCTGCCTCAGCCTTCCGAGTAGCCGGAATTACAGGCATGCGCTACCACGCCCGGCTGATTTTTTGATTTATTGTAGAGATGAGGTCTCGCTGCCCAGGCGGGTCTCAAACCCGCGGGCTCAGCCAATCCACTCAGCTCAGCCTCCCAAAGGCACGGGATTACAGGCTGAGCCACCGAGCCTGGCCCAGGCTGGTCTTGAACTCCTGGGTTCAAGTGTTCCTCCTACCAAAGCCTCTCAAGGTGCTGGGATTACAGGTGTCAGCCATTGCATGACCAGCATAAATACTTAACACTATTCATAATGCACCCAATCACTTTGAATTAAAAAGGCTGCTTTGATGAAAAGAAAAAATGTGAAAATGGGGTCATACAGTGCAGTCTCATGCTAATCTAAGCATCCAATTAATTTTTGAATGTGTTTTGTTTAATAGGGGCAAAATTTGATACAAGTAAGTAGCTACAAATAGCAGTCATTTTTTTTTTTCCTTTGAGTCAGAGTCTCACTCTGTCACCCAAGCTGGAGTGCAGGATCATAGCTCACTGCAGCCTTAACCTCTGGACTCAGGCAATGCTTCCACCTCCACTTCCTGAGTAGCTGGTACTACAGGCATGAGCCACATGACTGGCCAATTTTTTAATTTTTTTGTAGATACCAGGTCTCACTATGTTGCCTAGGCTGGTCGCTTGCCTTGGCCTCTCAAAGTTCTAAAAATACAGGCGTGAGCCACTGAGCCTGGTCAGGCAGTCATTCTTTAGAAACCGCTTTTCATGTAGTTTCAAAGTACTTTCTTTGATTACACTAATTTACATTTTGAAAGAATACCACTCCACTATCACAACCAATACTACTAACAGCTGACACACAACTTGCTTTTTATTCTGTGGCAAGTAGTCTTTTAAGCATTTTACATATTCTATTCTCATGTATTCCTCATAACCTCTTGAGGTACACAGTATTATTATCCCCATTTTATATATGAACAAAATGAGGCACGGAGAAGTTATACAACTTGTCCTAGAACACATAACTAGTGAGTGGCAGAACTAGGATAGACCGAGGAAGTCTGGTCCCTGAAACCATATTCTTAATCACAACCTCCCAACAGCACACAGCACAGTGACAGATCCTAATATATGCTCAGCAATATCTGGCAGAATAAATTAATAGGAAACACTATAAATACCTCACACTTACTGTAATTTCAGAGATCTTCCAGTATAATAGTGTGTCAAGACCTTCTTCCAATCCTATTTCTTACTGTAGGCAAAATGGCACGATAGGATGTTTATTTCTATATGCAGCATTTTCAGTAGAGTATTGATATTTAGAAGTAGAATCCCCCTCCTCAGAGAATATCTATAAAGGGGCTAGGCGCAGTGGTTCACAGCTGTAATCCCAGAAATTTGGGAGTCTGAGGTGGGAGGAATACTTGAGCCCAGGAGTTCCAGACCAGCCTGGGCAACAGAGTGAGATCTCGTTATCTCCAAAAAATAAAAAAATCAGCTGAGCATTGTAGTACATACTTGTAGTCCCAGCTACTTGGGAGGCTGAGGCAGGAGGATCGCCTGAGCCCAGGAGGTCAAGGCTCTGGAGAGCCATGACTGTGCCACTGCATTCTAGCCTGGATGACAGAGTGAGACTCCAACTTAAAAAAAAATGAGAATATCTGTAAAAAGCTGGAGGAGACCATTTCTAGTATTCAAATGCAAGCTGGCTTTTGTCCAGTGCTTATGCCAGTTAAGGCAACATTAAATAGCATTCTAGTAAAACAGCTGTAAAATAAGATAGAAAGAACTAGCCCTAACCTCTTATATGCTTTTGCTGGCTGGTGTCAACCCAGCCCAGCCATGGTCTTAGGTCCTGGACCATTTCCTCTGTTTTCAACATTGACCTCCAAGTCCTCCAACTATTCTGTGCTCCCATGGCTCCCTCTCTATGATCTCAGTGAGACAGAGGACTTCAGCATTTGTTGGTCTTCCTCATCTACAGTGGGAATGCCAGTTCAGCACATGTGCTATTTGCCAAGAGAATAAGTGATGTTTCTTCATTTCTCCTTCAACTTGCCTCCTTGTTTTTTTAGAAAAACAGGTTTTTCTAGAAAACGTGCTCCTGTATTTTTGGCCTTTTCCTTTGAACCTATTGGTTCTCATACTTTTCCACCAAGGGTTCATCTCCCCAGAAACGTTTCAAACAAACTACAGAGCACAATGAGCATCTCATCTCTAGCAGGTGTGATGTGAAAGGATGCTCTTCCAGAGCATGGCAAAATCACCTGCTTTTTTTTTTTCCTATATTACAGTTCACAAAAACACAGCTCTTTATTATCCAGATAACAATTCCTCAGCATAGTTCACACATACTTATTATTAAGCTGGGAAACACTAAAATGTCAAATAGTTATCTGTCATGGTCCCTCTCCTCTGTGTAGATACGAAAATAGGTGGTATTCTGAGCATCCAATGAGCGGCACAGACAAACCTAGATACCCCAAGGTACACTGAGTACCAAGACTGATAGTGTTTGATGCTACAAGGACCCTTGCAGAGGCCTGTATGGTTGGGCAGATTCTTTTTAAGGGCACTTTCCTAAACAGACTTCAGTCTGCTTACTGAAGTCCTAAATCAAAGCTGTTTGGGGGACAGCCCGACACTCCCTATACCCCACGGCTCAAAATAGTGCATCAATTAGTAATAAAAGGACATCTCAGGATAGATACCATGAGGGATCTCTCTAGGAGGTGGCCATTTGTTATTTTCAAATGTGTTATCTTAAAGAATGTGAAGCTAAATTACCATTTAGACCAGTCCTTTCATTACATAGCCCTATTGAATGCCTAAATTATAAAAACCCCTAGATACCAAAAGGCAAAAAGCTATATTCTAATACGTCCTCAGAGAGAACATTTGACCGCAAAAGGGATCTCTGTTACATTATTTTTTTATATTCACGTGATAACTGGTATAACATGCTCTATAAAAAACTTTGTATGAGCAGACAAGTTTATCTAAATGAATATATCACGTCTTTAGCATGTGGGTGCTGTCTCATCTAGATTATAAAATCCTGGGGCATGGAGACCACATCTTAATTTTCTTATGTAGTACCTGCTACAGTTCTCTGCTTGTGGCAAGTACTCTATAAAGCTGACCCTCAAACAACACAGATTTGGACTGCCTGAGTCCACTTACACAGATTTTCTCTGCCACTTCTGAGACAGCAAAAACAACCCTCCTCTTCCTTCTATTCCGGGTGAAGATAACCAGGATGAAGACGTTCATTATGATCCACTTCTACTTAATGAACAGAAAATATACTTTCTATCCTTATGATTTTCTTAGGAACATTTTCCTTTCTCTAGCTTACGTTATTGAAAGGATACAGTATATACTACATATAACACACAAAATACATGTTAGTTGATTGTTTATGTTATCATAGGGCCTCCAGTCAACAGTAGGCTATTATTGGTTAAGTCTTTGGGGAGTCAAAAGTTATATGTGGGCTGGGCGTGGTGGCTCATGCCTGTATTCCAGCACTTTGGGAGGCAGAGGTCAGAGGACTGCCCGAGTCCAGGGGTTCAAGATCAGCCTGAGCAACTTGGTGAGGGCTGGTCTCTACAATAAATCAAAAAAATAGCCAGGTGTGGTGGCACACGCCTGTGGTTCCAGCTGCTTGGAAAGCTGAGGTGGAAGGATTGCCTGAGTCCAGCGGGTAGAGGCTGTGGTGGCCGTGAGCATGCCAGTGCACTCCAGCCTGGGCGACAGAGTGAGACTCTACTCAAAAAACAACAACAAGTCATATGAGAATTTTCAGCTGTGTTAGGAGTCAGCACTCCACCACCCTCCTTGTTGTTCAAAGGTCAACTGTATGAGGGGGGACCCCCCCAAAAAAACCCAGAATTTATTTATAAAAAGATGTGTATTTATTCATACATGCTTAAACTTTAGTCACCTTCAAAGTACTCTCCATCTGATGTAATACATCTATGGAGACACTTTTTCCACTGCTCAAAAGTTTTTGAACTCGTCAATTTTGATGGCTTTTAGTATCTCTGCCATTTTTCTTTTCAAACAAAGTTTATTAGAGAGAGAAGGGAGAAACGAACCTTTTCTACAAAAGCAAAATGTTTCTCTTTGAGGATTTTTCTCATCCAGGGAAACAGAAAAAAGTCACTCGGGGTGAGAACAGGTGAGCAGGGAGGGTGGGGCACAGGGGTCATGCTGTTTTTGGACAAAAACTGCTGATCAGGCAGTGCAGTGTGAGCAGGTGCACTTGTAAATCACTCATCATGAAACAGGCAAACACATTGAAACAATCTCCAAAAACAATTCACTAAAGACAAATGCAGCCTCTCACAACACTAACTGGTACACTGATGTCAATGGATTCCTAGAACACTTACCTAGCAGAGGAAGCTTGTATTATAAGGAGCCCACCCTCCAAAAAATAAGTTCAGGTTTTTTGGGGTCTCCTCTCATATGTTTATTAGTATTCTATGAAAACCCAAACTTTTCAGAGATCAAATAACGTAAATCTTACCCAAGGTCTGTCTCTCATTATCTAAATCATTACTGAGATTGTCTAAGGAAAGATTGTCACTTATGTCACTGACATATGAATCATCATCAGAAATCTATGGGAAAGAAGAAATAGCATACATTAGAGTAAAAGTAATCAAGAGCCAGATTTTCATAAAACACTGACTCCAAATGATTAAACATTTTGAGTTCCACATTCTGAGTCTAAAGAAATAATTTTGGGTGCTGTTTCCATAGAGGTCCATAAAAAATCTGCATAGGAGGTGTTCACAGTAAACACCTGTTATTAAAGTTTCTTATACATTCTTGATTAGTTCTCACAAGAAAAACAGCAAGTAAACACAAGACTCCTATTACTATAAAAATTCTTATTAATTCAGACTGCATGTTCAGAATTTGTTAGTGTTTGAATAGAAGGAGTTACAATGTGTCTTTCAACTATCTGTGAAAAACGAAATTTCTATGGGAATTACTACAGAAACAAGATTAGTCATTCTATATTTAAGGGGTAAAATTATTAGTACACACTTATATACAGCACTGTTAGCTATGACCCCTGCCTATTCAAAAAATTATGATTTTTATGCATCAATTTAAAACAAAATATATGCCATAAATTAATATTATCATAACCACATTATAAATAATTGTAATTGCATATTATAAATTAATATAGATCAAATTCCATGATCAAAAGTATAGAGACTGCTCATTTCTTTTTCTGTAGTGAAAATATAACATTGTTAAATAAGTTAAAAAAATTATTAACCTATAATCAAAAAGAAGTGTAAAACAATCAAGTAACAGAAACAAGAAAACATCTAACATCCTCTACTTACACAACATTTTTCCTTCTAACGTATTGTCTTATTTTGTGCTTTTTGGGTATGAGTAATAAGAGGACTCTCAGAATATAATGAGAGAAGGGGGCCCTTGAGCTTAGTGTTTCTAAATATGAATGTTTACTTAAACAGGTTAATCAACAAAAGCGATTTTTGAGACACAGTAACTGAAAAAAGTGCTCAAACCTCATTTTCTGAAGAGCTTGGAGATAACAGAACTTCCTGAGCATCAAAAAACTCTGAAAGGGAGTCAGTAATGGAGAGTCGACTTTCATTGGAAAGCTGATGAACCAGAGCTGGGTTTTCATCTCTGGAGTTTTCCTATTTGAAGAACAAAAACAAAAATGTGTATATTTAGACATAGTCTCAAGAGAAACAAAATCCACAAATGATTCAGTTGCATAATACAAGAGGTCACAGCCCCATGCAAACAGGTAACTCAAAGCAAAGGTTAGCTCCCATGTTGAAGAGAAGCAAGCCTCTCGCAAAACAAAAAGAAAAATGAAGTTCTCTCTCACATGGGCATCTCACTCACAGGCATGATGGCTGCCTGCATGCATGCAACAAATCACAAAGCAAAAACGACTGTTCAAGTCGGTCTGTTCCATTTAAATGGGGGGAAAATTCCACTGCTCCCTGAATTGCATCCTCTTATTCGCTACCACTACTGGATTTTTCTTTTCATCCTAATGTCCTCTGAATTGCACTGAATGCACATTCCTGCATGGCTGGTTCAGAGCAACACAGCTTTCTTCTGCCCCTGTGCTCTTTCAGAGGCTGATGAACTTTTGAGGCATCCCTAGTAAAAGAAATGGTATGTTGTGGGCCAGAGGTGTCCCTGGTGGCAGTCCATTCATTATTCATGGATGAATGAGATCAATTCTCTTTGTCTGTCTCACCCCGCCCACAATGACTCTTCAAGGGAAGGAAATCCCCAGTCCTTTTTATAAGCCTCTGACACAATACAACAGCATGGCTCTCCATTTTCTACTCCACTGTGTCTGGACTTTCCCTCTGGGAAGAACCTAAATACTTTGGGAGTGTGTCTTCTATTCTGTGTGCAAGTGAAAATTCAACTTAACAAATTGAGCAAATGATTTGTCTATGGTCCTGAACTGGCCATGGAGGGATGTAATGATGACTAAGATGAGGTTTGTGGCCTGAATGAGTGGTACAGAGAACACAGGCCAACACATATCAGGCCAATGTTTGGGCAGGGCTTCACAAGGGTTACCCCTGAGGAAAAAGAACAGATTCAGACAAGAGGATTCGATCCCTTTGAAACCAAGTAGATTGTTCCCCTGAGCTTCCTAATGGCTCCCATTTTTCACTGGGCTGATAAAGGAACTGTTTATCATCATGTATCTCATAAGCAGGTCCCAGGATAATTTGGGTAGCAAAAGTTAAGGCAGATTATGTCTTGCCCCTAAGTTTTATGAGTTCAGGATACACCCCTCAGCCTCATAAATTACACCCAAGGGGGAAAATGCCATGACAGGAAGGCATAGCAGGTTTTCGTAATCAATAAAAAGCAAGTGGCCCCTTAGGTAGTGTTTACTTCAGGAACACACTGAAGAATATATCCCTTTCTCTTCAATTCTTCCTAAATAAGACATCTGCCCAAGATATTAAAGATTTGGCCCATTTTAATATCCTTGCAGCCTTCTGTGAAGCAGGCTTCTTCTCTACCCAAACTAAGAGATCACGTTAGAATATGTAAATAAGTATCACAGCTGTGATTGTCAAGGAAAGGTCTCTCTCCTCAAACGAGCCAAGCACAAAGCTGTTGAGTGTGAACACACTGTGGTGAATAGCTTCTTTAATGCTCACTTAAACAACTGAATCATCCTCTGTCTTTGGTACCCTCTTGCCACATAAGACACTCATGATTTATTTACTTGTTCTACTGATTAATTTATTACTAGTCACTCCTGCTCTCTCTATATCTTCCTAGACTGATAAGTCAGAAGGATTTCCTGGTATTGGAAACAATACCTCAGCCCTTTTCCTTTTCTGGTGTCTTCTAATGAATACTACCAAATGTACTAAAAACTCACTGGTACTGCCTCAGCCCCAAGTCTCCAGCACCACGTCTTGAACAACTCAGGACCTCATTTGTTAAAATATTAAACTAGTCAGTGCAATTCAGTAATCCCCCCTCGTGTTTGTAATGCATGAATCATTGTTTATCTATTGTTTACATTACAAAAATGTAAATAAACAGAGAAAAGGGAGGGAAGTGAACACTCATAATCCACACTAAAACAGCTATTATGAACACCCTGACACATTTCTCTCCGATCCTTTTTATACATGTAATTTTCTTTGTTTTCAAATAATTATAATCACAACTACTTTTATATATATGTAATTTTATAAACCACAAATATTGCACCAAAGTCATTTTTTTCAAAATAAAAATGTGTTCTGGCCAGGGGCAGTGGCTCATGCCTGTAATCCCAGCACTTTGGAAGGTCAAGGCTGGAAAATCACTTTAGCCCAGGAGCTCAAGACCAGCCTGGGAAACACAGTGAGACCTCACATCTACCCAAAAAAAAAAAATCTTCAAAGCTTGGTGGCACATGCTTGTAGTCCCAGCTACTTGGGAGGCTGGGGTAGGGGGATTGTTTGAGCCCAGACAGAAGCAATCATGATCGTGCCACTGCACTCTAGCCTGGGTGACAGAGACCCTGTCTAAATAAATAAATAAATATATAAATAAATAAATAGTGTTCTGGGGATATAAGAAACATGTATTCAAAATAGAAAATATAGAAAAAGGTAAATAAAATTCACTTAAGATCCCATCACCTAGATGTGATACCTTTTAACCTGTTGGTAGTATATTTTTCTGTATTAAAATACTTGTGTATCAATTTTTTTCTATTTTGAAAATCTGGGATTCAACTGTACATAGTCTGTATATCATCTGCTACATTCACTTAACATTATATTGTAAACATTCTTCCAGATCATTAAATTCTTTGAGACAATGAACTCTAATTAACAGATATTTTATCATGTATGTGTATCATAGAGTAACAATTTCTTTTATGGGGAATTAAGGGTGTTTCCTGATTTGCAAAGATAGTGGGCATGTTTGTAAATTACCTTTGCTTGTATCTCGTTATTTCTTAGAATCAGTTTTCAGAAGTAGAATTATTAAAAAGCTTAAGGGAAAATACGTTACTTATTTACTTCCACAAGTAAGAAGACTCCTATTTTCTCTATATATCTACATTAAAGACACTGAATAGCATAATTTAGAAAAAATGTTTGTGCTAATCTAGTTGTTTTAATTTTCATTAGGCTGTACATTTTTCTTCTTTTTAAAAGACAAACTGCCAGGCATGGTGGCTCACAACTGTAATCCCAGCACTTTGGGAGGCTGAGGCAAGAGGACTGACTGAGCCCAGGGGTTCAAGACCAGCCTGGGCAACATGGCAAGACCTTGTCTCTATAATAAATCCAGAAAAAGTAGCCAGGCTTGGTGGCATATCTGTAGTTCCAGCTACTTGGGAGCCTGAGGTGGAAGGATCACCTGAGCCCAGCAGGTTGAGGCTGCAGTTGCCCCACTCTAGCCTAGGTGACAGAGTGAGACTCTGACTTAAAAAAAAATAAAAATAAAAAAGACAAGTGTGTAGAGATGTTAATGTTGGGAGAGGCTGGTTGAAGAGTACATGGGACATCCCTCCATATTACTTTGTACTTTCCCATAAAATTATAACTATTGTTATAAAAAGTAAAATAACAAACAAAAAAAAGCCCATAACTACCTATATTGGGTGTCTTCTGTCTGTGTATAAGTTATGTCCTTTTCCATTTACTTGTTGAGTTCTTAAATTACTTGATATTATTATTATTTGTTCATTGTCTACATATTTAAAACATTATCACTGATTTACCATGATCTAAGTCTGTCATTTTCACTGAAAATATTTTTCCCAGTCTATTGTTTGCCTTCTTATATTTTGATACACACCATTTTTTTCTTAAGATAAAAAGTCAAATCTAGTCAACATCCCTTTACAACTTTTTTATTGCTTCCCAATTTGCAAAACCCTCCCTAATCTAGCAGTCTGATAAACATTTAAATTACTATTCTGCAGTTTGAATTTTTATACTTAACACAAATTCCCTGGTGAGTCACTTTTTTTTTTTTTTTTTTTTGAGTTGGAGTCTCACTCTGTCGCCCAGACTGGAGTGCGGTGGCCGCTCCCGGCCACCGCAGCCTCAACCTGCTGGGCTCCGGCGATCCTTCCGCCTCAGCCTTCCAAGTAGCCGGAATTACAGGCATGCGCTACCATGCCCAGCTGATTTTTTGATTTATTGTAGAGATGAGGTCTCGCTGCCCATGCGGGTCTCGAACCCACGGGCTCAGGCAATCCACTCACCTCAGCCTCCCAAAGGCGCGGGATTACAGGCTGAGCCACCAAGCCCGGCTGGTGAGTCACTTTTTAATGTGCAATGAAACCATGTAAACTGTGTTCCTAATTGCTTTGAGCTCTGGCAACCTAAATTAGCGAATAATCCATCTCTTGTCCATTGGTTTTTGATGCCTTTTCCATCCATATATTTCTTTCACATATAACATGGTATTTATGTCTGAGATCATCAATCTGTCCCATTCTTACACTGGAGGTGTAAGAGCTTCACTGAGTGTTTTATTGTTTGGCCTGGCCTGTCTTTCTTCATTATGTAGCAGTGTGATGCTATTGAGAAAACGTGTTTTGGCCTCATTAGATGTGAATTTAAATCTCAGCTCTCTCTTACAAGTTATGGGTCTGGAGAGAGTCATTTAACCTCTCTGGGCTATAGTTTTCTTGTCTCTAAAATCAAACTATCACCACCTACCTCATACAGTTGTGGTTACGGTTTTATGAGGTAATGAATTCAAACGGTTACAGAATATAGCAAACAGGTAGTCATCTAAAACAATTAAGTTTCCTCCTCCTCTTTCAGACTTTTAAAAATGCTTGCCTTTTTTAACCTCTTGAATGAATGTTAGCTGTAGTAGGATGGTACCTCCAAAGGTCACTTGGTCTTTCATTTGGAATAAAAAATAATACAAAATAATCTAATAACTGATAACCTGAAAATATTAAATATTCACATTCAAAAGTATAAAATGGGAGGACTCGATAGGTTGTGAAGGTAATTTCTGATAGAAAAGAGAGAATTTTGTAATTTAAGTAGCCAGGTCTAATACTAAAGATGGGTAATTTGTACAGCTTAAGAAAAGTACAGAAAGTAAGCAAAGAAAGTGAGAGGTCCCCAGAACGGCACCCCACTTGTTGGGGACTGTCATTTCTCAACAGAGTATTCAAGATGCCTGGGAATCAAGTTTTCAGTCTGAGGGGCCATTTTCACTTTCCTCTTTATTTCCAAAAGGCAACAGTGGCTTTTCCCTTGCTGGGAACCTTAGCCTGAGTCACTCAGTGAAAAAAGCATAAAACATGGGAAACAGAAAATCGATGAAAGAGAAAATGGATACATGAGACAACTGCATCTCTGATTCAAGATACACAAAGGCTGTTTTAGGAGGTGTTGAGTTTGAGGGATATTATTGCCACCGCTCAAGGACAGTTTATAGCATGTAAGTTTTCAGTTATGTTAGTAGTGAGCTCAGTTTTAAAATGTGTGTTTTAAATATATAGTTCAAAAACACACATTTCCTTAGCCAGGCTCGGTGGCTCAGCCTGTGATCCCGCGCCTTTGGGAGGCTGAGGTGAGCGGATTGCCTGACCCCGCGGGTTCGAGACCCGCCTGGGCAGCGAGACCTCATCTCTACAATAAATCAAAAAATCAGCCGGGCGTGGTAGCGCATACCTATAATTCCGGCTACTCGGAAGGCTGAGGTGGAAGGATCGCCGGAGCCCAGCAGGTTGAGGCTGCGGTGGCCGGGAGCGGCCACTGCACTCCAGTCTGGGCGATGGAGTGAGACTCCAACTCAAAAACAAAACAAAACAAAACAAAACCACGCATTTCCAAAGACTTGGGTTTCCTTTCCAAAACACAAATCGTCCCAAGTATACATGCTGAGCACAACGTCACAGATGCATAAATGAAGGTTACCTATTGAGCTTGTTAAATGGAGAAATGTTATTTACACAATAATACTATTTTGTAGACAAGTGCTGTCTGGAAACACGCATGAAACTCCAGAGAATGCTACCGTGCTCAGCAGCAAACAACCCTCAGTGGTGGCCAGACACAGCCATGACTGGGCCCTGCTTCTAAAGATGTGCTGGTTCAAAAGAGGGACGACCCAGGCCTCAGGTGAAGGCACCATGAGTAATGTTTAGGCAATCAATCCTGCAGATGACAGTTTAGGTCTGGGTAGAAAGAACTGAAACGTGATCCCTTGGAGGTAGTGCACCTTAGAGGAATCTCATGCTCAATCACCATCGTGTGCCTCAGATACCAGGCCCTCGAGCCTCTGCAAAAAGACAGCAAAGCTCATCAAAGAAGATGAGGCTGTCCAAGTGGGTAGCACAGTTTGTGCTACATATGGGGCAGGTGCCCGAGGCCTCTAGCTGTGTCTTGACTTCAGCCTCAACTCTCCTCACCACCCAGCCCGACAACTTCCCAGGGAGTAAAAGTGTGTAAGGGTTTTTGTTTTCTTTGAGGACAGGAAAAGAAGGATTATGATAAAACACTTAAACTTCTTTTAAAAATGTATACAGACCCACACTCCTTATCTATTTCCTTCCTTGTTTTTAATCTTAAATGTATTCAGCCTAATATATTTGTTAATAAAAATCTGAGGCAGGCATATAAGAAATAGTTACAAGTCGTGTTTACCTTCATTAATGTTTGCCTTTTGAGTAATCAGCTTATATTTTTCTGAAATTTTTCATTTTAAACACATTCAAAGACTATTTTGGATAAACATCCCAAGTCTTGAAAAAGAGCTTTTTGCCGGGCTCAGTGGCTCAGCCTGTAATCCCGCACCTTTGGAGGCTGAGGTGAGTGGATTGCCTGAGCCCGCAGGTTCAAGACCCGCTTGGGCAACTTGGCGAGACCTCATCTCTACAGTAAATAAAAACATTAGTCGGGCGTGGTAGCGCACGCCTGTAGTTCCAGCTACTTGGAAGGCTGACGCAGAAGGATCGCCAGAGCCTAGCAGGTCGAGGCTACAGTGGCTGGGAGCGGCCACTGCACTCCAGTTTGAGCAACAGAGTGAGACTCCAACTCAAAAAAAAAGACGAAAAACAAAAAAGAGTTTTTCAATGTACTATTAACAGATCAAGACATTTCAATTGTAATGCAATATTTTTTCCCCTCAGAGTGTACAGTTGTGCTCTGTAAAAGAAACTAAAACCACAGGAAGGGGGAGAAGGAAACAGTCACAAAGAAAGGGTGGAGGAGTTCTTACAGAGGGAGCAAAGGAAGCTGGTAAGGAATTGGGATACTGTAGGTCAGAGAAATTCAGGTTGCTTCAGGAATAAAATAAGAAGCCAATGTTTGTCTCTCTTTAGTTCCCACTCCCATAACACCTATTGACAGGGGTAATACTTACAAGGGAAATGAAAGGTAAAAACACACAAAAGAAGAGTTCTGGGGAAATAAAGCAGTTTAAAAATGCAACTAGCAGTATAGATCAAAAGAGCTTTTGAATCTCAAGACCCAAGATGGTGTGGCAGCTGTAGCCAGTACCCAGAGGAGGCAGGTAGAGATGTCAACACCACTTAGGAGGCTGAAGCAGGGAGGCCGTGCAACTGGACAGAGGGTGCCATGAAAGGGGAGTGGCAGTCGAGGAGATGTTACCAGACAAGAAACCTACCCACCTCTGCCAGATTGTCACCCGACTTGGCGACAGCGGGGGGGTCGAGGAGCAGAGACTCGGCATGGATTCTGCGTAAGCGTTCTTTAAGATCTGTGTTTTGTGTTAGGGCCTGGAATATGTTAAAAATAGTGGGGCTCCGTTAATAAATGGATGTTTCAGAAAAGCACAGTAGGAGAGATCGCTAAGAGCCTGATAAAGCTCTCAGTGATACTGCCCTGAAAGCTTCCTCGAACGCTGTCCAACAGGATGCTGGTTCTGAGGTATCTGGGAGATAACAGACAGAATACTCTGGAAATGATGCTCCTCCTCTAATCATATTTCCAGAGATGGAAGGAGGGTTAGTAAGGGTGACAGAGAGGGGGTGTCACAGACGCCATCTGCTCTGGTTAAGGCTAGTGGTCCCACGGCATCTCCTCCTCCTTCCCAAATGACTGTGGTCTCTTTGGCCAACTCCCTTCCTAATGAAGTCAAGCTTCTGTCATTTTTGCAAAAGATGCTGCTCTCATCTCTTATGACTGGGCATACATCAATGTTATCTAATTATCATACAAGTTGAATCACATCTTAGAAATTGTGCTGGGAAGTTGAACTTTGTAGAAGATTAATTTTACTCTTTTCTGAAATAGGTATTGGTTATTGTACTCATTCTTCAGGATCAAGGCAATTTATTTAAAAAAAACAAACAAATAAACAAGCCTCACTTACCTGTATCAGGGCTTCAGGACCATGGCCCTGCAAATGGATGATGTGAGATGGGAGCAAATATGAGCCCACCCCAGAGCTCTTTCATACTCTCCAGAGCAGGTCCGCTACCTATCTCAGTCTCTCAATTAGGATGGAAGTGGCTCAAAAGCAAAAGAAGATGCTTCCTCCACACTGATACTCTTGTGTACTTAGAGACCAACTGTTTTCCAGTGGTCTGTCTTTGGAACAGGTCTAGTGCTGATTGCTCCCCCGGACACTCTCACAATTAGCTATGCAGGCCCATGTACACAGTTCCAGCCAATCTCTTCCAAGGAGCTCAGAGCCTTTCTCATCCCAGGAGACATAGGGCTGACCTCCTAAAAGCATAGAAGGACATGGCATTGCCTAATCCACTGACTGGATCTCCAACAGGGATTCTGGCTTTATTTTGTAGGACCCCATGATCTGTATGATTTATTTGAGAACTCTCCAGGACCATTTAAGAAACACTGCATGAGAACTAAGCCTACACGATGACAGTCCCTCTGGAGCACTCACTTTATTCTGGTCAATGTGTTGCTGGTACAGTGGCTAGACTCAGGATAGCCTGAAAATTATATTATTTCAGTAGTTTCTTTTTCCTTTGTTAAGCCACACACAGAAGAAAGAAACATACCAAGAAAGTACATACAGTACCAACATATCCATTCCAATAGCTCTGATCTGCTTGCATAAATTTTCTTTTATTTTTTGAGTCAGAATCTCACTCTGTCTCCCAGCCTGCAGTACAGCGGCATGCTCACGGCCACTGCAGCCTCAACCTGCTGGGCTCAGGCAATCCTTCTGCTTCGGCCTTCCAAGAAGCCGGAACTACAGGCACATGCCATCATGGCTGGCTAATTTTTTCATTTATTGCAGAGATGAGGTCTCACCAAGATGCCCAGACTGGTCTCAAACCCCTGGACTCAAGCAATCTTTTAACCTCGGCCTCCCAAAGTGCTGGGATTACAAGCTTGAGCTACCACACCTGGCCTGTAGTTCCAGTTACTTGGAAGGCTGAGGCGGAAGGATTGCCTGAGTCCAGCATTTCAAGGCTGCGGTGGCCGCGAGCATGCCACTGCACTCCAGTCTGGGCAACAGAGTGAGACGCTGACTAAAAAAAAAAAAAAAAGCAAAAACAAAACAAAACTTTAACCTAATCGTGAATCCAAGCCGAAAAGAAAAGAAAGGATCATTCCGTTTTATCTGAAGTTTCCAAAATGGGTGAGAAATTCCCAACAGGAGTGAACGGGAATTCCTTAGTGAAGGTGAGAACAAACTTGGCCCTGGATACCACAGCCAAATGGGTCTCAATGGCCATATAAGCAAACTGACAAGATGAAGCCAGACCTCCTCAGGAGGAGGGCAGGGAGAGGAAGACCACAGGAGAGGAACTTTGGGAACCCATCAGAGGTACCTTCTAAATGCACAAAAAGCCAAAAATGGGAACAATAAGAAATGCCTTGTACCACTAAGACTCACAGGGAGGGACCTCCTTGAATAATTGGAATTGGAATTATCTTTTGGAGGGCAGGTCCCTTGTAGTCCAGACTTCCTGCAAGATAAGTGTTCTAGAAGTCCATTGGCATCAATGTACCAGTTAGCATGCTGTGAGGCTGTGATCGGCTTCAGTGAATTATTTTTTTGGAGATTCTTTCAACGCATTTGCCCATTTCATGACAGGTGATTTACAAGCACACCTGCCCACACTACTCTGAGTGTTCAGCAATCTTTGACCCAAAATGGCAATGACCCTGTGCCCCACCAATCTCGCTCCAAGTGACCTATTTTTTGTTTCCTTTGATGAAAAGTCCTCAAAGGGAAATGTTTTCCTGATATGGAAGGGATGAAACAAAAAACGGCAGAGGCTCTAAAAGGCATCAAAATGGTCAAGTTCAAAAACTGTTTTGAGCAGTGGAAAAAGTGTCTTGGTAGGTATATTGCATCAAACGGAGAGTACTTTGAAGGTGACTGAAATTTAAACATGTAACAATAAATACCAACTTTTAATAAATAAGTTCCACCTTTTGGAGGTGTCCTCCCTCGTAAACCTATAAAAATAATAAAAACACTTTGTTTCTCAAAAATTAGAATAGTACCTAGTGTGTATCTGCTTACTATAGTCCAAAAGCGGATGTTTCTATCTCTGACCTTAAGACAATGTTAAGACTCTTCTTTTATACATGTAGTAAGTCCACCTTATTTTTTTAAATTTCTTTCAAATATAGCATATTCAGAACGTTCCACATTAAATATTCCTTAAATATTCTACAACAACCATACGTGCTACTGGCAAAGAATTTATTGTTAATATTATAAAAAGAACATTACTTTCTCAGCAACACAATGAATAGAAAATATGAATTAACATCTTCTGGTTCTCTCAATGTCTGTATTGACTTCCGGTGATAAGATCCTACAATTAATTCACCCTACCTGACCCAAATAGAAACTTTAGTATTGCTTCAGCTGGCAATTTCATATGTGCACACACTCCTTCTCTTTTTAAAGTAGGAATTCCAAAGTACAAGCAAAGGGTATGAGCAAATAAGTATGCTATCTCAAAAGTTCTCTAGCATCTCAGTAGACATAAGGTAAAAAAACTAGACAACTTAGTTCTTTAAACAGGGTTAGGACACGGCCCTTCAATAGAGCCCAACTATTCAGAGGAATGAACAGAAATTCAGGAAAAAAGGAGAGAGAATGATTGATAGAATGACTTATGAGAAAAATCTGAGGCCCTGATAATGATTTTCCTGTTGTCATGAAGCTACAGTGATTGCCTGACAGACACTTCTGTATGACACATCGCTTTGTGCCCACGGTGGGGCAGGGGCTAAATGTTTTGTACTATCTAATCAAAGGAATAACTCTCACATCTTTGAAAGAACAATAAGTAGAGTCAGTGTTTTACAAGAGCGAAGATAAGAGCATGAATGGGAAGTGTTGCTCTGTCACTTGTCACTTGGAAAGCCAGACTAGGCTTGTGGTTTCTCAGGGCCACAAAATCTCCTCCAAACTGTCATATTTTGTAAGCAATAACAAACAGATGTTTGTAAGACACACTTACACAAATGGACAATAAAGTTTTAGAGAAACAGAAAAATTAAGATAAATCAGAGGAAACCAAACTTAAAGAATCTAGCACTTATAATACTAACTACTAAGACTTGGGGTAAGCTAGGTTTTGGAGTTTCAAATAAGTAAATTTGATGAAAAGTTAGAATATAATTTGGATAATTTATTTGGTTTTCTCCTGAATTTTCAACAAAACCATGGAAACAGAAAATATAAAACATTCATGAGCCTGGACACATTTTCAGGCATTTCCGCGACACAGACATGTAACTTACGGATGACAAGGCATGCTTCAGACCAATGACCTGAGCAGAAGGGGAGGAAGAGACATCCTGCTCCATCAGCTGCCTCAGTTTCTCTCTCTCCGTTGACATGATATTAAAAGCTGACCTTAAAGTGAAGTAAACTATAGAGATATAATCATTATAAAAAGGAATAAAAGAAGAGGCATAATTAAAAACAAAATACAGAAAAATATATTTCTTATAAAATAATTTAGCAAAGTAACAGTCATGAATATTTTGGATGCAGCAAATATAGACTCAATCTTGACTTTTAAAAATCCCATTTACAATGTACAACACGAAGAGTAAACCCTAATGTACACTATGGACTCTGGATGATGATGATGACATGTCAGTGCGGGTTTATTGATTACAATGGATGTACCACTTTGGTGTGGGATGCTGACAGTGGGAAAGGCTACCCTATGGTGGGGAAGGGAGCTTATGGAAACTCTCTGGACCTTCTGCTCCATTTTGCTGTGGATCCAAAACTGCTGGAAAAAATAAAGTCTATAAAAATTAACAAACACACGCATTTGCCAATTCTAAGACCCCTATCTACTATACTATTCTATGATTTTATGACTTATTATCAAGAAATTTTGCCACTTGGACTTCACCAGTGGATTCTCAAAGATCAGCATTTAGTTTTGTTTGAATCCCCAAAGACAGGAAATAGTTAAGCACAAAGCTTATTGGATATTGGGAAGAAATGATAACAGTACAGCAGAAAAACTAGAGAGCACCTCAATCAGTCAATCAAAATTAATGACAAGTGAGGGCAGACTGTGTGCCTCTGGGAACAATGCCCTGAAGAAGACACAGCATCTTCTTTGTCGTATGCAGCCAGGAATATACGATCTAAATTTGATCATGAGGAAACAACCAGACAACCCCAAAATGAAAAATATCCTATTTTTAAAAGATTGACCTGTATTCTTCAAAAGTACCAATTTTATTAAAGAGAAAGAAAGGTGAGGCACTATTCCCAATTAAGGGAGGCTAAAGAGGCATAACAACGAAATGATCACAGATCAGATCCTGTACTCAAGGGGAAAGTGGCATTAGAAGCATTACTGAGATCATAACTGACAACATTTGACTATGGAAGGTAGAACAGACAAAGCATTGTTTCAATGCTGCATGCCCTGAATTTAATAACTATCAATTTAATATTATGGTGATATAATAAAATATCCCTACTTCTATATAACAAATTATAAAGCCATAAAGAACAACACAAAATGAATGAATCCTAGTCTCAAATTGTTCAGAAAAATAAAAGTGTATGTGTGTGTGCATGTGTGCATGTGTGTGTGTGTGTGTGTGTGTGTGTTTGTAGAACAAGAGGGAGTTATACAATAAATGTGGCAAAATATTAAAAATGGTATACTTGGGTAAAGGGTTTATGGGAATCCCTCCAGCTACAGGAGTCAGAATCCACCACCTCTAATCCTGGTACTCAGCTACTCTGTTCATTTTAATGAGCATCCAGGTACAAGGAAAGCATAGTGCTATTGGGCCTCAAATGATGAAACCGAAGTTTTAAAAAACATTAACACATAATGGTAAAAAAAATTCATCAAGCTTTGATCATGTAATGTACAAATCACATCCTAAGGATGAGGAAATTGTTATCTAAATTATGGTTATCACATTTGATATGGTTATCAAATAAGCATGGTTATCACATTTGAATACGATCTTTCCAAATATCCTTTATTATATTTTGTTTTAGAAGGGCAGGAAAAAGGAAGAGACTGAGACACCTATCCTCTCATTCAAATGACCTGGCACATTATCGAATTCCAAAGGGTTGCATTTTTAGCGGTACTGCTATTCAAGAGTGGCCTATTTAGTAACACAGAAACTAAGTAGACATTATAGATGGCCTTCTTATTTAACAGCAAGGAAGACAACTGAATTCTTCCATATATTGTCGCTGAACTTGTCTGATGTTGTGGCACTGAGTGATGGACCTTGAGCATCTTTACAAAGTCATAGAACAAGTAATCTGTACATACACACACACACACACAAACACACACACACAAACACACACACACACACACAACACTATGGTGCTGCTTCTGTAAACAGAAGACAAGGGCCAATCAGTTTTAAAATGCTCTAACAATGTCTACCCAACATATTTAGCTCTTTGATTTCAACAACTCAACTGGGCAAAATGATGGGCTGCACAACAGAGTGACCAATAGTCATGGCTTCACCATCAGCCCTGAAGTCTTCCCAGCTCCATCACTTATTCACTCCCTGACTTTGGACAAGTATATGATGTCCCTGAACCCTAGATTCTTCATTTGCAAATGGGGATAATAACAGCATTCTATTTTATTTTATTATTTTTCAAGACAAAATCTTACTCTGCTGCCCAGGCTGCAGTACAGTGACAAATCACAGCTCACTGCATCCTCCAACTCCTGTGCTCAGGTGCTCCTTCTGCCTCAACCTCCCAAGTAGCTGTGGCTGGGACTATAGGCATGCACCACTATATCCAGCTAATATGGATAGATAGATAGATAGATAGATAGATAGATAGATAGATAGATAGATAGATGATAGATTTTGTGTGTGTATGAAGACAAGGTCTCGCCATGTTGCCCAGGCTGGTCTCAAACTCGGGGGCTCAAGAGATCCTCCCAGCTTGGCTTCCCAAAATGCTGAGATTATAGACATAAGTCACCCACTGCACCCAGTCCCCTCTACTTCATAAGATTGCTATGAGGATTAAATAAAATAATGCTGGCAGAGCACTCAACCCAATGCTAACTTAATAAATAACAAAGGTTACTGTAATAATAAAAGTGATGATGATGAAAAAGACACCTGAGGATGACAGTGGTATTGACTTCGGTCTCTTGAAATATGGGCAGCAGCTCTACAGAAAGCTTTAGTCTCTTGCCAGGAAAACACTTGTAAATACCTGCACACAGAAATTCTGGGAAGAAAGAATTGGCAAGAATCTACTGAACAGTAGCAGTCTCGGGAGGAGAGCACCAAGCCATGCAGCTCCACATAGCTTTATATTCTATTAAATAGGCACCCCCTCTACCTGGTCTCCCCATAGGATACCCATGGCCATTGCAGTGGGTCCCTGGGGGAGACTATCTCTCTGCTGTCATGTTTATTGCTCTAGATGTAATAAATGTAGTGTTCAGCTGGCTACCACTTTCTCAAATCAATTATTCTGGCTTCCAGGTGACCCACAGTAAAGCAAGGCTCTCCACCAAACTTTACATTATTTTTAAAATTTTAAAAATTGGCAGATTGTACGATATTTGATCCAAAATGTATAGCTGACAAGATTGTGGTAGACATAAAATAAGCAGGAAGAAACTCATATAGTCATTATGTCTCATCATAAGGTGTCAAACACCATAAATCATCTGAAAAGGGGGTTCAGAAGACCAGATCCCCATGCACTAAATCTCTTGAATGGATATTCAAGGCCCCTGCGAGGACATTAAAATAGTCATTCAGGACCACCTAGTGATCCAGCACACACAGAGCAATGAGAGGCTGCTCATGAGAGACCATGTTTATATTAATTTTTTTTTTTTTTTTTTGAGTTGGAGTCTCACTCTGTCGCCCAGACTGGAGTGCAGTCGCCGCTCCCGGTCACCACAGCCTTGACCTGCTGGGGCTCTGGCGATCCTTCCGCCTCAGCCTTCCAAGTAGCTGAAACTACAGGCGTGCGCTACCACACCCGGCTAATTTTTTTGATTTATTGTAGAGATGAGGTCTCACCAAGTTGCCCATTGGGTCTCGAACCCACGGGCTCAGGCAATCCATTCACCTCAGCTTCCCAAGGTGCAAGATTACAGGCTGAGTCACCAAGCCCGGCTTATTAATTGTTAAAGACACAGGATCTCAGGTTGGGAGCGGTGGCTCACACCTGCAATCCCAGCACTATGGGAGGCAGAGACGACAGGACTGCCTGAGTACAGGGGTTCGAGACCAGCCTAGGCAGCTTGGCAAGACCTGGTCTCTACAATACATAAAAATATTAGCCAGGTGTGGTGGTGCACATCTGTGGCTCCAGTTACTTGGAAGACTGAGGTGGAAGGATCACCTGAACCCACCGTAAGTGTGCCACTGCACTCCAGCCTGAGCAGCAGAATGAGACCCCAACTCAAAAAAAAAAAAGACACAGGATTCCAACAGTCATACTCTCTATGAAAGGAGTGTGTTCTTACTTATTTCTAACATGATTCTAAGTTTATTCAAGACAAATAAAAAGATCCCGAAAAGAATATCTCACCTATGGACACATCTTCATAATAAACAAAGTTACATAGAAAGTCTTAGGCACTCAGAGCGACAAAAAACCTCAAATATCATCAAAGCCACCTGCCCCACGTCTCAACTCTGCCATCTTCAATTTCCTTGCCAAATGGTCTTTCATCCCACACGTGCCAGAACACTCATTATCTCCTAAAAACGCTACATTCTGCTCTGGGACTTAGAAAGTCCTTCCTGTTGCTAAGACAATTGCCACAGTGTCTCCTCATTGCCAAATAGGAATGCTTCCTCTTTCGTGGGGCGTTCAAATATTGGAAGGCAGTTATGGCATCTCTCTCTTTTTTTTTTTTTTGAGTTGGAGTCTCACTCTTTCGCCCAGACTGGAGTGCAGTGGCCGATCCCGGTCACTGCAGCCTCAACCTGCTGGGCTCCGGCGATCCTTCGCCTCAGCCTTCCAAGTAGATGGAACTACAGCCATGTGCTACCACGCCCGGCTAGTTTTTTATTTATTGTAGAGATGAGGTCTCGCCAAGTTGCCCAGGCGGGTTTCGAACCTGCAGGCTCAGGCAATCCACTCACCTCAGCCTCCCAAGGCGTGGGATTACAGGCTGAGCCACTGAGCCCGGCTATGGCATCTCTCTTTACTCATCTCTTTTCCAGACTCAACATAGGGAAAGAATCCAGAAACAAAACTACTTCTCAGATCCCCTTCTTGGTCTAAGAGAGTGGGACGCAGGTAGAGCTTTTGACTATCTTAAGCTGCAACCATGGAACGGAACACCATAAACGTTGTACAGTTGACTCCTGGTGGTCACTACCTTTCCGTTTCTACAGGTTTCCATGCTGCTCTTTTATGGAGTCAGGATAGTGAGGCAATAACAGATGGCATGTTTGGACAGCGAAAGTTGATAATGAAGAATGTATCTGAGCTCTACTTCTTAATATGCTGCCTTCTTAGTAGTTTCTCTGCATCAGGAAAGACTAAGATCTTGGGGAATGTCATTATGAATGCCATGGCACCACACAATGGAAGCGTGTGGTACAAGGAAAATAAATTCTATAATAAGGCAAGCCAGAACTTAAGTCCTACCTCTACCACTTATTTGCCATTTAAATTTTGGACAAATCCTTGGTTTTCATATCCTCGCATGTGGATAATGTTCCTATCTCAGGACTGCTTTTTTTTTAGTTGTGGTCTCACTCCATTGCCCAGGTTGGAGTGTAGTAGTGGCATGATCACATCTCACCACAGCCTCAAACTACTGGGCTAGAGCAATCCTTCTACCTCAGCCTCCTGAGTAGCTGGCACAACAGGTGTGTGCCAACACACCTAGCTTATTTTTGTAGAGACAAGGTCTTGTTATATGGCCCAGTCTGGTCTCAAACTCCTGAGTTCAAGCAATCCTTCTGCATCAACCTACAAAAGTGTTGTGATTACAGGTGTGAGCTACCACACCTGGCTGGAACTATTTTGAACAATAAGAAAACATACTATCATAGAGCACGTAATTCACAATGTGACTCATTTTTCTTTCCCTCTTTTTAATGGAAACCACACCTTGGGTGAATTTTCTTTAAAAAATGTTAACATTCCTAAAATATATGGGATAATCTGATCTTCTGTAATCTGCTTTCTTCAAGTTTCAAATCTCATAGGATGTCCATGGGTTTAAAATACTTTCTAACCCATATTCCATCCAAATTGATTTAGATACATTAGGAAATTTTACTAAACAGTTCTATTTATTTATTTATGATTTACAGGAATCTAATTTCTCAGCACACTTATGCTATATTCTAACTGATGAGCAATACATGCTCGGGCTTCTCTTTAGGTCATATGTATCTTTTAGCTATTTTTTAATACATGAAAGAAGCATCATTGTAACATACTTGGCTTTTTATTCAATGCTTCCATGAGGTCAAAACAGTTCAGAAAATAACCACTCAACAACTACAACTCAACCTAGGGAAAGAATTCAGAAACAAAGAAATAAGTCAATACAGTTTAATTTTGACTATTTTAAGCTTTTATATTTGTAAATAAGGTTTCCCCTCATTTGTAGGATAAACCTCTCTAAAACCTCACATGTTTGCCTTCCATCATGGAACATGGACCTCCAATTCCATTCGGAGCACCTGACCCTAGGCCTCTCTCATTCCTTGCTTCCCCATCCTACATCTGCTCTCTAAGTTTTGGTCATTTCTGTTTCTGATGCTAATAGAACACCGTCTCATAAAACCTTGTAACAGTAAACAACAGTATAGATTATTTCTATTCAGTGTAAAACAACTAATCATAGGGGATAGTTATAGAATTTGAGAGCCAAGAGTCGGGACAACTACTTTAGGACACAGCAGATGAGGCAACTGAGGGCCAGGGAGGGTAACCAGTGATGCTAAAGTCCCACAGCTAGACAATAACAGAGGTGGCCCACTCCACCAGTACAGAGGGTTAGTCCAAATAGACTTATTATTTGCATTGCTTCCTAAAGTATGTTTCTCGGGAACTTTAGTTCCAGGATGTGAACAGCTGATTGGGGGGGGGGTGGAGGTTTCCCAAAAGAAATTGAAAATAATTGAGTTAAACAAAGCTAACAGATTCTTTGCTGCAGGACTTCTCAGGGCCTTTACTATTTACTGTTTCTTGTGAAAATCCAAAGGGGACTATAGTCAGCAATGTTTTTCAAATATTTTTAATAGTAACATATTTTAAGTACCCCATAAAATACATTTGGGAAATGAAAAAGCTAATATATACAACAAAATTACTTAAAACTTTTAGGTTTGAGTACATTTTACTCTCTGTTTGCTTATATGTGTGTGAATATACACACAAAGCCAGAAACATAGACCAATGAGAATTGGTCCAACAATATGCCATAAAAATCAAATTCACAGTCTATAATATATACCAAGGATTTTTAAAACCAGGATGGGTACATATTGGTTGCTTACCATCTGATCTACAAATCCAGGAAAATTCAGATAAATCTAACATGTTGAAGGTCACACAGACTATGTTACATTAATGGAATTTTTTAGTTCAGCTGCTTTAGAATTATAGTCAAAAGAACAGTGATGCGGTCAAGAAAAGTACCCTAGACACTGTCAGTAACAAACAACGCTTACAAAGGAAGAAAGGTCAAGATGCTGGAGTCTGAATGTATGGAAGTAAGAAAGCATGAAGGTCAAGGTCACAGGACTCAGTGAAAACCTGAGAGTTACCTTTATATTTGGTGAGGCCCCCGAATTACAATTGTGTAAAAAGAGACTCCACGAACTAGGAAAAAGGAGACCTTTCTGTCTCTCAAGCATACTTTAAAACCACAGGAATGAAACACAGCTTGTTAGGCTTCCTGTGGAATCTGTTGTCCATAAGCCTGTGAGGCCCAGGCTGTTGATGAATAAATGCACTTAGACCTTTCTCGAGCACAAACCCTGGCCTCGTCTAGGTATGTAGCAGCTTTGCAGCCAGCGGGTTTTCACAAAGGGCGAAAGACAGAACAGCTGGCTGGAGCCCATTACAGACTTTCAAGGAGGCAAAGGACCTCAGCAGGTATCCAAGTGGATCAATGGACCCACTCAGTATGGCAACCTCTGTCCTGCTGAGGAGGCAGCTTCTTCAGTTTAGGTAAAATTCAGGATGTTTCATTTTCTCAGAGACGCATTACCTTCTGGCTTTTAAAAAGAGAGTTCATATTACTAGTGTTTTGTAGGAATTTCCTCCCATAAAACCTTAAGCATCCTAATTGCAACAGATTCTTTTAATACTAGATATTGAAGAGCTTTTAAGGATGGACCTTCCTATTTTACAGATGAATTGTATGACAGCAGGGCAAAACACTGACAAAATTCTAATGGTGGCCGGGATAAGAATTTGAGGTAAGAATCAGTACAAAGGACAAAACAGTTTCCTTATAACTCACCTCATGACCAAACTGTTTTCGATTTGCAGGGTAAGGGAAGAGAAGGCTAAAGGAATTCATAATGTGAAGAAAGAAAAATATGAAGCTGGGAAAGGAAAGCAATAGGCAGAAAATCTTCTCTCCTTGCACATCAAGCACTGCTCTGCTACTGAAGATTTTAAAATTCATTTTCTCCTTAAGTAATCAGTATATGGAAATTGAAAAAAAAAATAGATGAGCAGAAAGAAGAAAATAAGTACTTATAACTCCAGCCTCTATCACTGACACATTTGTATGTATATCTGTCCAAAACTTTTTATTTATTTATTTTTTTTTTGAGTCAGAGTCTCACTCTGTCACCCATGCTGGAGTGCAGCAGCATGCTCACAGCCACTGCAGCCTCAACCTGCTAGGCTCAGGGGATCCTTCCACTTCAGCCTTCTAAGTAGTGGATCCACAGTCATGCACCACCATGCCCAGCTGATTCTTTTATTGTAGAGACAAGGTCTTGCCATGTTGCTCAGATTGGTCTTAAACTCCTGAACTCAGGCAATCCTCTTGCCTCAGCTTCCCAAAGTACTGGGATTACAGGCATGAGCCCCTGCGCCTGTCCTGTCCATACTTTTAAATATGCTTATATACGTCAGAAATGGGATCATGCCTACATGTTGTTTTGAACTTTATATTTTTACACAATGATGTGTTGTGGACATGATTCTGTGTCTATAAAACATACCCCTTCTCATGCCTATAATCCCAACAATTTGGGAGACCAAGGTGAGAGGATTGCCTGAGCCCACGGGTTCGAGACCAGCCTGGGCAACTTGGCAAAACCTTATCTCCACAATAAATAAAAAAATTAGCAGGGCATGGTGGCATGTGCCTGTAGTTCCAGCTACTTGGAAGGGTGAGGCAGAAAGATCGCCTGAGCCCAGCAGGTCGAGGCTGCAGTGGCCGGAAATGTGCCACTGCCCTCCAGCCTGGGTGACAGAGTAAGACTCTAACACAAAAACAAAATTATCCCTAGCCAGTCCATCTGTAGGGGCAGTGAAACACCAGGTAAGAAGTGCAAACTCTGGGGTCAAGCAGGTTGAGATTCAAGTCTCAAGCTGGCTGCATTATAATGATGACCCTCAGGAAGTCGTTTAGATTCCCCAAGCCTCAGGCTTTCTTACGCAATAGAGATCACAGTAACACCTGCCCCATGGGTTGCTGCTAGAAGTAAACGAAACACATGTCAAGTATTTAGCAAATATCAGACATGAGAGTTATATGCTCAATATAGGGTAATTATTATTAATATGGTTAAGTATTCTATTATGATTATATTGCATTTTAAAAATCTAATCCCCTATTGTCAGGGATTTAGGTTATTTCTTTTGTTTGTTAGTTTGTTTTTGCTTTTGAGTTGGAGTCTCACTCTGTTGCCCAGGCTGGAATGCAGTGGCACCCCAGCATCAACCTGCTGGGCTCAGGCGATCTTTCCGCCTCAGCCTTCCAAGTAGCTGGAACTACAGGTGTGTGCTACCACGCCCAGCTAATTTTTTTATTTATTGTAGAGATGAGATCTCACCAAGTTGCCCGGGCTGTTATGAAACCTGTGGGCTCAAGCAATCCCCTCACCTTGGCCTTCCAAACTGCTGGGATTACAGGCTTGAGCCACCATGCCCAGCCCACTTAGGTTATTGCTAATGTTTTTATTTTATTTTTTATCTTGTAGAGACAGGTTCTCACTATATTGCTCAGACTGGTCTTAAACTCCCAGGCTCAAGTGATCCTCCTGCCTCAGCCTATCAAAATGCTGGGATTACAGGCATTAGCCACCATGCCCAGTCCCTATTTTTTTTTAACTTTTAATTTTGAAATAATTATAGGCTTATAGGAAGTTGCAAAAACAGTACAGAAGTCTCATACACCCTATACCTAGTTTTCCCAGTGGCTCTATCTTACATAATTATGGTACAATATAAAAACCAAGAAACTGACATTTATATAATCTACAAATCTTATTCCTATTTCACCAGATTTACATGCACTAATTTGTTTATACATATGTGGGTATAAGTAAATGCAATGTTATCATATGTACAGATTCAAGTAACCAGCACTACAGTTGGGATACAGAATTTTCCATCATCATAGACCTCTTACTCTACCACTTTATAACCACACCCATACTCCTTCCCTCTCCTTCCTCCCTGTCTCTCCCCTCTAGCTACCACTAATCTCTTCCATCTCTATAATTACTTCATGTCAGAAGTGTTATATATAAGTGGAATTATGAACTACATAACCTTTTGTGATCGGCCATTTTCATTCAACATAATGCCCTTGAAATTGACCCAAATTACTATATCTATCAATAGCTTGTTCCTTTTTATTGCTAAGTAGTATTCCATTGTATGGATGTACTACAGATTGTTTAGCCATTCATCTGTTGAAAAGCATTTGAGTTTGTTTCCAGTCTTTAGTTAATACAAATAAACTTGCTCTGAATATCTGTGTATAGATTTTTGTGTAGACATAAATTTTCACTTCTGGGATAAATGCCCAGGAATATGAATGTTGAGTTACATGGCAAATGCATGTTTAGTTTTATATAATACTACCAAACTATTGTCCACAGTGGTTATATCATTTTACATGGTCACAAAGAATATATGAGAGATTGCGTCTCTATGCATTTTTACCAGCATTTGATACTGTATTTTCTTTTACTTTTAGCTATTTTAATAGGTGTGTAGTGATATGTCATCATGGCTTTAATTGCATTTGCCTAATAGCTAGTGATATTGAACGTCTATTTCTAATTTTTGGTGTGATAAACAATGCTGCAATGGGTGTCTTTAATTGAATAAATTTTGAGTTAATTCCTACAGATGAATTCTTCAAAGTAGACTTGCTGGATAGGCAGACTTAAAAAATAATTGGAAAATAATGTCACACTGCCCTCCAGAAAAGTACCTACATACACTCCATCGCATAATAAGAATTGCTCAGCCTCTAAAGTATATCTAACACTCTCACTGTCTTCCCCAGGAGGTTGAAAAGAAACTTCTTGCCGATATACTCTCCACTACCAGGGAAATAAAATAAAAATGAAGTTGCCCCAAATCTTAACAGAGCATAAAATGAAGTAACTAGGACACCCTCTCCAAGGACATCCCACATTCACACACATTTAATATTTTCATCAAACACATTAGGTGGAAAGAAAACTCATTTACCTTTATGGGCAATATGACAGAGATCTTCTTGCATTTTAGAAAACTCTGGTGAGGTTTCAGATCCATCGGAATAATTTTTCTCTTCTCCATAATCTAATGTTGACAAATTAGGATTGGAGGAATGCAGTCTTACTGGGCCAGAAAAAGGTTTAGGGACCTAAAGTGACACCAAAAAGAGATATTTCTTTTCAGATGCAGATTGATTAGAAGATTTACTTGGTAATACGATTGAAATGTATTAAGAGAAGAACATTTTACAGGTGAGTCTTTCCACGGAGTGATAACTCATAAGGAAGATAAATGCAAACTCAGAGCAACACTTTCCACAGCAACTTGCTCCTAGTGAACTAAAAATGGATAGGAAATCACATATTCTTTTGGAAATGTAGATGCATTACAGCTATAGGTTGCAAAGGACAGCGAAAGCTGCCAGGCATTCTCGTTTGTACTCAGTTCCTTCTTTCTGGCAATAGTCACCCAGGATCTAGGCTGTTAGTAATAAACAGGCTGAAAATCCTTTCCTTCCGTTGCACCTGGGGCTTCATGCGAAGTTCAAAACAAATGAACTTCGTTGGTACATGCGACATTCTTTATTTATTTATTTATTTATTTTTTGAGCTGGAGTCTCACTCTGTCACCCAGACTGGAGTGCAGTGGCCGCTCCCGGCCACCGCAACCTCGACCTGCTGGGCTCCAGCGATCCTTTCGCCTCAGCCTTCCAAGTAGCCGGAATTACAGGCATGCGCTACCACGCCCGTCTGATTTTTTGATTTATTGTAGAGATGAGGTCTCGCTGCCCAGGCGGGTCTCCAACCCACGGGCTCAGGCAATCAACTCACCTCAGCCTCCCAAAGGCGCGGGATTACAGGCTGAGCCACCGAGCCCGGCTGACATTCTTTATTTTAAAAGCATATAAATCCAACCCATAAAGTACTTTGAACCAGTGTACAAGAGTACATCAAAGGATTTATCTGAAGCTTGTAATTTGTTTTGATTCTAACAATGTTGCAATTTACTTTTATTTTTATCTTTATCTTTGTAGAGACTGGGTCTCGCTATGTCACTCAGACTGGCCTCGAACTCCTGGCATTAAGTGATCCTCCTGCCTCAGCCTCCCAAAGCACTGGGATTACTGGGGTGAGCCACCTCACTGGGCCAGATTATAACAATCTGACATGCAACAGCCAGGCTGCAAATCTTGGCCTATGACTTAGCTGGGCACAGGGAAAGACATCTCCTAGCATGACGATGAATCCTACCATGGGACTGGAAGTTTGGAGATAAAAGGCAATAGAGAATCTGCACAATGTCCTGTGCCCAGAGAATCAGTCCTGCGGGCTCAGAGTAATGATAAATCCTTGAGCATCTGCAGAAGAGGTAGGTCGGCGTGCAAGACAACAGCAAAAGAGGGAGGTCAGTGCACACGGCAACCAGAGTCACGGAACAAAGCACACACTCAAGCAGGGAATAAGACAGACAGACATTCAAGGGGAAACCAAAAGTCCTAAGAATGACAGCAGTCCCTGCAACTTCATGCCATTTTTTCCTTAGAGAATATTCTCTCTCCAGCCCACTATCCATAGTATCCAGGAAATCTAAGTGATCGAATTAAGTTCACTGCAGAGGGCACTGGAGTGAACCACAGCATATTCACTTGTCTGTCCCCCTAGTTGAGTCAAAGCAGCCCCCAGTGCATGCTGTGCAGAGCGGGGCCAGGGAAGAAACCGGTCTGTCAGCAGAAGCAAAGGTTACCTGCAGCGTTCCTTTAGCATCTTTGCCAATAGCTCGGGACCGCCACCTCCTGTGTGATCTTTTTTCCTTTTTGGGACTTTCAAAAGCTCCACCCTTTGTTTCAAAACAGGAAAGAGAGCACAGACAGTAAGGTCCACCAAACCAAAGGGATGAATGCACAGCAAAGTGACCACCTCCATCCCCTTGAGTTTGGCTGAAGCAACTAACCAGAAAACATCGTACTGGTAGTCAAAGACTGGGGAGAAGGGAAAGCAGAAGAGTGCTGGGATGCTGACAGCAAGGGCACCTAGCTCACCTGGATGGCGTTGATAGCTGGTGCCGAGTATGTCCGATGCAGGACGTCCATATTTTGTAGGAGCTGGCTCATTTCCACCAGGTAGGCATGGCAGTGCGCCAGGTCTGCAAGGGAAAGAGGACAATGCTCACAACTCCCCACTAGCGAGAGGGATCACTACGCTGGCACCAGCTACTTTTCTTGTTTTCTGTATATGATTTTTCATCTGACAGAGTAGGAGATTTTACTTCCATTTTTACAGGAAAAGCTGTAGATTGGCACAGATCTTAAGAACCAGGCTTCTTCAATTTGAATCCACTTAATAAACCGCGATTTAGGGAAAATTATAGAACTCTGTGACTCCATTTCCTCATCTGAAAAATGGGGATACTTACACACCTAGCTCACAGGATAGTTTTGAGAGTTAAGTGAGTTGATATTGCACAGTGCTTAGAAGAGTGCCTGACACATAGTAGAAACTAAATAATCAGCCATCACCATTGCGAATTTCCTTTTTTCTTTTTTTGGAGTAGGAGTCTCACTCAGTTGCCCAGGTTGGAGTGCAGTGGCACACTCACAGTCACCACAGCCTCAACCTGCTGAGCTCAGCTGATCCTTCTAAGTAGCTGGAACTACAGGCAAGCGACACTATGTCCAGCTAATTTTTTTGATTTATTGTAGAAATGAGGTCTCGCCAAGTTGCCCAGGCTGGTCTCAAACCTGTGAGCTCAGGCAACTCTCTCACCTTGGCCTCCCAAAGTGCTGGGATTATAGGCGTAAGCCACATCACCCAGCCTTTTTTCTTTTTCTTTCTTTCTTTTTTTTTTTTTAAGTCTGGGTTTCATTCTGTCGCTTAGGCTGGAGTGCAGTGGCATGATTATGGCCCACTGCAGTCTGGATCTCCTGGGCTCAGGTGATCCTTCTACCTCAACCTCTTGAGGAGCTGGGACAACAAGTGTGCACCACCACACTCAGCAAATTTTTTAATTTTTCTGTAGAGATGGGATCTCGCCATGTTGTCTAGGCTGGTCTTGAACTCCTGGCCTCAGGCAATCTTTCTGTCTCAGCCTCCCGAAGTACTAGGATTACAGGAATGAGCCACTGTGCCTGGCCATCATTGCTAATTTCTAACCCTGCAATAAGAATGTGCTGCTATCCACTCATAAGGTCTCAGTACACAATAAATGGACACAACTAAAATGAAGGCGGTACTGGTCTCTAAAGATAACTTTGCCAATCATGGATCTGCATGAGGATCAGGATGAGCCTCTGCAGATGGACCAGAGAGGACATAAGAGACTCTCAGACCAGATCCTGCTTTTGTTTTGTTTTGTTTTTGTTTTAGAGACAGGCTCTTGTTCTGTGGCCCAGGCTGGAATGCAGTGGCAGCATGATCACAGATCACCGCAGCCTTCACCTCCTGGATCCTTCCACTTCAGTCTCTCAACTAGCTGGGACTACAGGCATGTGTCATCATACCTGGCTAACTTATTGTACTGACAAGGTCTCGCTATGTTGCCCAGACTGGTCTTAAACTCCTGGGTTCAAGCAATCCCCTTGTCTTGGCCTCCCAAAGTGCTGGGATTACAGGCATGAGTGCCTGGCTTCTATTTGCTTTTTAACTTCCTGGGCGAGTCTAAGCTAATTAAGGCTGAGAACACTGAGCTTCCTTATGGCAGGGGTTCTCAGTCCTGACTCCTTACCAGAATCACCTGAATAACTGGAAAATCAGTGACACCAGAGCCCTACTCCAGACCAATTTAAAAAGATTCTTTGGGAGAGAGGCCTGGCCATGGGTATTTCTGCATTTTAAAACCTCTCAGAGTAATTCTAATGTGCAGCCAGGGTAGAGAACACCTACATTATGGAGATCTCCATCCAGTCACCTCCTCACCTCTAGAATACTGATGCTCAATCTTGGCTGTTCATCAGAATCATTTTTGGCACTTAAAAAAAGTAGAGAGCTGGGCAGACCCCAGCCCTGAGATAGTGATTTATAGGCCCATGTGGAAATCAGGCATCAAGTACTCAAGGAACAGAAGAGGAAATCTGTCTGCATGCAAAGCCCAGTGAAGACATAAAGCTCTACAAGGAGAATGTCTCCTGTTGACGATGGGAACAAGCGAAATGAGTAAAACACAGACGGAAAGTGACCGAGTGAAGAGGAAGGACACAAAGGACCAGCATAATTTAAGGGCCACGAGAGAAAGAAGCAGAGGTTTCAAGTCACTCTACCTTTTGAGCATTTTTCCATGTCCTCTGAAGACTGCAACCATAATGGAACTCGTGTCTCACCACCACAAGAAAATGATAAATTGCTTCCAGTTTGAAATGAATTCTGCTTTGATATACTGCTACGCTGTTCCACAGAGGACAAAAACACATTATAAATGGAAACAGAGCCCAGCAGGAACGCTTCAGGGCAAAGGATAACAGAGTGGGCTAGTGGCTACTGGAAGTCATCTGTCCGTAATGAAGAAGAAGATTTTAGCAAAGCACTAAGACCTCTGGCTTGGCCTTAACATGCTATGAATCCTTGGATGACAGTCCTCATTTTCTTCTTTTGTCAAATAATATAATGTTGATATAAATGTCTGGAAATATTTTGCAATCCCATATGGTTATATGCATATCTACTACATTTTACAAGCAGGTAAGGAAACAAAAGTTTAACTGGCCAAGCGAAAGCTAGTACATCCAGGGATATTACATTTCACCTTAGATGCCATTCTTCAGTCACCATCCCACCATTAATTGGTGCTCTTCTGGTCCTGGTTCTGAACCACTGAGTAAACAGACTAATTAAATGCCAGCCCAAACTTACCCTGCTCCTCTCCCTGCAAACCTTTCCTTCCTCAGACTGAACTCCCAAGATGGGACCTCACACAAAGCTACCCTTTCTTTCAGGTTCATTACTGGCAAGAGACTTATTACCTTCCTGCTGGAAGTAGAGTCAAACACCCCAGACGCAGAGTCTGTGACAGTGGACACTGGGAAAAAGTGATTAACTTCATGTGGAAACATGGCGATTTCATTCTGACGATACATTCTGTGGTGACGGAGTTTGGATACCCACTCATCAAAGACTTCTTCTGACTTCACCTAAAATGTGTTAAATGGGAGGAAGGAGACAAGAGTTACTCGATGGAAGAAACAATTACTCAACAAATCGAGGTCATTCCTGACATCTTCTTTTTAAGATGGCACATAGAGGAATGTAGAAATAAATATACTTTTATTGACTGAGTTTACATTTATGTGATCTATGGGAACAAATCTGAGAAGGAAATGGAGAACAAAAATGATCTTCATAAAGTACATATTTAAGCTTTCTACGAGTGAACCCCATTGTCTTGCTATTTTTAGAAAGGAAAACAGTACTAGTTCTGTTAAATAACAAATACACTGAAATTGTTATTTATGTTTTTTAAAGCATTTCCAAGTTCTCTAATCCCAGCTTCTCCTATCCCTACTGAAAATATGACCCGCATTTTTCTTTTTAAACTCTTCTATAATTCAGACTTTTCAGATTAATCTTCTTTGAACTAGATTAAATTAGTAATTTATTCCTGAAATATTTAACCTTGTTCATCTTCTTTGACAAAGAATGCACTGCTAAGGAGTATATGTTAATGAATGTGAAGGTTATTTAAAAGAACATTTCTCCCACTCTCAGAAATAAAAATCTGATAAAGCTCTATACAGCAATACTATTATTTTTCAACTATTATTATTATTATGCTCACAAACATTTAGCCACTCCCTCCACAGATGAGTGACTATCCATTTCTAACATCCATGAAGAATGTTTATAACTAGCAGTTTCTATTAAAAATATTTCAAATGTTCATAAAAATACTAAAAAGTATATAATAAGCACCCATGTGCCACAGATATTTCTTAAAAGTCAATATTTGTGTGCGTGTGCGTGTATGATAGTGTATTGATAGTTTTAAAGTGAAAAATGATAGATATTAGGACACAGAAACTTATGAAGCTGCAATTCAAAACAACCCAAGAGTTAACTTCCAAGGTGAAAAATCCAGGTATAGCTGCATGGTGGCTCACACCTATAATTCCAGCACTTTGGGAGGCCGAGGTGAGAGGATTACCTGAGCCCACAGGTTCAGGACCAGTCTGAACAACATGGCAAGACCTGGTCTCTACAATAAATCAAAAAATCAGCTGAGCATGGTAGCGCATGTCTGTGGTTCCAGCTACTTGGAAGGCTGAGGCAGAAGAATCACCTGAGCCCAGTAGGTCGAGGCTATGGTGGCTGTGAGTGTGCTACTGCACTCCAACCTGGGCAACAGAGTGAGACTCTGACACACACACACACACACACACACACACACACACACACACACACACACACAGACAGAGAAAGAGAGAGAGAGAGAGAGAGAGAGAGAAATCCAGGTGAATGCTGTGGAAGTCTTTACTAATGCCACAGCTGAGTGCTGGGACATGCAAGTACATGTCGGCAGCAGCATCCACAGAGGAATTGTTAGGTTGGCTCTTATGTTGATTAGTAGATGTACCTCCAAGACTGAAAGCCCCTACAGGGACTATTTAATATGTCATTTACAGGAAGAAGTAATACAAACAGGAGGGTAAGGCCGCAGACATTCATTTGTCTCTCCCAAATTATGCCCTTGAAATGTATTTCATTTCCCAAATGTAGTTTAGGGGAATTTTATAGGAATCTTGTGTCATCCTTTGCACGGATCTGTTCTCAGAGGTCCTTACAAGTTCATGCTCAAAGCACTCATCTTGACTCATTTTTTATTAGTGTATCAAAGTAGAAGAATAAAAGTGCTTTATTAAATAACTTATCAGGTTTCTGTTCCAGCCTCTCAAGCAGTTCTAGGGCTGTGGATAAACAACCACTTAACCTCTCTGCTGCCCAGATCCCTCATCATAAAGTAGGAGCGTGGGACCAAATGGCCAATATGTAAAAACTGTCTAGGTAGGAGGCCATTAACTAGACCCCTCAGATAACTGCACTTACCTACAGTAACAGTCACGGCTGATGTTCAAAGGAATGAACAAGAAACCAGAGAGAACCTAAAGCGATTCACACAGAGAAATACTACTAAACTGTGTTTATTACAATATTAGCATTCATTGTACTCTAAGGTATTCTCATTCTCTAAAACGTAGGAATTAATGATTATTCTGGTAACTAGAAGAGTAGATAAATAAGAATCCATTATTTCTTGACCATGTCAAAACACAGAAATAAGAGTCATTGGAGGCCAGGCACAGTGGCTCATGCCTATAATCCTAGCACTTTGGGAGGCAGAGGCAGGAGGATCACTTGAAGTAAAAATAAAAGTAAAAAGTAGCCAGGGGTGAAGGTGAGCACCTGTAGTGCCATCTATGTGGAAGAGTGAGGCAAAAAATTCCTACTTTTTTTGGTTTAAGTGAGAAAACTGAGGCTTTCAGAGATTAAGTAGGATCGCTTGAGCTCAGCAGTTCAAGGCTGCAGCGAACTATGATTGTGCCGCTGCACTCCAGCCTGGGCAACAGATCGAGACCCTGTCTCAGTCAACAAATCAATAAAAGTTTAAAAAAGAGACATTACAAATACCTAGAGAAATAACCTAAACTATTCTAGTGGAAACTGACCACTGACAGGGGAGGGAGGAGTTAGTATTCTTTAAAATTTTTTTTAATTATAGGTTTTTCCTTCCTTTATTTCACACCAGTCATTTACAACCTGTAGTGATTTTTTTCCCCAGGGACATTTGGCAACGTCTATAGAGACATGTGTGGTTGTCTCAACTAGAGGAGGATGCTACTGGCATCCAGAGAGAGGGCAGAGGCCAGGGATGCTGTTCAGCATCCCACCGTACACAGGACAGCCCCCTACAACAAAGAATGATCCAGCCCACAATGTCAGCAGTGCTGAAGTGGAGAAACGCTGCTTTACACAATTAACTACACCCAGAGGTACGGTTAGGCTACGAAATAGTAAGGATGTGACGGTCTTGCCTATTCAACCAACCACAGGTATGTCAGGCTGTGGGGTACTGTCAGACATGGACTGTTGCCCCGTATACCTGGCTTCTTCCTGCCCCCTTCTACTAGGGGGTGGCCTCTGGCCAAGGAGGGTCTCGGAAGGGTATGCATATATCCCCATTAATGAGTCACGGGATGCAAGTGACCAAGCAAAGCTAAGAACAATGTAGTCATCAAGCTTAATCAGTGTAACTGCACCTACCGTATAAAAAAATTCAAATGATTAGCTTGATGGTTCTGATTATTTTAAAAAACAAAATTTTATCTCTTATATTTTTCTAACATGTGGTAACATGAAACGAACATGCACTGCAGGTTCATTGACACATGTTGTGCAACAGAAATTTGTTTGATGTCTTCCATCTGGTGTTTTTCTATTTGAGTAGACAATGCAGTCTCGTTTTCTTCTCCCACATTAATAATATGCCATTTATTGTCCAGTCTGTTGTTCAAAGATGATGTGGAAGGACACACTCATGATTCCTGAAAACTACTTCTCAACTGATTGATCAGAAGCTTGATAAATTTCAAATGGAACATAGATGCTTCATTGTTTTTCAATGGAAAACTTCAAGGAAACATACATTTTTGAAAATTTGGGGCTTGCATAATTTTTTCCTATATAATCGTCAGCAATCTATTTATGCCCCTTAGAGGGGACATCTGAGTGGTTTGCTAGCTTTATGATGTTCCCGCAGAGTGGATATCTGAGTACAAAGTGTTAATAAACCAAGACTTTCCCTGCCGGATCTCTGAGTGACTTCTTTGAAGTAGATAAACATAACGTGCAGGCTCTCTCAGATTTGAGGTTACCATATTACACATACATCGCTCAGTTACCCCACACATGCTATGGAGAGGATAGGACATGTGAAGACATGGGGTTCATGATCTTGTGCTTTTATATTCCTAACACTCAGCCCTGCAATTTCTTTCTTTGTTTTCTTTTTTCTTTAGAGAAAGTGGGATTTATTGAGAGGACAGAAAATCTCCCATAATGGGAGGGGATCCAAGGGGGTTGATCAGCCCTGTAATTTCTAATTACAGATTATCTCAAGTAATCTGCCCAAGAAAAGTCTTAGAATTCCCACAATTAATTTCTAACATTCAGGTACCAACTAACAATCATATACAATAACTAGACAAGCTTACTGTAGGCCAGGCATTAAGCCAAGCTTTCTACATGCATTCCTACAAGATAAGCACTGTAATAATTCTCACTATTTTTGGTTTAGGTGAGAAAACTGAGGCTTTCAGAGATCAACTAATTTGCCAAAGTTCCACAGCTAGTAGGTACCAATGTCAAGAATTGAACCAGATCTACAACTCATGCTTGGTCCTTTTAACTGTCTCTACCACCTGTAGCAGAGAGCACACAAGAGAGCAAACAGCTTTGAGAAGTACTATTTGGAGACCTACGCTTTAGGAAAAAAAATTCCTGACACCCACTATAATATAATGAAAATTTTAATGGAATCCCTATAAAAACTAGTCAAAAGTGTAAAATGGGGCTCCAGACTAAATGTCATATTGTATCTTAGGGAACATATTGTAACCTTTGGTAAATGGTTCTTCAGTAAAGATGCTACTGTGTGGGTAGGGGGTAGACTGGAAACTCGAAGATTTTGTTATTGATTGTTGTCACAATTACTGTGGGGAAGAGAGGTATTTAGGGAATGAGGTGACAAGGATGCTAAGCCTTCAAACAGTGTGAAAGATGGTCCTGTATTGCCGAGAACTGCCCCATGCAAATAACAATACTGACCACTGGAAACACTTTAGTGATAAAGCTCTTCTCCATGTTGGCTGAATACCTGAAAACATCACCCATAGTACAGTAACTGACAAACCCTTCTCTACATAAGCAAATGGGAAGGAAGCAGCCTCACCTTCAGGTGGTAGATGTGCTCCTCGGTGTCAAGGTCGATGCATTTTGATGACTTCTTTACAGACATCACTGAGAGCCCAACATCAATGCAGCCATGCAGCTTCTCTCTCTCTATCTGCAGGGGCACCAAGAGGTGTTAACAGGTAGTGACAGCCGTGACACACCCTTCCTCCTCCTTCAGCAAACTCAATAACAGTAGACATAAACACTACAATTTGTCAAGCACTTAGTGTGAACCACACAGAGTTAAGGGCTGTGATCACTGCCTTCTTTAATCTCTGAAAAGCATTCTTCCCATTTTACAGATGAGGAAATTGAAGTACAGAAGGATTAAGTAACAAGCAGTTTACACAGCCAGTACTTGAAGCAAGAAAGCAAACCCTAAAAGGTAAACTCCCGTGGCAGGGAATTTACCTGTTAACTGCACTGTCTCCCTCTGAGTTGGTTTCTGGTGTCTGAATTCATTTAGAAGTGATTGAAAAAGAGAAGTAAGGATAAGAGATTAGGAGAGGAGGGAGGAAGAGCGAAAACTCCCTATAAGGGGAAGTACTAATGGTCATCCAGAGCCCTCACAGGCCAACTGCCTTGGCAACTCCAAGAGGAACTTCTCTTTCACCCAAGGCCTTGTCCACCAAACCCCTCAACCACTGTAGGAGTGGGAGTGACACTTTCCCTGTGTTTTGTTCCTGTAATCCAGTCATGAGAGTGTCTTTTCCCTTCTAGCAAACTTAACACCACCCTAAGACTAGAACACACCGGGCTCGGTGGCTCAGCCTGTAATCCCAGCACTTTTGGTGGCTGAGGCGAGTAGACTGCCTGAGTCTGCGGGTTTGAGACCCACCTGGGCAACTTGGCGAGACCTCATCTCTACAGTAAATAAAAAAATTAGCCGGGCATGGTAGCGCGCACCTGTAGTTCTGGCTTTGGAAGGCTGAAGTGGAAGGATCACTGGAGCCCAGCAGGTCGAGGCTGCGGTGGCTGGGAGCATGCCACTGCACTCAAGTCTGGGTGACAGAGTGAGACTCCAACTCAAAAAAAAAAAGACTAGAACACATCTTTGGGTATCCAAGAAGGTGCTGGAGGAGCCTCTTACCAAGTGGGTGAACTGAGCCTACCTAGAACTGAGAGTTAGACAGTAGGGTGCAGGCACCTCTGCTCCACCTGCAAAATCTATTATCCACCACAGTTTCTAGTTTAGAGAAGCAGCATCCTCATCCCTGAGCTGACAACAGTGACCCCTTCAGAATTCTTCAGCGGCATGCTAGACCAACAAGAAGACTTACATCAGTTTGGCTCTTGGCGTATTTCAAGATCCCTTTGTCCAGATAGAAGAATCTCTGTAGGGAAGAAGGTATAATCCGTTAAGATTCCATTTAGACGTCCTTTCCTTGATCTCAAATTTCAACGTCAAATTAAATATAAGTGTCTAAGAACCAGGTACTGAGTGGAGCAGTGTGGGTGCAAATGAAGGTGAGGCCAAGGTCAATGTCTTACCTTGTGCCAGCCTTTTAAGGGCCATTTCCTCTTTTTCAGCAAGAATCCTTTCTGAACTGGTGGCTCCTGGGTATAATTCATCTCTCCCCTCAGTCCTTCCACCACTTCCCAGCTATCCTGTTCCAATAAAAGAACTCATGTTAAACATCTAACAGTTGAAAAAGTAATAATAAAGTTAAGAAACACTTCACCCTATCAGCAAATCCATCCAAGAAAGTGAGCTCGACTGGATTTGGTGGGTAGAAGAAATGTAAATTTAATTTTCATATAATATAATTCCTAGACCTTATAGATTTAATGCTATACTTTAGTGGGTATCAAATTTGATTTTTTTTTTAAGCTCTCTTTTAGAAGGGAAGGTTTCTCTCTCATTTGGTGTTTTTGAACCTTGACAATCACAGCTAAACTAAAGGTGAGAGGTTTACTGTAATTTCTGGGTTTTTTCATCTGTTTTGTTCACCTCATCATCGTGAAATTAGTTTACTCACCACTGGACTTCAGTCTGACTTTGAACCAAAAGCTATAGACATCTGGATGGAAGATCTGTGTGTATGGGTTGGTTTAGGACTGGCTTAAAAGTACGAGACTAGATGCAAGTTAGTAAACATGACAACTTGGTGAAATAATAATTTCGTTGAAAATTAACATCCATAAGTTCTAGGTATTTAGGTATTTGACATCTTGAAGCACCAAAAGGATGGTTTTGCAACAAGTATTTTCATTCTCTTTTCCCAGAAATTTGATTTTTTTCCCCTTTCTTTTGTTTGAAAAACTTTTCTTTTTTGGCCAATTATTACAAATAGTTGTTACAATTATTCTTCCACTGTTAGCTATTTAGGTTATGTCAATGAACTGAAAAAGAAGTTTAAAGGAAATAAAAATAAGGGTGCCTGATCCTAATCCACGCAAAGAGAAGGCCAATGGGAGGCCCAAACTTCACCTGTAACCTAGACCACTTATGAACCCAATCCTGACTTGTACTACACATTTTTTAAAAATTCCACCTGGGCAACTTGGCGAGACCTCATCTCTACAATAAATAAAAAAAATTAGCCGGACATGGTAGTGCACGCCTGTAGTTCCAGTTACTTGGAAGGTTGAGGCGGAAGGATCATCGGAGCCCAGCAGGTCGAGACTGCGGTGGCCGGGAGTGGCTACTGCACTCCAGTCTGGGCGACTGAGTGAGACTCCAACTCAAATAAATAAATAAATAAATAAATTTTTGAAGAAGAATTTTAAAAGACATTTAAAAAACACTAAAAATTTTGAAAATTTAATTTAAAATACTTTAAAAATGCATAAATCTTTGCTAAGTTACCCCAAGATAAACCACAATTGGCAATACTTTAGTGACTGGGAGAGTTGATTTTTATTGTTATTATTTTTCATTTGTGTTGGGATATAATATACATGAAATGCACAAGTCTTAAGAGCACCCCTTGATGATACATATGTCTGCTTGTTAACTGCCATCCAGATCAGATATAAAACATTTCCAACAGAGAGTAATTAAGTTTTGACAAGCATGCCACTTTGGCCAAGATTTCACATGGACTGATTTGCTCTGAGTTAAATCTCCAGCCTCCAGGCAGGCGGTACAAGCAGAGGCCAGAGGCTCTGGGAGATGGGCAGGAAGGCTGGGCTAGAACGAGGGAGCAGAAGGTTAGACTCAAGGTTAGGACACAGGCAGTATAATGGGGAGAGCATGGACACCGTGCAGATTCTTGGGTGTCTCTGGCTTGGTTTCTGTGCTGTCTTCAAGTTCAGCACAGTGGGCCCCCCTGGAAACAAGAACCTTTTCCTACTTTAGCAACTCAACTCTTCATGTAAAGATCCTAACAGACCTGCCTTCTTCCCACTGACAAAGAAGTTAAAGTCCATTTCAGAGTTCTGAAATATCACGGTGGTATCTGAAGACCTGGAGTTGTGAAAGGGAGTTCTTCAATGGAAAAGAGGAAAGCTTAGAACAAGATTCAGCTTTAAAATTAGAGGATTTTTTTCAGAAAGGTAGCAATGTTGAATGAGATTTCTTTATAGCAGTGATCACCCATTATTCAGTAACTTAATAACACTCAGTTAATAAATGGAGAATGCATACTATGAAGCGATGGGGAGGAACACACTTCCCACCACTTAAAAACACAAAAAGTCCTGCTCGAATTTATTCTAGCTCAGAAAGTCATTCCTCGAAACTTATAGTGTTTTATCTGTCTACACATGAATGAATCTTTAAAGTCCTCAAGTGAAAACTTCTACCTCCGCCCCCTGAAAGTACTGTTTTATCCCTAGAGACTCCATCAGTATCTATCTTACCTTTGCAAAGGTTCACCACTGACTTATGATAAAATATATGAGGCTTTATCATCTCTACTGGACAATAGGCTCCTGGAGGCATAAAAGGTCCAGTTTACTTCTGATTTCCTCACAATATCTGACCTGCTGTCCTGTGAATAGTATATATCTGATTGGCAAATGAATAAACAATGTGTGTTCTTGGAATATAAATTAGCAAGCATTTGAGGTTTGCCCAGTAACTTTGGGACAAATGACTATTTTTATTTGTTTATTTTATTTTATTTTTTGAGTTGAAGCCTCACTCCCATCACCCAGGCTGGAGTGCAGTAGCTCGCTCACAGATACTGCAGCCTCAACCTGCTGTGCTTAGGCAATTCTTCTGTCTTAGCTTTCCAAGTAGCTGGGACTGTAAGCATGCACCACCACACCCAGCTAATTTTTTGATTCATTGTAAAGATAATGTCTCACCAAATTGCCTAGGCTATTCTCAAGCCCTTGGGCTCAGGCAATTCTCTCAGGTTGGCCTCCAAAGTGCTGGGATTACAGGAGTGAGCCACCACACCTGGCCCCAAATAACTATTTAAAAATTAAATACGACACACGTATGTTTATGAAAGAGGGAGTTGTGTGTTATCCTTGTTAAATAAAAATCCTAGGCTCAAGATCCTCTGGAAAGTACTCTAAGTGGATCAAGTACTTTTGATTTGTTTGTTTTAAGACTCCCAAACAGAAGCAACCTGCAGAGCACTAATACTAAACAACCATGCACATCTGCGCAATATTCAACTGTGCGCAATGCAAATGCCAAGAGGGATTAGTCTTAGTCGTTGCTACATACTTTGCAAAAGTAAAGGGAAAAAACCAGATGAGATCATACCTGTAGTTTAAAGGGAAACAAGAATTAAATCTCAAAACCGTTTTCATGGATTCGTGTTAGAACTCGATTTCTCCTGAACTCTTGAGATATGGTACATTCCTACCAATGAGCCAACATGGGAGACAGGATTAGAGCAGGTTTGTTAGCCTTTAATGTAAATAAGCCAAAAAGAGTCTATGCTCTTTTTCCCTATCAAATACCACATTTTCCTCAGTTTATCTTCCGCCTGGCTGATAACTTAAAACTGTTACCAGTTTGGAAAAGCCAGATTTGAAGTATTCGAGAAAGTGAAGTTTCTCCAGGCAACAGTGCAGCCAACTCCTTTTCTGGACTCCAAGTCCTCCCCCTCCCAACTTTCTCATCCATCACCATCCTTGTGTCATGAGGCTGAAACCTGATAGCCAACATCCAGCCCAATGGTCCTCAGTGGTGTTAGGACTGCTCCCTAGGAGGCACTGTGGAATTCTGGGGGCACTCTGGGTTGTCACAATGATAGGCGGATGTCTCTGGCATCTAATAACCGGGAGCCAGGAATGTTAGATGCCACACAATGCCTCAGTCTTGCACAATGAATAAGCTGTCCCACATCCCAAAAGGTTTTCCAAATTGCTGTTAAACATTTAGGTGAAAATGTGCTTAAAATTACTTGAGCATAGAACTGGACTCCAGTTCACACATCTACCAAAGTGTTTTGGCATGGTTTTTATAAACCCCAATTCCCAAATTCCTGGGAATGCATTTACTGAATAACAGAGGGAACACTGTACTTTGTTCTTTCTGGATTGTCAAATGAATAAACTTAGACAACACTCCCAAGTGTGGTTCACTTCTTTAGAGAACAATGTCACTAAAGACCATGCCATTTGAGTTACTAATACAACACACATATATCGTCTTCTGGTGTAATCATGTCAGGGCTTTTATGTGTTGAAATATGCTAGCCGGGCTTGGTGGCTCAGCCTGCAATCCTGCGCCTTTGGGAGGCCGAGGTGAGTGGAATGCCTGAGCCCGCGGGTTCAAGACCCGCCTGGGCAGCGAGACCTTATCTCCACAATAAATCAAAAAATCAGCCGGACGTGGTAGCACATGCCTGTAATTCCGGCTACTTGGAAGGCTGAGGTGGAAGGATCGCCGGAGCCCAGCAGGTCGAGGCTGCAGTGGCCAGGAGCGGCCACTGAACTCCAGTCTGGGTGACAGAGTGAGACTCCAACTCAGAAAAAAAAAAAAAAGAAAGAAAGAAATATATGTTTTAATATTAACCGCATTCTTCAAATTTTCCTTCATATTACATGATGTCAATATTCTCCAAATTATGTTTTCAAATACATAAAATTCATAGTTAATTTCATTAGAGAAGAGTAAGATGGTCAATAAAATATTGGTAAGAAGGCCATGCACAGTGGCTCAAACCTATAATCCTAGCACTTTGGGAGGCCGAGGCAGGAGGACTGCTTGAGCCTAAGAGTTTGAGATCGCCTAGGCAACATAGAGAGACCTCGTCTCTACAAAAAGTAAAACAAGTAGCTAGGTATTGTGGCACATGCCTCAGTAGGCTGAGGTGGGAAGATTGCTTGAGTCCAGGAGTTTGAGGCTACAGTGAGCCGTTACCATGCCACTGCAGCCTAGGGGACAGAGTGAAACCCTGGCTCAAAAATATATATATACCAGGGGTGCCAAAAATATATACATACACAATTTAAAAGATGTTATCTATGTATTACTTTTCAAAGTTGAATTGAATCACAGTAGCAATGTGTAGTATGACATTCACTCAAAAGATGGCGTTGATCACATGAACGCTGGTGTCACCATGGGACTGGCAGGACAGTAAAAAAAAAAAAAAAATGGCAGAAGCAGTTGTCATTCAAGGAGCGCAAGACCATTTTGAAGACCCTGAGACAATTGGAAGGAGTTAAGGAGCAGTGTCCTATGGATGGAAGCAAGTAAGGTCTGCAACCCTACTCAGAGCTACTAAGTTTCCTACCCTGTAGTTCCACCAAACAGGACTAGGAAATTAGCTTGTGCATTTCGATGCTGCTAAGTCTTTGCCACCCACTTTCTCATATCTGGAATGCATACCCCATCTACCCCTCAGCCTGGAGATTTTCATTCAGCCCCAAACCTCCTCCTCCAGGTGGGAATGCTCTCCCTTGCCTGATGACAGTTGGGACTAACACACCTTACTTGCACTGTCTGCCTCCCTTGCTAGAACCTGTGTTCAGTAAGGACAGGGACTGTCTTGTTTATTATCATCTTATAACCTGGAAGACAGGGGCCCTAAATCAATATTTACTGAATGAAGTCTGTGAAGCAAAAGGAGTATCAAAAAGGATCCCAGAGTCCTCAGGTGATGAACTTTAATAATGTGTGCTGGGTTCTGAGGAACTGGTACTCGGACAGAAAAGAAAGGAGAGATGCTGGTTCCTCTTGGCTAAAGGAACCTGGTCTCAGGAAGTGGCTCCTGCTGTCACTGGTGATCTGGGAATAGAGCAAGAACCTTGAGCTGAATAACCTGAGAGACCTTGTACAGGGTGGACTTGGGCCCCAAGGAGATCTAGGCCCTGCTAACTTAGCCCAACACAACTGGGCTGATGTCCCAACCTGTGGGGAGTCAGGCTTAAAGGTCACCATAAATATCAGATGGAGAGAAAAACATGGCAGGAGTTGGGAGACATGGGTTCTGCAGGTTTTTGCTTGATTTTCACCAAAGACAGTCTGGCACTGTCGTCTGGTATTAAATTCAGTCTGTTTTACTGAATATCTAAAAATTGCCAAAGATAGAAAGCTGCTTTGTGGTCACAAAGGCAACTAAGCATTTATTCATGCTCATGTGCTGGCCAAGTTCATTTCCATATTGCTGAGTGCACAAATTGAAAGAACTTCCCTCCAGCACAGCTGTTCCCACAGTGTACGTCTCCCGGGCACCTTTCAAGCGCTAAATCCTCAGGCTCTGTCTTTGCAGTGATGTCAGGAATAGAAAATGATGTAAACTTTCATTCTTCCTGCAGCTGAAGAGTGTTGGGGAGGGAAGTTTTGTGGCTGGCTCTATCGGGCATGACTGGAGAGTGGGTGTTCTGATTACTTATTTAGTCTGTTAATCAGGTTTTTAAAAAATCACAAGGTAATACCCAGTGTTAAATCACGTGGAGCATAATTTAATCTGCCTTTAATGACTTTAAAGGCATCTGTAATCTTCTAGAGCTTATCAAGAAAGGCTACAGATCTTCAATATTACCTTTTATGATTATACAATGGATGCTGGCAATAGATTTTCTAGTTAATAAAGTGATAGCTTTAAATGATGTCAAACCAATTCTGTACTTACATTTCAATAACTGAGAGTTGAAGTTGTTTTTTGTTAAATGTTCCTTTCTCAATTAAGATGTTTTGAGCACCAACAGACCTGGTAGCAATATAAATTAAATAAAGAAAAATCGGGTCAGACATGGTAGCTCGTGCCTGTAATCCTGGCACTTATGGAAGCTGAGGTGAGAAGACTGCTTGAGCCCAGGAGTTTGAGACCAACCTGGGCAACACAGCAAGACCTCATCTCTACAAAAAATAAAAAAATTAACCAGGCGTGGTGGTATGCACCTACAGTCCCAGCTACTTGGGAGGCTAATGCTGAAGGATCACCTGAGCTCGGGAGGTCAAGGCAGTGGTGAGTTGTGATCGTGCCACTCACTGCCTTCCAGCCTGGGTGTCAGAGTAAGACTCCGACTCAAAGAAAAAAAAAGTAGTTGGGAAAAAGGTGGTATATGCAATCTCATTCAGTGCTTCTCATACTGTAATGTGCATGTCAATCACCTGGAGATCTTGTCAAAAAAGTGCAGATTTCAGTTCAGTGAGTCTGGGGGAGGCCTGAGATTCTGCACTTGCAAAACTAAGGCTGCTGCTGGACCCATCTAGAGTCACTACGTTCCAGAACATCAAGCTGCCATGAAAAACTGGGATACGATTGGACAGAGTCATAGAACTCTGAAGTGCCAAAGACAGAAACCTGCTCTGTGGGTGCAAAGGCAGCTAAGCATTTAGCATAAGACTCAGGGCAACACTAGGACTAATGGGCAACAGCTGTAGGGCCCTGGATTCCATGTCAGCCTAGAGGATGGATTGGCTTACTATCTAATTCACGCTATGAAAAATGACAATAATGACATGGTTTCCCTATGAAAGAGTAAATTCCCTCATCACTGGAGTGCTCCATCAGAGACTGGTGGCCACCTGACAGAGGCACCACAGAGAGGATTCTAAGATTGGGGAGGGAGGAACCAGAAAAAGTGAGCTGTGAGAGCCTTTCTAAGTCTTAACAGACACTCATGTCATTCACTTCAGCCCAGTAACTTTACGTACGATCCCTGACTTCAGGGTCTAAGTGAGAAGCTTAAAGAAAAAAGGAGACAGAGCAATGAAACACCCACTCGAATTCTAAGAGCTCTCTGGAGAGTAGCCATCACCACCTGGCAGCTGTCACCATCCTTCCTCTCCCTTCACACAGAGATGCAGCTCTCCTACCACACATCAGGGATGGGCACAGGAGTAGACAAATGTCTCAGGCCCCCAGTGTCTCAAGTCTTATTACTTGGCTAGCCACAGACCAAAACCACTGGTACCTTCATAACTCAGATCATGAGAGAATATTCTCCAGTCTTTGCAGGGAACCCTCGAGAAAACACTGGAGAGAAGAAAAAGGAGTCCTTGCCAGCAGCTGATACTGACAACAAGGGGACAGAAGCAGTGTGCTGTCAGCTCTGGTGGTGGCTCCACCTGAGGTCACTCCCATCTTGAGTCTTCAAATCAGAGAAAATCCAACTGTATTGACCACAGATGGACTTATAATTAACATCGTGTTAGTAAAAACACTTCAATGCATACAAAGTGGCTATTTCTACCCTGTTGATCACTCACTCAGCATTAACGGCTGCAATTACTTGGGCACTTTTTTAGGTTCCTTAGGTCTATTTGGGTATCCTCAGGTCTATTTGGAGGTTGTTCATATTTGTTAACTATTCCTCTAATTGCATCAAGCTCCTTAAGGCTAGGAACAGCATCTTCTAAGCACTTTCTCTCCTCATAATGCTCCGCTCTGTAAACAGGGGCCTCTTAAGAGCTGTAGCAGCAAGTGCGGTGACTCATGCATATAATCCCAGCACTTTGGGAGGCCAAGGCAAGAGGATTGCCTGAGCACAGGGGTTCAAGATCAGCCTGGGCAATATGGCGAAATCTCATCACTACAATAAGTCAAAAAAAATTAATCAGGTGTGGTGGTGCATGCCTGTAGTTCCAGCTACTTGGAGTGCTAAGGTGGAAGGATTGCCTGAGCCCAGCAGGTCAAGGCTGCGGTGGCCGTGAGTATGCCACTGCACCCTAGCCTGGGCAGCACAGTGAGACTCCGATTCACACACACACAAAAAGAGCTGTTAAAGATGAAGACACCCAATCCAATCCAAATTGTCCATGCAGCCTACCGTGGCAGTGAGGTTTTTAAAGTCACTATTGTGGTAGTGATGACAGTAACAAAAGTAACAACTACTTTTTAAAAAAAATTCTGTGTGCCTTGCGATGATTTTATAATGAAAGTATTATTATCCCCATTTTACAGATGGGAAAATTGAAGCTCCAAACAGTTTGCCCAAGATCACAAACTATTAACGGGTGGGCCCCATTTGAGCACTGAGTCTGGACTCCCACACAGTATCTAGCACCTGATAACAATATTCCCTCTTACAGTGTGTTCAAGACTAGCTGATAACAATATTCTCTCTTATAATGTTGGTCAAGACTATTTTTTTAGAGCTAAGTGAAACCTGCGATCAAAGTAGATTAATACCAAGTAATTAACATATACATGATTTAGAATTTAGGGGCAGGTAGCAGAAGTTTAGCAACATAAACTCTTTCTTATCCTTGATGCAAATCAGTAGTGAGTTGGGTTTTTTTCCCATAGTACTACACAAGAATAACAGAGACCCTCATAATGAGACCCTAGTGACAAGTTAAGAACCCAGAGAACCTTATGAATCAAAGAAGGAATGACTAGTGCTGAGTATGTTATTGTTCAGTTCGTAACCAGGCTTCCTCTCAATAGAACAGTCCCTACCCAAGGTCTAAAGCTCAGCATCAGGAATGAGAAATCCAAGATATAAAGCCGAGTACTGGCACTCAAGAAATGAACAGGTATTAAAAATAGACACCACAGAGCTGAAAACTTGTAAATGTCAAATGAGAGACTCAAACAAATCCTCAGCATGAGCTCATGCAGGCACAATCACCAAGGCCTAGATCCTCCTTAGCTAGGACTAAGGACTAGAGCAGGGACCAGCAGGTAGATTGACAAACAGTAAAAAGCAGAGCGCATTAGTTTCCTAAGGCTACTTTGATGACTTACCACAAACTCGATGACTTCAAACAACAGAAATTTATTCTCCAGCAGCTCTGGAGGCCAGAAGTCCAAGATCAAGGTATTGGCAGGCCCATGCTCCTCCCAGAGGCTCCAGGGGAGAATTCATTCCTTGCCTCTTCCAGTTTCTGGTGGCTGCTGGCACTCCACAGCATTCTTTGGTTTGTAGCTGCATCACTCCAATCTCTGCCTCCACTGCCACATCGCCTTCTCCTCTATGTCTGTCTTCTCTACATTTTTTGTTTGTTTTGTTTTGTTTTTTGAGTTGGAGTCTCATTCCATCGCCCAGGCTAGAGTATAGCGGCATGCTCACGGCCACCTCAGTGTCAACTTGCTGGGCTCCGGCGATCTTTCTGCCTCAGCCTTTCAAGTAGGTGGAACTACATGCGTGTGCTACCACGACCGGCTAATTTTTTTATTTATTGTAGAGACGAGGTCTCACCATGTTACCCAGACTGGTCTAAACCTGCGGGCTAAGGCAATTCTCTCGCCTCTGCCTCCCAAAGTGCTGGGATGACAGGCTTGAGCCACCGCGCCTGGCCAAGATCTTCTGTGTTTCTTAAAAGGATACTCATCAGTGAATTTATGGCCCACCTGGATAATCCTGGATTCTCTTCTAATCAAGATCCTTAAATTAATCTGCAAAGGTCCTTTTTCTAAACGTGGTACCATTGACATCCATGGGTTCCGGGATTACGATGTGGACGTCTTTTTTTTTCCTTTTCATTTGTATAAATGTATAGGGGGTGTGTGCAATTTTGTCACATGCACAGGTTGTGGTCAAATCAGAGCTTTTAGGGTATCCATCACCTGAATAATGTACATTGTATCCATTAACTAATTTCTCATTAGCCTCCCCCTTCCCACCCAAGAAAGTCTCAATTATCTATCATTCCATTGCCTATATCCATGTGAACACATTTTTTAGCACCCAATAATGAATGAGAACATGAGATATTTGTTTCTCTGTGCCTGGCTTGTTTCACTCAAGATAATGGCTTCCAGGCTTATCCATGTTGCTACAAAAGACGTAATTTCATTCTTCTTTATGGTTGAATAGTTTCCATTGTGTATACATACCACATTTTCTTAACCAATCATCTGCTAATGGACACTTAGGTTAACTCCATGTCTTTGCTATTGTGATTAGTGTGGTAATAAACATGGGAATGCAGATATCTTTCTGACATATTGATTTCTTTTTCTTTGGGTAGATACCCAGTATTGGAACTGCTGGATTGAATGGTGGTTCTTCTTTTAGTTCTCTGAGAAATCTCCATACTGTTTTCCACAGTGGTTGTACTACTTTATATTCCTACCAACAGTGTAGAAGAATTCCCTTTTCTTTGCATTATCACCAACATCCATTATTTCTTGTCTTTTTAATAGTAGTCATATTGACTGGAGTAAGACCATATTTCTCATTGTGATTTGGATTTTCATTTCTCTGATGATTAGTGATGTTGAGCAGTTTTTCATATACCTGTCGGCCTTTTGTATGTCTTCTTTTGAAAAATGTCTATTCATGTCCTTTGCCCACTTTTTATGGGATTCTTTTGTCTTGTTGTTGTTGCTGTTGTTGTTGAACTGGTCTCGAATGCCTGGCCCCAAGCAATCCTCCTGCCTCGGCCTCCCAAAGTGCTGGGATTATAGGCATGAGCCACTGTGCCCAGCTATTGTTGAGCTGTTTGAGTTCCCTGTATATTCTGGATATTAGTCCCCTGTGAGATGAACAGTTTGCAAATATTTTATCCAATTCAACAGGTTGTCTCTTTACCCTATTACTTATTTTGCTGTGAAGATTCTTTTTATTTACTTAAGGAGGATGTGGACATGTCTTTTGATAGGCCACCATTCAGCCCACTAAGGCCATTAGAAACCACTAGGCCAAGGATGTGCTAGCAATGTGACTCATCTGGAGTCGGAAGAGAGAAGGTGATCTTGGCTGTGATTCAAGCTTGTACACAGGTGCAAAGGGAAACTCGATGGCAGGGCCAGGGTGTGGGCCCCAGAGGGAAGTCACATGATTCTAGGGAATTATTTTGCTTTGCCTCAGCCCTACGTCTTACACTGTTACTTCTGTGCCTTTCATGTTTTAATATCATCAAATTATGGAAGTAGACTTTCCTCTCCCCAGGAAGATCTGGTGAGTTGGTTCACTTCACATTTGCATCAATAGCTTTTCGAGAACATTCCAGTAACTGCACTACTACTACATTGTGCTCTCAGTCAAAGCATTTGGGCCAGGGTTCTGCCTTCCTATATCCTGCATTGTGCCCACCACCAATCATAAATAAATATATTTGTTTTCTTAAGGCATTCCATGTAGTTTTTAATCAAAGTAATATTTCTAAAGCCCATCCAAATATATTTGTTATGATTATTATTGTGGAATTATAGGACAGTATAGACAGTTCAGCAACCTCCAGAAATGCTTTCAGAGTTCAGTTTCTACCAATCTTCAGAGTATGGGATATACCTGACAGTCTGTCATTTGTGCACATAGAGAAGAACAAAGAAGCCTGACAACACAAATATGTCACTTGAGCTGACACTTTAGCCTCTTCTGACATCAAGTGTTTGTTCCTTCCTTTCTTTCTTTAAAAGACTTAATCAGAGTGGAAATATATTAAGAATTGAGTCTTGCCTTGGCATGGTGGCCCATACCTATAATCTCAGAACTTTGGGAGGCTGAGGTCAGAGGATTACTTGAGTTCAAGAGTTCAAATCCATCAGGGGCAACATAGCAAGACCTAATCTCTACAAAAAGAATCTGACCAGGTGTGATGGCTCATGCCTATAATCCCAGCACTTTGGGAGGCAGAGGTGAGAGGACTGCCTGAGCCCAGGGGTTCAACACCAACCTGGGCAACTTGGCGAGACCTCGTCTCTACAATAAATCAAAAAAATTAGCCAGGTGTGGTGGTACATACCTGTGGTTCCAGCCACTTGGAAGGCTGAGGCAGAGGAATCACCTGAGCCCAGCAGGTTGATGCTACAGTGGCTGTGAATGTGTCCCTCCACTCCAGGCTGGGAGACAGAGTGAGATTCTGACTCAAATAATAATAATAAATAAATAAATAAATAAATAAATATTAGCAGGCATGGTGGCAAATACCTGTAGTCCCAGCTACTCAGGAGGCTGAGGTGGAAGGATCAACTGAGTCTAATAGGTCGAGGCTATAGTGAGCTGTGATCATGCCACTGCACTCTAGCCTGGATGACAAAAGTGAGACCCAAACTCAAAAAGAAAAAGAAAAAAAAAGAATTTCATGTTACTTCCTGTTTTCAGACTATAGTGTCATAACCATAGGTATGGCTAAATGATCAGCAGGGAGAAGTAAAAGGCCCAGGAAATGAGAATCTAGAAAATTAACTTATAAAAAATATATAGTTATTTTTCTCTAGTGGGCCCACCAGGAAAACAAAAAACAAACAAACAAACAAAACACCTTCTGGCAAACAGGAATCCAAAGACTGTTTCACTCATCCACATTATTCTGAGCCCTGCATTTATAGAGGTTTTGGATGCTGGATGCTTGTTTAAATAACAATCAATTGGACTCATGGCACAGGGTACTTGAATTAACTACTGGTGACACCTTCTATCTAGCATCTCAAGACACCTAGAGCTCTCCAAAGAGATGGTAGCCTGGTCCCCTAACAGCCGTTAGTTGTGTGACTCTGAACAAGTCGGTTCCTATCTCTGGGCCATATTTTCTTACCACAGTGCAGAAAACAATACAGGCCTCACTGGGTTGTTCTGAGACTCCAATGGACAGTGTGAATGGATATTATGAGCTGTAAAAAGATGCTCTCGGATAGTCAGAACTTCTAGTGTCCCTTGCTGACTCTTCCTCTCAGAGCAGCCTAGACACAAGCCAAGCTGTCTGCCCCTGCACTGTGCCATCCACCTCCCAGCTGGAAGGAGGAAGCAGGGAATGGGGAAGCAGCGGTGGCACTGCTCGAATGGTCTCGGGATGCCCCTGCTCATGAAAGGTCAATGTTTACCTGGCAAACACATAGCACTTCCACATGCAGGCTCTCTTCTAATTAACGCACCTCATAAGAAACCAAGGTAGCTGGGCTCGGTGGCTCAGCCTGTAACCCCGCGCCTTTGGGAGACTGAGGTGAGTGGATTGCCTGAGCCCGCAGGTTCGAGATCTGCCTGGGCAACTTGGTGAGACCTCATCTCTACAATAAATCAAAAAATTAGCCGGGCATGGTAGCGCATGCCTGTAGTTCCAGCTACTTGGAAGGCTAAGGCGGAAGGATCGCCGGAGCCCAGCAGGTCGAGGCTGCAGTGGCCGGGAGCGGGCCACTGCACTCCAGTCTGGGCGACAGAGTGAGACTCCAACTCAAAAAAAAAAAAAAAAAAGAAACCAAGGCACAGAGAGGGTAGGTATCTTGCCCAAAGCCAAACAGCTTATAGATAGTCCAAGATTCAAATTCAGGCCACTGGCTCCAGAGTTCATGTTTGCTGCCTCTCGTCTATGATCATCATAAAACAATGTGAGATAATCATGATGTTTCCTAGGTCCCTCTGCTCTTGGACTGGTCTTTCTTGTGGTGGTTTTTAGCCTACACTTAGAAAAGGCAGCTGATAAATCTCAGTATCTCTAAAGACATAATGAATTAAAAGAAATAAATGAGACTAAACATTTTCAATACCCAGACAGCTAAAATTATAGACACCTGAACATTATAGCTTTAATTCACTTTTCCTTCCTTGACAAGTTCTCCCCCATTCAACTCATCTGTTTTATGGGTTCTGGCAACAAGCCCAGCCAGACTGACCCTCTGGAGTGCAGCATAATCTAATAGCCTGCATAAATAAGCTCTCATCAGGTGACTCCGAGAGAGCTCAAAGGACTGAAGATTAGCCCAGAAACAGCAGGGTGACAAGACTGAACTGCTAATTGTATAGAGACTTACCTAGCAATAGATATCTCCACTTCAAATCCTCTGCAATCATGAGGGAAGAATTTAGCAATTACTTTAGCAGGATTCACTTTCTGATTTCTAGCTTTTATGCCAAATGCTAACAATACATTTAAAAAAATAGAGGCTGTGCTCTCTTAATATAATCTTTCCAATCAGAGTTTATTCCTTACTCTTAAAGAACTGTTCAGCTGTCTTGTCATTCGTAGCTTCACATATTCCTGCTCATGGCCTTTTAAAAATAGGTTCTTTTTTTTTTTTTTTAGTTGGAGTCTCACTCTGTCACCCAGACTGGAGTGCAGAGGCACGCTCCCAGCCACCACAGCCTCGACTCGCTGGGCTCTGACAATTCTTCCACTTCGGCCTTCCAAGTTGCCAGAACTACAGGCGCACGCTACCACGCTTGGCTAATTTTTTGATTTATTGTAGAGATGAGGTCTTGCCAAATTGCCCAGGCGGGTCTCAAACCCACAGGCTCAGGCAATCCACTCGTCTTGGCCTCCCAAAGTGCTGGGACTGCAGGCTGAGCCACTGAGCCCGGCCTAAAAATAGGTTCTTAATAAACACTAATCGATGAAATAAAACTCAGGGCTATAGGACTTGTTCAATAAAGACTGACCATATTCATTCACTTTTACCTAGTTCAATCTGGCCTCTGAAATGTGTTATTTTGAAAGTTCTAGGAAGGAAATGTAGGGGGGCAGTGGGAAAAAGACAAGAGGAAATTGCAATTACTCATATTTTACAGGTTTTTAAATAGCAGTTCTCCCACCCACTGGTTATCTCTTAACCCACTTAAGGTATCTACAGAGCTTTGTGAATGGTAATCTTTCTACCCAGCAACCGCATGCTTATTCATTCATTTGTTTAATCCACACTTACTGAATGTCTCCCATGTACTTGTCTAGGTGCCTCATATTTGCTACTTCATTTCATTCTCAAAAGTAAGCATAATTGACCAAGTTTCATATCTAAAAACCTGGCAGTCAGAGGCATTAAATAACATGACAAGGTCACCCAGAAGGCAAAAAACAGAGTATCTGTGAATACACGTCAGTTTCCACAGTCAGCATTTTTACTTTTGTTCCAGACTTTTGTTATAGAAGATTATGGATTTCACCCTTTGCCAGAATGAATGCAATGGAGAAGCCCTTCTTTTTATTTACAAATCCACACAATATGTCACTGGAGTGGGGGAGCTTAAGAATTTGTAGCTTTGTGTTCCCTCATGCTCCCTATATATACCAGGTCATACATCCTAACCTACTCCGATGGAGAGATATTTGCTGCTGGCATGCAATAAATTCAGTCCAATAATTTATATCTTCCATGTGTAGAGACCTGTGCTAGATGTTGTGAGAGAGAAAAAGATGTATAAATAGGACCCCATATTCAAAGAACCATATACTCTTTAACCAAAGAACTAATCAAAAGAGTCCACCACGCGGGGAGAGAGGATGGCAGTGTTAAGCATGGAATTAGCCAAGCTCAAGGTTCCAAAGCAGATCATGTGTGAAGGGCTCTCTCAAATCCTGTCTGGGGTAGAATTAGGTGTTCTATTCCTCTGTTCCTAGTCTCTCATGAATCAACTCTGACCAGATTTTCTCTCCCAATACTGTAAGAAAACCTGTTGGCAATGACCTCCACAATCCATGGTCATTCTCAGGCTTCAATTTATTTGCTCTAGCAGTAGCCATATAATAGTAAATTAATTAGAGTATTGCAATTCACATATACCTTCTAAATGATGTACAATAAACATGTCTTATTTTTATAAAAACCATTAAGTTTTACAGCAGTAAATTAAGAGTCTTGCCAAGGAAGTGACACAATTTAAAAGGGCAGCAGGGTTTCATATGAATCAGTCTAGGTGAAAAGAGAGCTGAGCCAAAGCCTGGGATGAGGAAAAACATTGAGATAAGGTCAACTTAGAGCCCTATAAATAATAGGACATGACTAAGTCAGAGGGGATCAATAATCTAGTGTGTGTGTGTGTGTGTGTGTGTGTGTGTGTGTGTGTGTAAGGGGTCTGTTAGTTGGGAATTTCCAGAAAAATAGATTCCTGGCCAGGCGTGATAGCTCAAGCCTGTAATCCTAGCACTTTGGGAGGCCTAGGTGAGAGGACTGCCTGAACCCACGGGTTCAAGACCAGCCTAGGCAACTTGGCGAGACCTCATCTCTACAATAAATCAAAAAATTAGCCGGGCATTTTGGCAGGTGCCTGTAGTTCCAGCTACTTGGAAGGCTGAGTGGAAGGATCACCTGAGTCCAGAGGGTCGATGTTGGAGTGGTCATGAGTATGCCGCTGCACTCCAGCCTGGGCGATGGAGTGAGACTCCAACTCAAAAAAAGAAAGAAAGAAAGAAAAATAGATTTTTATATGGCAAAGAGACTATATTTGAAAAGTGGTCTAATACAAGAGAAATTTAGTGTCAGGGTTCTTGAAATACAGCCATCTCAGTGCTGGTTCTGGAACTGGCCAACCTGCAGGCAACTTATAACTGTACCAGTTTCATTGTACAGAGGTATTTATCTGTAATTGTACCAGTTTCTTAAATTTATAGAGGACTTTCCTCCAAAGAGTTTCGACAGCTTTTAGCAGGGAAAACACTCAATCTTCTCTCACCGCATTCCAGGGAGGAAAGTAGGAGGTGAGTTTCTTCCTTATTTTTTGGATGGAGAACTGAGACAAACTTCACTTGCCACAACGTTTATCCAATAACAAAATATAAAAATTGCAGCAGAGAGCTCTTGGCACCCACACTGCATTCTCCGCCTTATGCCCTCAAATCACAGCTAAAAACATGGCAATCTTTCCCCTAAACCCAGACTCAACCACAGAGTCCCTCTTAGCACAATGCTGTGTGAAGCTACTACCAATAGATAAATGCTGTCACAGGGAGTGAGAGGTGGAAACCATTTGCCACCCATGCAAGACAAGGACAAGGCCCAGCACAACAGAGTGGGGGTAAAATTCCCCAACTTGTTTTACTTGTTTTAGGTATGGATTATGCCAGATAATGAGGATCTCAAATACAGCCCAATTATTAAACAGTCTATTGCATTCTTCACAAAAGCATTTTGTTAATGTGTAAAGTAAGACGCTTTTTTTCTTTTTAAAGTATGTATTCACACGCACAGTATATATTTCAGTGGTCTTTTTTGTACAACACCAAAGAAGTATGCGTGAGTCCATGTATGATGCCTGCAAAAGTTTCTGGGGGGGATAATAAAACTAGAACTATTAACAATGAGCATTCAGAACATTCTCAAATATTAAAGTTCAAATTAATGTTAACTATAATGATAAAAATGAAAGTTTATAATTACTCAACACCTACCATAAGTCTGCCCCTGGATTAAGTGTTTACTTTTCATTCTTACAACAAGCTATTCCAATCTTTACTGATGAAAAAACTGAGGCTTAGAGAGTTTAAGGTCACAGAACCAATTAACCAAGATTGGACAGTTCTAGTTCTAATCACTATGCACACCTTTCTCCTCCCAAAAGTTAATAAGATTTTATTCACAGGCTATTTCCACACTGGCGAAGTGAGGCATACTGTTTTGAAAATCAGGCCAGGTGTGGTGACTCAAGCCTGTAAACCCAGCACTATAGGAGGCCAAGGAAAGAGGATTGCCTGAGCCCAGGGGTTCGAGACCAGCCTGGGCACCTTGGTGAGACCTCATCTATACAACAAATCAAAAAAACTAGCCAGCCATGGTAGCACACATGTAGTTCCAGCTACTTGGAAGGCTGAGGCAGAAGGATCACCTGAGCCCAGCAGGTCGAGGCTGCAGTGGCCATGAGTGCGCCACTGCACTGCAGCCGAGGCAACAGAGTGAGACTCCGACTCAAAAACAACAACAAAATTTAACATCTCCAGTATTTAAGATAAAAGCTTATAGAACCCTTCTCCTGGGGTATTCTTGGCCCTGTGTTATATACTGTGTCTTAGGTCAGATGTAATAGTGAAAATATAAATCACAATTAACACCTACATTTTATCCTTCAAGGACGCAAGCTTTTATCATAAATATATAGGTAGGGGAGTAACTACTCATAAATGCATAGCTCCTTGAGACTTTACGATTAGGTCCGAGAAAGGAAGGCTGGCCAAGTTCAGTTCAAGAATCAAGGACAAGGGCAAACTGAGCTCCAGGGACTAAAAGAAAGCCAGTGCAGCTGAAGTCCAGAGACTCTCAATGTCAGCTGGCAAAACTGGATGAGAATTTAAGTAAAATTGACTTAAGAAGACCAAGACTTCTAGCCAAGATGGTATTTTAAGTTCATGCATTTTGTACCACTTTCACTCCAAACACAGCAAAAATATTCACATGTAGGTTGCTTTTGGGTCTGTGTGATTCAAAAGCAAGATTAAACATCTCCAAAGAAAATGTGACACACAAACAATGAAATATTATTCAGCCTTAGGAAAAAAGAAGGAAATCCTGTCATTTGCAACAACATAAATGAACTTGGAGGGCATTAAAAGCTAAATGAAATAAGCCAGGTACAGAACAACAAATATCACATGAGCTCATATGTGGAATCTAAAAAAGTTGAACTCATAGAAGCAGAGGGTAGAATGGTGGCCACCAGGGACTGGGGGTGAAAGAATTTGGGAGATGTTGGCCAAACAGTAGGATGTTTCCATTATTTAGGATGAATAAATTCTGAAGATCTAAAGCACAGCATGGTAACCACAGTTTAACTGTACTATATATTTGAAATCTGCTGTGAGAAAAGATCTTAAATGTTCTTACCACACAAAAAGAAAACTATGTGAGGTGATGGATATGTTAATTAGCTTGATTGTGATAATCCTTTCACAATGTGTCTGCATAATAAAACATCACGTTCTATGCCATACATATATATAATTTTAATCCGTCACTTATTCCTCAAGAAAGCTGGGGAAAAACAATGTGGCAAAAAAAAAGATTAAATGTCTCCATGGATCAGAAACCAAATAGAAATGTAAAATATACTATAGACAGAGGGTCCATTAGCCTACTTCTGTGGACTAATGGGGCTAAATGTCTCCAGGAAAAGGCTGGGACCTGAGCCAGGCACACTGCTAGAAATCAGAGACTGGGAGGGGAAGCCCCTGCACCACAGAGAAAGGAGGCTTTAAAAACCTGTTTGCCCAGGAAGGAGGGAGGTGGCCAACATAGCCACACAGTTGGGCCATACTGGCTGCTGGACTGGTAGTGGGACCCTGATAGTCCATCATCATCACGAATGGAAGTTGCTCACTGCAAATGTAAGATGTGGCTTGGGACCTGGATCCTCTGAAATAGGAAGCAGGTGATAGCAAATTCCTAGGTGAATCATGGTATGCACAGAGAAAGAACACGTGAGAAACAAACTCCAGATAAGGCTCTAAGCCGTAATTCCAAAGCATGTGAGAAGGGCTAGCACTAAGAAAGACAACAAGTAAAATCAACATCAGAAGTATCCCCTCCAGATGAAAAGGAAAGAACAGAGTAGCTTGAAAATGACTTCAAACTGGCATTTGAAAAACAAGTAGATATTTGCAGAGATTATCTTCAGTTACATTTTAGTATTCCTCAAATTAAATTTCTTCCTATGTAAATCCTGAGGTTTTCAATGTTTAACTTGTACTTCTCAGTGATGTGACTGGAAACACAGTGTTATCCCTGTATTTAGCAACTGAGAGACCCTGGCTGTGGGTCCCTAAGAGCCATGAAGTGAGAGCTTCCAAGGTTTCTGCACCTCTGCATCATCTTTAAAGACTGAAACACAACCGGACTAGTTTGTGAATACGGAACGGACACGGACAGCCAAGGTGGACAACATGGACAGAAATACTAAACCTACCCTGGGACAGACCACCTTTCCCTGACAGAAGGATGGAAAAGTAAATGGACTAGGAAAATGGCCCCTGAAAATTAAACATGGGCTTTATAGCTAAACTCGGCCTGATGCAGAAATAAACTTATCAAATTCTCCAACTCTGCAATGGAGGATAAGTATTTGCCCCTACAAAGCAACACTACATGCATATTAAAGTGGGAGGTCTTAAATATAGAAGATAATCATTTGATGAAAGTCAGGGAAAAAGTTGAGGTGTTAAGGAATGTTCCCCTGACTCTTTATTACATAACCTCCCAAAAAACTTTGTGAAAACCAGATCAATCAATTTCAAACACTATTCAAAAAAGTTTCTGTAGTATATAACCTGAGAATTTCATTGAGTTGCTCCAATTCCTTTTGTATTATCACCACTTGCTACTTAAATTAATCAAGTTTTCTTTCTTTATCAAAGGAGGCATAGCAACCTATGCCACTCGGTGCAAAGGGGAATGGGGTAGGTGGAAGAAATTCCACATTCTGCTCTAATCCCAACCCGAATTTTGGTTTAAGGAGAAAAACACCTCTGTGGAAAGTTGACAAAATGGAACAAGCATAATTACACTCATAAAAATAGAACTTCTGGGAGCCATGATGCATTAGCTGATGACTAATTTTAGTCTTTTTTTTTAAATCCCAGAAGGAAGTGATGATAGTGCTGACAAAATTCTCCTTCTTAACCCCTCAGGGAAGATCTTAGAGAGTTCCCCAAATGTCAGGCCTGTGGCAAAATCTAATTTGCCTAGGATCATAGATGCATGGATGGCAAGCTCCTTGTCCCATGCAACGTTCAAATGGAGAGGCCCTTGATGTATCATAAATACGTGGATGTGCCTCAGTTGGGAGGTTGCTTAATTGTTGCTTCCAAATCTGGAACCAAGGACTCTGGGCAAGTTCTCAGGCCAGCACTTTCCATGGGCGAAAGGCAATCCCAACAGAACTGGTAGGAACTGAAAAGGCTCAGCGTCCACTGGTTGTAAATTCACCTTTTTTTTTTTTTTGAGTTGGAGTCTCACTCTGTCATCTAGGCTGAAGTGCAGCGGCACACTCATGGTCACCAGAGTCTCAACCTGCTGCTGGGCTCAGGCGATCCTTCCGTCTCAGCCTTCCAAGTAGCTAGAACTACTGGCATGTGCTACCACGCCCGGCTAATTTTTTATTTATTGTAGAGCCAAGGGTCTCATCAAATTGCCCAGGCTGGTCTTGAACCCCTGGGTTCAGGCAATCCTCTTGTGCTGGGATTACAGGCTTGAGCCACCACGCCCAGCCTAAATTCACCTTTTTGACAGCCCACTTTCTCTCCACCTAACTGAAGGGGGAAGAATTATAATGATTAATGTGCATTTACTGTCACTGATCTAAAACCAGCAAATTTTGCCAACTAAGATTATAAAGAAAACCAGGAAACTACATAATTAACTGACAGCTGTTTAGAAGTTAATCAGTCAATTCTTTGTTTCACTTCTTCCTTCCTTCTACTTAATTCCTTTTGACCCCTTTTCTGTTGATTTGGTTCCCACATCCAAAGTTACTAACAGTGCAATCTGTGGTTACAAGCTATCATAAAAGATTTGGAGAAGGGAAGGAAATAAGGGATGGATATTATAATTACTGGAAAAATGCTGTTTGGTTTTTTTCGTTTTGTTTTGGTTAGCAGGGTCTAAGGGGAAGAGTGGGCTCTGAAGTCAAACAGACTGAGCTTGGTTTTCTTGCTCTGCTACTTACTAGCTGAGTATCCTTGGGCAAGTAACTTGGTGGATTTGAGTCAGTTTCCTCAGGGGGAAAATGGACATGTTAATATGTACGCTGGGAGGGTAGTTGCAAAGATTAAATACAATAATGCAAAGAGTCAAATGCAGTTCTTCCTACCTGGTAGGCACTAAAGTTACATTATTGCAATCTAGAATTTACTCTCCTCATATGATTACAATATGACTGAGAGCAGATGCTCTTAAACATTCCCAAGTAAATGTGCACATTTTCACCTGCAAAGTTGGTGACTTAAATGTGCATCTTGAAGTCTGCATGAGTTAAACTTTACCTGTCGACTTCCCTGCTTAGAGGAGGAGCTACTTGTGCTCCTCGAAGGTGAGACCAGTTTTTGGGACACGCCAAGGTTCTTCTCATCACCCATCATGAGCAGCTAGTCACTCGGCCTTGACACAGTCAAAATGCCATCAGAAGACAGAGGAGACAAGAGTATGGAAGTCCCACAGAGGCAGGTGGTTCAGCTCTTATCCAGTATGTTTCAAAAGCATTTTGGGTGACCTAGAGGAAATCCTAAAACCAAAAAAAGAGGAATTAGAGAGAAGGTCAGAGGCATTAGCCACGAATTGTCTGCAAGTAGTTTAAACGTACTACAGATTAGAGAGTCACGATGTTTGGCTACAGCAGGGGCTGAGAAGGAAACGGCGCTTTATACCTTTCTCTCATTGAAAATATTGAATAGGTAGTTTTACACGTAGCTTTGCAAAATGACAGACTTAAGAACATTAAGTAATATGGAAATTTGGGTCCAGATGCACACACAAAATCAGTACTATAAAAAAAAAAATCCCAGCCCAGGCAAAATAGAGACCTGATTGCTACAAAAAAAAAAAAAAAATTAGTTGGGCATGGTAGCATGCACCTGTAGTCCCAACTACTCAGGAGGCTGAGGTGGGAGGATTGTCTAAGCCCAGGAGGTCAAGGCTGCAGTGAGCTATGCTCATGCCACTGTACTCTAGCCGGGGTGACAGAGAGCGGTCCCAATTCAAAAAAAGAAAAATCTCAAATCACAATGAGATACCACTTCACATTCATTAGGATAGCTTGAATAATAATAATTTTTAAAACAACCAGTGCTGGAAAGTATAGAGAAACTGGAATTCTCAGATATTGTTGATGGGGATGTAAACTGGCACATCCACAGTGGAAATCAGTTTGGCAGCTTCTCAGAAATTTAATTATAGAATTATTATATGGTTCAGAAATTCCACTCAAACAGGTATTTGAACAAAAACTTATAGCCCAATGTTTATAGCAATGTCATTCACAACAGTCAAAAGTAGAAACAACCCAATGTCCATCAACTAGTGAATGGATAAACTAAATTCAGTATATCCATAAAATGGAATGTTTTCCAGATACTAAAAGGAATGAAATAGTGATGCACAGTATAACATGGATGAACCGTGACAACATTATGCTAAATGAAAGAACACAGACACAAAAAAGCACATATTGTATGTTTCTATATGAAATACCCAGAGCTGGCAAATCCAAGAAACAGAATGGAACTAGACAGTAGTGATGGTAGCACAACACGGTGAGTGTACTAAATGCCACTGGATTATATGTTTTTAAAAGGTTAAATAGGTAAATTATATGTTGTGTGTATTTTTTTTTTGGAGTTGAAGTCTCACTCTGTAGCCCAGGTTAGAGTGCAGTGGTACACTCACGGCCACCCCAGTGTCGACCTGCTGGGCTCTAGCAATCCTTCTGCCTCAGCCTTCCAAGTAACCAGAACTACAGGCATGTGCTACCACACTCAGCTAATTTTTGATGTATTGTAGAGACAAAGTCTTGCCAAGTTGCCCGGGCTGGTCTCGAACCCACGGGTTCAGGTAATCCCCTCACCTCGGCCTCCCGAAGTGCTGAGTTACAGGCTGAGCCACCAAGCCCAGCCATTATGTATATTTTATTACAATTTTTAAAAACCCCTTTGTTTTGGAAGAGAGTAGGGTGGAGATTTTTGAAAACGTCTTCTAAGAAACTATAACATGACATGACAAGAACTATGCAAAGAAGCAGAATTTTCCATAACTAAAATGATGTTTATTGAGCATGTACTACTTACTGCCAAGCACTATGTTAAGGATTCCCACAAGCATTGTCTCATTTAACCAACAGGCTGATGGGCATATAGTATTTTTATTATTTGGAGAAGTTAGGTAACTTGTCCAATCACACAGCTGGCAAAAGGCTGCCTCAAGGTTATTTCCCAACCTACTAACCATGGCTCTGGAAAAATCAGCATGCCCCTAGAGGTCAGGTGTGGTGATAACAGCTGTTGCCCCACCTCTGAGACATGGGCCGCTGGACTAGAAAGAATCAGGAGGGAGAATACCAGCTCTGAAGAGGTAACACCCCATTCTTTCTACAACACAATATCAGCCTCCAAGATGGCACAGTGCCAGGATCGACCAGGGCAGAGGCGGGAGCACCCCTTACAGGCAGTAAGCTGGGCTGCCGCCTGCCATCCTTTTGGGGGTCTTGTCCTGATACAGGGCTTCCTAGTTTCCAGAGGGGAGAAATGTGGGCCCAGAACTGCTGTTCTCTTCCACTGCCCTGGGCTAAGGGTAACTAACATGTTTGGTTTGGCCTTCAGAAGGCCAGGACTTTATTTAACATACTAAGTTCAAGTAAATTCTACAATTTTCCTGGGCGTGTTAGCAACATAAAGAAAATCCAATCCATTCATTTATGAATGTTTGCTTAGTCTAATTTTAAAAAGAAGACTTATATAATTGTCCAGGAACCAGCTAGTTAGATATGATAACAAAATTTGGTTGATTATTCAATATTCAAATCTCCTATGCCTCCACTGACACTAAGTTCTTTTAAAAAATGAGTGTGTTAAAACCATAAACCAAAATCAAAACAATGAAGAAAACTACCACAATCTCAGAAAATGGAATTAAGGTACCTGTAGCCATAGAACACAGCTCCCACATTACTCTCAGATAACCCTCCAAATCTCTTTATTCATTATGTATTGGAACCAACAATAAATACAACCAAAAGCAAACCAACACCAGCCTCATCATATAGTTAGCTTCACATATGGGAGCATGACTAAGTGTACCTGAAGGTAGAAGCAAATGCAATCTAGTTAAAAACTGCCAAGAAAGGCTGTAAAGATATATTAATAATTTGTTTAATAACAGTTTTGGTTGTTGCTGTTTGAAAGAACGGGGGAAAAGCCGGGCTCGGTGGTTCAGCCTGTAATCCCGCACCTTGGGAGGCTGAGGTGAGTGGATTGCCTGAGCCTGCGGGTTTAAGACCCGCCTGAGCAACTTGGCAAGACCTCATCTCTACAATAAATCAAAAAAATTAGCCGGGTGTGGTAGCGCATGCCTGTAGTTCCAGCCACTTGGAAGGCTAAGGCAAAAGGATCGCTGGAGCTCAGCGAATTGAGGCTGCAGTGGCCGGGAGCGGCCATTGCACTACAGTCTGGGTGACAGAGTGAGACTCCAACACAAAAAAAAAAAAAAAAAGAAAGAAAGAGGGGGGAAAAAACCAAGCTGATGGATGGGAGCCCCAAATGATGCAGTTTTGGGGTGGCAGGGAGTTAGCCACTACTATGGCAACTGATTCCACGGTGGATTATGACTACCAACAAAAGATCTCTGTGTGTGCAAGTTTTTTTATTTTTATTATTTTAAAGTCTCACTCTATTGTCCAGGCTGGGGTGCAGTGGCATGTTCATGGCCACCGCAGCCACAACGTGCTCGGCTCACGTGATCCTTCTACCTCTGCCTTCCAAATAGCTGGGACTACAGGCATGTGCCACCATGCCCAGCTAATTTTCTGGTTTACCGTAAAGATTAAGTCTCACCAAGTTGTCCAGGCTGGTCTCGAAACCCAGGCATCAGGCAATCCTCTCACCTTGGCCTCCCAAAGAGCTGGGATTACAGATATGAGCCACCGCGCCCGGTCTTTTATTATTTTTTTTTAAGGCTGAGGTTTTGACAAACGAGAGTTTGGGACAGGAAATGGGTGTATCAAATGTGAAGAAAAGAGAGAAACTTGGGCAATAAATGAGAGTCACAGGAATTCTACAACTGGACCAAATCAGAAACTCCAAACTCTCGGCTAGAGGCAACTGCTTGAAGAAGGTTATCCTTCTCTCTCCACCCTGCCAAATTTCACCTCAGAGACAACAGTTGAGGCTGCTAGTAGGCCCAATCTGATAGTTATCAAAGTTGGCACTGGGAGTTAAGGACTCAGCCAGCACTGTCCCTGGTGGCCCCCACCCCTGCCTGCTTTCCTTACCAGGGGAAAAAACAGGGGAGGGAAATTCATAGTCCCTCCCACACCCAGCCTCAGGGCAGAGTCTGGGATTGTTGCCCAGAGAAATATATCTATTTCATCCTCCAGAACCTTCCTGCCTAGCTTCATCAGAAATATGGTTAAAATTACCCAGGACAGCTTAAAGGGCAAAAAAGTTGAAATCCCAGAAGGGTATAAAGTCAAGCATCACATAACATTTTAGTCAATGATAGAGCATATATATAACAGTGGTCCCCTAAGGATATAATACCTTTTTACTATACTTTTAAGATATGTGTAGATACACAAATATTTACACTGTGTTACAGTTGCCTACAGTATTCAGCACAGTAACATGCTGTCCAGGTTTGTAGCCTTGGCGCAATAGGCTGTACCATACAGCCCAGGTGTGTAGCAGGCTACACCATCCAGGTTTGTGTAAGAACATTCCATGATGTTCCCACAATGATGAAATCACCTGCCTACGTATTTCTCACACTGTATCCTGTCTTAAGCACCACATGGCTATTTAAAACGGGGCAGAATAAAGAGTGAAGGCAGTAGTAGCCCAAACCTAAGGTACCCCAAGTGCTCAGGTAGTCATTTGAATTGGCAGGTTATTACATCCACATTAGGGGACTCCACAGTGCTGGGCTTGGAATCACCAGAGGGAGCCTTAGGGCTTCGATGAAGGGGAGTCTCTACTCCAACTAGTGACTTCACTGTGCTGACCTAGGAAAATGATGAAGCAAAATCCCTTAAGAGAAATATGGGGCCAGGGGCCCAGGGCACTGATTCAGGGACATATAAACTGATAAGGTGAGTGCATAGGAAAGACCTTTGGGTGCCAGAGACCCTTTCACAGGAAATCTTTTAACTCAAGGGGCTTATAGGTTTGAACAATACATTATAGTCTCCCTGCTTACATATTGTGAACAACCTAAGGACAATAGTTTATTTCCTTCTAATTTTTGTATGTACCAGAGTACAGAAATCTTAAGCACACTGTAATATATTACTTTATCCTTGCAAATACTCATATAATCATCCACTGGATCAAAAAATAGCACATCTGCAGCCTGCCAAGAAGGCTGCTTGGGGCAACCTCCTCGGGTCCCCTCCCACTGTGGGAGCTTTTCTGTCCTCTCAATAAATCCTGCTTTTAAACAAAAAGGAGGAGGAGGAGGCTCCTTGGTCCCCTGGAGTTGGCCCTCCTGCCAAGGGCTGTCCCAGGCCCATTTCTCCCCGGTTCTTGTTAATATGCCTTGGGGGCAGGAGAGCTGAGACTTCCCCCAGCTTGCAGGACAGCTTTTATGGCTACTTTTGTGGGTTCTGCCTAACAAAGTGTTTTATGTGTGATGGAAACCAGTTTGGGACCTGCTTGTGTGGCAAAGTTGAGGAGGAAAGAACTTAGGAGTCTCCCCTACCTCTAAATCACGGAGACCACACCAAATCTGGTGTGAAAAGTCAGATGCACTTGCATTAAAAAATGCCCTGCTTAAGCCTCTGAGATGAGCTGGGTCCTGTCTCACTCCTGCCACCCTTCTTTGAGAGGTGACGGATCAGGTCTGAGGGAGGGAAAAAACTAGCGTTTCTGTTAAAAGTCAAATGGGCATAAGACATGCAAACGTACACCAACCGGTGGCTTATTATTAGGAAAAGAGAACCCAGTCTTCTACTAACAATGAGAAAGAATGAACAATACCCTGCCAAGTGTTTTGGCAACAAAGGATGATTTTAAGACTTATTTTAGTAAGTTTCACTTAGAAAAGATGACACAATTTGGGAGAAGATGCGAAGGTGACATCCCACACCACAAATGGAAGGAGTCAGACCTCATGTGGATTGGTGCTCCCTTATGACAAACTCTGTGTACCTTGACAAGTATATTACCCTCTCTGAGCTTTGTTTTTTTTCTGCATAACGTGGGAAATAATAATATCCACCTTTTAGGGAACTGTGTGGACTAAATGAGAAAATGAGGACAGAGTGTTTGAATGGAATAGAAACTCCACAAATGTGAAGGCCATTTCCTCCTCTCTCCTGGCTTCCTAAAAGTGGCAGGTGCAGTCCAAGATATAAGAACCTCTACCTCTCTTTCAACCAAAAACAAATGAGGACTCTACAGAATCTTTAGAACTCTGTGTCTTTCGACATATTAACACTTCACAAAACCCATAAGTGTGAACAGACTATTTTTAAATCATTAAAGCAGTGTGCATACTCTGGAACATAACACAAATGCAGAGAGATAAAAGCCACAGAACTCATCACCACTAACTGTCCAGAAAAACAACTGTATATTAACTAGTATATTGGAAACAGGGGCATACAACACAGCTACTGATTAGTCCATTAGGCCTGGAGGAGTCTGCACTCATACACTTGGTCATGTTTTGCTTGAGAAATAGGTTTTGCTTCCATAGTTAGAAGCAACTTTCATGAAGACCAGATGGTATACAGTTCCAAATAATTTGCAACTTCCCAGTAAAATACATAAATACATTATGTCCTGAATTAACACTTAAAATATTTTAAATAAGATATCTATCTCTAGTCTTTGGTAAAAGAAAATTATTCAAATCACAGACATGCATCTTTTTTGAAATGGCATCCCCTGAAACACCTTGATGTCAAAAATGTTACATGATCAGCCGGGCTCGGTGGCTCAGCCTGTAATCCCACGCCTTTGGGAGGCTGAGGTGAGTGGTTTGCCTGAGTCTGTGGGTTCGAGACCCGCCTGGGCAGCAAGACCTCATCTCTACAATAAATCAAAAAATCAGCCGGGCGTGGTAGCGCATGCCTGTAATTCCGGCTACTTGGAAGGCTAAGGCGGAAGGATCGCCGGAGCCCAGCAGGTCGAGGCTGCGGTGGCCGGGAGCAGCCACTGCACTCCAGTCTGGGCGACAGAGTGAGACTCCAACTCAATAAAAAAAAAAGTTACATGATCAAAACCAGGACTTTGGTCATTTGGTTCTAATCATCACAGACAAGAGACTCAGGATCAGAAGTTTCTGGAAGCAGGTTCTAATCACAGCAACTTCAGGTAATGAAAGGTGACTCTGAAGTGCTGGCCAATCTATCTTAACTACCTGGACTGCAGGCCTGATCCAGGGCCCCTAATATCTGAGTTTCTGAGGGATGAAAACTGAGGCTCACAGTCCCCAGAAGTCACTTCCCTAAAGACAAACAATTCCTCCACCAGCCACTTTTATTGTATCCTCCCTCTCCCTTTGGAAGACAGAGGCCAAGAAACCTAAAAAAGTAAAAGCTTACTCTGGAGCATTCCCACAGAGCATCCTCTCATACCCCTGCCCCGGCCTTCACATTCCGCTTCTTCAGGGAACAGCCCAGCCCAGTCCAGAACCAGAAATGCACGTGGACACAGATTTAAAGTGTGGCAGCTTCCACAAGACAAAATGCTTGACGGTGGTATCAGGCTGTCAGTTTGTGCTTCAGCCATTTATTTGCCACCACTGAGTTAACAGAACACACAGTAAAAGCTTACTCTGGAGCATTCCAACAGAGTATCCTCTCATACCCCTGCCCCGGCCTTCACAATCCGCTTCTTCAGGGAACAGCCCAGATTGCTCAGAGACCAATCCAGAACCAGAAATGCACGTGGACACAGATTTAAAGTGTGGCAGCTTCCACAAGACAAAATGCTTGACGGTGGTATCAGGCTGTCAGTCTGTGCTTCAGCCATTTATTTGCCACCACTGAGTTAACAGAACACACAGTGCAAAAATACAAGTCATTCCACAGAATCATAGAGACTAAGAATGAAGCTCAACTTCTACCTACATCAAGAACTGCTTCTATGATATGCCTCTATTACCAGGGCTTGACCACTTCCTGTGCCAGAAACTGGACACTATTTTACTTACTGTTTTTAAAAAATTCTATTCTTGACAGTTTGTCATTATTTAGTCAAAATTTGTTTTGCTATAATTTCACGCACTGGTCCTAGATTTATCCTTGGTAACTATAGAGGACAAAATTAGCCATTTTTTTCTTCACCATAACCTGAACTGGAATCACCACAATCCTCACCTCCCACCCAACAAATCCTTTATGCTCCAGATCAAAAGCCACATTTTCATCGGCCATTTTTTATAGAATATACATCCAGAATCCTTAAGATTCCAGATGTCCAAATTTGTCTGTGCTTCTCTAACCCTGATGCTCTGATTTTTTTTTTTTTTTTAATTGGTGTCTCATGCTGTCACCCAGGCTAAAGTACAGGGACATGATCATGGCTCACCACAGACTTAACCTCATGAGTTCAAGTGATCCTTCCACCTCAGCCTCCCGAGTAGCTGAGACTATGAGTACACACTACCACAACTGGCTAATGTTTTCATTGTTTTGTAGAGATGACATCTCGTTATGTTGTCAAGGCTAGTCTCAAACTCCTTGGATCAAACAATCCTCTCACCTCAGCCTCCCAAAATGCTGGGATTACAGGTGTGAGCCACCATGCCCAGTCCAGATGCCTAGATTTAAGGACATGCTCCAGGTGTGGTCTGCCAGAACAGAAGAGATGGCAACAATCACTTTCCTTGCCTTGAACACACTGCAACTGTTAATACTGTTGCATTTGCCTTAGCCTTGGGGTACCCACATCTCTTTCTATCCCTCAGTGTCCTGACTAGGACAGTCTGGTCATAGGAATTGCTAAGAAGCTGTGCTTCTTTCTTTCTGAACAGGACACCTTTACTTCCTTTATCTGAAGTTCAGAATTTGTCTGTTCTATCATCATTATCACCATCATTATTTCATCATCTCACGTTAATTTTAATCCATGTGAAGAGATATTTCTGGGACCAATGGTCATCAGCCTTTTCCTTTGCCTCAGCATCCACAGACTGTATAGGCATGTAAATTCTGTTCTCACCCAAATAAATCACACTTGGAGATTTACCAAGGAGATGAGCACAAAGAGCACTGAGGTCTCCTTTGTAGTCAGACATTAATTTACTCATTAATTAGCATTTCTGGATACAAATATGCCAACCTGCTATAAATCCCAACTGTACAGTTATATGGAATTTTTCAAAGTGTCCAGATCCACCTTCTAAAAAGACTTCCGGATCTTTATTTAAAATGCATATTTTGCTCCACTTTAGATGAGTTGAGTCAGAATTTCTATCTAGAAATAGGCCCGATAATCTGCATGTTTAACATATTCCCTGGGCGATTTTTGCTTACATTAGTCTGAGATTGCAACCGATATAGCCAGTAGTTAGTTTTCAACCCTTCTTATCTGACCCTGAGCCAATCCTGTGTGTGTGTGTGTGTGTGTGTGTGTGTGTGTGTGTGTGTGTGTGTGTGTGTGTGTAATGTGGCAGGGGTAGAACACCAAAACCCTCTTTTGTCATCCTAGTTCTGTGGTTTTCAAACAGTGATCCTCATACCTACAGCTCTAGCATCCCTTGGGGTCTTGTTAGGAAAGCAAATTCTCAGACCCTACTGCTGGCCTACAATCCAGAACTGATGGTGGGGCCTGGTGATCTGTTCTTCACATGTTCTCCTGGTGATCTTGAAGCACAAGTCTAAGAACCACTGCCACGGGTTAATATTTTATTCATGGCAAAGAATCTTAAGACCCCTGATACACAACAGGTCCTCAGATAATGTTTCTTTTAACATCATTACTTAGAAGTTTGATGTTTGTATGATCAGAAAAATATGCCGTAGGAACTTAACTCTTGTTTTTATGGATTTGCCTAAAGTTAGTTTTGTTATACGTTATTTCGCTTAAAGTTCAAGAACCTACCGATAATGAGACATAAGACTTACTGTTCATTTTTCAGGATTGGAGTAGAGCCTAGCTCTTTGATGGGGAAGATTTTGTCCTGCTGCTTGGTTACTACTTAAGTGGGGGATGGTAAATGCCAGCAATATGTGCCTCTGGTTCCCACTCACATGCTCAATCAACATGGCCAACGTTCTCAAATAGCTCTCCAGAAAACTAAAAGAGTCAGCGAGTCAGATCCTCTCCTGCTAAGGTACATGGTGGGTGGGTGGAGTTCGTGCATTCTTTTATCCTGATCAAGAGTCTTAATTTCAAAACACATTAACTGCAACCTGGTGGTAAGAGTTACCAAATACAGATCTGTCCTTGATCCTCAACAAGAAACACCTACCCCTCCTGGCTTTTGCCAGACATTATAACCCTGAAGTTTCTATTGTTCAGACTTTATCATTTAGTTGATCACAATTCTGATTGCATACTGGAATTATGTGGGGAACTTTGAAAAATGCTGATGATGAGTCCCTTGTCCCAGACCTGCTTCTTTGGAAACTGTGGTAGGGCCAGACTTTGGTATTCTTAAGTCTCTACAGGTAACTCTGGTGCAGAGCCAGGGTTGATGAGGTGCCACTGGGCTGTAAGCCTGCATTAAATGTGCCAAAAAGATAATGTGTGCACCTCACTCAAGTCAGATCATCGGATGGTTGAGTTGATGGAACTGCTCTATTCTGATCTCTAAGAACAGCTTTTCTTGCATTGTCGTCTGGGGATATGCCTGGGTCTACAATGAGATAAATTATTTTAAATAAATAAATAATAACCAACTCACCCTATGATACTGGAAAATTTTGTAGATAGTGTAATAATAAATGCTACATAACCGGGCATGGTAGTGCACGCCTGTAGTTCCAGCCACTTGGAAGGCTGAGGCAAAAGGATCGCCGGAGCCTAGCAGGTCGAGGCTGCGGTGGCCGGGAGTGGCCACTGCACTCCAGTCTGGGCAACAGAGTGAGACTCCAACTCAAAGAAAAAAATTAAAAAATTTAAAAAATAAATGCTACAAGCTCTGCATTCAAAGCATTGGGGATCCAAGTCAGCCTTACCATGTTGCTTTTGGTAAGTTTTAGTCTCTCTAAAGCCTCAATTTTTCATTTGTAAATGAGAATAATTAAAGAATCTCCCCAAAGGGGTTGTTGAAGTGATCAGATGAGCCAATCCATGTTGAAAGCATTTAGCAGAAAAGGCGATCACCTCAGAATACATTAGCTAACGTAGGATGTGCTGGTTACTGTACTGCACAATGTCACGATGGGTATTTTATTCTTTTAATCAGAAAAATAGAAAAGATATATACAAATACCCACACTCTTATCATCCAAAATTAATAGGTGTCCACACGTACATAGCCACCATTTGTCTGGGTTTCTATACACTTGGTATAATAAATGGTATCACACCATACATTTCTTCTGCACTGGCTTATTTTTCACTCAAAATTACTACACGCATACAACACACATTCTAGTCCTTTCCTGAAACATAGTCCCACGGTATGACTATGTCTTGTTGGACTTCCTCATCCGGGTTGTTTCTGATTCTTTGCTATTAAAAATGAGGGTGCAACAAACAAGCTCGGATCTATTCCTTGGGGGGTTTGGGTGGTGATTTTCTAAAATAACGAGAACCGTTGCATCTTAAGGCAGGACTAATTTTAGTTTTACTTAATATTCAAAGTTGCTCTTCAAAATATTCATACTAATTTACGTCATACAGGTTTCTTTTAAAGGACATGAGTGCCGCTCCTAAATGACAGCTTGTTCTTGGCTTGTGGACACTGAGAATTTGTATACGAAAACATACCTCTCTTTGGGGCATTAGAATGGACAAAGGGTCAAATTAATGGCTCACTGATGATCAATTTGAGTAGCAGAAGGTGAACATTTCTGTGTGCTTGGTTTTTTTTCATTGTCACTGTGTTCTAATTCTCTCAATTATCGACTTTCCTTACATAATACATGCATTGTGGAAGCCACTTCAAATACTTTCTGGACAATGTTTAAATAAATGACCTTTTTTTTGTAAGTTACAAAGTAAGACTAGGTTGTTGGCAAGATGTCCTGGTACTGGGTAGTTTACTACTTGGCTTCCAACTCTAGGACAGCTTTCATTTTGTCTTCTTGAGTGAGCCCTAGGGTGCCTAGCCTCAGTTTCACAGTTCTAATTACCACAAACATCCTCAGAACAACTGAGAAGAATTCAAAAGCAACAATTCTAAGATACCTGTTAGTGAAGAAAGGAAAAGAAAACTTGAAAGTGACTGGAGTAGCCAAGGTTGCTTACTACTAACTTTTCAGAAGTTTATAGATAAACAATTCAAAGCTGGTAGGATTCCTGAGAGAAGACACTTCCAGCCAGATTTGGAGAAGGAGGAAAAGATAATTTCCAAATGACTGTTATGCAGATGTACTCCTATCCTTCACCAGAAGAAAAGCTGTTGACCCAGACCATAGTTTTCCATCTTGTTCATAAGGATATTACAAGATAGCTATTTTGACGACTATCACAAACAGACTACACAACTCTTACATCTTCATTAAAAAATGGGAAAGGAGAGCAGGCAAGGTGGCTCATGCCTGTTACCCCAGCTCTTTGGAAGGCTGAGACAGGAGGATGGCTTGAGGCCAGGATTTTGAGATCAACCCGGTGAGACCCCCTCTCTACCAAACAAACAAAAAAAATCAGGTATGGTGGTGCATGCCTGTAGTCCCAGCTACTCAGGAGGCTGAGATGGGAGGATTGCCTGAGCCCAGGAGATCAAGGCTGTAGTGAACTATAATCATACCATTGAACTCCAGTCTGGGCGACAGAGTGAGACTCTATCACTAAAAGAGTGGGGAGGGCGGTGAGATTGCTACACATAAAACCCTGTGCCTGGCAATACTGGCTGGCTCCCTGGATGCCCAGGCCTTTGTTTCAATGCTGAGCCCCTACTCCTGGTCACGTGGGCACCACTCTTAGCACATACCTCCTTACCTCTACCACAGACTTCCCCTGGGATAGCAGATTTTGCTGGTGGATTGACTTCATCAGGCTGCGTCTTTCCCACTGGCTACCATATTCTCACCAAACATTCTCCATCCCAGGTGGTTCCCACTGTTGGAGATCTCACCTATTTTTCCATCCCAGCACTGCCTGGGACAAGTTCCTGATCTGGGGAATGACCCTCTCCCAGTTCTCAGGTATAAACTAGTAGAAATTAGATATACTACATCTGTGGTACTTTTATGATCCAGTGACTAACCACAAAAGGAAACTAAAGTAATTCAGTAATTCCTGTTTTAAGTGAACCCAACTGGCTCCGTTCTTAAACATGAACAGGTGGAAGGACAGAACTCATCAGTATGGAGTCATGATTCTTACCCCCGGGTGCATGTCAGAATGTCCGAAGGAATTTATTCCGCCATAACCTCTGGGGGAGGGACCTGGGCAGCAGTATTTTGAAAAAGCCCCTCAGTCAGTTACAGTGTGCAGCCAGGGTTAACAAAAATTGGTCTAGATATTTTGAAAGTTTCCTTCCTTTTTCTAATAATCTTCACAGCATTAACCCATTTTTAGGCTTCTGATACCTATCTCAGTCTCCCTCATCTACACAGCTATCAGAGGTCCCATGAAGACTGAAATCATTCAGCCAGCTGGTATGTTTGGGCTTAACTGGGCCCCCAGAACCTACTTAGCAGAGCTGGGTTCACATATCCTATTACTTTACTGTCATGGGTTTCAACTCTCTCTTCTCTGTAGTTATTCTATTCTTTCCAATTATCCAATCCAAGTGGGACTGCATTGTCAATCCTTTTGACTCCTGATGTTTTGCGAAGAGAGATTTTCCACACCCAGAAGCTTATCTTCTATTTGTGCATCTGGCTCTGGGTACATATTTACAAAGCTGTTTTCTAGCGTTTAACCACTTTTGCCAGCCTTGCCTCATCGCGACATCAGTTCTGCAGACATTATTCTAGCATGTCTGTGTAACACTCCTGTGTTTCCCCTTGATTATAAGCCTGGCAATTATATATACATATAATTATGGTCAGAACACTTAACATGAAATTAAACATACAAAACAGGATTGTTAACTATAGGTACAGTGTTGTACAGCAGATCTCTAGAACTTACTCATCTTGTAAAACTGAAACTCTGTAGCCATCAAACAATAACTCCCATTTCCTCCTTCCCTCAGTCTTTGGCATCTATCATTCTACTCTCTGCTTCTGTGAGTTTGAATAGTTTAGATGTCTCATATACGTGAAATGATGCAGTATTTGTCCTTCTGTGACTGGCTTATTTCATGCAGCATAATATCTTCCAGGGTCATCCATGTTACAGCCTATTGCAAAATTTCCTTCTTTTTAAAAGACTGAATAATATTATACAATGCCTGTATAGTCATCTCTTAGTATCCGTGGGGGATTGGTTCCAGGCTCCTCAAGGATACCAAAATCAACAGGAGCTCAAGTCCCTTATATAAAATGGTGTGGTATTTGCATATAACCTACACACAACCTCCCATACACTTTAAATCATCTCTTGATTACTTAGAATACCTAACCCAATGCAAATGCTATGTAAATAGTTGCTACACTGTATTGTTTTTAAGTTGTATTTTTTTATGAATGTGTTGTTATTTGCATTTTTTCCCAAATATTTTTGATCCACTATTAGTTGAATTTACAGATATTAAACTTGCAGATATAAAGGCTGACTGCATAGTTCACATATCCTTTTTTTTTTTAAACTAGGTGAGGTAGCAATTTTATTTTCACATTTCACAATACAAATGAAAACTACACTTTTTGTTGTACCACTTCTTCCTCTAAAACTAATCTCTCTTTGCTAGGAGGGGGGAGCAAGTCTTCCATGTATGCTGTTAAGAAAATGCCCATAGTCACAGCATCATGAACTCCTGGTGAAGTAGAACAGGTAACATGAGATTGACATGCAGAGGCCTCCCCTCTACCTTTATCTGTCTGGTTAAGTGACAGCAAACTGAGTGGGCACCATCAATGGAGACCCAGGCATCACAGGCATGTGGCCTCCCATGAGTAGCCTCAATCTAGGGCAAGTCCCACTGGCATCATCCCAGAAGAAGAAGGGCCCAGCATGGGAAGGTCCCCCATAGGCGTGCTGGCATCACACCAGGATGAAGAGGACCTGGGAGACAGGGAGGAGGTGAGGTCATTGCCCCTACAGGAGGAGGAGCAGAGAATGGAGTAGGAAGTACCTTTTTTGTTGAAATACAGTCACTGTTGTCACTCAGGCTCTGAGCCTGCTCTTCCATCCATTTCTGGTAGCAGTCCTTTGCATTCTCTTTGTGTTTCCTACCACTGCAGGGTCTTCCTCACAGATGGAGAGTCATCGGTGAGATATGTATTGCAGTAGTCACAATAAAACTCGGCAGTGTGGCTCTGCAGAGTATTGGCCACTCCATTCCTACCACATTTTCTTTCTTTTTTTTTTTTTCTGAGTTGGAGTCTCACTCCGTCGTCCAGGCTGGAGTACAGTGGCATACTCACTGCCACCCCTGCATCAACCTGCTGGGCTCAGGCAATCCTTCCACCTCAGCCTTCCAAGTAGCTGGAACTACAGGCACATGCTACTGCACTCAGCTAACTTTTGAGTTTTATTGTAGAGATGTGGTGTCACCAAGTTGTCCAGGATGGTCTCGAACCCGTGGGCTCTAGCAATTCACTCGCTTCAACCACCCAAAGTGCTGGGATTACAGGCTGAGCCACTGAGCCGGCCCACATTTTCTTTATATATTCATTTGTTGATGGATATTTTGGTTGTTTCCACATCTTGGCTACTGTAAACTTCCATTGACATAGGCATGCTAATGCCTCTCAACTGTGAACTGTTGCTGACTGGCTCCTGCTTTTCTCTCCAGTGACATAAGCACCAGAGTTTCATCCTTCATCTATTTCTTTCTACGCACTCTAGCTCCTGATCATCTCACCAGTACCCGTGACCACCACTCTGCTCTCTGTCTTCCCCTAGTCCCTGCCTGGTGAATGGCCCTAAATTTATCACTGTAGCTCATCACTCCCTCACGCTGACACTAGCCCCTGGCTTCCCCAGCTCTGCTTAAAACACCCACATCTCCTAGTCCAAGCACATTCCCTGTCCCAGACCCCCCAATACTGTAGATTCCAGCTCTCCCTGACACTCACTCATTGCCCCCAATTTGTTTTATATTCTTCTATTCTCAAAACCACCACTCCATTTTAGACCCCATTAGGCCTTGCGAATTAAGTTAAAAAAAGAAAAAATTGTAAGCCTCCAGGCATAGTGGCTCACGCCTGTAATTCTGGCACTCTGGGAGACTGAGACAGGAGGATCAATTCAGGCCAGGAGTTTCAGGCCAGGCTGGGCAACAAAGTGAGACTCTAGTTTATAAAAGAATAAAAAAATTAGTCGGGTGTGGTGGTGCACACCTGTAGTCCCAGTTACCTGGGAGACTGAGGCAGTAAGCTATGAGTGCATCTCTGCACTCCAGTCTGAGTGACAGAGTAAGACCCTATCGAAAGAAAAAAAGAATAGAAAAAAGAAAATAAGTAAATACAAGTTCTGGCATATGAAGCCTGTCACCGTACAGTTACATTCAACTGGCTTTGGACTCTGGCTCTACCTCTCACTTACTGTATGATACCAAACTTCTGAGTTGTTTCCTTGTCAAAACAGACACAGATAAAGCCAGGCGCCTGTAATCCCAGCATTTTGGGAGGCCAAAGCAGGAGGATTGCTTGAGCATAGGAGTTCAAGATCGGTCTGGGCAACAGAGCAAGACTTTGTCTCTATAAAAAAAAAAAATCCAAAAATTAACTAGATGTGGTGGCGTGTGCTTATAGTCCCAGGAGTTTGTGGCTGCCACTGCGCTCCAGCTTGGGCAACAGAGAGAAACCTTGACTTTTAAAAAAAAAGCCCACGAATGAGAGTATTAACTTCACAGGGTTTTGTGAAGATGATGTATGTAAGACACTCGATGCAGTCACTGCAGATGTCATTTACATATTGGCTGATATTACTCAAACTTCATCTCTAACAACTCACATAGATACACCCTGCAATCTGCACTCTCCCTCTGTGCCAGGTAAGGCTTCTACAAGGAGCACCCTCCTAACCCACTTTATCATCTCTTCCATCTGTGGAAGTTTTCTTCATTCTTCAAAGATCCCTTTAAGCATTGCCTTCTCCATGAAGCCTTTTCTAAATCCCTCCCCTGCCCCAAATGGGTTTGTTTCCTTGGGGATCCTGTTTCATTTTTGTGCTGCCTAAAAGTATTAGTCACGTTTCCTGCATTTTGACTCACTCTTCGTATCCTGACTGCTGGATGTTGGGTCTGCATCTCACTCGGCGACTGCATTTTACTCATCTTTACATTCTGTAGAAAAGTAGCTTACAAAGACCGGTAGCAACTCATCATCTTTACATTCTGTAGAAAAGTAGCTTACAAAAACTGGTAACAACTCATCATTGTTGAGCCAGGGAGAAGGTTCTCGGTGTGTGCATTTATTTATTTCTATAGGAGCCTTCCACCTTTCCTGTTCCCTTGGAATCATGTGAGATTATATGGGTATTTCAGTATATTTTAGCTCTCCCTTCCTTTTGAGATCTTCTTACCATTTTAAATCTTTGGCCACGAGAGACAGCATTTCTTCCTTTTCTCTGACCTGTTTGAAAAGTTTCTGAAGTATCATAGAGATGCTATGTCCAAGGCATCCTTCTTTGGGGATTTCATCTCCTGCTTCCTATCACTTTTCATCACTGGCCACTGCTTCTTTCTCGGGTCATAAAGAAACCTAGAGATATCATTCCCTGCATTATTTTCTTGGTCTTCTTAAAAATCAAGTGATCAGCAAAAAAGGCAAAAGTTTATCAGAAGTTAGCAGAATGAAACTTCCAGTGGGTAATTATCTAATTGAATCTCCTTTGTATCAGCACATTTGTCATCCATTCTAGAGTTACAGTTTTAGAGAAGAAAGCATCGTCCACAGCCTCTGTCTGGCAATCCATAATATTGGTCCTATTACAACCTTCTTCCCCACCCTCCCACCTCATCCCCTTGGACCCGAGGATTCATTACTAGGGTCTAGATTTTCACAGGACTGCTTCTTCAAAGCAAAACATCTCCTTCTAGAATAATATTCAAGAACCACCTTAACCTTCTTGGTGAGATGAATCCGATGGTCCTATTTATGTCCAAGTTTTAATGTTTCACGTTTACTTTGCTTAGTTCTTATAGGCTGCACAGTGGTAACAGTTACAGGTATCACTACCGACCTGCTTCCCAGGATTTTTTTTTTTAAATAAATTACTGAAGGTCTCCTCCTTTGTTTCTGGTCTCCTTATCTTTGCTACACCTATTGTTCTCCATCCAATGAAGTTTTAATGTTTTCTCCTTGCCATCCAATTCCATTTCAACTCTCTTGATCAAGTTAGCAAATCTCTTGCCAAACACACCTGTCCTCAAAAGATGGTAAGAACTGCCCTGCAAAACAAACCCTGCTTCTAAATACTGTGCTACAGTTGTTTGTGTACTTTCTACCTCTTCTTCCAGCTCATGGTCTACCTTCCCTGAAAGATACAAACACCTCACGTTTCCCTCGAGTCCTTCAGTTTCCTACCATGACTTCAGAGCACTCGTGATACATCTGAGGTTTCTGTTGACATTTAGCGTATTTTTGTCCAAATCAGTAAACAGGGTGATAATTGATAGATTTGATACTTTAGTAAGTTATCAAGCACGCATGCCTTGGTTTATTGTCCACCAATATCCATTCTCTTCTTCTTTAATAATAGAACTCTCAAAGTTGGACTTGTGGTCATCTAATAAAGGGCTACTTTTCCAGCCTTCTTGGCAGCTTGGTAGGGGCCATGTAAGTGCTGCCAATGAGATTTGAGCAGAGGTTGTGCTTCTTCCAGGTCCCAATCCTAAAAAGAGATGTGCATGAATTCCCTGTCCTTTCCCCACTCCTGAGGATGGGAGGTGGTGATAACTAGACCCAGAAATGAAAGCCCCCTAGTTGAAGATGGTAGTGTCACCATGCCAGCCCAGGAAAAATCATATCTGGACAGATGAGAAAGAAATAAACATCAATCTTGTTAAAGCCACTTAATTTTGGGGTCTCTTGGTTATTAGAGGTTTAGTGCAAATAAAGTAGGCCCTAAGAAGCTGGTATCCCTTAAAATCAGGAATCTTAAGTCACCTTTGTACCCTTCAACAGAAAGTTGCCAACCACCTCTGCCGGGGCCAGCTTCCTATGGCAGAAACAGAAATCCTTGAAACACAGAATCCTTTCCACTGCTTGACAAAACAAGGAAAGCTAACGTTTTCAAGTTCTAGAATAATCCCCTACTCTCCATAGAGGACTAATGGTAGAAATCCAACCCTCAAATCATTTTTACCTTCTCCAGCAGGACAACTCTCTTCATGTTGCATCTGTCACCCATGTGGTCCCAAAAGTCACTACAGATCAAGAAGAATGAATGTTCTGGTTAAAGAGAGATGAGCGCACAGGTCATATGACGATCCCTCCACTTCTGAATGAAAAAATCAGAAATGGGCTGAGTTTTCCTTCTCCTGCTGCAGTTTAGCTACTCCTACTTGTCTTTCCATGTCTTAAAAAGAAGAAACACACATGGGTAAATGGTGAATGAGAGCTCATAAAGAAAGCTACAGAGAAAAGACAGGAGGCTAAACAACAGCCACATTGACGAAAATTCAACTCAGTGTACATCCTGTAAAGTATCTACTATGTGTCCACTGCTGTGCTAACCCCTCAGTGATGGAAACTAAGTGACAGAAGCTTAATCCAAGGAGGAAACCACTGTGATCCAAGATGTATGCAAATGAGACAAGTCAGAACATATCCCAGAGTGGGCCATCTGGTAGGTGTTGTGGGCAGTCACAAGGGAAGAGCTCAGTTTGGCTGGAGTTGTGAGCAAAAGCTTGTCAAGAGGCTGGCAGGGGACCTTTACGATGTGGGTAGGACTTAACTAGGTAGAGAGGAGTGTGGAGGGCAAAGCTGTGGCCTGGGCAAGGAGAGGCACTCCTACAACCTTTCTCAACCCTGGCTGTACGACAGGATCACCCTGGGGAGTGTCTACAAAATCCCAAAGCTGGCTCCACTTCATAACAATTTGTGCAGACACTCTGAGGATGAGGCCAGAGCAAGGGCATCTTGAGACACTCGCCACGAGACTTGGATCTTCAGCTAGGTTTGAGCTACCGCCCTAACATAACATTTTTGCATCCAGTGATAGGAAGATGTACTTCACAGAACTGCCTTCTTTTATTTTGGTGTTTAAATTCATTTGAGTATCTAATGCCAGACCTATGTCTGCTACATCTAATTTATACCAAATTAAAATGCAAAGCAGGATGTGACTTAGCAGTTTTAAGGGTAAGAAAACCGCCCAAGAACTTAAAATAACATTTGGTGGTTTGAATTTTATCAGTGGGTGTTGTTACCTTCCTTTAACTGACAAGTGCTTGCGGAAGCAAGGTAGAGTTTTAACAACCGGCAACCACAGATTTCATTGCTTATCTAAAAGACTATCAATTGAGTCACTAGGAAATGTGAGTATGAATTTTTTAAACTTCTCTATCTCCTATAAAAATCTTCTGATAATGGTTTCAGAAATGTAAACATGCAGCTAACAATGGATCATGCTTCCTAAGCGCTGACTGAACACTCTCAAATAACAAGAAACAAAATACCCTAGTAGTTAGTTAATGTTTCAGATGGACACCCTTTCAGTTCATTTGTTCACCTAACTAAAAATAGTCCCAGGACTGAGACTCTAAGCTTATACCAAATTCCAGAAAACTAAGTTTCTGGGTATATTTTGAGAGTATCCTTCTAAAACTGCAGGGGCAATAATAAAGCCTTGTAAGAGGATCACTAATTTAATGAATGTAGGTAGGGAGGAAAAAAAGGGATGCAGAAAGTTTTACTCACTCCTAGGGAAAAGACTGCTACAAGAAGCTGAACATGAAATACTTTAAAAAAAATTTTTTTTAAATTATGTTTTGTAGAGACAAAGGTTTTGCTAAGTTACGCAGACTGGTCTCACACTCCTGGACTGAAGCGATTCAGCCTCTCAAAGTGCTGGAATTACAGGCATGAGCCACCGTGCCCAGCCCAAGAACATAAGACATTTTTAAACTAGTACAAACTGAAAAAAAGAGAAACAGAAGCAGAAGGCAGAGAAAACCAGGTATTAAAAGATGGAATGATAAATTTATAAGTACCTCTGCTCCCAAATCTAACAATGCAATGGTTATTTTATTCTCTCCAGTTGAGTGTATAGATCAGAAGCAATCTGAAGACTCTTATTCTTTTTTTGTTGCTTTTTAAGTTTCCTACAATCTCCATATCAACTAGTACTCGACCTGGTAGGTAGTAGGTTATTTGTTTATCAAATTGATAGCCTGTGTCCTCTCTCCCTCACACTAGCTCCTAGAAGATTTTTACTACAAGTATTTTATCTCAAAAGCAGGGAAAGAAATATTCTAAAGTATCTGTTTATCAAATTTTAAAAATTTGCAAAAAGATGATCCTAATTCCTTAGAAGTTTACATCTAATGAGAATGCTACAAAAGGGCAACAGGTAATAGAAATTACAAATAAGAAAATCTAAGTCAAAATCTGGGCTACAAGGCCAGGCACGGTGGTTCACACCTGTAATCCCAGCGCTTTGGGAGGTGAAGGTGAGAGGACTACCTAAGCCCAGTGTTCAAGACCAGCCTGAGTAACACAGCAAGATCTATTAATAAAAATTTTAAAACTAGCTGGGCATGGTGGCACACGCCTGTAGTTCCAGCTACTTGGAAGACTGAGGTGGAAGGACTGCTTGAGCTCAGAGGTCGAGGCTACAGTGGCCATGAACATGCCACCACACTTCAGTCTGGGTGACAGAGTGAGACTCCGATTCAAAAAAAAAGTGGGCTATAAATAAAGTATTGCAACTCTAACTGGATTCGACCAAATTAATTTTAAAAATCAAATTCAGCAACCAGGACTCTGGTATTCTCTGTACATTCCCCTGCATTGAACATTCATTGCAGACATCAGTTAAATTTGGAAGTTTAGCACATCGAGGCTGTTTGAGTACATCATTTTGTACTTCAATAGCATTCTTCATCAAAGAACTCCAAGTACTATGTAAAACTCCTCCATCCTACACCCAAAGATAGAGCAGCCCCAGGAGAGAGCAATGGCAATCATAGCTCCCGAAAATGAGAAATGTCCAGTCTCCAGGACCAAGGCAGACCTCAAGACTTATTTATGGCTTAGAGCAGCTGATGCCAATTCTTCTTCTTTTTTTTTTTTGAGTTGGAGTCTTGCTCTGTCGCCCGGGCTGGAGTGCCATGGCATGCTCATGGCCACTGCAGCCTCAACCTGCTAGGTTTAGGTGATCCTTCTACCTCAGCCTTCCAAGCAGCTGGAACTACAGGCGTGCACTACCACACCTGGCTTACTTTTTGATTTATTGTAGAGATGAGGTCTCACCTAGTTGCCCGGGCTGGTCTTGAACCCCCAGGCTCAGGCAATCCTCTCACCTCGGCCTCCCAAAGTGCTGGGATTACAGGCTGAGCCACCACACCCAGCCTGATGCCAATTCTGATTCATCACTACTAAGTATAGAAGATATATTTTTCAAAGATGACCACATCAGTATACATCCCATCCCACAAGCTCTTCTACCAAAGTGACGCTGACACTTTTCCATCAACAGATGAGGTCTACAGTCCCATCCTTTGAATCTGGGTGGGTGTGTAATTATGGCAGAAGTGATGCTATGTGACTTCTACAGCTATGCTAGAAATGGCAACTCAGCTTCTACTTGCTACTCTCTTGTCTGAGGATGCTTGCCCTTCAACATGCCATCATGAGCACAAGCTCAAGCTAGCAAACATGGAGGGAACACATGGAAAGGCTTATTTGGAAAAGAACGGTGACTCTCCCCCCCATCCCCAGCTGATAGCTATCATCAACCCCAGTCACAAAGCATCCAAACATTCCAGCCTCCAGCCTTGAAGAAAGCAACTCTCCTCAAAACCCTGCCCAAATTGCAGATTTGAGGGCTAAATAAACACTGTCATTAACCTACTAAGCCATTGTCATTGTCATTGTCTTAATTTACAAGTTCTGGGATTGTTTGTTACATAGCATTAGATAACTGAAACCCCAGGCAGGAAGCCCTGATATGACCTCCAGGTTAGGCAGCTAGAAAGCATGAGAACATGAAGTCCAAAGGTCGCCTAATTAAGGCAGCAGCAATATCCTCTTCTCCTGACCCTCAGGCCAGCAGGCTCCTGCAACCAGAGCAGCCCTCCCACTCCTGTCGTGTGTCAGATTTAGAAGAGGGTTCCTTGACCAACAAACCCAAAGTCCCTTATAAAGATACTTATACAAAGCAGATATGGTATAGCGTGTGGGCCAACTAGCTGATCAAGGGGAGATGTGTCTGATAGTGACAGACAGCAAATATGACCTTGGAACTGTAAGGCTGAGCACAAACATAATGAAAAGACAAACAAACACCTTCAGAACTCTGTGAATATACCTTCCGGCCCAGACCTCAGAATGTTCCGCATATCATGGCATTTATCTCATACTAGCTTAAGCTGTGGTAGAGAGTGCATTTTCCACTGACAACCGAGCCACAGAGAAGTCAATTATCTCATAAGGTCACAGAGTCAGTCAGTGGGGGTACCAGTAGGACGAGGACCCAGTACTGCATCTTGTCAAGAACATATATCCAGAAAAGGAAAAGGGAGATGAAGTCAAAGTTCTAAGCATATCCTAAGGAGCAGGTCTATTGTTAAAGAGTCAAAACCCCCACCATTGCTTGACTAAACTCTGGTGTGGCCATGTATTCTTTGAGCTATGGCCACTGCCATGTTTCCTAAGCTTTGGCCTCCTCTCCCACCTTGGAGAGGTGAATCTCCTCTCTCTCTCTCTCTAACTTACTTTCTAGCCATTGCTTTGCTAAGCTATGGTTTGGCCATGTGTTCTCTGAGCTATAGGCAGGCCATGTTTTCCTAAACGTTGGCCCCCTCCCCTACCTTGGGGAGATGAATCTCCTCTCTCTGTGTCTTCATTCACCGTTGCTTTATTAAACTCTGGTGTATCCACGTAGCTCTTTGAATTATGCTGCCATGTTTCTTGACTTTGGCTGCCTCCCCTACCTTGGGGAGGTAAATCTCCTTTCTCTCTCTAATTTACTTTCTAAACATATATATTTTCCAATCTTAAAAAAAAAAAAGGCATCAAAATCCCAAGCACCATTCAGTCCTTTGGTAAAAATGTGCAAACTCTTGGGTATTGGCCAGAGTTGCTTAATCAATCTCGCAGGGCAAAAAGCTAACTCCAACCATGTACAGGCCTCCCTAAGAGCTATCTGTGCCCAGAAACCACAAAGGATGCCAACAAGGCAACACAGACAACACTTCATCATTTGAGTTGGAGTCGAAGAATTATTGAAAGCAGAAGAAATGATGGAGAAAAAGACAAGAGCCCAACTCTTAGGGCTGGAATAAACCCTGAGTGATCATGGAAATAAAAGAACAGCATGTAGACAAGAACCAGTCAATAGATCTTCAGGCACAGTCTGGTATGGTAGCCTCTAGCAACATACCCCGTGAGCACCTGAAATGTGGTCAGTGCAACTAAGAAAATGAATTTATTTAATTTTAAATAATTTAAATGTACATAGCCACACATGGCTGGCAGCTACCACCCTGGAGAGCACAGTTTTATACCCTACCATTCTAAACCACGTATTTTTCTCCCTTTTGCTGTAGCACAAAATGAGACTATCTAGGCACATTTCTGCCTCCTGACATCTTCCAGGTGTGCTGCCATTCCACCTATTCTGAAAAAGTCAATGGCTGCCATACAGCTGAGTCATCACAAAGTATGATGGCCAAAATTTAAATGTATTAAGTCATATCCAGGCAATTTTCTTTCCCATTCCCTCTATTGTCTGGATAAAATGAAATAAAGGGTGAAACATGCTATTAGTTTTCTACATGTTATCAGCAGAGATTGTTAGTAATAAGCCCAACTTAAACTTACAGGTAGTTTAAACTGTGTCAGTACAGAGACGAGCTGTCCCAAAGGACCAGACCCTCTAGCTCATACAACTTCAAGTGGAAACCATTCAGGAATGCTACCAAAAATGTGTAATGTTCAAGTCATTTAAAAATGGCTTATAATGGCTGCTCAGTATTAAGACAATAGCCTCTGACACAAGGCAAAAGATCAAGTTTCAGGAAAAAAAAAAGTTATGAGTTGAAACAAATATCAGATGCCAATTTGGGGGTAAATGAAAATATTTACCACTTTCTACATCTTCAGATGGCAACAAAAACTTACCATCTGCCAGCCAGGTGCCTTTTCCCAGTGAATGGGGAGGGAAGTCTTTTCAGAGGGTTCCCATATAATTTACAAAGTCCTAGACACAGCTATACAAAGCTGCCCAAGGGCTGCTACATTTGGCCAGTGGGAAAGTTGTTAATCTGGCAAGGAAATGAGAAACTTACAAGGAAAATTCCCCAATATTCAAGTTTTTCTATAATCGAATGCCTGATTTACCAACTCAAATTTATTTCAGTCACTGCCCAATATAATTCCACCTTTTAGGCAAACAGACATTCTTTAAAATTCCCCATTCAGGAAGGCAGGCATTCCCATAAATTGTTAGTAGAATATAAACTGAAATGAACTCTTTAGAAAGAAATTTGGCAACAGAAACGCTGTCTTCCAAAAATAAAAATGTGATGCTGAAAAAAATAAAATAAAATAAAATAAAGGCAATATGCAATGACTCTCAAACATAAAATTCTCAAACATGAAATCATCCCAAAATCAGGGAATATGACACTTAAAATCCTTTCCTTAAAAAAAAAGTATTGACCATGAAACCCACCAAACATTAAATTATCAAGAATGACAAGCCACGGTAAAAAGATCAATGGTTAACAGTACTTCAATTAGCATCAAATAAGTGGAGGGATAACCGGGGGAAATGAAAGCTACAGAGTGCTCAAAGTATAAATCCTAATACAACAAGCATTGTCTGAAAGCAAGAAAGGGACAAAGGGAAAAAGCATTCAACTGTTTATCACACCGTCCCATTAGGCTCAATCCATCCTGACTTCCAACCTCTTGGAGGTTTTCATCACTTTTCTGAACTCAAGAAAACAAGTATCTTATGCTAAAGAATTACCTTCAGAAGACCAGCAATTTCCTTTTGCTAGACTCAAGGAAGATCAAATTGAATATTTTATTTTTAAAACCATGTTCTGTGTGAACTCAGTCTTATACAATCATTTCTGCCCATGATTTATTCATCCTTCCTTCATCTCTCTCACTGGATGTGTAGAGGCATGTCTGAAATAAATGTTAACATTGCTTATTTTCTAGTTAAGAACTTGGGGTAACATTTCACTTTCTCCTTTGCCTTTCTTTTCTTTTGCTTGATTTTTAAAAATTAGGAAAACAGTACTGGAATAAAAATAATACTGTTCTGGTTGGTATGGTTCATTTTCCCAAAATATTCACCCGATCTGCTTCTCTTATCCCCCTCAACACTCACCAACCTTGGATTCCGACTCAAATACCTCCCTCAGTCTTCTTCATTCTCTGATCCTCCTTTCTCTGGTTGTACCTCAATCGATGGCAAAACATTACAGGTCATGCTCCAAGGAGAGAGAATCTGCCTAATATCATTCCTCCAACAGTCAGAAAGTAGGGTAATGCAGAAACCTCCCAAGAACGGAGATAAGTAAAACAGTGATGTTGGGGTCTTTTTATTAGAAATGTGAATGAAAACTGCACACACTGAGAATCACAGCTGTGCTGTTGTTATACCACAATGGTGACATACACCAAATACACAAAAACTGGATTTACAGGAAGTGAAGTCAGTTATTCCACTAAGATGCCATCTTTTTTCCCCTCATCTCTCTCTCTCTCTCTCTCTCTCTGTCTTTTTCTTTTTTGTTTTAAATAAAATTAAATAAATAACTCCTACAAGATGTCTTGGAAGAAGGAAGGAAGAATAAATGTGTGGTAGAGTGAGGAAAGAAGGAAGAATTCTAGGATAACAGAGTGGCCCGCACCTACATTTATAACTGGACACAGTTTGCTCTGCCATAGAATTCTAAGAATGCATTCCAGTGATAACAAGCATGCCTGCTGTCCCAGCACAAGACAGTTGTCCATGTCTGATTTATTCCATGGCAGAAGTCAGTGATCACATTTTCCACAGGTCTCCCTCCTGTCTCTTTCTGTCCTCCATCTTAAGGGGTACATATCTGAGCAAAAGCTGCAGAAAATGAATTTTCTAATGATCTAATGAAAATTCATTAGATCAAGGATTATCAGGCACCACACAGACCAATCTATACAAGCAACAGATTTTTTAAAATCCAGTTATATATATTTTGGTTGGATGAGGTAGCTCACACCTGTAATCCCAGAACTTTGAGAGGCTAAGGTGGGAGAATTGCTTGAGCCCACAAATTCAAGACCAGTCTGGGCCACATAGCAAGACCTTGTCTACAAAAAAGTTAAAAAATTAGCAGGGCATGGTAACACATGCTTGTAGTCCCAGCTTCTCAGGAGGCTGAGGTAGGAGACCAGGAAGTCAAGGCTGTGGTGAGCCATGATTGGTGAGCCATGATTGTGCCGCTGCACTCCAGCCTGGGTGACAGAGTGAGACCTCAACTCAAGAAAAGTTCAAATATTAATATCCCGGAAGATAGGGTATTTGGTAAATTGCATATACATATACACAGAGTTTCATGAGTCTTGTTGTAATTACGAATTTCAGATCTTACTTTGTGAAAGTTCTTAGAAAGGCAATGGACAAAGTCAGCTTCTATATTATATCCAGCAGACATAACCCTTCCTAGAAAGAGCAAAACAAAAAGACTAAGAAATAAGACTGAATGTCTGAAAAATAAAGGCATGACTCTGGGCCATAACTCTTCAAAGTGTGCCCTGGCAAATACCAGTCTAACAGGGCTCTCTGCAGTGGTAAAAACAGAACCCCACAGACTAGTCATATTTGGAGAGTGCTGCTCTTACATTCACTCTTGAAGACACCATTTAATATAAGTTGGCACGTGAAAGGCTCTCGGAAATCCTGCAGCTAAAACAACAACAACAAAATCCAAACCTGCTAATAACTTTGTTAAATTCATTTGAAACCTACTTAACAAGAGAATCCATCTTTGACGCAACACTTATTTACTTATCAACATTCCTTCACCCTGATGAGTCTGTCTAACTTTCAAACTCAATTATCCTGACTCCACAAAATGATTCGAACTCTTACTTTAAAGGTTGGTCCATCCTCACTGCAAAGAATGACAAGCACAGGTGCCATTTCTTGGTTATGAATCAGGCTCACAGTAGGCAGCAATAATACCTGGATACTCTTTGTTTATAGTTTCATGTCTAGACTTGAGCAGTCTAGAGAGTCACAAGAAACTATGACTATCACATAAAGACTATAAGAAATGTTCAGAGAGTAGGCACATGTTTTCCTGTTTGACACTAGCCACATTGAAATTCCTTCCCTGGGTTCTCACTATCACATATCTTTGCCCATACCCCATTTCCCACTTCCCTCTCCACTTGCTTTCTAAAATCTGCTACTCACACCCAACCCTCTCTTTCAGTCTGAAATTGCCCTAAAGAGGAAATACCTCGATTCTTCCTTCATGTGGAACAAGGAAGTTAAAGAGGGTTAAAATCTAAAGTTAGTTGCATAAACTACTCAAAAAAAACTTGTAGAAAATATCTGTCATAAAGCTGGGTTCGGTGGCTCAGCCTGTAATCCCGCGCCTTTGGGAGGCTGAGGTGAGTGGATTGCCTGAGCCCACGGGTTCGAGACCCGCCAGGGCAGTGAGACCTCATCTCTACAATAAATCAAAAAATCAGCCGGGCGTGGTAGCGCATGCCTGTAATTCTGGCTACTGGGAAGGCTGAGGCAGAAGGATCGCCAGAGCCCAGCAGGTCGAGGCTGCGGTGACCAGGAGCAACCACTGCACTCCAGTCTGGGCGACAGAGTGAGACTCCAACTCAAAACCCCCCCCCAAAACACAAAAACAAAAATATCTGTCATAAAATATCCACACAACTGTTAAGTGGACTTACTTAGAAATGTATGTACATTTTTTGCAGCATTGTTCACAATAGCAAAAACATGGAACTAGCCATGCTCCCCATCGAAAGAGGACTTGATATAACAAAAAAAGTGGTACATATGCACGATGGAATATTATGCAGCCATAAAGAAGCCTTTATCCAAGCAAATAAGAAAACGGGATCGACACTTAGTATTCATTTTAAAAAATATTCACTGACCACTTACTATTGGTTAGGCACAGTTCCAGACACTGGAGGATAAAACAGGGAACTAAATCTGAAACACTACATTATATTACACACACTAAACCAGAACACACTAAAATGCTACAACCCAGTAACATCAATCCATATGCTGACACTAGAGAAAACAGTTTCTAAATGAAAGAAGGTTGGCATTAAAGAATTTAGACTCATATGACAAGGTACAAGGAACAACCTATAAGAGGGAGATGGAAAAGATAGCACATAAATTTTATACCTAGCATTTCCTAGGCACCACGCTAGATGCTCTTATATGTGCTACATTATTTAATTCCCGAGATTATTCGTTGACTTGGTAAATTTTCATTTTCATTTTTACTTTATTGTAAAGATGTAGGGTACAAGTCAGGATTAGGTATACAAATGTTCATTACGTATGTACCCTTGTTAATGAGGTGTGCCCCCGCCTTCCCAGCAGATTCCCACTACTGCCAATCCACCCCTGCCCTCCCCTGGCAGTTCCCCACTACTGCCAATCGTTTTCTTATATTATTATAATTGTTCAAGGTCCACTTATGAGTGAGAACATGTGATACTCAGTTCTTTGCTTCTATGATAGTTCACTCAGTACTACAGATTCTAAGTCCATCCATGTTGCTATGAAGTTCATAATTTTGTCCTTCTTAATGGTTGTGTAATATTCCTTCGTGTATATGTACCACTTTTTTTTTTTTTATCTAGTCCTCTTTTGATGGGGAGCATGGTTGGTTCCACGTTTTTGCTATTGTGAATAACGCTGCAATAAACATACATGTGCAGGTATCTTCTTCATAGAGTAATATGAGTTCCTCCAGGTATATTCACAATTAGTGGTATTGCAGGGTTGTATGGAAGGTTGATTTTAAGATCTTTTAGGAATTGCCACACTGTTTTCCACAGAGGTTGTTGTATTAGTTTACACTCCCACCAACAGTGTAGAAGTGTTCCCTTTTCTCCACATCCTCTTCAGCATCGGTTGTTTTTTACGTTACTGATGATGGACATCCTGACTGGATTAGGTGGTATCTCAGTGTGGTTTTAATTTCCATTTCTTTGATCACTAGTGAGGCTGAACATTTTTTCATGTATCTGCTGGCTGCTCGTATGTCTTCTTTTGGGAAATGTCTATTCATATCTTTTGCCCACTTTGTAATGGGTTTTTTTTCTTTTCAGCACACTTGAGTTCCTTGTAGATCCTAGATGCTAGGCCTTTGTCATACAAACAGTGGCAAATATTTTCTTCCCAGTCTGTGGGCCATCTCCCTGCTCTCTTGATGGCTTTGCTGAAGCTTGTCAGTTTGATGAGGTCCCACTTGTCTATCTTATCTCTTATGTCATGGGCACTTGGGGTTTTGATCAGGAATTCGTTGCCAGTTCCAATTTCCATAAGGGTGTCTCCTGTATTTTCTAAGAATCTTACAGTAATTTTCATTTTTATATAGTTAAGAAACTGAGACAGAGCCAGTGGTCAAACTTTTGGAATATGTCTGATTCCATCCAAATATATACATTTTGCAGACGCATAGTGAGGTCAGGCCTGAAACTTAATTCATAGCCACTTCAAAGTAACATTTTTCAAAATTTATTTTTTATTATTATGGCTTTTTAGTAGAGACAGGGTCTTGCTATGTTGCCCAGGTTGATCTCAAACTCCTGGACACAAGAGATCTTCCTGTCTCGGCCTCCCAAAGTGCTGAAATTATAGGTATGAGCCACCATGCCCAGCCCCAAAGTAACATTTCTAATATGACATCATGATGACAGAAAAAAGATATCTCAAAGCATGTATGGTAGAAGGGTAGACATCAGCATTACATAAAAAATAATAATAATATTTTCAAACTTAGAGGGCTCATACTGATTTCAAAAGTCACTACAAAGCTATAGGAATCAAGATAATGTATACTGGTGTAACAATAGAAGTATAGATCAGTGGAATAAGATTAGAATGAAGAAATTCAATCCTCACATTTACGATCAATTTTTTTTTTACAAAACTGCTAAGGCAAGTCAATGGAAAAAAGGATAGTCTTTTCAACAAATGGTGCCAGGACAATGTGAAATCTACAGGCAAAAGAATGAAGTTGGGCCCCCCACCTCACATCATATACAAAAATTAACTTAGAATGGACCAAAGACCTAAATACAAGAGCTAAATCTATAACATTCTTAGAAGAAAGCATAGGGGAGGGGTAACTCTTCCTGATCTTGGGTTAGATTATGGATTCTTAAATATGGCACCTAAAACACAAGCAACTAAGGGGAGGGGAGATAAATTGGATTTCATCAAAATTTAAAAGTATTATGCTTCAAAGGACAACATCAAGAAAATGAAAACACAATCCACAGAATGGGAGAAAATATTTGTAGATCATGTTTTTGATAAAGGTCTAGTATCTAGAATAAAGAACTCTTACAACTAAACCATTTTTTTAACCCCATTTTTTTAATGGGCAAAGAACTACAATAGACATTTCTCTTCTGAAAAAGATACACAAATGGCCAATAAGCACATTAAAAAATGTTCAGCATTATCAACCATAAGGAAATGCAAGTCAAAACCACAAGGAGATACCACTTCACATCCTCTAAAATAGCTATAATAAAAATAATTATTTATTAGTTAACTAACAGACAATAACATGTATTATTAAAGATGTGGAGAAACTAGAACCTTGTATATTTTGGTGATAACGAAAAATTTGGAAAACAGTCTAGCAGTTCCTCAAAATGTTAAACATGGACTTACCATATGACCCAGCAAGTCCACTCCTGGTATATACACAAACATATGAAAACATATATCAACATAAAATCTTGCACATGAATGTTCACAGCATTGTAATTTATAGTAGACAAAAAGTTGAAAAACCCAAATGTCTATCAACAGATAAATGCATAAATACAAAGTAGAATAGCCATAAAAAGGAACTGAATACTGAGTCATGCTACAACATGGACAAACCTTGAAAACATGATGCTAAATGAAGGAGGACAGATTTTTTAAAAGGCCGTATGTTGCGTGATTCCATTTATACGAAATGTCCAGAATAAGCAAATCTACAGAGACAGAAAGTAGATTAGTATCTGCCAGGGATTGGAGGCAAGAGGAAATAAAGAAGTGTGGGTTGGGTTTAGGGTTTTTTTGTTTGTTTTTTTTTTTGAGATGACAGAAATTAACTAGATAGTGATGGTTGCATAATTTTGTGAAAATATTTTTAAAATCACTGACATACATTCTAGAAGACTAAATTTTATGTTATGTGAATTATATCTCAATAAAGAAAAAAACCCCTTGAAAACTCCAACAGAAAAGTTTTGACAGCCCCACCAAGACCGCTGTAAAATAATGTGCTCAACTAATAAAGTCAACATGACACCCTATTTCAGTTTAGTCCACATAGAGCCTTCTAAATCTATACCATCTAGTGAACTCATGGAAAGGAAAGAATGAAATAATAAAAGTTAAAGGTCAAAGTCATCTTAACACATGGAAACACTCTTACAAATTATAACAAGACTTGACAACCATGGGCCCACATCAGTCATCCCAGAACTCACAAATACAGCGTACAGACGCCACCTTACTTGAGATGCTGTTAGTAATCATATTCAGAAATGAACCTGGGGTATTCCAAAATCTCAAAGACTTGCTTAGATCTCTGAGGGCCTATTTACATGCAATCTGGGTCTAACTAAAACCTCTGCACAATGACAGAAATGCCAAATCTAGATGAGATTTGAAATGACCTTCAAACTTCAAAACAATTGGTTATCTTTGCTACATATGCTTGCTTTACATTTAGCAGTGACTCAGGCCCACATTTTAAAAAAATGTTACGAACTCTAATTCTCAGAAATACCACCATGTAGGTGAAAATAGATATACATACATACACCCATATTTCACACAAACCAACCCATCACGAGTCAAAAAAACAAGGCAAGCTAATGAAAAGTCTGAATTCCACTGTCTGTAGTTAAAAGAGCAAGATAAATAGAGCAATACAGATAATTCCAACTTTTGAGAGGATGTATTCCAAAAGATATTTGTAAACCAGCTCTTCAATGCTAATTAAAACATTTTCTCACAGAAGTCTGCTAGCATGCCAGCCTAGACAGTCCCATGCAACATACGCAAAGCAGAGCACTAGATTGGACTTCTTTTAGGGTGAAAAGACCTTCCTAGTTCAACTCCAGAATGTAGGTCAGAAATGGCAGCATGCCAGCTGCAGGATCAGGAAATAGAGTGTACCCTCTCTGGTCCCTTCTTTCCCCAGGTACCCTAACTGATGAGCAAATACAGGGCATGGTCCACACTGGGAACCCCATCCTTCTCTGATGGAAACACACAGATCTCTCATAAGGAATCACCAAGCCAGGAGGGGCCTGCCTGTAACTTTCTGTTACTCTCCCAAAGTTCTAATTTCTGTAAATTTCTGCTTCTCTGGAAATGAAAGCAAATAAAAGAGTTCAAATTATAGGATTAAGAATTTTCTGTTGGGCCGGGCACAGTGGCTCAAGCCTGTAAGCCGTGGAAGGTCAAGGCTGGATGATTGCTTGAGTCCAGAAGTTCGAGACTAGCTTGGGCAACACAACGAGACCTCTTCTCTACAAAATATTTAAAAATCACCTGGGTGTGATGGCACACACCTGTAGTCCCAGCTACTTAGGAAGCTGACACAGAATTGCTTGAGCCCAGGAAGTGGAGGCTGTGGTGAGTTGTGATTGTGCCACTGCACTCCAGACTGAATGACAAAGTGAGACTCTGACCAAAAAAAAAGAAAAGAACTTTCTGTTTAAGTACTACATTCATATTGAAAGTCAAATTTCTGGATTTTTCAAAAACATACCTTATAGGTAAGATAAGTGAAAAATAGATGAGGAAATGACAGTGACTTTCGACAACTTCTCAACAGCTCGTGTGACCAATACAGATTCCATTTTTCACCACCATTTTTATGTCCTACAGCAAAGAGGCTGGCACAGGGCAGCCACCTCAAAACTACCTGTGGACTCTCTGGACCTTTAACATCTTTACTATGGTGAATGTAATGTATTTTTTTAAATATTGTAATTTACACACGGTGTGATGAGAACTAACAGAACTGGCCTGGCCTCAGAAAATACGATCACTTAGGTGAGAAAGAGAAAATAAAAGTTTAAAAAAACACTAACTCTCTACTAATACTGTACTGTTTGGACTGTGTTGTGAAAAGTCCCAACAGGGTGCAGTGAGGTGAACTGAAGAGAGCACAGTAATCTCAGTATCTTGGAAGTCCGAGGCAGGAGGATCACTTGAGGCCAGGAGTTTGAGACCAATCTAGGCAACATAGTGAGACCCATCTCTACTAAAAAGTTTGTTAAAAAAAAAACAAAGAAAGAAAGATGGCTTGTCCTTGTCCTTGCCAGTAGTGTGACCTTGAATTTCTAAACAAGGGAACAATTCCCTCTCAAGGGAATGATATGGCTGACCAGGGTGGGAAGGAAATTAAATTTTCAGTGGATAGCTTGGTGCTCTTAAGAGTTTGCATCTCTTCTGAATCAATGAAAGAAATAAAATGCACTCTGTTGCCAGGCACAGTGGCTCATGTCTGTAATCCCAGCACTTTGGGAGGCCAAGGTAGGAGGACTTCTTGAGCCCAGGAGTTCGAGACCACCTAGCCAACATAGTGAGACTTTGTCTCTACAAAAAATATTTAAAAATTAGCTGGGTGTGATGGCACATGCCTGTAGTCCCAGCTACTTGGAAGACAGTAGGATAGAAGACAGTGAGACAGAAGGATCACCTGAGCCCAGAAGTCAAGGCTGAGGTGAGCTGGGATTATGTCACTGCACTTCAGACTGAGCAACAGAGTGAGACCCTGACTCAAAAAATCAATAAACATATAAAGTGTGTCATCATTACAATAAACTCCAAGTGAGAGCTGAAAAGTACAGGAGAATTCCAGGCTCCCCCTGCCCAGCCCTTCCCCCACCATCTCCTCGTCCCCTCTCCTGCTTCTTCTCTGACTTCCACTGAGCTGCCAGCTCTGCCCCAGTCCTCAGTCTGACCTCATTCGAACCTGACCACCTGCTTCTGACTCACAGCCTTGCTATCAACCCTGCTCTTTGCATCTAATCCCCCAGTCCTGCTTCAGGTTTTCAGGTCAAGGATCTCTGTCTAACCCTGTCGCCCCAACCTCCACCCTTTGAGGGAAAGGGATGGATCACACTCCTCAGGGAGAGTCATGGGGTTAATTCTAAATCCAGAGCAAGCTTCTTTCCTGAGGGTCCATGCACCAAACAAACTAAAAAAGCAGATTTCTTAAAGTCTTAGGGGTAGGGAAAAAAAGAAAAAACAAACATACAGGCATGACCATTGGAGATATTCTTCACTAGACCCACCACAGCCCCAACACACACACAGTATCAGAGATGGGACCAATTATGCAAATCTTTCTCAATCACAACAGCATATCTAATCCTAATGCTAGAAGATAGTTGCCATCAATTGCGATAGATTATCTATCCAGAGAGTGTCGTCACTAGGCCCACAAAAGAACTCAGGGCACCTTGTTGAATTCTGCAGAATTCATCTGAACCAGGAAGTCAGGGCTACTTGTGGGCTCAGCACAGGCTAGAAGGCTTTCTCCCTAGCAACCAGCTCCAAGAAGCAGCCTTTCCCACTGTCAGGTTGAGCCCAGCATCCAGATCTGTGATCCGCGCTTCCCTGCCATTCAGGTGACCCCAACCAAGGACAGTCACTGCGCTAGCCTAGCTAAGTCAACTAGATTCTCGTTCTCAGAATTTGGAAGCTAGACACAGGAACCTAGGCGGACTCTGATGACCACTGAACTTAGTAGACAAGTGTGACTGCCAGGGGCAGCTATTGTTAACCATGTGCAGAAAAAGCAGAGGTGAAAATGGAATGTCAGGGCAGAAAGAAATGAAGAGAGACAGACAAAAGACCCAGAGAAAAGCAGGGTGTGAGACACACAGCACACACAGGTAACAAGACAGAGAGGCAGAGGCAGACAAAGTAACCAACACAGAGAGAGAGAAAATGGAGAGCTTGGGGAGAGGCGGCCTGATAGGGCTTCTGTCTGCTCCCTGGGAAGCCCTCCCAGGTCACAGCAGTGCATCCTGCCATCTGCCTACAGCTCTGGGAGTTACCCTCTTGAATCATTCCAATAAACCCTCTCCTATCTGATTCAGTTTCAGATACTTATGTTCACTTACAAAATACAGAAAAATAATTTTCAATATCAATACCAACCTGAGTGTTAGAGACAGACCCTGAGCCCAGGAAGATGAGGCTTGGCAATTTAGATTACATATTGTAAATAATAAGTAAAAATAAACCGGGAGCGGTGGCTCATGCCTGCAATCCTAGCACTTTGAGAGGTGGAGGCGAGAGGACTGCCTGAGCCCACGGGTTTGAGACCAGCCTGGGCAACTTGGTGAGACCTTGTCTCTACAATAAATCAAAAAAATTAGTCGGGTATGGTGGCACATGCCTGTGATTCCAGCTACTTGGAAGGCTGAAGCGGAAGGATCACCTGAACCTAGCAGTGGAGGCTGCCACTGCACTAAAGCCTGGCCAGCAGAGTGAGACTCCGATTTTTAAAAAAAGAGTAAGTAAATAAATAATTTAAAATATTTGGAAAATCTACTCAGCCATCATTTTCAAAATTTTATAAAACATTCTTAGCTTTTGATACAATATTTATAATATAGGGAAAATGTATACAATCTCAATGCCCAACCATAGCAGAAAAGTTAGGCAAACTAAGACCAGAATACATAATTTCATTCAGTTAATAATATTGCCTCTAAAAATATTTATGGTTCAGAGAAAAATGCTAAATATAAAACTGCATAAAACTATGCAAAAGTGTACATTGAAAATAATAGCTCAAAAGGAATTACCCAAAGATATGATAGGAGGCTACATTTGGATGGCAAATCAAAGAGGTTTTTTTTCCTCCTTCGAATTTTCTATATTTTCCACATTTTTATAATAAGAATATATTCAAGATAATATATTTACCGAAGACAATACAACGAAGAGGAAAAAAGTAAGAAGAGTTCACTTTCATGCACTTTTTTTACACTTCTGACTTTCCTATTACTAAGGTCCCAGTGTGAATTCCTACACAGAATTACTGACTCTGAGAACTGCTAAGCTAATCATCTAGCTAAGCTTTTTCCCAATATCGTCATGGTGACATTTATTTAGGTGAACATTTTGTCAATGTTTACCTACTTTGTACAAGGCTGATTTTAACTGCTGCTGATACTCTGATGAGCAACTTACTACTTTCTGAGGTAGTCAATTCGATTTTAAATATTTTGGTTGTGTCAATTATCTCCAGATGAATTAGCCGTTCTGAGGCCCATCAGATCAGTCTGGTGGTAGTCAGAAGGCTGTCTGATGTCCAACAAGTTCCCCCTTCTCCAGAAAAATTTAGAACTATAGCTGCTCATGGTTTTGCCCAGGAACCAGTTTTGTCCTGGTTCAGGTGGTCTTTTTGTTTTCTCTCACTAAGGATAATACAAGTCAACTATATACAAAGGAAGCAACCCCAAAAACCTGAACTTTATTTATAACAAATAGTGTATTTATTCTTACATGTTTAAACTTCAATTACTTTCAAAGTACTCTCCATTGGATGCAACACACCTATCAAGACACTTTTTCCACTGCTCAAAACAGTTTTTAAACTTGTCCATTTTGATACTGTTTAGTGATTCTGCCGCTGTTTGTTTCACCTCTTCCACATCGGCAAAAACGTTTCCCTTTGAGGACTTTTTAACAAACAACAAAAAAAGTAGTCTCCCAGGTGTGAATAGGGAGGATGGAACAGCTAAACACAGCACAATGGGCAGGTAGGCTCATAAATCACTCACCATGAAATGGGCAAATGCATTGAAAGAATCTCCTAAATAAATAAATAACTGAAGCCAGACACAGCCTCTCACAACACCACCAAATTGGTACACCGATGCCGATGGGTTCCTAGAACACTTATCTAGTGGGAGAAGCCGGAACCACAAAGGGCCAAAAAAAAAAAAAAAACCTCCTGTTTTTGGCCGGGCTCAGTGGCTCAACCTGTAATCCCAGCGCTTTGGGAGGCCAAGGTGAGTGGATTGCCTAAACCCGCGGGTTCGAGATTCACCCGGGCAACTTAGTGAAACCTCATCTCTACAATAAATTTTTTAAAAATTAGCCAGGTGTGGTAGCGCGCGCCTGTAGTTCCGGCTACTCGGAAGGCTGAGGCGGAAGGATTGCCGGAGCCCAGCGGGTCGAGGCTTTGGCACTGCACTCCAGTCTGGGCGACTGAGTGGGACTCCGACTCAAAAAAAACACAAAAACTCCTGTTTTCTTTGGGTCCCTTCTTGAATAGCTATAACTAGTGTCCTCTTTTTCATTTCTTTTTCATGTGTATATATGCAAAAGAGACAAAGGGGAAGGCACAGCAACTTATCATGTTTTTATGTATTTATTATATAAGAGCACAAAAGAAACTACATACAATTGACACACCTGTAATCCCAGCACTTTGGGAGGCCAAGGTGGGAGGATAGCTTGTGGTGAGGAGTTTAACACCAATCTGGGTAGCATGGTGAGACCTTGTCTCTGTGAATTAATTAATTAAAAAATAGCCAGGTGTGGCACACACCTGTAGTCCTAGCAACTCAGGAGGCTGAGGTGGGAGGCTCATTGAGCCCAGCAGTTCAAGGCTATAGTGAACTATGATGACACTCTTGCACTCCAACTCAGGTGACAGAGTGAGACCCTGTCTCAAAAAATTTTTTTTAAGTTATTAAAAATTTCTAAATGACATGACTACACAGGTATTTTTAATCCCACACATACGAGCACAGATTAAAAGAGCCAACAGCTGAAACAGAAATTATCCTGGTAGATTCTTTACAGAACTCTAGCTGTGATAACAAACTCCCCACGGTTGGTCTTTTCAACATCAAGCCCAGAAGTATGTGTAGATGATGTGTGGTTAGCTGTCTGGGCTGATGTCAGCATGCTCAACCGGCTTTGTGCTAAGCTTTGGAACATTGGCGGTAACGCCTACCTATAGTCATACATGACTAAATGCCTTTTCAAGAATAGAAGAAATATCGCAATTTCAGCCCAAATATTCAAAAATCCAATACCCCCCACCTTTCCTTGCTGACTCTTATTTAATAACAACATCTGTTCTTCCTTCCAAGCAGCCAGTCAGCAGGTCTGCTTGAAGCAAGAGGCATGAAATGTCTCAAACAAAGCCTTAGGAGTTTCCTTCCAAGTTTAACTCCTAAAGAAGAAACCCATCCCTGCGAGAGCATTCTCCAGTTTCTCAGGGAAGAGCATGCATTCGGCAGGCCCTGTTCTGACTGAAACATTTCACTGCTTTTCTCTATTGCTGTGGCCAACAGAATCACTGGGTTGTATGTATGTGATGAAAAGGAGAAAGAGAGGTAAGTTCTACTAATGGTATATTTAAAGCAGGCTTTCTCCCCTACACTTCCATGTTGCTAGAATGAAGAGAGCTGGCTGGTTGAATGTAAAGCCATTTTTTACCCAGATTTGTGACATGGAAATCGTTGAGTAGAATAACTGTTTGGGTTTCCACGGATCCCTTTTAAGACAAGATGGCACATCTGAAGTTAGAAAGATAAAGCTTATTCTGTCTCATTAAAAGGATCCTTAAATAGCTAGAGAGTGAAATCTTGTCAGTCTTCAGTTTTGCAATGGTGTGATCAAGAGGCAGACACACTATGAGGTGGGCTTCTGGAACAGGACTTGGTATGCCTTGGTAATTAGATCCTATTATTTCCTTTTGTATAGAACAACTACCCCCTAGGCACTCTGAATTGAGAAAAATGATAATGACCTATTTGCGCCTCCAGAAATAGTATTTAAAAGGTGGACACTATATTTCATAATAAGCTTTCAGTTTGAACATGTCAGGTCATGCCATGCCCCTGGCTCAAGTTTCTTCAGTGGCTATTCATTATCCACAAATAATATGTTATCTGCCTGCAAATCAGAATCATCCATGGACATTTTAAAGAAAATGCATGCTCAGGTCCTCTTCCTGAAGATTCTAATTCAACAGTACTAGGACCTAGATATAAACTTTTTTTAAAAAACGCTTTCCAGAGGACTAAAATGCACAGGATTGAGGACTACCACCTTACAAGAGTCTCTGTGCTACATACAAGCCTCCATTTCTGTAACCACTCACCTCATATTTCACCTTCCAGCCACACCGATTCCCTTAACAGCACTCCACAGACTGTGTCTAAGCCTTTGAAGTAGCCATCCCCATACTCTCTGTGTGCATAATAGGACAGCCACCATCCAGGCTGTAGCTCAAATGAGGCCTTTTGGCTGGAGGCAGTGGTTCATGCCTCTGTAGCCCCAGCACTTTGGTAGACACAGGCAAGATGATGGCCTGAGTTCAGGGGTTCAAGACCAGCCTGGACAACTTGGCAAGACCATTGCTCTATAATAAATCAAAAAATCAGCCAGGCATGGTGGCACACACCTGTAGTCCCAGCTGCTTGGAAGACTGTGGCAGAAGCATCGCCTGAGTCCAGCAGGTCGAGGCTGTGGTAGCCAAGAGCATGCCACTGTACTCTAGCCTGGGTGACAGAGTAAAACTCTGACTCAAAAAATAAAAATAAACAAGGCCTTCTATCCATTCCTGCCCAACATCCCCAGGCTGCTTTGTCCATGCCTTGTATCAACAACTATCACAATACTTGCTTGTATGCCTGTCTCCAGGTTGAATTGTAAGCTCCTAAAGGAAAGAACTGTTCTTTTTCATCTTTATATCCTGCTGCCTAGCAAAATGCCTGTCATAGGATAGGTACTCAGTAACTTTTGAATGCATGAACTAAAAATTGCATTCCTGTGAAAGCAATGTAGCCGATGTTGTAAGAAAAAGACTGCTGACATTATTTTGTTCCAATCAAGCAAAAGAAACCTTGAATGAATACAACCACTAATTTTTATTCGATTAGAGTTCCTGTTAGTGAGCCTTGTGTTCCAAGAGTTATTTAATCATCCTCAAGCACGCTACAAGATAAAGCACTTAGGGATCATTGACTCAGTTAGAAGAATGCTGCTTTCATCTCAAGTCCAGAACTCATTTCAAGGGAATTCATACGCCTTCAATTCTAGTCCTAGATATTGCAGAAAGAAAACTCGGAAGAAAAAGTTGGCAAGGGAATTGAAAAAAAAAATGAAGACATATTTTATGTGTGGCTTAGAGTTTTCTGAATAGCATTTTCCTAAGCTACAGGCTAACAGGACTTAAAATATGACTCAGAACACCAACTGTGATGCCAACGTTTTTATTTTTAGACTTTTTAGCAGAGAATATGGCAATAAATTCAACCTACTCGGTCTACAAATTCTCTAAACTTCCTCCTAGAGAACAGAAAAGCACTTGGCATTTCTTGGGGTATTATTTTATTTGCATATATAGCTATACTAGTAAAATTTTTGTAACTAAAGAGGAATTAATAACTGAAACTATAAATGATTCCCATGATGACTGCTTAAGTTGGCAAAATATCCTCAAGCACAGAGGAAACTTGCTCATGGAAATGTGTATGGGTGGATTGTTCAGTTTTTCTCACAATGGTACACTTGTAGTTATATCTGTGTTCTCAAACGAGTGGCAAGGGCACAGTAACAGAAGGTCCACAGTTTCGAGAGACAAAATAGGACCAGAAAAAATTCAATGGGATGATAAAAATATTTTATGCTTTATGCCAACTGTGCGTTGGCATTCAATACCTTAGCTTCTCATGATCTTATCTCTTTTATTAAAAAGTGTATTGGTAAATTTAAAAATATTCTAAAATAGAAAAAAAAAAAAGTTTATTGAGGCCAGGCTTGGTGGCTTAGCCTGTAATCCCAGCACTTTGGGAGGCCGAGGCAAGTAGACTGCCTGAGCCCGTGGGTTTGAGACCAGCCCAGGCAACTTGGTGAGACCTCATCTCTACAATAAGTAAATTAAGTAAATTAGCCGGGCTACTTGGAAAGCTGAGGTGGAGGGATCACCGTAGTTTAGCACATCAACGCTGGAGTGGCCATGAGTATGACACTGCACTCCAGCCGGGGCGACGGAGTGAGACTCCAACTCAACAACAAAAAAAGTTTATTGAGGCATAATTTATACACAATAAAATGCACCCCTTTCAAGTGTACAGTTCAATGAGTCTGGAACCAATATATACACCTATGTCACCACCACCTCATTCAACATATAGAACATTCCTTCACCCAAAGGGCTCCATCACTGCAGTCAACTCTGACCCTCACACCTCTGATTTCTACCAAATAGTTGTATCTGTTCTAGGACTTCATATTAATGGAATCACACAGAATATGCTCTTTTCGTATCTGGCTTCTTGCCCTCAGTATGTTTTTGAGTTTCAGCCACAATGTTGCTTGTATCAGTGGTCCCTCCTTTTTCATTACTGAGTACTGTTCAATTGTATAAATATATCACGATGTATCTGTTCACTTGATGAACATTTGTTAGTTCCAGTTTTTAGTTGTTAGAATAAAACTGCTATTAACATTCCTATAAAAGGCCTTTCTCTTGGTTAAATACAAGGGAGCAGATCTGTTGGGCCACAGGGTAAGTGTGTTTAACTTTAGAAATTACCAGCCTGCTCTCCAAAGTGGCTGGACCTTTTTATACTGCCACTAGCCATGCCTGACAGCTCTAGTTGTTCCATAGCATAGGCAGCACTTGATATTGTCAGTTTTTTACATTTTAGTCATGCTGGTGGATGTGTAAGTGTACCTCAATATAGTTTTAATTCACAAAGTATGAAATCTGTTCAGGGTTCAAACTTTTCCTCTTTCTCTCTTCTTTTCTTTTTTTTTTTTTTAAAGAGACAAGATCTTGCCCAGGCTGGAGTGCAGTGGCACCACCATAGCTCATAGCTCACTGCAGTCTCGAACTTCTAAGCTAAAGTGATCCTCCTGACTCAGCCTCTCAAGTAGCTGGGACTACAGGCATCCACTACTATGCCCAGCTAATTTTTTTTAAGAGAACAGGTCTCAAGAGTGATAGATAGCAGATGATAGTTAGAGACAGAGAGAGAGAGAGAGAGAGAGAGAGGAGATATGATAGGAGGTATGAGGTCCAACAATTAGTTTCGTGAACCATTCTAGAAAAAGTGCTACGTACCCCATTGCTGAACATCACTATGGTTACCTTTGAAGAACTCCCCGTGGAAAATTATGTACCAATGCCAGTGCCTAGTCCAACCGTCAAAGTAATTTTGAAACTCCTTTTCTGGAATGGCCATCAGAGCTGTAGTCATAATTTGTTGAGGTCTGACAATTAAGTTCATGAACTTGCCACTGTATGCTTACATTGGCAGCACTGTACAAATAACTGTATTGGAACACTCTCCTTACTCACCTGATCTGGCCCCCAATGACATTTTTATTTGCCAGAAGATAAAGGAAATATTGAAAAGAAGACAGTGTGATGACATTCAGGACATCAAGGGTAAAATGACAACAGCTCTGACGGCCATTCCAGAAAGAGTTCTAAAACTGCTTTGACATGTGGACTAGATGCTGGTATTGGGGCAAGGCTTCAACGGGAGTACTTCCAAGGTGACTGCAATGAGGCATGTAACACTTTTTTAGGATGAGTTTACAAACTTAATTGTTAGGCCTCATAGATAGATAGATGATAGAGATTCCATTCAATGTAAGGATCCCTTTTTGCCTCGCACTTCAAAGCTAATTTGCCAAATCACGCATCTTTATGTGAACCTTAATACATTCCCTTTCATAGTCATATGTGCTTTAAAAAATTAATTTAAAAAAAACTTTCCGATATAAAAAGCACAAATAATCATCTTTGGTCATTTATGTTTTGCTCACTAAGCTTTAAATTGTATAGAGTGACTCAACTAGTAAACTCTGGATTTCATTTGATAGTTTGCCTTATGCTTATGTAGCATTTCTTTACTATTGTTCAGCTTCATCTATCTAGCAATATAAGAAAACTAAGCAAATCCCCAAAGTCAGTCCTCACCTCTCTCAGTTCCCACAAGGAAAGGATAAAGATGAAGGCCAAGGTAATGATAAAGGAAGGAAAACATCATACATTCTTTATGAGGAAACTTTAGGAGTTAGAAGAAAGGGCAAATAGTGATCAAAGGTGAGAAAGACATGGCAAAACACTAAAGGAAATTAGTTTTCCAGTTCCAAAGAAATATGCACTAAAAAAAAAAAACTACATATAAAGCATCTGGTGTTTGTGGGAATATGGGGGGGAACCAACACTTTTCATCTTCAATTCCTGTCTAAACAAACAAACTATAGATTGCCTATCCAAGATTCAGATTACACTTAACAAAGGTTTCCCATATCATGTTCTAAAGATGTCTCAAAATATGCCAGTAGAAACAGAATAAACCTTCCACTGCTGATAGCAAAAAAGACATAGGTTTCAGTGGGAAGTCTATTTCAATATGAATGGGGGAAGCTCAGGCGCAGCTAAAATAAGAATCACATATTAAAAATATATATGCAGTACACTTCCAAGGGCCTTCTACCTAAAGGATAAACGGAAAATAAAGCCATCAATTCAGTTGATTATCAACCTTTCCTGGGTCACTAACCTCTTGAAAATCTAATGAAAGTTATGGTCTAGTCTTTCTGAAAAATGATCATGTGGCTTTGCCCAGCCCTAATAGATCTTGTTCCTGAAAACCTTCTGTGGAGCCGTTAAGGTTTAAGGACCTAGGTTTAGATGAAAGATTTCTGATTAAATTAATTCACCAATGAGCCATCTATTGACAATCATGCAAACTTGACCTATATCTAAAAACATGAAGGCAAGCCTCTCCTCAGACCAAATGCCAAATGCATGCATGGCAGAATGTGGAGATGATTTTTTTTAACTCCAAAAATTATTTAACATTCTCACAGGAAGTACATGTTCAGAGGCAGAAAGTGAGCTGTGGGGAGACAGATGCTCCCAGACATAAGTCTCCCAACCATCGCTTCCTTTACAACAGGGTAAGCCAAGAAGTCTGAACAGTCAGTTGAGGGGGTGGTGTCAGTTCCTTCCATTTCTAGAACAGGTCTATTCTAAAAAGAGGCATTCACTGTGGGGCACGAGGGAAAAGAATGAATGGCTACATATGAGCAGACTGATAAATGCGATTTAAATTGGAAAGACTCAGAAATATATATTTTAAAAAAAGATAATTTGGAAATTCTGGGTTGTCAGGCAGGTGTCTGTGTGTGATAGGCAGAATAATGGCCCCCAAATACATCCATGTTCTAATCCCCAGAACCACAGAATACTACCCTCTATGGCAAAAGGGACTTTGCAGATATGATGAGGAGATTATCCTGGATTATTGGGGAGGCCCAATCCAATCACAAAGATTCTTATAAGAGGAAGGCAGATGTCAGAGGCCATGTGGTGATGGAAGCAGAGGACAAAAAGGAGATGTAATGAGGTCATGAGGCAAGGAATATAGGCAGCCGCTAAAAGACAGAGAGAGCAGGGAAGTGAATGGAAAACAAGGCTCATATAATACATGTTTTGCAAAAACATACCTATCTTTTGGTCCCCAACCACTAAGGAGTAGCATGAAGTACATTATGTTTTCGGGAAGCCTGTACCCAGGCTGGTCTTCTCAAAATCGCATTAGAAATCAAGATGATCAATACAGGGAAACTTAGCATAATGACTTAGATGGCTTTATCCTTTAAATAAAAACTGTAAACTAGAGTCTGCCATGCAGCTTACCTTTGACTGGATCTCTAGAAATACTTAACCCTTTAGAAGCAATAGGTTGGAATTAGGTCAACTTTCTCCACGAGAAGTTCCACAAGAAATAAAGCCCTATTGACACCTGATTTTAGACTTTTGCCCTCCAGAACTGTAAAGAAATAAAACTGTGTTGCTTTAACTTAATCTGTTTCAGCAGCAATAGGGAATGAATATCTTGTCTTACTTTAAAAAAAAAAAAAAAAGAGGAGGATAAGGAAATGAAGTATGAAACAACATACAAAAAAATAATTCCTGATGAACAACAAATACCTCCATCAACTAGACTGAGAATGTCTCAAATATGGCCGTGAGCCAGCAACATATAGGGAAATTGAGGCTTAATGGAAAACCATTAGGAGTTAGAAAATCTGAGTTCTTGTCCTCACTTTTCCACACACAGCTATATCATTAGGCAAGGACAACCTTTTTGGGTCTCAGTGACTGATCTGTGAAACAAAACATTTAGTTTAGATGAATTATAACGTTTACTTAAAGGCCAAGCTGGGCTCAGTGGCTCAGCCTGTAATCCCGCGCCTTTGGGAGGCTGAGGTGAGTGGATTGCCTGAGCCCGCGGGTTCGAGACCTTCCTGGGCAGCGAGACCTCATCTCTACAATAAATCAAAAAAATCAGCCGGGTGTGGTAGCGCATGACTGTAATTCCGGCTACTTGGAAGGCTGAGGCGGAAGGATCGCCGGAGCCCAGCAGGTCGAGGCGCACTCCAGTCTGGGCAACAGAGTAAGACTCCAACTCAAAAAAAAAAGGCCAGAGGACTTTCTCCACAGACTCATTTTAACCAATGATCAGTTTCCCCATAAACCAATTCTTGTATGTCTTATCTTAATTAATCTTTATACCACACATAAGAATGGGTTGGACACATTTGTTCCAGTTCAAAGCTTTGGCAACTGAGGTTTAAGGAAGTTATGTCCTTTGCCCACCATTATTGGGATTTAAATGCAGGCCTGCCTGGCTGAAAGAAACCTTCTTATCTACTGTACTTACTGCCTTTCCTGATCACAGGTCACACTGTAGGCCCATGGATCTGAGGTAGGTTAGAACACAAGAGCAAGAGAATAATACCAACACTAACCAGGATCATGAATATGCTAGAAACAATGAAAAATAAGAGGATGTTATGCTCTGAATGTTTATGTCCCTCAAAATTCCTATGTTGAAATCTAATCACCAATTTGATGGTACTGGTAACTGTGGCTTTGGAGGAGTGATTAGATCATGAAGTTGTAAAGGCCTATGAATGGGACTAGTGCCCTTATCAAAATGGCACCCTGTGAGCACACAGCAAGAAGGCACCCAGAAAACATGCCTCACAAGACATCAAACCTGTTAGCACCTTAATCTTGAGCTTTCCAGCCTCCAGAACTGTGAGAAATAAACTTCTATTGTTTGTAAGCCACCAGCTTATGATATTTTGTTATAGTAGCCCAAATGGACTAAGGCGAGGGTGAAGGCCAAACTGCCTTATATTCAAGCATTTTAAACACTGGACATTCAAGAATGACTTTTCTGAGATCACTTTTTGAAACAAAATAAAATTTCCAAGACTCAGAGTGGCCCCAGTGGGCAGACACCCCATGGTTCTGTAAGGTAGAACGCCATGTTATAAACCAGTAAATCATTTTTTCTTCATATTCAAATTCCACACCAGACCTGATGCTGCTGCTGCAGTGACTCCAGTCTTCACGGTTCACTAGAGGAGAATGGAGAGGCTGCTGCCCAAAATAGTTTAATAAGGCCAGCAGTGATTCACAGAGTAGTAGCAGGCCAAGCAAGCAGATGCCTACAGAACGGGGGCCCAGCTGAAGAGTTTCACTGTTCAAGTTAAAATGGAGAATAAATGGACAAGGCCATTCAATCACACATGGGAAGGGAGGAAAGAACATCCGTAACACCTGCAAACTCCCAAAAAGGCAGTCCAATGGAGGCACTTCAACTTGACAATTTAACTCTTTCTCAGTCAAAAAAGAAGCAATCCACGAAGGTAAAAACTACCTCACAAACACATATCCTTTAGAACATTTTCTCTTTCTTTTTTTTTTTTTTGAGTTGGAGTCTCACTCTGTCGCCCAGACTGTAGTGCAGTGGCTGCTCCTGGCCACCGCAGCCTCGACCTGATGGGCTCCAGCGATCCTCCCACCTCAGCCTTCCAAGTAGCCAGAATTACAGGTATGTGCTACCACCCCCGGCTGATTTTTTGATTTATTGTAGAGATGAGGTCTCGCTGCCCAGGAGGGTCTCGAACCCGCGGGCTCAGGCAATCCACTCACCTCAGCCTCCCAAAGGCGTGGGATTACAGGCTGAGCCACCGAGCCCGGCTAACATTTTCTTTCAATGGACTCAGATTTGGTCCTGAAACTTACTAATATTCTAATGTGTAACATTATCTCAAGTTGATGAATAATAAAAAGAAGCCGAACCTGAGAAGGAGAACAAAACATCCAGAAAACTTTAAAGATACCACAGTCACAAGCTAGTCTAAAACCCAAACTAGATTCACCCTACTAGGCAGAACACTCAGATCATGAACAACATTTCTGATTATACTTCTATTCCCAAGGAAAACTGGTAGTGAAGCAAAACTTTAAGCTTGTTGTATAAAAGAGACAGAAATGTTGTGTTTCTCTAATTTACTTTAAATTCAATTTGAGGCAAGTATTTGCCCATGTTCCCAGTTCTGATCAGAAGTCAATGTTTAAATAGTTATGAGGAAAGTAAGACAATGGATAATTCACTGTTACTATCTGCATCTGTTATCAAAATTTGGAATTTCACACAAATATGCAGTTAAACATACCTGCACAAAATACACACAAGAGTTATACTACGTAGTATAAATAGAAAGAGTAAAACAATAAGTACTAAGATTGTTTGGCATTACACTAGTTTAGTCTATAAATAACCCCATGGATGAAATAAGAAGAACAAAGTTTGAAAGGAAGGGATGGAAGGTGATGCGATTTATGGGAGAACAGATAGACCATATATGTAATAGCTCTAAAACAGGAATCTCAGAGAAAGTTAATTTTCTCAGCTGGAAGAACAAGTTAAAGCTTGGAAGTGATGAAAAGTAGGGTCACAGGAAAGCAGTTTTTCATGTGAAAAGTTAAATCTCACCAATTCAATCGAGGCCTCATTTGAAAAACACCAGTATCTATCATCTCAACAAATTTTTATTCAAATGATACTACATGCTCAACACTAATCTTATTGACAAATGCAAGTCTTCTTTGCTGGATGTCTCAGAAGCCATAACCTTTTCATTATAATCCTTTCATGTGTTTTAATGGCAAATAACCAAGTTCCTTGGATCAAAGACAAGGATGTGAAAGAATATGAGTGAATTGAACACTTGTCAACAAAAACAAACACCTTCATCAACTATTAGAGAATCAGGTACCTGCTGTGCCCAAATGGAAAACAACTGTCATATAATACATGTTTTACCAAAAACATACCTAAGTACATTATGCTTTCAAGAAGCCTGTATCAGGCTGATCTTCTCAAAATCGGATTAGAAATCAGGATGAACAATATGGGGGAAACTTAGCATAATGACTTAGATGGTTTTATCCTTTAAATAAAGACTGTAAAATGGAGTTTGTCATGCAGCTTACTTTTGAATAGATCTTTTCTAGAAACATTTAACCCTTGAGAAGCAATGTGATACCGAGTTGGAATTGGGCCAACTTTCATTTATGTCTTCTCTTCCATGGCTCAGAGTTCAACACCCTTGGACTTTTGGTAACAGGCAGATGGAAAGGCTGAAGTGCCTTCATTATCCCACTGTACAGGTTTACCTCATTTTATGTGATACATGATCTTAAAAATTGTATGTGACCATTGAAAATGACTAACAATAACCTTGTAGTAGCTTTTCCTATTTGAAGAACCCTTTTGAAATTTGTGTACAAGGTTGCTCATTACAAAGTTATTTGTACTACTAAAAAACAGGAATATATCTAAATAAATAGAAAATTAGTTAAATAATATATGGTACATCTATGTAATAACCTGTAAGACATCCACTAATAATAAAATTGGCCTGAAGGAGATTTTTTAAATTGTAGATTCACAGGAAGTTGCAAAAATAGTACAAAGTGGCCCAGTGTACCCTTCACCCAGCACCCACCAATGATAACATCTTATATATAACTATAGTCAAAACTAAGAAATTAATACTGACACAATACAATTAACTAGACTACAGAGCTTACTCAGACCACAGTAAGCTACAGACAGAGCTTACTCAGAAACTTACCAGTTTTTACATGCACTCATTTTATGCATATGTGTATCATGTATAGTTCTATAAAATTTTATCTCATATATATTTATGTAATTGCCACCACAACCAAGATACAGAACTGCTTCATCACCACAAATGAACTATATGGGAATGCTAAAAATGTTCCATATATTGATCTGGGTGGTAGTTATGCTGTTACTTCAGGTTTATACAATTTAAATCAGGGGTGTCTAAGCTTTTGTCTTCCCTGGACTGCATCAAGTAAAGTGACTTCTTTTATATATTTTTTATTTTAAAGTTTAGAAAATAAGAACAATATAAAATTAGTGGGAAATCTGGCCTTGTTTTTGTAAAACGTATCTATCAACGTCCGGTTTGATGCAAGTGGTCATAACTCTTAGTGAGTTCTCAAGGTAGTCATCAGAAAAGTTTGTTTGAATTTTGCTCTTTGTATATTTTATAACTGAAATCAGCCGCTCACAAATGTATGTGATATCAAAAAATGATGTCATGAATAAGGCGTGATTGTGAACTTCAAAAATGGAACTACATAAAGGTTCATGAAGAAAATAAACACTAAAAAGCACATGATGTTAAAAGATTTTGTGGGGCTTCATTACTAGCTGTCCTGGGTTGCATGCAGACTGAGTGAGGGCTGCAGTAGGACATGCCAGATTTAGACTATAAACTTGCATGAAATCAAAAAGAATGATGATGAACCTCTATTGGCTGACATGACACACTGGATTAAAAAAAGCTACAAAACAATATTTATAGAATGATTCCATTTTCATCTAAAGTGTCTCTATGTGCCCAGGAAAAGAAAATCCCATTAAAACACCATTTAATATTTTTATACAAATTCTATTTCGTGTTTTTTGATATTTATTTTGCAATGAATAAAAATTACTTTCATTAAATAGAGGAAAAGGCCAAAAACAAAAGATAGGTACTGTATATTCTTTAAGAAGGAACACTTTTAAAATTCATTCTTGGATTTCTCCAGGTTGAAAAGCACAATCCCTTCTACCACTCCTGTAAAACACAACCTCTATCAACCTTATAATGAAGGGGCCTTAAGCCACTAGTTCTAGCAAAACATGAACTTGAAAAGGGCCTGTGACGCTCAGTATGTTAGAATATGCATGAATTTTTCAAAGGAAGCTGAGACTGCCAAAATAGACTATAATTTAGGCCTAACTTTTTCTCTCACAATTTACAAAAAGAATATATATTTTCAATACAATCTTTAATGACCATAGACTATGTGCTAAAATTATGCAAAGGTGCTCCAGGACCTCAAGATGCACAAGGCAAACATCACGCTCTTAACAAGGTCAAAGCTGTAACACAATACTATGAGCCAAGTTTTTCTACTACCAGGGAGAATAAAGTGTGGGAGCCTATGGAGAAGTAAACACCCAATTCTGTCTAGAAGTGAGAAGTGAAAGGACTCTGGAGAAAGTAAGACCCTGGCTCCTTAACCCTACCCCTAGCCCTATCCCTAGCCCCAGCCCTTAAAAGCTTTTTGTGGGCTTCTGCCAGGTGACAAACAGAAAGTGGAAGCAGAGAAAAGTCACCCCAGTCAGAGACTGCCTGCAGGCACACAGACTTTGAGGACCTGCTGGAGAACAGGTATGTACATGTTAGGAAAGATGTGAAGGGAGATGATGCTGGAAACAGTCTTGAATACCAAGATAAAAATCTGCCTGCATTATCCCATAAGCAGTAGCAAACCCAAGAGTTGTTAAACAGAAGACTAGATTGGTAGCAGTATCAAAAGTGAGTTGGAATGGGGAGACTAGAAAAGGGAGATAAATTATTGCACTCTTAGCAGTATTCTAAGTGAATAATAATGAGGCTCTGAGAAGCAGCCACAGTTGCCATAGAAAGGGATACCAATTAATAAATTGTACTGCAATTGCTTAAATATATAAATGGCATCATACCATATATAATTCCTAACTCGATATTTTTGTTCAATATTATTCTTGAAATGTGCCCATAAGGATACACATAGCTCTAATTCTTTCATGCAGCTGCTCTATATATAATTGACTGAATATGCCATAATCATTTATCCATTTTGTTCATGGACATTTAAGTTGCTTCCAATTTTTTGCTCTAACAGACAATATAGTAGTGAACACAGCACACATGCCTCCCAATATATGTGTATGATTCCTTTCCATATCTGGAAACAGAACTGTAGGTTTATGGTGCCATAAGGTGTGAAACATCTTAAACCTAACTATGCATTGCCAAATTATTTTCCAAACTAATTGCTCCAAATGATATTCTCATTAATAAAATATGAGTTTCCATTTTATATGTCCTTATCTATACTTAGTATTGTCAAACTATTTAATTAGAATAAATTTGTGAGTATAGAACGAATATTCTTGTTCTAGTTTTTTATTATGTTTCCAGAATCAAGAGAAAGTCCATGAATTAGGATGTAGACAATGAGAGGAAGGAATACAACTATGGTGTGTTCTGCTTGTGTATCAAGAGTAGAAACACCTGTTAGAAACCACATTTAGCTGCAATTAACAGAGACAACACCCTTTACCCCCAAATGGTAGTCTAAATAAACAAGGGCTTACTTGCTGCTATCATCTGAATGTCTTTGTCCCACCAAAACTAGTATGTTAAAACCTAATCACCAACACGATAATATTAGAAGATGGGACCTTTAAGAGGTGATTAGATCATAAGGATTCCCCACCTCGTATGGAATTAATGCCCTTATAAAGGAGGCCCCAGCCGGGCTCGGTGGCTCAGCCTGTAATCCTGCTCCTTTGGGAGGCTGAGGTGAGTGGATTGCCTGAGCCCGCGGGTTCAAGACCCGCCTAGGCAGCCAGATCTCATCTCTACAATAAATCAAAAAATCAGCTGGGCGTGGTAGCGCATGCCTGTAATTCCAGCTACTCGGAAGGCTGAGGTGGAAGGATCGCCGGAGTCCATCAGGTCGAGGCTGCGGTGGCCAGGAGCGGCCACTGCACTCCAGTCTGGGAGACAGAGTGAGACTCCAACTCAAAAAAAAAAAAAAAAAGGAGGCCCCAGAGAGCTGTCTTGCACTTCTGCCATGTGAGGACAATAGAAGGCACCAACTATGAAGCAGAAAGCCCTCACCTGACACTGAATCTGCCAGTGTCTTGATCTTAGACTTCCCAGTCTCCAGAGCTGTAAGCAATTAACTTCTACTGTTTATACATTACCCAGTTTAAGGTATTTGTTAAAGCAGCCTGAACTGACTAAGACACTTGCCATATAAGAATCTAGAAGTAGGCATTCCAAAACCAATATGGTAACTCCACGGTCATAAGGTCACAGCATCTTTTTATCCCAGCTTCCATCTTCAAGATCACCTCAGGGTCCAAGATGGCTTCTGATACTGTAGTCATTATTCAAATGGAAGGGTCAGAAGAAGGAAAAATTGAAGGGCAAAAGGAACACCCTCCAGCTAAACAGCTTTCTTTTTATTAGCCTTCTGGAAGCCCCATGCAATCTTCCAAGTAACACACACAGGCCAGACCTGAGTCACATGGCCATACCTAGCTGCAAGGGAAACTGAATAATGAGGTTCTGTTGACATTATGTTTGTTTCAATTCTGTTACCAAGGAAAAAGTATATAATAGGAGGCCACATTACTTGCCATGGCAAATGATGTGATTAATCCAGATGCAGAACACAAGAACAAATGACATGAAAGAAAACAGAGCTCAAGAGGTAGAGGTCGGTGTAGGAACAAAGGTTTAAGAATTTTCAGCACAGAAATGTCAGATGAAATCATAGGAATAGTTAAGATAGCCCCAGGAAACACCATGGAGTAAGAAGAGATGGTGAGGTTAGTATACCAGGAAAGCCAATATTTAAGAGGAAAAAAGAGGAAAAGTCAATGAAGGAAACCAAGACATGAAGAATATTCAGAAAAGGAAGAAAATCACTGTCCACAACTCAGAGGAGCAAAGTCTCTCAGGATGGAGGGGTGGATGCTACCAGTTCTCATCTGCCCAGTAGCTATCCTCCCTGTGCTTCTTTGCTGCTAACAGAACCAGTTTTGTTCAGCTACTGGGAAGCCATATGCTTGAGGGGAGCCTGGGGTCCTCTCCAACCTGGCTGTAAATCTTGACAATTCTAAACCTACCTAAACCTACCAAGTAACCCCATTCCCCCTGGTTGCTACTGACTGACTTAGGCAAGTGCATCTGAAACAATCCTGGCCAATGAGACCCTAAGGAAAGTCTGCGTGAGGGTGGGGAGGAGTAAACATGCTGTGAATGGCAGGGAGAAAAGGTTAAAGACACTGGGTCCTTGACGACATGAAGACACTGAATTAAGCAGTTCTGGACCTGCCCTACTTCCATAATTCCTTTATGTAGTCTCTTTGTTTGAGTTTTCTGTTACTTGCAGCCAAAATCATTCTAACTGATATAATAGTCAACAGTATCAAGTTATAGGCAGGCCAGGATGTCATCAGGAGGCCTTGGGAGACAATTAAGATCTAGAATGGACTGGCTCAATTCAACCACAGAGAAAGGGGGGGGAATCAGTAACTGGGGACTACAAATAAAGTTGAGACTGACCTCTGTTTCCAGATAAAATGAAAACAAGTTCAAATGCTGAGAAGAAGATTATGGAAGAAAGTTGTATCCTTAGAGAGAATAATAAAAGTTTGGATTGGGCACGGTGGCTAACACCTGTAATCCCAGCACTTTAGGGGTTGGAGGTGAGAAGACTGCCTGAGCCCCGATGTTTGAGACCAACCTGAGCAAATTGGTAAGGCCTCCTCTCTACAATACATCAAAAAATTGGCCGGGGGCATGGTGATGCATGCCTGTGGTTCAGCTACTTGGAAGGCTGAGGCAGAAGGATCGCTTGAGCCCAGCAGGTAGAGGCTCAGGTAGTTGTGAGCATGCCACTACACTCCAGCCTGGGTGATAAAGTGAGACTCCAACTCAAAAAAAAAAAAAAGGTTTGGAATAGCTGCTATAAAAAATGTGAAAGAGTATAAACTCTGGATCTGAAATAATATTTCCAAGTAATATCAAAGGGTTCTGTTAATATTAAAATCATAGCCGGCTCATAGTGGCTCAGCCTATAACCCCAGCGCTTTGGGAGGCCGAGGTGAGTGGATTGCCTGAGCCCGCGGGTTCGAGACCCGCCTGGGCAACTCGGTGAGACCTCATCTCTACAATAAATCAAAAAAATTAGCCGTGCATGGTAGTGGGCACCTGTAGTTCCAGTTACTTGGAAGGGTGAAGCAAAGGATCGCCAGAGCCCAAGCAGGTCGAGGCTGCGGTGGCTGGGAGCGGCCACTGAACTCCAGTCTGGGTGACAGAGTGAGACTCCAACTCAAAAAAAAAAAAAATCATAAATGTGTAAGGAAACCAATAATCAGAGTTAAAGACTGAGTTCAAGGACAGAAGAAGTAGGCTGTTGTGTTGAATTAGAGTTGGAGAAAGAGATGAGTCCGATAGAAGATCAGTAGATGAAGAAATCAATGGTACTAATGACAGGTCATCAAAAGAGTTGACTATATAGCCCAGGTACACCAGAGGGGAAGCAAAGAAAGATGGGGTGGGGTGGGGGTAGCTAAAGACCAGACAGGCTAAGCAAACAGGGTACAGATCTAGGTAATAAATTCAATGAGTCTAAAGAACAGGCTCAGTGAGAGAAAGCAGATTGGCAAGACAGAGGCTATGACCAAAAGAGTATTTCAGAGATAACCATCTCCTAAGTGAGAGCATTAGGGTGTGGCCACTGCATGGGTTGCCAAGGTGGTGTGGGAGGTCACTTAGAACACACTTAGATGAGGCACAGTGAATAAGGGTGTCGGAGAATCCCCAAAATGAGAGCAGCAGAGCTCAAAAGCAAACAGGAGACAGCTAGAAACTGAATCTGACATTCCCCACACCACTCTTCTTAACAGTTCTTCATTTTAAGAATTCTGTTAGCCTTGGCAATTGTTTTAGGCAGATAACCTTTTACATATGTGTATAAAATGTTACCCTGAACTTTGAGAAAATCCTAGAAAACCCAGTCTATTCAGTGACAACTCTTCCTAATAGGGTCTCCCTTCTTATCAATTTAGAAGTGCCCTTGAGGAATAAAATGTGAAAAGTGGAGACAAATCAAATGCATCCAGGATACTCCTCAAAGCAGCTGCTTCCAGCACGTCTCTTTCTATTCCCACTGTCCCCTAACAATTCAGGCAACAATCACCATCTCTTGCCTAGATGACTGCAATGGCTGCTACCCAGCTTGCCCACCTCTGGGCTCGCCCCACTCAAACCTTCCCATACACAGTTACCAAATCAGTCCTCCTAGAGAGTCTCTTTGAACATGTCAATCCTCTATGCAAAGACCTGCATCACCGCCTCTTGGCCCCCAGAGCACTGGCTTTCAAGCCAAGACTTTCACCCCTGCATCCCATGAGACGGGCCATGGTGTTCCCACTGCAAACAGCAACTCATGGCAGCCTATCAAATTGCAGAAAGAAAAAAAGAGAATGGATTCTTTTTCTCCATTTAAAGTTTCTCTCCCTTCAAACTTGCTCAAATTTTGGCACCTACTCCCACTTGTCCATAAAAGCATCTAGGATAAGAGATATCTAACTTAGCATCAAATAATATATTTAGTTACTTAAAGTTTAACTCATCATTGCCTGGAATGTTCCATGCAAAACTGTGAGCAAATGATGTATAAAATAAAGTCAAGCTATGTAGTGCTGGAATTCAAGGCCCTCCCAAGTTCTAACCTAACCTTCCTTTCCCCCTTTAGATCTCTCACTCTCTTTTTTTTTTTTTGAGTTGGAATCTCACTCTGTTGCCCAGGCTGGAGTACAGTGGCAGATCACAGCCACTGCAGCCTCAACCTGCTGGGCTCAAGTGATCCTTCTGCCTCAGCCTTCCAAGTAGCTAGGACTACAGGCGCGTGCCACCACACCTGGTTAATTTTTTAATTTATTGTAGAGATGAGGTCTTGTCATGTTGCCCAGGCTGGTCTTGAACTCCTGTGCTCAGGAATCCTCGATCACCCGGTCTTCCCAAAGTGCTGGGATTATAGGCCTGAGCCACCACGCCTGGCCTCCTCCTTGACCTCTCACATTTTACTCTGCTTATCCTAAATGCAAGGCAAGTCAGTCTGGCTTCAGTTATTAGCGTCCACACTTTAGTGTCTTTCTAAGGTCACAGGGCTATATCTTGCTTACGCTTCCCTTTGAAACATGTAACACAACAGGAAGGAATAAGCTTTGTCCTACAAGGCCTGCTGCATATCTGTTCCACACTCTGGGCACTACCAGAAATGTATGGTGGGTCCAACTGACTCAAATTGCCTTCTCTTAACAACATCTCAAGGTTTTTCTTTCTCCTTCTTTCTCATAACTTTATAAAGAAAACAATAGGATTGCTTAAAAAGAATGAAACTCATACAATATAAAAAGAACCAGACAAAAAATTTACTAGTCAATCTTAGTACAGGTGTTCTTTTATACGATCCTTTTAGAACTATAGAACTATAAGGAACACATAGTTCTAAATACTGTTAAGAGCCACTGTTCCTGACCACAGTTCTAAGTGCACTCCTAGCCAGCGATGCCTGAAGCCATGTCTGGCCAGCATCTATCCAGACACTCCCCTTCTGTTATTTCTTGGATTTAAATCCTTCACAAGCTTCTTCTCTGTCCCAGGATAATCCACACATTCCACATTGATTGCCAACAGAGTAGGAGCATCCTAGCATCAGGTCTCGTCTACTTAGCCAGAGAGAATGTAGAGTCCCTGAAATACAAAATTAGGAGAAATGCAAAACATACGCGTTTCCTTGTCTCTGTGGTGACAGTTATCTTTCTTCCTTTTAGGTGCAACTTTTCAGTCCCTTTTCTGAAACCTTTGAGGACAGAAATATTCAGAATTGTGAGGTTTTTATTTTAAAAGGGAATAAGATACATATGTCTCATATTTTATAACACCTTCAATGGGACCTAGAACAGTACCTCATAGTCAAGCACATTAATATTTTTGTGGGTATGAACATCCCTATTAATGGGATAAGGAGCACAGACAGCCTTATGTCAGGACAGGGCCACTCCGCCATCAAATCAGCTCAAAAAAAAAAAAAAAAGGGCAAACTGCCACTGTTCAGATTTCACAACTGTGGCAAAAGACTGTATTACAAACAACAGTGCAATGCTGGGGCTTTAAGGCACTGAGTCACCACCACGCCTTCTACAAAGCTAAGATGCTACAACCATGCCCACCTGTAAAAGCTGTCCTCTTAGTGACTTCAAAGAGACCACCCGCTCAGGGCTAGAAGAAATGTCTGGGTTAAATGGACCCTCAGAAGGTTTTCCTCACATTAAGTTATGCTATAGAGCATTATGTCCTTCTTATAGTCCATCTTGGCAGTGGCAGCCCAGGGGTTTATGGTTTAACCATTTATGTCCCTTCCATGGCTGCCCTGGTACAGTGAAATGCCCAATGTTCAAGCTATATTCATGCTGAAGAATCTGACCCTCTCGCTCCCCGTGCTTTAGGTCAGACCACAGCAAATCATGACATCATGAGACAGCCTAGACATAACTGCTTCCACCTTAGAGGCTTAAAGGAAAGAAAACATCTCAGTCTGCTCCTTCAGTCATTTTATTTCAAAACAAAAGTAACAAACATGGGCGAGGCATGGTGGTTCACACCTGTAATCCCAGCACTTTGGGAGGCCGAGGCAGGAAGATTGCTTGAGTCCAGGAGTTCAAAAACCAGCCTAGGCAACATAGCAAACCTTGTCTCTACAAAAAAAAATCAAAAAAGTTAGCCAGGCATGGTGGCACACCTATAGTCCCAGCTACTCGGAAGGCTGAGGTAGAAGAACTACCTGACTGAGCCCACGAGGTCAAGGCTGAGGTTGAGCGGTGATCAGGAGACTGTACTCCATCCAGCCTGGGCAACAGAGTGAGTCTCCAACTGAAAATAACAAACATGGTTTCTAGCTTCTAAGTTGGACCCCCTCCAAAGATTCTGGAGCAGGAGGAAATACCTCTTCATACCATCCCTAGGTCCCAGTTTCTTAGCCTCTGGGAAAGTTTAGCTGGTGTTTAGTAATCAGCAGGTTCACTGACATAACATTTAAGAAACACAAAGAAAGTAAATAAAAGTCAACCAGACTCAGTGGCTCACATCTGGAATTCCAGCACTTAAGGAGGCTGAAGCAAGAGGATTGCCTGAGCCCAGGAGTTCCAGACCAGGCTGAGCAATATGGCGAGACCTCATCTCTACAGTAAATTGAAAAAATTAGCCAGACATGGTGGCGCATACCTGTAGTCCCAGCTACTTGGAAGGCTGAGGTGAAAGGATCCCTTGAACCAAGGAGGTCAAGACTGCAGTGACTGTAATCATCTTGCCATTGCACTCCAGCCTTGGTGACAAAGTGAGACAAACTCCAAAAAAGAATGAGCAAAAGTGAAGCAGAAAAAACAGGCCATCTGCATACCCAAAGATGTAAATAAAGTTGTCTGAGTACACATTTGTTGACATGCATGACTAAAGAAACAGCCTGAAGACTATAAACATAGTTATCAAGTGTTTATGTCAGATTTGTCCCATTTGTATGAATGATGAATGTTAGTCTGCATATCCACAGATTGGGTTTCAGTTTAATGAGGCACACCTATACTTGGCAATTTAGAGAAGCTGTGGAACAATAATAAAAATAAAAATAAAAAGGCTCAGGCTGGGTGGGCATGGTGGTTCAGCCTCTAATCCCAGCACTTTGGGAGGTCAATGTGAGAGGATTGCCTGAGCCCAGGGGTTGGAGACCAGCCTGGGCAACTTGGTGAGTCTCTACAATACATCACAAAAACTAGCCAGGTGTGGTGGTGTGCATCTGTAGTTCCAGCTACTTGGGAGGCTGAGGTAGAAGGATTGCCTAAGCCTAGCAGGTCGAAGATGTGGTAGCTGTGAGCATCCCACTGCACCCCAGCCTAGGCGACAAAAGTGAGACTCCAACTCAAAAGAAAAAAAAATGCTCAATTCTTCTCTGAACAAGGTGTCACAAATTTCCTCCCAGACTCCCTCTATACTTCTTCAAAGTTTTACAATCGAGAATGCAGAATCCTTTTTCTCATACACATAAGGAGAAAATATCAGTTATATGCTAGCTGTCATTCAACAGTAACACAAATTCCTTAAATTGTTGGCACTAGGATTGGGATTTTCCAGGTACACTGATGCACAGCCTTTCCTTTTGGAAAACCTAAATGGAGTGATATCGGAAAATGCTGGCGTTTCCCCAGTTCCCAACTCTACCTCCAAAATTAACAAACAAACCATCACATTCACACCCTAAAATGTATCACCTCAAATCTTACCTTCAAAGCTTCTATATTTACATTGGCAGGGGGATAGTTTAATGACGGAAATTAAGAACATACCTTTCTAAGAAGAATTCCATTAAACTAGATAAGATAACATTCTAATTCAGTATGTATGCATATCTCCAAGGAGACCATCTACTATTAGAGTCAGGCTAAGAAACAGATTCAATTTTGAAACAAATCAAACGAGTGGAATTTAATAAAATGGAAATGTGACTCTAAGAAAAGCTTTCATGTTCCCTGGTGCTGACTATATCTTCACTATGACACAACTAAATTGAAATGGGCTGTTGGAGGTGTCACTGTCCAGAATAAACATCCTAAACAGATGTGCTTTTGGTTGGTTCCTTTCTGAGTCTTCCTTGACACTCATCATTGTATTCTACCAGAGAAGTCAGTTTATGAAGTTTACCTTCCGTTTCAGATTAAACACCAATTACGAGACAATAATGGTTTAATTAAAAAGTCTTTACTAGGCCAGGCTTGGTGCCTCAGCCTATAATCCCAGCACTTTGGGAGGCCGAGGTGGGTGGATTGCCTGAGTCCACGGGTTCGAGACCTGCCTGTGCAACTTGGCGAGACCTCATCTCTACAATAAATAAAAAATTAGCTGAGTGTGGTAGCACGCACCTGTAGTTCCAGCTACCTGGAAGGCTGAGGCGGAAGAATTGCCGGAGCCCAGCAGGTAGAGGCTGCAGTGGCCGGGAGCGGCCACTGCACTCCAGTCTGGGCGACAGAGTGAGACCCAACTAAAAAAAAAAAAAAAAAAAAAAAAAAAAAATTCTTTACTAAATCAGTCCTCCCAGCATGAATAGGAAACTATGAGTCGTCAATAATTTCCTTCAATAGGCAAAGAAAACCAAGGAATTAATTTAAAATTTGCCAATCTGAAGTCAAAGATAATTTAAGAATTTATTGGAGAGAAATCAGAGATTAGAAAAATGATCTTGACTTTGAGGGATTCTTGGATTCCTTGCATTCTGAGACACCTGGTTACGAAAGCGTTTGTAACACCTCCTAAGTCTATTGTAAGACCTTGAGCAGTAACCTCTATTTTCATATCTGTATTAAATTTACCAGATCGATTATGGGACTACAGTTAAGAAAAAGAAACTCCGTTGTTAAAAATGCCAAGCCAATGTTTAAGAATTTAAAATCCAGGCTCAGTGGCTCAGCCTGTAATCCCAGCACTTTGGGAGGCCGCCTGGATTGTCTGAGCCCGTGGGTTCGAAACCAACCCAGGCAATTTGGTGAAACCTTGTCTCTACTATAAATCAAAAATTAGCCGGCATGGTAGCATGCACCTGTAATTCCAGTTACTTGGAAGGTTGGGGCGGAAGGATCGCTGGAGCCCAGCAGGTCGATGCTGGGGTGGCCGTGAGTGTGCCACTGCACTCCAGCCTGAGTGACAGAGTGACGTTCCACCTCAAAAAAAAAAAAAAGAATTTAAAATCTCAATAAAACTGACCCTTCTATTCCCTTTCAAAAGAGAAGGAATGAGCCAGGCTCGGTGGCTCAGCCTGTAATCCCGTGCCTTTGGGAGGCTGAGGTGAGTGGATTGCCTGAGCCCGCGGGTTCGAGACCCGCCTGAGCAGGCGAGACCTCATCTCTACAATAAATCAAAAAATGAGCTGGGTGTGGTGGCGCGTGCCTGTAGTTCCAGCTACTTGGAAGGCTGAGGCGGAAGGATCGACGGAGCCCAGCAGGTCGAAGCTGCGGTGGCCAGGAGCGGCCACTGCACTCCAGTCTGGGTGACCAAGTAAGACTCCAACTCAAAAAAAAAAAAAAAAAGAAGGAATGCCAAAGTTTCTTCTGCATGCAATATTTTATCCAAACGTTGGTACCACAAATGGTTTTGTATTTTTCTTTTCTTGCCAGGTACATAACTCCTCCATGTGGTCCCTCTTATTTTCTTTGACAGTCACATTTTAAATGAATAAACAACCTCCATCTACCACATCATTGTTAAAATATTTTAGAAAACATAAAACATGGCACAATAATTTTGGTCCAATGGAGTTCACATCTTTTCCTGATGAATTTCATGATTAGTTTTTTTCTTAAGCCAAAACCACCACTGCCAGGTAATCTGATGGTAAACTCCACCTAAGACTTGATTATTCTTTATTACTTAATAATAAAGAGACCAATAAAAAAGAAAAGCACTTTATTTCAATTCTAGCACCATTTCTCTTCCACACGATAGTCCTTTCCTCCTTCAATCAACTATTCTTTTTTCCAGGCTTACCATCGCCATTTAATTTACTCATGCTCCCACAACATGGTTTCCAGCTCCTTCTCTGTCCCACAGTTCATTCTTCTAAGGACAGAATTTATTGTGTGCATGTGTCAGACTACCTAACACAGTGCCCTGCACTTATTCATTCAACAAAGACTTAGTAAACACCAGGCATTATTCCAGGAATTAGAGACGCATTGGTGACAAAATTCTTGCTTTCTTGAAGCTCAGCACTTCATCTTGCACCTAGAACAAGTCTAGCCACAAAGTGAGCACTCACTGAATATTTGTTGGAAGCATCCTTTATGAAACATAGTACCTGAATTTCAATACAAGGATTCCAAATGTGGTTTTGTTTTTTGTTGTTCTGGTTTTTAGTTGTTTTTTGTTTGGGGGGGTTGAGTCAGATTCTCACTCTGTGTCACTCAGGCTGGACTGCAGTGGCACACTCATGGCCATCGCAGCCTCAACTTGCTGGGTTCAGGCAATCCTTCCGCTTCATCCTTCCATGTAGCTGGGGCTACAGGGCACATGCCACCATGCCTGGCTAATTTTTTGATTTATTGTAGAGATGAGGTCTCACCAAGTTGCCCAGACTGGTTTTGAATCCCTGGGCTCAAGCAAGCCTCTCGCCTCTGCCTCCCAAAGTACTGGGATTACAGGTGTGAGCCATCATGCCTGGCCCCAAATATGGTTTAACATGTTGAAAAGGGAACACTCAGATATGGTGAAATGATTACTGACAGAAAAGGGGGAAAATATATATATATTAGATGTACACACAAGACTCTGATGAGCTGAGCAGTCTAGAGTCCCCTTTGCAACTCATTTTATAGCTTAAGGACATAACTACACTAATTATAATGGAACATATGAGATGCTTATTGTTCATAAGAGGTTCAAATTGCCGGGCTCAGTGGCTCAGCCTGTAATCCCACGACTTTGGGAGGCTGAGGTGAGTGGATTGCCTGAGCCCACGGGTTCGAGACCCGCCTGGGCAGCGAGACCTCATCTCTACAATAAATCAAAAAATCAGCCGGGCGTAGTAGCGCGCGCCTGTAATTCCGGCTACTCGGAAGGCTGAGGCGGAAGGATCGCCGGAGCCCAGCAGGTCGAGGATGCGGTGGCCGCTCACGGCCACCGCACTCCGATCTGGGCGACAGAGTGAGACTCCAACTCAAAATAAATAAATAAATAAATAAATAAATAAATAAAAGAGGTTCAAATTATGTCTCAGCTCTGTACAAAGAAAGTACAATGGAAAATATATTTTAGAGAGACATATGAACAGTTGATTTTAAATAGCTTTGTTTCTTAGTACTTGTTCATTATTATTGCTAAGTAATAAGGTACCCCAAAACTTAGCAGCTTCAAATAACTGTTTTATTTGGCTCATAATTTAGGGGGTCAAGAATTCAAGAAAAGCTGGGCCAGGCAATTCTGGTTTAGGTTGTCTCTCAATCAGATGACAGGTGGGGCTTGGAGCCAGGTAGGGCTAGAGTTATCTGAAGGCTCAACTGGGAGTGTGTTCTAGATGGCTCCCCCACATGGCTGGTAATTGACGCTGGCTGTCAGCTGGGGTTATTGGCTAGGGCACCTACACATGGCTTCTCCAGCATGGAAATCTCCAAGTATTCATATTTCTACTCCACAGATAGCTTCCTAAGAACTACTATTCCAAGAGAGGCAGGCAGAAATTGTATGGCCTTTTATAACCTAGAATACTAGATTGCATGTAGTCTTATTTTTGCCATACTATTATTGGTTGAAGGAGACACAAACCAATTCATATTTAAGAGGAGGGTACACAGACCCCACCTATCAATGGGAGAACTTCTGGCCATTTTTAAAAACTTCCACAGTACTTAAGATTTAATTAGTTAAGAAAGGTGGTTAGGTAAAATACTGAATTCTAGATATAGGACATTAAGAGGGAAATATTATCTGTTATTTTGCTCAGTACAAATGTATTATTTTGGTAAATAAGCTAAGTTTAACTAATTGATTAGCTTAACAAGAGAGTTATAGAACAGCCTTTGGACTTTGGCCTTTTAAGCAACAAAAGGCCACACAATCACAGGAGTTCTGCACATTTTGTAAGGGCAGGCTCCAGTCCAACTCACCCACTGCAGGTGGCAAAGATTTCTCCCTCCTGCTCTCCTCACATCACTTTTCATCATATATTTTAGATTCATGAGTCGTGGTTGCAGGTGTGTGTGTTTACTTTTGGCGGTGGGGGGGGGAGAAAGAAGGAGAGAGGAGAGAGAGGGAGAGAGAGGAACTAACTCCACTTATATTGTTAGCTTGTTGAGGATAAGAACAGTCTTACTGTCTTAATTCTTTCTCTTTCTCACAGCATGGTAGGGGGGTTGAAGAGGAAGTGAGAGGAGGAGGGGGAGAGAAAAAGAAGTGGGAGGAGTGAGGGAGAGGGAGTGAAACTGACTCCATCTATATTGTTTGCTTTGTGAGGATAAGACCTGTCCTAATCCTTTTTCTTTCCCACAGCACCCAGCAGACATCCAATAAAAGGTTTGCTGTTTGGCTTGTGCTCAAAATAAAAAGGATGAGTGAGTGTTACTGTTCATTATTCTTGCCCCTTGCGTGTCTTTAAATTGCTAAAACAAAGAAAACAATCTGCACCACAGAAGGCTAGACTGAGGTACAGCAAGGCTCAGAGCTATCTAAAAACAAAGTCAGGAGTGCCCTGTCCTTGATAGGCAAGTCAAGGTGCTGTAAAGAGGACTAAAACATCAGGTCGAGATTGGGCCAAAAAGATTCTAAGGTTCCTTCTAAGAAAGACTTCTATAATTCTTCTGTAAAATAGGATTTTGAAAAGAAAGGCAAAACTGAATGCCCATACTATTCACTATCTTCGTTCCAAAAATTCATTTAAAAAGAAAAAAAGACACCTAGGAAATTCTCTGAATAAAACTCTGCAGGGCATAATTCAGTGGTCCTCAGAAGGAACCAGCCCACAGTGTGTAGGAAACCCACTGGTACTGAGGCACCAGAAGACTCTGGGGCATTATTCCCAAGTGTTTCTTGCTCGCCCAGTGGCTACCCCTGAAAGTTATATATTTTTATTCCATGGAAAATCACTACCAAGAAATGAATCTCAAAGTCACATCTTTAGCATAATGTTTTAACCTTTACCGCAGCAACAACATCTATATGGGAGAAAGAAAGTCAGAATGCCAAAAATATCTAGGAATCACTATTTCTGAGTCCAGAGCACAATATTCCCTGAAACTGGAACATCAGAAGTAAAATACAAACTAAACTATAATCTAAACACAAGAAATATATGTATGTGTGTATATACGTATACACGTATATACACACATATGTATATATATCCAATGCACACCGCCCATATGCCAGATTCTGTGATGGGTGCTGGTGATGTAACCATGGACAGGCAGACACTATAATGGCCCCAAAGAGCTCCATTCATTCACTATGTGTCAAGGGTACAAGAGATTATATCACAGATTACACTTTTTAAATAACAGGGATTTTAAAAATCCAATGTTTACTTCTAACATGTTCACTAGAAATAAAAGATGGGTATATGAAAACTTATCACCTACCACATAGCAAACTCACAAACCTAGAGAGAAATCCCTTGAGCTGGGGCTGGAACAACCAAAGGACAGATTACGGAGAATCAGTCTCCCTTAGCTACTGAAGACAGACAGGAAATGCTCAAGTGGCTTCAAGGCTGAGAACAATAGCCTGAAAAAGAAAGTTTTAGGAGAAAACAAGGTAGCTACTTTCAAATATCTGCAGCATTGCTGTACAGAAGACATCGGACTGATTCTACTTCAGTGGAAATAAAGTACTGCTAGACAAAAACATCAGATGTATTCTGTATCAGAAGGTAGTCTAAAGTTATGGGTAGAAGCCAAAGCAAGCAGATTTACCTTATCATTAAAACTAGACTTTTTTTTTAAAGACACAGTGTCTTGCTCCATTGCACATACTGGAGTGCAGTGGCACAATCACAGCTCACTACAGCCTCCATCTCCTAGGCTCAAGCCATCATCACACCTGAGCCTCCTGGGTAGCTGGGATTATGTATGTGCCACCACACCTCGCAATTTTTTTGTTATGTTTAGAGACGAGTTCTTTCTACATTGTCCACCTCGGCCTCCCCAAGTGCTAGGATTACAGGTATGAGCCAATGACCTGACAAAAATGACCCTTCTAACAATTTGATAGTTCATAGCTGGAATGGGTTTAATGCAATGGTACTGAGTCACTTTTTTTTTTCAGTCGGGATCTCACTCTGTCACCCAGGCTAGAGTCCAGTGGCACACTCATGGCTAGCGCAGCCTAGGTTGCTGGGTTCAGGTGATCCTCCTACCTCAGCCTTCCAAGTAGATGGAACTATAGGCACGTGCCACCAAGCCCGGCTAATTTTTTTTTAATTTATTGTAGAGACGAGGTCTCACTAAGTTGCCCAGGTTGGTCTTGAACCGCTGGACTCAGGCAATCCTCTCGCCTCAGCCTCCCAAAGTGCTGGGATTATAGGCATGAGCCACCACAGCGACTTTTTAAAAAACCTTTCAGAGGCTAAATGTTATCTGTCAGCAAAGTTGTATAGGAGATAACAGAATCAGATGGTGGACTGGATTGGATGATATTTAAGATTTCTTCTTCTAACCCTAGGATTCTATTATCCATTCTATAGAAGAGAAAGTATCCATCTCTTCTTTGAGTAAATAATTCACAAATCATCTATGAAAGTTCTCAAGATCTTTACTAGAAGTAATGTTTTTACTTGAGTATTTATCTACCTAGACTAATATTGAAGCCAGTTGGCCTTATTAAGCTCTCTGTCCTCAAGGGTGGGAAAAGATATCAGAAGCATCTTAATTGGGTGGGTAGATGGGGGGACGCCCTGGGAAAAAGCTCTTCTGAGATGTGGATACAGGCATATGGCTGTATATGACCCATCATAAGAAACTAGCTGTTCCTGATGACAATCCTGCTTCCTAGTCAACAAAAACAGTAACCAAATTATCTAGGAGAAGGTTTTAGATCTGACCTTCGTGATCTGTCAATGATTTAACCAAAAGACTCTGCAAATCATGATTTCTCTGAGTCTCTACATTTTTTTCTTTCTTCTTTATAAATTTCATCATATCTTGCACAGTCTTGCCATGAAAATATTGTTAGCAATCTCACCACATCGGGGAGAATTCATGTTAGTTGCTCAGTGTAAATCCACACAGATGTGACCAAAGTATTTACTCACATTAATGGAATTACATTTTACATATTGTTATAAAGCTACCATTTTCACTTAACAATATTCTAGACATCTTTCCATAGTAGGACATATAGACCTACAGCATAGCTTCACAGCACTCACTATATTCTGTGTTTCGCCAATTCTGGAACATACTTTTCCACAGATTTAAACATCTCTGATACTAAGTGTGTTTCATATCCTGAAGGTCATCACAGTTTAGTTAGCAGCATACTTTTCTCCCACACTGATATATTTTCTTTCTCAGTGGCATATAAATTAATGGTGGGTCTTACAATTAATACAATCCTTGATTTAAAGAAATAGGTTGGTTGCACTGTATATAATCAATCCATTGTGGTTGGCAGCAGCAGGTTCTCTTGATGTCCTCTGTCATATACCCTCAGCCCATGTCCTCTGTTATATACCCTAGGCCCAGTTCTGTTTCAGACATCACCAAGGCAGGGAGTCCTCAATAGGGTAGCCTCAAGCTGACAGCTCCCACCACACGCAGGTGTCTCTTCTGTCCCCAAAGCCTTCTTTGCAGCTGAGTGCCAATGCAGCTGGAAGGCAAAAGCATCCCAGAGGGTGAGAGCATGAGTAGCCCAGGGCACATGCTCAAGCAGGGTATATAGGAATGGCTGTGTATGCACTTCAACTCCCTTCTTTTGGAAGGAAGGATGGAGAGAGAATAGAGCCCAGAATCCCTAAAGCATCAACCTTCACAACATACTCTATTAACTTTGCCTTGTTCCTAGTCTCTCTCTCCCTGCTCCCTCGCCCCTACTTCCCTCCCAAATAAACTATTTGCACCCAAATCCTTGCTTCAGGCTCTGCTTTCATGGGAACCCAAACTGAGGTAAACTAAGGGGAATCCAAACTAAGCCCTGGCCTTAGAGGACTATTTAAACAATCTAGCAATGCTTTATGCTTCAAAAGTATGCCTGTAAATCAACTGCTTGGAATTCGCAATCCGTTTTTCCCACAGAAATGCTATTATACACGATTAGTTTTGCAAGTCAGGTCATAAAAAATATTTGTAGCAGTATGCAGCACCAGCACAAGAGTTCCTAATACGAAACTTTGTCACATTGCACTTCTTTACCAGAAAAAACATCAGTAATGAATTAACATTCCAGGAACAAATATCCATCCATCCTGACATGTAAACACAAAAATACAAATACACACACTACTGGTGAAAGGGTATTTCTAGAGAATCAAAATGCCTGTACTGATATTCATTTATATCCTTATAGCTAGGACTTATAACATGAAATCCAAGATAAATAAAAAAGTTAAACTCAGCAAGTTTCCCAAAAGGGAAAAAGCCGAAAAAATTTAGTTCAATACATAAAACATATAAAACCTCTTAGCCAAAGATGTCAAGGGCAAAAGGAAAGAAAGAGGGTCATTCATAACAAATTTCTGCAGAATTAAAGTGGTTATATAATTTGGGATTCAAGTAACCACAAAAGACTGTTTAAAGTTAATGTCCAGCAGCTAAATGTCTGTTACCAAAAAAAAAATCATAGAAGACCGAACTTGATACAAAATTTAAGTTCATATGTATATAAAGGTAATCCTTAAGTCTTGATTAATAAAGTTGCATTTATATGAAGTTATATCAAATCTCTAAAATTACTAACTCATTTAATAAACAACAATCAAATCAACAATCTCTCTTCCCCAACCCCATTCCTTCCGCCACTCCCACCAAACCCTGATAAAAAGAGTCTCCTAATATCAGTTATTGATGACTGTGGCATGGGAAGTGGGAGTAGAGAAATGAAGAAATCTGGGATTATGAAATTAGACTGTCTTATACAAAAAGTCTTATACAAAAATCTTTTTTAATGGACTGATGTAAGTGGGCCCTTAGGTGGTCTTTTACTCACGCTTCTTGAGAATAAAAATGCTTTTAAACTAAAGCAACTTCTTACTCAAATGAAAAGCAAATTAAAATCACTTTTTCAATTGTGCATTGAGAATTTTTATTTAACTTCACATCTGTTCTGGTTAAAAAGGAGAAAAAATGAAAAGTAAAAGCAAACCAACAAATCATGGGATATTATTAAATATATACATAAAGTCCATGGCTGTGAATGCTGATACAAAAAATAAAAACACTTCTACAGCCAGAAAAGAAATCTGGTTTACAAAAGGCAGAAGACTATTAGTGTTTATTACTTAAACTTTATTATTGTACATGCGCGCGCGCGCACACACACACACACACACACACACACACACACACACACACACACACTTTTTTTATTTTCCCCCCAAGACCCCAAATTAATGGTAAAGATGGAAGCTTTGAGCGTAAAGAAAAAAATATTCTTTCATTTTTGTCTTCCATGTAAGGGCTGACAGAATGCACCACAGGGGAGAAACCTGGGCTAATGATCTTCATGGCTTGCAAGAAAAACTCTATGAATTTCAGCCTAAACAAACACAAATAAACAGGATTAAAACACTCTAGACATGAGCCTGCTACAAAAGCTCCCCAAAATCAGACAGAACACCCACGGCACATCTTTCAGCCTGAATGAATAAACACTTCCAGAGAGACCTCGAATGTTTTCATTTTCCAAAGACATAAAAAGGAGTCATTTTATTCAGACACGAATGAGACCACAGAGGACTTTAGTACTACTGTTGATAGCAATACTTCTCAAGGAGATTATTAACTGGATTATATCAACGAATAACTAAAAGGAAGGACAGGAATGAATGTGGAGGGACCTCCAACCGGCCATTCTTTGAAGAGTTAAGTCTTAGGATCAGTAGACCAGAGGTACTTGAAATGCCTGAACACTGGAACGATGCACAAAATGTTGTTCAACAGGCTAAAATTTGATGTGGGCTAGGATCCATAATCTAAGCAGAATTAAGAAAATTTAAGACACTAACCAAAACCTAAGTAGTTCATCCTTTTATTTTAAGGACAAGGAAACTGAGGCCCACAAGGCTCAAGTTTTACCCAACATTCTGTATCCACTGGCCATATATATACCTGGTTATCTGGGTCTCTTAACGCTCATCATAATGCACTGTGGCAAATGGAAACCTCAGAAACTTCAGAAGGTATGGTCTAATCTTCCATGTCTAAAAATATTTTTTTAATATCCTTAAAAAATAAACTGAAATTGGAAGAAAGTTTAGATGCTGCTCTACAAACAAGAAAAGACCCTCCTATGCATCTTGCAGGAGACTAGGTACTCAAATTTTTCTTCTAGTTCAATGCAATTCATGCCAGGCATCTCTATATTCATAGCCAAATCCCACAACATTCTTAACTCTGCATTACGTCAACCTATGGAGATCACAGTTAAGTTATTTTCGGGATCCCCAACTTTACCAATATGCAAATCATTAGCTAATCTATAAACAAGAGTTCTATCAAGGTTCCCGGATTTAAAATATTTCCCCACCCAATTCCCTGTTACCCCTTCCCCCTCCCCTGCCTCACTAAAGACTCTGGGCGTTTAGAAACCCAATACTACCTTAAAAGATGAAAAGATTGAAACCTGAGTAGTTTTGCTTTATCACCCTAATTGTTCAAGCAACCCCTCTAAAGCTCCATTCTCAATATGCAACCATTTGTGGGCTCTGCCAGAGAGTAAGCCCATATCTTTCCAAACCAAGCAACTCTCTCCTGGGGTTTCTTTCAGGAAAAATTACACCAGCAGGTTCTAATTTCCTATCCCTGCAGGAAAGGCTGCTCAGAAGTTGGGTTTAAATGTCTTATTATATTCTGCTGAATTATAACCAGGCTTTGCATATTCATCTTAAATAAAAGTTTATTAATTAAGCACTCATTATTCCTCTCCATATGAAAACCAAGTAGATTATCAGAAAAATAACTAGGCACACTGGGAAACAGTCAGACTGTATCACTGATCAAGTAGTTCTGGCCAAGGAAGGAAGCTTACTTTGAACAGAAGCTACAGGCCTGTACCCACTACCTATGTCAGGTCCCGGTACAGTAGGTGCTTGATAAATGCTGAATCAAGCCGGGCTCGGTGGCTCAGCCTGTAATCGCGTGCTTTGAGAGGCTGAGGTGAGTGAATTGCCTGAGCCAGTGGGTTCGAGACCCGCCTGGGCAACTTGGCAAGACCTCATCTCTATAATAAATCAAAAAATTAGCTGGGCGTGGTAGCACACACCTGTAGTTCCAGCTACTTGGAAGGCTGAGGCGGAAGGATCGCTGGAGCCCAGCGAGTCGAGGCTGCGGTGGCCAGGAGCGGCCACTGCACTCCAGTCTGGGTGACAGAGTGAGACTCCAACTCAAAAAAAAAAAAAAATGGTGAATCAATTAGAGAAAATAAAACTCCAACTCACTTTAGACCAAGGCACAATGGAGACTCCATCTAATAAAAGGTCAATGCCATCTGACACTCCATTAAATGTTAAACGACATGAACTAAAAGGATACAGCCTACATCTCAGGGTAGCTCTGGCTGCAAAATGTGAGATGGCTCATGAAGAAACTATTCTTCATACCGATCAACATAACAACACTGGTAAAGTCCAAAATACTTCCTCAGTCACTGATGAGCCTCAGAACATACTCAGAGAGAGGGTCTGTATACAATGGAGGAAACAGCCCCAATGGGTCACGTGAAGCCTTTCTCCAATCCAAGACCTTTCTCCCTCTTTCATGATAGTCAGCTCTTCTACTTGCTCCAAAAACTGTAGCTGTGTGCAAACAAAGTAGCAATCATGTCCAAATATATAATCAGCTCAAGCCAAAATACTGTCTTGAGCCCCAGGAATCATCTAGCTGCTTTATTAAACACTGAAAAATCTGTCTAGTCAAACACTTTGGATTAATCTTTTTTTGCACATTAAGTTATTTTTAGACATGAAGTTATTTATTCTCTGTACCAAGAAAGGCTGCTACTTTTTAATCTTTTTTTCCATAAGGATGTCAAAAGCTTTCACTCCCGAAGTAAGGCATCAAACCAAAATAGCTTTAAAAGTTCTGTATAATTGTGAATGTTGTTACAGCTACTCTTATGCCAAGAATCATTTACACTACTTGAATTAATATGAACACATTTACTAGAGACCCACCTAACCTCAGCATTTCTGCTTCAAACAACGTGTTTACACAAACAGCACTCTCTCCATTCCAACCATGTTACTCAGTGCTGCCTGGCCAATTCTCTCACAAATCAGGAAAGGGAAATAAAGTGGGGGGGGTGCAAAAAGGGAAGTCCTGCCACTCTCCTTACCCCTTCTCCTATAAAGAAACTTAGTTTCCACCCAATAGCACAAAAAAACAAGTAGAGCATGGTGGCTCATGCTTTATAATCCCAGAACTTTGGGGAGGCAGAGGTGAGAGGATTGCCTGAGCCCAAGTTTCGAGACCAGCCTGTGTAACTTGGCGAGACCTCATCTCTACAATAAAAAAAAAAAAAAAAAGTTATCCAGGAATATGGCGCCTACCTGTAGTTCTGGCTACTTGGAAGGCTGAGGCGGAAGGATTGCCTGAGCCCAGCACACTGAGACTGTGGTGGCCGTGAACGTGCTACTGCACTCCAGCCTGGGCAACAGACTAAGTCTTAGACTCAAAAAAAAAAAAAAAAAAAAGAATTACAGATGCGGACTCCAAACAAGCAAGTCATTTTGCATTGACACTCTCTCTTTAATTTTAAACCTAGAAATTTTTAGCAGGAATATAGTGGCCAAACTTCATTAGCCAGAAATTTTAAGGATTGAAAGGGTTTTTTCGAAAGAGCATAAGAAGTATCATACATGGTCTGATAAGTGGTCCTTCTGGTCAAGGGTTTTTGCTGACAGAGTTTTGCTGGAGGGAGAGGCAACAGGGCAGATACAAGGAAAACGTGATCATGACCTCAAGGATTCATAATGTGCCTTGGCTACTTCTCTGTTCTCAATATTCAACCATCTATGAGCTCTGCCAGGGAGTTAGCCCTATCTCGAGTTTCATGACAGCAGGGATTTTATTTTGTTCACTGCAGTTCATATTGCCAGCACTTGACAGTGTCTGGCACATAAGAGGCTTCCATAAATCATTCTTTAATTAACAAATTATTACAGTTCCATCATTCATGAATTTATGTAAAGCCAGCAGCAAATTAATTTGCCAGTTAATTCCCTACCAATTATACAAAAAAATCCAAACCTTTTCCATAATGAGATTGGGTGCTACCATGACACTAAATAATTCATATATTCCACCAGCAATAATATACATAGCACCTACAATGTTCTGGGAATATTTCTGGTGCTGGAGATACAGGGGTGGACAAGACCAATGAAGTTCCTGCCCTGTAGAGCTTCCATTTTAGTGATTCTCCCTGAGGGCTCTGTAGAGGAGAGGATACTTGGGTGGTCTCAGGGCCTTTATCCTTTCTATTTTTTCTATCTAGATCACCTTTCCCCAGTCATTTGCATAGTCCATGCTTTCTTTCTTTCTTTAGGTCTCTGCACAAATATCACCTTATCAGAAAGGCCTTTGGACATTCTATGTAAAATCAAATAGCAGCCACCAGTCTCCTGTACACTCTAACCTACTTATCTCGCTTTAATGTTCTCCACAGCACTTACTATCACCTGGTATATATATTTATTTGTTTATAAGGCAAACTCCACAAGGGCTGGGACTTTGTTCATTGTTTTAACCCCAGGACCCACAAGAGGTTTGACACATTAGCAAGCATTTGATAGATAGCTACAGAATTGTTTTTTAAAACATACAATCATTCATTATTCAGCATACCCATTGCTGTGAAGCTTAATCATGGTGACCTTACAGATCTTTTTTACCCAAACTAGTTCTTGGTCCTGCTGAGAAAACTGCACGTGTAGCTATGAGCTCTATTTCCAAACTACCTCCAACTTACCAACTGGCTGCACCATCTGCAAACCATAGGAGCATAATTTCCACTTGCAAGTACAGATCACTAATGAAAATGTCCACCAGACCCTGGGTCAGTCTCCATGGAAAAACAGTGACCCACAGCCAACATCTGGTGTGAGCTCCATTCTGACTCACATTATCCATGAACCTACTTAGTCATGAAGGTTTCGATAAAACTACCGTGACGGAAATACTGTAAAACCTGTCCCGAAGCAATCCCTGGCCCAGTCTCAAGGGTGCCAGTTGGTTCCCAGTTAACCAACCCTTTCCTGTTCTTTTGCGACAGTTCCACACCTACAGAAGATGCCTGCAGACAGAACTGTTTTCGTCACTAAGGGATCAGGCCACTCAGATTAGAATTCAGCTAATTTTTTTTTTTTTTTTTTTGAGTTGGAGTCTCACTCTGTTGCCCAGGCTGGAGTGCGGTGGTATGCTCATGGTCACCACAGTCTCGACCTGCTGGGCTCAGGGGATCCTCCTGTCTCAGCCTTCCGAGTAGCTGGAACAACAGGCATAGACCACCATGCCCGGCTAATATTTTGATTTATTGTAGAGATGAGGTCTCACCAAGTTGCCCAGGCTGGTCTCGAACCTGTGAGCTCAGGTAATCCTCTCACCTCAGCCTCCCAAAGTGCTGGGATTATAGGTGTGAGCCACCACACCCAGCTGAATTTAGCTAATTTTTTTTTTTTTTTTAGTTGGCGTCTCACTCTGTCACCCAGACTGGAGTGCAATGGCCACTCCCAGCCACCGCAGCCTTGACCCGCTGGGCTCCCGTGATCCTTCCACCTCAGCCTTCTGAGTAGCTGGAACTACAGGCGCACACTACCACGCCCAGCTAATTTTTGATTTGTTGTACAGATGAGGTCTCATCAAGTTGCCCAGGCGCGTCTCGAACCTGCGGGCTCAGGCAATCAACTCACCTTGGCCTCCCAAAGTGCTGGGATTACAGGCTGAGCCACCGAGCCCGGCCTCAGCTAATTTTTAAAAACCAATCCTGGACTGGTTTTCTCTCCTCTGGCTTTATGTGTCACTTGCTCATTCCATGTGTTTGTTGTTATGCGGAACTGAAGAGGAAAACATTAGAACGCCTGCCACCATGTTTATATCTCCACTGTCAGCTGGGCATCTTCCTTTCTCTTCGTTTTGTACACATGATACATACATACAGGTTTTATGTTCATAAAGTTGGTCTCATTGTTAGATTTGAAACTTGTGAAATCTTTGGATTCTTCCTTATGAAACTAACCTTTCTACATTTTGTGATATTCCCACCTTTTTTAGCTATTTGTGTCATTTTAATAATAACATTTCATTTTTCGATGAATACATGCTATTTTGTTTCTTTATGGGAAAATTTTGTTTTGTTTTGTTTTTTACACTTTTACCTTTCAACCATTACTCTCATGGAGTTCCTCTGGTCTGCTGAAATTCTTTTTTAAAATAGGTTCTCTTTGTTCTATTGATTTCTAGTTTCTGAATTCATGGTCTATTCCATCAATTACAAGTGTAAGATTCTGGACACATCTCTTCACAACCATGACCTCTGTCTGCTCATCAGTATAACTGGAATAACTCACAGTCTGTGGGTCTTGCCTACTGCTCTGAAGGTCAACTAAGACCAAGTAGGTGGAACAGCTATTTAAATCATTCTAGAAAGTTCTAGTTTCTATACTTGAAAGGGCCCATTGCTTCCAACAGGAGAAGAATTTTACACTCTGAAAGAAAGGGGCCAATCCTACTAAAGCCACATTAATCCACTCTGCTGAGACATGGCAGAACAGACAAAAGTGGCAAAAAGGTGTATAATAAAGTCTCCCTCCCATTTCTGTCCTCCAGCCACTTAATTATCTCAGAAAGCAATTAACATAATCAATTTCATGCCTATTTTTTCAGATACATGTGCATTCCCCCCCAGGTTTTACATAAGTGCTATCATACACTGTTTTACACATTCTTTTTTCCAATTAACAATATATCTTGGAGACACAACGTCAATAAGGTACCTGATCTCAAACCAGGTGAAGTGACGATGAAAGGGAGGTCCAAACTTTACCTGTATGATGACCACTTGTATATCTAATCCTGAATTGTACCCCACATCTTTAAAATAAATTTAAAACTTTTTTAAATTTATACGTCTTGGATCACGGAATATTATTCAGCAATAAAAAGAGAATGAAATAATGTCCTTTGCAGCAACTTGGGTGGAATTGGAGAACATCATCCTTAGTGAACTAACACAAGAACAGAAAACCAAATACTACATGTTCTCACTTTAAGTGGGAGCCAAACTAAGGATCTGTAAAAACATAGAGTGGTATAATGGACATTAGAGACTGAGAAGGGACGAGGGGATGAAAAATCACCTATCAGGTACAATGTGCACAGGTGGGAGTGGTAGGTACACTTAAGAGCTCAGATTTCTTTTTCTTTTTTTTTTTTGAGTTGGAGTCTCACTCTGTCGCCCAGACTGGAGTGCAATGGCCACTCCTGGTTACCGCAGCCTCAACCTGCTGTGCTCCAGCAATCCTTCCGCCTCAGCCTTCCAAGTAGCCGGAATTACAGGCACGCACTACCACGCCCGGTTGATTTTTTATTTACTGTAGAGATGAAGTCTCACCAAGTTGCCCAGGCGGGTCTCAAACCTACGGGCTCAGGCAATCCACTCACCTCAGCCTCCCATGGCATGGGATTACAGGCTGAGCTCAGATTTCTTTGCCACTATACAATGCAGCCATGTAACCAAAAACTGTTTGTACCCCCTAAGGCTACAGATATAAAAATAAAAAACAGGCTGGGTGCAGTGTCTCACGCCTGTAATCCCAGCACTTTGGGAGGCGGAGGCAAGAGGACTGCCTGAGCCCACAGGTTCGAGACCAGCCTGGGCAACGTGGTGAGACCTGTCTCTACAATAACTCAAAAAATGAGTTGGGTATGGTGGCACGTGCCTATAGTTCCAGCTACTTGGAAGGCTGAGGTGAAAGGAGCGCCTGCACCCAGAAGGTCAAGGCTAGGATGACAATGAACGTGTCACTGCACTCCAGTCTAGGCAACAGAGTGAGAGTCTAATGCATACAAAAAAATTCTAAATTAAGCAAAATATACATTATGTATATTATAGATACACATATCAGAGACTTTCATAGCAATATATCGATACAGAGGAAACTCCCCATTCTTTTTGACTGCATAGAAGTTTCCCCATTCTTTTTATTGGCTGCATGCATCAGTACAGAGAAAGCTCCTCCATTCTTTTTATAAGCCATTGAACAGACAGACCATAATTTATTTAACATTCTCCCACATTTAGGTTATTCTCAATGTTTTACTGTTATACCATTTTGCTCATATATAAGCAGATCTGCAAGGGACATTTCTAAAAGGAAAATTGCTGAGTCTAAAAGTATGCACATTCTCAATAAAAAAGATTGCCAGATTGTTCTCCATAGAGGTTTAGAACAATTTAATCTCCTGCCAGTCATAAACGGAGACTATTTATCCACACATTTGTTAGTATAATCTCTTATTAAACATTATTGCTAGATCTCAGTCAATAGGATAGTTAAAAAATGATCTCTCCATGTGTTTTAATTTGCTTTTTCTAATGAGTTTATTGGGCTTTTTTTGATGATCTCTCTTTGAATATTAAGAAAAGTTACTTTACTCTCTTTAACTTTCTTTTTGTGTCATTCAGCACATCCTACAATCCAACCACTCTGAGCTAGCTGCTATTCCCAAATTGGGCCACATTTTGGAAATGTCAATTCCATCCAACTTCACTTATAAAATATTGACACTCAAGTTCAAACACATTTCAATGGTCATGAAGTGTTCCTGTATTCCTCTCATAGGAGGAATACATCTCTCCTTTCTCAGGGTAACAAGGGTACATTTTTAAAGCTTCAAGATAGCATCATTTCACTCTGTCATATACATAGATGAGCTTCTTGAAGGTTGAGACTATAATCCTCACCTTAACATCCCCCGTGATGCCCAGCACACTCAATTGATGTGGGCTGGAAGACTGAATAGGAAAGAAGGAATGTGAATTCCTAATTGCATATGTATCATTAAACTTCCAAAACAATGTTATAAATCGAGTGGTAGGGGAAAATAAAATAAAGTGAAAACCTGAAGACTTGTTCTTTGCCTTAGAAGTTCACATCACAACTTCATACATGTTGACAAATCTTTCCTCTAAGTTTTTTTGTTTAATATTTGTTTTAATACTGAAATCCTGGTTGTGACTTAAATGACTTAAAGAGGATAACAAAGATCAAAGTAATGTCGTCATGTCAAATAAGACAAGGAAAAGGGGATTCTTAACTTCTATTTTATAATCAATCACTACAATTAAAAACCATGAGATGCCATTAAACATTCATCAGAAAGAAAAAATTTTAAAAATAGAAAATAACAAGTATGGCAGTAGAACAACTGGAACTTTCATATACTGCTGGAAGAAATGTAAATTGGCACAACTGTTTTGGAAAACTATCGAGGGAATTCATTAAAGCTAAATATATGTCAACTCTGTTGCCCAGCAATTCTACCCTTAGGTATATACTCGATAAAAACATATGTATGTTCACAAAAATGATATACTGTAACAAATATGCACAGCAGCACTAATAGTCACAGCCCCAAGTGGAAAAAAAACAAAACAAATGTTTGTCAATAGTAGAATGGATATATTTTAACATATTCATACGATGGAATTTTAACAGCAATGGAAATAAACAAACTATGACAACACACCAAAACATAAGTGCATTTCACAGATCTAAAGCATCTGTATGACTTCATGCATATAAATTACAAAAACAAGTAAAGCCTAATCTGATAGTGTTACCAATCGAGATACAAATTACCCACTGGGGATAGGAACAGGGACTGGGGGCTCTATTAAGGAGACTTTTGAGTAGAGGGTAGTAATCTGTTTCTTGATCTGGACACTGGATACATAGATTGTTATCTTATGAAAACTCATTAAATTATATGCTTAAACCGGGCTCGGTGGCTCAGCCTATAATCCCGCGCCTTTGGGAGGCTGAGGTGAGTGGATTGCCTGAACCCACGGGTTCGGGACCCAACTGGGCAGCGAGACCTCATCTCTACAATAAATCAAAAAATCAGCCGGGCGTGGTAGCACATGCCTGTAATTCCGGCTACTTGGAAGGCTGAGGCAGAAGGATCGCCGGACCCCAGCAGGTCAAGGCTGCGGTGGCCGGGAGCAGCCACTGCACTCCAGGCTGGGCGACAGAGTGAGACTCTGACTCAAAAAAAAAAAAAAATTATATGCTTATGTTTTGTATACTTTTCTGCATATATATTACACTTCAATAAAAATTTTCCTAAAATAAGCCTATAAGCTAAACCTCCAAAAGAAAACATTACTTTTAAAATACCTTTCATGAAAAAAAGCTTTTTTTAAATGCTGTGGTGATTATCAGCCACTTGTAAAACCCAACTGACATGCACTGATTTGACCCAGGAGCCTACTACTGAAAAGAGATCTCAGACAAAGCAATTTTCTATTTCTGAAACAATGCATGAGTCACACATAGTATTCACATTTTTTGAATGAGGAAAACAAAAAGGAGGTGGCCCAAGGAGATCAGCTATTGAGAATAGACAGAAAAAGATGGAAAGACCTTAAACTAAAATAGCTATTACTCTTAAAAGAACATTCTGTTGAACTACCAAGAAAAAACAACCATTTATTTCAATGTAGATATATGTCTCAGCACCCAGCTTCCCTCCCAGTATTTTATAACACTGCACGACAGACAAAGAGCACAAGTGTACCATGGGAGTAGTAATTAATGGCAAATGCAGGTGTCTGAATAGAGGAGAACTAAGGGAAATAGAACACAAATCCCTCCACCTCATTAGTCTTCTAAAAATATTCTCATGACACAAAGGCACGCCCTGCTTGTGTGTTATATACATGAATGAGAAGCCTAATTAAAATAGTTTTTGTGAATCTTAACCACAGCCCAGATACAAATGCTTTGGAGACTAAAAATGGAAAAAAAAAATTGATGGCGCTGAACTAGTCAAGCAGAGCTTGAAATACAGAACCCAGACAACACAAAATCAATGTATAGTAAACTCAATTACCTGTGCTAATGGAGACAGATTTTTTTTAAATCATTTCTTTTGGACTGTGAAATATAAAACAGGTACTCTGAGACTAATGAAGAGGCCCAAACACTTACCTTCTTCTGAACTTGATATTAATTCATTTTTAACTTGATCCCAACAGGACTCAAGAGGAAGGCAAAAGAAAAAGACCTGAAGTCTAGGCAACCACGAGAGGGAGGTAATTTCACAGCTCACAGCTGACTTTCAACTTCCTGTTGTAAAAGGAGAAACCAAAAAGATGATTAACTGAAACTCACAGATAATTCATCATAGTTCATGTTGGTCAATGCACAAAGATGGAATGCAATCAAGGTTTTTGTTTTGTTTTGTTTTGTTTTTTGTTTTGTTTTGAGTCAGAGTCTCACTCTGTCACCCAGGTTGGAGTGCAGAGGCACGATCACAGCAACTGCAGCCTCGACTTACTGGGCTCAGATGATCCTTCTGCCTCAGCCTTCCAAGTAGCTGAAACTATAGGCATGAGCCACCATGCCCGGCTAAGCTATCAAGGTTTTACTGACATCCCTTGATCTCACCGTGTACACCTTCAGGCAGAGGTCTTAAAAAGCAGTGAAATTTACAGAAGGCAAGTAGCAAAACAAGGAAAATCAGCAAAGGATTTGAATAATCAAATTTTCAAATGAACTTTTTAAAATCTGGAGTCAACAATTCTTGGTTCATGTAATAACTTTTAAAAATGTTTTTCTCCTTATAGCAGAAAGGATTAAAACAAACCTCTAATGATCTGAGCTAAGAATGGCATGAAGGGGAAAAGGAAGATCAGAAGTTACCTTCTTTCCCCTAACAGCAAAGCAAGTTTATTAAAGACTTCTATGCTGACCATTCAACCAAAAGTCAAACATAAACTAAGACTGACTTGGTTACACAGGCTCAGAGAAGAAAGAATCACCATGATCTGGCCAAATGTAGCTGAAATTAGCCTTGAAATTAGCAAGAGAAACAGCAAGAAGAAGCATTTGCTGAGCACCTGCTATGGTCTGAATGTTTGTGTCCCCCCACAATTCTTATGTTGAGATCCTAACCTCCAATGTGATGATATTAGGAGGTGGGGCCTTCGGAAGGTTACTAGATCATGGCCCTGAATGGTATCAGTGACCCCATAAAAGAGGCTCAAGAGAGCTGCCTTGTCCATCCACCATGTAAGGACACAGCCAGAAGGTTCCATCCATGAGAAAGCAGTCCTCCCTAGACACCAAATCTGCCGGTGCCTTGATCTTGGACTTCCAGCCTCCAGAACTATGAGAAATAAATTTCTGTTGTCCATAAGCTACTCAGTTTATGGTATTTTGTTACAGCAACCCAAACAGACAAGACAGGGCCTAACAAGGGTTGGCAGTCAGCACAGTACCTTAATCAAGGAGGAGGTCTCTCTGGAAGAGCTCAGAAGTCCACAAAATAAACAAGTAGACTTGTTAGGACTACATCAACGAACTTAGAGGTAGCATCCAAGCTGGTCATTTACTCATTTATCAACCACTCACCCTAAGTGTTCACAACACTAGAGAGGAAAAACATCCAATACTCTCTGCGCAGTCAACACCCCTTTTGGTACCAGCAGCTCAATCTTTCTGTGGTTTCCTAGGGAACACTCAATCCATGCCTGGCCAATGACAGCCCTGGTAAGCCTGGCCCCAGTAACTGGTTCAGGGTTAGGCATGTGACCCAAGCAGGAACCACCAAAACCAACAAGCACTTGTAGAACTAACAGAGTTACTTAGTCTATCATAGGCTCTCACATGGAGAAAGCTTGCCTGAGAAGGAAGCCAGGTGAAAACAGGTTAAGAGGTAGCAAGAAATGGGGCTTTAATGATATGATTTGAGCACCTAGGTCCAGCCATGCCTGAAGTTAGCCATGTTCTTGGACTTTTTAGCAACATAAGTCACTACATTTTCTTCTATATTGCCCTTATACTGAATAGGTTTCTGTCACCTGCAAACAAATACCCTAATACGCCACCACTGCCATTTTCCTTTAAAACACTCTACAGGAATAATCCTTGAGCCAGAGTGCCCACCTTTAATGATTTTTTTTTAATTTTAAAATAATATTTGAAATGAAACATTCTGAGAAATGATTATGAAATGAGTTTATTTACTTATTATTCTGCACAGTCTTTGGAACCTTTTGAGGACTGAATTATTTCCTCTCACAAAGGAAAAAAATGAGCTTCGGGGTGTAACTGATTTCTTACACCTAATCCTAATACCAGGTTGTTTGGGCTTTTAAAAGACCAAAAACCTGTCAGTTCAGTTCCATTTTTGTGGGTCCTAAGAGTTCACAGAATAAAGTGAAATTCAAGGGTCCTGCTGCTTGAATTAACTTCTTTCTTGAATTCATCCTCCCCCGTGGAAAGGAGGAGAACCCAAAAGAAGAGGGTGTTGGATTCTACAAGCCTCTCTTCTGCCCACTTCCCTCACAAAACAGAGCTCAGTCATGGGGCCAAACCGCACTTGCGAAGTGCTGACGTCAGCAATCACATTCTGCGGGTTTGTAACTTGTTCACCCTCACAAAACCCCCATGCTAACTGGGTAACACAGACTGGCCAAGGCAGCCTCCACAAGGATTCTGGCCAGCATCCTCTCCTCTTTTTACTGACATCTTGTGCTGTGGACAGACAGCAGCACATCAAGCTGAGTTCCCATCCGATAGTCTCTGCACAGGGAGCTGGGTGAGGTGGGAGGTTGGTGCACCAGGTTCTGTGTGGTTCTGACAGCACGGTGGGGGAGGAAAGGCACAGGAATACAGGATCGGAGGAGCTCATCCTGGCCCGGGATTTGCTGCCAACGAGGAGTAGCTTTGGATCAGCCATTTCACCTTGTAAGGTGTCTATTTTCTTGCCTTTAACGTGTGAGGGGTGGAATTGGATCGGGGTTGTTCACTGTACCATGCGGTGGGTGGTAAAATCAATGTAGTGCACCAAGACCAACATTACAAAACAAAATGACTCTAGGGCAGGGACAAGGAACATACAAGATGAACCTTGAGCACCTTTTAGTGCCAGAAAGTAAGGACAAAAGACATGCTAAAAAAAGTTCGCAAGGATGGGCTTATGTCAAAGGGATACAGGAGTCAACTGAAAGAGCTCTTAATAGCCAAAGCCAGAACAACTGGGGCAACAATATAATGTGCTGCTGAATATAACTTAGGCATAAAATAAATATCCATGAATTCATACTGATAACACTACTAACTGATTAAAGTAAAAAAAAAAAAAATGGGGAAGAAGGCCAGGAGTGGTGGCACAAGCTGTAATCCCAGCATTTTGGAAGGCTGAGGTGAGAATTGCTTGAGCCCAGGAGTTTGAGACCAGCCTAGGCAACATAGGGAGACCTCATTTCTACAAAAAAAAAAAATCAAACAATTAGCTGAGCATGGTGATGCACACCTGTAGTCCCAGCGACTTGGGAGGCTGAGATGGAAGGATCGCCTGAGCCCTGGAGGTCAAGGCTGTGGTGAGGTGTGATCATACCACTGATCTGATCTGGGCAATAGAGTGAGACCCTGATTAAAAAAAAAAAAAAAGTGGGAGTGGGGGAAGACACACTTCCTAGCTGAAGAATGCCAAATAATTTATGTACACCACCCCTAAGGAGGTGGAGCTTAACTCTCCTTGCTCCTTAAGTGTGGGGTATGCATTAGTGACTTACTTCTAAAAAGTATAGAAAGGGGAGGAAAAAGTAACTTCATAGTAGAGAAACCTGACAGACACCACCTCAGCCAGATTCTCCAGGGCAACATGAACATAAATGTAAATCGTATTAATGACAGACATACACCCTTGATAGAAAGTGATGAGAATGGTACTTTACCTCTGTGATCTTCTTCCCCAAGACCTGTAACCCCAGTCAAGTCCTGAGAAAAACATCAAACAAACCCCAGTGGAGAGACATTCTAAAAAGTACTTGACCACGACTTTTCAAGACTGTCAAGGCCATCAAATACAAGGAAAGCCAACTGTCACAGCCAAGAGCAGCCTAAGGAGACGTGACAGCAAAACAACTCATGTGGAACCCTAGAAGCGATCCTGGAACAGTAAAAGGACATTAGGGGGAAGCTAAGAAAATGTGAATAAGTATCGACTTCAGTTAATAATATTGTAACAGTACTGGTTCATTAATTATGGTGCATGTACCATACAAATGTAAGATGCTAATAACAGGGGAAACTGGGTTTCGGCCATGTGGGAGCTCTCTGTACTATCTTCACAACTTTTCTCCAACTCTAAAACTGCTCTTAGCTGGGCTCAGTGGCTCACATCCATAATCCCAGCACTTTGGGAGGCTGAGGTGAGAGGACTGCCTGAGCCCAGGGTTCGAGACCAGCCTGGGCAACTTGGTAAGTCCTCGTCTCTACAATAAATAAAAATAATAATAATAATTAGCTGGGCATGATGGCGTGCACCTGTAGTTCCAGCTACTTGGAAAACTGAAGCAGAAGGATCGCCTGCCCAGCATGTCAAGGCTGTAGTGGCCATGGGCATGCCACTATACTCTAGCCTAGGTGACAGAGTGATACTCTGATTCAAAAAAAAAAAACTGCTCTTACCTTAAAAGCTGTTTTTGTGTTAGTGGGGGTGTGATTAAAACAAATCAACTAGCCAGGCTCGGTGGCTCAGCCTGTAATCCTGCGCCTTTGGGAGGCTGAGGTGAGTGGATTGCCTGAGTCCGCGGGTTCGAGACCCGCCTGGGCAGGCGAGACCTCATCTCTACAATAAATAAAAAAATTACCCAGGTGTGGTAGCGCGCCTGTAATTCCAGCTACTAGGAAGGCTGAGGCGGAAGGATCACCGGAGCCCAGCAGGTCAAGGCTGCGGTGGCCGGGAGCAGCCACTGTACTCCAGTCTAGGCGAGAGAGTGAGACTCCAACTCAAAAAAAAAACAAATCAACTTTGACAAATTTCAAGTGCTATCAAAGCAGATGATTTCTAAGTTTTTTACTAGCTTTAAAGACAATGTTTTGGTTTTTTTATAGTATGTTGTATTAATTATTGTGCTTTTTAAAATTTATTATTATGTATCAGATGAAAAAGGGTCCGAGTATACTTTCATCAAAGCAGTACAGCAATTCTGGAGACTGTCATCACTTGACTAAAAATTTTGTTTAACTGACACTACTGAGCCACTAAAGCTTATAAGTTTAGCAATAGAATTAGGGAGTTATAGAAATCATTCATTCATTTATTCAACAATATGCATGTACTCTGTGTTATGATTCAAAAAATATTTATTGTGAATCCATGAGTGAAAGGTTTCTATATCCTCCTAAATCTGTTTCTTCTAAAAATCATTTGAGTAGCTAGGCATGGTGGCTCATGTCTGTAATCCCAGCTTTTGGGGAGGCTGACGGGGGAGGATTGCTTGAGCCCAGAAGTTTGAGACCAGCCTGAGCAACAAAGCAAGACCCTGTTTCTACAAAAAATCAAAAAATAATCTGGGAAAGGTGACATATGCCTGTAGTCCCAGCTACTGGGGAGACTGAGGCAGAAGGATTGCCTGAGCCCAGGAGGTCAAAACTGCGGTGAGCTGTTATCAATCCCACTGCACTCCAGCCTGGGTGACAGAGTAAGAGTCCAACTCAAGAAAAATTTTTATTTGAATAAAATGTAGCATTTTCCAAGACAAAAAGGGGGAGGAATCTACAGTACGAAAATCTAGATACGAGTCCCAGTTCAGCCATTTGCCCTCTGGGTAAGTCAGTCACCTATCTTTCAGCTGGTTTTCCTCAGTTGTCCAACAAGGTGGAATCCTACCCTGCCTACCTCACAGGGTTGTTTGTTGTGAGAGGCAAAGCATATTAATGAAAGCTATTCATAATGTGGAAATTCTACATAAAATAAGACCTAATGATAACCAGAATCTCCAGTTCTTCCTTGAATCAGAATGAATTCGGGGCTGGTCAAGACTTGGTCTTTTGTCTACTAAACCAATGCCTGGATTTGCAAAGTGGTCTCTGGACCAGTGGCATCAGTGTCTCCCAAGAACTTGTCAGAAATGTAGACTCTCGGTCCCACCTTAGACCCACTAAGTCAGCAATTCTTGGGGTGGAGCCCAGCAATCTGTGTGTTAACAGGCCTCCAGATTGTTCTGCACTGCTGAGGTTTAGAACCACTGGCCCTAGGGGATCTACTACATGGTCCCACCCCTCCAGTCCCTGTCTAGCTGGCAATGACCTGGCTCTCTCTTCCTCCAGGGCCCCCTTCACATCCACTGACACTTGGCTAAGTGTCATATAACTCCACTAAGACAGGGAAGGAGAACCATGCTGTTCACAGGGCTGCGGAAAGCCCATGACTTGCTCAACTTTGGCATGGGTTAACCAGCTACAGCAAGACCCAAGCATCTCACTTCCTAGAACATGGTTATTTTGCCCAACTAGTCTATGTAGTTCTTAGTAATGAAGGAAAACTGGGGAATCTGGGGAGACCACAGACCTCACATTTTAAAAAGGGAACCCAAGCTGGGCATGGTGGCTCACGTCTACAATCCCAGTACTTTGGGAGTCCAAGGCAGGAGGATTGCTTGAGCCCAGAAGCTCAAGACCAGCCTGAGCAACATAGTGAAATCTTGTCTCTACAACAAAACAAAAAATTAGCTGGGCGTGGTGGCACATGCCTATAGTCCTAGCTACTCCAGAGGTGAGGCACACGGATAGCCGAGTCCAGGAGGTCAAGGCTGCAGTGAGTCATGATCATGCTGAGCACTCCAAATAAATAAATATATAAATAAATGGGAACCCAAGTTCCCATATCCTGTTCTTCTAGTCCGTGGCGTTTGTCAGACCAAGCTGTGAGTTAGAAAAGGCAGCCATCTTATACAAACATCTACACATACCTCTGATGCCACAAAACCAAAGACACTTCCAGGCTGCTAACCAAGGAACAAATGACACAGAACCGAAAAGAGCTAACAAGCTGGAATGCTATTTTGACCCAAGAGATCAAAGACTAGAAAAACAGGAATTGCGAGTCAGGAGTATGATACATTAGCAGGTTTGTGTGAAGAAGTCCAAGCAGTCCCTTTTCTGAGCTGTGTTTAGGCCACAACCTTTATCCATTTCCTTTTTGAGACCTTAATATTGGCATCACTCCCAATGACACACACACACAAACTTAAGACAACACTGGACTAGAGAGGGACAGAGCTGAAACCCTAACTAGGGTAAAACTGTACACTATGCTTGTGTATATATATGTATATAAGGTAAAAGAACTACCGGTACACACAGAGTCTCTCTAAAGAAGCCGCACCAGTGTCTGGCAAGGCTGGTCACTACTTCTCAGGTACAGCTCATAAATCATACACATATAAATATATATCAACAATCATTTCTTATTCACTTCCACTTTGCTTACTCCCCGTTCACAGTTTTCCGGGAAATATATGGAAAATATCCCATAAGTTACTGACAGGGTAAACCATACACTGCCACACAGGCAAATTCAGCTTAAGTCATAAAGCCACAACTAAGAGACTGAATTTGCACAAGCCATTATAGTCCTTGTTTGCAGACACTCTAAATATCTGTATCGGACATCTGCACTATGACCTCTAATTTTCATGGTGCATTTTCCCATCTCCTACTATCCCTTCTCCCCACAAGGAACACACAAAAGTGCTCTAATACAGTTTTCAATTTTTGTATCGAACTACCAATCTGATACATATGTACATATATTCCCTTACTCAAGGCATTATGTGGCTCTCCAGCTGCAGAGGAGGGAGCAGCCCTGTACAACGCTCAGGTTCCCATGAATTACTACCTTCCAACTGCAAAGGATTACCCTCTTTCCACCTCTTGTCGTCACTCCTCTCTGCCTGAAATGTCTCTCTCCCGGCTTCTTTACCTTTGGAAATGTACCACACTTCAGAGTCCTACACTATTAACATCCCTCCCATAAGATCTCTTCCAGTTTATTCTTTGGAATGACCCTCACCCACTCAATGGTTACTATGGAAACACTACCCACCCCAGACAGTGGTTGTGAGAATTAAATCAGGGGATGATCTGTCAAAAAGTACTTAGAATAGTGTTCCACATCTAGTAAATGCCTGTTAAAAAGAAAACCAGCCGGGCGTGGTGGTTCACGCCTGTAATCTCAGCACTTTTGGAGATGGAGGCAAGAAGATTGCCTGAGCCCACAGGTTTGAGATCAGCCTGGACAACATGGTGAGACCTCATCTCTACAATAAATTTTTAAAAATTAGCTGGGCGTGGAGTGCATGCCTGTAGTTCCAGCTACTTGGAAGGCTGAGGCGGAAAGATCGCCTGCGCACAGCAGGTAGAGGCTGCAGTAGCTGTGTGTGTGCCACTGCATTCTAACCTGGGTGACAGAGTGATACTCTGACAAGAAAGAAAGGAGAAAAGGAAAGGAGAGGAAGAAAGAAAGAAGGCAGAGAGGGAGAGAGGGATGGAGAGAGGGAGGAAAAGGGGGGGGAGAAGGAGAGAGAGAGAGAGAGAAAGAAAGAAAGAGAAAGAAAGAAAGAAAGAAAGAAAGAAAGAAAGAAAGAAAGAAAGAAAGAAAGAAAGAAAGAAAGAAAGAAGGACAGAAGGAAAGAAGGAAAGAGAGGAAGGAAGCCTACTATGATGACGATTTTATGGTGGGTGCTCCTACCTTTGTGAGTAGTTATGCTTCCCCACCTACTTCTTGCTTATATTCCCCAGGGCACCACATGCATTCCCCCTTTCCCTCCTAGAACCTGTTCCAGAGGTTGGACAGGTGGGCCTCCCTTGGAAGCCTCAATTGTCACAATTTCAACTAAACTGCTGATGCCCAGAACTGATCACTAGCTCTGCTCTCTCCTGAGCTGCTGCTGCTAGACATGTCCACACTAATGTCACCAGTACACTTCAAGTTCGGCATACTCAAAACCAAAAGCACTCTTTTTCCCTAAGATCTACTTATCTTTCTATTTTCCCTAATAGTAGTCAATGGCACCATAAATAACACAGTCACACAGGCCTGAAATTCTGCAGTTACATTTTGCATTATGTATTTATTTCCCAAATAAGTAATACACTTACTTGAAACAAAATTCAAAAAGTACAATTTCTTTTTTTTGTTTGTTTGGTTTTGTTGAGTTGGAGTCTCACTCTGTCACCCAGACTGGAGTGCAGTGGCCGCTCCTGGCCACCGCAGCCTCGACCTGCTGGGCTCCGGTGATCCTTCCTCCTCAGCCTTCCAAGTAGCTGGAACTACAGGCATGCGCCACCACGCCCGGCTAATTTTTTTTTTATTTATTGTAGAGATGAGGTCTTGCCAAGTTGCCCAGGCGGGTCTCGAACCTACGGGCTCAGGCAATCCACTCACCTCAGCCTCCCAAAGGTGCGGGATTACAGGCTGAGCCACCAAGCCCGGCTCAAAAAGTACGATTTCAATCTCACACCCATCCTCCTGCCTCCCACTACCCCATCCTGAGGGAATTTGATGTTACCAACCTCTTGTATATCTTTCAAGAGATATTTTATATTTTTGAATACACAGTGAGTGCTAGTAAATGTTTATCAATCAGCTCTCAAGAAAAACAGAAAGGAAAATGCCCTAATGTGTTGTGTTTAATGATTTCCACGGTGCAAGTACTCCCACCATGGCCCATTTCAAACTACCAAGATGAAGCAATCACCCAAGGACTTGGGAAGTGATGCACACAGTTCTCACAAGCCGGTAAGCACTGGCTTCAGTGCACCAGTTTTATATGTGTGTGCATAGACGCATGAATATATGTCCATGTGTGTATATATGTATACATATAAAATACATATTATGGTTGGACACGGTGGCTCATGCCTGTAACCCCAACACTTTGGGAGGCTGAAGCAAGAGAATTGCCTGAGAGCAGGAATTCGAGACCAGATTGTGCAGCATGGCAAAACCTCATCTCTACAAAAAAAATCAAAAAATTAGCCAGGCGTGGTGGTGCCCTTGTAGTCCCAGATGAAGCAAAAGGATCACCTGAGCCCAGGAGGTCAAGGCTGCAGTGAGTCATGATTGAGCCACTGAACTCCAGTATGGGCAACAGAGACTCAGACTCAAAAAAATAAAATAAAATAATAATAATAATGAGAATAAAATAAAAATAAAAAATTTTTAAATAAAATAAACAAATATGTATTATATGGCTACATTTTTACTCAATGGAAGCAAGCCCTGCATATCTTTGTAGATATGATATGTATACCACATAACTATGAATTCCATATTTTGCTTTTTTAAATGCAACAAATCTCATAGATAGTCCATATCAGTAGATGTCAAGCTCCCTCATTTTTAACTGCTCCATTTTTTAAATCAGTGCCTACTGATGAAGATTAAGTTACTTGCAATCTTTCATTTATTCAAACAACCCCTGCAAGAAAATATTTTGTACATACATCATTTTGCACATTTACATAGCTGTAGGAAAAATTTCTAGGGTTGTTACTGCTGATTCAAAGAGTGCATGCATTTGCAATTTTGATAGATACTGCCAATGACTCTCCACAGAGATTGGACTGGTTTACCCTTCCAGCCACAACGTATGAATACTTGTTTCCTCAAACCTTTGCCAACATGGCTATCACATATTATAATGCATGCCAATCTGATAGATAAAAAATAACTTCTCACTAAGGTTTGTATTTGCATTTCTCATTTTATGAGTAAGGTTAAAGTTTTCATATCTTTAAGAGTCATTTGTGGCCGGGCATGGTGTCTTACGCCTGTAATCCCAGCACTTTGGGAGGCAGAAGAGGACCGCCAGAGCCCACGTGTTTGAGATCAGCTTGGGTAATTTGGCAAGACCTTGTCTCTACAATAAATCAAGAAAAATTAGCCAGGTGTGGTGGTTCATGCCTGTAGTTCCAGCTACTGGGAAGGCTGAGGTGAAAGGATCGCCTGAGTCCCACAGATAGAGGCTGAGGTGGCCGTGAGCATGTCACTGTACTCCAGCAGCCTAGGTGACAGAGTGAGACTCCGACTTCAAAAGAGTCATTTGTAGCCGGGCTCGGTGGCTCAGCCTGTAATCCCGTGCCTTTGGGAGGCTAAGGTGAGTGGATTGCCTGAGCCCGCGGGTTCAAGACCCGCCTGGGCAGCGAGACCTCATCTCTACAATAAATCAAAAAAATCAGCTGGGCGTGGTAGCGCATGCCCGTAATTCCAGCTACTTGGAAGGCTGAGGTAGAAGGATCGCCGGAGCCCAGCAGGTTGAGGCTGTGGTGACCAGGAGCGGCCACTGCACTCCAGTCTGGGCGACAGAGCGAGACTCCAACTCAAAAAAAAAAAAAGAGTCATTTGTATGCCGTTTTGTGAGCTGTATGTTTAAATTCTTTGCCTTTAGAGTAACAGTCCTTTGTCTTACTGATGTGTTGGAGTTCTTTATATACTGATGAAAATAGATCTTTATGATGTGAATTTCAATGATTTTCCTAAATTTATATTAACTGCATTTTGACATAGTTTAAAATGAAATGCTGGTCTTGCAAAAATTACATGCAGTCAAACGAACCAATTTTTTAAGATAGCTTCTGGATTTTGTGTCATATCTAGGAACGATTTTCCATCTTCATTATTTTTTAAAGTGGTATTCTATTTATTTTTCCTAGCTATTTTAATATTTGAGTTTTGATCCATGTGAAATTTACTTTGGTGGAAGCTGTGACATAAGGCTCTGACTTTATTTTTCTCCTTAATATACCAACACCATTTATTGTCCCCCAAGGAATCATCTTTGCCTTCTCCCTCAAGCCCCTAGGAGCCCTCATTCTTACTCTCCAATATTTTGATGTTGTCTTTCTTCTCCCACGTGACCATGCCAGTTCAGATCTCACCACCTTGTGCCTGTACTCCCAGCCTCCAAGCTTCTCTCTCACCACCAGAACACTGTCCTCTAAGCCAGCTCATATGGTGTCACCTTTTTGCTGCCTATAGGACAGTCTTTAGACTCACTAGGGGATTCAGGGTCCACACCAGTCAGGTCCCAATCCACCTCTCCATTCTTTCACGTTTCCCTTTGAAACTTTCCTTCTCCATCAAATTAGAGTTCATCAACCCTTAAAATGTTATGCCTTGGTTCACCCTACCCACATTTCCTACATAGAATGTCCCTTCTACCTATCCCCCATCCTTTCCTTCATCTCAATCCTATCTGTCCTTCACAGCTTGGCTCAAATGCCTACTTCTCTGCCAAAGCATCTCCCGAGCTCCTTCTGTGCTTACAGTACTTCAAAACCTTGTTTATATATGTGTGTGTGCATACATTATGTGTGTGTGTGTTTATAGCATCCCTTCTTGTCCCTCACAATTATGTTTTTAAATTTGTCTCCCCATCCAAAGTGGACATTCTTTGATGCCAGAGGCTTTAGCTAATTAACATCTGCCTGCTACCTGCTTCTAGGTAGCATCTTATATATATAATAAATTGTTTTTAATAAAATGAAAACGTTGCCGGGCATGGTGGCTCAGGCCTGTAATCCCAGCACTTTGTGAGGCTGAAGCAGAAGGACTGCTTAAGCCTAGGAGTTTGAGACCAACTTGGGCAACAAAATGAGACCCCATCTCTACGAAAATAAAAATTTTAAAAATAGCCAGGCATGGTGGTGGTGTGTGCCTGCAGTCCTACCTATTCAAAAAGCTGAGATGGAAGTATTGTTTGAACCCAGGAGGCCAAGGCTGTGATTGTGCCACTGCACTCCAGTCTGGGCAACAGAGTGACACCCTGACAGAGAGAAAGAGAGAGGCGAGAAAGGAGAAGGAGAAAGGGAGGAAAGGGAGGGGAAGGGAGAGAGAGAGAAAAGAAGAAGAAGAAGAGGAAGGGGAGGAAGGGGAAGAGGAAGAGGAGGAGGAGGAGGAGAAAATGTCTGTAGTTCAACACTTTCACATGCATCATAATCACCAGAAGGACTATAACCAGATTACTAGGCTCCACCCCCAGAGTTCCCAATTCAGTAGGTCTGGGCTGAGACCCAAACATGTGCAATGCTAAGGGTTCCCAGGTGATGCTGATACTGGAGTAGCATTTTGAAAACCGCTGCCTTAGACCACACCTCAAACCTCAAATTGGAAGCCTTTGGAAAACTGGGCTACAATATATCCAAAAGTCTCATGGAGAAAGAAATCCTGCCAAGCTGGCTGTCAGTTAGATTCATGTAGATTTCATCTCCACACTGTCCAGCTCAAAGAGGCAGTAGTCCAAGGCCCAAGAGGTAGAGTACTGTTGGGACTACATCCATCCCCTGAACTTTGGACTCCCACTCCAGTGCTCTCCACCAGACACAGGGGTCTCTGGTCAAGGACTTAGCAATAGAGGCCGAATGACCTGACTGTACTGCAGCTCTGTCATTTGCTCTCCTTGTGACCACAGATAAACTATTATATCCTCAGTAGGCCTGTGAAGTCGTGGTTCTTTGAGTGGAAACAACAGAAACCCACACGACAAGTGAAACCAAAGAAAACAGATTTACAAACGATCAGTTCAAAGAACTAAGAGGAGGCTGGAGAGGCAAGCCCTGGCACAGCTCCATGGGACTGAAAGCCATGCCAAAACATGCTGTATGGACAGAATGATCTAGTCAGGACACCTTGCAGCAGACTCTCCATGATCCAGTGACCAGGAAAAGGTATCTGACTGTCCTAGCTCATAGGGCCACCCACAGCTGAGGGGAATGGGGCCCCTCATTCTGGTCCCGGCAGACTATATCCAAAGGCAAGAAGTGATTTCTCAAATGGAAATCAGAAAGGGTAAATGGTCATAAGCTGTAAGGTCTTATGAGGTAAGCACTTGGCCACGTAGTGGTGAGTACTCAACAGTTACTGGTTGTCATTGTTGTTATTATTGTTCTTCATAATTACTAACACCTTTAAAAGCAGGATGGAGCCAGGGGCGGTGGCTCACACCTGTAATCCCAGCGTTTTGGGAGGTGGAGGCGAGAGGATTGCCTGAGCCCACGGGTTCAAGACCAGCCTGGGCAACTTGGCAAGACCTCATCTCTACAACAAATCAAAAAATTAGCTGGGCATGGTTGTGCACACCTGTAGTTCCAGCTATCTGGAAGGCTGAGGCAGAAGGATTGCCTGAGCCCAGCAGGTTGAAGCTGCGGTAGCTGTGACCATGCCACTGTACTCCAGCCTGGGCAACAGAGTGAGACTCCAACCCCCACCCCCCAAAAAGAGTGGGATGGGTTCCCCCTTCTCCAACAAGCTCCAAAGGAAACCTCAGTTCATTCTACATTCACCAGAAACTTGCTTGAAGCATCTCTGAACCTGTGAGAAAATCCTAAACAGGCTTTCCCAATATTCTTTTAGGTTTCAAATACTCCTAACTCACTTAATCTCAGATGCTAGAATTGGAGCCAGAAAGTTATTTTAAGCTATGTTCATGGCTATGCTGGAGGACAGGTTATTATATCTTGTTCTGTTTCAGTAACAAAGGAGGCGAAAGGCCAGATGTGGTGGCTCACACCTGTAATCCCAAAACTTCAGGAGGCTGAGGCAGGAGAAGCACTTAAGCCCAGGGAGACTAGACAACATAGGGTGACCTCGTCTCTACAAAAAAAAAAAAAAAAGTCAACAATTAGCAGGGCATGGTGGCGTGCACCTGTAGTCCCAGCTACTTGGGAGGTTAAGGTAGAAGGATTGCCTGAGGTCAAGGCTACAGTGAGCTGTAGTGGTGGAACTGAACTCCAGCTTGGATGACAGAGACTCTGACTCAAGAAAAAAAAAGTAGTTGAAAATTCAACTTTGTTTTCAATTCCCGTTAGCAAATAAACAAACCTGTGTGTCGCATCACAGAGAGAGACATTCAAAACCTCAGAGAGTTAACCTTCCTTCCAACCCTCTGCCCACTCAGTTCCGCATGGCCTGTGGCAAAGGCAGAGAGAAGAAAAAGGGCAGAACTCTGCTCAGCTCATCCCCTAGGAGGATTCCTCAGCTACGTTTCTCCTCTTTTCCCCTGCTTCTTCAGACCGTCAGCGGCCTGAATCACAACCTACAGAAAAATGGAACTTTCTCTCCAGGGTCCCAATTAAAACGCAGTCTCGTTCGCTTTGAGTCACCTCTCCCACTGTAATTAAGGCATTCTCTGTGACTGTTTAACGTCTATATTCCCTTCTAGTCTGGAGGCAACTTGAAGGGAGGCCCCACATCTGGCCAATTCTTCTAGCCCCTATTCCCCGCCTGGCACCTGGGGCATGGCAATGGTGCCATAAATACTTCCGAAACGTAGGAACGAAAATCCAAATGCAAGCTTTAATTTTAAGGAGGCATTTACTTCAAGTTTAATGATGTTTGTGAGATCAAAAATATACACATATATACATAGATTATTTAGCTTTTGCTTCTGAACATTTCAGATCACTGCCCATCACCAATCATTTGGGGAGGAATATTTGTTTCAAAAGACTTAAACTGTAATTTCAAATTTCTTGTGACTATTGTAATAAATGATATCAAGACAGGAAACAAGTATGGGGATCTTTATTAGTACTACACTTTATTTATTTATTTATTTATTTGAGTTGGAGTCTCACTCTGTCGCCCAGACTGGAGTGCAGTGGCCGCTCCCGGCCACCACAGCCTCGACCTGCTGGGCTCTGGCGATCCTTCCACCTCAGCCTTCTGAGTAGCCGGAATTACAGGTACGCGCTACCACACCTGGCTAATTTTTTGATTTATTGTAGAGATGAGGTCTCACCAAGTTGCCCAGGCGGGTCTCAAACCCACGGGCTCAGGCAGTCCACTCACCTTGGCCTCCCAAAGCACGGGATTACAGGCTGAGCCACCGAGTCCGGCCTAGTACTACACTTTAATATGTAAGTAAATAAATGTAATATCAAGAAAAGTTTGACCCACACATTAAGGCCAAAGTGGGAAGACTGCTTGAGCCCAGGAGTTTGAGACCAGCCTAGGCAACATAGTGAGACCTCGTCTCTGCAAAAAACAAAAAATAAAAAAAATCAGCTGGGCATGGCAGTGCATGCCTGTAGTCCTAGCTACTTGGGAGGCTAAGAAGGAAGGATCTCCTGAGCCCAGGAGGTCAAGGCTGCAACGAGCTGTGATTGTGCCACTGCACACCAGCCTGAGCAACAGAGTAAGATGCTGAATCAAAAAAAATAAATAAAATGGCAGACAATTTCCAACTCCAACTTGGAGGAGAAGATGGCTTCCTGGAAGATGCATTCGTGCTGAACTGTGAGGATGGGTGAGAATGAGCCAGATGAACATAGGTGAGGAAGAAAACATTATGAGGAAGACAGAAAACTCAGCAAAAACTGGGAGGCCAGAGTGCATCACACATGGCCTTGGGGATGGGGTGGGTGGGCAGGAGATGTATTTAGTTCAGTGTGACTAAAACACAGAACAAAAGGCGACTGGTGAACTGTGATCCTGGATAGAGAAGCTGAAACCAATTCAGTGTATCAGTCCCTTTTGCATTAGCAAGCATATCAGTCTGGTTTGTATTGCTGTAAACACCTAAGGCTGGGTAATTTGTAAAATAAAAAGGTTTCTTTTGGCTCACAGTTCTGCATGGTGCCAGCATCTACAGGGATTATGGTAAGGTCTCTAGAAGCTTACAATCATGGCAGAAGGCGGAAAGGAGGCAGGCGTGTCACATGGTGAGAGCGATGCAAGAGAGGAGGAGGAGGTAGTACCAGGCTCTTTTCAACAATCAGTTCCCACATGATTCAAGAACTCATTCATTACCATGAGAACTGCACCAAATCACTCCTGAGGGATCTGCTTCCAAGACCATTCTTCTCCAACTAGGCCCAACCTCCCAACACTGGGGATCACATTTCAACATGAGATTTGGAGGGGACAATAAGCCAAACTATATCAGAGGGTCTTGAAAATCTGCTTAAAATGTAAAATATTTGCCGGGCACACTGGCTTACGCCTGTAATACCAGCACTTTGAGAAGCTAAGGTAGGAGGATTACTTGAGACTAGGAGTTCAAGGTCAGCCTGGGCAACATAGCAAGACCTTGTGTCTAATAAATAAATAAACAAACAAACAAACAATAAGAAATATTCATTGATCAATAAAATATTGACAAAAATTTAGTTTGAATTCCATAATATTTTAATATTTTAATAGCATTACCATAGATATGAAAAATAGTACATATCATATGCAAGATATTTATTCTACAATGTTTTATGTGAATTTGAGATCCCTTTGCAATATCTCCATGGCTCAAAATTAAAGACAACCAAAACAGGTGCTTTTCACGGATTTAACTAACTAGAAATTGTATTGCTTCATCATAAGTTGATGATGGCATTAAAATATGATGGATCAAAAACTAAAAAACAAAATATCACATTCCAATTATGTTTTTCATAGGATATTCTAACAGAATATAAGCAAATACAATTGTTCAATGTTCTTTTTTTCAGTTGAGTACCTACTATAAATAGAAAACCACCCTTGTGACGTGAGGGACAAAAACCTAAAAAACACACTCATCATGTCTTTAACGTATTTAAGATCTAGTTAGAGAAGCAATACATTGAATAAATAACTAGGCCAGGAGACAATGGGGTGAGGGGAAAGGGAGGGGGAGATAAAAGGTACAAAGTGCTGAAGGAAGGAAGGAAACCAACAACAAACTTAGTGATCAAAAACTGAACGGGGGATTCTCTCATATTAAAAAAAGGGGGGGTTCTGAGAGATTGGATCGAGAGAGATTATACTGACAGAGTAGTTTACGAGTTCAGCATTGAAAGACTTAGGTTTTCACAGGGAGAAACAATAAGAGAGCTTTCTAGGTGACAGGAGTGCATGGACAAAGGGAAAATGCTTTCTTGATTAATAAAGTTCAGATTACCAGTGCACAGGATGGGAGATGACAGGATAAGGGCCAAGATAACCCAGACTACTGGATTCTGACATTAGACTAAGGAGTCTATACTTAAATGAGTACAGAAATTGGGATTTAAGTCTTAGATGTACCATATATTAGCCTCATCTGGAAACTGGAAGTATAATCACAGTGCCTGCTTTGATGTTGTTCTGAGGATTGAATGCAATAATGTATGGACAGTACTTGAGACAGCACCTGACACATAACAAGTTCAGCAGCTATCACTTTGTTGTTAATATTACTATTAATTGCTGGGCTTGGTGGCTCAGCCTGTAATCTCGTGCCTTTGGGAGGCTGAGGTGAGTGGATTGTCTGAGCCCGCAGGTTCGAGACCCACCTGGGGCAACTTGGCAAGACCTCATCTCTACAATAAATCAAAAATCAGCTGGGCGTGGTAGCGCGCGCCTGTTGTTCCACCTACTTGGAAGGATGAGGCGGAAGGATCGCTGGAACCCAGCAAGTCAAGGCTGCAGTGGCCGGGAGTGGCCACTGCACTAGTCTGGGCGACAGAGTGAGACTCCAACTAAAAAAATATGTATACATATTACTATTAATTATATAAGCCTCCCAAGAATTTTTAACAATATAATAATAGCACTTAAAGAATTTACCTGACAACAGTATGGAGAGAGAAAGTTAGGAAAATCCACCTGCAGACAAGGTTAGGACAGAGTGCAGAAGTCTCTAAGACCCTGGGCCAAGATGTTGCAGGGGCTCCAGGAAGGAACCCATGTGAAAGACATTGAAACAAGAGTTGGGAGAATAAAGGTGGTTTGAACAGTAGTAACTGGGAAGTCGAGAAGAAAGTTTCCGGAGCGGGCCAGAAAGCTGATGAATATGTAGATTTAGATAGGAAAGGAATTTGCAGGGAACCATTAAACACCTCTCAATTATGCATGGAAGCCTCTTTCAACTAAACAGCTTCCATCCTCCCAGTGTCCCACATCCCCATGGCTTGCATGGGCATTCTCCAACCCTCCCTGAAGTACTCCTGAAATGCAATTAACAGTTAAGAAAATAAAGTACTGCCGAGAAGCACATTATTTTTAATGTGGATTGTCCAGAACTTCATTTGAGAAAAAGCGTTACACTACCCCCGAAACTGGAATTAAGTAGAAGAAAAAAGGACAATTCCTTCCCCATCCCCAATTTTGCCATTAACCCTTTGGGTGGTAACCATGCCACTCTCCCCAGCTTCTCCTCACTCTCAGTTTCAATGCAAGAGTGGAAAGGGTTTCAATGTAGTTGTTTTACTAAAAGGTTGCTGCAGAAGCTTTTGGAATAAGTAATGGTTTCGAATTCTCTATTCTACACATAAGAACAGAGGAATCAGTTGACTTTCCAGCATTTTAAGAGATATAATGCATTACTGTTCAGAATTCATCTGCCACAGCAGGTTAAAATCAATCAGATTTCTCTTTGAATTTAAGTAAAAGGAGGATTTCCTTTCCTCTTATATTAAAAGTTCCCAATCTACCAGGCTCACAAACCATAAACTCAACCACAAAAATCAATGACAATAAGTCTCAAGAATTCAGAAAACAGTACAAGTAGACACTTGATATTGGCACCAGAAAGTTATATCCGAACCTCAGATGGTTTTAATACCTGTATTATGGACTCTGTCATAATGAGTTAACATCTAATTAAATAGTGGGACAAGAGAAACTGCAGATACAATGTCTTCATAGTAGACGTTACAAAGAAGCTAAGGGTTTAGATTCAGAAAGACTATTAACAAAATTTAGTTCCGTAATTTACAGGTGACCCTGGGAAAGTTCTTGAACCTAGGATTCCATTTCTTCACCTGAAAAATGGAGATAACCTCACAACACTGCCCTTCAAAACGGTGAAAAATAAATAAAATAATACAGCCTATGGCAGCCTGGGAGTATCTAATCTACAACAGAATTATTAGCTATTATTGAAAATATGTCTCAATAATTAAAAACTTTTTCTTTTGGCTAAGCAATAGCATTTGATACAAATAAAGCTAAATGTCTATTAGCTATAATGGTAGAAACCACATTTTAGTTTCTTGGAAGAGTCCCAGCACAATAAAGACAAAATACGATGAAACCTTAGTTCTCCCAGGATCACCTTGGGAAAAGTACTTAACCTGCCGGAGCTTCAATTTCCCGCTGGTTAAAAAATACCTAGCTAAAATAAGACTACTATAAGTTTAATAAGGGCTGGAAGCAGTGGCTCACGTCTGTAATCTCAGCACTCTGGGAGGCTAAGGGTGAAAGTCTGCTTGAGCCCAGAAGTTCAAGACCAGCCTGGGCCACATAGCCAGACCCTGTCTCTACAACAAATCCAAAAAATAGCCAGGCACAGTGGCACCTGTAGTCTCAGCTACTCAGGTGGCTGAGGTGGTAGGATCACCTGAGCCCAGGAGGTCCAGGCTGCGGTAAGCTGTGATCGTGCCACTGCATTCCAGCCTGGGTGATAGAGACTCGGACTCAAAAAAAAAAATTTACTGAGGTAATGTACAGTTTCTAGTACACATCTTGGTACTTAGGTGCTCAATAATAGTATTGCTATTTGTTAATTTTCCCAATAGGAAAAAAAGGATAAAGATGAAAATCAAAATGAGCTGTGGAATCACCAATCTTCATATTTACAGAGAAGTTTTCATTGACTTATTCCATAAATGTTTCTTGTGACTGTGTGTTCTTGACATTAGGGATCAGATGACGAATGAGACAGAGAAGGTCTCTACTTTTCTGGAACTCAGAGTCCAATGAAGGAGAGCAGATAACCCAAGAGATACATTCAGAGAGATCTAAGCTATAGGAGGAACAGCAAACAGAGCGGTGTGGAGTTGTTGGGGGGAAGGGGAAAGGGACATTTAGCTTGGATGCATTTCAGTCCAGGACTGCTTCTTGATTGGTCTCCTTTGGTCAGAAGGGAGACCTCAACTTGTACGATGCTTGCGGGAAAGGGTGGATGATCCTGTCAGTGGAAGTATTTCTTTTGCAGCTGCAGTTTTAAATATGCTTAAATGCCCCATCCCAATTCTCAAACTCTGAGGGTCAGTGCACCATCTGGGGGCCTCAAGCGCCTCAGCGCAGTACCCAGACACGCGGAAAGGGACAACTGCACAGCCCCAGCTCCAAGAGACCCGATTCAGGAGACTAGTGGCTTGTGAGGTGGCGGAGAGAGAGCACGAGTGCCCAGAAGGCGGCCAGTAAGTTGCGTGTTCAAAGGAGGGCGGCGCACCCCTGAAGTATCAGGACGGCATACGACAGCGCCCAACAGCGACTCCAGAAGCTGCAACGCTTCCCACCCTACCCCACCCCCCACCCCCCACCCTGGCGCCTGGAAGCCCGAAGAGGCGAGTGCCCTCCGCCCCCTGCTCGGACCGGGGCTCTAGCAGGCCGGGTGAGAGCAGGCGGACGAGCGGGGCGCCGGCAACCGCCGGGCGTCGTCCAGGTCTCCCCGGCGCGCCCCATCCCGCGGATGTGGTAAAGCCTCGCGCTCTGCCCGATGAGACAAAACCTCCCGCCGGCGCCGCGCCTCCCCGCCGCCTGGGACAGCTCCTCCGCGCGCATCCTCCCGTACCTGCACCCAGGCCCCTGCGCTCGGGTCCTTCTGGCCGTCAAGCCTGGCGGAGCCCTACGGTGGGCAGCACTCGGGTTCTCCCTTCTGAGGGGCTGGAGCGTGCACCGTGGGTGATCTTCCTGGTTCGGGACTGTCCCCTCGGCCTGTTCTTCCCCGGGGGAGAGGAGCGGACTCCGGTCCCGAGAGACTGGCAGCGCCCCCCGAAGCCGCAACCCCTCCAAGCCCGCACAGCCGCCGACCCCGGCACCGTTCAGGCGGGCGCCCGCCGCTTACCTGGGCGCCCTGTCGCCGGGACGCCTCCTAGTGCCGGGTGCTGGGCTCCCGGGTTCGCGCGCAGACCCGGAGGAGACAACCCCGGCTTCTCCGATCCCCCCCGCAGCGTGCAGCCGGCAGTGCCCGCACCAGCCGCAGGAGTCGAAGGCTGGGACGGTCAGTCGTGGACGGACGGTGGGGCCGGAGCCCGCGCCGCGCACTGGCCCACAGCACTCGGGTCCCCCTTCCCGGGCCGGCTCGCGGACGCTGGGATCGCGCGGCAGGTTCTCGGTACTTTGCCCAGAACTTCTGTGCGCGCGCCGCCCGGCGATTAGCCCGAGGGGCGGGCGGAGGAGGAGGAGCCTGCGTCCGCCCTGGGGGCGGGGCCACGTGGGGAGAGGAGGGGCCGCAGAGTGACCCCCACTTTCACCAATCACGAGTCGCCTCCTGGGAAGGAGGCGGGGCGATGCCCTCGGAAGAAGCCGGCGGATTCCATGACGCAGTCGAGGGCGTTGGGACCTTTGGTTCCGCTCGGTCCGGGAGGACCGAGGGAGGTGGGAGCTGCCGCGGGGCTCGAGGTGGGGCTCCCGGCGGCTCCGCCAGATGCCTGAGCGGAGTAGGCGCTCGGTAAATGTTCGCGAATAGCGTTTCCCTGCCAGAGGGGAAGTGGGGGCGGCGCGGAAGGGGCCGGTCCCAGGAGAAGATTCCAGGGGACACGTGCGGTCGAACAGGCTGAAAAGTCGCCCTCTTAAGGAAGTCAGACTGAGGCGAGGGGTCGTCGAGTCGGAGAAAATACGTGGTGAGGGGAGGACTGTGGGCACGGGCGTGCGACCCGGGGCTGGGAAGCTGTGACCCGACCTCCAGAGACCGTCGTGCAGATCCGTGCCGGGGCCAGGAGTGCGCACGGTGGTTTTGTTCAGTGTGTGCAATTCACGTGCAGGCGGGAGTCGGGGAGCACCCCCGTTACATTAGGTCTCCTTGAGAGACTAGAAGGTCCACCGGCTTGACTACCCACTCGTTCCCGGCCTTCTTTGATCCTTGCATGGATGAAAGGAACTGATCATTTGGGGTCAATTTGCAGACTGCAAAAGCGTCGAGTGCTGCAAGTGGCGGGGTGGGAAGGGCATGCGCATTTACTGAGCGCCTACTGTGTTCCAGGAACAGTTGTGACCTTGCAACTGTGATAAAGGCACACTAGGTTCCCGCTCTAAGGGAGATTACGCATGGGGGTGGGGAGGCGGGTAATAAGATAATATACATATCTAAACAGACAAGAAAGTGCTGTTGAGCTATGAGTACTGAGATAAGGGCTAAGCAGAGCGTTCTAACGTAGTGATGTGTGTGGGTGGGAGCTCACCCCGAGGGCTTCTCCGTAGAGGTGGCTTAAGTAGATTCCAGAACCTAGGAAAGAAACTGCCACACCCAGTCTGCAAGGAGCGTTTTCAGACAAAAGAAAGAGCAACTGCGAGGCATTTTACCTCCCTAGAGAGCCACGTGGCCAGCCCCACCGAGCCGGGCTGCGCGCGTGGCTCGCAGGACTCGGGCCTGGCACAGTAATTAAGGGCTCAGAATGGGAAGTTCCCGCGCCAGCCGCCACCTGCGGCACTCGACGCGTTTCCACTCTCCACTCTGATCCCGATTCTGAAGCTCCTTCCGGAGCTGTTCACATTCATTCATCACGCTCCGGTCTCCGCTTGCTGGAGCCGTCCCTGTCGCGGAATGTCTGGGACTGTCTGGTTTGAATCTGGCCGGCGGCGGCGAGGGCGGGAGATTTCCGAGATGCCGCAGAGCCACCCGACTGTCACGCTGCCCGAGGCGGCCCTCGGAGAACCTCATTGGAGAAGATTTAAAGTCGAATGACTCCGCGGTTCTTACATCCCCTCCCAGCACCCGGCGGGTGAACTTGCCTGGCGGGTGGACGCACGGTTCCCTCAGAACCGAGGAGGCACCTGGCCCACGCCCGGTCCCGCCGCCTAAGCAGCTCAGACCTGGTTTTCCCAAACCCCCCTCCATTTTTCAGTAATTCCTCTCAGGGAGAAGCTTGCTGTGTCCTTTCCCTCCCAGTCCCCTTCCTCGTTCAAGCTATTTTTTTTCTCTTTTTTCCTCTCCACCTTCACCCTTACCCTGTTTCATTAGCATTGGTTTTTATGCAGAAAACAAGCCTTAAATCTGGAAGGAAGTTATTTGCACAGGACTCTATTGTTTAAACTAGCTTTACTTTTTCCTCAATTTATTCCAAATCATAATAGTATGGGTTTTTTTCTGTTTGTACTTAAGGCAATTAATATGGCAAGGTGAGAGTTATTTTGATTGTACCTTGCCTCCAAGAAGAAGAGGAATTGTACTGTCTTTTCAAAGTTTCATTTCCTCATCTACTCCTAAATAAGCTTCCAGGCTCTCCAGGTCCTAAAATCAAAAGAAAAAATATTAAATTTGAAATCCACACAGAGCTAATTATTCTTGAAAAATCTTGTGTGCTAAAATTAGCTTTCTCAGAATTTTATTTTAAAGCAGCCATCTGAATGTCTAATAGAGAAAGATCAATGGTTCTGTAGTAAGAGTTTCTAGAGACCCTCTACTTTGAACTGTTGAACAAACACACCGTATCCTTGGCAACAGTGGGAAATGCTCACAGTTGGCTCCTGTTCTTGGCTTCTGAATGTTGTAATAGGTAAGCAGGTGCTCCTTGAGTTTGCCTGTCTGAATGGCAAAGGAAGCTGATCTTAATGGAGTGTCATGGCAGGGAACTCTGGAGACCTCTAGAATCAGACTACCTCAGTGTCTTGTGACCACTTCCTGATTTTGAGATCACCTTTCCTCGTCTGTATAATGGATATCGGTATTGTACTGTCTGGGCCACAGGAAGAGTTTGATCATCCATTTGCAAAGTTGCCACATAGCCTAGCGGAGAGTTCTCATCATGGCTTTTCCACGGAGCCCAAATATGGCTTAGAACCCTCAACACAGAGCCTCAGGAAGCTGCTATTGATAGGTCAGGACCAGCGTGTAAGATGAGGCTGAATTGCCATCCTGGGTCTACACTATTTTTAAGGTCCCTGACAGTGTCAGCCTTCTAGAGAGATTACGAGGGAGGAGGAACTATTACTGATCACCTCATCCACCTCCTTTGTGAAGGGGTGGGGGACCAAGGTCAAGAGAGTTTCAGTATCTTGGCCATAATCATACAGTCCAAGAATGGTCAGAGGCTGGGTCTCCAGCCCTCTAAAACAGTCATCTCTGCCACATCTACCATCTATGGGAGGTGGAGAAAACACTTGTCTAAGACAGTGTTGCCACCCTCCTCACCTTGTGCATTCCTACTCATCTTCCTTGTTCACTTTTATCTAGAAAATGAATCAAGGTATTTGTTTGCATATGAGTACCTCGTAAGCATTCTTTTTACATGTGTTAGTGAGCTCGTGACAAGGATTGCTCAAGAATCTACCAGTTTATTAAATATAGATTGCCTCCTTTGTATAAGGGACCATTCTTAGCAAGCACTTTAAAGTGAATAAAGATGAATCAGTGGGTGTCCCTGCCTTCAGCACTTTTATAGTTTTCTATATTGGGCAGATCAGACATGGACATAAATAACTACAACACAAGCTAAAAAATGGAAAATGTCCTCAAAGAGGCACCAAAAAATGTGTTCAGAGAAGCGAGAAATTATTTTGGGAATTAGGAGCAGAGAGCCACTTCCTGCACGTCTGTTGACATTTTAAACTTTTGAGCAAAAATTTTTATTTATTGCAGTAGTCATCCTTGTAGAGGAAGCTGCAACATTGTTAGTTTTCCTGGTTCAGAAAAGCTCCTGCTTAGTGTAAGTGGATGCTATTGGTGCAACTAAAGGATACAGATCACCCAACCTTGACTCATTCTTCATCAGCTGTTTAAAATTTGTGGGATATTCTAGAGGAAGATCGCTCACCTTTAGTTCCAGCAGGTTGATTTTCTCTCAGGCAGTTGACAGAACCAGTTTTTTTTCCTTTTCTTTCTTTTTTTTTGTATGCTATGCTGTTGAAGCATAGACTACTTGTAAAAAAGGCATGTAGCCAGGGCTTAGAGACACCAATGTCACATACGTTAAACCTTGGAACAATATTTCCTCCAGGACCGAATTTCCTCAGTTATCAGGGTAAGCATTCCATATTCCTTCAGCTACTATCTCTATGGCACATAGACACCCTGTATTATTATCTCCTGTACATCGTAAGTATAATAATAAGAGCCCACGTGTTTTAAACATTTATGTATCAGGCGCTGCCAAACTGGGCTGCTGATTGCTGCTGTTCCTGCCACCATTAGGATACTGTCTGTCAAGTCAGATCTGGCAGAACTGCTAGAACCCCATCCCTTCTGTTACAAGCCACACCAGCAAAATGTGTGCCCAGAACCCTGCCTCACTCCCTTACCACATCATTCAGTCCCAAATTCGTGTCTTGAGTAAATGCATCTGATTGCTGCATCCCAAACATATCTGCAAATCTAAATGTACAGGAGGCCAGGAAATGTAATTTTTATGTTTCTGGCCTCTGCACTATGAGAAGGCACATTAGAAGGAAATTGGGTTAGAAGTTGAATGAGCCAAGCCGCAGCATTCATTATCTTTTTCTCCAAATCTCCAACAAATTTGTTATCAGAAAAAGGTTTTATATATTATACTTTCTGGCATGTTTCTATTTGTGTGGAGTAGCCCAGAAGACCTCCTCAGATTCCTCTGCGTTTCTATCCCTGCATTAACCAGCACCACCACTGTCCAAGCCACCATCATTTCCTCCCTGGAAAACTGCAACAGACCAGGAACTGCCCTTGCTTTCCCATAAACCACTCTGAAGCCAGAGTGATTTTTGTGTGTGTTTGTTATAGGAGACAGGGTCAAGCCCAGGCTGGCGTGCAGTGACTTGGTCATATCTTGCTATAACCTGAACTCCTGAACTCAGGTGATCCTCCTGCCTCAACCTACTGAGTAGCTGGGACTACAGATGCATGCCACTATGCCTGGCAGATTTTTGAATATTTTGGACAGACGGAGTCTTGCTATGCCACCTAGGCTGATCTGGAACTCCTGGCCTCAAGCAGTCCTCCCACCTCAGCCTCCCAAAGTGCTGGGATTACAGGTATGAGAATGATTTTTTTCTGGCCTAGAGTGAATTTTTTTGAAAACCTCAGATCTGATCATGAATCCCTTCCACAGTTTCCCATTGCTCTTAGGATTGGACCAAACTGCTTACATGGTCTGGCATCCTACCAGCTTCATCCTGGCCACGTTGCTTCTTCCTCTTTTCACTTCTGCACTCTCTCTTTCACAGGGAAGTCCTTAACTTTCACAGTCAGATCAACTCAACCTATTAATGCACTTGTTGAAACTAGTTGAAACAAGCTTTTACTTTCTTTTCCTTTTTTTTTTTTGGTAGTTTTTAGGGGTTTGTTTTGGTAGTGCCTATCACAGTTGTAATTTATTTTTGTGATTTTTCCGATTAGTTTCTGTCTTCTAACTGGATTGTAGGCTACACAAAGTAAAGATTGCTTATGTTTTTCATCTCTTGTTAACCTAAATAACCAAAAGAGAGAGGCTCTGGAGAAGAAAATGACATTTATTCATGGAGAGGGCTTTGCAATGGGAAAACACATGCCACAGGAAACTATGTGGTATTCAGGGAGGCAAAGAAAGACAGGGGTTTTTAAGGCAGAGGTGAGGAGGACTGCATGCTTTCTTTGAGATCATCTTCCTTGGCTACAAGGACCATAACAAGGGTGATGCCAGTCCAAGTTTGGACAGGCAGTTGTTAGCCAGACTTACTTGCAGAAGTATTTTTTGTGTAAGGTTGTGGTGGCCTTTGGGTAAGGTTGTGGTTTTTGTGGAACCTTTTGGGACAGTTCTTGTAATAAGACACAAGAATGAGAACCCTCCCTTCATGGCCTCCCCCGGCCCTGTTTGCCAGAGTTTTTAACACAAATGACTCCATTTTGGTTCTGACAACTTTCACATTCCCAATGCCTGTCTCAATACCTAGCAGCTAGTAAACCTTCAGATATTTGTTGAATGTGGCCGGGCACGTTGGCTCATGCCTGTAATCCCAGCACTTTGGAAGACAGAGGCCAGAGGACTGCTTGAGCCCAGGAGCCTGGGCAACATAGCAAGACCTCATCTCTACAAAAACTTTTTTTTTTGTAATTAACTGGGTGTGGTGGCACACACCTGTAGTCCCAGCTACTTGGAAGACTGAGGTGGGAGGATTGCTTAAGCTCAGGAGTCCGAGGCTGCAGTGAGCCGAGATCATGCCACTTGCACTCCAGCATGGGTGACGAAATGAGACTGCAACTCAACTCAAAAAAAAGAAGAAAACTGTTGAATGAATAAAGGGAACCCCAAGGAATAAATTTCACTGGTGGCTGGGGTTAGGGGTAGGAGGTATTCATCCATCTCAGGCCCAGTAGTATTCATGTCATAGAGGTGATCTTACAGCACCTTGATATCAGAAAGATGCTACCTTCTTTAAAGATACCATTTTTGACTGGGTATAGTAGCTCATGCCTGTAATCCCAGCACTTTGGGAGGCTGAGGTGAGAGGATTGCCAGTGCCCAGGAGTTCGAGACTAGCCTGGGCGACTTGGCAATAAATCAAAAAATTAGCTGGGCATGGTGGCACACACCTGTAGTCCCAATTGCTCAAGAGGCTCAGAGCGGATCGCCTTAGCCCAGCAGATAGAGGCTACAGTGCCCGTGAGCATGCCACTGCACTCCAACCTGGGCAACAGAGTGAGACTCCAACTCAACAACAACAGAGGATACCATTTGCCAAGGTCATAAGTTAGCTGACTTTTATTTTATCCTTTTTCTTTTTAACATAGTTCCCTGTTCCTTAGAATGCCCACTTCAACTGCGCCAAATACATCAAAAGAAATGCAGAGGTGGGTTTAATTTGGCTTCTTCCATCTTGCCCTAGCCCAGTTCCCATTAGATAGACCTTTCTCTATTTACAGAAATGAAAACTAGGAATCCTTCATGGGTGTATATAGTCCTTTTTCTTAAAGTGAGTTTGTCACCTTTATTTTAGCCTTTTCATTTTTCCACAGTGTTGTTAGGACTTGCATCACGTTGTTTCATCAAACAAAAGTGCCCTGTTCCTCAAAAAAAAAGGCTGGGTGTGGTGGCTCGTGCCTATAATCCCAACACTTTGGAAGGCTGAGACAAGAGGATTGCCTGAGTCTAGGAGTTTCAGACCAGCCTAGGCAACACAGTGAGTCCTCATCTCTACAAAAAAAATGCATCGGGTGTGGTGATGCGTGTCTGCAGTCTCAGCAGCGTGGGAGGGTGAATCGTAATGATCACCTGAGCCCAGGAGGTCAGGACTGCAGTGAGCCATGATCGTACCACTGCACTCCAGCCTGCGTGACAGAGCGAGGCCCCAACTCAAAAAAAAAAAAAAAAAAAAACGAAGCCCTGTTCCCTGATGCTTGTTCCTTACACACAATTCCCTGGGGATCCGCAACAACTAGACTATCACTCAGAGGAAATTAGCACTTCAGGGAAGAAACTGTAACTATCTTGCTCTGGCTCTTATAGACGGTTGAAATCATGAACTGAGTTCCTGGAACCAAAAATAAACTTGTCTGTGAAAAGTATATACTTAGAAGAAGGCATATCAGTACCTATACAGTCCTTTTTTTTTTCCTCCTCAATGTGACTACAATTTGCTGGGAGTATGAAATGGGGAAGAAAGTCTGATTCTAAAAATGTGAAGTGTTTGCTTTACACCAACATTTCTTGCAAAAAGAATCGTGTAACAATAATAGCAAAACAATAGCAAACACAAAAAATAATAGACATTAACCAGACATGGTAGTGCACACCTATAGTCTCAGCTACCTGGAAGCTGAGGCAGGAGGATCATTTGAACCCAGGAGTTCAAGCTACAGTGTGCTATGATCATGCCCCAGTCAGGGCAGCATAGTGAGACCCTGTCTCTAGAATAATAATAATAGAAGTTTAAGAAGGGAATAAAATTGTCCATAATGTTGCCTGCCCCAAAAAAGTGATTTATATTGTCCAGTGTTTCCTTCTAATATTTTTTTCATGTAGTTGTACCTTTGGGGTAAATACTTAAATTCTATTTTTGATTTGCTATTATATATGTTTTCCTAATTGCTATTTTATAATTATCAACGGAATATTATGAATTTATTAAAATCATGAAATTTTCATGAAGACTCTGAAAAGCCCTGAAAAATATGTATGCTGTCAATTAAACTTGTAATGTAACAGAAATAACTGAATTTTGAGTACAAACAACTAGATTTAAATACTATTTCTATTTAGTAGCCCTTTCATCTTGGGCAAATAATTTAAACCTTCTCAATTTTTGCTTCTTCATTTTTAAAATGAAGTTTACAATAACTGCCTCATAGTTATTAAAGTGATTGAAAGTAATATGATCAGCCGGGCTCGGTGGCGCAGCCTGTAATCCCGTGCCTTTGGGCGGCTGAGGTGAGTGGATTGCCTGAGCCCGCGGGTTCGAGACCCACCTGGGCAGCGAGACCTCATCTCTACAATAAATAAAAAAATCAGCTGGGCGTGGTGGCTCATGCCTGTAATTCCGGCTACTCGGAAGGCTGAGGCGGAAGGATCGCCAGAGCCCAGCAGGTCGAGGCTGCGGTGGCTGGGAGCGGCCACTGCACTCCAGTCTGGGCGACAGAGTGAGACTCCAACTCAAAAAAAAAAAAAAAAAAAAGAAAGTAATATGATCAACTGAGCTAGGTCTTCAAGGAAAGGAAAATATTTATAAAAATTTATTGTTGAGTAGTTTCCTGGTTTCCCTTTTAACAAGCCTCCCTTTCCCAAAGAAATCTAATCATGAGTGTAATCTGTTAAAATGAGGTGTATCTGTTTTTCCCACTAGTTCCTTCTTAGAGAAATGTCTTGAGTGGAGTTACTGGATTGCCACGACTGTGACTCTGAAAATTGCTTTTCTCCAGCCTTGTACCAGTTGGTGTTGCTGTGGTGATGCTGTGGCCTGTCTCCCTCACCCCATCTTCTCCTGCATCACAGGACCACATTTCTTTTTTTTTAAATTCAGAATCTCACCCCCTGTCATCCAGGCTGGAGTGCAGTGGCACAATCATGGCCACTACAACCTCGACCTGCTGGACTCAGGCGATCCTTCCGTCTCAGCCTTCCAATTAGCTGGAATTACAGGTGCTGGCCACCACACCTGGCTAATTTTTTTTTTTTAATAATTAATCAGTATTTTTTATTATGGTTTTGTGGGGTACAGTTAAGGGTTAGGTGTACAATTACGTTTCATTCAGGCACCCTGTTGATAAGAGGTGTTTTCCCAGCCCCAGACAGATATTTGTTACTGTTAATCCCATCCCCCTCCCCCCCTAATTTTTTAATTTATTGTAGAGATGAGGTCTCGCCAAGTTTTGCTCAGGCTGGTCTTGAACCCCTGGTCTCAGGCAGTCCTCTTGCCTCCACCTCCCAAAGGGCTGGGATTACAGGGGTGAGCCACACCTGGCTGAGCAAGTGCATTTTCAAAGGTCTGTGTTGGGTCATTGCTGTGTACGCATGACAAAAGCCACATGACTTCTTCCAGGAAATGAAGCGATGTTTTGTTGGGATATGTGTGTTGTTAGAGTGTGGGAGCTAGTGTGGAAACCTTTCTATGATTGCTCAAAGTATGCCAAAGATATGTCAGTGAGGCCTTGGTCGAATCAAACAATAACAAATCCATATATTTACTATGGTCTTGTTTTTGCCTTGTTTTTTCATTTTATTTTATTTTATTTTATTTTATTTTTTAAGTTGAAATCTCACTCTGTCGTCTATGCTGGAGTGCAGTGGCACACTCATGGCCACCCCAGCATCAATCTGCTGGGCTCCATCCATCCTTCCACCTCAGCCTTCCAAGGAGCTGGAACTACAGGCACACGCTACCATGTCCAACTAATTTTTCTTTTTAATTGTAGAGACAGGGTCTCACCAAATTGCCTGACTGATCTCAAACATATGGGCTCAGGCAGTCCACTCACCTTGGCCTCCCAAGGTGCTGGGGTTACAGACTGAGCCACCGAGCCCAGCCAGTTTTTAATTTTTAATAGCATGTTTTTGGCTGGGCGCAGTGGCTTATGCCTGTAATCCTAGCACTTTGGGAGGTCAAGGAGAGAGGATGGCTTGAGCCCAGGTGTTTGAAACTAGCCTAGTTAATCAAACTATTTGATTAAGGACATTGCTTCTTCATAAGCCCAACCACCTCTTAAGGACAATCCCTTGACCTCTGTACAAATATCTGTTCTGGTCTTCCTTCTTCCATTCAAAATGACTGGGCTCAGAAGTGCCAGGATGCTCGTCTTCATTTACAGTTTCCATCACACAGTTCTACTGCCTGAGATATGGCACTCAAAGGCCCTTAGTACTTGCCCTAGTCTTCACGCCACCTCTGCAAACAGCTCATTACTTTAAAACAGGTATTCAGGCCAGGCTTGGTGGCTCACACCGGTAATCCCAGCACTTTGGGAGGCTGAGGCAGGAGCATTGCTAGAGTTCAAGACCAGCCTGGGCAACATAGTGAGACCTTGTCTCTACAGAAAAAAAAAAAAAAAATCAAAAAATTGGCTGGGCTTGATGGCACACGCTTATGGTTCCAACTGAGGGAGGCTGAGCTGAAAGGATCTCTTGAGCCCAGGAGTTTGAGGCTGTGGTGAGCTGTGTTCATGCCACTGCACTCTAGCCTGGAAGAAAAAGTGAGACCTTGACTCAAAATAATAAAATAATAATAATAACAAGAATATATTTGGCTCCAGTTCCCTGTAAGGCCTTATTTATTTATCATATCTAAAACTAGGTTTCAAAGGAAATTCATCAAGATGATATACTCATCCTGGCCTTTTTACCCCCAAAATACATACCATAGTTTACATTTTAACCTTTCACATATAATTCAAGATCACTGTTTTTTGTTTTTTGAATTGGAGTCTCACTCTGTCGCCCAGGCTGGGGTGCAGTGGCACACTCACGGCCACCACAGCGTTGACCTGCTGGGCTCCGGCGATCAGCCTTCCAAGGAGCTGGAGCTACAGGCGTGTGCTACCATGCTCAGGTAATTTTTTTATTTAATGTAGAGACAAGGTCTCGCCATGTTGCCCGGGCTGATCTCGAACCCGCGGGCTCAGGCAATCTATTTGCCTCGGCCTCCCAAAGTTCTGGGATTACAGGCTGAGCCACCGAGCCCAGGCAATTTTTTTTTTTTTTAATTGTAGAGATGAGGTCTCTCGCCAAGTTGCTCAGGCTGTTCTTGAACCCGTGGGTTCAGGCAATCCCTTCACCTCAGCCTTCCAAAGTGCTGGGATTACAGGCTTGAGCCACCACACCCAGCCTACTATTTCTACATTAGTTACCAAAACAAAGTAATGATGACCTCAAAATTATTGAGATGTATAGAATCACTTGCTCTGATACTAACTTCTGATGTTTGTTGGGTTCTTCGGTATTAAAAAATAGTAGGACAAAGTTTTATTGAGCTTTGATCATGTTCCAGGCACTAGTCTAAGTGCTTACTTCTCAATTATAGCAGTTTCATAAGGTAATTACCATTATCAACCTCGTTTTACAGATGAGGAAACAGGTAGCAAAAGATCAGGAAATTCACGAATGTTCATGGCAGTATTCTTCACAATAGCCAAAGAGTGGAAGCAGCTCACATGAACTCCAAGTAACGAGCAGATAAACAAAATTTAGAAGAGTCATGCAATGGAATATTATATATAAATAATATTCCACAAAATGTAGCCATAACATGGAATGCTACAACATGGATAAGTCTTAAAAACTTTATGCTGAAGGAAAGAAATCAGACACAAAAGACCACACATTAAATGATTTCATTTATATGAATATCCAGAATAAATCATAGAGTGAGTTGGAGATTTGTGGTTTTGAGGGGTTGAGTGGGGAGAGGAGAATGGGGAGAAACTGGGTAACGGGTTTGGGGTTTTACTTTGGAGTGATGGAATGTTCTGGAAATAGATGGAGGTGGCAGTTGCACACCACTGTGAATGTGCAAAATGCCACTGGACTGTACACTTTCAGATGGTTAGTTTTTGTTGATTTTACCTCAATAAATTATAGCGAGGAGTCAATATTAAACATGTTGCCAAGAGAATCAGTTCATGAATGAGAGAACACAAGTTTTCTCAAGGAAGGCATTAAGAGAGCAGTTTAAGTGAAGGCTGAGGTTACATTTTTTTTTTTACATAAAATAAAGCAAATGTACTCAAGGTGAGGACCAAAGCAGCAATGCTTAAAAGGAAAGCATATGGATGTTTCTGCCATCCTTTTTGACTGTGCAGAGGTCTTGTGTGTTTAATTTCTAAGTTTCACCTGGGTTCCAGAAAGTTGAGATTACTGTGTTGGATAACCAATCTTTTGGAAAGGAATACACACTTCTGGATCAAGTATCCTGTTTGTAAGATACACATTTCAGGCCTGGCATGGTGGCTCATGTCTGTAATTCCAAAAATTTGGAGGCCAAGGCACAAGGATCACTTGAGCCCAGGAGTTTGAGACAAGCCTGAGTAACATGGTGAGACCCCATCTCTACAAAAAACTAAAAAAGTTAGCTGGATATGGTGGCATGCACCTGTAGTCTCAGCTACTCAGAGGCGGAGGCTGAAGGATTGCCTGAGCCCAGGAGATTGAGGCTGCAGTGAGCCATGATCATGCCACTGCACTCCGGCCTGGGTGACAAAGTAAGACCCTGACTCAAAAAGAGGAAGGAAGGAAGGAAGGGAGAGAAGGAGGTAAGGAGGGAGGGAAGGAGAGAAGGAGGGAGGAAGTTTGGTTTAAAAAGAAAACAAAAAGTGGCTCAACCTGTAATCCCAGCACTTTGGGAGGCCAAGGCAAGTGGATTGCCTGAGCTGCAGGTTCGAGACCAGCCCAGGCAATTTGGTGAGACCTCATCTCTACAATAAAAAAATTAGCTGGACATGGTAGTGCGTGCCTGTAGTTCTGGCTACTTGGAAGGCTGAGGCGGAAGGATAGCCGGAGCCAAGCGGGTTGACTCTGCGGTGGCCATGAGTGTGTCATTGCACTCTAGCCTGGGCGACAGAGTGAAACTCCAACTCAAAAAAAAAAAGGCCGGGCTCGGTGGCTCAGCCTGAATCCCAGCACTTTGGCAGGCCGAGGCGAGTGGATTGCCTCAGCCTGCAGGTTTAAGACCTCGTCTCTACAATAAATAAAAAATTAGCCAGGTGTGTTAGTGCACGCCTGTAATTCCAGCTACTTGGAAGGCTGAGGTGGAAGGATCGCCAGAGCCCAGCAGGTCGATGTTAGGGTGGTCTCGCTATGTCACTGCACTCCAGCCTAGGCGACAGAGTGAGACACCAACTCAAAAATTAAAAGATACATGTTTTAAGTTGCACACAGCTTAAAGGCCGAGAAAGGCTCTTCTATCCCAGGTAGCTCCTGCTTCCTCAGGCCATGTGGTGTACACCACAGGCCCTCAGTAATATGACACCATTTCTTACTGCTGGAGCTGGCCTCCCAGCCAGCACAACTCCAGCCAGCTCTGTCTGTTCTTTAGTGAAAGCAAATGGGTCACCACATAAAAACTGTTTACCACAGATTCCAGCTCTAGGAGGGTCACCAGAAACATCCTAGAGCCGTCATGCCCTGAGGTGGACAGTGGAGAACCATGCTCTATGCCTAAAGTGGATATGCTCTGTGTAGCATTATTCTGCCACACCAACAGAAGCAGGGAAGCAGGAAGAATATGGACTGCCCCATTAACATATCTGATCCTAGACCACTTGGCTCCTGGATCCATTCTGAGCGCTCTGAGAATGATCTAGCTGATGAGAAAGTGAACTGAGGAATTCCAAGGTTTGGTGCAGTTTCAACTTCTGAAACCCTAAAGCTAGATGAAAGACACTTCTAAAGCATCTCTGAGAGCTACACATTAAAAAACAAAGGTTCGCTAAATAATTCCCTGAGGACAGTTGTCATCCTAGGTTTCCTGCACACTCACTGTTCATTATTCAAGTTTGTTTCCCATTCCTGAGGTCCTTTTTGACTGTTCTCTAAAATGATACCCTTCTAAAGTTTTTTCCAGAGACTGCCTTCAGGTTTCATATAAAAAGATTTGTATATATTTTGACAGTCCCTGTCACTCTAGTAAAGAAGGGCTCCATCTAAGACTTAGAGGTAAATTTGAATTTCCAAGTAGGTTATAACCTGGGATTGAGTGTCATTTGACAGTTTAGGGGGGAAAATGTTTCTAATTAATTTTTAGCTGTTGGGCCTTGCTTCCAGCTCTCTCGTGGTTATCTCAGGAGAGTCTTACATAAAAGACAGAAATGTTCTCCCACTTGTTTGATTGCCTTTCCTTGCTTCTAGTCTAGAAAATTATTTTTTAGATAGTCAATTGCTTTCTATAGTAATTCCAACTGCAGTGCTATCACTTGAATAATTTTAAAGTGCCAACGATGTCGTGTCATGTTTTTGTAAGCATTTAGCTTAAGGGCTCTTTTATTTTTTTATTTTTGAGTTGGAGTCTCACTCTGTCGCCCAGACTGGAGTGCAGTGGCCGCTCCCGGCCACCGCAGCCTCAACCTGCTGGGCTCCGGTGATCCTTCTGCCTCAGTCTTCCAAGTAGCCAGAATTACAGGCATGCGCTACCACGCCCGGCTGATTTTTTGATTTATTGTAGAGATGAGGTCTCGCTGCCCAGGCGGGTCTCGAACCTACAGGCTCAGGCAGTCCACTCACCTCAGCCTCCCAAAGGCACGGGATTACAGGCTGAGCCACTGAGCCCGGCTAAGGGCTCTTTTATTTCTGCTCGTCTGCATCAAGGATCTCCACGATCACCCTCAGGTTAGAGGATTCACTAGGAGGAATCACAGGACTCAGCACAAGCATACTCCTGGCTATAACTTACCTCAGCAAAATGATACAAGGCAAAACCAGTAGAGAGAAAAGATGCATGGGGTGAAGTCTGGAGGAAACCAGGAGCAAGCTTCCGAGAGCCCTCTTCCAGGGTAGCCACACAGGACACAATGTCTCCAGCACCAAGTTGTGACAACACCTGTGAAGTGCCGCCAACCAGGAAGGCCAAGTGCCCAGGAATTTTACTGGGCGTTGGTCACACAGGCACCCTCAGCCTAACATATACTCAAACACTAGACTCCCAGAAGGAAGGCAGGGGAGCAGCCTAAACCACATTGTTTGCACAAACACTTCAGGTCACTCTTACCAGTTAGGAATTGTGGGAACCTTCCCTACATCTAAGTTCCCAGATGACAACCACGGGCCAACCTTGCAAGCAGACCTTTCTTTCTAAAGACAGCAGTCTCAGATCTGCCATTAACTCTTTTCTGCACTTCTCTACACTCAATATGCGGCCTGTCTATATGCTGACCTCCTTCTTTTTTTCTCAAGCGCAGTTGAGCAAGTGCATTTTCAAAGGTCTTTTAATGGTCTTAGCTGTGTATTCATGGCAGAATCCACATGGCTTCTTTCAGGAGATTAAGTCATGTTTTGTTGGAATATGTGTGTGCTTAGACTGAGGGAGCTAGTGTGGAAATCTTTTTTGGACTGTTCAAAGTGTGCTGAAGATGTGTCAGCTGGGCCTTGGTTCAATCAAATAATAATGAGGCCATGTATTCACTACGGTTTTTATTTCTCTTTATTTTATTTTTTGAGTCAAGGTCTCATTCTGTCGCCCAGGCTAGAGTGCAGTGGCACAATCAGGGCTCACCACAGCCTCAACCTCCTAGGCTCAGGCAATCTAACTACATCAACCTCCCAAGTAGCTGGGACTACAAGCGTGTGCCACCATGCTCAGCTAATTTTTTTATTTTTATAGAGACAAGGTCTCACTATGTTGCCCAGGCTGCTCTCGAACACTTGGGCTCAAGCGTTTCTCCACTGTGGCCTCCCAAAGTGCTAGGATTATAGGTGTAAGCCACCACACCTGGCTATTATCTTTTTTAATAACATATTTTATTTAATACAATATATCCAAAATGTTCTCATTTCAACATGTAACCAATTAAAATATATTAATAAGACAATGTGTTTTTTATGCTAAGTCTGTGAAAGTCTGATGTATATTTTTCACTTACAGAGCATCTCAGTTGTGATCAGCTACATTTCAAGTGCCCGATACTCACATGTGTCTGTTCATTACTATATATGTCAATGCAGATTTCTAGCTTTTTTTTTTTTTTTTTTTAGTTGAAGTCTCACTCATTCATGGCAACCAGTCTTGACCTGCTGGGCTCAGGCAATCCTTCCACCTCAGCCTTTCAAGTAGCTGGAACCACAAGCATGTGCCACCACACCCAGCTAATTTTTTGATTTATTGTAGAAATGAGGTCTTGCCAAGTTGCCCAGGCTGGCCTCGAAGCCGTGCGCTCAGGCAATCCTCTCACCTCAGTCTTCTAAATTGTTGGGATTATAGGCATGAACCACCTCGCCCGGTCTATGTTTTTTTTTTAATGAACCTAACTCTTCAACAGCATATATTATTTTTATACCCGTCTTGTCAGTTCTTTGTTCCCCCATCAGTGCCACTAGTCATCTTGAAATGTAAATCAAAGTGGTCATGCGTTTTTAAGCACTTGGCCATATTTTAATGTAAGAAAATAAGCCTATTATTGCCTTCACTAATGGAGGGAGAAATCACATTTGCAAACAATGCTCATATTGGAAAAACGAAGACTCCATAATGTCAGCAAATGTGCAGAACTTTGCCCTGTTGGCACTGAAGGTGTCACCCTGATTTGGAAAAAGGATTACAATGAAGGAAGAAAGACCATGAAATCAAGGGTACCTGATCGCATAGGGAGTAGAAGGCAAAGTGAGAACTCTAAAAGACAAAAAGGTCAAAAGTGGTTAACTATACGAGGGAGGAACCCCAAAAAACCTGGAATTATCTTTCAGAGGGCAGGTCCCTTTTAGTAAGGTTAGTAGATAAGTGTCCTAGGAACCCATCAGCATCAGTGTACCTGCCAGCATTGAAGTGCCTGCATTTGGCTTCGGTTAATTTTATTATTTTTTGAGATTCTTTCAACACATTTGCTCATTTCATGATGGCTGATTTACACAAACAACCTGCCCACACTGCATTGAGTGTTTTGCAGTTTTGGACCAAAAACAGCATGACCCCTGTGCCCTCCCCCATTCACCTGATCTCTCCCAAGTGACTTTTTTTTTTTTTGGTTTCCACAAGTGAAAACAGTCCTTAAAGAGAAACATTTTGCTGATGTGGAAGAGGAGAAACAAAAAATGGCAGAAGCACTAAAAGGCATTGAAATTGACGAGTTCAAAAACTGTTTTGAGTGGTGGAAAAGTCATCTCAATAGGTATGTTGCATCAAAGGAGAGTACTTTGAAGGTGACTGAAGTTTAAACATGTAGTGATGAATACATATATATTTTTTTTTGAGTTGGAGTCTCTGTCACCCAGACTGGAGTGCAACGGCCGCTCCCGGCCTCCGCAACCTTGACCTGCTGGGCTCCGGCGATCCTTCCGCCTCAGACTTCCAAGTAGCTGGAACTATAGGCATGCGCTACCACATCCGGCTAATTTTTTGATTTATTGTAGAGGTGAGGTCTCACCAAGTTGCCCAAGTGGGTCTTGAACCCGTGGACTCAGGCAATCCACTCACCTCAGCCTCCCAAAGGCGCAGGATTACAGGCTGAGCCACCAAGCCCAGCTAATACATATTTTTTAATAAATAAATTCTGGGTTTTTTTAGGTCCACCCTTCTATAACTAATGGCAAAATTTAAAGACTTCACAGTTTGACTTAAATCAATTTCTAGTAATAGTATGTGACTTTGTTGTTGTTGTTGTTGTTTCTGAGTTGGAATCTCACTCCTTCACCCAGGCTAAAGGGCCATGGCACACTCACAGCCACCCCAGCAATGACCTGCTGGGCTCAGGTGATCCTTCCACCTCAACCTTCCAAATAACCAGAAGTACAGGCACGCGCCACCATGCCCGGCTAATTTTTTTTTTTTTTTATTGTAGAGATGAGGTCTTGCCAAATTGCCCAGGCTGTTCTTGAACCCATAGGCTCAGGCTATCCCCTCTCCTCAGTCTCCCAAAGTGCTGGGATTATAGGCTTGAGCCACCACACCCGGCCTATTTTATTTTTTATTTCTTTTTTAAAATAAAAGAATCATGCCATGTGTACAAGTGACAACATGATGTAGTGGAATGACTATGGGCTTTGGAGCCAAAAAGACCTTGATTAAATCAGTGCTTCTCCACCTGGGGCAAAGGACCGTTTTTGCTCCTCAGGGACACTGGGCAATGTCTGGAAATGGTTTTGGTCATCACAACTGAGCTAGGGTGAGGGGGTAGATACTACTGACATCTATCGGGTAGAGGCCAAGGAGGCTGCTAAACATCCTTATAATGCACAGGATATTCCCCCAAATTGAGAAAGCCTAGTTTCAACACTGGTTGCAGCACCAACAAAATCTATGGCCTTGAGCTTAACCCCTCTGAATGCCACTTAATCTTCCCTTATGAAAATGGGGAGAATAATTGCGGGGGCCCGCCCCGCAAGGGTCGTGAGATCTCCTGAAGGAAAGACGGATAGGCGAAAGACGAAAATCATAGACTCGGACACCTGCTTCCTGAACAGATGACAATTTAATGTTAGTTAACACAGAGCTTTTATACCATTCGTGAAGGGGCAAGACAAAGAAAATTCCTTCACGTACATATCTCCTAAAAGTTACCATCTAGTGGTCTTAGTAGCAAACAAACCAAGATTCCCATAAACATTTAGACAACAAGTCTTATTCATAAAGCCAACAATGATACTTTCAGTCCAATGTCCCGAATTACAGTCCTTGAAATGTCTCAAGAAAGTTTCTTTAAGTGCACATTTCTTTATGTGTCAGGAATTTTCCCATCTTAGGCTTTTATGTTCTTCGGAGTCCCGTGATTGCCTCCCTTGTCCAGATGTCCTCGTTACTTTTCTCTTATCTTGCAGTGCTTATTTCTAAAGAGAACTCAAAAGAAGCTTTTAGTAATGTTTCCCAGGCCCCTCAAGGTTGCTTTCTGTTTTTAGCTGATCTGTCATAAAAGTGTCTGATTATTATATTATGAGTTCAGTGAAAACCCACTTTATAAATGTTAACTTAGAGTTTTAACTATTGAATTAAGTAAAAACCTTAACAATAATCTTTATCCTAAGTCAGTGAAACCAGTGTTATAAATCACCTACATAACTCCTAGATAAGTGTTAGAACTTATAATGAATACATAATGGACTTACTATAAACTTGTGCTTCTAAAAAACCTAATGTCGAAACACTAAACTACATAATTCTAAATCAAATAAGGAGTGAATATACTTATTTATTACTTAAGCAATATCTAGTAACTTGTAACCAAGTGAAAGAAAGCATTCTTGATGTGCTTCAGAGTTTAACCCTTGCATATGTTAGAAAAGGCCAAACAGCATAGTGGGAAATGGAAAAATAAACCACGACATTTCCAGGTTAGCTGTGAATACTTCACATAAACATGCCATTTTCTTCTTCCACGAATGCACAGAATTCTTCGGCGGTACCAAACATCAAAGGTGGAAGACAGAAGGGCCTCAGCTTTCTGGGCTCGCCCTGCAGCCCAGGGTCTTCGGCCCACTAGGACCCTGTCAATCAGGTGGGCCTCCAAGGCTGGCTCCCAACAAATAATGTCTATGCTACAGTGGTAACACCCAAAGCACTTAAAAAGCACTCCCTATGGGCCAGGCACAGGAAACCAAAGATTAAAAAGTTGAAGTTCAACCAGGCTCAGTGACTCAGCCTGCAATCCCAGCACTTTGGGAGGCCAAGGTGAGTGGATTGCCTGAGCCCGCAGGTTTGAGACCAGTCCGGGCAACTTGGCAAGACCTCATCTCTACAATAAATAAAAAATTAGCCGGGCATGGTAGTACATGCCTGTAGTTCCAGTTTCTTGGAAGGCTGAGGTGGAAAGATCACTGGAACCCAGCAGGTTGACGCTGGAGTGGCCGTGAGCGTGCGTGCCACTGCACTCCAGCCCGGGCAATGAAGTGAGACTCCAACTCCAATAAAAAAGTTGAAATTTAAGGCAGGTGTGGTGTCTCACACCTGTATTTCCCAGCACTTTGGGAGGCAGAGGCAAGAGGAATGCCTGAGCCCAGGAGTTCAAGATCACCCTGGGCAACATGGTGAGACCTCATCTCTATAATAAATCAAAAAATTAGCTGAGCATGATGGCTCATGCCTGTGGTTACAGCTACTTGGAAGGCTGAGGTGGAAGGATCGCCTGAGCCCAGCAGGTCAAGGCCGCAGTGGCTGTGGGCGTGCCGCTTAACTCCAGACTGGGTGACAGAGTGAGACTCCCACTCAAAAAGGAAAAAAAAAATCTGAAGTTCAGAGAGGTCAGTGAGTAACTGAAGATGCACGGCTAGAGTGGCCAAGCAGGATTAGCACCTAGTTCAAATCTTATCCCTTACGAGTCTCCAAGCATGAAGGGGATAGAGTTCCCTTGACCATTTCATTGGACGAGTCACTTGCACATCCAGGGCCTCCTTCCAAAGAACTGATCAGAGTTATGTAGATCCATTGGCACAACTTTTCATCTGAACAAAGCTGAGGTGTCAAAAAAAGTGGTAGCCAGGAGCCAAGAATGCAATAGAATGGATACTCAAATCTCTCCAGAGAGTTGTGATGCATTACAATCAGAGGATAATAGACTTGCTGGATGTAAATGGACACTCTAACATCACTCTTCCAGGAACAAGAACCCTGACTCCAGCTTTCCAGAAACACAGGGTATCTCAGAGCCCCAACACCACTCCCTTTACTGCCAAAACACGCAGTTAAAGTGCTTTACCTGGAAGCTTCTTACTCAAATGGGTTTATTTTCTTTTTGTTTTTTGAATTCTATAATTTCTTTCTTTCTTTCTTTCTTTTTTGAGTTGTAGTTTCACTGTTTCACCCAGGCTGTAGTGCAGTGGCATGCTCACGGCCACCGCAGCCTCAACCTGCTGGGCTCAGGTGATCCTTCCACCTCAGCCTTCCAAGTAGCTGGAATTACAGATATGCACCACCACGCCTGGCTAGTTTTTTTATTTATTGTAGAGACGAGGTCTCGCCACGTTACCCAGCCTGATCTCAAACCCCTGGACTCAGGCAATCCTCTCACCTTCGCCTCCTAAAGTGCTGGGATTACAGGTGTGAGTCACCATGCCCAGCCTGTAATTTATTTTTAATAACTTTATTTTATTATAGAAATGTGAGGTACAATTCAGGATTAGGTACATACATAGTCTACATGCAGGTAAAGATTGAGCCTACAATGGTCCTTACTTGCCCTGGTTTAAGACCAAGTACCCTTTGTGTTGTTATGTTCCCCACCCCGGCAGTGGGCAGTGTCCCATGACTGCTGATCCCTCCCTTGCGTTATTATGATTAACATATAAGTGAGAACTTGTGGTATTCAGTTCTTTGTTTCTATGGCAAATCGCTAAGAATGATTGCCTCCAACTCCATCCAATTTGCTGCGAAGTCCATGATTTTGTCCTTCTCTATGGCTGCATAATACTCCATCATGTATATGTACCACATTGTCTTTACCCAGTCCACTTTCAATGGGCAGTAGGGTTGGTTCCGTGTTTTTTTATTATGAATAGTTTGGCAATAAACATGCATTCAGGTGTCTTTTCTGTAGAATGATTTAAGTTCCTCTGAGTATATTCCCAGAAGGGGAATTGCTATATCATATGGAAAGTCAATTTCTAGTTCTTTTAGAAATCACCACACTATTTTCCATAGAGGTTGAACTAGCTTGCACCCACCAACAGTGCAGAAGCATTCCTTTTTCTCTGCACCTGCATCAGCATCTGTTTTTTAAAATTTATTTATGATGGCCATCCTTGCTGGAGTTAGGTGGTGTCTTAGTGTGGCTTTGATTTGCATTTCTCTGATGATTAGTGAGGTTGAACATTTTTTCATGTGTCTGTTGGCTGCTCATATGTCGTCTTTTGAGAAGTGTCTATTCATGTCCTTTGCCCACTTTTTAATAAGGCTGTTTTTTTCCTTTCAGTTCACTTGAGTTCCTTGCAAACACAAACATCAAAGGTTCTAACTTTTTATCTTATGAATATATATTTCCATTGCTTTTCTCTCTTCAAACCTGAAACACTTATTTCTTATTGCAAAAAAAGATTTTACGGCCGGGCTCGGTGGCTCAGCCTGTAATCCCTCACTTTGGGAGGCCAAGGTGAGTGGATTGCCTGAGCCCACGGGTTCGAGACCCGCCTGGGCAACTTGGCAAGACCTCATCTCTACAATAAATCAAAAAATTAGCTGGACGTGGTAGCGCGCACCTGTAGTTCCGGCTACTCGGAAGGCTGAGGCGGAAGGATCACCGGAGCCCAGCAGGCCGAGGCTGTGGTGGCCGGGAGCGGCCATTGCATTCCAATCTGGGTGACAGAGTGAGACTCCAACTCAAAAAAAAAAAAAAATTTTACAAACATTAGTTACAAAGTTCTAACTTAGACATCAGATATGGCTCTAATTCTGGACTTATGACTCAATTTCCCTGGGTTTAAGAGTCCATTTTTACAGATGATAACATTCTTTGTTATAAATAATAATAATAACAGTCATTTACTGCAAGTGCATTATGTCCCACATGCTTGACATATACCATTACTCTCATCTTACAATTGAGGAAACTGAGTCTCCGAATGGCCTAATGGTTTTCCCAATGTCACAGAGATAGAAATGATAAAGCAAGTTTGAAACTGAGGCTTCTGGTACCCTGAAGTCTGACACCATGTTGATGCAACACAGCAATGATAACTGTGATGCAAGTACAGGGATATATCCTAGCATCTTTTAAGAGGAAAAGGACATTTTAGGAACAGGATGAGCAACCTCATCTTTAGGACTGAATGTGGGCTACTTTGCAGAAAGCAAAGAGTGGTTGGTAAAAGAAGCAGAAGGCCAGGAGTGGTGGCTCACTCCTGTAATCCCAGCACTTTAGGATGCCAAGGTGAGAGAATTGCTTGAGTCCAGGAGTTCAAGACCAACTTAGGCAAAATAGCAAGACCCCACCTCTACAAAAAAAACAAAAAATAGCCAGGCATTCTGGTGTGCACTTGTAGTTACAGCCCAATTACATGGGCTGCTGAGGCGGAAGACACACCTGAGCCCTGAAGGTCAAGTCTGTGGAGAGCCATGAACGTGCCACTGCACTCCAGTCTGAGTGACAGAGGGAGACCCTGACTCAAAAACAAAACTTACAAAGAAGCAGGGAAATTGGAGTCAAACTAGACCTGAATCTCGCAGTCAAGTTATATGGTCTCATAGCACTATATTGTTGTCCTTCCAAGTTATAACTTTAACAAAATTATAATTTTGTATTTGCTTATATAATTTTTTAAAAATAGAGACAGGGTCTTGTTGTGTTGCCCAGGCTAATTTCAAACTCCTGGCCTCAAGAGATCCTCCTGCCTCAGCATCCCAAAGCCTTAGAAATACAGGCATGAGCCACTATATAATTATTTGATCTATCTCCCCTACATACCCCAAGATATTTGGATGCCAGGGTTTTTGCTAACTTTCTTATTCCCAGGATCTTGTCCAGGGCTCGGCACATGGGAAATACCCAATGAACACTTATTAAATGTATCAATGGCCAGAGGGAGGGAAGAAAGAAAGGAAGGGTTTCCTGTATTTGTGGTTTTGTACTTTGACAGTCAGTGGATAGTCCAGTATACCCAGCACTGTCATTGACTGTTCAGTGGATATGTTTTCTCTTCATGAGCAGATTATAAGAACTACCAAGGGAGATACTCATAAGTACTTGTTAAACCAGTGCATACCGGATGCCTCCTGGGGAATTGCACACCTTTCATAGGCAAAGAGTGACTAAGGTGAAAGGGTGAAGTCAAACGAAATGACTTAGCTAAAGAACAGCGGTTTTAACATTGAAACGGCCGTTTGGCAGCTAAGCCACTCCATTTGACTTCACTCTTTCATTTCCCCTCCTCTTGTTGTTTTAAAATATCCTCTTTTTTTTTTGGAGTTGGTGTCTCAGCCTGGAATGCCCAGGCTGGAGTGCAGTGGCATGCTCATGGCCACCACAGCCTTAACCTGCTGGACTCAGGTGATCCTTCCACTTCAGCTGTCCAGGTAGCTGGAACTACAGGCGCACACCACCACTCCCAGCTAATTTTTTCATTTATTATAGAGACAAGTTCTCATCAAGTTGCCCAGGCTGGTCTCAAACCCCTGGACTCAGGCAATCCTCTCACCTCGGCCCCTCAAAGTGCTGAGATTACTGGCTTGAGCCAAGGCAACAAAGCCTCGTTTTCTTAAAATCATCTGAACTCTAGGCTCTAGGTACGTGCTGTCTGATATCATAGCTCTAGACACATGTGGCTATGGAGCACTTGAAACGTGGCTAGTCTACTTTGAGATGTGCTGTGACTATAAAATACACACTGAATTTTAAAGACTTAGTATAAGAAATGTATCTATTGCTAATAATTATTATACTGATAATAATTTTGAAATAATATTTTTAATATATTAGTTAAATAAAATATATTCTCAAATGCAATTTTACCTTTTTTTGATATGACTACTATAAAATTTAGTTATATATTTAGCTCCCATTTATAGCTTGCATTCTATTTCTGTTGAACAAAGCTACTGTGAACTGCAATAGTAGTTTTAATTTTGAACATAATGCCTTTATTTTCTTAGGAATAATTTCTTAACAATTGCCTTAAGTCTTTCATTTACATTATCAAGAATTGTTTGGACTTAAATATACGTTTTACTAGTATCTTTGTTCATTTCCTTGTAACCTAGATCTTTCTCTTTCTTGAATTTATTTCTTGTTTTGGAATCTTCAGCCTTGACTAATTCTTCACATAGAGTCTGTGGAGGACAAACTTCCGAGTCCTTGAATATCTGATATCTTTATTTTTCTCTTATTCTTGATTTATAGTTTGGCTGAGTAGGGAATTGTTCCATTTTCTCTGACAAACTAATGTTGGTGATTCTGATTCAACACAAGTAATCTGTTCCCTTTTTCTTGACTACAAGCTCTCAGGATTTTCTCTTTATTCTTGCAGTTCAGACTTTTTAATATGATGTGTCAATGACTGGCTTTATTTTTTCATGAATTCTACTTGGTACTCATTGAGCCTTTTTGAAACTGAGACTCTCATTTCTTCAGCTATGAGATTTAAAAAAAAATTCCATTGATTGTTTTAACTTCTTCTGCATCTTGGGATGACCTATAATAAAACTATTAGAAATTTTAGTCTACCCTTCATGACTCATTTGTTTCTTTCTTATTTTTCATCATTCTGGGAGAATCCTTCAACTCCGTCTTCCTCTGATTTGATTTTCAGTTGAGTGTCTATTCTTCTATTCTGCTGCTGATTGGGCTTTGTTTTATTTTGTTTTGTCTCCTAGCTTTTATCTTCATTCTGTGCTTCCATAGGAGTTGAGGAGGAAGGGTAAGTCAATGCATGTTCTTTCTGCCATTTTGAATTGTATCTTCTAGTTTGTGTTTGCTCTTTAATTGAAGACCTCTTTCTTTAGGATTCATACCCATAAGGGCTTGGCTGGAGGACAATCTGGTGACAGAAAGCATAGCGTGCCCACAGCTCACCCTTGTCTCTAAATTGGAGGATTGCTCTTGGGTCAAGCTTGGTTACCTCATATCTCTTCTCTCAGAATTAGTTATTTCCAGATACGTCCTCCACGTCTCATGCAGATGTTCTCAAATGTGGCTGCACATTAAAATCACTGAAGCCAGGCCCAGTGGCTCACACCTGTAATCCCAGTACTTTGGCAGGCAGAGGCGAGAGGATTACCTGAGCCCAGGGGTTTGAGACCAACCTGGACAACTTGGTGAGACCTTGTCTTTACAGAAAAATTAGCTGGGCATGGTGGCGCACCCCTGTGGCTCCAGCTATTTGGAAAGTTGAGGTGGAAAGATCACCTGAGCCCAGCAGGTTGAGACTGTGGTGGCTGTGAGCATGCCACTATACTCCAGCCTGGATGTCAGAGTGAGAGACTCAAAAATAAATAAATAAAATGAAATCATTGAAAAGAGTTTTTTGTTTTGTATTCCTTTATCAAACTATTTTTTAGTGTGGTAAAATGCATATAACATTAACATTACCATTCTAACCATTTACAGCATACAAACCAGTGTCCAGCCATTTATAATTTAGTGTTTAGTACACTCACAATTTTGTGCAAACATAGCAACCATGTAGTTTCAGGTCATTTTTTTTTTTTTTTTGAGTTGGAGTTTCACTCTGTCTCCCAAACTGGAGCGGCCACTGCAGCCTCGACCTGCTGGGCTCCGGTGATCCTTCCGCCTCAGCCTTCCGAATAGCCGGAATTACAGGCATGCACTACCACACCCGGCTGATTTTTTGATTTATTGTAGAGATGAGGTCTTGCCAAGTTGCCCAGGCAGGTCTCGAACCTGCAGGCTCAGCCAATCCACTCACCTCAGCCTCCCAAAGGCACAGGATTACAGGCTGAGCCACCGAGCCCTGCTGTTTCAGGTCATTTTAATCACCCTAAAAGGAAACCCAATTTTCAGAACATGCTTAGACAAACAGAAAAAAGTTTAGACTCTAATTTCTAAGTGCCTGCAAATTGCACAGGTAGGGGTGTTTCCATATTTGGAAAGTAACTGTAATCACAGGTGATTTCATCAACAGTCATTTGTGTATGTACTGAGAGCTTGCCCAAAGGAAGGGTCTTAGATAATTTGCTTAGAAACTGACACTCAGTTCTGCTGCGAGCTACAAACTCAACCACCTGCAGGACTGAAGCAATAACCAACAGATGCCAGACTAGCAATGAAATGCAAGGGCAGTATATTAACCCTTGTAGTATTGATCACCATATTATTAGTATTCCATTCACTGAAGACCTTTCTGCTTTACCATTTTTCATTGAATTCCAACAGTCACTTTCAGTTTAATGCAAATACATGAGTGAGACCTGGTTTTGTGGTTAGCATCAAAAACAAAAACTGCAACTATGTTAAAACCTAGAGTGAGTGTATATGAGCTAATGTCTTTTCTAATGTTTGGACTCAGAGAGGTGCATATTGAAGCATTCAATGACCTAAGAACTTTGTGTCGTCCCTCCCACTTACTATATATCATTATTCAGAGCAAGTGTCATCAAACACTTTTCAATGAGTTTCCGTACAGCAACTCCATGGGGCAGGCAGGTCAGTATAACATTTAGGAGGCTTTTCGCTGAAAGTAATAGAAAACACAACTTAAACAATAAAGGGCCAGATGCCGAGGCTCATGCCTGTAGTCCCAGCACTTTGAGAGTCCAAGGCGAGAGAATCGCTTGAGCTCGGGAGTTCAAGACCAGCCAGGGCAACATAAGGAGACCTTGTCTCTACACAAAACACAAACATTAGTCGGACATGGTGGTGCTTGTAGTCCCAGTTACTCGGGAGGCTTAGGCAGGAGGATCACTTGAGCCCAGAAGGTCAAGGGTGTGGTGAGCCAGAATTGCACCACTGCACTCCAGCCTGGGTGACAGAGTGAGACCACAACTCAAAACAAAATGAAAACAACAACAAAAAATAAAGAACATTTATTATCTCACAGAATAGTTGCAAATAAAGACAAAACTTTTCCACTGGAGGAGGAAGTTAATTAAAATCCCTACCTGACGAGGTAGAATTTACATATGTCGGTTAAACTCCAACTTACAGAGATGACAAACAGGGCTCAAAGACAATAAACAGAGCTAGGGTCTGACAACTTAGAAGGATATGCCACAGACTATGCATCTTTTCTATTGAAATGCAAAAATGTCATATGGTATTTGTTTAGCCTTTTGGAGATAAAAAAAGAAAGTATCTATATTTAGAACTGTTTTTTTTTGTTTTAAACAGAGAACGTTCCAAAGGCATATGTCTTGCAATTGAATGCTAAAAAAAAAAAAAAAAACCAAACAAACAAACCCAAAAGCTGTAGCACCAACAAGAGTATCAGCATGTCAAACTCAAGGTGACACTGCTGCAGGAGGAGGAACATGACCAGGGTAAAAAGCTGGGCAGGCTTGAGACTAGCACAGTAGTGCCCTGAACTTGGGAGAAGCCCCCCAAACCAGACAGAGAGGCCAATTTCAAAGTCAAGCTCCTGATGAGAAGTTCTTGGAATCTGAGCAAAGCAGCTGGTAGAAGCCAGAAAGGTCAGGAAGAGTCAGAGAGCACTCTGGGGTCCAAAGTCAGTGAAAGGGGGCATTCATTGATCACCCACAGCACAACAAACCTTTTAAGCATGCAACCGTTTATTTTATTTCATTTTTAAAAATGTTTCCAAGCAAAGTTTATTTGGAAAGTAAATGGGTGGGGGGTAGAGAGAGAGACAGAGACACATATAGAGATTGAGAGAGAGAGAGAAAGAGAGAGAGAGAGAGAGAGAGAAAGAATCACCTCACCAAGGTAGGGGAGGGAGCCAAGGCTAAGGAAACATGGCGGCCATAGCTCAAAGAGCCACATGGAGATAGCAGAGTTTAACAAAACAATGGCCTCATCCATCCTTTTAATCTTCAAGTACCTCTAACAAGGGTGTGCTGGGCCTTGTCCACTGGCTTCTTCAGAGCCTCTTTCTACCCTCCTGTGTGCCCAGGATGACATCTGTGGTTCTTCAGGTGTGGTCTCCAGACTATGGGCAATGGTTTGATTGTAAACTGAGCTACTTGTTTATTGTTCCCACCCGCCCCCCCGCATGGAACATTATTTTTATTTAAAAGCACTAGCCAGGTGCAGTGGCTCATGCCTATAATCCCAGCACTTTGGGAGACTGAGCTGGGAGGATTGTTTGAGGCCAGGAGTTTGAGACCAGCCTGGGCAACAGAGTGAGACCTAGACTTCAAAAAAAAAAGAGAGACAAAAACAGAAACCTACTAGCTGATGAACAATGAGTATTTGGTAATTTGGCTGTATATTTAGTGTATAGTATAGAAGACGACTCTGAAAGTATCTGAAAAAGTTAATAAAAGACTCCTTTTCCAGCTACACATCAGAGCAAAGCCAAATTGTTTCCATTATACTTCAACAGATAGCAATAAACTGAATGTAGAAACAGAAAAGAAAATCCCAGCTGCCTTCCATTAAGTCAAATTCCCAAAACTGTGAAACAATGTCATGCTTCTCAGTACTTTAGGAGGAAATATAGTCATTCAACATAAAAATATTGTTTACATTAACATTTGCTGAGTTTGTTATTGTTATTTTATATGAATTAGTAAATATTTTTAAATGTATTAGTTTTATTGTCCAATCAACATCATACAACATAACCCACACAAACAAAAGTCCTTTGGGGTCCTCAATAGTCTCTAGAGTATAAAGATGTTCTGGGACCAAAAACTTTCATAATTGCTAGTCTAACAAATAGTGATACAGATAGTTCTGAATTGACAGTAAATTATATCATTTTATTTACTTAATAAATAAGTCCATTATTTTCCAGCATCCCCAGTTCAGGCAAGCTTTGGGGCTCTTATTTGAATTGCATATGCATTATATTACATTTGAGAATTTAGGAATGATTTGGGAAATTCATTGTGATGAATACTTTTGTGAGTTAACTGGGCCACAGTGCCCAGATATTTGGTCAAACATTGCTCTGGATATAAGAGTGAGGATATTTCTGTGGATAAAATTATCATATAAAATAGTGACTTTAGCCGGGCTCAGTGGCTCAGCCTGCAATCCCACGCTTTGGGAGGCTGAGGTGAATGAATTGCCTGAACCCGTGGGTTCGAGGCCTGCCTGGGCAATTTGGTGAGCCCTCATCTCTACAATAAATCAAAAAATTAGCTGAGTGTGGTAGCGCACGCCTGTAGTTCCAGCTACTTGAAAGGCTGAAGTGGAAGGATCGCCAGAGCCCAGCAGGTCTAGGCTGCAGTGGCCAGGAGCAGCCCCTGCACTCCAGTCTGGGCAACAGAGTGAGACTCCAACTCAAAAAATAAAATAAAATAGTGACTTTGAATAGAGCATATTACCCTCTATAATGTAGGTGAGCCTCATCTAATCAGTTGAAAGCCTTAACTGAACAAAGACTGGTCCCAAACAAAAAGGAATTCCACCAGCAGAAGGCCTTCACACATACATAGCGGCTTCACGTCTTCCTGGGCTTCCAGCTGGCCCACCCTACCGATTTTGGATTTTCCAGCCTCCATTATTGAGTGAGTCAATTTCTTTCAAATAAATCTCTCTTTCTCTCCAAATGTATATACACATCCAATTGGTTCTGTTTCTCTGGAACACCCTAACTAATATATTGGTCTTCTCAAATATAAACAATAGAAGTCAAGGAATTATTGGCTGGTGGAAAAGGTAGGGGTGAGGGGTAAAACAAAGGGAGATAAAAATTTTTAAAGTAGAATTTGAATTTAAACTGTAAAACATCTTGAAACCTAGTACAGTGGCTCATGCCTGTCATCCCAGTGACTCAGGAGACTGAGGTGGTAGGATTGCTTGAGACCAGGAGTTCTAGACCAGCCTGAGCAATATATCGAAACCCTGTCTCTGCAAAAAAACAAAAAAGCAAAACCTTAAAATTAAAAAACTAACCAAGCATAGTGGCATGCACCTATAGTCCTAGCTACTGGGGAGGCTGAGGCAGGAAGATCGCTTGAAGTCAGGGGTTCAAGGCTGCAGTGAGCTATGATCATGCCATTGCACTTCAGCCTGGATAACAGAATAAGACTCTCTCTCAAAAAAAAAATTAAAATTAAAATTAAAATTAAAAAAATATATATATATATATAAATAAAACCCCTAAGCATATACATGGTTTATATGGTTTATATGACGTCATGGTTCTCTACCTTAGGCCCATACCTGGCAAAATCACAATCAATTTACTTTCTACATGCCTCTCTCTGTTCCTCCTCCCCACCACCATTTTCAGAGGACTTCTCCATCCCCCAGGACTTGAGCTTTCAAATTGTCTCAGCTTCTTTAATTTTAAGAAACTATTTTTGAGTAAGGTGTTAATGACTTTACACTTCCAAAAACAATTTGCATGTTAAATGATATGCAAAGAGAAATAGGAGTGTTGAGCACCAAAGTAATTTCTAACAGTGGATGTTGAGAATGGTGGCACCTGAGTAGGAGGAGTTATCTGGGGTGAGGCCCTTCAGGTTGGGCAGAACAGCTGACTACTACCCACTTGTTTTTACCACCTCTTTAGAAAGTATTCTCATGAAGGGGTAGAACTCTGAGCTGTGCATGGGGACATTAGAGGAGATAGTGTACACAGTGAGCAGTTGCGTTGACCTTTATAGAGGTGTTGGGCTGGTGGCTGCTATCCAACACATCTCATGGGGCCAGCTCCTACACAGTATTTTCATGAGCCACACAAATCTCCATGTAATTTTGCCAGAGCAAGAAATTTAAGATCAGCAGGGCATGGTGGCACACACCTGTAATCCTAGCATTGTGCGAGGCTGAGGTGGTAAGGTAGCTTGAGCCCAGGAGGTCAATGCTGTAGTGAGCTGTGATCATATCACTGCATTCCCAGCCTGGACAACAGAGCAAGAGAAAGGAAGGAAGGAAGGAAGGAAGGAAGGAAGGAAGGAAGGAAGGAAGGAAGGAAGGAAGGAAGGAAGGAAGGAAATTTAGGATTAACTGTAGTGCAGATAAATATTTTCATGTGTTTTTTATTAACCCAAATACAGAATATTCTTTGGATTTAATATTTGATGTGTGAAAGGTCATTGAAGTCATCTATTAATATATATGTTGTGATATAGGCCAGGCGCGGTGGCTCATGCCTGTATTCCCAGCACTTTGGGAGGCTGAGGGCAAGAGGATTGCCTGAGCCCAGAGGTTCAAGACCAGGACAGCCTGGGCAACTTGGCAAGACCTTGTTTCTATAATAAATAAAAAAAATTAACTGGGCATAGTGGCATACGCCTGTAGTTCCAGCTACTTGGGAGGCTGAGAAAGAAGGATCACCTGAGCCCAGCAGATCGAGGCTGCAGTGGCTGTGAGTGTGCCATTGCACTCTAGCCTGGGTGACAGATGGAGAATTCACCTGAAAAAAAACCATATATATATATATATATATATATATGTGTATATATATGTATATATATGTGTATATATATATATGTGTGTGTATATATATATATGTGTGTGTGTGTATATATATATATATGTGTGTATATATATATATTGTGTGTGTGTGTATATATAGCCATATTTATGTAATGGACTGCCATAGCACAGTAAATAGCGTTCAAAGATTTTAACTGTATATAAAATATAGATTGAATTACTGCATGGTTAATAAAGTGGCTGGAATGACTGGATTCTCTGCAAGTTGACCTAGGTTTTCTTGCTGCTCTATTCAAATCTGATCCCACTCTGGCTTTAAATAGATGCCAACTGGTTGCGGTTGTTCACTCTAGCTTAAAGATCCATGCTGACAATTCTTGGTCTCGTGAATGGCCAGGAACTCCAGGTCAGAGAGAAGTTTCCAGAAATCTCCTCTTAGTTGGTATGCATTCCACTGAACTGATTCAGGATGTCTAGGCTGGAAAATACTGGGAGTGCAGACCTGTACTCCCTTCCTCTCCATACCTGAAAAAGAATCGACTGCTGAATGCCAAGAGGGTAGATGAAGAGTCAGTCGACAAGCAAATGATATGCAAACTCTCATTATTGTGGAGTATATATATCTCCATATCCAGAGAGAGAGAGTAAGCTATTTGACAAAGATAAATCAAAAATGCATTCCAGTATGAAAGGCTAAATATTGGAGAAAAGAAGTAATTATTCACATGTTAATTCATAGGTTTAAAGTATTCTAATTTAAAATGCCAAGGGACTTTTTTTTAGAACTCAAAAAAAAAAAATTCTAAAGCTGATCCACAACCGCACCCAGTAATCCAGAAGAGCTAACAGACTAGTTAACAGACAAGGATCATTAATGTTTGAAAAAGTTGAAAAATAGCTGAGCTCAGTGGCGCTTGGCTGTAATCCCAGCACTTTGGGAGGCAGAGATGAGAGGATTGCCTGAGCCTAGGGGGTCGAGACCAGCCTGAGCAACTTGGCGAGACCTCCTCTCTACAATAAAAATAAAATAAAATAAATTAGCCAGCTGCCATGGTGTGTGCCTGTGGTTCCAGCTACTTGGAAGGCTGAGGTGGAAGAATTGCCTGAGCCCAGCAGGTTGAAGCTGCAGTGACTGTGAACATGCCACTGCACTCCAGTCTGGGTGATAGAGGGAGATACCAACTCAAAAATTAAAAATAGCAAATAAACAAAGAAAACTTGAAACAAACAAATAAAAGCCCCACAAAAAGTAAAAAAAAAAAAAAAATCAACTACTTAAAATGTATATCATAGCACAAGAACAGACATGCAAATCAGGGATTAAAATAGATAATTAGGAAGAGAACTATGGTTATATAAGTGAATTCAACTTTTTATTAAGGAGGCATTACAAATTAGTTAGAAAGAGAAGAATCATTCAGTTAATAAAAGGGAAATTGGCCCAGGTTATAGCAAAAAGCTAAATGTGAAGAAGGAAAACAAAACAAAAACAAAAAACACAATAATTAGAAGAAAATGTATTTTTTCAACAGCTAGATAAGAAAGACTTTCTTTCTTTTTTTGAGCTGGAGTCTCACTTTATCACTCATGCTAGAGTACAGTGGTATGCTCACTGCTACCACAGACTCGAACTGCTGGGCTCAGGCAATACTTCTGTCTCAACCTTCCTAGTAGCTGGAACTACAGGCTCACACCACCATCCCTGACTAATTTTTTGATTTTATTGTAGAGATGAGATCTTGCCAAGTTGCCCAGACTGGTCTCTAACCCCTGGGCTCAGGCAATCCTCTCACCTCCGTCTCCCAAAGTGCTGGGCTTACAGGCATGAGCCACTGTGGCTGGCTAAGAAAAGACTTTTTAAACCTAAAGTAAATGGGAAAAAAAAATCACAAAAGAAAATATAATGTGATGATCTTAATAACTGCTATAAATAATTAAGAAGCAAAAACAAGTTACAAAAAAATCTAGGAGCAAATATGCAAACGCTTTTCCTAATATAGAAATATTTTAAGCCGGGCTCGGTGGCTCAGCCTGTAATCCCGCGCCTTTGGGAGGCTGAGGTGAGTGGATTGCCTGAGCCCGCGGGTTCGAGACCCGCCTGGGCAGCGAGACCTCATCTCTACAATAAATCAAAAAATCAGCCGGGCGTGATAGCGCATGCCTGTAATTCCGGCCACTTGGAAGGCTGAGGTGGAAGGATCGCCGGAGCCCAGCAGGTCGAGGCTGCGGTGGCCGGAAGCGGCCACTGCACTCCAGTCTGGGCGACAGAGTGAGACTCCAACTCAAAAAAAAAAAAAAAAAAAAAAAAAAGAAATATTTTAAAGAAATCAATAAGAAAAACATTATAGAAATTAAGTACTTTTGTATGCCGTTGGCAGAACTGTACATCAATCAACCTGCCTGGAAAGCTAATTAGCAATGTGCATAAAAAATATTTAAATCTGTACTGTTTGACCTACTAATTCTACCTACATGAATCTATCTTAAGACAATTCACTCAGTAAAATGACAAGGAAAAATAATTCTGACAGAATACAAACTATGTAAAAAACAATGTACATACAGTACAATCTAGGCTATTTTAAATATATCTAGGAAAAAAGACTGGAAGGAAATACAACATAAAATATTGTTATGGGCTGAACGTTTGTGTCCCACTCATTTCTTATGTTGTAGCCCTAATCCACAATGTGATGGTATTAGGGGGTGGGGCTTTTGGAAAGTAATTCAATTTAGATGAGGTCAGGAAGGTGGAGTCTTCAGGATGGAATGAGTGCCCCTATAAGAGGAGGAAGACATGTTAAAGTTCTCTTTTCTTTACCACGTGAAGCCATAGCAAGAAGGCAGCCATCTGCAAGCCTGGAGGAGAGCCCTCATCCATCAGAACCAGACCATGCTGGCACTGATCTCGAACTTCCTGGCTTCCAGAACTGTGAGAAATGAATGTCTGTTGTTTAAACCACAGTCTATGATATTGTGTTACAGTAGCTCAAGCAGACTAAGACAGTGATCAATAGCTAGATCTCACTTTGTGAGATTATGAGTGATTTTTATCTATCCTTTCCATTATTTCCTAAATTTCCCATGGACTTTATGAATTATGTTTTAATTTTTATAAAGCATAGTACTTATTAATATGTAAATACATCCCCACTGTAAAAGTGAAACAATATAGAAAAATAGGGAAAACATGAACGTTTCCCTTAACACATTCTCCCACCAATCCCTCTTGGTGGATTTGGTTTCTCAAAGATAAGCACCCATAGCAGTTTATAAATTTATCTTTCCAGGTATTTTACGTTGCATATATAAACACACACATATATAGGGAGCTTGGTTTGGTTTTAAAGGAAAATTATTGCTTACCAAAAAAACCACAAGGGAGTTGGGCATGCTGTGGCTCACACCTGTAAACCCAGCATTTTGGGAGGCCAAGGTGAGAGGATTACTTGAGCCTAGGAGTTCAAGACCAGCCCGGGCAACATAGCAGGACCTCTTCTTTACAAAAAAACTAAAATTTAGCCAGAGATGGTGGCACATGACCGTAGTCCCAGCTATTCAGGAGGCTGAGGCTAGAGGATCACTTGAACCCCCGAGTTTGAGGCTGCAGCAAGCAGTGATCGTGCCACTGCACTCCAGCTTGAGTGACAGAGTGAGACCTCAACAACAACAACAACAACAAATCATAAGGGATCTTGATACTCCCAGGATAGTGTTTTGTTTGGCCTAAACAATGATTTAAAATGTTGCATAGCTACACACACAGTACTTTCCTACAACATAACGTCTAATGTCATATAACTGGTCCTTTAACATTTTCTTTTCTTTTTTTTGAGTCGGCTCTCACTCTATCACCCGGGATAGGGTGCAGTGGCACACTCACAGCTACCACAGCCTCAACCTTCTGGGCTCATGTGATCCTTCTGCCTTAGCCTGTCAAGTAGCTGGAACTGCAGGCACACACTGCCATCCCACTAACTTTTTTAATTTATGGTAGAGACAATGTCTTGCCAAGTTGCCCAGGCTGTTCTTGAACCCCTGGCTCAGGTAGTAGCCCTCTCACCTCCACCTCCCCAAATGCTGGGATTACAAGTATAAACCACCGCAGTCGACCACATTTTCAATACCTGTTGTCCTCTTCTAGGGTGTTTGTCACCCTAGAAGTCTTTAACGTTTTGTGAAATGCTTTAAGGTGCTGGTACACACACACACACACACACACACACACACACACACACACACCCCAAAATAAATACATTGGCAGGTCAATATGTCTATATCTGTCCTTCATAGTAGTCAATAGAACACATTACTTTTACAATCAGAATTTTGAAAAGTGCTCATTATTCTATTTTAAAGAAGTTTTGATGCAAATTGTCAATTTGATTCAAGTTTCCTGAATGTGTTCCTGCCTGTTCATTAGCTATGAAGCAGGAAGTATTTTAATCTCTATTTAATTTTTTATCAAAGATAACTTGTGAAAGAATGCATTGGCAATCTGGAAGGCATTCTTATACTGAGTGCTACATCAATAAAGATGCCTGTTTGCACAGCAGAAGAACAAAATTACTATTTACAAACTCCCCTGAGGAACACAGAATGGGTTTCACAGAATGGGTTATTTGTCCAAATGTCAAAGAAATTTCAGTAATTTTTGTAAATATCCGTCATGCCCAGAAAACAGCAGTCAGTTTAAGGCTTTATAAATCGTTTGCCTTTTTTATCCCAGATGCAGCTTAAACCTTTCATTTCATTTCTGTTCCATACATTACTGTATTCTGTCTTGTCTTATGTTCCAATCATTTGATGCGTCATTAATTTATATATTTAAGCCTTGCTCCCCCAAATATGGTACATGTATCTATATACTATATATTAATATATCATATATTAAAATATATTATAAATTATATAATATATTATATAATGCCATGGCATTACATAACATAGAAAAATTTATTTATTTATATTTTAAAACCTCCTGCTGGTTCAATGTCAGCAGGTGTTGCAGGCAGATTCCAGCATTCCAGAAAAATTAGAAGCAATTCCAATCTTGCTGGCATCTCTCGTGTCATTAGAAGGTCTCAATGCATAGCCCATGGTGGCCATTCTCTAAACCTCTTTCCTTATTCCTCTTCTTGTCCTCTCCTCCCCCAAATCTGCCTAAAGCCCCTCTCCCTATGGCTCACTCCAGTCTCTTCTTTTCAAAGCCGATTCCCATCCTTGCTCCTCTGTTCTTCCTCACTGGATTACCTGGACTCTATAGTTTAGGACTCTGGAGTGGGGGCTGAGGGGACATGGATCAGAAGGTAGAAGGGGACGATCATATCAGGGAACACCAAAATCTCCCCAGCATGAGGGAAAGGCCATAAGAGACAGAATAAGACCCAGGCACTCTTGTGTAGTAATTTTTTGTGCTGGTTAAATATACCTACAGAGACTCTGTTTTTCAGATGAACGTTTTATATATAAGTTATAGAATCAGGCAGCACGTTAAAGCTGGAATTGCCAGGCGTCGTGGCTCATGCCTGTCATCCCAGCACTTTGGGAGGAGAAGGCAAGAGGATTGCCTGAGCCCAGGGGTTCAAGACCAGCCTGGGCAACTTGGCGAGACCTTGTCTCTACAATAGATCAAAAAATTAACCCGGGAGGTGGTGCATGCCTGTAGTTCCAGCTACTTGAAAGGCTGAGGCAGAAGAATTACCTGAGCTCAGTAGATCGAGGCTTCAGTGGCCATGAGCATTCCACTGTACTCCAGCCTGGGCAAGTGAGATGCTGACAAATAAATAAATAAAGCAAGCTGAAATTACTTTGGAAAATCCATGGAGAGGATTCTTGCAGTTTGTTTCTTTTCTTTCTTTCTTTTTTTTTTTTTTTTTTGAGTTGGAGTCTCACTCTTTCGCCCAGACTGGAGTGCAGTGGCCACTCCTGGCCACTGCAGCCTCGACCTGCTGGGCTCCGGCAATCCTTCCGCCTCAGCCTTCCAAGTAGCCGAAATGACAGGGAAGTTTGTTTCTTAAGGACAGTAGAGTAACATGCACTGAGAGCAAGCTACTGTGCAATGCTCCCTTTCAGAGTTACCTTGTTTAGCTAGTACAACATGGCTGAGAGGAATGTATCATCACCTCTGTTTTGTACAGGAGGAATGTAATGTCACCTTGGATGTATCTGTCCAGCTCATAAGGAGTGCTTCCGTGTTCCCTGGGAATTGTCCTGCCAAATTCCCCCATCCGCAAAGGTGACCTTCCTCTCTGGCCAGAACTGACTGAACCAGTGGTATACTTATGGCCTGAGGTGATCCATTCAGATAGTGTCTCCCAGGAGTTTAGAATTGCTGTTCAGTGAGAGTAGTGGCTGGAACTGCAACTTGTGAGTCAGTTAACCCTCTCAGACAGTGGGCCCTAGTCTGGAAAATTGGGGTTTGCCGACTCCCAAGGTGGAAGCGTGGTGCTGAGCTTTCACATTCAGCTAGAAGCTGGGGGAAAGTTAATGCCCCCTCATGGAAGGGCTGAGAGACTGGGAAGCCTAGTGGTGGTGAGGTGCACAAGGGAGAGACCCAGGAGAAAAGTGGGTGATGTATCTGGTTTAGGGGCAAAGGAGAAGAATCCTTGATTAGAGGTGCTGCTAGGAACAGGGGAGGGGTTTGAAGAATTAGCTGAGGAGTGTACAGGATAGCCCCAGCACTGTCCATCCCATGAACTCCTCAGTAAAACCAGACTGATCTCTTATGTGTTGGGCAGTACAGGCTGTTTCTAGAGTGGTGTCCTGTGCCTTTGCTTGTGTGGGACAGGAACAGGGCTGGACATGAGGTCAGCTGGCATCTAGGGAAATAAGTAAACTTGGAGGCTATGGGGCGTCTCTATGGACATAGAAGCAGGTAAGCTGGACTGTGGCAAGAGAAGGAGAAATCTGGTATATTCTTTCCAGCCTTTTGTTTACTGGGAAGCATTTTTGTATACTTATACATTATCTTTAGTTCTGCCCAGCTCAAAATTGGCTTCTGTTGGCTGGACATGGTGGCTCACACCTCTAATCTTATCACTTTGGAAGGCTGAAGAAGGAAGATTCCTTGAGCCCAGGAGTTCAAGACCAGCCTAAGCAACATAGTGAGACCTGCTGTCTACAAAAAAAAAAAAATTAGCTGAGCACAGTGGGGTGTGCCTATAGTCCCAGCTACTCAAGAAACTGAGGCAGGAGGATCAGCTGAGCACAGGAGTTTGAGGTTGCTGTGAGCCATAATTTTGCCACTGCACTCCAACCTGGGCAACACAGTGAGACCTTGACTAAATAAATAAATAATAAAATAAATTGGGTTCTGTTAATAGCTACCAAAAACCTGAATAATTACAAAGACCCAGCCAGGCACGATGGCTCAAGCTTGTAATCCCAGCACTTTGGGAGGCCGAGGTGAGGGCATTGTCTGAGTTCATGGGTTCAAAAACAGCCTGGGTAACTTGGTAAGACCTCATCTCTACAACAAATCAAAAAATTATCAGGGTACAATGGCCACACCTGTGGTTCTGGTTACTTGGAAGAAGGATCACCTAAGCCCAGCAGGTCGAGGCTGCGGTGACCGTGAGCGTGCCACTGCACTCCAGCCTGGGCGAGGGAGTGAGACTCCAACTCAAAAAAAATAATTACAAAGACTCTATGGCACCTAGAGATTAAATAAATTGAGCAACCAGGCATGGTGGCTCACATCTGTAATCCCAGCACTTTGGGAGGTGAGGCGGGAGGATTGCTTGAGCCCAGGAGTGACTACCCCAGGCAACATAGAGAGACCACATCTCTACAAAAAAAAAAAAAAAAAATCAAAAAATTAGCTGGACATGGTAGCACATGCCTATGGTTCCAGGTACTCAGGAGACTGAGGCAGTAGTTTGTCTAAGCCCAGGAGATGCAATGAGCCATGATCATGCCACTGCACTCCAGCCTAGAAGACACAGTGAGAGTCTCAACTCAAAAAAATAAAAATAATAAAAAAGAGTTACCTACCCTGACAACCTCAACTAAAACAGTCACTCTCTAACTTCTTAGGCCTTATGTTTTGGTTTTATGAACACTTATCACTACTGGAATTTATATTACATATTTATTTGAATACTTGTTTATTTGTCCTCCACTACCAGAATATAAACTTGTTCAGGTCTAGGATTACCACTGTTATTCATTGCTATATTTTCAATGCATTGATTAGAACTGTATTTGGCATACAGAAGGCACTCAATAAATGCTTGTTTAATACATTCTTTAAGCCCAGATCTGTTTCTGACTTCTATGCTATGTTTCTGACTTTTATGGCCTCACAGTATCTCCTACAATCCTAGGAGCACTCTGAAAAACCCTGCTGTATTAAGGATGAAGATAATCTCTGAAGAACATCTGTGAAACTTGGCCCCCTTTCACACAGGGAGGATGGATGTCTGCTGACTACTATTCTTGATGGAGGTAGGCATTTGAGGCAGCCTTCTCTGATCCAGCATCCATGAGAACAAAACAGAGTAAGTGCAAATTCATTTCTAGTTGTTCTCTCATAGTTAGTTTTTCTGGCCTGGGAAAACAAAGCTTTAGTGACAAAGTGCTTTTGTTCTCACGATACCACAAGTTAAATTACAAGTGACATCTACTTGGTTCTTGGCTTCATGTTATTTTCTGGGTTTGTTTTAAAAGACTGTTCACTCTTGGCCTGCTCTCTGTCCCCAGGCAGCCTGAGACAGGTCTGGCCTGCGGAGGGGACCTGCCTCCACAGCTGTACAGTAGGAAGCAGCTAGGGACTAGGGGTGTCCAAATAGGGGCACTTTGTGAAGTCAGGAGGGGCGAGCTGAGGGAGGAGGCAGAGGAAGTGGATGCTCTCCCCTCCAAGCCTGACCAAGCTCTTTTGGGGAAGTATCATTTAAATACCAGACTATCAGCCGGCGCGGTGGCTCACTCCTATTATCCCAGCATTTTGGGAGGCCAAGGTGAGAGGATTGCCTGAGCTTATGGGTTTGAGACCAGCCTGGGCAACTTGGCGAGGCCTCATCTCTACAATAAATAAAAAAATAGCCGGGCGGGGTAGCGTACACCTGTAGTTCCACCTACTTGGAAGACTGAGGTGGAAGGATTGCCTGAGCCCAGCAGGTCAAGCCTGCGGTGGCCATGAGCATACCACTGCCCTCCAGCCTGGGCAACAGAGTGAGACTCCAACTTAAAAAAAAAAAAAAAAGCTCCCAACTAGTTACCCTGATGCATGTGTTGTTTCACCGGTTGCCTTTTTTCACTGTTCTTTTGTTTTTTGATTTTTTTGGTTTTTGAATCGGGGTCTTACCCTATCACCCAGGTTGGAGTATAATGGCACAATCACAGATCACCACAGCCTAGATCCCCTGGGCTCAGGCGATCCTTCTGCCTCAGCCTCTTGAATAGCTGGGACTACAGGTGTGCACCAACACACCCAGCTAATTTTTAAATTTTTCATAGGTCCTGCTGTATTGCCCAGGCTGGTCTCGAACTTCTAGGCTCAGGCAGTCCTCCTGCCTTGGCTTTCAAAGTGCTGGGATTGCAGGTGTGTGTCACCATGACTGGCCTCATCCATCACTTCTAATCATGGGCTAGTGAGAAGACGCAAGTAGCCTGAAAATCAGCACAAAACCACAACCAATATGGAAAAAATATAATTGAAAATCTTTTTTGTTTTGTCTTGTTTTGAATCAGATTCTCATTCTTTTGTCCAGGCTGGAGTGCAGTGGCACGCTCAGGACCACTGCAGTCTCGACCTGCTAGGCTCCAGCAATCCTTTCACCTCGGCCTTCCAAGTAGCTGGAACTACAGGCAAGGCCGTCATGCCCTGCTAATATTTTGATATATTGTAGAGGTCTCACCAAGTTGCCCAGGCTGGTCTCCAACCCCTGGGCTCAGTCAATCCTCTAACCTCTGCCTCCCAACCCAAAGTGTTGGGATTACAGGCATGAGCCACTGCATCTAACCTGAAAATGTTAATAATAATATTTGTACTTGCTTGTTACTCTTTCATGTTAACGTCTTCACTTTCACACCAATTAGTTTTAATAGATAAGAAATTCACCATGATTTAGTGACTGAGTCTGGTTTTCAGCCAGTGCGGGGCCTGGCTCATCAGATTTCTCAACTACAAGATCAGAGCTCTCCCCACTGCAGGTGCCTCTCTCTCTGCATTCAAAGAACGGCTTGCCATACACATGACTTTCACTATGTTACATCACTGAATAAGATGAGTCTTTAAGGGTCACAAATACAGCGAAAGCTAAAGATAAATCAGCAGCCTGAAAAATACAGTGGATAGTTTTTATTTGGTAAATCACAGCATGAAGCCAGACACTGACTCAAGTTTGATGGTGGCCTTGTTTCTAACAAGGACCTGTGTGATGCAATGGGAAGATGCAGTAAGTAACTCAGAGTTACAGCCAGTCAGAGTCTGGGGAGGCAGTGCCTGGAGCCTTATCTGCCTGTCAAATCTTACAGCTCTGTGGACCACAATAGTCGCAGTTCTTTGACCTAGACCTGGTGGAATGGTTGCAGTGGCTGACCAGATGCCATTTCTTCACCAGATTCCTGAAAGAAAAAAAAAATGAAGTGGTGAGTTCAGTAACTCCTTGATGAATTCTGTGATTCTAAGGACATTATTCATGAATTGCAATTCTCCCTTCCACTACTCAGTCTTGTCAGATAAGGAGAGTCAATGTTTGCTTGAACTCCCCAGATAATTGCTTATTCTTTTCACTTGCCTGGGTGTGTCCAAAAGCCTAGATATCAATTACCACAGAGAGTGGTGCCTTTCTCCCCTTAGCTCTTTGCTTTATCATTTTAAAAACGTAGTGTGGACCAAGCACAGTGACTCAAGCCTATAATCCCAACATTTTGGGAAGCTGAGGTGGGAGGATTTCTCAAGACCAGAAGTTCAAAGCCAACCTGTGTAACATAGAAAGACCTTGTCTCTAAAAACAAACAAAAATTAGTCAGTTGTGGTGGTGCATGCCTGTAGTCTCAGCTACCTGGAGGGGCCAAGGCAAAAGAATCACCTGAGCCCAGGAGGTTGAGACCGTGGTGATCATGCCACTGTACTCCAGCCTGGGCAACAGAGTGAGATTCTAACTCAAAAAAAAATGTAGTGTGACCTGAGGGATTTTCCAGTGCTCAGAGGCTGAAATGTATAAACAGATGGGGCAGTGGAAGGGAAGAGCCCTGGCTGACCTCTGAGGGCTTCAGGTGAAGGAAAGGCCCTAGGGGAGGAAGACTGCATGAAGACATGTCTTTGACCTTCATTTTAAAGTCCTGAAGTTTGTAGTGCAGCAATCCCACTTCTCGGAACTTCTCTTTATGTCAGCTAAGGTCTAACCTGGAAAGAGAAAGCTCACTGAGTATTCAGAGCTGAGTGTTTGGTTTGTTTGTTTGAGTCACCCAGGCTAGAGAACAGTGGCACAATATAGCTCACCACAGCTTCAACCATTCTCCCACCTCAGCCTCCCAAGAAGCTGAGACTACAGGCAGGCACCACCACACCCAGCTAATCTTCTGATTTTTTGGTAGAGACAAGGTCTTGCTATGTTGCCCAGGTTGGTCTCAAACTCCTGTGCTCAAGCAATCTGCCTGCCTCAGGCTCCCAAAGTGCTGGGATCACAGGCATGTGCCACCACACCTAGCCCAGAACTGATTTTAAAGCAGGGAAGTGATTGCCAAAGTAAAGAGGTGTGTCCCAGAGCTGAGCACCATCAAGAAACCCTTTAGCTGCTGGGCTGAGGGGATCTAGGTGTCAGGTGGTATTATTAGACCAGGGACAAGGGTCACCTGACTGCAGCTGGGACCTCAACAGGACTGCCTGGCAGCAGCGGGCCACAGGAGAGAGACATGGCTCCTGGAGACTGAGTTTCTCTCCTTCTCCCCTCACCAGTCTCCCAGCTAGAAACCAGAGGACACAGGGACCTTGAGAAGCCCAGGCTGCAGGGTCCACCCAGCCCTGTGACACAGAAGAATGGGAGGAGGGCAAAAAATGGATCTGAGTGCTCACTAGCCCAGGGAAGCAACCTCAAGCAAAATGATTGATACGTGAGAATGAGTAGATGAAGTCATGCATTCCTATATCTTCCTATAAAGATTAAGGTTGGATTTAGGAGAAATAAGACAACTAGAAACCTTTCTAGAAAAATAAAACAGGGGAAAGATAGGTGGAATAAAAGTTACAGTTAGGGGCCAGGTATTGTGGTTCACACCTGTAATCTCAGCACTTTGAGAGGCAGAGATGGGAGGATGGCTTGAGACCATGAGTTTGAGACCAGCTTGGACAACATGTGAGATCCTGTATCTTCAAGAAAAAAAAATTTTTTTTAAGCTATTGTGCCAGGTGCGGTGGCTCACACCTGTAATCCCAGCACTTTGGGAGGCAGAGGTGAGAGGATTGCCTGAGCCCAGGAGTTTGAGACCAGCCTGGGCAACTTGGTGAGACCTCGCCTCCACAATAATAAAAAAAAAAAAATTGCTGGGTGTGGCGGTGCATGCCTGTGGTTTTAGCTACTTGGAAGCTGGATGTGGAAGGATTGCCTGAGCCCAGCCAGTCAAGGCTACAGTGGCTATGAGTGTGCCACTGCACTCCAGCCTGGGTGACAGAATGAGACTCCAACTCAAAACAAAGTTAATGTTAGGGTAAGTAGAAATAGACTGCGTACTTGTAAATTATAAGCCAAAGTAAGAAATGACCATAGTTAAAGTAGATAAAACTGTCAAGACAATCTTCAAATTACAGCTCATGTTTTCACAAACGAGCTGAACTTCAGAGGACAGTGTCAAAGTAATTCCTTGGGAGAGATGACATCAGATAGGAACAATGACAAAGAATCATAGAAAATATGCCTTTTATCTGGACGTCTTACCACACACCCAGGCACAAGTTCAGTGTCTTGAGACACTGGAGTCTATATGCTATAGATGACAGGAAACAAAGAGTAAAATTAACAAATAAGCATAAACAAGAGGTCATAGTCTATCTCTGATATAGGCCTTTGAGGGCAAGAACGAAGGAAGATGAAAAATTATGTCCGACCTGGGCAACATAGCAAGACCCTGTCTATTGAAAAAAATTAACAGGTAAGTCCTCTAAGAGAGGACTAACAAAAGGCAACCGAATTTTTATTTTCCAAGAGAAGCCTAAATAAACAAAAGCTATGAACTACAAATACCATATATCACTAATGAAACAGGAGAAGAAAACAAAGAAAATCTTAGCATAAGGACAGGTCTTTACATCGAATTCATTTAGAGAAAATGAAACTCATTACATGACCCTATTTTTCTCTGTGCAACGTGGCATTTGGTAACTGCTGGATTTTGTGCCCCCGAATTTCTTCCTAGTCCTCAAGATTCTAAGATCCAGCCGGGCTCGGTGGCTCAGCCTGTAATCCCGCGCCTTTGGGAGGCTGAGGTGAGTGGATTGCCTGAGCCCGTGGGTTCGAGACCCGCCTGGGCAGCGAGACCTCATCTCTACAATAAATCAAAAAATTAGCCGGGCGTGGTAGTGCGCACCTGTAATTCCGGCTACTCGGAAGGCTGAGGCGGAAGGATCGCGGAGCCCAGCAGGTCGAGGTTGTGGTGGCCGGGAGCGGCCACTGCACTCCAGTCTGGGCGACTGAGTGAGACTCCAACTCAAAAAAAAAAAAAAAGGATTCTAAGATCCTGGCCTGTTTGTTAAAGCTGTTGTTCTTTTTTTCGAATCAGGGTCCAACTCTGTCACCCAGCCTGGAGTACAAATCACAACGATCACAGCTCATGGCAGCCTTGACCTCCTGAGCTCATGATCCTTCCACCTCACCCTTCCAGTAACTGGGACTACAGGCATGCACCACCACCACGCCCAGCTAGTAATAATTTATTTTTTGTAGAGACAAGTTTTCACTATGTTGTCCAGGCTGGTCTCAGACTTCTGGGATCAAGCAATTCTTCCACCTGGGCCTCCCAAAGTGCTGGGATTACAGGCATGAACCACCACACCTGGCTGCAGTTGTTGTTCTGTGTGAGGCATGAACTGAAGGGATTATTAGGGTTTAAAGTAGATTTAAATTTACTTGATATCCAGCCAGACATCAATCACTACCAAAAAACCCATTGGTAGGGGTGAGTGGGTGGGAAATAAATGTTAACGTTAGAAAAGAGGAAGTGTATTGACCACACACCCATCCTCAGCAGCCCCTTCGCCTTATTTGTGCCAGAACTTAACCTTCTTTGACTGAAGTTCTTTGGACCACGATTAGCCACTGACCCAACAGCAATCAATCTCTAAATTAGTCTGAAATTTAGGGAACTGCCTTGTGCAAGAAACATTGTCCAAACGGGGATAGTGATACCTAAACAAACTCTTGCTCTTTTTGAGAATTAAAAAAAAATTTTTTTTGACTAGGGGTCTCACTCTGTTGTGTAGGCTGGAGGGCAGTGGCATAATCACAGCTTACCACAGCCTCAACCTCCTGGGCTTAGGCAATCCTCCTGCCTCAGCCTGAGTAGCTGGGACTATAGGCATACTCCTGAGTAGCTGGGACTATAGGCATGCACCCACACCCAGCTAAATTTTTGCTGTTTCCCATGCTAATCTTGAACTCCTGGGCTCAAGTGATCTTCCTGCCTCAGCCTTCCAAAGTACTGATAATACAGGCATGAGCCACTATGCTCAGCCTCTTTTTGAGAATTTGACCATGAGAATCACATGGAGAGTTTAGTTCCTCATGTGCTAAACGGTGGCACTGTTGTCAAGCTGGGGACTTCCTGATATCAAAAGAGTTAGAAGTTCCCTTGGTGATCCAGTTTGTCAGTTTGTCTTTTATTTATATTTTATTTATTTGTTTATTTGTTCATTTATTTAGTAGAGATAGGGTCTTGCTATGTTGCCCAGGCTGGCCTCAAACTCCTGAGTTCAAGCAGTCTTCCTACTTCAACTTCCCAAAGTGCTGGGATTACAGGTGTGAGCCATCATGAGCAGCTCTTTTTTTTTTTTTTACTTTTTCAGTATTTTTGTAGGAACAAGGTCTTGCTATATTGCCCAGACTGTTCTCAAGCTCCTAGTCTCAAGGAGGATGACTTTTGTCTCAGCCTCCCAAAGTATTAGGATTACAGGTGTGAGCCACTGCACCTGCCACAAGTGTGACCCTTGAGTGATTTCCAAAAGCTTAATCTTGAGTCTTTCCCCCTCCCAATGCCTCTATAAGCCATTTAAAATCTGTCATAAATCCTTTCCTGCTTAAACTAGTTGGAGCAGATTCTTTGCTCTAAAACTGACCCCTGATTGATACTAATGTAATTCCTGCATTAAAATCATCACAGCCCTTTGGGTAGATAGGCACATAAACAAGTTAATGAGGGTAATGCCATAATCCAAGTATATGCAGAATGAGCTGGGTATATAGAGGAGTGTGTGTCTCAGCTTAAGGAAGCCAAGGAATGAGTCACACCAAAACTTTTTTTTATTTTCTTGAGTCAGGAGTCTCACTCTGTTGCCCAAGCGGGAGTGCAGTGACATGATCATGGCTTATCTCAAACTTGACCCCTGAACTCAGGGGATCCTTCTTCCTCAGCCTCCCAAGCAGTTGGGACTATAGGTGTGTGCCACTAAGCCTGGCTAATTTTTTATTTTCTGTAGAGACGATGTCTTGCTATGTTGCCTGGGCTGGTCTTGAACTCCCAGGATCAAGCAATCCTCCCGCCTTGGCCTCTCCAAGTGCTGGGATTACAGGTGTGAGGCACCGCACCCAGGCCACACTGAAACTTGAAAACCGTCAAAGAGATGAGCAAAAGACAAGAAGAGGACACTCAAGGTCAAGGAAATGGCAGGGGCACAGAAGACAAGAGAGCAGGACTGAGAGTGGGACCGAGGGGCAAGAACAGTGAGGAGATCCTGGCCAGACTGCTGGTGCCACACTGGAGACTCAGTACATTAGAGTGACAAGCAGCTTCAGGCACAAGTGGGGGTCACTCAGTAAACACTGAAACCAGGGAACTGGAATGATGGACTCAAGACTAATGAGTCACTTCAGAGGCCATGCTGGAGCACAGGCCTTCTGGGTCCCAGGTCAGTGCTGGGCTGTGTAATATGCATGGACTCTTAAAGGTGTCGCGTGATGGTGAATGTGATAACACAGAGGAGAAGGTAGGCGAGTTACAACATTTCTAGGGAACAAGAAAGGCGAGTGACTTTGGAAGGGCAAGGCTGTTTGGAAGCCCCTGTGAGGACCCTGGACCAGGAAGCCAGAGCACTTTCTATTTTATTTTATTGTTTAATCTTATTTTATTTTTATTTTTATTGTGGGGTACAAGTGGGGATTACTACATAAGTAGGTTGTATGCAGGTGAAGTTTAAGCTTCCAGCTGGGCCTCATGCCCCGATAGTGGACCGGGTAGCCAGTGTGTTGCCACGTGTCCCCCTCCCTCCTCCCTTCTCCCTCCTCTCTCCTCCTTCATCCCTTCCTCTCTCCCCTATCAGTGTCCAGCATCTGCCGGTCCCATCCTTGTGCCTCAGAGCCCTTTCTGATCATTCAGTCCAGTGGGCCACACGGGGCCATCTGCAGACACAGGCCCATCCCATCAACCCTTTGCCGGCTGCATGTCTCCCATGGGGCAGTGGTCCAGGTTGGTAATCACTGTGGCCCTGTCCTATGAGACAAAAAATGCCTGATGCACTGGTCACTGGACACAGGAGGAAGGGAGAGCATGGGGAAAGATTTGCTGAACTCTGTGTCTGCTCTTTCCAGAACATTCTGGAAATCATGCTTCCTCCTTCATCTCCCACATCTAGTACATATTTATCCATCTTGTCACCATCCTTTCCTCCTTCATTAATCTGTAGATATTTCTCTGTAACTATGTATTCCTGAATATCATATACACATATTCATAGATATATACATATTATATATAGCTGTATATGTTGTATACAGAAAAATGTGTTTGTATAAACAGGAATATGCAAATACCAAATATTTATCTAGTGTTTACTGCATGTCAAGCAGTGCTCTGAGTGTTTCTTGTAGATTAACTCAGTTCATCATCCTCACAACGGCCCTGTGATGTGAGTATTATTTGTATCCCATTTTACAGATGAGGACATCAGACACAGCAAGGCTAAGAGCCTCACCAAAGGTCGTACATCTTATAGATACCTATCTACCTACCTTTGTCTTTACACTCCTTATCTTTCCTCAAACGATGACTCCCTCATCCCATAGATCACCAGGTTTGTTGGTTTGTTCTTTGGGTTTTTTTTGTTTGTTTGTTTTTGAGTTGGAGTCTAACTCTGTCACCCAGGCTGGAGTGCAGTGACTCACTCACGGCCACCCCAGCGTCAAGCTGCTGGGCTCTGGCGATCCTTCCACCTCAGCCTTCCAAGTAGCCAGAATTACAGGTGCACCCTACCACACCCAGCTAATTTTTGATTTATCGTAGAGATGAGGTCTCGCCAAGTTGCCCAGACTGGTCTCAAACCCATGGGCTCAGGCAATCCCCTCGCCTTGGCCTCCCAAAGTGCTGGGATTACAGGCTGAGCCAACAAGTTCAGTGGGTTTTGTTTTCTAAATACCTCTCAATTTGTTCCTCTGCCCTTTTCATCTGCTTCTGTTTTACCTAGCTCAGGCTTCCTCCCCAGTCCTCACCCGCCCTGAGTTTGGGATGACTGTAATAGTCTTCTAGCTTGTCACTCTGATTTCACTTCCCCTTCCTCTTCCTCCACTCTGTGCAAATGCATCCCCAGCACAGGTAGGGTGACTTTTCTAAAACAGTTTTTCTCAAGAGAGCTGTCCTACCATTGAGGAGCATCTAGCATGCTTGACCTTGACTACCAGATGGCAAGAGCACCCCTCAGTCATTGGGAGAAACAGAAATGACTTGGACATTTCCAAATACCTTAGTTGAGAACCACTATTAAATACACACATACACACACACACACACACACACACACACACACACACACACAATCACGTCCATCTCCCTTGCATATGCTTAAAATAGCCAGGCATGGTGGCTCTTGTCTATAGCACTTTGGGAGGCTGAAGCAGGAGGATTGCTTGAACACAAGAGTTCAAGACCAGCCTCGGCAATATAGTGAGACCTCATCTCTACACAAAATCAACAGATTAGCCAGGCATAGTGGTGCATGCCTGTAGTCCAAGTTACTCAAGAGGCCAAGGCAGAAGGATCACCTGAGGTCATGAAGTTGAGGCTGCTGTGAACCATAATTGTGCCACTGTACTCCTACCTGAGTGACAGAGTGAGACTCCAACTCAAAAAACAAAACAATACCAAAAAAGCAAGAAACAGAAAACAAAAACTCTCTTAAAGCCCTTAGATAGGTTTATTCATTCAACAAATACTTATTAATCTCTTGCCATGCCAGGCACTGTGCTAGGTAGTAAGAAGTATTGGTGAATAAGCCAGACACAACCTGTCCTCATGAAACACACTGTCTAGAGAGGATGAGAGGTGCTGAACAATTACTCCCAGATATGCTCAGTGTCGCACAACAGAAGAATAGGCAGGAGGCAACAGGAGGCTGAGGGTCCAGGAAAGGCCTCCTGAAGAAGCTAAGATCTAGGCTGCAACTTGGAGGATGAGCAGGAGTGAAATGGGTGGAGTAGGCAGCAGGGAGAGGACGAGCATTCTTGCCAGAAGGAACCAGTGGGCACAGATCCTCATGAGAAGAGGGGAATGCGGAACCCTGCAACTGACAGATACCTGGTGAGACTGGGTAGAGTAGTGAGGAGAAAAGTGGTCTGGAAGGAGGCAGGAGGATGGGGGAGGTCATGCAGGGCCGATCCAATAAATTTTGCTGCTTCTCTCACAGTCAATTAAAGACAAGAGGCAGAGAGCTGGGAGAGAGTGGGTTTATTCTGCAACCAGGTTACAGGGAGACAAGTCAGTATTATTACCAAAAACCCACTCAGAGCAGCACAAACTCATTCCAGTATTTGTACCCAAAATTCATAGCCCTTAACCAACTCTGAACTCAAAGGCTACATGCAGTTTCAGTATGACACAGAATTTTCTGACCATGAAAGTCTTCTGGTCATGCTGACATTTTTAGATAAAATTCTGGAATTTGCAAAATGTTCTTTTACAATTTTTTTAGAGGAAGGGGCAGACAATTGCAACACTTGGAAAATGTTACAATATTTACAAGGGAAAGTTACAATATTTAGAATAATTGTTTTAAAACACAGTTGTAACAATCCCCTGTTTCTAGAGCCTTGGACTATAACAGTTTGATGCCCTAATACTCACAGATAGAGGGGAGGTGGGCAATGCCCATCCTAGGTTTTTATTATTTTATTTTATTTTTTATTTTTTTGGGCTGGAGTCTCACTCTGTTGCCCAGACTGGAGTGCAGTGGCACTCTCATGGCCACTGCAGCATCAACCTGCTGGACTCAGGTGATCCTTCTACCTCAGCCTTCCAAGTAGTTGGTACTACAGGCATGCGCCACCATGCCCAGCTAATTTTTAAAAATTATTATTTATTATAGAGACAAGGTCTCACCAAGTTGCCCAGACTGGTTTCGAACCCCTGGGCTCAGGCAATCCTGTCACCTCAGTCTCCCAAAGTGCCAGGATTACAGGCTTGAGCCACCGCATCTGGTCCACACTAGGCTTTTAGACCACTCCTGCCAGCCTTGGACTATTCTATGTCTCCTAACTACTACATGGCCTGGCATACATTGCTGCTTCTTTTTTTTTTGAGTTGGAGTCTCACTCTGTCACCCAGGCTGGAGTGCAGTGGCTGCTCCCGACCACCACAGCCTCGACCTGCTGGGCTCCGGCGATCCTTCCGCCTCAGCCTTCCAAGTAGCCGAAAACACAGGCACGCGCTACCACGCCCGGCTAATTTTTTGATTTATTGTAGAGATGAGGTCTCGCCTGCCCGGGTGGGTCTCGAACCCGCGGGTTCAGGCAATCCACTCACCTCAGCCTCCCAAAGGCGCGGGATTACAGGCTGAGCCACCGAGCCCGGCTGCTGTTTCTTTTTCAGCACCACAGTGACTTGCTAGATATGATTGGCCCTCCAAACCAGCCGGGCAAGGCCATGCTAGGAGAGGAAAAGGGCGGGTTGCATTCTGAGAACAGTGGGGGCCACCGGGGGGAGAGAAAAATTGGGCACTTAATTTTTTTTTTTTTTTTAGTCTAAGTCTCACTCCATTACCCAGGCTGGAGTGCAGTGGCACGGTCATGGCTCCACCACAGCCTTGACCTGCTAGGCTCAGGTGGTCCTTCTGCCTCAGCCTTCCAAGTAGCCAGAACTACAGACATGCACCATCCCATCCAGTTAATTTTTTTATTTATTGTAGAGATGAGGACTCGCCAAGTTGCGCAGGCAAGTCTCAAACCCCTGGGCTCAGGCAATCCTCTTGATTCCGCCTCCCAAAGTGTAGATTACCAGCATGAGTCACTGAGCCCAGCCACACTTTTAAATTGAAGCAGCTTCCACATTTAGCCCAACTCAGCTACCAAATAAAGTTTATTTTTATTTATTTATTTCTTATGTTTTGAGTCAAGGTCTTACTCTGTTATTTAAGCTGGAGTGCAGTGACACAATCTCGACTCACTGCAGTCTCTGTCTCCTGTGCTCAGTCTCTACCTCCTGTGCTCAGGTGATCCCTCTGCCTCAGCCCTTCAAGTAGCTGGGGCTACAGGTGTGTGCCACCATGCCTGGCTAATGTCTTTTTATTTATTGTGGAGATGAGGTATTACCAGGTTGCCAAGTCTTGTCTTGAATTCCTGAGCTTAGGTAGTTCTCTTGCCTTGGCCTCTCAGAGCGCTGAGGTTATAGACATGAACTGCCACACCCAGCCAGAAAGTTTGTTAATACAGGTTTCTAAGTCTTTTCTGAATGACTGTTCTAATATAATCAAAATGGTCTCTTTTCAGCCTGTAACAGCCTGGGGATCGTGTCAAGGGTGTTGGTCTTCATCTCAAACAAGCAAAGATTGTTGTTTTAAGAATCAACTTTATTAAAGTTTTTAAAATTTAATTAATTTTTTTGAATCAGGGTTTCACTATGTTGCCCAGTCTGGAGTACAGCGGCACCATCACGGCTCACCACAGTTTCAACCTCCTGGGCTCAGATGATTCTTCCGCCTCAGCCCCCTAGTAACTGGGACTACAGGCACACACCACCACACGTGGCTAATTTTTTATTATTTATTTATTTTTGTAGAGACAAGGACTCACTATGTTGCCCAGGTTGGTCTTGAACTCCCAGGCTCAAGCGATCCTCCCACCTCGGCCTCACAAAGTGCTGGGATTACAGGCGTGAGCCAAAAGCCAGAAGAGGTATAATTAAAAACAAGAAAATGCCCCCATGTTAAGTGTGCAGCACAGCGAGTAGCCACTGCCACTATCAGGATTTAGTACCTCCTTCAAGAATCTCCCTCCTGCTCCTTTGCAGTAAATTTCCCACCCAGGAGACCACTGAGCTTTCTCTTTCACTGCGGATTAGATTTGCCGGAAGTCTCCCTCAGGCTGCAGGGTGGAGCCTGGATAGGAGGAGAGAAGAGCCAGCAGTAAGTTGTTGCTATAGTCCGGGCAAGAGCCGGATGTGGTAACTGCAGCCCGGAGGGAAAGTCGTGACACGCTGGAGAGGCGGCTAGGATGGAGGCCAGGTCCTCAGTCTTGCCTGCAAGGCCCGGTACCCTGGAGCCCAAACCCGTCCTTCCTGCATGAAGTCCACAGGATCCAAAAAAAGTCCTCCAGCCACAGAGAACTGCGACCCAATCCCGGGGGCTGACCAAGCTCCTCCACACATCCAAGCCTTCATGGGTGCTGTTAACTTTCCCTGCAAGTGTCCTTTCTCCCTATCAGTGTAATGTAAAAGTCACCTGTTCCACATTGAGCACTTAAATTGTGTCCTTTTTGACTGGGCCTGTGATCCCAGCACTTTGGGAGGCTGAGGTGAGAGGATCACTTGAATCCAGGAATTTGAGACCAGTTTGGACAAGACCTTGTCACTAAATCAATCAATCAATCAATCAATCTTTTACATGAAATATTTGCTGTCAGTAGCTAAAGGTTGCAGAGTCAATATATTTCTAAATTTCTTCTTGTTCACGATGTATACAATGAATTTGGAATTCGGGTTTTTAAAATACGTGCTTTTGAATCATTGGACCCAGATGCTCTTAATAAAGGGAAAATCTAATTGATTTTCTTTCTTTCTTTCTTTCTTTTTTTTTTTTTTTTTTTGAGTTGGAGTCTCACTCTGTCGCCCAGACTGGAGTGCAGTGGCCGCTCCCGGCCACCACAGACTTGACCTGCTGGGCTCCGGCGATCCTTCCACCTCAGCCTTCCGAGTAGCTGGAACTTCAGGCACGCACTACCACACCCAGCTAATTTTTTATTTATTGTGGAGTTCAGGTCTCGCCAAGTTGCCCAGGTGGGTCTTGAACCCGCGGGCTCAGGCAATTCACTCACCTCAGCCTCCCAAAGCGTGGGATTACAGGCTGAGCCACCGAGTCCGGCTGATTTTCGTAGTTTAAAAGACTTAATGTTAGGACAGTTTTAGATTTACAGAAAAATTATGAAGATAGGACAGAGACTCCTGGTTCCTACTTTTCCCTACTGTTAACAGTTAATTAGTAACATTTTACTTGTATTGGGGTAGCACATTTGTTACAATTAATGAGCCAGTATTGGTATATTGTTACTAAAATCCACACTTTATTCAGATTCTGTCAGCTTTCTCCTGACTTCCTTTTTTTCCTCCAGGAGCCCATCAGGATCCCACACTCCGTTTGGTCCTCATGTCTCCTTAGGTTCCTCTTGGCTGTGGCAGTTTCCCTTGTTTTTGATTATCTTGATAGTTTTTGTTTGTTGTTTCATTGTTACTGTTTTTTTTAATGTGCTAAAATACACAAAATACGAACTTTACCATTTTAGCCACTTTAAGTATATAGTTAAGAGGCATCCCACCATCCATTTCCAAAAATTTCCCCCATTCCAAACTGAAACTCTGAACCCATTAAACATGAACTCCCCCTCCCCCCTGCCCCCAGCCCCTGGCAATCACCATTCTGCTTTCTGTCTCTATAAATTTGACTATTCTAGGCATTTCATATAAATCTTTTTGTGTCTGGCTTATTTCACACTTAATGCTCCCAAGGTCCATCCACACTGTAATATGAATCAGAATTTCATTTTTAAGTCTGAATAGCATGCTATCGTTTGTATATATCATATTTTATTTATTCATTTATTGGAGAAATTTGTTTATAATCCAAATTTTGGCTTTTGTGCTTAATTGATTTTTAAATGGTCAAATATGTATATTATTGCCACATTACTTCCTGGGAAAAGGCCAAAGTAACAAAGATACTAAACTTGCATGAAAATGGATCCCTTCAGTGGGGGCACAGTGGCTCACGCCTGTAATCCAAGCATTTTGGGAGGAGGAGGCAAGAGGATTACCTGAGCTCAGGGGTTCAAGACCAGCCTGACCAACATGGCAGGACCCATCTCTACAATAAACCAAAAAATTAGCCAGGCATGGTGGTGCACGCCTGTGATTCCAGCTACTTGGAAGGTATAGGTGGAAGGATCGCTTAAGCCTAGCAGCTTGAGGCTGCAGTGCCTGTGAGCATGCCACTGGACTCTAGCCTGTGCGACAGAGTGAGACTCTGACTCAAAAAAAAAAAAAAAAAAAAAGGAATCCTTTCAGCTAAAAAACCTTAAAAAAATGGTACCTTTTGTGTAACAGACTCTTTGCCAGTTGCTGGAAAGCAAGACAAATAAGACTTAACATGTCCTAATCAAATGATGAGACAGAAAAGGAAACAGTTTCAGCATTGCATGATACATATCTGTGTAAGGGACCTAATAGCATCAAGAATGGATAATAGCCCATGAAGAAGAAAGACAAGACATCTTCATAGAAGAAATGATATTAGAGCAGGGTTTTGAAGGCTAAATAGGAGCTCATCAGGCAAATAAGTGAAACAATATATTCCAAGAGAAGAAACCACATGAAATAGTCCTGTATTTTGTGTGTGTGCAAACAGTAGTCATTCAGCCTTGCTGGTGTGTGTGTGTGTTGAGGATGAGGGTTTGTGGTTAAAAGCAGATCTGATGCCAGAATATCTGAGTTCAAGTATCAGCATTACTATTTATAATCTGTGTAAATTTGAACAAAATTATTATTATTTGAAGTGGTCTTGCTAATTTGAACAAAATTATTATTATTATTATTATCACCATCATCATCATTATCACTATTTGAAGTGGAGTCTTGCTATGTTGTCCAGTCTAGTCTTAAACTTCTGAGCTCAAGTGATCCTCCTGCCTCAGCATCCCAAGTAGCTGGAATTACATGAACACCACTGCACTCAGCCCTTGAACAAAATTCTTGACCTCACTATTATCTGTAAGGGAGGAAGAGATAAAAAGATAATATTTTCCCCAAAGGACTTTTCTTAATATTAAATGAAATCACTCACCTAAAATACTTAATATTGCTACTTCTAGTATGAGGAAAGCATTCGATAAAAATTCTAATGGAGGTAGAAAATGAGAATTTGAGGTGGACAAAGGTCAGATCAAGAAAAGCTGTACAAGCCACGCTGGGGGAGACCCTGAAATGTTTCTTTATCTTTTTTTTTTTTTTGAGTTGGAGTCTTACTCTGTTGCCCAGGCTGGAGTGCAGTGGCATGCTCAAGGCCACCGCAGCCTCAACCTCTTGGACTCAGGTAATCCCTCCACCTCAGCCTTCCAAGTAACTGGAACAACAGGCGTGTGCCACTATGCCTGACTGACTTTTTGATTGATTGTAGAGACAAGGTCTCACCAAGTTGCCCAGGTTGGTCTTGAACCCCTGGGCTCAGGGCATCCTCTCGCCTCCGCCTCCCAAAGTGCTGGAATTACAGGGGTGAGCCACCGCGCCCGGCCCGAAGTGTTTCATTCCAAGTCGTGGGGACGCAGATCTGCACCTGAACAGCCATGTGAAGGACAGATGGAAGACAGGGTGAGAGAGGAGGCAGGGGAAGAAGAGGATGGCCACCTCTATAGTCTGAGCCAGACTGAGGCAGTCTCAGTCCAGGCAGTGGTGGTGGGGATTGTGAGTCTGTGGTAAAGAACGAATTTGGGCTGGGTGTGGTGGCTCACACCTGTAATCCCAGCACTTTGAGAGGCCAAAGCACATGAATCACTTGGACCCAGGAGTTCAAGTCCAGCCTGGGCAACACAATGAGACCCCCATCACTATTATAAATAAATACATAAGAAAAAAAGACCAGCCGGGTTCGGTGGCTCAGCCTGTAATCCCGTGCCTTTGGGAGGCTGAGGTGAGTGGATTGTCTGAGCCTGCGGGTTCGAGACCCGCCTAAGCAGCGAGACCTCATCTCCACAATAAATCAAAAAATCAGCCGAGCGTGGTAGCGCGTGCCTGTAATTCCGGTTACTCGGAAGGCTGAGGCGGAAGGATCGCCGGAGCCTAGCAGGTCGAGGCTGCGGTGGCTGGGAGCGGCCACTGCACTCCAGTCTGGGCGACAGAGTGAGACTCCAACTCAAAAAAAAGAAAAAAGAAAACAAGACCAAAAAAGAATGAATTTGGAAGACACTAAAGGGTAAAATGGATGGCAGTATGGATGGAAGTTGGTGACCCTTAGATATGAGAAGAAAGGCAGGCAAATGTCAAGGATCATGGACAGGGTCTGGGTTGGGTGACTTGGGTGAAACAGGAGCCCCAACCAAGATCATGAAATTGAAGGAAACTGAAGGAAGGTTGTTCATTTGCTCCTGGGTGTGGAGAAAAGCAGTGGGTTCAGTGTTTGACCCAATGACTTTGAGTCACCAAGTCTCTGAGAAGGGAAGGAAATGAACGGGGGCGTGGCTGCTGTTGGATTAAGATCCAAGGGAGACATTGTTTCTATTTAAACTTTTTTTTTAACTGCCTTTGTTTATTTGTCTGGGTAGAGCAAAACACTTTTTTACTGCTCCCAGTCATCTGCCATTTGTTCAAGGATATCACAGTCAGCTTAGATGGATGCTGGAAGTAAGGGCGAGAGCTTCTGGCGTGTTAAGAGTTATGTGAGGTGCGGTGGCTCACATCTGTAATCCCAGCACTTTGGAAGACCGAGGCAGGAGGATTGCTTGAGCCCAGGAGTTTCAGACCAACCTGGGCAACAAAGTGAGACTTTATCTCTACAAAAACATTACAGAATTAGCTGGGCATGGGGGCATGCACCTGTAAATCCCAGCTACTCAGGAAACTGAGGCAGAAGGATATCCTGAACCCAGGAGGTTGAGTGATCCTGCCACTGCTCTGCAGCCTGGGCAACAGAGTGAGATCCCAACTCAAAACAAAACAAAGTATGAACCAGAAGCCAGAAAGAGGTGAAGATCCAGGAGTGAGGAGCGTCACTGGGGAATGTGACATGGAACACTGAGGCAGCAGTCCTCAGTGGGGCCCCCAGTCCCCACAGTTACCTAGGATCAGAATTGACAGGGAAGCCTTGGGGAGATAATTGTGTCAATTATTCAATTACCTGCAATTATGAAAAGTGGCACAATAGTTGGTTCTCAGGGGAGGCTGCATCTCAGAAATGAAACGAATTAGCTGAGCTCTTCGATGAGAATCTGATCGACCCCTTCCAACATTAAGCTGGGCACTGTCATCCCATACATCTCCTTCTTTTAGGGGAATTGATTTAATTGCAGTTGACGGGCTCTCAACAACAAACGAGCAGTCCGCAATTGCAGGGTAGGAGGGAGAGAGTCATCTTCCCTCTGCCTCTTTGCCTACTGCCTGCTTGCTGACCCCCCAGAACAACCTGGGGAAATGTCCTCTTCCCTCAAAAATGGGATGAGCTCAAAACCCAACACTTCTGTTCTGGTTTGAGAACAGTCCTGCCAACTGCAGTATATTACTGTACATTGTATGCAAAGAACATACACTGTATGTTCTTTATACCTAACTATGCAGATTATGTCAATGGGATAGACTCTGCACTCTTTAATTAATTAATTATAGGGACAGTGTCCCACTATGTTGCCCAGGCTGGTCTCAAACTCCTGGGCTCAAGCAATCCTCCTGCCTTGGCCTCCCAAAGTGCTGGAATTACAGGTGCGCGCCACCACTCCCAGCCCAAGTTCTTTTTTAAAAGGGAAAGACCAGAGTTTCTCTATATTCCACAGACTTTTGCTCACCTGGGAAACTTATCAAAATGTCCTGATTTATTTTTCCTTGTTTATTATTCCCACAATTCTGTAAAGTTTTCAAGAGCAGGGCCCAAGTTCTTTTCATCTTCATGTCCCTTGTGCTTAGCATGGGCCACTCATAGTAGGTGATACCACCGCATAGTTCAACTATTCCAGGAATTAATTGTTATATTCAAAGGGGAAAGAGAAGAACACCTCTACATACACACCGGTGCTAACTAAGTATTGAGGAACATGTATATTTTAGCAAAATGTCAGAAGTGCATTTGGAATTAATTCACAAAAATGAAATACCTCATGGGACTTTTCCCAGTAAAGTTGTATTTATTAAAATTTTGGGGGGGGCCAGTCATGGTGGCTCACGCCTGTAGTCCAAGCACTTTGGGAGACAGAGGTGAGAGGACTGCCTGGGTCAAGGGGTTCGAGACCAGCCTGGGCAACTTGACGAGACCTTGTCTCTACAATAAATAAAAAAAATTAGACAGTGTGGTGGCACGTGCCTATAGTTCCAGCTACTTGGAAGGCTGAGGCGGAAGGATGGCCTGAGCCCAGCAGATCAAGGCTGCAGTGGCCATGAGCATGCCACTGCACTCCAGCCTGGGTGACAGAGTGAGACTCTGACTCAATATATATATATATATATTTTAATTTTTAATTTTAAAGATGTGGGGTACAATTCAATGTTAGGTATACAAACGTTCATTATGCAGGTACTCTTGTTGATGAGGTGTGCCCTGTCCCCCGCAGTTTCCCACTACTGCCAATCCCCACTCCCCCACCCAGCAGTTTCCCACTACTGCCAATCCCCCCCCAAAATTTTCAAAAACTTTTTATTTGAAAACAATTTAGGCATAAAGGAAAGTTGAAAAAACAGTATAGAGAGTTCAGGTGTAACATCCAACTTGTTTCCTCAAATGTTAACATCTTACAAAGCCATGGTACCATTATTATTATTTAAAAAATAAGACATGGTGGCTCAAGCCTGTAATCCTAGCACTTTGGAGGCTGAGGTGAGAGGATTGCCTGCGCTCAGAGTTTTGAGACCAGCCTGGGCAAATTGGTGAGACCTCATCTCTACAATAAATCAAAAAATAATCTGGGCATTGTGGCACATGCCTATAGTTCCAGCTACTTGGAAGGCTGAGGCAGAAGGATCACCTGAGCCCAGCAGGTCGAGGCTATGGTGGCCATGAGCAGCATGCCACCACACTCCAGCCTGGACGACACAGTGAAACTCTGACTTAAAAAAAAAAAAAAACAAGCCAAGAAATTAACATAGCTACCATAGGTATAATACTATTAACTCAATTATACACAGTATTTGAATTCTACCTGTTTACCCCCAGTGGCCTTTTTCTGTCTCAAGATCCAGTCTGGAATCCCATATTGCATTTAGTTGTCATGTCCCCTTAGTATTTTTCAATCTGTCACACTTCCTTACTGTTTCCTTGTCTTTCATGACCCTGACATTTTTGAAGAGTAGTAATCAGTGATTTTGTATATTGTTCCTCTTTTGAGTTTGTCTGATTGAGATTTACATATTTGGGGGAAGGAATACCATGGAAGTGATGTTGTACCCTTCTCAGTGCATACTATCAAGGGGTAAATGACATTGTGTCTCATGACAGGTGACGTTAACCTTTACTGCTTAGTTAAGATGGTGTCTGCTGGATTTCTCCACCATTAATCCAGTATCTTGGGTACGATGCTTTGAGATATGCTGATATATTGTTTTTCCTCAAGATCTTACCCACTGATCTTAGCATCCCTCAGTGGATCTTGACTGCAACAATGATTGCTATAAGATTGCCTAATAATAATTTTCTTTTTCCCTCATTTCTTCTACATTTTAAAATTAGAATTCCTCTGTAAGAAAGAATTGTTCTTTCCTCTTCTTTTGAAAGTTAATCAATTAGTTCATTCATTGATATTAGCAGGGGGGGCAGATGTAGTGCTTCACGCCTATAATCCCAGCACTTTGGGAGGCTGAGGCAGGAGGACTGCTTGAGCCCAGGAGGTCAAGACCAGCCTGGGAAACATAGTGAGACTTTGTCTCTACAAAAAAAAAAAAAAGTTTTTAAAATGTAGCCAGGCATGGTAGCACACGCCTGTAGTCCCAGCTACACAGGAGGCTGAGGCAGAAGGATCACCTGAGCCCAGGAGGTTGAGGCTGCTGTGACTGTGCCACTGCGCTCCAGCCTGGGTGACAGAGTAAGATCCTGACTCAAACAACAACAAAAAATATTAGCAAGGATTCATGGATATTTATTTTATTTTATTGAATATAATCAACCATATTATTATATACTTTGTTCCTCAATTGTTCTGTTTTGCCCTCTGGGAGTTCCTCTGGTTGACTTTTGTGTTCTTTTGACAAGGCCTCCCCCCCTTTTTTTTTCCAAGCACTTCCTTATTTTCTGGCATCATAAAATGTTCCAAGCTCATTTTGAATTTTCCCCCCAAGCTCTGGAAACAGTCACTTCTCCAAAAAGTCCGGGCTCTTTATGGAAAATGGCTATTGAGAGACCAAGATCTGGAGGTTAAGTGTTTTGTTGTTGTTGTTTGTTTGGAGTCAAAGTCTCACTTCACTTCCGCCCAGACTGGGGTGCAGTGGCACAATCACTGCTCACTCTAGCCTCAAACTCCTGACCTCGAGCAATTCTCCCTTCTCTGGCTCCCGAGGCATACTACAGGCACACGCCTCCATGCCCAGCTATTTTAAAAAATTTTTCGAGTAGCCCAAGCTACAAAACCCTGGGCTTAAACAATCCTCTCACCTCAGACTCCTAAAGTTCTAGAATTACAGTCATGAGCCATTGTGCCCAGCTTGGAGATTAAATTTTGATGGAAGTCTTTTACATGTCTTCTTAACCAGAAAATGGTGACCGTAGGTTTAACCTTTCCCTTGTAATTTAGGGTCACTACTTATATCAATTAGTAAAGTGGTAATGAGAGAGTAGACAGAAAACCTAATAGGCAGACAGTTAAGGTGGGTCGGGTAATAAGCCTGCAAGCCCCTCAGACTAGAGCAAAAGCACTCACTTCCTGGAATTCAAAAACACACCATGACACCTCCACCTGATTGGTGCTAAGTGCCAACCAATCAGCTCACTACTGGGTCTTTACCTCTAGCTGATTGGTGCTTAGTACTAACCAATCAGCTCAGCTCAGTTAGGGATAAGCAATCAGCTCACAGCTAATGCTAGCCAATCAGCTCACTCCTAGGTCTATATAAAGCCTTGTTGTCGGTCCCAGACTGGCAACTCACTTTTGGGTCCCTTTAGGTCGTGGGAGCTTTTCTGTCTTGTAAATAACCTCCTGCTTTCTCACCCTCCAGTTCTCTGTATCCCTTCTCCTTGGACACGAGACAAGAACCTGGACCTGAAGAGTTCCTGAAATCGTGGGACGTGAAGACTGTGCAAGTTGCACTCATTGGAGGCTGGCTTACCAGCTGCAGGTGCAGGCAGATCAGAGTTGAAACTGATGATGGAGTTGCCAGCAGAGTAGAGTTGAATGTGAAACCAGCTACAAAAGTGAAACTGAGGACAGAGCTGATGGAGATGTAACACTTCTCCGGACCTGGCTTGCCGGCCCATCCAGCCAACACTTTCGAGGCCTGGCTTGCCCGCGCATCCAGCCACCGGAGCTGCAACACTGCCAGGGGTCCCCTCGGCTGCTGGCATCCCCGAGCTCTAGGGTGCTGTCGCGTTCTCATCCAGATACCATCACTGCCTGCCACCGTGTGTATCCGGGGCTGCCAGTGCAGCCCCTGGTACTGCAACGCCCAGGTCGTCAGCCGACCAGATTTAAAAAAAAAAAAATTATCAGTAACATTATGACCGCAGTAATTATTGAGTTACATAAGGCTATTAGCCTTGACAGTAACTGACTCTATCCTTTTTTACTAATGAGAGTCACTGTTCCGTGGAGACGGGAAATCCATGTGTATAAGTATACGAGCCCATGCACACACAATATCTGTATATCTATGTATCTCTTCCTGTGTGTATGTACTTTAAACTATGAGTTCAAATGGGTGCATTGGCTCACTCCTGTAATCCCAGCACTTTGAGAGGCATAGGCGAAAGGATTGCCTGAGCCCACAGGTTTGAGACCAGCCTGGGCAGCATGGAGAGACCTCGTCTCTACAATAAATCAAAAAGTTAGCTGGGCATGGTGGCACACACCTATAGTTCCAGCTATTTGGAAGGCTGAGGTGGAAGGATTGCCTGAGCCCAGCAGGTCAAGGCTGTGGTGGCCATGAGCCTGCCACTGCACTCCAGCCTGGGTGACAGAGCCTCTGACTCTAAATAAACAAACAAATAAATAAACTATGAGTGTATATTGATACCCAGTTTCAACACAACCCTATAGGGTTCATCTGAGTCTTTCTCTCTTATGTATGTGGAATGACTTTCTCTGACAGTGAGATGTTTAACTCTTACTATATCGTTAAGGATTTTAGAGGCGGGCATGATGACTCCTGCCTGCAACACCAGCATTTTTTGAGGCCGAGGCAGGAGGATTGCCTGAGCACAGGATTCAAGACCAGTCTGGGCAACATAGTGAGACCTCATCTCTACAAAAATAAAAATAAAAAAATTAGCCAGGCGTGGTGGTGCACCTGCAGTCCCAGCTACTCAGAAGGCTAAGTCAGGAAGCTCACTTGAGCCCAAGAATTTGAGGCTGCAGTAAGCCATGATCATGCCACTGCACTCAAGACTGGGCATTAAAGTGAGACCCTGACACAAAAAAGAGTTTTTCGAAAGACTTTCCCTATGGGAGAATGGCACTCTTGCTATATTTAGGTTTTTAAAAAATAATTAGTGTATTAAGTTATTTTATGGATGATACATTGTCAATTCATAATTAAAAGACTATCCCAAATGTATTTCCATGGGCTTGGTTGTATAAATTCTGGGTGAATCTTTATTGTCTACTTCAGAAATAGGGAAATTAATAACCTTGGCCAAGATAGTCCTGATTTCTCAATTGAGTCAAGAGGTATCAAACACCAAGACTTAAACTGCTATAAGCTCAGTGTCCCTCTCCCTTGGAAACTAGAACTTAGGGGAAGATGTGGGAGAGGAAGCTATTCTAGAGAAGTTGCCAGTTGTTCTTCAAATAGGAATGATGCTGCTAGGGAAATCAATTGTCCTGAACTTCTGGGTATTCATAAAGGCAGATGTGACCATCCTTCAGTTATGTTTCAGTATTTCCAAAAACTCAAGTGCAAACTATGTGTTTATCCGTGACAAAGATGCTGGTCTAATGAAAATACCAGATTTCAAAATCGATTTTGATGGGCATGTCTTTTTTTCACTTTTTAGAAATGAGATCTCACTATGCTGCCCAGGTTAGAGAGCAGTGCCTATTCAAAGGTATGATTATAGCCTACTACAGCCTCAACTCCTGGGCTCAAGTGATCCTCCCACCTCAGCCTCCCAAGTAGCCAGGACTACAGGCATGTGCCGCTACACCCAGCTGCTTGATTGGCTTATCTTGATGAATTAAATAACCACCAGGTCAATACTTGTTTTCTAATCTCTATCTGATTCTGAGATATAGACCCTACTGCCTGTTAGACAAATAGTTACAACAATAGCTAAATATTACTTGCTGTGGACCAGGCATGACAACATGTGTTACATGGAATGTCTCATTTATCCTCATATCAATCCTATGAGGTAGGTACTTTCATTTTCCTCATTTTACAGAGAAGGACACTGAGGCAGAGCTCACACAGCTAGTGAGTGATTGAGTCAGGCCTGAACTGCGGCAGGCTGGCTCTGGAGCCCATGCTCTGACAGTGTTATCGCACCTCCCATCTCTTCTCAGAAGTCCTCCAGCACCCCAAACTCAGTATGTCCAAAGTTAAGCCTACAATCTTCCCTCCAAACACACTGAAGTTCCTCCCATATATCTTGTCTAGTCACCCTGACACCCAAGATGGAGTTTTTAAAAATTGTAGTTAAAAAATACGTAATGTAAAATTTACCACCTCAACCATTTTTGTTTTTCTTTTTTTTGAGTTGAAGTCTCACTCTGTCACCCAGACTGGAGTGCAGTGGCCGCTCCCGGTCACCGCAGCCTCGACCTGCTGGGCTCTGGCGATCCTTCCGCTTCAGCCTTCCGAGTAGCTGGAATTACAGGCACGCGCTACCACGCCCGACTGATTTTTTGATTTATTGAGAGATGAAGTCTCGCTGCCCAGGAGGGTCTCAAACCCGCGGGCTCAGGCAATCCACTCACCTCAGCCTCCCAAAGGCGCGGGATTACAGGCTGAGCCACCGAGCCCAGCTTACCTCAACCATTTTTAAGTGCCCAGTTTAGCAGTGCTACAGACAGTCACACTGCTGTGAAACAGGTCTCCAGAAACTTTTCATCTCCCAAATCAGAAACTCTCTCCCCACTCAACAACAACTTTCATTTCCCCCTTCTGCCAGCCCTGGGTTCCCTCCATTCCTCTTCCTGTCTCCATGATTTTGTCTTCTAGGAATCCTACAGTATTTGTCTTTTGATGACTGGCTTATTTCATTTAGCAGAATGTCCTGCAGTTTCATCCATGTTGCCGCTTATGACAGGACTTTCTTCCTTTTTAAGGCTGAATAATATTCCGCTGCATGGATAGACTGCGTTTTGTTTATCCATTCATCTGTTGAAAAACACTTGGGTTGTTTCCACCCCTGCCTAGTGTGAATCATGCTATAGTGAACATAGGTGTGCAGATATCTTTTTGAGACACTGCTTTCAATTAATTTGGACATAACCCCAAATGAGCTTGCCAGACTGTATGGTAGCTCTGTTTGTTATGTTTTGAGGAGCTGCCACACTGGTTTCCTAGATGAAATCCTTGACTTGCCTCTTCCCTTATTCTCCACATTCCATCAGCCAAGTGCTGTGAGTCTGATCCTTTCCTCTCTGTGCATTTATGCCAGGGTGACACACTGTGTTTTTCACACATCTAACAGATAATGCTTGGTGGGATCAGGGCCAGGACTAGGGTGTGACAAATGAGGGACTCATCTTGAGTACAAAATTTTTACAGGGGTGCCAAAAATATAGTCATTAAGATAAGGAATGTATAATTTTTTTAAGTTGGAGGTCTCACTTTGTGCATAGGCTGGGCAGTGGCATGATCATGTTTCACCATAGTCTCAGCCTTCTGGGCTCAGGTGATCCTTCTGCCTCAACTTCCCCCCAGTAGCTGGGACTAAAGGTGCATGCCATCATGCCCAGCTAATTTTTTTGGATTTTTTGCAGAGATAAGGTCTTGCTGTGTTGCCCAGGCTGGTCTTGAACTCCTGGGCTCAAGCAATCTTCCTGCCTCAGCCTCCCAAGGTGCTGGGAATATAGATGTGAGCCACTGTGCCCAGCCTAGATAGAAAATATTTTAATGCAATGTATTTTTTTAAAAAATCAAAATTAGAACAAAATATTTATTATGAACAAGTGCCAAAATTTTAAATAAAGAAGTGACTTACCACGTCACATTGGACCCTAAGGCAAAAGAAAAACTGTATTACTGATCCTGTCTTTACTTAAAATTTTGTATTAAAATATTATCTATCTAGATAGATGTCTGAGCTTTGGGGCACCCCCTTAAATTTTGTACCCCAGGTAAATAACCTCACTTACCTCACCCTAGTCCTGACCCTACCTGGGGTACTCCTGGGTTGTTTAGGATACTTATCCCAGATGTTTAGAAGCTGCTGAGGGCAGGCTGGTCCAAAGTCAGTGAGTTATCGCAATTGATTATTCACAGTCAGTTACAGATTGAACTCTTTGTTCTACTCTTTCCCCAATTCTCACTACTGCACTTGACCAGTCTTAAAAAAAAAAAGAAAAAAAGAAAAGAAAACACCGCGGACAGCAGTATGGAAGCTGTCTTTTGTCTATTACACCTTCCTCACTAATTTTCAGTTCTTTTTTTACTGAATGCCTTCGTCATACCGAACTATCAAAGGTCCCTAAATATTCTTTGCTTGTTCATAACTCTATCTCGTGCATTTACAAGGGGGACCCCAAAATATCCAGAATTATCTTTCGGAGGGCCAGCCCCTTGGAATTTGTCCCTGCGGATCAAAAGGTCAACCAAAGTTTTTATCTGGAAGTCTTGAAAAGATTGTATCACAATTTGCAGAAGAAATGCCCCAAGCTGTGGCAAACAGGTTTTTCCACCATGACCAGGCATCTGCCTACACTGTGCTGAGTGTTTAGCAGTTTTTGAACAAAAAAACAGCAGGACCCCTGTGCCCCACTCTCCCTATTCACCCATTCTTGCTTGCCCCAAGTGATTTTTTGTTTGTTTGTTTCTCTGGATGAAAAAAAGAAATGTTATGACAATGTGGAAGAAGTAAAACAAAAATCCAGAAGCACTAAAAGGCTTCAAAACTGATGAGTTCGAAAACTGTTTTGCGTTAGTAGAAAAAGGGTCTTAGTAGGCGTATTGCATCAAATGGAGAGTACTGAAGGTGACTGAAATTTAAACATGTAAGAATGAATATACAAATTTTTTAATAAATAAATTCCTGGCCGGGCTCAGTGGCTCAGCCTGTAATCCCAGTACTTTGGGAGGCCGAGGTGAGCGGATTGCCTGATCCTGCCAGTTCGAGACCAGCCCAGGCAACTTGGTGAGACTTCATCTCTACGATAAATCAAAAATTAGCTGGGCATGGTAGAGCACACCTGTAGTTCTGGCTACTTGGAAGGCTGAGGCGTAAGGATCACGGAGCTTAGCAGGTCAACACTGGGGTGGCGGTAAGTGTGCCACGGCACTCCAACCTGGGTGACGGAGTGAGACTCCAACTAAAAATTAAATAAGTGAATAAATTCCTGTTTGGGGGGGCCCCTCTCGTACAGGTCTGCTGCACGGAATGCCCTTCTCCCACTCGCTAGATTCCTGGTCCTTCGTGTAACCCACCTGACCCCATCCCCTCTCTGAACCTTCCAGAGCACCCCGATTAGATGTCCTTCTCCTGCTCTACATTCATTCTCATATTGTGGCACCAGGCATAGTCCACTGTTGTTAGCTATTGGTGTATTGAGAAAAAAAAATGTCTGACTTAAATTGATTGCAGAACACCATTAGGGGGAGAACTGTTTTTATGCCTCTTTTATGAGCCCTATTTATTTAGATATTAAAAGCAGGACAACTCCATGACATTGGGGATTTGAGCATAGACACATTTTTATTTCCTAGTGGACTGTGAGTTCCCTGTGAGCAGGGAGTGTGTCTTTTCCATCCTTGGCACCTAGTAGGTGTGTGGTGGGCTTTCAATAACATTTGAAAGGAATTTGGACTCCACGTGCTAACACTGCTATGTGGCCCTAATCCTACTGGTGGGTGGTGGTAGACATCAGTCAGTGGAACAAAAGAAACAAAATATTACTATTAAGAGCTGTTTGAAGACAAATTCTTTTCTCTTTCTTCCTTTTTTTTGAGTCCAAGTTTCACTCTGTTGCTCAGGCTGGAGTGCAATGGCACACTCATGGCCACCGCAGCTTTAACCTACTGAGCTCAGGTGATCCTTCTGCCTCAGCCTTCCAGGTAGCTACAGGCATGCACTGCAAGGCTCAGCCAATTTTTTTTTTAAATTGTAGAGACAATTCTCACCAAGTTGCCCAGTCTGGTCTTGAACCTCTGGGCTCAGGCAATCCTCTCGCCTCTGTCTCCCAAAGTGCTGGGATTATAGGTGTTAGCCACCAAGCCCAGTTTGAAGACAAATTCTTAACAAGGCAAAATTAAGAACTGTGTGGAAAGATAACACAATATTAACTTAGTGGGGAAATATACTTAATGTTGAGATAGATCAGCCCTGCAGCAGAAAAATGGATCTGGAAGCCAAAATCAGGGCTAGCAGATGAGAGACAGGTTAAGAAATTGTGTGGATTTGTGCTTGATTTCCCTGGAAAGGGACAGGGACAAGGTTAATTGACATGAAAAGCTTTGGCAGCAGAGGAAGATCATCACTCACTAATGCTAGGGGATTTCGTAGGATCAGAAAGCTTTTCTATGAAGGAAGGAAAAGGTAAGCAGCTGGTCAATTTCCTTGTTTTCCTAGGAAGCAACTAGAAAGAGAGGAGAGACAGAGACAGAGAGAGAGAGAGGAGAGAGGGAGAGTATGTGTGCTAACCTGGTCAAATTTCCTTATAACCATACTAATTCAGACCTCCTAAAAAAGAAACAAATATTTACTAGGGAAAGCAGTTTTTTTTTAAATTGGTTTTTAGTTGGGGTCTCACTCTGTCACCCAGGTTGGAGTGCAGTGGCATGATCACAGTTCACTGCAACCTCAACCTCCTGGGCTCAGGCTATCCTTCTACCTCAGCCTCCCAACTAGCATGCACCACCATGCTCAACTAATGTTTTGATCAACTAATGTTTTGATTTTTTTTTTTTGTAGAGTCGAGGTCTCACTATGTTGCCCAGGCTGGTCTTGAACTCCTGGGCTCAAGCATCCTCCTGCCTTGGCCTCCCAAAGTGCTGGGATTATAGGCAAGAGCCACCAGGCCCAAGCAGGAGAGTGTTTTCATCTATTAAAACGCACGCGCGTGTGCGCGGCGCACACATACACACACACACACACACACACACAGTTTTAACAGAATGTGCCGGGTCGGTCTAGGATGGCTTATGAGAAGCACACCTGCGATCTGTGTATTTATAAAACACAGGTATGTGGAAGATGCCATGTAAATGATGCCGTGTAACTAGACCGGGCTCAGTGGCTCAGCCTGTAATCCCAGCACTTTGGGAGGCCAAGGCAAGTGGATTGCCTGAGCCTGCGGGTTTGAGACCAGCCTGGGCAACTTGGTGAGACCTTGTTTCTACAATAAATCAAAAATTAGTCAGGCGTGGTAGTGCGTGCCTATAGTTCCAGCTACTTGGAAGACTGAGGTGGAAGGATCGTTGGAGCCCAGGTTGAGGCTGCGGTGGCCGGAGTGTCCCACTGTACTCCAGTCTGGGGAGTGAGACTCCAACTCAAAAAAAAAAAGATGTAACTATATGATAATAAACATGAGACGTTTCATGACCCAGGTTGTTTTTACTTTAATGATGACTACTTGCATCGCTTAGAGACCTCATAAGTTCCATCTGGGCCAGAGCACGTTCTCATGTGGCAAGAAAGGACCAGGGCACAGCTCTGATGGGCCAGAGCATCATGGATCCATGTGTACCCCACAGTTACCTGAGTCCTTGGAATTGCCGGTCTGGTGTGTCAGATTTGGCTCACAGGTGTTAGCTCATCTTGAATAGTGGACTCCTATAGGCAGTTTATGTTTTTTCCTCGTTTCCTTATTTTTTAGAAACACTTTTAAGTGAGCTAATTTTTGTGAAGTCAGTCTGGGCACAGTGGCTCACGCCTAAAATCCTAGTACTTTGGGAGACCAAGGCAAGAAGATTGCCTGAGCCTAGGGTTCAAGACCAGCCTGGGCAACTTGGCTAGACCTCGTCTTTACAATAAATCAAAAAATTAACTGGGCATGGTGGCCTGCACCTGTAGTTCCAGCTACTTGGAAGGCTAAGCGGAAGGATCGCCTGAGCCCAGCAGGTCGAGGCTGCAATGGCCATAAGCGTGCCACTGCACTCTAGCCTGAGCCACAGAGTGAGATACCTACTAAAAAAAAAATTGATATCCTCAGCACCTAATAGTAAGCACTCCATAGCTAACAGCCTATCCTTTTGTTTATTCTTCAGAAGTATAAACTTGTCCCAGTTGTGCTCAACATAAAATAGGAGAAAGGAGGGTACCCTGGGGTGATGGCATTTGGAATGGAATTAAAAGTGTAACGCTCAAGATGGAAAAGCGATTGGATGCCTACAGCCTTGCCTTTCTTCTTTGGAGACTTTTCCAGCAGGAGCTCTTTGCTGCTTGTTCCTAGAGAATTTCCAAAAATAAGTCCACAGGACACTCATGGTAAGACTCTGAAGGTCATGAGCTCACCCAGGGAAATTATCATAGGTGCCATTCCTCAATCATGCTGCTCAATGTGGAACATGGCTCTAAGGGCTAGGGCTCCAGGTTCAGATTCTTGATTTGTTAGTGCCCCCAAAAGGGATCTGTCTTTTAGGGATAGACTCACATGAGCCAAACTCATAGACAGTGAAGTATGTAAACTCAAACATGCATGTATTTATTTATAAGAGAAATTGAAGGGAGGCAAGACGTCCCTATCCTCTGGCTGAATCAGAAAGTCACCTGGCGAGCATGCATTCATTCAAAAAAATTTTTTTTAGTGCCTACTATATACCACTCAACATTTGGAAACAGGGATTACAATAGTCAACAGTATTGGCAAATTTCTGATGAAGAGCCAAGAAATAAGTAAACAACAATTAAAACTATCTTCATCAAAGCCGGGCTCGGTGGCTCAGCCTGTAATCCCGCGCCTTTGGGAGGCTGAGGTGAGTGGATTGTCTGAGCCCGCAGGTTCGAGATCCGTCTAGGCAACTTGGTGAGACCTCATCTCTACAACAAATCAAAAATTAGCTGGGCATGGTAGCGCGCGCCTGTAATTTCAGCTACCATGGAAGGCTGAGGTGGAAGGATTGCTGGAGCCCAGCAGGTTGAGGCTGCGGTGGCTGGGAGTGTGCCACTGCACTCCAGCCTGGGCGACAGAATGAGACTCCAACTAAAAAAACAAAACAAAACAAAACAAAAAACTATCTTCATCAAAATGGGCTGCAGGAAGTCGGGCTCGGTTGCTCAGCCTGTAATCCCGCACCTTTTGGAGGCTGAGGTGAGTGGATTGCCTGAGCCCGTGGGTTCAAGACCCGCCCGGGCAGGCGAGACCTCATCTCTACAATAAAATTTAAAAAAATTAGCCAGGCGTGGTAGCGCACACCTGTCATTCCGGCTACTCTGAAGGCTGAAGCGGAAGGATCGCCAGAGCCCAGCAGGTCGAGGCTGCGGTGGCCGGGAGCGGCCACTGCACTTCAGTCTGGGCGACAGAGTGAGACTCCGACTCAAAAAAAAAAGGGGGGGGGCTGCAGGGAATTTTAAAAAAGCTATCTTCAAATAGGGGTTGCCTTCTATAAAGAAAAATCAAAGATGACGAGATAGGATATACCGGATGACAAAAGGAAGGCTCACGAGTTAGGAAAGGCTCTCGAATGACAAGAAAAAGCTAGCCACAGGAACTAGGATTGGGGAAATAGCAGGTGAAAAGGTCCCGAGGCAGGCAGGGTTTGGCAAGTTTGAGAAAAGAGAGAGGCCAGAGTTGCTATGGGGAAGGGAGTGAGGAACAGAGTGTGGATAATAAAGTAGAGAAGGAAAGGTGGATCCGCCCTCACACGACCTCAGGGGCTGCATTCAGTCAGGAAGGACACTGTTCCACGTGTATTCGGAAGTGAGTGGATGAGTTCAGGCAGGGGAGTCACTATAGAAATGGTGTACACAGATATATATAAATTACATAAATGACAAGCTACATGATAATAAATAACTGATAAACAAATAAAGTGATAAATAAATTTTAAAAGTATACACATTTTAAGAAAGGACAAAACTGTATTAAAATTGTAATACTCAATATATACTGATAGCAAAAAATGAATACAAGTCACATTTGACTTCTGCAATTACAAGAGGTGCTCAAAGCGGGTTACCATCAGTGTCCAGACACTTCTGATGATGGTAAACAACTGCAGGACTTGTTGCTGGGTGACGCTCCCAGATCTTCCTTTATGCAGACCAATCACGGTACCATGCGTCTCAGACGTATCATGAACGCGTGCAATTGTTAGGTGTGTTGGAGGTTCCGTTGCATACTCATGCCTCCATTGTACTTCTACAACATTCTCAACTTTCAAATACCACTTCAGAATGGTCTTGCACTCGCTCCTCCAACGACAATCGCACTTCTGCCATTTTCTTTGACTGTCCTGCCTGTCGCATGGTGATGCTAGCATTCATTTGATGAACACCATGTTTTAAGCAAATGTCATTACGGTACACACTGCTACCATAATTCAACTTCGAAAAGTAATACATAGATAACATCTCATAAAATGTGTATGGATTAAGATGGGGAATATGGAGTAGAGGCAGGGAGGCCAGTTAGGAGGCCGCTGTAGTGGTCCAGATGAGAGATGACGGGGCTTAGATTAAGAGCCAGGGAAAGACAGAACGACTCAAAATACATTATCTCCAGGGGATCTGCTGCTGGGAATTCTCGCTAAGATATAGAGAAAGGGACAAGATCAAGTAGAATCTTGGGTCTGGACATTTAGAAAAAGGGCGATAGAGCTGCATCATTTGAATGGTCTAGGTATCCCCGCGATCACCTGCTGAATCTGTCTCTGTCCCAGCCTTCAAGTCCAGAAACACACACCAGGAACTTCTCCTCTGGGCACATGGGGTGGGCAGGCACTGCCAACACCGCCTTTATGACCCTTTTGGTCTTTGCATCCTTCAGTGTAGGGGACTCAGTACCATCAAATAGTGACAGTTCTTTGGGAGAATTTGTGCCATTCTCATCCTTCCCTTCTCCTGCCCCCACTCCAACACTCACCCCCATCTGCCATAAAGTGTCTTTTGAATCAGCTTCCTCCAAGTCCACCAGCCATCCCCAGGCTCCACACCAGGCAGTCTCTGCAGTCTCATGCAATCAGCTTCCCCAGCCGTCCACCATGGCTCCTCTTCTGCCCCCAGTGGAGGCCATTTGACATTCATGAGTCATCTCTAATCTGGGGTGGTAAACCAAAGGTCATCTCACAGATGAGATGGGGCTGGGACAATGTAGGGGACGAGCAGAGAGTCTACAGGAAGCAGCAGAAATCTAGATGAGTTCAGTGCAACCCGGGAAGGCCTTTTAAAAATATTTGTGTCCATGGCTGAGCTCGGCGGCTCAACCTGTAATACCAACACTTTGGGAGGCTGAGGCGAGTGGATTGCCTGAGCTGGTGGATTTGAGACCAGCCTGTGCAACTTGGTGAGACCCGGTCTCTACAATAAATCAAAAAAATAGCCAGGCATGTCGATGCTGGGGCTGTAAGTGTACCACTTTAATCCAGCCTGAGCGATGGAGTGAGAAAAAAATATATTTTTTTTTCAGGGAAAAAAAAAATATATGTATATATTTGTGTCCCAAAAGTCGTCCTTCCTCTCATTACCTCTGAGCTGCCAGCATGGCAGAGGGAGTTATTTTCTTCCCCGTGATTGGTACTGAGAAGACCTCAACCTTTTTTTTTTTTTCTTTTTCGAGTCAGAGTCTCACTCTGTTACCCAGGCTGGAGTGCAGTGGCACCATCACGGCTTACCGCAACCTCAGCCTTCTGGGCTCAGGTCATCCTTCCATCTCAGCCTCCCAAGTAGCTGAGATTACAAGTGCGTGCCACTGTGCCAGGCTATTTAAAAAATTTTCGGTAGAGATGAAAGCTCTCTATATTGTCCAGGCTGGTCTCCAATGCTCAGGCTCAAGCAATCCTCGTGCCTCAGCCTCCCAAAGTGCTGGGATTACAGGCATGAGCTACTACACCGGACCTCAGACCTCAACTCTTGTTTGTAGAATTGTCCCTTCTCAGATATCTGCTCCTCCTGTCTCTCTCCTCAATTTCAAGAAAAACAAACCACTTTGTATTTGTACAACATTTTGCAAGTGCAAACGTGCGTGCACCTATTTGACAAGATCTTATTTCACCTTTAAACAACCCTGGGGAAGCAGATGGTACAGACTGATATGACATCGGAACACATGAGTGGCTTGTCCAAGGTCACAGATTCTGCACATGCAGTGGTGTCTTTGTGTGTTATATTACCTTTTGCCCAAAGCTCTTTCAAGAGCTTGTTCTTGATGAATATGTATGCACGTATCCACTCAGTCTGAACATGGAAGAATACCGGGCATCTGCATGCAGGCAGCCCACACTGGCTCTTCTCTGAGATGTATTCCTGAAAACGATCTGTTAAGGTCGATCCAAGTTTCCCATAGTAAAATGCAATCTCAGAATTACACTGCGAGCTGGGGAACCAGTATCAATTGAATCAGACCAGAATCAGAGCGTGCTGGGAAAGCAGCACCGTGTCAGCTGGAAACCTCTCCAGCCATTTGATTTACCACTTAAGATGGTGAATAATGAAATTTGGTAGCTAGAAGGAAACTTTGAGGTCATCTAATGCAGCTCATTTATTCTGCAGTTGGGGACCTCGAGACCCAGACCAGAGAAACAAATCCTGCTAAGTGATGCATATCCCTAAGTCAGTGTAGGAGCTGGACCTGGAGGAAGCCCCTGGTCCCTGCCAGGTGCTTTTTCTGCCACTGCACTCACCTGCTTTATCAAAGCTCCAATTCAGCACATGCTGATCACTGACAGACCCCAGAGTGGCTATGGTTTTCTTGTTTTAACTCTTAGTTTTTCTTCCAGCAGCTGAGCTGTAAATTCCATACAGACATCTTAGCTGAGCTGATTGGTGAGTTTTCACAGCTGTGTGCACCTCTGTAACCCCACCTTAATCAAGATTCAGAACACTGCCATCACCCCAGAATGTTCTCCTGTGGCTCCCGTCCAGTTTTTCTTCCTCCTTCCCCCACCCGGCCAGAGGCAACAACTGACCGGCTTTCTACCATTAAAGGTTAATTTTTCCACCCGGCGCAGTGGCTCAGCCTGTAATCCCAGCACTTTGAAAGGCCGAGGTGAGAGGACCGCCTGAGCCCAGGGTTCAAGACCAGCCTGGGCAACTTGGCAAGACCTCATCTCTACAATAAACCAAAAAATTAGCTAGGCGTGGTGGTGCATGCCTTTAGTTCCAGCTACTTGGAAGGTTGAGGCGGAGGGATCGCCTGAGCCCAGCAGGTCGAGGCTGCGGTGGCCATGAGCATGCCACTGCACTCCAGCCTGGGCAACAGAGTGAGACTCCTACTCAAAAAAAAAAAAGCAAAAAACCCCACAAAGATTAGTTTCTCCCCATGTAGAACTAAATGACTGAAATTATACAGTATGTGGTTTGTTGTCTGAATTTCTTTCACTCAACATGATTTTATTTTATTTTATTATTTTATTTTAAAGATGTGGGGTACAATTCAGGACTAGGTATACAAATGGCAACATGATTTTAAGATTTGAAATTCATCTATGATGTAGCATCGATCAGTAGATTATCCCTTTTTTTTTTTTTTTGAGTTAGGGTTTCACTCCGTCGCCCAAGTTAGAGTGCAGTGGCACAAACACAGCTTACCACAGCCTCTACTTCCTGGGTTCAGGTGATCCTTCTGCCTCAGCCTCCTGAGTAACTGGGACAGCAAGTGAGTACCACCACACCTGGCTAATTTTTTGATATTTTGTAGAGACAATGTCTTGCTATGTTGCCCAGGTTGGTCTTGAATTCCTGGGTTCAAGCAGTCCTCCCACCTTGGTCTCCAAAAGTGCTGGGATTAAGGCATGAGTTCCCAAGCCCAGTCAATTCTCTTTAAAAAAGATTCATTCAATTTTTTTTTTTTTTTTTTTTTTTTTTTTTGAGTTGGAGTCTCACTCTGTCGCCCAGACTGGAGTGCAGTGGCCGCTCCCGGCCACCGCAGCCTCGACCTGCTGGGCTCCGGCGATCCTTCCGCCTCAGCCTTCCGAGTAGCTGGAATTACAGGCATGCGCTACCATGCCTGGCTGATTTTTTGATTTATTGTAGAGATGAGGTCTTGCTGCCCAGGCGGGTCTCGAACCCGCGGGCTCAGGCAATCCACTCACCTCAGCCTCCCAAAGGCGCGGGATTACAGGCTGAGCCACCGAGCCCGGCAGATTCATTCAATTTTATTGCTGAGTAGTATTCTATTGTGTGGAGCATATCATACTTATTTGTTTGTAGGTACTTTGTTTCTAGTATTGGTTATTGTGAATAAATCTGCTAGGAACATTTTTCTATAAATCTTTTAATGGGCTGGGTGCTGCAAGAAAATTTGGATATCCTGATTTTCCTTTCAGGAAAGGTTCGACTGATACTTTCTCTCAGCAAATTGTGGCAAACAGAGATATCTAGAAGTATGCCATTAGTGATTCTTTCTAAAGTGGTTGTTGTGCAATTAAATATTTGATGATTTTAGTGAGGACATTAGTGATAAAAATTTAAAACAATGGATTGTAGAGGGAAGCATAGGCTTTGAAGTTATAGAGAATTAGACTTGGATCCTGGCTTACAAAAACTTACAAGTTTTGCTTTACTTGCCTATAACACAGAGACAAGAATATCTGCTGTATTGTTTCCTTATTGATGCTCTAACATTACATAAATGTGGTGGCTTAAAAAAAACACATTTTTTATTTTACAGTTCTTGATGTCAGAAGTCCAAAATGTGTTCCTTTAAATTCAAGAAGGGATCTCACGTTTTTGTCCAGGCTGGAGTGCAGTGGTTTGATCATGTTTCACTGCAGCCTTGACTTCCTGAGCTCAGGCAATTCTCTGCTTCAGCCTCCCAAGTGGCTGGGACTACAGGCACATGCGTCACCATGTCAGGCTAATTTTTTATTTTTTGTGGGGACGAGTGCTATGCTGCCCAAGCTGGTCTCAAACTCCTGGGCTCAAGCAATCCTCCCACCTCAGCCTCCCAAAGTGCTGGGATTACACACGAGAGTCATTCTTACTGTTCTGTGAACCTCACCTACTTTATAAGGTTGTTGTGAAAATTAAAAGCAAAGCTATATAAAAGATCTATAACCTGGGCAACATAGTGAGACCCTGTCTCTACAAAAATTTTTTAAAATAATTAACTGGGTGTGGTGGTGTACTCTTGTAGTCCCTGCAACTCAGAAGGCTGAGGCTGGAGTTCCAGGCTGCAGTGAGCTATGATTGTACCACTACACTCTAAAAAATGAAAATGAAAAGATCTGGCTCCTGGAGACTGTTCAAGAGACAAAAGCTGGTATTATAAGGCAAGCAAAGTTTAGCACACAGGGTCTAAATCACTGTAAAGGCCAACATTTGCCATTCTCTTCCTTTCCTCCAGAAAGCTCTGGAGAGCAGGGCAGGGGTCTCTTGAGTCTTGTTTTCTTGCTGGCCTTTCCTCTGTTTTCATTGGTAAGGCAGCCTTGGTCAGGGGAGCAGTGTTCTGAAGAAGGGGGAAGAAAGCAGTCAGACTCTTTCAGATCGGTGATGATAACGAGTATTGAAGGCCATCGCCAGCATTTGTGGCTTACCAGGCCGGGGTCCAGGCAGCACATCTGACCACAGCCACTGCAACCAAGCCTCATTCCTCTGGCTTAAGCCTCAATCTGCAGAATTGCAGACCCCGCACCCTTCATCCCACTGTCCCTGCTGCCGCAGACTCCACATTCCTAATTGCTATGTTCCAGAAGTAGACTCTGCCTGTGCTCTCTCACACATGGTGCACTGGTGGCCTCAGAGAAGTTGGTGACACTGGGGTCAAGTCCTGAGCCAGGCAGGCTATGGTTGGACTCCTGCATGCCTGACCCTCTCTACATCGCCATCTCTGTTACCTGCTCTCGGTCCCAGTTTACCCCTTTCCCACCACTGCCCACATGCCACTTCTGTAGGACTGTGTGACCTGGCCTGGCCTGGTCTCTACTGAAGTCACCAAAGCCAGGACTCATAATTGTCCCCTCCTCCACCTGGCCCAACCACACTGCACAATTCTCAAGGGCACCATTCGTATCCTTAACTATACATGTTTATGACAATAACGTTCCAACTGATGACAGTCTAGAGCAGTGGTCCCCAACTTTTTTGGTATCAGGGACCTGTTTCATAGAAGACAGTTTTTCCCAGGACATAGGGGGGTATTGTGCAGTCAAACTTCAATGCTGGCCAGGCGCAGTGGCTCACCCCTATAATCCCAGCACTTTGGGAGGCAGAGGCAAGAGCATTTTTTAAGCCCAGGGGTTTGAGACCAGCCTGGGCAACTTGGCAAGACCTCATCTCTACAATAAATCAAAAAATTAGCCAGGCATGATGGCGCATGCCCTCTGCCCCCAATATTATCCTCTGCATGTCACTAGTGCCCTCTGCCCCCAATATCATCCCAAATGCAAAGGATCCAGAGAGAAAGTACTGGCACTGGCAACACTCAGCAGACACTCCCACCTAGGCAAAGAGGGAAATACCCCTGCTGTCCTGTCCCCTCCAGTCACTGTCCCCTGTTTTTGTCCCCTGCACCTTCCAGAGTAGAAGGTGTCTCTCTCCCTGGGATGCCCGAGGGATGAGGCCTCTCAGCCTTCCTTTCTCCCCCACCAGAAGTCTCTGACTGGGTCAGGTGTTGGTTTCATCTCCCCAGGTAGCAGAAGTTTCTCCTTTTTCTGACTCCACAAGGCCATACAAATAAGGAGTGCTTTACAGGCTTTGAAGAGTGACAGGTCGGGGTCCACTGCAGGGTCCAAATGTACTCAAAGTGAAGTGAGAGGTGTGGGAAAGCTCAGGCTGCCGGTCTGGGTAGAATGAGCCCCACTGAGCCAGGCTATGAAATATTGAAGGTGCAGATGCAGCCCAGAGCACTGCGACAGGTTACCTACCAGTCACTGCCCTGGGCGGGCTGCACTGAGTGGTGTGACAGGAAGCTACAGACTGTGAGGCTCAGGCCACCAGGTGAACGGCAAGAGTGTGGCCTCAGAGAGAACAGGTTGTCAGTTGCCCTTTGGGACGATTAGTGGCTGCATGGATGGTTGGAACAAGTGATAGCAGAGAGAGATGCCTTCTGTGAAGAACACAGTCAGTGGGGAACCAGCCAGTTAGTGACTGTCAAAGAAATGAGTGATGACGTGTCCAACTAGTCACGAGGTCACCTCAGCAAACAGCAAAGAGAGTCTTGTAATGGCAAAACCTGCCAATCCCTTTTCCACCATCCTCTCCAGACTATGCATTCATGAAGATGCACATATATACACATGTTTATATGCACAAACACACACATGCTCAACGAAAGTGGGTATTCTAGAAGATTCTTTAGTCTTTTCTCTTTTTTTTCCCCTCTGCGTCAAAGTCTCACTCTGTCACCCAGGCTGAAGTGCATTGGCACCATTATGGCTCACTGCAGCCTCGATTTTCTGGGCTCAGACGATCCTTCTGCCTCAGCCTCTTGAGTAGCTGGGGCTATAGGTGTGCACCACCATGCCCAGCTAATGTTTTTTATTTTTTTGTAGAGAAAAGGTGTCCCTATGATGCCCAGGCTGGTCTCAGACTCCTGGGCTCAAGCAATCCTTCCACCTCGGCCTCCCAAAGTGCTGAGATTACAGGCGCAAGCTACTGTACCCAGCAGTCTTTAGTCTTCTTATGTCATAGACCTCATTGTCAAAGAGCAGTTTTAGGAAGATGTCTGTGTTCTCCATTTGTTAGCCTTTCTCAGCGATAGTTTGAGTTATCTTGTGCTCTCTCATAAGATTAACAACTGTACAAATTATATAGAAAAGAATAGACGCCGGGTGTGGTGGCTCAAGCCTGTAATCCCAGATCTTTGGGAGGCCAAGGCAAGAGGATTGCCTAAATCCAGGGGTTCAAGACCAACCTGGGCAATTTGACAAGACCTCATCTCTTTACAATAAGTCAAAAAATTAGCTGGGCATGGTAGCCCATGCCTGTGATTCTAGCTACATGGAACTCTGAGGCGGAAGGATCACTTGAGCCCAGCTGGTTGAGGTTGCTGTGGCCGTGAGCATGCCACTGCACTCCAGCCTGGGTGACAGAGTGAGACTCCAACTAAAAAAAAAAAAAAAAAAGAAAGAAAAGAAAAGAATAGACATGTACTAATTGTATAACGATGTAATAATATCAACTGACTTTGTGTACTTTAAAATCTTTCCCACATACTGCCCCATCTGAAGCTGTCGTCATAGGGTACTGTGAAGAAAAACAAATAAAAAGCTGTGGCAAAGTACTTTGTAAATAATTAAATACCAATCGTTCATCCTGGTGGTGTTCTAAAGAAAAATAGCCTTAGGTGGTTTTAAGAGCTTGCACTATAAGTGCGCCACCATCAGATCTGTTATCATCGCCCCCCCACCTCCGCAGATGGTTGTTCTATCTCTAAAAAATGGTGCTGTGCTCCATCGAAAGGAGCTGAGCAAAGGTTTCAAATCAAGAAGCTAGAAAAGCCTTGGACTGGGTTCCTAAGGCAGGAACAAAGAGTGCGATATTAACATTTAATTGCACCCACCCACTCCTTTAGAAGGTCATTTGTGACACTGGTTTTTTTTCCTCAACTTTTTTTTTTTTTTTTTGAGTTGGAGTCTCAGTCTGTCGCCCAGACTGGAGTGCAGTGGCCACTCCTGGCCACCGCAGCCTCAACCTGCTGGGCTCTGGCGATCCTTCCGCCTCAGCCTTCCAAGGAGCTGGAACGACAGGCACGCTACCATGCCTGGCTCATTTTGATTTATTGTAGAGATGAGGGCTCGCCAAGTTGCCCAGGCGGGTCTCGAACCCGCGGGCTCAGGCAATCCACCTACCTGAGCCTCCCAAAGGCACAGGATTACAGGCTGAGCCACCCAGCCTGGCTTTCCTTGACCTTTTAACCAATACGCAGACACATGCTTCTCCTGGGAGGACTCCCTCCCCCCACACCTCACATTATCTTACCCCCTAGTAGGAAATCATACCTGAGAGATTTCCCTCCCTCCGTTCAACCATGATAATTAGCACATAATCTAAACGGATGGAAAACACCTCCATTTTTATTTACTTGTTTTCCAAAAGAACAAGCCAGGTTCAGTAGTCAATTTTGGTTGACTGCCTTCTGGCTGAGCTAATCCTACCTTACTCATAGATGCAAATTTGCGGGTGTGGTTGACTCCCTCTCTTTAAACCAGGAGAGAAAGCTTGCACTTTTTGTCACTTTGGTTTTTGGCTTATTTGATATTGCCTAAAAGCAACTGATAGGTACATAACAAGGGGCAAGTCCTTCCTCCTCCAAAGACTGGAGAGAGGAGTGGATCCCCCCACTGTTGACCCCCAGATGCATGGGTTGTGGAGAAGGGGTGGCTTCTCAGGAACCCCTGGGCAGCAGCTAGAAGCCTTTTGAGGACCCAAGTTGCTGGCCCTGTGGAGTGTCTTGGGAGGGAAAAAACTTCTTTACAAGGGTTTATACCCAAATAATTATGTCACTAAAGGGCTATATGTGTCTGCCTGTAGCCAAGGGATAGAGATTTCCTTTTCTGGGTGACTGAGTAGCAGAGGAACAATGGTGGCAGCGATTGTGACCTCAGCAGTGGTTCTAGGTCACCATAACAGTTCATGTGGGTGGGCAGAGATCTTATCAGACTACAGGGTTACTAGGTATCAGGGTGATATCTGCCCAGGGCACCACGGGTGATCTGACAGTGGCTAGAAAGAGGATACTACCTGGCCCACATTTCAATATGACTTCAGGAGGATCCTAGGGGTGGTGGTGAAAAACCTCTTGTGAGGATCCATTTGTCCCAGAAGGAGGCTTTGAAAATTGTTGGGGTGATAGTTTAGATAACTGGCTAGTGAGCTTGGAAATGGCAAGAATACTGCTGTGGATTTCTTTCTTTCTTCCTTCCTTTCATTTTTTTTTTTGGGGGGGGAGGGTTGGAGTCTCATTTTGTTGCCCAGGCTGGAGTACAGTGGCAAGCTCATAGCCACCCTGCATAACTATGGCTATGAGCATGTGCCACCACACCCAGCTAAGCTTTTGAATTTTTTACAAGGACTCACTTTGTTGGTCTTGAACTCCTGGGCTGAAGTAGTCCTCCTGCCTCAGCCTCCCAAAGTGCTGGGATTACAGGCATGAGCCATCATGCCTAGCCAGCTTGTTGCTGAAAGCGTTCATCTATGGGAAATTTTAAATGTTAGAAGTGTTTGCGTGTTGGAACTGAGAGGATATGGGAAACACATAAGAGTAGCTGGTTGGCTTTAGTGGCCCAGGAACAATATTCCTGCTCTGTTTAATACCCTACAACCCTGAAAACAGATCAGAATATCCTGAGAAAGTCTTAAATTCCAGTTCCAGCTGTCTCCAGCCATAGCCAACTGTCTCCAAAAGAGACAATCTGCCCTTCATTCATTCATGCAGTAAGCCTCCACTTACTGTCCTTTTTATCTCTGTTCTTGATCTAGGTGCTGGGGATACAGCAATCGCCAAAGTCCTGTCCTCATGAAACCTACATGTGTAGCAAAAGAAAACATACAATAAACATGTTAACATAAGACCTAATGTCAGACAGTGACAGGTGCTATAAAGAGAGACAAAGCAGGGAAGGGAAGGGGAATGTCACCTTAGCCTGATCAGTAGGGGCCTCCTAAAGAGGTCGCACATGAGCCTAACCCTGGAAGCCAATGACAGGCCCCGAGGTGGTTCATGGAAAAGTCAGGAAGCCAATGTAGCTGGAGTGGAGTGAATAGGTGGAGTCATAGAAGACCAAGTAGGTCAGGTGGGGCCTAGGCAGGCCATGGCTAGACATTTGCAAGACATTTTCATGACATGGAAAGGGAAGCCATTGGAGTGTTTTGAGCTGGGGAGGAACTCAATCTGATTTACTTTGTTAAAGGTCCACTCTGGGCCACTGCTTTACTAAACGCTGGTGTGGCCATGTGCTCTTTGAGCCATGGCTACCGCCATGTTTCCTAAGTTTTGGTCCCCTCTCCTACCTTGGAGAGGTGAATCTCCTCTCTCTCTTTTTTCTAATTTACTTTCTAAATAAACCACATTTTCTAATCTAAAAAAAAAAGCTCCACTCTGTTTACCATGTGAAGAATGGATTGTAAGTGATGGGTAAGGGTTGGAGCTAGGGGCAGTACTAGTGGAGATTATACTGTGGAGAGGGGAGGGAGAGAAATGGTCTGTTCAAGATGCATTTGAGGCGAGAGGATTGCCTAAGCCCAGAGGTTCGAAACCAGCCTGGGCAAGTTGGCGAGACCTCGTCTCTACAATAAATCAAAAAATTAGCTGTGCGTGGTAGTGCGTGCCTGTGGTTCTAGCTACTTGGAAGACTTAGGTGGAAGTATCACCTGAGCCCAGCAGGTTGAGGTTGCGGTAGCTGTAAGCATGCCACTGGACTCCAGCCTGGGTGACAGAGTGAGGCTCCTACTCAAAAAAAAAAAAAAAAAAAAGCATTTGAGGCCAGCCGCGGTGGCTCACACATATAATCCCAGCACTTAGGGAGGCCAAGCCTGGGCAACATAGTGAGACTTCATCTCTGCAAAAAATCAGAAAATTAGCTGAGTGCAGTGGCGCATGTCTGTAGTCCCAGTTACTCAAGAGGCTGAGGTGGAAGGATCACCTGAGCCCAGAAATTCAAAGCTGCAGTGAGCCGTGATTCATGCCACTGCACTGCAGCCTGGGTGACAGAGTGAGACTTCAACTTTAAAAAAAAAGATACATTTTGAAGCTGGAGTCAAGAAGAGTTACTGTTGATTTGGATTTGGGGATGGAGTCTGAGAGAAAAAAGTCTGAGATAATTGATTCTACAGTATTTGACCTGAGCCACTGGGTGAATAGAAACACTATTTACTGAAAGGGTTAGACTTGAGGAGGAACAGGTTCAGAGGGGGAACGTGAGAGTTAGGTTGCTGATGTGCTAAGTTTGAGACCTCTGTTAGATGGTCAAGTGGAGGTGTCCAAAGGCCAACTGGATGTGGAGGATGGAATGGAGAGAGATCAAGGATGAGACATTCTCCCCAGACATGAATTTTCTGAGAAGCAACTTGTGCTTTTACATCCAATTCAAGGAGTCACAATGTATGGATGATAGAAAGTCACAGGGCTGGATGAGGTCATTTAGGAAGTGAACATGCCCAGAGAAAATGCCCAAAGGTCTAGGCTTGGGGCACTCCACTGTGAGAGGTGGAGTGAGGGTAAGGAATATTCAGTCAAGAGTAAGAAGGAGAGGCCATAGAGGTCACAAGGAAATCAGGAGAGTGCAACCAGCAGATGAGAGACTTTCAGCAGGACAGAGGGTATGATCAACTGTGACAACTACAGCCTACGTGGATGAAGATTATGATCCATTAAACACTGGATCTGGCAACAAGTGTTTTTCAAAGAACATAATGGGCATAAAAGCCTGAGTGGAACTTTGGAAGACCAAGACAGGAGGATTGTTTGAGCTCAGGAATTCAAGACCAGCCTCAACAACATAGCAAGCCCTCGTCTCTATAATAATAATTTTAAAAAAGGTAGCCAGGCGTGGTGGCGCAACCTATAGTCCCTGCTACTTCGAGGCTGAGGTGGAAAGATTTCCTGAGCCCAGGAGTTCGAGGCTGCAGGGAGCTGCAAAAGTGCCACTGTACTCCAGCCTGGGCTATAGTATGAGACTCTAACTCAAAAAATAAAATAAAATAAATTAAAAAGATAAAAGCCTAGCTGGGCTCGGTGGCTCAGCCTATAATCCCGCGCCTTCGGGAGGCTGAGGTGAGTGGATTGCCTGAGTCCGTGGGTTCGAGACCCGCCTGGGCAGTGAGACATCATCTCTACAATAAATCAAAAAAATCAGCCGGGCGCGGTAGCGCATGCCTGTAATTCTGTCTACTTGGAAGGCTGAGGCGGAAGGATTGCCAGAGTCCAGCAGGTCGAGGCTGCGGTGGCCGGGAGTGGCCACTGTACTCCAGTCTGGGCGACAGAGTGAGACTCCAACTCAAAAAAAAAGATAAAAGCCTGATTGGAAAGAAAATAGGGAAAGAGGAAATGGAGACAATGAGGATAGTAGGTTCTTGAACTCTCCTGTGAATGGAGGTGGAGAAATCAGGCAGATGCTGATTTTAGTTGTGTGTGTGTGTGTGTGTGTGTGTGTGTGTGTGTGTGTGTGTGAGAGAGTCAGGGTCCCACACTGTTGCTTAGACCAGAGTGCAGTGGCAAGTGGTGTAGGGTCAGGGGAGAACTTCTTTGCAAACCAGAGATATTGTAGCATGTTTGTTTGCTAATGGGAATGATTCAGTAGAACAGAAAAAGCGATGAGGCAAGAAAATCAAAACAAATCCCAGGCCAAATCATCCAGTGTGTCAAAGCTCTTGGGTCCCAGGTGTGTGCTCTGATTCTTCCCCAACTATTTCACCCACAACTGAATCGTATGTCAGGTGGCCACAATAGGCAATGCATGTATTCAAAAGTCCAAGTTTCTCTTATAAATTTTTACCTTATATCACAGAATTTAGCAACAGGAGTTTAGATTTAATTCTTGTTGCACTCTTCAGTTCATCCCTTAAAAAAAAAAATCTAGCCGGGCATGGTGGCTCACATCTGTAATCCCAGCACTTTGGGAATCTCAGGCAGGAGGACCACTTGAGCTCAGGAGTTCGAAACCAGCTCAGGCAGCAAAGCGAGACCTCATCTCTACAAAAAAATGAAGAGATAAGCCAGGTGTGGTAGCCCACGCCTGTAGTCTCAGCTACTTGGGAGGCTAATGCGGAAGGATCATTTGAGCCCAGGAGGTCGAGGCTGCGGAGAGCCCTGAACTCGCCACTGCACTCTGGCCTAAGCGATAGAATGGGACCCCGACTCAAACAAAACCGAACTAAAACAGCTGGAAAGGACTGCATTGGGCCATGGTGGGATGGATAACTGCGCTTTCAATAGCGACGCCTAGTGGCAGAGAATAGCAATCGCTGAACATAAGCAAATTCCTGACTCCGCGAATTTTCCATTTTTTCTCCCCTCAGATCACAGTATCCAGGACTGACCCCTCTCGTAACTGAATAAACATCCCTAATGGTTCTTGGAGTCACCTGAGGAGGGAGGTCCCCAGAGAAGGGAGAAAACCATTTTCCTGGTGGGCTGGACGTGACCCAGAGTCATAATTTAACTTGCGTAATACAGATAAACTGTTTCTTTGGCTTCATAGTTCAATAGCTCTTCTGATAATTAGAAGGGTTGAATTCTCCCCAGACATAAATTTTCTGAGAAGCGACTTGTGCTTTTACATCCAATTCTTTTGTTATATAAATTCATTCGAGGGTCAGAATAGACTCTGGCCAGCACCATCTCATCGCATTGCTTTGAACAACAGACAAGTAGCAGTAGCAGATGTTCGATTGTGATGATTTGGGATGGCTCTTAATTTATGGCCTCTACCAAAACCCACACAGAAGTGCCACAGTCAATTTTCAAGGCATCTTTAAATTTCATCTTTTCTGACAACAGCTTGATGCTACAGAAGTTTCTTAAAAATCTACAATTCCCCAGATGCGACAACTCATACTATCCCATTACTGTCAGAGGCACATCACATGCTCAGTCTTTTTTCTTTAAAAGGAAAAGAATAGGCCAGGCGCAATGGCTCAGGCTGTAATCACAGCAAAAAAAAAAAAAAAAAAAAAAGGAAAAGAATAAACTGTACAAATCGATAAAATCCAAAATAATAATAAGGAGAAACTCACACAGCCAAAAAAAAGAAAAAGTTTTTGTACTGAAGTATTAAACAAAACAACATCATAAAAAGCCCTCATACAAGTGGGAATCTTACAGGCATTAGAAGATAAATGCAAGTCACTGGTTGAACTTGTAAGTCAATTTCCCAGTTGGATTCTGATAGAAATAAAGCATGAAGCAAAATGCCAATAACTGTCTAGATTTGCAGTTGTTTGACTTTTCATGTTTTTCTGAAAACAAGGTTCAAACCTGGCATTTTTTAAACATTAGCTTCATTCTTGGCTTGGTTTAATGTATGGGGAGAAATGTGCACTTCATTGGAAATAACATTGTCTAGACTCACACGCTGTCTGGGGTTTATCTGATTCCAAGTCTGTGGAAGCCATCTTGAAATTCTGTCAACTGTAGATGACAGTGCAAAATAATTCTTTTTTTTCCTTAGATTAGAAGATACAGTTTATTTACAAGTAAAATTAGGGTAATCCCTTTGGGTCGCCTCCCACTGTGGGAGCTTTTCTGTCCTCTCAATAAATCCTGCCTTCTCAAAAAAAAAAAAAAAAAAGTAAGTTAGAGAGGGAAAGAAAGAGGAGATTCACCTCCCCAGGAGGTGCCAAAGCTTAAGAAAATATGGCCTGGTCATAGCTCAAAGAGCACATGGCCACATCATACCTTAGCAAGGCAATGGCCAAAATAATTCTTATCTGTAGACATGCACATTCTGTCCTGTCTAGCAGAGGTGCAATTGACTTCCTTCTTCCATAGAGGAAGAGGCCAGTTTTGCTTCCACCGGCCCGGTCATTTCAATTTTCCTGATCTGTAAATATGTTTGTTTCTCTTTTTTCTTTCTTTTTGAGTTGGAGTCTTATTCTGTCGCCCAGACTGGAGTGCAGTGGTACACTCCCAGCCACTGCAGCCTTGACCTGCTGCGCTCCGGTGATCCTTCTATGATCCTTCTACCTCAGCCTTCCAAGTCGCCAGAACTACAGACGCACACTACCATACCCGGCTAATTTTTGATGTAGTGTAGAGACGAGGTCTTGCCAAGTTGCCCAGGTGGGTCTCGAACCCTCAGGCTCAGGCAATCCACTAGCCTCGTCCTCCCAAAGTGCTGGGAGCCATCGAGACCGGCCAATATGTCTGTTTTTCAACTTCTCTCTTAAACTGGTTGCAAGACCCTTACCAGTTTCCTCATTAATAATATCTATAATACATTTTCATTTTTACATGTATATTTATGTTATGATTGTATCCTATTTTGAAAATTATCTTTTGAAAATGGTCATTTTTTTAAATTACCAAAATAATTATTTTGAAAATTATTACTGAGTTATCATAATACTATAAGAAAGGAATTGACTAGGCCAGGTGCTGTGGCTTATGCCTATAATTCCAGTACTTCGGGAGGCCAAGGTGAGAGGATTGCCTGAGCCCACGGGTTCGAGACCAGCCTGGGCAATTTGGTAAGACCTCATCTCTACAATAAATCAAAAAAAATTAGCCAGGTGTGGTAACACGCGCCTGCAGTTCCAACTACTTGGAAGGCTGAAGAGGAAGGATTGTCTGAGCCCAGCAGGTCATGACTACAGTGGCTGGGAGCATGCTACTTCCCTCCAGCCTGGGTGAGAGACAGTGAGACTTCAACTAAAAAAAAAAAACAAAAAAAAAACGAAAAGAAAAAAGAAAGGGATTGGCAGTAGGGGGAAACTGCCAGGGATGGGGGGGAAACGCCTCATCAATAAGTGTACCTGATCTCAAACCGGATGAGCTGGGGACCAAAGTGAGGCCCAAACTTTACCTAAAGTGAGGACAGAAGTAAGGCCCAAACTTTACCTATGCAGTGACCATTTGTATATATAACCCTGAATTGTACCCCACAACTTTAAAGTAAAAAAGATAATAAAAAAAGAAAATTATCATTGTCTTGGTCTTTTAAAAAGTTCTCACCAAGTCAGGTGCAGTGGCTCATACCTGTAATCCCTGCACTTCGGAAGGCCAAGAAGGGTGAATTGCTTGAGCCCAAGAGTTCAAGACTAGACTAGCAGCATAGCGAGACCTCATCTCTACAGAAAATCAAAAAAATTATCCAGGCATGGTGGTGTGTACCTGTAGTCCCAGCTACTCAGGAGGCTGAGGTGGAAGGAAAGCCTGAGCTCAGGAGGTTGAGGCTGTAATGAGCCGTGATTGTGCTCCTGCACTCCAACCTGGGCGACAGAGAGAGATCCAGATTCTAAATAAATAAATAAAATTTAAAAATTGTAAAAGTTACATAACACAAAATTTGCTGTTTTAATCTTTTTTTAATTGATAAATTTATTTATTATAAAGATGTGGGGTACAATTCAGGGTTAGGTATACAAACAATCATGCAAGTACCCTTGTTGAGGAGGTATGCCCCTCCCTCTCCTAGCAGTTTCCCTCAACTGCCAATCCCAACCCCTCCCACCGACCCCGACAGTTTCCCACTACTGCCAATCGCTTTCTTATAGCATTATAATTGTTCAAGGTCACCTTATGAGTGAGAACATATAGAATGCAGTTCTTTGTTTCTGTGATAGATCACTGAGCATGATCGACTCCAAATCCATCCAAGTTGCTGCAAAGTCCGTATATTTGTCCTTCTTTTAATTTTTAATCTTAATCTTTTAATTTTAATCTTTTAATCTTAAAGGCATATACTTTTAATCTTAAAGGCATATACTTTTTAAGCCTTACATGACAACTCCTTGAGAAAGTACAGTTGACCCAGGAAAAAGCAATGTCTTAATCAAGTCCCAAGTTGAAGTTTGATCCACCCGGGTATTCATTTGCCATTGGGCTCCCCACCAGCCAGCCAATTTTCCCAAAATGGGACAAAGTGCTTTCACAACATGCTCTACTTGGACTCAGAGAGCACGGGTTACCCACTGCCTACAGTCACTGTTTGAAATCCTTGACTTAAATACATTTTTGAAATGGAAATTCAGTAATAAAATGTCTTATCATGCCCACACTACCTGTGATTGTAGGTCGGTAGGGAAGAAAAACAAAGTAATCATCTTGATACAGGAGACTTGTAATATAGGCTGACATCTGTTTTAGGATGTTAGTAAAAAGGGGGAAAGGAAGAGACTAGTTTGAAATTGGCCAGGGTTTTTTAATCATCTGTATAGGGCCAGGTGCAGTGGCTTTATGCCTATAATCCCAGCACTTGGGGAGGCTGAGGCAGGAGGGTTGGTTGAGCTCAGGAGTTCAACATAGGCAACATAGTGAGACCTGTCTCTACAAAGAATTTCTTAAAAAATTAGCTGGGTGTGGTAGTGTGCGTCTATAGTCCCGGCTACTCAGGAAGCTGAGGCAGGAGGATCACCTGAGCCTGGGATATCAAGGCTGCAGTGAACCATGATTGTGCCACTGCACTCCAGCCTAGGCGACAGAGTAAGACTCTGGCTCAAAAAAAAAATCTGTATAACTCAAAACAGAGTAGCGTCTGAGTGATTTTATAGGAGAACTTAGAGAAGTTGCTTCCTTTTTCAATCTTAAGGAACAATAAGATTGCTTCCTTCTTGAGTGGATTGCCTGAGCCCGTGGGTTCGAGACCCGCCTGGGCAGCGAGACCTCATCTCTACAATAAATCAAAAAATCAGCTGGGCATGGTAGTGCATGCCTGTAATTCCGGCTACTTGGAAGGCTGAGGCGGAAGGATTGCCGGAGCCCAGCAGGTCGAGGCTGCGGTGGCCGGAAGCGGCCACTGCACTCCAGTCTGGGCAACAGAGTGAGACTCCAACTCAAAAAAAAAAAAAAAAAAAAAAAAGATTGCTTCCTTCTTATGTATTTGGTATTTAAAGGCCCACTAGTGGTAAACTCAAAGCTGCCCTGGGCTGGAAGAACCAGGCTGGGGAACTTGGTTACCTTGGACCCTGACCTTCTTTGGAGGACAGAGAATGTCAACTTATTACCTGCAACCATTCATAGAAAGTGAGTCAGGAAGCCGTATCTTGGTTTATGTAGTATGGTGATGAGAGTACAGCCTTTAGAGTAGCATGCTATTTTCCCCCTTCTGCTGCTCAACTATAAAGTCAAAGCCACATATCTGCAGTCTTTCTTATGGCAGTGCCCTCCTTCATGGTATCAGTTTTGGCATTATTAGAGTACATTCAACTACTATAATAAACAAGATATAACAGCTCAAATAAAGTACAAGTTTATGTCTGATGTGTATATCAGTCCATCAGGGTATTCCAGGGTGGCGGTACCCTCCTCCATGTGGTGACTCAAGAACTCAGGATATTCCAGGATGGAGGTACTCTCCTGCACATGGTGACTCAAGAACTCAGGGTATTCCAGGATAGTGGTACTTTTCTTCATGTGGTGACTCAAGAATTCACGGTATTCCAGGATGGTTGTACCCTCCTCCATGTGATGACTCAAGAACTCAGGTTATTCCAGTTTGGTAGTGCTCTCCTCCATGTAGTGACTCAGAGACTCAGGATATTCCAGGATGGCAGTGCTCTCCTATGTGTGGTGATTCAAGTACTCAGGTCCTTCCATCTGCTGGCTCCACCATCAGGTCCTGATCAACAATTCAACTCTCTAAACTGCTTTCTGCACAGTGCCAGAGTTATCTACTTAAGGCATACTTTGATCATGACTTGATGATAAACTATACAGAATGTTTAGAAGGGATTTCAGATCATATGAAGGCTAAACAATAATACAGAAAATGTTTCTAAGAAGAAGATAAAATTATGAGTGGTTTTTTCTTCAAAATTTTTTCCCCAATCAAATCAGAAAAATAAAATAAAATTATCATCAAAAGAGAATGAGCTTCTAAAAACACATTGATCCTGGGCATATGCCTGTAATCCTAGCACTTTGAAAGACTGAGATGGGAGAACTGTTTGAGTTCAGGAGTTTGAGACCAGACTGGGCAACATAGTGAGACCTTGTCTCTACAAAAAATTTTAAAAATAGGCTGGGCTCAGTGACTCAACTTGTAATCCCAGCACTTTGGGAGACTGAGGTGAATGGATTCCCTGAGCCCACAGGTTTGAGACCAGCCCAGGCAACTTGGTGAGACCTCATCTCTACAGTAAATTTAAAAAATAGCTGGGTGTGGTAGCACACACCTGTAGTTCCGGCTATTTGGAAGGCTGAGGAGGAAGGATCGCTGGAGCCTAGCAGGTAGATGCTGGGGTGGCCGTGAGCATGCCACTGTACCCCAGTCTGGGTAACAGACTGAGACCCAACTCAATAAATAGTAGGGTATGGTGGAGCATGCCTGTAGTCCCAGCTACTTGGGAGGCTGAGGTGGGAGGATTTCCTGAGCCCAGGAGGTTGAGATTGTAGTGAGCTGTAATTGTGCCACTGCACTCCAACCTGGGCAACATTGAGACACTGACTCAAAAAAAAAATAATTGAATCATCTTTTTAGTTTAAGAGATTTATACCAAAGGATCAATTTAAAAGCCATAATTACTATGCACCTGCCCTATGCTTCATATTGTACTTGGTGCATTGCATGTAGACATGTAAGACAGTGTCCTTGGTTTAATAAAGAAATCTGTTAACTCAGGTTTATTAGAGTACGTTCAACTACTATAATAAACGAGATATAACAGCTCAAATAAAATACAAGTTTATTTCTGAGGTGTTTATCAGTCCATCAGGGTATTCCAGGTGGTGTTACTCTCCTCTGTGTGGTGACTCAAGGACTCCAGTTATTCCAGGCTGGTGGTGCCCTCCTCCATGTGGTGACTCAAGAACTCAGGGTATTCCAGGATGGAGGTACTCTCCTCTTTGTAGCGACTTAAGAATTCAGGTTCTTCCAGGATGGTGGTGCTCTCCTCCATGTGGTGACTCAAGAATTTAGGTTATTCCAGGACAGTGGTGCTATCCTCCATGTGGTGATTCAAAGACTCAGGGTACTCCAGGATGGAGGTACTCTCCTCCATGTGGTGGATTCTACAAGCTTGATTAATGAGGAACTATTTCCACATGGAGAAAGGGTATCAAAACATCAAACTTCCATTTTGCTCACCTACCTCCTGTCTCACCTTTCCCTAAGAGACAGCCCCAGCTCTACCCTATACTGGCTGGAGGACAGGGACCTCCCTCCCTGATCTGTCTCTAATGCTTTGGCCCAATCATGGGAGCAGTCGGTCCCCCAACAAGCTGGTGAGATCTCGCTGGAACAAACATGGAAGAAATGTGCGGCTTGATCTGACAGAAGAGGGTAATGCACTCATCTTCCTCTGTTTCTTCAATAGACTGGCTTCCCTGTCTGTCCTATCTGGCAGCATAAAATTAGGGAACGTTTCACAAGATCACTTTTACTGTGGATACCAGTTGTAAGTTCAGGGGATCCCAAGACTATTCTCAGATTTAACAATTCCCCGGAAGGACTCACAGAACTCAGCGAAAGCTGTGATGCCTACTGTGATGGTTTATCATGGTGAAAGAATACAGGTTAGAATCAACAAAGGGAAGAAATGCATGGGGCAGAGCCCAGGAAAGTAACTTTCCAGGTAACGTCTGAAATATGCACTGAGTATTGGCAACCAGGACGCTCACGCAGTCTTTATATCCAGAGTTGTCACCAGGGCTGGATCACGTAGACATACGTGACATCAACTAAAGGCTGATCCTTATTCTTCAGCCTCTCCAGAGCTAGAACAGATGCTGTGTGGCCCACAGTCCCCGCCATAAATCACATTTTTAGACAATTTAAAACAAAGATACTTTTTTTTTAGATTGGAAAATTTAGTTTATTTAGAAAGTAAATTAGAGAGAGAGAGAGAGAGGAGATTCACCTCCCCAAGGTAGGGAGGGGGCCAAAGCTGGGAAACATGGTGACCATAACTCAAAGAGCCACATGGACACACCAGTATTTAATAAAACAATGGCCTAAAACAAAGATACTCTTATCGGGTGGACATTCCAAGGACCTAGAGATCACCTCCCAGATGCCAAAGTGGAAGGTCAGATTCTCTTTGGGTCACATCAATTCCTTACTACATGCACAGGCAAAAACTATCTTCTCTTCACTAACTAGGCACTCCTCCAAGCTAGCAGAAGGAATCTGGACAAAGACAAAAAAAATCTCCTTTATTGCCAGCAAAGCTTGATTTTGCAATTTAGGTTTCCTCCCTAAAGTTGACCTGTTCCTCTGAGTGTCCATTCCCTTAAGAGGAGACTCAACCCACTGTACTGGCATTTGGCCTTGTTCTATGAGTTCAGTGGAACAATCATATCAGCATACAACACAATGACTCCCAATGTCCACAGACAGAAACTGCACACACTGTGGGTGTAAAAGAAAGTTCATTTTTGTCCCAGCACACAACCAAAACAAAAAGTAACATATCCAGGTCCTGTGGCTCATGCCTGTAATCCCAGCACTTTGAGAGGCTGAGACGAAAGAAGTTTTTGAGCCTAGGAGTCCAAGACCAGCCTGAGCAATATAGTAAGACCTCGTCTCTACAAAAAAAAAAAAAAAAAAAAAAAAAGAGCTGGGCATGGTGTCACATGCCTGTAGTCCCCACTACTTGGGAGGTTGAGGCAGAAGGATCATCTGAGCCCAGGAGGTCAAGGCAGTGGTGAACCGGGATCATGCCACTGCACTCTAGCCTGGGTGACAGAGTAAGACTCTGACTCAAAAAAAAAAAAAGAAGTAACAGCATGATGGGCTCACCACTGTTCCACTCACAGGGAAATCCTTCCACTGCTTCTGTTCAGTCCACTTTAGTATTAGACTCTCTTCTTTCTGTTTGATGACTTACAAGTGTCTAGACTGTTGAACAGGACATTTCCACAAGTGACAAGTGGCCTGAGTTGGGAGGGTGTCTTCGTCTGAATTTCTCCCCCGAAAAAGCAGAGTGGGGAGTGGGTCTAGTGGGAGGGGGAGGGGAAGGGACTGGGAAGAGTGAATCGTGTCACCAACATGACCACCCCCTTTGGGAGCTGAAGCCAGGGGATCCTTCTGGGAACCCTCTGGGAAGCTGTGTGCACTGTGTCTCAGATCGTCTTCTCTAGACATGTAAGGGACTATATTCACTCACCACCCCACATTCTTTTTTGAGTCAGGGTCTCACTCTGTCACCCAGGCTAGAGGGCAGTAGCATGATCATAGCTCACTGCAGCCTCAACCTTCTGGGCTCAGGTGATCCTTCAGCCTCAGCCTCCCAAGTAGCTGGGACTACAGGCATGCACCACCATGCCTGACTCATTTTTTAATTTTTGTGGAGGTAAGGTCTCACTATATTGCCTAGGCTGGTCTTGAACTCCTGGGCTCAAGTGATTCCCCACCTTGGCCTCTCAAAAAGCTAGGACTGTTTGTTGTTGTCTTTTTTGTTGAGTTGTAGTCTTACTCTGTTGCTCAGGCCAGAGTGCAGTGGCACACTCACGGCCATCACAGCCTCGACTTGCTGGCTCAGGTGATCCTTGTGCCACAGCCTTCCAAGTAGCTGGAAATACAGGCGTGTGCCACCACACCCAGCTAATTTTTTTATTTATTGTAGAGACGAGGTCTTGCCAAGTTGCTTGGACTGATCTCAAACCCTTGGTCTCAGGCAATCCTCTCGCCTCTGCCTTCCAAAGTGCTAGGATTACAGGTGTGAGCCGCTGTGCCCAGCCTACCCTCCTTCTCTTGGGGGAAGCCTTGCTCCCTGGGGCATCCACTCCCTGGTATGTCCAGGTCTGCACAGGTGTCCCAGTGGCTGAGTGGTTCCCACAGTTGGTATGAGCAGACAAGGGAAGAAAGCTAGGGATACAAAGTTGCACCTGCATGGCTTTAGAAAAAAGGTGAACCAAGAAGGCAAAGAGGTGATGCTCAGAGGTGTGTGATGTGGGAGAGCAGGGAGCAGACCTAGGAGCTTGTTCTTAGCATCTCTCCTGCTCTGGGAGAGCAGCAACTCCTCCACTGTCCACCTTCTGTGTTGAATATTTCTCACTTCCAGCAGGTCTCCTGAGTTATTCTCTTTTCCCTTCCCCAGACTGTTTTTAAAAATCTAGCATCCTGGCTGGGCACTGTGGCTCACGCCTATTATCCCAGCACTTTAGAAGGCAAAGGAAAGAGGATTGCCTGAGCCCAGGAGTTCCAGACCAGCTGAGCAACATAGTGAGACCTTGTCTATACAAAAAGTCAATAAAAGTATCCGCACATGGTGGCCTGTGCCTGTAGTCCCAGCTACTTGGAAGGCTGAGATGGAAGGATTGCCTGAGCCCAGGAGGTAGAGGCTGTGGTGAGCTGTGATTGTGTCACTGTTCTCCAGCCTGGGTGACAGAGTAAGACTCCCAACTTAAAATAATAAAAAATCTAGCATCTTAGAAGTAAAAATCTGGCCCTGCAATTTTCTCTCCAAGAAGATAATTTTTCTTTTCTTTCTAATTTTTAATTGTAAAGATGTGGGGTACAATTCAGGGTTAGGTATACAAATGTTCATTATGCAGGTACCCTTGTTGATGACGTGTGCCCCCCCAGACAGATTCCCATTACTGCCAATCCGACCTCCCCCACCCCACCCCCAGTAGTTTCCCACTACTGCCAATCCCTTTCTTATAGTAAGAGAATTTTTCGAGTACCTAAATGGGAGGGTTTTTTTTTTTTAATTTTATATCAGCCCCATTGTGAGCTTGAGGTGAGAACAAACCCCAGGGAGCAAATGAGGAAGAGGAGAAAGGAATGGAATACAGAAGTGAACATCCGTGAAGCAGAGATTAGGAATTATTGAAAACTCTTGTATAGGGAAGGAGGGATTAACAATGTGAGTCCCTGACTAAGTCATTTTCTCATTTCTAAAGTAAGTGGGTTGAACTGCCGAGTGCAGCAGCTCACACCTGTAAGTCCAGCACTTTGGGAGGTGGAGGTGAGAGGATTGTCTGAGCCCAGGGGTTCAAGATCAACCAGGACAACTTGGCGAGACCTTGTCTCTATAATAAAAATTTTAAAAAATGAGCCAGGCATGGTGGTGCATGCCTGTAGTTACAGCTATTCGGAAGGCTGAGGTGAAATGATCACCTCAATAAGGTGACTTATTCAGGGACTCACATGGCTAATCCTTCCTTCCTTATACAAGAGCCTAGCAGGTCGAGGATGCCATAGCCATGAGAGTACCACTGCACTCCAGCCTAGGCGACCAAGCAAGACTTCAACTAAAAATAAATAAATAAATATAGTAAATAAAGTAAGTAGGCAAGTAAGCGGGTTGGACTCTCTAATCTATAAAGTCTCTCCTGGGTCCAAAACTCAAAACTATTGAAGAGGAAGGAGGCAGAGAAAGAAGGGTAGCAGTGCGTAGGATGGATTAAGCATGGACAGCCCAGAGTTAGGGGGATGAGATTAGGGCCTGGACTGGGGTGATGAAAATAATAATAATAATAATAATAAATAAATTAGTTCATAAAGTAAATATATAAGGGGCATTTTAGGAACAATAGCAACATGACTTGGTGACTACAATGGTTATGAGAAGGAAGAACAGAGATGAACCAACAATGGCTTTCTTTTTTCTTTTTGAGTTGGGGTTTCACTGTCACCCAGGCTGGAGTGCACAGCCACGATCTCAGCTCACCATAGCCTCAAACTCCTAGACTCAGGTGATCTTCCCACTTCAGCTTCCTGAGTAGCTGGGAGTACAGGTGCATGCCACCACACCCAGTTTATCTTTGCATTTTTTTGTAGAGATGAGATCTCACTATGTTGCCTAGGCTGGTCTTGAACTTCTGGGCTCAAGCAATCCTCCCACCTCGGCCTCCTTAAGTGCTAGGATTGCAGGTATGAACCCAGCTGAACCAACACTGGTTTTAAAGTTCTGAGTTTGGGCTGGGCATGGTGGCTCACGCCTATAATCCCAGCACTTTGGGAGGCCGAGGTGAGAGTATTGCCTGAGCCCACGGGTTCAAGACCAGCCTGGCCAACTTGGTGAGACCTCATCTCTATAATAAATCAAAAAATCAGCAAGGCATGGTGGCGTGTGCCTGTAGTTCCAGCTGCTTGAAAGCCTGAGGTGGAAGGATCACCTGAGCCCAGGAAGTCGAGACTGTGATGGCGAGAACATGCCACTGCCCTCTAGCCAGGGTGACAGAATGAGACTCCAACTCCAAAAAAATAAAAGATAAAATAAAGTTCTGAGTTTGGATGATTGAAAGAATATTCAAAGCAAAGAGTCCCACCAGACTCAGAGTCAGAAGATCCCAGGCCAGACACTGATGAGTTGGGAGGCTTTGAATAAGCCCAAAGGGAAAACAAAGAACTTTTTCCTTGCTTTTTAAGTTATGGGTCATTTTGATTATTTTAGTGAAGGAATATCATTATAAGACACACTATTCTGAATCCTGACTATTGTAAATACTTATATATTAGTATGTACCCTTTGTGTTTCTGTTTGTGTTAGTATACAGTGCATATACTTTTGTGTTTTATTTACACTGAATGAAGTACACAAAGATACTACCCTAAAGCTATGAGTATGACAGCTAAAGAAGAGGCAGTTTAATTTTTGTGCGTGAATGTGTGTCTTAAGTAGGAAAGGACATTGTTGGAACAAAAGAAATAATCTTTTTTAAAATTTAAAATCTGAGCCGAGCTCGGTGGCTCAGTCTGTAATCCCGCGCCTTTGGGAGGCTGAGGTGAGTGGATTGCCTGAGCCCGCGGGTTCGAGACCCTCCTGGGCAGCGAGACCTCATCTCTACAATAAATCAAAAAATCAGCCGGGCGTTGTAGCGCATGCCTGCAATTCCGGCTACTTGGAAGGCTGAGGCGGAAGGATCGCCGGAGCCCAGCAGGTTGAGGCTGCGATGGCCGGGAGCGGCCACTGCACTCCAGTCTGGGCGACAGAGTGAGACTCTAACTAAAAAAAAAAATTTTTTTAATCTGAAAGTAAATCAGTTTTATCTGCTTCACATTGAAATATAATACTAATATCTAATGGATTCTAGTTCAGAATCTTCCTATGGACATCCTCTTTTTGACTTGTCTGTTATTCATGCAAGGTTATGTTCATAAAATGATCATTATTTAGCCTGCTTAGCAATTTCAAGAATTTTTAAACATGTAATTGAATGGTGATTCAAAGTACTATAAAGATGTACTTTGGTTTATTTTATTTTTTTTCACAACTAAAGAATATCATTAAATCATTTTAGTGTTGTTCTTTATACTTTGTATAATTAACATCATTGATTTTTATTGATTTTTCTTGACCAATTTGTTCAGTGAAAACTTGGGATAGTTTATAAGTCTAGGGGTTGTTTCCATTTTTGTTTTATTTTTGTATTTTTTTACATTCCAACAAAGTGTCTGCTGTGTAACAAATGCACTATAAAATGCAACAAATTATTCCTCTTAGAGTAAAAAAAAAGAAAACAAAGAAAACAAAGAATATTGTTGTCATTCATGGAATTGAAGAGAAAAAACAAAGCAAAAACAAACAAAAAATGGGCAGGTATGGAGAAGTCGCACCTGCAGGAAGATGTAGGTGGGACATGCAGATATAAAGTGGCAGAGGGACAATGCCTTTGACTGAGAGGAAATACTCAGTTCAGAGATTTAGAGGTTATTCATTCATCCCGAATTTTATGGGCTTTCACTGTGTGAGGAACATTGGTGAAATGAGAGAGTTGAGCTGGCAGATGGGAAGGTTTTGTGGTTGATTAAGAGGCAAGAGGAGGAATTTTAGGGATTGCCCAAGGCAAGGGACTGGGTTGAGAAAGAGAGGCAGTGGAAAACACCTCAGTAATGAGAGAAGCAGGGAAAAGAAGCCAAGGGAGATGTACAGAGAAGGATGACCACAAGGCCAAGGCTGCAGAGACTTCAGAAGGGAAAGAGAAATTTGATTCGAGGGAGCAGTTTTAGGAGGTGCCATTTTAAAGGCAGCCTTGAACCCCCGCTGCTGAATCCTTCATGATATTTTATGTGAAACATGATGCTTGTGAAAACAAAACATTCTACAAGAGGCTGTAATACAGAGTGTCTTTTATGTTTACTGGATTAAAGCTTTTCAGATCAAGGAGGAGAAATCTGTGGGTATCTAAGAAAGGGATATCTTACAGAATGAAACTATCAACCCAAATTTCTCTCAATTCAAAAATGACTAGCAAAATGACTTGTCAAGAGTCAACCGTAATAACATTTTTGTTGCTGTTATTTTTTTTTTAAATCATCGTCGTCCTTTAGAGGCAAGCACAGCTGTAGCAAATAAAATTAACTAAGTGGAAACACGAAACTGCCGGATAACCCTGGGATTCGATTTTTATGATGTGTGGAAATTGGAGAAGCTTCTTCTCTCCAGGACAGACCTCTTGTCATTGTTGTCATCATTGTCCTTAACATTTATGAAATGACACTAAAGTTTCAGGACACCCTGAGACAGGGGTGGCCAAAAAAAGGTTGTGGTCTCTTTCTTCGTGGCCAAACGCAGGGCCAGGTATCGCCCGGATGTTACCTGCTCTGCTCCAGCCCTACACCTGAGGGAACAAGTCTTAATTACCCAAACAACCCAGACCACCAGAACCACGGGCACATGGAACAGTGTCAGGGTGGTGGGTCTGTCCCCACGCCAGGTCACCGAGCTTTTGCCCACGTGAGCAGGTGACTGTTCCAAAAGGGGGAAAGAGTTTTGATCCTTTCCATTACTTTACTCAGGTTAGAAAATGTGAGTTTATTATTTGTTTGCTTATTTATTTATTTATTTATTTATTTAGAGTTGGAGTCTCACTCTGTCTCCCAGGCTGGAGTGCAGCTCCGCTCGCTCATGGCCACCGCAGCCTCAAACTGCTGGAGTCAGGCGATCCTCTGCCTCAGCCTCCCAAGAACCTGGTACTACAGGCACCACCACTCACAGCTAATTTTTTTTTTTTAACTTTTAGAGACATGGCTGGTAGTTGCCCAGGCTAGTCTTGAACCCATGGGCTCAGGCAACCCTCTCACCTCTGCCTCCCAAAGTGCTGGCATTATAAGACATGAGCCACCAAACCTGGAAGAAAATGTGAGTTTAAACCAGGCTCGGTGGCTCAGCCTGTGATCCCGCGCCTTTGGGAGGCTGAGGTGAGTGGATTGCCTGGGCCCGCGGGTTCGAGACCCGCCTGGGCAGCGAGACCTCATCTCTACAATAAATCAAAAAATCAGCCGGGCGTGGTAGCGCATGCCTGTAATTCCGGCTACTTGGAAGGCTGAGGCGGAAGGATCGCCGGAGCCCAGCAGGTCGAGGCTGCGGTGGCCGGAGCGGCCACTGCACTCCAGTCTGGGCGGCAGAGTGAGACTCCAACTCAAAAAAAAAAAAAGAATAAGAAAATGTGAGTTTAAAGAGACACAAATTCATATCTCTTGGAGACAATGATGGACAAGATTTTCTTCTTTCATAGAAACATTTTAAAAATAAGAATGTGGTTGCTCACGCCTGTAATTCTAGCACTTTTGGAGACTGAGGCAGGAGGATTGCTTGAGCCCAGTTCAAGTCCAGCCTAGGCAACATAACAACACCTTGTCTACACACACACACACACACACACACACACACACACACACACACACACACAAATTAGCTGGATGTGGTGGTGTGGGCCTGTAGTCCCTGCTACTTGGGAGGCTGAGGTGAGAGGATCCCTTGAGCTCAGGAGGTTGAGGCTGTGGTAAGCCATGATCACGCCACTGTACTGCAGCCTGGGTAACAGAGTAAAACCTTGACTCAAAAAAAAAAATAGCAGCAGCACAATGTTTATTTTGTTTGTATGTGGTTTGGGGTTTTTGTTTGAGTCGGAGTCTCACTCTGTCACCCCGGCTGGAGCGCAGTGGTATACTCACAGCCACCTCTGTGTCAACCTGCTGGGCTCTTGTGATCCTTCTGCTTCATCCTTCCAAGCAGCTGGAACTACAGTCGCACGCTACCGCACCCAGCTAATTTTTTATTTTATTGTAGAGATGAGGGTTCGCCAAGTTGCCTGGGCTGGTCTTGAACCCATGGACTCAGGCAATCCACTCTCCTCGGCCTCCCAAAGTCTGGATTACAGGCTGAGCCACCGAGCCCGGCCCTTTTTTTTTTTTTGAGTTGGAGTTTCACTCTGTTTGTCACCTAGGCTGGAGTGCAGTGGCACACTCACAGCCACCACAGTCTCAACCTGCTGGGATCAGGCAATCCTTCTGCCTCAGTCTCCAAGTAGCTGGAAATACAGGTGTACGCTACCATGCCCAGCTAATTTTTTTGATTTATTGTAGAGATGAGGTCTCCCCAAGTTACCCAGGCTAGTCTCAAACCCCTGGGCTCAGGCAATCCCCTCACATCTGTCTCCCAAAGTGCTGGGATTACAGGTGTTAGCCACTACACCCAGCAGTACAATGTTTTTACAGAGAAGTTGTTCATAGGAAAATTGCAAATATCACAAGTACTCTTCTGTGTAACAATCCCATAGTCTGGGAAGATACACGCAGATAATACTGGTAATACTTTCCTTGAGAAAATTAGATCACTTGGGAGAAACTTCTTAACTGACCTATAATAAATACATATTACATTATGCATATTACATAATAGTTCATATTAATATAATTATATTTATACGTTTTATATTTGACAAACATTTTCTATTTGTTGCAATCATATTAATATAATTAACATTATATGAATATCATAATCAAGACCTAATTTCAGTTAAAGGGGAGAATTATTAAAATAGAGATATATATACACATCTTCAATTTTTTATTTTATAGTATAGCATATAAATGCACATTTACTTTGCTAACCATTCTATGCAGAGCCAAAGCTCTTCCTTGACTGTCATTTGTGTACTGCTGATTTGTGTACCACCATCTTTCTTGCATAAATTACTTTCACAATGTATCATTTGCAATTTCTGGTTTTCTTTCTTGAAGTAGGAGCCAGAACTTAAAGGCATCTTTAAAACAATCAGGGCTAGACGTGGTGGCTCAAGTCTGTAATCCCAGCACTTCGGGAGGCCGAGGCAAGAGGATTGCCTGAGCCCAGGGGTTCGAGACCAGCCTGGGCAACTTGGTGAGAACTCGTCTCTACAATTTATCAAAAAATTAGCCAGGCATGGTAGCACGCGCCTGTAGTTCCAGCTACTTGCAAGGCTGAGGTGGAAGTATCGCCTGAGGCCAGTAGGTTTGAGGCTGCAGTGGCCATGAGCATGCCATTGCACTCCAATCTAGGTGACAGAGTAAGACTCTAACTCAACAAAAAAACAAAAACATACAAACAAAAAACAATCAGAACACAGAAACTTGTTACATTTTTCCTGCCCACTCCAACATGTTAGAGTCAATTTGACCAATCCTAATATAACATTTTTAGTGATTCAGTTATATTAATGTGGGATAGGAATTCTATTTCAAAGTAATCTTTAAAATGAAAGTGTGTATACACTGACAAGTTCTATGTGTCATTATTCATCATGATGAAAGAAAAATTCGTGTAGCCTAAGCAAAAAGTAGCATTTGCCTATTCAAAGGAATATTATACAGTTATCAATCATTTTTACAATGATATATAGTGTCAAAGCAAGCACTGATTATAAAACAAGTGAAAAACAGGAGATAAAATCATACATGTAGTATGATCAAAACTATTCTTAAAACATACTATATGTAATCCCGCGCCTTTGGGAGGCTGAGGTGAGTGGATTGCCTGAGCCCGCGGGTTTGAGACCTGCCTGGGCAACTTGGCAAGACCTCATCTCTACAATAAATCAAAAAACTAACTGGGCGTGGTAGCACTCGCCTGTAGTTCCAGCTACTTGGAAGACTGAGGCAAAAGGATCGCCGAAGCCCAACAGGTTGAGGCTGCAGTGGCTGGGAGTGTGCCACTGCCTTCCGGCCTGGGCGACAGAGTGAGACTCCAACTCAAAACAAAAACAAAATACAAAACAAAAAAAATACTATATATTGAAAACAAATGTAATGAGATTCAATTACATAGTAATGGGATCTGTGTTTGCTAGAAATTAAAGTGATTTAAAAATTTTTTTCTGTTTATTTGTGATAAAAATATAATTTTTAGCCAGGAGTGGTGACTCATGCCTGAAATCCCAGCAATTGGGAAGGTGGAGGCGAGAGGACTGCCTGAGCCCACAGGTTTGAGACCATCCTGGGTAACATGGCAAGACCTTGTCTCTACAATAAATCAAAAAAATTAGCCAGGCGTGGTAGTGCCCACCTGTAGTTCCAGCTATTTGGAAGGCTGAGGTGCAAGGATCACCTGAGCCCAGCAGGTTGAGGCTGTGGTGGTCGTGAGCGAGCCACTACACTCCAGCCTGGGTGACAGAGTGAGACTCTGAATTAAAAAAAAAAAATATATATATATATATTTATATATATATATAATTTTTAAAAATAACATCTTACCTTTGTTTAGCATCTTTCATTTTATAAATGTCTTTTACAAACTGCATATTGTATTTAGAAATGTAGCAATTCTGTGTGATAAATAGAACAGGAAATATTAGTCCCAATAAGCAGAAGAAGAAACTAAGGGTCATGATCTCTTTAAGGCTACATAAAATGTTTTGTAAGCCGGGCTCGGTGGCTCAGCCCGTAATCCCGCGCCTTTGGGAGGCCGAGGTGAGTGGATTGCCTGAGCCCGCGGGTTCGAGACCCGCCTGGGCAGCGAGACCTCATCTCTACAATAAATCAAAAAATCAGCCGGGCGTGGTAGCGCATGCCTGTAATTCCGGCTACTCGGAAGGCTGAGGCGGAAGGATCGCTGGAGCCCAGCAGGTCGAGGCTGCGGTGGCCGGGAGTGGCCACTGCACTCCAGTCTGGGCGACAGAGTGAGACTCCAACTCAAAAAAAAAAAAAAATGTTTTGTATAACGGATCCATGAAGAATATACAATGTTTTTAAATGTCCATGACACTTCATGTCCACAAATTCATTATGATTAAACTTCTGTCCATGAAGTCATTTGTATTCTCATCAAATAGGTAGTGGAACCATCTTATTAGTAACCACTAAAGTGAGACAGCGAGACCCACTAAAGTGGTTACTCATGAAATCACTAAATTTCAGTGGCAAGATCTTCATAAGTAGAGAGCAAACTCTTGACAAATGAGTCAACATTTCTAGGCTCTCAATGTCTTGTCTCACTGAATTTTCACAACTTCATAGGGTGGGTATAATTATTCCCATTTAATAGATAGGAAAGCTGAGGTCTACCCAGGTTAAGCAATTGCCCAAGGTTATCCAGCTAATAAATAGCAGCTGGGCTTGGTGGACAGTCCTTTTACTCCAAGCGCAGAAGTTCTTCTGTTCCATCACAACCGCCCTCACAGCCACATTGCCGCTCCCATCTTTTCAGACAAATACTAGCACGTGGCCTTCTGTGATTCAGGTTGATTGCTGTCGACTGAGGATGTTTCCCCGTGTTGCCGTGCTGGACTCATTGCCTGCTAAGGTCCTGGTGATGGTGAAACACCGACAGAAAAGAAGCTAACCAGCATTTCTGTGGACTTTCTGAGCCCAGGGCCTGGGGACCTGAACAGTAGCTCCAAGAACCATTGCAGTCTTGCTCATGCTACCGGGTTCTTTAGAAAACCTACCCATTCTTTCTTCATTATCCATGGCCTTCTTTACCAGGAGCCTCACTTGTAGTGCCCACCAAGATTCAAAATATTTTATTATTACAGAGTTGGGGTCTCACTCTGCCGTCCAGGCTGGGGTACAAGTGGCACAGTCACGGCTTGCCACAGCCTCAACTCCTGGGCTCAGGTGATCCTCTTGCCTGCGTCTCCCAAGTAGCTGGGACTACAGGTACATACCACCATGCCCAGTTAGTTTTTTAATTTTTTTTTTTTGTAGAGATGAAATCTTACTAGGTTGCCTAGGTTGAGAACCTCATTTTAAATATGAATATGTACACAAGTTAAAAGTAAAGGATAGATAAAAAAAAATATGCCATGCAAACACCAATCAAACAAAAGCCTGGAGTACCTATATTGATACCAGATAAAGTAAATTTCAGAACAGAGGATACTACTAGGAATGAGTGATAGTACAAGACTGGGCAACATGGTGAGACTCCGTCTCTACAAAAAAAATTTTAAAAATTAGCTGGGCTGAGTAGTATGTGCCTGTAGTCCTAGCTGCTTGAGAGGCTGAGAAGGGAGGATTGCTTGAACCTAGGAGTTTGAGGCGGCGGTGAGCTATGATTGCACCACTGCACTCCAGCTGGGGTGAAGAACAAGATCTTGTCTCTAAACAATTAATTAATTAATTGAATAAAATAAAAAGAGTGATATTACATAATGACAAAAGGGATAATTCACCAAGACAACATACCAATCATAGCTGTGTATGTACTTCATAGTAGAGTTTCAAATTGCAGAAGCAAAAACTGATTGAACATCAAGGAAAAAGTTCACAATTATAATTGACTTCAACACTCTTCTTGGTAATGGTTAGAATAAGTATACAGAAACTGATCAAAGAAATAGAAGACCTGAACAACGCTGTCAACCAACTGGAGCTAATTGTCATTTACAGAACTCTCCACCCAGCCCTAGCAAAATGAATACATTCTCTTTTCAAGTGCACAGGAAACACTCACCAAGAAAAATAATTCTCTGGGCCATAAAACAATCAAACACATTAAAAAGAATCGATATTATAAAAGTATGTTCTCTGATCATAAGAGAATTAAACTAGAACTCAGTAACAGAAAGATCTCTGGATATTCTAAACATTAAGTTAATATTGCCTGAATATTTTCCCAAAGGTTTTACCAAGGCACATTCCTGTGTATGAGAGTGCTTATTTCTTGCAGAGAACATTTGTCTTTTCTTCAAAGGTGGTTCGGAGGACATGGAACAGAAATAGCATGGGATTTGGGGCTAACTGGTTGTGTAACATAAAGGAAAACATTTCGCCTCTCTAAGTTTCACTTCCCCATAGTAGAGCCATCACTGAAGCCTCCAGGGTCTGAGTATCCTCCTACGATTAATAATATCCTGGTGGCCGGGCATGGTGGCTTAAACCTGTAATCACGCATATTGGGAGGCCGAGGTGGGAGAATTGCTTGAGCCCAGGAGTTCGAGGCCAGTCTAGACAACATAGCAAGACCTTGTCTCTAATATATATATATAGCTGGGCCTCCTAGCTACTTGGGAGGCCGAGGCAGAAGGATTGCCTGAGTCTAGGAGGTCAAAGCTGCAGTAAGCCAAGATCATGCTACTATACTCCATCCTGGGCCAAAGAGTGAGATCTGACAAAACAATAATAATACTATCCTATTTGGGGTGATCAATGATATGATCAGTCTAGTAATAGTACCTATGTACTATAGCTGTTGTGAGGATTAAATTAGTTATTATAAACTGGGCGCAGTGGCTCGCCCCTGTAATCCCAGCACTTTGGGAGGCAGAGGCGAGAAAACTGCTTGAACCTACGGGTTCCAGACCAGCCTGGGCAACATGGCGAGACCTCGTCTCTACAGTAAATCAAAAAATTAGCTGGGCGTGGTGGCACATGCTTGTGGTTCCAGCTACCTGGAAGACTGAAGTGAAAGGATTGCCTGAGGTCAGCAGGTCAAGCCTGCGTTGGCTGTGAGGATGCCACTGCACTCCAGCCTGGATAACAGAGTGAGACTCTAACTCAAAAAAAAATTAGTTATTATGTCTAAGAGTGGTTCCAGGTAGCTGGGCTCGGTCAATATTTGAGTGCCTGCTGCAGGCCAGGCACTTTCCTTGGTGCTGGGACATGATGTGAGCAGGTCAGACACTACACTCAGAGGGCCTGGGGTGTGGCAGAATGATTGAATGCGTGGGCTCTGATGCTAGACTATCAGAGTGCAAATCCTGGTCTGCTCCCTATAAGCTGTGTGACCTTGACCAAGGTCACACAGGTATTACAGGTACTCAGTAAAATTCATTCCTGTAATACAGGTTGTTATGAAGATTGAATGGGCTGAAATTTGCAAAGCACTTAGACCAATAATTAGTACATAGAAAATGCTTCATAAATATTTGTTATATAAAATAAACAATTTTTTTTTTTTTGAGTTGAAGTCTGACTCCGCCTCCAGGCTGGAATGCCATGGCACACTCATGGCCACCCCAGTGTCGACCTGCTGGGCTCTGGCGATCCTTCCACCTCAGCCTTCCAAGTAGCCAGAACTGTAGGCATGCACTACCATGCCCGGATAATTTTTGATTTATTGTAGAGACTAGGTCTCGCCAGGTTACCCAGGCGGGTCTTGGACCTGTGGGCTCAGGCAATCCACTCACCTCGGCCTCCCAAAGTGCTGGGATTACAGGCTGAGTCACCGAGCCCGGTCAATAAATAGAATTTATATTCTAACTGGTAGGAAGATTAAGTGTATTAGCATAGTCATGTACCCCATAGTGGATGTTTTGGTCCCCAACAGATCACATATGTGTACAACTGTGGTCCCATGAGGTTATGATACTATATTTTTACTGTACCTTTTTTTATGTTTAGATCTGTTTAGATACACAAATACTTGCCATTGTGTTACAAATGACTACAGTGTTCAATACAGCGATATGCTATATAGGTTTGTAGTCTAGAAACAATAGGCCATAGCGTGTAGCCTAGGTGTGGGGTATGCTACACCATCTAGGTTTGTGTAAGTACACTCTATGATGTTCTCATAATGACAAAAATTGCCTAACTACACATTTCTCAGAAGGTATCCCTGTTTTTAAGGAAATCGTGATTGAATTTGCAGATACGTTTATACTGGAGATTTTCTTTTTTTATTTTTTTTAGTGGGGTCTCACTCTGTCACTCAGGCTGGAGTGCAGTGGCACCATCCTGGCTCACTGCATCTTTGATCTTCTAGGTCAGGTGATCCGTCCACCTCAGCCTCCCAAGTAGCTGGGAATATAGGCATGCACACCACGCCCAGACATTTTTATTTATTTATTTTTTTTGTAGAGACAAGGACTCGCTATGTTGCCAGGAAACTCTGGGCTTTTGGGCTCAAGCAATCCTACCACCTTGGCCTCCCAAAGTGCTGGGATTACAGGCGTGATCCACAGCACATGGCCGAGATTTACATTTTTTAAAAACTAAAGTTGTCCCTTCTGATGTTTTTTCCATAAAAAAAAGAAGATTCTTTCAAAGAGTAATTGATAGCTGGTCTACTTCTAGAGACAGAAGACTGACAGGGACTTTTAAAGGACATTTTTTTCTAGCTTAAAATGAAAAACTACAGTTCTATTTTATGTTCTCACAACAACCATAGGAAGTAGGTATTATTAATATCATTCTTATAAGGAAACTGAGACTCCAACACTCACCAGGGTCATAGAGCTTCATGTCTTTTTGATTATCATATTTTTCTTTATTTTATAATAAAGATATGGGGTATAGATCAGGATTAGGTACATAAGTAATGTATGTGCAGGCAAAGTCAGGGCTTCCAACTGGTCCTCACTTTCCCTGGTTTAGGATCAGGTACCCTTAGTGATGTTATGTGTCCCCCACCTTCCTCCCTCCCCTGTCAGTGACCCAAGACTGCCAATCCCTCCCTTGTGCTATTGTGATTAATGTTCAGGTCCCATTTATGAGTGAGAACATGTAGAATTCGGTTCTTTGTTTCTGTGATAGATCACTAAGAATGATTGTCTCCAGTTTTTTGAGTTGGCGTCTCTGTCACCCAGACTGGAGTGTAGTAGCACACTAACAACCACTAGAGTCCCAACCTCCTGGGCTCAGGTGATCCTTCCGTCTCAGCTTTCCAAATAGCTGAAACTACAGGCACATGCCACTATCCCTTGGCTAATGTTTTGATTTATTGTAGAGATGAGGTCTCGCCAAGTTGCCCAGACTGGTCTCGAACACCTGGATTCAGGCAGTCCTCTGGTCTCTGCCTCCCAAAGTGCTGGGATTATAGGCGTGAGCCACCGCTCCTGGCCTTGATCATCTTCAACAAAGGTCTTAAGGTGAATGTTCCATTTCAGTGTATTTGCTAGAGGATAGCTAGCAAGCTTTGTTCATTGGATCAGGCCAGAACAAATTCACATAACACATTATCAAAGCACATGTGAAAAAGTGAGATTGTTCCATTTTTAGAGATAGAAAAGCTGTAATGGTGAAACCTTACTTTGAACACCGGAGTCAACTCCGGAGACCATGCACAGAAAATTGCAGTGAGAGGAAGCGAACTGGAAGCTGCTGAATGCTGGGGACACAGTCAGCCCCTATCTTGAGCTGGGACAACACTCCCACCCAAGTGTGCCACTCGCAGCCTAACCATACCTGACTTATGTTTGAGGGCCCTCCTTGCCCCCAGGCTTTGAAAGGCTTCACCCATCACTGTTACCAACATCTACATGCTCAGGAGTGTTCTTTTTTCTCACTGTCAAGGGACTCCCAGCATTTCCAATGGCAAGTGTGTATGAGTCGAATTCAGTCTTTGCAGACGGAAACTGGCCCCAGAAGCAACCTCTATGCTGTAATACATGCTCACTGGTGCACTCGGTAATGCTTCCCCTTCACCCCGCCTCTTGGAATGCGCAAAATGTGCCTGTTAAATAGCATAATCCTTTTTACTCTGAGTGACTTTTTCCCTAGAGCCCTGCAAGTGCTCTCCACATAATGGCCTATTTTTAAGAGTCCCCTTGAGACTGGAAATGGCACTCGGGCCTTAAATCTAATGACATCAGAGCCTGTCCTCATTTTATGATCAGAAAGATGCCTGAGAAATGGGCTTCTCTCTCTTGGTTTCTCACGTGCCTCAGGGAAGTCCTGACTTAGAAGATGCCCCCTAACTCAAGTAAAATGTGCAACTGCCGCTGACGCAGTTGACTGTGAACTGGTGTTTGATATCCCCAAAGTAGGCTACAAGCCTCTGCCCATCTCCCAGGCTTCTCTGGATAACAACATGGTGTTTTGCAGATCCAAAAGGAGAATAGGGCGGGTGTGGTGGCTCACGCGTATAATACCAACATTTGGGAGGCTTAGGCGGGAGGATTGCTTGAGCCCAGGAGTTTGAGATCAGCCTGGGCAACATAGCAAGACCTTGTATCTTAAAAAAAAATTAACCAAGCATGGTGGCGTGCACCTGTAGTCCCAGCTACTCTGGAGGTTGAGGTGGGAGAATTGCTTGAGTCCAGGAGGTTGAGGCTGCAGTGAGCCATGATCATGCCATTGTACTCCAGCCTGGGCAACAGAGTGAGACCCTGACTCATGAATAAATAAATAAATACAAAAGGAGAAGAATAAAGAATACTGAAAATATCAGAATGATGAAAGAGGAGAAGACTCGTGGTTTTCTCTGTAAATATTAATCATTTCAAGTATGTGATTTGAAGAATGTATTAATCCTGCTTGGCCATCCTCACAAGGCAGGCTTCCTTTTCTTTCTGAGTTCTGTTCCTGGACTTCCTTCCAGCTATTAGCTGAAGTCAGATGTGAGGTTCCATTGAGTATTCCGGGCATGCTAGAATTCCCCAATTTGCTCAGTGGGAGGTGCCGAATCAACGGCCAATCAGGTGGCAAGTGTTACCTTTTCTACCACGTTGTGAATTTCTAACTCTTGAGAGGTCAGGCAACAGCACTTGTGAGAGAAGGAAAAGCATAAAAAGACAAAGTATCTGAGATCTGCTTCCTCCCTGGAAGCCTTTTCTGTCTTCCTGCCACAGGGAACAGTTGAACCATCAAAAACCCACTTATAGTTAGTGTTAGTGAAACCAGGCACTCTGGGGAATATTGGTCCTGAACAGAGGCAGGAGTGGCAAGTCTTGAGAAATTTTGCAAAAGGGAAGACACAGGATTTTTAAAAATTGACATACAGAATGTCATATTGTCCCTAAACTCATGTGGTTCTACTTGAGGTAATTAAAAAAATGTTATAAGGGTAAATTTATTTAAAAAGAAACACACACATATATATATAAAACATGTTGGCCGGGCTCAGTGGCTCAGTCTGTAATCCCAGCACTTTGGGATGCTGAGGTGAGTGGATTGCCCAAGCCCATGGGTACAAGACCAGCCCAGGCAACTTGACATGACCTTGTCTCTACAATAATAATAAAAAAATAAGCCAGGTGTGGTAGCACGTGCCTGTAGTTCTGGCTACTTGGAAGGCTGAGGCGGAAGGATCACTGGAGCCCAGCAGGTCCATGCTGGGGTGGCCGTGAGTGTGCCACTGCACTGCAGCCTGGGCGACAGAGTGAGACTCCAACTCAAGCAAACAAAAAGTCATATATATATATGGAATGGTGATGCCCAGGCTAGAGTGCAGTGGTATGCCATGGCTCATTGCGGCCTCGAACTCCTGGGCTCAAGCAATCCTTCCACCTCAGCCTCCCAAAGTGCTGGACCTACAGTTGTGAACCACTACACCTGGCCCCCTTAATCTGGATTTGATTATACAGCTCTTTCCACTTACAAAATTATTCTTACCAGCATCATATTAACTCAGAGGTAGCTTTGTTTGGTGGGAAAACATAGCTTTGGAGTCAAGCAGAACTTGACTCTGGTGCTGACCCTCAGGAACTCTGGGATGGCAGGTGCTGAACAGTTTACCCCTCTGGCCTCCATTCCTTATTGGTAAATGCAGATGATGATACTCAGCTGATGGAGTTGCTAGGAAGGGTGAGAGGGGTACTACGTTCAAGTTGTGAGTAGTGTAGCTGGCCCAAGAAAGACACTTGAAGAATCACTAACCAATAAGGAACAGTTCCTGATTAAGAGGGCCAGGTGTGGTGGTTCACACCTGTAATCCCAGCACTTTGGGAGGCTGAGGCAGGAGGATCACTTGAGACCAGGAGTTTGAGAAACACACTTGGAGAAGCACTGATCTGGAGACCATTCTCATCTTATCATAAGCAGGACATCAACTTTCCATTCACACTGATGTGTCTTGCTTTTATTTTTCTATGTTCCTCCAGAATTTAAAAATTACTCTTTTAACAAGATCTCCTGTCTTGAATTATTAATGACTTTTTTCTGTTATGAATGAAATTTTTTGTCATATATTTTAACTCAGTGTAGAGATGCAATTGATTTGTGTGGATTTCTTTTATTTTCTGTAATCTTGACTAACTTTTTCATTTTGTAGTGGCTGTTGACTTTCCTAAGTATGCTAGTAATTGTGCAGCAGGTCCTTTTTTTTCTTTCCTTCTCTCTCTCTCTCTCGAAACAGGGTTTCACTCTTGCCCAGGCTTGAGTGCAGTGGCATGATCATGTCTCACTGCAGCCTTGACCTCCTGGGTTCCAGCAATCCTCTCGTCTCAGCTTCCCGAGTAGCTAAGACTACAGGCACATACCACCATGCCCAGCTATTAGGCTTGTGCAAAAGTAATTTTGATTTTTTCATTGTTGATAGTTGCCATTTGATATTGGAATACATTCTTAAAGGTGGTCATGTTACACATCATTTTAATGCACTTTTCTCGCTTTATGTATTTTTGCTAATGACTTATTACTTGTTTATTTTATATTTATTTTAGACTACGGAAATGATGTCAGACAAAAAGCAAATTTGAGTGATTTTCTTATTCAAATTCAAAATGGGTTGCAAAGCAGTGGAGACAACTCACAGCATCAACTACGCATTTGGCCCAGGAACTGTTAATCAATGTACCATGCAGTGGTGGGTCAAGAAGTTTTGTGAACGAGATGAGAGCCTTGAAGATGAGGAGTGCAGTGGCAGCCGTCGGAAGTTGGCAGTGACCAATTCAGAGCAATCATGGAAGCTGATGCTCTTAGAACTACACAAGAAGTTGCCAAAGAACTCAACATTGACCGTTCTATGGTTGTTTGACATTTGAAGGAAATTGGAAAGGTGAAAAAGCTCCATAAGGCCATTGTTTGACTAAACTCTGGTGTGGCCATGTGTACTTTGAGCCATGGTTGCTGCCATGTTTCCTAAGCTGTGGCCTCCTCTCCTACCTTGGAGAGGTGAATCTCCTCTCTCTCTCTCTCTCTCTAATTTACTTTCTAAATAAACTATATTTTCTTTCTTTTTAAATTTTATTTGAGTCAGAGTCTCACTCTGTTGCCCAGGCTGGAGTGCAGTGGCATGCTCACAGCCACCACAACCTCGACCTGCTGGGTTCAGGCAATCCTCCCACCTCAGCCTTCCAAGTAGCTGGAACTACAGGTATGTGCTACCATGCCCGCCTAATTTCTTTATTTATTGTAGAGACAAGGTCTTGCCAAATTTCCCAGGCTGGTCTCGAACCCCTAAGCTCAGGCAATTCTCTTGTGTTCACCTTCCAAAGTGCTGGGATTACAGGCATAAACTATATTTTCTAACCCAAAAAAGAAAAGAAAAAAAAGAAAAACTCGATGTGGGTGCCTCAGGAGCTGGCCGAAAATCCAAAAAATCCTCACTTTGAAGTGTCATCTTCTCTTATTCTATACAACGAACCATTTCTCAACAGATGTGATGTGTGGTGAAAAGTGGATTGCATACAACTGGCAACGACCAGCTCGGTGGTTGGCCCAAGAAGAAGCGCCAAAGTAATTCCTAAAGCCAAACTTGCTTTAGGTCATGGCCACTATCAGGTGGGCTGCTGCCAGCCTGATCCACTATAGCTTTCTGAATTCCAGGGAAACCATGACATCTGAGAAGGTTGCTTGGCAGATTGATGAGATGCACTGAAAACTGCAACACCTGCAGTCAGCATTGGTTAGCAGAAAGGGCCCAGTTCTTCTCCACAACATCGCCCGACTGCACGTGGCACAACCAGAGTTTAACAAATTGGACGATGAGGTTTTGCCTCTTCCCCCATATTCACCTGCCCTCTCGCCAACCGACTGTCACTTCTTCAAGCATCTCGACAACTCTGTGTAGGAAAAACACTTCCACAACCAGCAGGATGCAGAATACACTTTCCAAGAGTTCGTCAACTCCTGAAGCAAGGATTTTTATGCTACAGGAATAAACAAACTTATTTCTTACTAGCAAAAATATGTGTTGTTTGTTATGGTACCTATTTTGATTAATAAAGATGTGTTTGAGCCTAGTTATAATGATTAAAAATTCACGGTTTAAAACCACAATTACTTTTGCACTAACCTATTAATTTTTATATTTTTTGTAGAGGTAAGGTCCCATTATGTAGCCCAGGCTGACCTCAAACTCTTGGCCTTAAGTATCCTCCTGCTCCAGGCTCCCAAAGTGCTGGAATTACAGAACTGAGCCAACTAGCCCAGTTGTAACAGGTACTTTTAAAATCAAAAGCAAGTACAATCGAGAAATGACCTTATTCCTTTCCCCCACATGCTTGGTGACTGGTTCCTTCCCTGTCCCTGGACAAAATCTGTGGCAGTCCCCATGATTCCTCTGGTCAGTCTAACAACTGGTCTGGCTGCATTCCCAGACAGCATGCATGTTTGTCCAATCTGGAGCAGGGTCCTGGAGGCCCCCTGCTGGGCTGGGTTGTACCTTTTTAGTTTCTGCACTGTGGGCCATGGAGGGTCCAGGAGAGAGGTCATTGTCGCTAGACAGTGAGTGGACACTGGGGGCCCAGCCTGGGGCTGCTTACCAACCAGTAGAGGAAGATGGAAATATTTTAATGACTGGTCCAGTCATAATCATGTGGACTGTGTCAGTGTCAGCTTTTTTTTTGGAGTTGGAGTCTCACGCTGTCACCCAGGCTGGAGTGCAGGGGGATGTTCATGGCCACCACAGCCTCGACCTGCTGGGCTCAGGTGATCCTTCCATCTCAGCCTCCCAAGCAGTTGGAACTACAAGCATGCACCACCATGCCCAGTTAATTTTTTTATTAATTGTAGAGACAAGGTCTTGCCAAGTTGCCCAGACTAGTCTCAAACCCCTGAACTCAGGCAATCCTCTCACTTCCACCTCCCAAAGTGCCGGGATTACAGGCATGAGCTGCCTCTTAGGTAATAAAAAATCTTCTAGTCAAGTCTAGGGTCAAGTCACTAATTAAAATTTGATCTCTCAGTAGCTCAGTCTGTAATCCCAGCACTTTGGGAGGCCGAGGCGACTGGATTGCCTGAGCCCATGGGTTCGAGACCAGCCCAGACAACTTGGTGAGAACCCGTCTCTATAATAAATAAAAAATTAGCAGGGTGTGGCAGTGCGCACCTGTAGTTCTGGCTACCTGGAAGGCTGAGGCGGGAGGATCACTGGAACCCAGCAGGTCGAGGCTGCGGTGGCCAGGAGTGGCCACTGCACTCCAGCCTAGGCGACAGCGTGAGACTCCAACTCAAAAAAATAAAAAAATAAATAAAATAAAATAAAATGTGATCTCATGGGTGATCCACAGAATGGGAAAAAGTATCTTCAAGTTATGCATCTGACAAAGGCCTAAATCAGGATCTAGGAGGAACTTAAATGAACTGACAGGAAAAAAACCAAACAAACCCATTAAAAAGTAGACAAGAGACATGAACAGACACTTCTCAAAGGAAGACATCCAAGCAGCCAATAAACATGAAAAAATGCTCAGCCTCACTAATTGTTACAGCCAATCCAATCAATCGGCTGCAATCTCTTGCAGTCAAAGAGAGAGAAAGAGGAAGAAGCTGAAAGAAAATGGGCATTTATGCTGAAAAACAGAAATCAGGGAACAGGTTCAGGTATTGACCAAAAAGTCTGTTCACTGAGGCAAACTTCACATTCAGTAGTTATAGTTAAAACAGGCAATGACTTATCTATTTCAACTATCGATTAACAGTGTCTATGTGTCTCATGACCATACCCAGTTCCTTTTTAATCAGTGTTTAGTCTTTTCAGCACCTATTGGCATAAACCAGTGTCCAGACTACATTATCTTGTTTTGTAAAACAATCCCAAACTGAGCCTTTTCTATTTAGTTATAATAGCAAGTTCTGGTTCACATATGGTCCAACTAATGATTATAGAAGACATGAATCTAAACTGAATACCACAAAGAAATTTACATTTAAAGAAAGTACACTTTAAGGCTGGGCTTGATGGCTCAGTCTGTAATCCAGCACTTTGGGAGGCCGAGGTGAGTAGATTGCCTGAGTCCGCAGGTTCGAGACCCTCCCGGGCAAGTTGGCGAGCTCTCATCTCTACAATAAATAAAAATATTAGCTGGGTGTGGTGGCACATGCCTGTAGTTCCAGCTACTTGGAAGGCTGAGGCGGGATGATCATCAGAGCCCAGCGGGTCGAGGCTGCTGTGGCCGGGAGTGGCCACTGCACTCCAGTCTGGGCGACTAAGTGAGACTCCAACTCAAAAAAAAAAAAAAAAGAAGAAGGTACACTTTAAGAGCTTCAGGGAATTTCCATCAAGTCTATCTCTTATCTCTGAAGGTCTTTTCAAAAGATATGTAACTTTTTCATTTCCCACAGGTGTTTTCTCCAGCACCAACTTGTTAGATAAATTGACCTTCCAAACCAGTGGGCAAGGCCACGCTAGCACAAAAGAAAGGGGGTTACATTCTGAGAGCAGTGAAGTTGGGAAAAAGGAAAAAGGAGAGGAAAAAAATGTGCACTTTAAGTTCAAGCGGCTTACGTTCAGCTTGCTCTTAACTACAAAAATAAGACTTTTTAAAAAATAACCAAAATGGTCACTTAGCCTGTTACATAATCATCAGAGAATGCAAATGAAAACCACAATGAGACACCACCTTACACTGGTCATGATGGCTATCATGAAAACCAAAAATACAACAGGTGTTGGTGAGGCTGAGGAGAAAAGGCAACCGTTGGTGGGAATGTAAACTGGTTTAACTTTTGCGGAAAGCAGTGTGGCGTTTTCTCAAAGAATTAAAAATTGAGCTACCACACAAGCCAGCAATCCCTCTTCTGGGAATATACCCAGAGGAACATAAATTGCCCTACCAAAAAGACACCGGCACACGCATGTGCATTGCTGTACTTATTCACAGTAGCAAAAACATGGAGCCAACTCAGACGCCTATCAAAAGTGGACTGGGTAAAGAAAATGTGGTACATATATATGATGGAATACTATGCAGCCACAAAGAAGAACCGAATCATGTCCTTTGCAGCAACATGGACGCAGCTGGAGACCATCATTCTAAGTGAACTATCACAGAAACAAAAAATTGAATACCACATGTTCTCACTGGTAAGCGGGCCCTAAACATTGGGGACAAAGGTGGGCACATCAACAGCTGGGCACTATTAAAGGAGGGAGAGAAAATGGGGGCACACAACCACTGCTGGGTCCCACGCCCACTACCAGGAGAGAGAGGGCTCACCAGTAGCCCAAGTGTCACTTGCATTCAACTTACTTCTGCAGCGAATCCTCACAGGTACCCCACAACTCTAAAATAAAAAATTTTTTGTCAGAGTCTCTCTGTCTCCCAGGCTGGAGTGCAGTGTCATGCTTATAGCCACCATGGTCTCCCCCTGCTGGGCCAGGGGACCCTACCACCTCAGCCTTCCAAGTAGTTGAAGGCACAGGCGTGCACCACTAGGCCCAGCTAATTTTTTGATTTATTGTAGATTGAGGGTTCGTCAAGTTGCTCAGGCTGGTCTCGAACCCCTGGGCTCAGGCAACTCTCTCATAATCCCAAAGTGCTGTGATTACAGGCGTGAGCCGCCCGAAATAAAAAAAATTAAAAATAAATTTTGATCTCGTATATGGGTGAAAATGCTAGTCTTTCGATTAAATCTACCCCGACCAGGGGCGAGAAGGAGAGATCAGCCTCCTCTCTGTTCCTACCCCGTACCTGCCATCCCTCTTTCCCAGTCACCAGGATGACTCTGGCAGTTCCGCATTTGACAGGGTGGGGACCGGGAGAGGCGAAAGCTTAGAACTGCACAGGTAATGTGAGCTGGCTCTGGTGTCTCCTTGTTCGGGCCAGTGGCAGGACCAAATGCTGATACTGCCACCTCCTGGACACTGCTTGTAGTGCAGCAGAGTTTCCCTCCCTCCAACTGCCTTGAAGCCGTGGGACACCGAGGAGCTTGTGAGCTGAGTTTGGGGTTCAGAAAGCTGCAGAAGCTGCCTCCGTTGGGAATTCCTCTTCATACCTGCTGGCCACCTCCCCAGCCCAGAGCCCAGACTTTTTAATCTCTGTAGGGTTCTCGTTTCTCACGCTTAGATCCTTTTCCTCGTGGTATGCTAAATCTGGAAAGGACATCCGTGGTCGTAAAACCCAGCTGTCTCATTTTGCAGATGGAAAAACGAAACCCCAAAGGGATGGAATACGTTGCTCAGGTCCCAAGTAAGTGAAAGAGTTGCCCAAGGGTGGGCTGGAGCCAGGAGCTGGGATGGTGCCCTGGGGTAGAGGCTTCTAGGCTGCAGGAACAGCGTTGTCAAGGCACAGCGACGTGACCTTGCTGTGTGACCTCAGAAACCTCCTGAGACCTCCATTTCCTCATCTGTCAACAGGAGATAAAGAAATAACCTCTAGCCAGGTGCAGTGACTCATGCCTGTAATCCCAGCACTTTTAGGAAGCTGAGGCAGAAGGATTGCCTGAGCCCAGGAATTTGAGGCTGCAGGAGCTGGGATCATGCCACTATACTCTAGCCTAAGTGACAGAGTGAAACACTGTCTAAAGGGGAAAAAAAGGCCAGGCGCAGTGGGTCACACCTGTAATCCCAGCACTTTGGGAGGCAGAGATGAGAGGACTACCTGAACTCAGGGGTTGAAGACCAGCCTGAGCAACATGGGGAGACTTTGTCTCTACAATAAATAAATGCATTTTCAAAATAGCCAGGCATGGTGGCACATGCCAGCTATTTGGAAGGGTGAGGTGGAAGGATTACCTGCCCAGCAGGTCGAGGCTGCAGTGGCCATGAGTGTGCCACTGCCCTCCAGCCTGGGTGACAGAGTGAGACTCCAACTCGAAAAAAAAAAAAAGACTGGGACTGGGTGTGGTGGCTCACGCATGTAATCCCAGCACTTTGGGAGGCCAAGGCGAGAGGACTGCTTGAGCCCAGGAGTTTTGAGACCAGCCTGGACAATATAGTGACACCTGGTCTCTACAACAAAGAAAAATGAAAAAGAAAGAGAATGTCTAACTCCTTAGTGTTGTGAAAATTAAATGAGAGGTACACGTGAAGCATGTAACACACCTCCTGGCACACAGTAAGCTGGCAATTAATGTCCCCATGCTGCTGACGATGATGAGAACAATGATGACGGTGGTCGTGGAGATGATGGCGATGACCAAGACGTCGGTATTTAGGCAATGGCGGGCAGTTTAGAGTAGTGGGAGCACAGATCAGGAGGGGGCAGGTGCAGAGAAGGAGGCAGAAGATGGGACCCCTGCTGTCCCTCCAGGTCTGCCCAGCTTGTCCCTAACCCTGGCCATCCTTTGGGTCTACCTTCTCTAATCTTCCAGCAGAAGGTCAGACCCTTGGTGACTAGTCATCTGCCAGTCCACACTCTCACCTCAGTAGGTCTTAACTGCTGCTTAAAGGCCTTCCACTCATCTCTCAGCTATTGGGCTCCCACAGGTCTGCACCTTTTGACAGTCCCACGCCTAATCAATCACTCTTCTGCGAGTATAGAAACATCTGATTTCTGCCTCCCCCCCTTCTCTCCTCTCCATCTCAAAACTCAACAGGCCACCCTCTCCTCTACTCAGAAATGCTCTCTCCTCCTCATTCTTTTTTCCTTCTCTCTCTCTTTCTCTCCCCTTCCTTCCTTCCTTTCTTTCTTGGTCTCACTCTGTCACCCAGGCTGGAGTGCAATGTCATAATCATGACTCCCTGCAACCTCGACCTTCTGGACTCAGGCAATCTTTCCAACTCAGCTTCCCAAGTAGCTGGGACTACGGGTGTGTGCCACCATGCCCGGCTAATTATTTTTTATTTTTGGTGGAGACAAGGTCTTGCTGTGTTTCCCAGGCTGGTCTCAAGCTCCTGGGCTCAAGCAATCCTCCCTCCCAAAGTCTTGGGGATTACAGGCCCTGATAGTGCCACTGCATTCCAGCCTGGTGACAGAGTGAGACCTTGACTCAAAAAAGAAAGAAGAACGGAAAAGAAGAAAGGAAGGAGGGAAGGAAGGAAAGAGAGAAAGGAGGGAGAGAGAGAGAATGAATTAATATCTTCAATCCGGCGACTAGCACAGTTTACAGGTACACAAAATCATACAATTAACTGGGATGGATATCTACTAAACCAAAGGTTGCTATAACTGAGAGAGAAGCTATAAGTCTGTTTAACACTTGGGTGCGATGTCTAAAAAATACCACTTGAAAACAGCTTTTCTACACAAGCTGCGACGCTATTAGAGACCTGTTCATCTGTGGAGTTTAGCGCCCTCTTGTGTTCACTACGCGGCCAACCACAGCCGGCTCGCCGTGATTTGCCAAGGGATATTTTTAAACGGCATCTCTCATCTTAGGAGAAGTGTTAGCATTTGGCTACTCGTTTTTAAAAGCTGCGGTCACCCTCAAAACCACGTGTACACAGAGCCAACTTTAGGCAAAACTGAGAAGAACGGTAAGGTCTTCAGATCTCTGGTTTTCTCCTTCATCGTCCTCTTCAACTCTTTTCTTTCCTCACTGATTCTTCCCTCCAGATCGTATTTGATCCTATAACATATTTTCAAATCCTCTAAATTTAAGTTTGGGTAATTTTTCGGCTTCCAGAAAGTATTTTTACGTATTAAGCATCAAAATATGTAGTGAGTACTGGTGGGTGGATGGAACCAAAGAGAACCTAGTCAGTTACATCTGTTAATAGCAAGGGGGAAGTTAGCTGGAGGTGGTAGCACGCTCCTGTGGTTCCAGCTATTTGGAAGGCTGAGGCAGAAGGATGGCCGGAGCCCAGCAGGCAAGGCTGTGGTGGCTGGGAGAGGCACTGCACTCCAGTCTGGGCGACAGAGTGAGACTCCAACTCAAAAAAAAAATAGGGAGGGGGAGGCAGGGGTGGTGAGTGAAAGCAGGAAAGTGCAATCCCTCAAATAATAGTCTGTCTTCCCAAAGAGCCTGGAAAATGACTCAACATAGGTGGGTACAAAGACTTAATTTTATTTTAATAGAGATGAGGTCTCACTAGGTTACCCAGGCTGGTCTTGAACTCCCGGGTTCAAATGATCCTCCTGCCTCAGCCTCCCAAAGTGCCGGGATTATAGGCATGAGGCACCACACGCTGCCAGGTGCCACAAGACTGTAAACCTAATTATTTACTCTTCTTAAGCTCTAATGTTCTAATCTGTAAAACAGTAAGAATATGCACTTCATAGGCCTATTAGAAAGATTAAATGAAATAATGTATGAAAAGTATAATTAGTATATACAAAATGTATATTTTATCTATTTATTTTTAGAGATGGAGTCTCATTATGTTGTCCAGGCTGGTCTTGAACTCCTGGCCTCAAGTGATCCTCCTACCTCAGTATCCTCAAGGCTGCCCTGAATGATTCTGAGAGAGAAAACAACATACTGTTCTGCTGAATGATCATTTATCGCTTCTGTTTTTGTTTTTTGAGTTAGGGTCTCACTCTGTCACCCAGGCTGGAGTACAGTGGCATGATCATGGCTCACAACAGCCTTGACCTCCTTAGCTTCCTAATTTTTTGCCCTTTTTGTAGAGACAAGAACTTGCTGTGTTGCCTAGTTTGGTCTCAAACTCCTGGGCTCAAACAATCCTCTTGCCTAGGTCTCCCGAAGCGCTGGGACTGCAGGAGTGAGCCACTGTGCCTGGCCTGGAATGGTCATTCAGTGTCATTCTTCCTAAGCTGGCAGTCAGTGAGGAGAAGGCCATGTTCAGTTCGAGTGCCAAGATCATGAAGCCCAACAGCGAGACACCAGATGAGTTCAAGTCCAGCATCTTCCAGGCTCTACAGGAGATGAAATTGGACCTCAAGCCAAAGGAAACTGAAGTTGGTGGTTGTCGAAAAGCCATCGTAATCTCTGTTCTTGTTCCTCAACTGAAGTTTTTCCAGAAAATTCAAGTTCGCTAGTATATGAATTGTAGAAAAATCCCAGTGGGAAGCATGTCATCTTTATCGTGCAGAGGAGAATTCTGCCTAAGCCAACTCGAAAAAGCTGCACAAAAATTAAGCAAGAGTATCCCAGGAGCCACACTCTGACCGCCCGGCGCGATGCAATCCCTGAGGACCTGGTCTTCCCTTGTGAAACTGTGGGTGAGATGGTCTGTGGGAAACTGGCTGGTGGCTGCTCATGAAAGTTCATTTGGACAAAGCACAGCAGAGCAAGGTGGAACACAAGGCAGAAACTTTTTCTGGTGCCTGTAAGCTCATGGGCGAGGATGTTAATTTTGAATTCCCAGAATTTCTGCTGTAAACAAAAATGGCTAAATAAAGTATATTCACAGTAAAACAAAAACACAGTATTGCTACTCTAGATGGCATTGGGAAAAATGTTTAACCTCAGAAAAGGCTGGCTTTTTAGTCAAAGGCAGGGAACCGACCATGGAGAAAGAGACGAATTTACAAATTCTTCCAGAATCTCAAAATGACAATAGCAGCCACTAATCAAAGAATAGGATACTTATACCCTAGATCAATGTTAAGACCCAAACAAACATCCAGAATTTACTAAACATAATTAATTAATTATACATTAATTTATATAATACATTAATTTATAATTAAATAAATTATACATACTCATGAAATTCTTCCAATTCTGTCTTCAGATAACATAAACAAACATTTCATTTAAACCCTGTGTGTGTAAGGCCCTTATTAGAAATGTAGATCACAGGCGGGCATGGTGGCTCACACCAGTAATTCTGCACTTGGGAAGCCGAGACAGGAGAATCGCTTGAGCCCAGGCATTAGAGACCAGCCTAGACAACATAGGAAGTCCTCATCTCTACAAAAAAGTTAAAAAGGCCGGGTGCAGCCGGGCTCGGTGGCTTAGCCTGTAATCCCGCGCCTTTGGGAGGCTGAGGTGAGTGGATTGCCTGAGCCCGCAGGTTCGAGACCCGCCTGGGCAGCGAGACCTCATCTCTACAATAAATCAAAAAATCAGCCGGGTGTGGTAGCTCACACCTGTAATTCCGGCTACTCGGAAGGCTGAGGCGGAAGGATCGCCGGAGCCCAGCAGGTCGAGGCTGCGGTGGCTGGGAGTGGCCACTGCACTCCAGTCTGGGCGACAGAGTGAGACTCCAACTCAAAAAAAAAAAAAGTCCGGGTGCAATAGCTCATATCTGTAATCCCAGCACTTTGGGGAACTGAGATAAGAAGATCACTTGAGCCCAGGAATTTGAGACCAGCCTAGGCAACATAGCGAGGCTCTTCTCTATCAAAAATCAAAACATTATCCAGACAGGGTGACATATGTCTGTAGTCCCAGTTACTTGCAAGGCTAAAGCAGAAGGACTCCTCTGAGGGGAAGTTCGAGGCTTTGGTGAGCCAGGATCATGCCATTGTCCTCTAGCCTGGGTGACAGAGTGAGACCCTGACTCAATAAATAATAATAATAAATAATTTAAAAATAAAAAGATAGCCAGGAGTGGTGGCCTATGCCTGGTCCCAGCTACTCGGGAGGCTGAGGTGGAAGGATTATCAGAACCCAGGAGGTGGAGGCTGCGGTGAATGAGGATTGTGCCACTGCACTCCAGCCTGAGCAACAGAGTGAGACTCTGACAAGAAAGAGGGGGGGGAGGGGAGAGAGGTAGAGAGGGGGAGAGAGAGAGAGAGAGAGAGAAGAGAAAAGAAATGTCATGTCAGTCAATCACAGGATCTCTCAGGCCCACCAACTGTTTCCTATGGAAAGAACCTCCCTGAAAGCCCAAGTTAACTGACATAGGCCTTAGCTTGTTTTTGGAGTACGAGAAAGTCACCAATTAGGACACAGATGGGCACCTGGCATCCTGTGATGTGGCTTATTTTTAAAAACTCCCCCCATCAAGAAGAATGAGTTCGGTCAATTGGATTTTCTCGCTCAGGTAGTTGAATGGGGGAAGGGTCAGCTAGTCAAGAACAGGCTTCGAAAAGATGGCAAAGACAAACAATACAAAACGAGGCATCATGTGAATGGTAGCAAATTAGATCGAAGATCCCACAGCTGCTGAAGGGGCCGATTTGCTCATCTGGTCTCTAAGCAGCCTTGGGCTATGAATGGAGTTATTCTTAGAGGCCTATGTGATTCCAGCTTCCGACACTGCAATAAACTTTTTTCCAGTAAGCCCCCATTTCTTCAGGGAGTCTGAGATCTCTGGCGCATGCAAATAAGATTAATTAACAGCAGTATGGGAAATAAAAATTAAATGAGGGAGTCTCTGCCATCGCAGAGCTTAAATTAAAGTTGGAAAGATCATGCATATTAATTCATGGAATATTTATTAGTTTCCTACTGTCAAGTGGTATACTAAAGACGGAAATAAACAGAACATGGACCTTGTTCTCCAGGGACCCAGAGACTGCGATGGGAAATGCACCGTGTAAGGGGACGCACAGCATGCAGTGGGGTGAGGAGTGGGTCACCTGTGGTTACTGCTTCCTTCTGTTGGAAAATAATCCTGCCTAGGGTGTCCATCTGGAGGAAGTTCAGATACAATTCCCTTCACTCCCTTACCCCACCTCTGTAGATTTAGGAAAAATGAAAATAAGAATGGGTGAGGCCAGGCATGGTGGCTAACACCTATAATCCCAGCACTTCAGGAGGCTAAGGTGGGACGATCCCTTGAGTCCAGGAGTTTGAGACCAGCCTGGGAAACATAGTGAGAGTCCATCTCTACTATTAAAAAAAAAAAAGCATTATGGACCAAATATTTTCTCCTTTCTTTTGGGAGCTAGTAGCCCATGAAAGCATACCTTTTTCTTTCTTTCTTTCTTTCTTTTTTTTTTGTTGGAGTCTCACTCTATTGTCCAGGCTGGAGTGCAGTGGCACAATCACAGCTTACCACAGCCTCGACCTCCCAGGCTCAGATGATCCTTCCACCTCAGCCTCCCAGGTAGGTGGGACTACAGGCATGTGCCACCATACCTAGCTGCTTTTTTGAGTTTTTTTGTAGAGGCAAAATCTCACTATGTTGCTCATGCTGATCTTTAACTCCTGTGTTCAAATGATCCTCTTGCCTTGACCTCCCAAAGTGCTGGGATTACAGGCATGAACTGCCATGCCTGACCAAAAAAGCAGACATTCTAATTCTGTCAGTCTGTAAGTAGGTGCTTAAGTCTCTCTAACTCTGAGGTTCAGTCAGTAGGCTTACTTGGCTAAGCTTTCCAATTTAATCTTTATCAGTAAATTAGGCAATATTTAGCTTTCCATCTGTCTTGTTCTTTATTATTTATTTATCTATTTTTTGTTGTTGTTTTATTTTGCTCAGAACCTCTGTGGGAAAGAGATCGTTATTTGAACCCTCCTGGAGATATCAACACCCAGGGAGTCACATCAACATCCACATGGAAGTTTTAAGGATTAGATGACAGGGCCCAGTGGCTGGAACCTGTAATCCTAACTCTTTGGGAGGCGGAGACAAGATAATTGCCTGAGCTCAGGGATTTGAGACCAGTCTACTTACTAGAAGAGACCTTCAAAAATTAACTGGGTATGGTGACATATGCCTGTAGTTCCAGCTACTTGGAAGGCTGAAGTGGAAGGATTGCCTGGGCCCAGGTCTAGGCTGCAGTAGTCATGAGCATGCCACCTCACTCCAGCCTGGGTGACAGAGAGACTTCAACTCAAAAAAAAAAAAAAAAAAAAAAGACCACATTAACTCCTTCAACCATTGTACAGACCATTGAAGGGAAGGGACTAAAGCCAAAACACAGACTGGTCAGCAATATATGACTTAAAATCTGGGATTAAAAAAAAAAAGAGGCCAGGTGCTGTGGCTTATTCCTAGAATCTCAGCATTTAGGGAGGCCGAGGCAGGAGGATATCTTGAGCCCTGGAGCTTGAGACCAGTCTAGGCAACACAGCAAGATCTTGTCTCTACACAAAAATAACAAAAATGAGCTACTCTAGAGGCTGAGGCTGAAGGATTGCCTGGGCCTAGGAGATCAATGCTGTAGTTATCCATGGTGATGCCACTGCATTCTAGCCTGAATGCCTGAGTGAGACTCTGAATCCAAAAAAAAAAAATGGGGCCACTTATGTTTTGCATTGAAACCAAAAAAAGAATCTTCCAGTTGGTAGCAAGGCAAGAAGATGTGAGGATTGTGGCTGAATCCCTATGATGTTAGTGCTCTAGAGTGACTGTCCTGCCATCCTCTAGCTTCTAACTCAGCAAGGTCTGCCTCATTCTTGGATTTTCATAATAGTCCATGAGTCAGGAGTCAGTTCTCCACGGGCTCTCCTGTATCTGCTCATCTTGTGAACAGAGGTATCGTTCTGGAGAAGAGAGACTTTGTTGTGGATGATTTTTTCTTTTTTTCTTTTTTTCTGAGAAAGTAGGATTTATTGAGAGGACAGAAAAGCTCGCACACTGGGAGGGGACCCGAAGGGGTTGCCCCTGGATGATTTTTTAAAAGGATGCTTGTGCCGGGCTCGGTGGCTCAGCCTGTAATCCCGCGCCTTTGGGAGGCTGAGGTGAGTGGATTGCCTGAGCCCACGGGTTCGAGAGCCGCCTGGGCAGCGAGACCTCATCTCTACAATAAATCAAAAAATCAGCCAGGCATGGTAGTGCATGCCTGTAATTCCGGCTACTCGGAAGGCTGAGGCGGAAGGATCACCGGAGCCCAGTAGGCGAGGCTGCGGTGGCCGGGAGCAGCCACTGCACTCCAGTCTGGGCGACAGAGTGAGACTCCAACTCAAAAAAAAAAAAAAAAAAAGGATGCTTGTATAATGAGCAGCCTTGGAAGATATAGTGTGGTCCTCTAGAGCAAAGGGCAGGTTTTGTTTACTGACCAGTAAAATAAAGATAATGTGTCTAAGAGGGCAAACATCAGTCAGGCTTAGTCCCATTATAAAATATTTGGATTCCCTATGCCCTGGGCGCCACATGTAATATAACTGACTGTGTGTGCAGGTATTATCTGGCTGGCTTTGTGTCAACCTGCAGGACTTGGGGATGGAGAACTAATACAACAATGCTGATATTCTAGCTATGGTAGCAATTAACAAATTATCATTTGTCTCTGACCAGGAGTCTTGTGTCTTTTGCCAGAATCCACAAAATAGTGCCAGGCTAATAATTTAGCTTGCCAGTAGAGTAAAATCTCAAACTCTTCACTACTGATAGTATATCTTATTAAGACAGACAAACAAACCAAAAAAACCCTAATCCAACCTTCAAAACTTCCCTTTATCTGAGATTGCTTGAAAAAATATCTTTTCCGGCCGGGCTCAGTGGCTCAACCTATAATCCCAGCACTCTGGGAGGCCAAGGTAAGTGGATTGCCTGAGCCTAATGGCTCAAGGTCAGCCCGGGCAACTTGGCAAGACCTCATCTCTACAATAAATTAAAAAATTAGCCGGGCGTGGTAGCATGCACCTGTAGTTCCAGCTACTTGGAAGGCTGAGGTGGAAGGATCGCCAGGCCCAGAAGGTCAATGCTGGGGTGGCTGTGAGCGTGCCACTGCACTCTGGCCTGGGTGACAGAGTGAGACTCCAACTCAAAAAAAAAAAAAAAAAGAAAAGAAAAAAAAAAAATCTTTTCCTTGCTAGGAGCCCTGACTACAACATATTTAAAATAGGTTATTCTGGGAAAAAAGGCAATTCCCACTATAGGAGTGACACAAAGGTTAACTAGAACTGGGAACTACCAGTACAAGTGGACCTACCCAGAACCGAGTCCAGGGTGTTATCCCAGGGATGGCGCATGTGAATCTACCTGGAATCAGGTCCATGGAGTCCCCCTAATTACCGTACACATGAACCTACCCGGAACGCAGTCCAGGGAGTCACCCCAGTGACAGCACATGTGGACCTATCAGAACCAAGTCCAATGAGTCACTCTAGTGAGGGCCCTGCTCAGTACTTGCATACGATTCCTCTTCTTCATCTACATTCTTCGCTCCTTACCTTTGCACAATCCAGGTGAGGCCAGCTGTTTGACCCCATGAGCAAGTCACTAACGGTCACACTAAGAATCTCTTTATTTTATCTTTTCAGTGATAATAAGGTACTTAGAGCCTCTGATCTTCTTTGTGTGTTCCCAGTCACTGACTAGTACTTAGGTATAATATTTGCATAGATTTATGGGCACAATGTGATGCTTTGATATATGTATACGTTGTAAAAAGATGAAATCAAGATATTTAACATATCCATTACCTTGCCTGGTTATCATTTGTGTGTGTGTTTGGGGGTAAGAACGTTTACAATCCACCATTTTTTAATTTTTTTAATTTATTTTTATTTTTATTTATTTATTTTTTGAGTTGGAGTCTCACTCTGTCGCCCAGACTGGAGTGCAGTGGCCGCTCCCGGCCACCGCAGCCTCGACCTGCTGGGCTCCAGTGATCCTTCCGCCTCAGCCTTCCAAGTAGCTGGAACCACAGGCGCGCGCTACCACACCCGGCTAATTTTTTGATTTATTGTAGAGATGAGGTCTCGCCAAGTTGCCCAGGCGGGTCTTGAACCCGCGGGCTCAGGCAATCCACTCACCTCGACCTCCCAAAGTGCTGGGATTACAGGCTGAGCCACCGAGCCCGGCCACAATCCACCATTTTAGCAATTTTGAAATAGATAATACATTACCTGTGGTCACTATGGTCATCCTGCTGTGCAATAAATCACTAAAACTTTGTATGCTTAGACCATCTTCACTTTCCCCAATTCTCTCCCCACCCTCCTGCCAGCCTCTGGTAACCATCATTCTACCAAGAGTTTGACATTTTAGGGTTTTACATAAAAGTGAAATCATGTAGTATCTGTCTTGCTGTGCCTGGCTTATTTCACTTAGCATAATGTCCTTCAAATTCATCGATGTTGTCACAAATGACAGAATTTTTTTCTCTTTTTTTGTGTTCGAGTCTCACTCTGTCACCCAGACTGGAGTGCAGTGGCACAATGTAGGCTCACCACAGCCTCGACCTCTTGGACTCAGGCAATCCTTCCACCTCAGCCTCCCAAGTAGCTGGGGACTACAGATGTGCACCATCTTGCCAGGCTAATTTTTTGGGTTTTTTTGTAGGGACAAGGTCTCGCTATGCTGCTCAGGCTGGTCTCGAACTCCAGGGCTCAAACAGTCCTCCCAACTCTGCATCCCAAATTGCTGGGATTACAGGTGTGAGCCACCACACCTGGCCCAGATTTTCCTCTCTATAAAGGTTGTGTAGTATTCCATTGTATATATGAGGGGCGACCCCCCAAAAACTGGAATTTATTTGTAAAAAATATTTTTTAAAAAATATTTAAAAATAATTTTATTCTTACATGTTTAAACTTCAGTCACTTTCAAAGTACTCTGACATTTTCTCCACCGTTCAAAACAGTGTTAGAATTCATCAGTTTGGATGCCTTTTAGTGCTTCTGCCATTTTTTGCTTCACCTCTTCCACATTGACAAAATGTTTTCCTTTGAGGACTTTTTCATCGACTAAACAACAGCAAAAAAGTCACCCCAGGCAAGATCAGATGAATAGGGAGAGTGGGGCATGGGGGTCATGTCGTTTTTGGTCAAAATTGCTGAGCACTCAGCATGTAAATTTACATGTTGTTCATGTAAATTCGCCCATCATGAAATGAGCAAACATGTCGAATGTATCTCCAAAGAAAAAAATTCATTGAAACTGAATGCAGACTCTCACAACAACGTTGGCTGGTACACTGATGGCGATGGGTTCCTGTAGCACTTACCTGGTGGGGAAAGCCTGTACTACAAGGGACCTGCCCTCCAAAAAATAATTCTGTTTTTTTGGGGGGAGGGGTTCCTCTCCTATACCACATTTTCTTTACCCATTCATCTGTTAACAGAAGGCATAATATTCTTAAATGTTATTATCAGCCTTTTAAAATGTCCTGCATTGTCACTGCATTTTAACTACCCATTTAAGGTGATGGGCCATTCTGAGGTATCCATACACTCACTGGCGGCCTGCGGGTCATCACAATGATGAGCCAGGGATCGACATGTGGCATCAGATACATGTGGCATCAGATACAGAGAAGTAAGGGTAAGGAGGTGGAAGTATATTAGAAAGAGCGAGGACTATGAACTTTGCAGCAACTTGAATGGATTTGGAGTTGATCATACTCAGCGATCTATCACAGAAACAAAGAACAGAGCACCACATGTTCTCACTCATAAGTGAACCTTAAACAATTATCATAATACTATAAGAAAGGGATTGGCAGTAGTGGGAAATTGCCAGGGGAGGAGAAGTGGGATTGGCAGTTGAGGGAAACTGCCAGAGGAGAGGGGCACACCTCATTAACAAGGGTACTTGCATAATGAACATCTGTATACCTAACCCTGAGTTGTATTCCACATCTTTAAAATAAAAAAATAAAAAATAAAAGAAAGAGCAAGGGCTTTGGAGTCGGAGGGCCCTGACTTTGAATCTTAGTTCTGTAACTTAGTAATGAGTAATTTAATATCTCTTAACTTGTTTCCTCATAAATACAATAGATGATGACCACTTCTCCCACCCATATGCACAGGATTGGTAGCTGCTAAATGAGACCAGGCATAGGAATCACCTGGTGCCCATGCAATTAGAGTACAGAATATTGTAGCTATAAAATAGCCACCATTATTGTATTTATTTATTTGTTTGTTTATTTATTTATTTTTGAGTTGGAGTCTCACTCTGTTGCCCAGGCTGGAGTGCAGTGGCATGCTCACGGCCACCACAGCCTCAACCTGCTGGGCTCTAGCGATCCTTCCGCCTCAGCTTTCCAAATAGCTGGAACTATAGGCAAGCGCCACCAAACCCGGCTAATTTTTTGATTTATTGTAGAGATGAGGTCTCACCAAGTAGCCCTGGCTCGTCTCCAACCCATGGGCTCAGGCAATCCTCTCACCTCGGCCTCCCAAAGTGTTGGGATTATAGGCATGAGCCTTTAACATTTTTAATAAAGCTCTTTGACTTTGACTCTGCTTAGCAACATAGTCACAAATTGACCAATTTACAATCCATAGAAGAAAATGAGACCCACAAGAGAGCTATTAAAGCTTGTATCTGGGGAATAAATGAAAAAACAGAATGCAACATATCTAACATATCCCAATGAGTCTTCTTTCACGAATGATTTGCAGCTAGCACGGGTTTACCCCAGAATTTTTTTAAAAAGAGAGAGTAGTTAGAGCACTATAAAATAAAATCAAAGGATTTGGAAAGCAGGCGATCCCACTTTTCAGAAAAACAAGAAAGCCCAGGTATTGTTTACCCTGGCCTGGTATGTAGAGTGAGGCTTGTCTGGGGATCCAGAAACAAGCAGGACTGAGATGCTCTTGGGCTGTGGGGAAAATGTTATTCCTCTGTTCTATTAAGGCAAGGCTCAGGCATGGGTGAGTTCTTTACAGTGGCGGGTCATTTGTACGTGAACCTGCAGGTCCAGGATAAAGAGGAGGGGGCAGTTTGTGAGGCCCGAGCTGCACCTCTCTCTCCTTCTTGTGTGGAGCTAAAGGTACCATCTCCTGCAGAAGCACTCCTGCTAAGACTGGCTAGAAACATCAGAGGATTTTTGGCGGGGCTGGGTGGCTTAGCCTGTAATCCCAGCACTTTGGGAGACCGAGGCAAGCGGATTGCCTGACCCTGAAGGTTCAAGACTAGCCCAGGCAACTTGGCGAGACCTCATCCCTATAATAACTATTTTTAAAAAATTAGCTACTTCGAAGGCTGAGGCGGAAGAATCACTGGAGCCCAGCAGGTCTACGCTGGGGTGGCTGTGAGTGCACCACTGCACTCCAGCCTGGGCCATGGAGTGAGACTCCAACTCAAAAGAAAAGAAAAGGAGAAAAGAAGGAAGGAAGGAAGGAAGGAAGGAAGGAAGGAAGGAAGGAAGGAAGGAAGGAAGGAAGAAAAAGAAAGAAAGAGAAAGAAAGACCAGAGGATTTTTATTTTACTTTTGCTTTTTAAATCTGCTTGAAGACAGTGGAGAAGAATCAGGTCTTGAAAGAATGAGGAGAGAATTGCATAGAGAGGTAACGTGGAAGTCTGTAGTTATATTTTTCCTCAGGATAACTACCAACTGTGGGTGTGGGACAAAAGCCTAAGGAATCTTGGGTAAGGCCAGGAGTGGTAGGTAGCTCAGGTCTGTGGGAGGATCCACTTGAGCCCAGGAGTTGGAGACCAGTCTGGGCAACATAGCAAAATCCCATATCCACACAAAAAAAAAAAAATCAGGCATGGTGCCCATAGTGCCGATTACTTAGGAGGCTGAGGCGGGAATATCACTTGAGCCCAGGAATTCAAGGCTGCAGTGAGCTATGATGGCACCACCATACTCCAGCCTGGGAAACAGAGTGAGATCTTGTCTTTAAAAAATATTAGTTAAAAAAAAAAGCCAGGAAAAAGTTTTGGGCAGAGGGTCTCTACTAAAAGGCAGAGAAATGAGAGAGCTTTAGGCAGTATCTCAGGGATTCAGAGTCTCAGTGAGAAGGAAGAAGCAGTCTGCCCTGAAGATATTTGGTAAATTTTCAAACTCAACAAGACAGTCTAAGAAGCGAAGCAGAAAGTTCCCAAGTAGCAGAGCAGAGTTTTTGTCAGTCTTGTAGTGCTGAAGAGACAAGGTCCAAGACTTACTGTGGGATGAGCTCAGTCAACTCCCAGGCTCTGTTAGAATCCCAGAAAGCTACACTCTCATAGTAGAGCTGGACCAGGGGTAGAAAAAGCCTTCATAAATTTTCAACCCAGCATCGAGTCAGCTCAGCCCCTAAATGGATTAAAATAATCATTGTATCTATCTAGCAAAAGAAAGGGTAAACTTTCTCTGGAGGAACACATCATATAGAGGCACTACCATTTTTTATACTCTGTGTCAGTATCCAATTGGAAATTACCTGGCATATCAAGAAAAGGGATATAATGACCAAAAATTGAGAGAAAAGAATGATAATCAATTTACAGATGATTGAGATATTGGCACTATTGGATGAGGACTCATTGGAATGAGGTTATGAGGATCCCAAAATAGATTTTATGAAGGAGTTGGGATTTGGAACAGTCAAGACTGGAAGGGCTTAATATGGGAGGTGGGAGACTAGTTACAAGACTGCAGCAGAGTTTCTCATCCTTGGCATTACTGATGTTTTGGGCCAGGTAACTGTTTGTTATGGGGGGTTCTTGTGTACTGTTCAGTAGCATCTTTGGCCTCTCCCCTCCCACACTGCTGACAACCCAAAATGTCTCCAGGTATTGCCAAGTGTTCCCTGGGTGGTAAATTCACCCCGATTTAAGAACCACTGGGCTACAGTAATAGCTCAGATGGAAGACCATGAAGACTTGAATTCAAAATGGATTTGAAAGATTGTTAATCCACAGAACTGAAAATGCCCAGTGATGAGTGAAGGATGAGGAGTGGGATAATCTCTGATGTATGACTAATTTCTAGATTGAATGATAAAATAATAAAGATAGAATATAAGAGGATCAGGTTTTGGGAACAGTTAATGAATTTTTTTGGAGATGTTAGATTTGAGGTGCCTGTATTAATTTCCCATTACCATAGTAACAAATTCCTGTAAACTCTATTCTTTTACAATTTTGGAGATCAGAAGTTCAAAATGGGTTTCAATGGGTTAAATTCAGGGTGTCATCCAAGCTGGTTCCTTCTGGAGATTCAAAAGGGGAATCCATTCTGTGCCTTTTCGAGCTTCTAGAGGCTGCCAGTATCCCTTGGCTTGTGGCCAATCACTCTCATCTCTGCTTTTGTCACATTGCCACCATTAACCCTGATTCCTGTTTCCTTCATTTATAAAGACCTTTGTAATTATATCAGTCCCATCTAGATACGCCAGGGTAAACGCCCATCTCAAAATCCTTAACTTCACCACATTTGTAAAGTCCCTTTTGCTGTACAAGTTACCATTCACAGGTTCCAGAGATTAGGGCATTTCTATATTTGGAGAACCCTTGCTTAATCTTTCATAATGTCCTTGGAAGTACCCAAATAAAGATGCCTAAAAGGCAGTTGAGTCTATGGTTTTTGAACTCAGGTGAAATTTGCACTGTAGATATAGGTATGAAGTCATTGGCATGTGTGTGCTTGAGTCATGGGTGTGGATACTGCCAAGGGAAAAACACAAAGAAAAAGATTAAAGGCATGACTTTTACTATTACATAAGGGTTGAGTGTATCAGTTAGGATTAGAATCAGCTGCAGATAACAAAAACTGAAGTAACAACAGTGTAAATAAGAAGGGAGTTTCTTAAGTTGTTAAGGAAGTCTGAGCTGGTATGGCAGCTTCACCATATCGCCAATGTGCCGGGTTCTTCCAGTCTTCCACTCTCCTATCCTCAGGAGTGTGGTTTCCACGTTCAGTAGTGCCACAATCCAAGATGGCTGCCAGAAGAGTTTCAGCCATCCCGTCCAGGTTCAAGGCAGGAAGAAGAGAAAAAGCAAAGGGCAAAAGGGCAGGCCTCCTAGCTGAGTCAGATCTCTTTACAAAAGATTTTGCAGAAGTCCCACCCAACTGACTTCCACTTGACCCGTGGATCACGCCTGTGGAAGATATGCAATGTAGTCTTTTATAGGTATATTACCACCCTAAATAAATAAATAAATAAAGGTTCTGTTACTAAACATGAAGGAGAAAATAGGTATTGTGTAAGCCAACCACAGTCTCTGTAAGAGTGGACAAAAAGAAGCCTACAGATGAGGTTGAGAAGGAATGGTCAGTGGAACAGGAGGAGAGCCAATGGTGGAGAGGTTGTGACTGTTTCTGGAAGGGCCATTCCCTGCCATCCTATGAACTCAAGAGGTAGTTTGATTTGGATATGGCACCTCCTATGTAGAAGGCTAAGAATAAAGACATCAGCTGTCTACTTTCAGGATATTTTGCTGGAGAACCAGCTTGGGTGAAGGGGGCAATCGCTTGAACCGATAGGATTCATTAGAGAATCACACACCTTGCCTGCATTCTCGTATCTAACATATAAGCCTTGGTGCTAACCTGCCTGAGTCACTTTAGGATGGAGAGTAGAAAGCTATCAGAATCTTCAGGCAAATTTGGTACAGTAGCCCACACCTGTAATCCCAGCACTTTGGGAGGCTGAGGTAGTAGGATTGCTTGAGCCTAGGACTTTGAGACTAGTCTGAACAACAAAGTGAGATCCCATTTTTAAAAAAAATAGAAAAATTAGCTGGGTGTGGTAGCATGAGTCCATTGATTCAGCTACTCAAGAGGCTGAGGTAGGTGGATTGCCTGAGCCCAAGAGTTAGGGGCTGAGGCGAACTGTGAAGGTGCCATTGCACTCCAGTCTGTGTGACAGAGTAAAATCCTGTCTCAAAAACAAACAAAAAAAAAAAAAAAAAAAAAGAAGAGAGAGCACACTATCAGAATCTTTAGGCAGGATATCTGGCCGGCTGGCATGTACAGTCTACATTTTGTTTTCTTTATCTGAATCTTTAATGACCTTGAGGTATAGCACAAAGTTTCCCTTCATTACCTTATCGTGAGAGATACCAAGTTGGGGAAGCAGTATACTGGACAGGCCCTGTCATTCCCACTAAGACTGGTTTTCTAATGTCTCAACCTAATCTAATTCAGGAGATCCACAAGTTAAAATATCTCCCACAGATGCCTTCCCCCGCCATCTCTCTAATGGCTATTTTTTGTTGTTACACATGCCCCATTCAAAAATTATATGAGGCGCTGAATATTCCAGAACCAACAGCCTTTAACAACATACCCACTGAATATTGCTCAAGACAACTTAGCAACGCATTGTGACAGGACAGGACACAGGACCACTGGCTCTTCACAGGTAAGGGTTCTCCAGGTGACACCCTGCTATGATCTGAACTGAACCTCCTGACAAATCTTCCTGGGAAAGGGAAGAATGGAGGACGGCAGCCAGGTTCCTAAATACTTCCCTACTCTAAGTTGCTTCTAATGCACATATTCCCACCTCAGTTTGTTTCCCTTCCTGTTGAGATTAGCTTTAAGGTTCAGGAGAAGTTGGCCAAGGATGGTATTATCCCAGTAAATAGGATATTAACAACTTTATCTTTCTTAGGTTACTAGAAAAACTAGGCCCACTTAGAAGATGAGAGCGTATACAAATTAAGAGCCCATTTTGCCCTTTAACCACAAGTCTCAGCCCCCCTTAGAAAAGTTCTCAAGGTAAATGGAATTGGTGGAGGTTGAATGAGCCATCACCTGATGGGTCAATTATTAGAGTTGAGTACCTGAGTCAGGCATATAGATTTCCACTACACTTGCCATTCACTTTACTTCGAAGAACCATCACATGGAGTGTCCTCTCTCATGCAATCTGTCCAACTGTCAAAAACAATTGGACAATTGTCCTATATCCATCTAGTTCAAGAACAGTAAACCACTGAGTGTTTACTGAGTGCCAGGCAAAGTGCCAAGTACATTCTCCTGGTTAATCCTTACAACAGTACTAAGGGCTGATATAATCAGTGCCAGTTTACAGATGAGGTAGAGAAAGGTTAATGTGCCTAAGATTCCATTAAGCAATATCAGCAGAGGGTGCGAACCTTGGGTTGTCTTCCTCCAATGTTCACCAGTGAAAAGCAAGGATAGTTTTCATCTTATTGACAATACAGTGTGCCCCCAATCAGTGCAGGTAGCATAGAAAATCTATAGATTTCCCGTAATCCCCAAGTGGGAAGGATTTGTCTTTTCTTAATCTGAACATGCTACACACACCTGATTTGGGTAGAGACAGCTACAATTTCATAAAATTTTAGATGAATTAGACAAAATTCATTTCCAGAATTTATGCAGACAGTATATTTGTATTTTTTTTAAGGGTGGGGTCTCACGCTGTCACCCAGGCTGAAGTGCAGTGGCACAATCACGGCTTACTGCAGCCTCAACCGCCTGGGTTCAAGCAATCCTTCCACCTCAGCCTCGCTGCAACATCAACCTCTTGGCCTCAAGTAGCTGGAACTACAGGCGCGTGCCACCATGCCTGGATAGTTTTTTGATTTTTTGTAGAGATGGTCTTGTTACATTGCCTAGACTGGTCTCTAATTCCTGGGCTCCAGTGATCCGCTCACCTTGGCCTCCCAAGTAGCTGGGACTACAAGTGCGTGCCACCATGCCCAGATAATTTTTTGATTTTTTGTAGAGGCAGTCTCACTCTGTTGCCTAGACTGGTCTCTAACTCCTGGACTCAAAGAGATCCTCTCACCTGGGGCTCCCAAGTGGTGGGATTGCAGGCATGAGTCACCACACCCAGCCTTGTACTGTGGAAGTGCGGCTAGTCCATGCAAAGTTCCTGCACTGAGGAGAAAGGAGAAAATAAATATACAGTTCTTCCAGCTTCTGTGGAAGAGGGAAGCAGAGGGGGAATGGGTGTTGATTGACCATGCCAGAGTGTCTGTGACATCTGAAACAACTGTTCTGTGTAACTGAACATTCTGAATCATTTTTTTTTTTGAGATAGGATCTTGCTGTATCACCCCCCAGATTGGAGTGCAGTGGCATAAGACTAACTTACTGCAGTCTCGAACTCCTCAGACTCATGCAATTCTCCCACCTCTGTCTCCCAAATAGCTGGGATCACTATAGACATGAGCCACTGCACCCTGCCCCTAACCATATCTAAATTTAAAATAACATCGTTCAAGATGGATTGGGGCTAGGAGGATAACAAAATCCTTGTGTCAGGAAATAGAAAATTCATATCTGAAATGGAAGGCAAGGCCATTTGCTATGAGAAAGGGGGGTGGGAATAAGATAAGCTTGAGAAGCTTGATGAACTTATAAAATTATCTCAAGGAAAACTGGGAAAGGACAGTTGCACAGGGTTTTTGTTGGTTCAGCTGAATGAGCGATGGTAAGTTTACACTGGCGCGGATGGCAGAAGCATGGTTTTCTCCAACAGTGCTCAGAGCAGGTGTGGACATGGAGAAAGTTGGTTGGGCTGTTGTTCCCAAGCTGAGAGTTTGCAAAGCAGATACCACACAAGGAAACACAGGTGACAAAGGTAGAGGAAGCATGCAATGCGGTGACAGAAAAGACACACTAACAAGCTAAGGAAGGGAGGCCATAACAGAATAATTGGGGCCTGGAGGTTAAGTTCCTGGCAATAAAAATAAGAACAACAGACATGAAACAACATGAGGTTGTGATCAAAGATTGGTGTAGGGGGATTTCTAATTTTAGAGGTTGAGTAGTTCTGGAGTGATGACGTCTACATTGTATTTCTTCCTTTTTTAAAAATTAAAGTTATAATTTTTTTTGAGTCAGGGTCTCACTCTGATGCCGAGGCTGCAGTGCAGTGGCACAATCATGGCTCACCACAGCCTTGACCTCCTGAGCTTGGGCAATACTACGGCCTCACCCTTCTGAGTAGCTGGGACTACAGGTGTGTTCCACCACGCCTGGCTAATTTTTCTATTTTTTTGTTAGAGATGAGGTCCCGCTATGTTGTTTAAGCTGGTCTCGAACTCCTCCCACTTGTCTCCCAAAGCATTGGGATTACAGGCATGAACCGCTGTGCCTGGTCACAAGTCTAAATTGTAGTGATGGGAAAGCATTGAGAAGAGTTAAAAACAAGTAAAATTTGAGGCTCTGGTGGCATTAAGGATGGCTCATTCATTTGCTTGTATGTAGTCATTACCAGGATAACTTTTTTAAAAGGGGAGCTGGAGTAGATAGATACCAGAAGTCGGGTGACATGCTCAGTGAATGTAATGAAGGTCTAGAAACACAGATAACAGCAAAAGTTCGTGCAGATGTCAGGGATCTACAAAGTAGCTCCGCCTGTGAGAGGAAGAGTGATGATCTGGAAGATGCCAAGACTACCTGGTTTCTGCTGAGGACAGTGTGGAAGAATGGGCAGGCTCTACTTGTGAGAACCGAGAGGTGTACAAGCCTGGAGAAAGCTGTTTCTCTTAAGGAAAAGTGCATGAGTGTTCTATAAAAGGGATAATAGAGATGACCCAGTTTACGTGGAGTTCTAATTTTTGTGTGTGTTGAGAGGCACGGTCACTCAGGAGGGAGCGCAGTAGCATGATCATAGCTCACTGCAGCCTCAACCTCCTGCTCAAGTGATCCTCCCACCCCAGCATCTTGGGTAGCTGAGACTACAGACATGTGCCACCACGCCCAGCTAACTTTTTATTTTTTTCATAGAGACAAGTCTTGCTCTGTTGCCCAGGCTGGTGGGCAGTGGCATGATCATAACTCACTGCAGTCTCAACACTTGGCCTCAAGCAATTCTCCCACCTCAGCCTGCTGAGTTGCTGGGATTACAGGTGTGAACCACCATGCCTGGCCCATGTGGAGTTTTAGAAGGCACTGCAGAAAGGCAGGTGTCAGTATAGGTGGTACTGCTAGCAAGGCAATTCACCTGTGACCTTCAGCAATAACGGCCTCTGAGCCTGTTTACTTGTCTGTAAATTAGGGACAATACCTGTGGTGGCGATTAATTGAGACGTGAATATAACTAGAGCAATTTGAGGGACTAGAATTTAGGCAAAATGTCATGCTGAAGTATGTATTTAGGTAATTAACAGATTACTACAGCTACATGTGCATATTTTTATGATGCCTGTTTTATTTCAAGTGAATGTGAAACCCATTTAAATCAAGGGAAGTGTGGTCAAGGGTGTCAGATGTCACAGAGATGATCAGTCAGTAGTCATTCTTCACGATGTGACTTTCAGAGGATGACACAGGTATAAAATGAGCACATCTTTCTGTGCTTACCACAGGTACAGCTTTTTCAGACGTTATTCTTTTCAGGTGGTTATTATTCCCATTCTCCAAGTAGCAGAAATAAGACTGTGTTAATCAGATTGGCAAAGCAAAACTCTAAACCAGGGGTTGAGAAACTTTTTCTGTAAAGTGCTGGACATTAAACACTTTAGGCTTTGTGGGCCACACAGTCTGCTGCAACTTACACACTAATGTTGTAGCACTAAAGCACCCCTGGACAACACATATTATGAATGTGACTGTGAGCCAATAAACTTTTATTGACAAAAACCGGTGTCTCTTCAGACTGGGCCCACAGGTTGTTGCTTACTGACACATACTCTAAACAGTTTGTTCTAATCCCAGGCCTAGCATTCTGTTACACTTCAGATAATACACGCGGCCAATGGTCCCTTCTCAAATGACACTGTTCAAGCTTTAGGCACATTTGAATGCTTAAATAAATTTAAAATGTTAAATTTAACTTTATGTTTAGATACATATTAAATATGGCCTCAATGTGGAACATAGCTGCGTTTCTAATGAACTGAGGATGAAAAACCAAACAGGAAATTAATTAGTGTCTGACAATGGGGGTTTTGACTAAGACCAAACTGAAGTTAGGGTATGCTGGTTCTGGTGTCAGCTAAGCTGCTCAGCAGTTAGAGAAGCCTAGTTCAGGTTAACCTCCCTTCTATCTGTATAATGGCACACTTGGGTTGTTAGAACTCTATGTGCTCTTCCAGCTCCAACATCCTAAGACTTCACTCGTGATTAAAATTGGGATCTTTTATCAAAGTTCTAGCAGTTCAGTCAGTCCCTCACTTGCCACTTTTGCCAGGCTATTTCTAAAAGCTGTCAATGACATTGTCTTTCCAGGTATGAAAAACTTTATTTTCTTTGTTGAACACAGGGAATGTCAGTGAAGTTCCTCCTAACAACCTGGAAGTTTAACTCTTGAGAAAGGCACAGTAAGTCTAGTTCACTGAAATAAAATAGCCTGAGGGCATCACTTCCCCAACAAAGACAACCTGGAAATCCAATTATTCAGTGTTGTGAAGGCTAAGCAACTCCATCTTGGATGTTAACCCACCATGTTGAATGCTGATTCACCCCTTTGGAAAGTCTTTTAAGATTATCTATTGTTCCTTGTAAGAGTAGGTACTTACCATAAATCCTGCCCTGAGGTCCAACGATCTCAGATGTTCTCTTCAATTGTCTTACACATCCCTTCTGAATCACCCCTCCCCTATGGTATGTAAGCCCCTGGTGTGTGTGTGTGGGGGGGGGATAAAGGGGTAAAGACCCATGATCTTGCCTCAGCCTGAGATACAGACATGACTTCTGTTCTTAAGTACCTATTAAACATGTCTTTTAAGCAGCTCGGTGGCTCAGCCTGTAATCCCGCGCCTTTGGAGGCTGAGGTGAGTGGATTGCCTGAGCCGCGGTTCGAGACCTGCCTGGGTGCAAGACCTCATCTCTACAATAAATAAAAAAATCAGTGGTGTGGTAGCACATGCCTGTAATTCCGGCTACTTGGAAGGTTGAGGTGGAAGGATCGCCGGAGCCAGCAGTTGAGGCTGCGGGGGGAGCGGCCACTGCACTCCAGTCTGGTGACAGAGTGAGACTCCAACTCAAAAAACAACAAACATGTCTTTTAAAGAAAATAGTATGTCAGCCTCTTTATTTGGTGCCTCAGCTTTCTTGGATTTCAAGAGTAAGTTTGCATAGACCTGTCCACTGCAAAACGTGGAAATCTAATACTTTGTATTAAACTCAAAGGATGTGAAAACCAGGTGGTCTGGGGAGATTCAGTATGTACCCCAGCACTGCCGGGAAGAGATTTATCTGAGACAAAATGCACTATTAAGGTATTAGTTATATGCCAAGCCTCATTGGTGTGAACTATATAGCTCTAATCCCATGCTCAGTAACATCTTGCCTGGCTTTCATGATACTGTTGATGAAGGACAGACAAAACAGCTCATCACTGGAAATATTCTCCATTGTAAGAAAACCATAATTCACTCTTATTTTAATTTTCTGACTTTGTAAGAGATGAGGTTTCACTGTCACCTAGGCTGGGGTGCAGTGAAGCCATCATATCTCACTGTAGCCTTGAACATCAATAGCTGGGACTACAGGTATGCCACCATGCCGAGCTATGTAGTTTATTTTTACCTGAGTTTGACCCAAATGAAAAAGCCTGAGACTAGTCAATTGTCCCTGGAAAGGCCTCTTCCTAGACAGTGATGTGAATTCCACCACACTAATTTACAACAATCTTCAGAGGTTAAAGCAAAAATACACAACATAATCAACGGCTATAAAGAAATTGGAAGCCGGGTACAGTGGCTCAAGCCTGTAATCCCAACACTTTGGGAGGTGGAGGCGAGAGGATTGCCTGAGCTCAGGGGTTCGAGACCAGCCTTTGCAACATGGCGAGACTTCATCTCTACAGTAAATCAAATTAGTCGAGCATGGTGGTACATGCCTGTGATTCCACTACTTGAAGGCTGAGGTGGGAGGATCACCTAAGCCCAGCAGGCCGTAAGTGTGCCACTGCACTCCAATCTGGGTGAGAGTGAGACTGCAACTCAAAAAATAAAATAAAAAAATACTAGATGAAGGAAATGAAGAGTCCAAGGGAAGCACTTTCGTTACAGAACTACTGGTTCTAGTCCTAGACCCATGTAGTCAATACAGTAGCCACTAGTCACTTATGGCTATGCAAATTAACTCAAGTTGAATAAAATATTCAGTCCTGTAGTCACACAAGCCCCACTTTAAGAGCTTAATAGCCACATGTGGTTAGTGGCTATCATATTGGACAACACAGGTCTGAGATATCACCATAGGAAGTTCTGTTGGACAGTGCCATTCTAGACAAAATCCAGTGCAGGTGGGACCTGGAAAAATAGTCCTTAAATTCACCTGGCTCACTTCTGATACTAACCTAGCCACCTACAGCGAAGCACCAGAAATGAAGACATGTGGGTTGTCCCAATTTTCTTATTTATAACATTTATATTATACCCCTTTACTGCTAGAAATGTCCTTTTGCCTCAGCACCCCAAAGCACTGTGGCTGCTAGCATGAGCCACCAAGCCCGGCCAAAATGTCCTAACTAATTACAGGATCACTTACATCAAAGTCACCAGAGGAATTTGAGTGTTAACTCACCTAAAATATGGCAGGTTATCAACTTTGCCAACACAGGCCTTAGTAAACGCAGGAGGCACAGAAATGAGAAAAATTTCAAAACTATAAATATCGAATAGGGATGCTCTGCATATAAAATCAACCCAAGCTCTCAAGAAAGGCATATATTGTATGTGAATTAACCAGAAGCCTTTAGCTAGATAGGTAAGTCGGCAGGGATTGATCACTTCTGAGTTAAATGGTAAAATCAAATTTCTGAACTTGTATACTAACCAAGATGAAAGACTATAAAGATTGAGCTAAATTTCTATATCCATCTTAAAAGAAGGCTCACTTTCTATATCATTCCCAGGGCACAAAACAATAAAAATCAACTTCCTAGCCTTCAGTTCTTTCCACATTAGTCCAGAATTATCTCTCAGAAGCTAACTGCTACATCATCTCTAAACATCACTAACTTATACAATCACCAAGTCCTCTGTTACAAGGGATTTCAAAGACTGAAACTTTTGCAGGATTTCCAGAATGCATTTTTAGACCCCCAACCAATATTCAGATTAGGACTTGAAACCTGAATTACAGAAGGCCTTCCAAAATTGTTCCTGCATGTTTCCACACTGACTTCCTTTGTTTCTCATATTTCTTATATAAATAAAAATGAGACCACATATTACAATCACTGCCAGGCCTAAAAGGCCTATTTAACCATTCCTATTACATTGAAACCAGAGTTGAAGCCCTCTTCCTGTCTCCTCACTGTCCCACAGACAGATTCTCACTTCCACCAGCCTAGACCTATTTCTCTCATCATTCTTCTCAGCTTAGTTCAAGCTTACCATCTCCTTAAAATTTCCAAGGACTACTTACTGTGTGTATGGCACACACTGTGTCTAAAATAATTATTTAAGTCCATGACTAGTAACACTGCTGCATCGATATTTAGGACTATTGTACTTTTTAACCATTAAAATTTTTGGCATCAGTCATTAAATCAAGCACAGCCAAAAAATTATGATCTGTGATTTTGTTTTTAATTATCTCAAGTTTTAGGATCACACATAATTTTAAAATTTGCGTATATCTCCCCTACTTTAATCCCTCTAATGAGCTGGCAAAAGCACCATTCCCAATCACACATACATAGTAGTTCCACGGTTTTATGTGTTTTTGGTGGCTGTTTTAAAGACAATCCTAAATTATAACTCAGGTCTGACTTAGATAATAAAGAATTCAAAAGTAAAGGTTAACTTGCTACTATTTCCTGTCACACTAACTTTTAAAAGCACTTGATCTTAAAGATTGCCTATAAAAACGGAGAAGCATTAAAGTATTTATTTGATATTATACATAAACCACACTAAAATATCTTTTAGTAAGTATTTTTAGATACAGGGAATTCTAATTAGATTGGCATAGTTAAGACCAAAAATATAAAGTAGATATTGCTACTTTATCTTCAGTCCTTGCTTTTAAGAGGCCAATGAACACAAAAAAGACGAGTCTTGGTTGGTTCTGAGACAGTTAAGGAACTTCCTCAGTATTTAAATATATTCATATAACCAGTTATATAAATCTAAATATAAAACCAATTTCCAATAGATTTTAAGATGGCATTCACCATCTTTGTGAAAAGTTGAACATTACTAATCAAATACAATCTTATCCTTAGAAGGGGGAAAACAGTGAGATAGCATTTTCAAAATTGAAATTACTATTGAAATTAAAAAAAGATCTTATTCACATAACCACAAACCAGTTTTAGTTAAATCAGGACTGTCCAACAAAAATATTCTGTCAGCCACTCATGATATGAATTCTGGTGTAAGAGATCAATTAAATTATGGTACACATAAAAAAAGTCATGAGACATTTCTGTTTTGTAATAAATAAGGCAGTGGCCACTTATTACTCATTAGTAGCTTTTTTGAGATAAGCTATCAAGTCTGCCCTTTCTCCCTTCTTCTTAATGCCGGCGAAGATCATTTTTGTTCCAGGGATGTACTTCTTGGGATTCTCCAAATACTCCATCAGGGTATCTTCTCCCCAGGTGATGCCTAAACAAGAAAGGATGCACTGGTAAAGCACTTCACACTCCTGATAAAGAGTTTGCCATAAGTCACAGTTTACAGTCATGCAATTTGTGTTATTTAACAACTGTCTTCCTCTTACCTTTGTTCTTATTGGCGTCTGTGTAAGAGAATCCAGCAGCCTGACCTGTCTTCCGCCCAAAAAGACCATGGAGATTTGGCCCAGTCTTGTGCTTGCCTCCCTTTTCCACGGTGTGACACTGGGCACACTTCTGAACAAAAATCTTCTTGCCTTTCTCAACATCACCCATATTTAACTCTAAAATGAAAGACCCAACGTAGTCATTTTTTTCCTCAAGTAACAAACACTGTAAACCAAAGATCGCTCCAGTCACTTGAATACCCACCTATTGCTAATCAATGACATCAAACACCAGGATAAATCGTTTTACTTACTATACCCACATTACTTTTTAATATCCAAAATATACCCAGAAGTTCCTTAAAAACGTCTGTGTGTGTAAATGAAGGAAGATTAAGGCCCAAGCAAAGTGAGAACCTAGTGCAAACCCCAGTTTCAAAAGATAGGTCAAGGTCACCAAGTGTCATATCTTAATTGCGATCACATTAAACCAAAACCAACATTCCAACCTTTCAGAAAGTCTAATTATTTGTTAGTACTACAGCTGAAAGCCACCTCTCTTTGAAGACAAACCAAAGCCATACGTTTAAAGAAAGCGGTCTTGGCTGCTTCCGCCCGCTCAGTTCACGTGGGTCGCTTGTCACTCGACCCACCCAGTCGTGGAAGAGCTCGCTGGGGCGGCGGCGAGGTCTCCCCGGGATATCCCCACTCCCCACAGCTCTGTGATCCCGGAGACGACCACGAGATCACCCATCCAGGTCGGCGTCAAGGTGGCTGATGAAATCCACCTCTCCGAGATGCCAGAGCGATAGGCAGGAGAAACGATTAGCGTCCAGAAAAAGGAACGACCCCTTATTAGAGGAGCAGCGGTTTTTGCTCTCAAGGACGCCAAGCGCTGCGTTCCGGCCTTCCGGCAGGAAGTCGTGAGTCCCATTCCAACAGCCCCTCAGCCACACGACTAGAGGGCCTGCGTCCCCTCCCCGCCACCCCCTGGATTCGCATCCAAGCCACCTCCAGCCCTCGACTGGGCTCATTCCTCGACCTCGTTAGGGTTCTGCCCCACCTCAAAGCGTTACCGGCCGGGTTCTGGCTGGCCACGGTCCAGGGTCCCCCCTCCTGGTCCTGCCGCCCCACACCGGCTCGGGGGTATCCCGCCACCTCGGTCGTCCGCGAGGGACGTCTCCCATAATTTCCCTCCCACCCGCTGAGGCTTCCTCGCCTCGCACTCACCTCTCTTTCGTCGCCGGCGCTACACACCTTCCCGCTTGGAAGCCGGACGTCCCGCTCTCTAAGTCCAAGGACACGCCGGTCCGCGCCTATGTACCGGTGTTGGTGCAACCGAACTCGCCCCGCCCACCCACCGCCCGACATGCAATCGAGCCGACTGATACGCAGTGACGTTGCCGTGCCTCATTGGCTCTAGTGGCCAGGCTGCGCGCGCATGCGGTCTAGCAAGGTAATATGCGCCGCGTGGGTGCCCTTTCTCTCGAGGCCTCTCTTGCCCGGTCGTTACGACAGGCCTTCGGACTTACGACGTCTAGGCGGTGCCGGGATGGCTGACGTCACCCGTAGGCCTCTGTGCGCTTGCGCAGGCTGGCGGGGCGGGCAGAATGGGGTCACGTGATGGCTGGAGGGCGTTGTCCTGCTAAGCTAACCACTCTTGGGCGTGGTGATGCAATGATCTTGGCGCGCGGGGCATTGGTCAGGTTTTCAAAGAGACTCCTTCACGTTGACACTTCCAGCGGTCTCCTGGCTACCATCTCTCCAAAAGGCGACTTTTACCCGGACAGGGTCACATTTTTGTGGCCCGCGCCAACTGCACTCGCAGGGCAGCCTGAAACCAGGAGTGATGATCTGGACGTGACCTTGTGACCTTGTTCTTGTTCACCTCCTCTGTGTTCCCTGAAGTCACCTTCCAGCTCTCAGCTGGACCGACGCCCCAGGACCGGGGAAGGTGCTGCTATCTAGGCACAGGCAGGATTGTCGCTGCGGCCCCTCACCTGCCGGCTTCTTTTCTGCTAACGCCCCACCCCCACCCCACCACGCTTGTGAGCAGAAAGAACAGGGAAGGTGTGCAGGCAGCATCCGGGAGGAAACATGATTAGGAATTCTTGGAAGTCTAGAGGATTTGCATCTCTTCTAGGTAGAGATCATGGTCGACGAGGGCTCATGCTGTTGAGGTCACATTAGAAATGCAGATCACCACAGCTTTCAGTTATCACGGCATAATCATACTTCAAAACGAGCTCCCCTTCTGACGCCCAGGTGGTGTCCCCAGGGGCTGTCTCCCGCAGGCCTCTATGTGCTTGCATGTGCTAGTCTTCAGTTGAGTGTTTATTGACTGCATGAGACGTGCAAGGCACTTTTCTAGGCACCTGAGATCATCAGTGAGAACTCTTTCTCTGGTGGAGCTTACAGTCAAGTATCCTTCCATCCTCAATTTATGCAACAGATACTAACTAGGAGGTTGACCTATATGACCCTAAATCTCTTCCAAACCACGGGTCCTCTGATTTGTCTCAGACCCTCCATCTCCCTGTATGACTGGAGTATTTTTATTGTTTTTGAACTCCATGATGACTTCAAGTTCCTTTTTAATCTTACACATTACTCTCAGTCTTCCTATAAAATAGAGCAGAAACCACAACATTTACTAAAGATCTTGTGTGCCTTTTGGAGGGGACCCAAGATAGTGAGCATTTAGGTGTACTCTTTATTTTTTTACTTAGAAATTTTTTTATTAAGTTGAGACAAGGACTCTATATTGCCTAGACTGGTCTCCTGGGCTCAAGCAATTCTCTTGTCTTGGTCTCCCAAAGTGTTGGGATTACAGGTGTGAGCCACTGTGTTCTGCCTTTACTCTTTAAGTAGGCTTATTTGGCAAACTATGCAAGTTTTTAAAAGACCAAATTTAGGCCAGGCACGGTGGCTCTCAGGCTTGAGCCCGGGAGTTTGAGACACCTGAGCAACTTAATGAAACATCATCTCTACAACAAAAAAAAAATAAAAGAAAAAAAAAAATTAGCTGGGCATGGTAGCATGCACCTGTAATCCCAGTTACTCAGATTGGGCAATAGAGTGAGACCTAAAACTATAAAAACTCAAAAGACCAAGCTTAGCAACACCTTGCAAATTCATCATGTTTTTATGAAACCAGGTCATGATATTACCACCCACACACCTCCAAGGAAAATATGGTCCTTCTGTCTTGGGTGGTCAAAAACAAAAAGAAAATGTGATCCTTCAATAGGTAATTGTTCTATCACCAGAAGTTACTAGTGTTTGTTCATAAAGGAGTTGACTAATGAGGTTTCAGTGTGCTGGTACTGCAGATCATGTAGATATTAAATCAGCTGGCCAAACAAATGGATTTTCTTCATTTTAGATCTATTCTTATAAGGATGAGAGTAGAAGACAGGAAATTGTTAATTTTTTCAACTAAGGAAATTGTGCATAATGAGTCTTATTATTGAAAGTAATGGGAAGATGAGGCGAAAAAAAGAACAACAAAATGAACACTTAGCAACTTCCTATAGTAAAGCAGATATCATACATCTTGTGTTACGTATATATTCAAATTCTAAAGAGATTTGTGGTACTTACAATTGACTCAAGCTTCCTGAGAGAATTAGTGAAGAGAACAATGACCTTCTGCAAATTGCTTTATTTCCTATTCATCTCCGTTAGATTTACTCCCTCTGCCTCCATCTTATCCATTAGGATGGCTAGTGGCTGGTTAGGGGTATAACTACTCTAAAGCAAATGGCTTAGATTTCTCCTTGCAGCAACATAGTGGATGACATCTGTAGGTAGTCCCTCTTTATCCATAGTTTGCTTTCTACAGTTTGTTACCTGCAGTCAACCACAGCCTGCAGATATTACAGTATTTTAACAGAGCACATTCACTGAACTTTTATTACAGTATATTGTTATACTTGTTCTACTTTAATAGATACTGCCGTTAATCTCTTACTGTGCCTAATTTATACATTAAACTATATCACAGGTATGTATATATGAAATAGGAAAGTACACAGAATCAGAGTCACTCTGTCACCCAGGCTGGGGTGCAGTGGCACACTTCTGGCCACTGCAGCCTCGACCTGCTGGACTAAGGTGACCTTGTCTCTACAATGTATCAAACAATTAGCCGGGCATGGTAGCATGTGCCTGTAGTTCCGGCTACTTGAAAGGCTTAGGCAGAAGGATCTAAGCCCAGTAAGTCAATGCTGGGGTGGCCATGAGCATGCTACTGCACTCTAGCCTGGGAGAGTGAGACTCTGACTCAAAACAACAACAACAACAAAAATTTACTCAAAATAAATCATGACCAAAAATGTAAGACCTAAAATTATAAAAACTCAGAAGAAAACATACGGCAAAAGCTTCACAATATTGAACTTGGCAATGACTCCTTATATATGGCAAAAAAGGCACAGGGAAGAAAAGAAAAGAATTGGCAAACTGCACTTCATGGAAGTTTTAAAACTTTGTGCATCAAAACACACTATCAATAGAATAATAATAATAGAAGAAAAGATTTACAAATCATATCTTTTTTTTTTTTTGAGTTGAAGTCTCACTCTGTCACCCAGACTGGAGTGCAGTGGCCGCTCTCGGCCACCGCAGCCTCGACCTGCTGGGCTTTGGTGATCCTTCTGCCTCAGCCTTCCAAGTAGCTGGAACTACAGGTGTGCGCTACCACGCCCGGCTAATTTTTTGATTTATTGTAGAGATGAGGTCTTGCCAAGTTGCCCAGGCAGGTCTTGAACCCACGGGCTCAGGCAATCCACTCACCTCAGCCTCCCAAAGACGCGGGATTACAGGCTGAACCACTGAGCCGGCTACAAATCATATCTTTAAAAAAGAATGAATATCCAGAATGTATAGAGAAGTCCCAAAACAACAACCCAATGCAAAATGAGAAAGGACTTGAACAGACGTTTCTCCAAAGAAGATATACAAATGACCAGTAAGCACATGATCAGAATCAATAATCATAAGGAAAATGCAAATATCAAAAGGACAAAGAGATACCACTTCACATGGCTATTACCCTCCTCCTCCAAATAATGGCAGAAAATAAATGTTGGTGAAAATGTGGAAAAACTGGAATCCTTGTGTACTGTTGGTGGGAATGTGAAAAGGTACCACTGCTATAGAAAACAGTATGGTGGTTCCTCAAAAAATTAAAAATACAGTCACCATATGATGCAACAACTCTACTTCTGGGTATACATTGAAAATAACTGAAAACAGGGACTCAGAAAGATATTTGTACACCCATGTTCATAGCAGCATTTTTTGCAATAGGTAAAATATGGAAGCAACCCAAGTAAGTGTTCATTAAAAGTTGAATGGATAAGCAAACTGTGATCTATATATACAATATGATATTATTCAGCTTTATTAAGGAAGGACATTTTGACACATATTGTAATATGGATGAACCTTGAGGACATTATGCTAAGTGAAATAAACCAGTCACAAAAAGACAAATACTGTGTGATTCTAATTAGACCACGTATTTAGAGTAGTAAAAATTATGGAGACAGAAAGTAGAGAATGGTGATTGGCAGGAGCTGGGACGGGAGAATAATTGGGGGGAGAATACATTAGCCAGGGTTCTCTAGAGAGACAGAATCAATAGAAGATGACTTATTAGGGAGGTAGGTAGATAGGCAGGCAGACATAAACATACATACATACAGATTAGAGCGTGGGAACTTTTTAGGAGAATTGTCTCACATGATTATGAGGCTGAGACAACCTGCAATAGCCTGTCTGCAAGCTGAAGAACCAAAGAAGCTAGTAGCCTGGCTAAATCCAAGTTCAAAGGCTTCAGAACTAGGGAAGCTGATAGTGGAAATTCAAGACTGAAGACCTGAGAACCTGGGAGGTTGCTGATGCAAGTCCCAGAGTTCAAAGGCCATAGTGCCTGAAATTCTGATATCTGAGGTCAGAAGAAGAATGTCTCAGCTCCAGAAGAAAGAGAGGACAAATTTGCCTTTTTTTTTTTTACTTTTCATTCTATCTGGGCCCTCTGCCTATGGAATGGTGCCTGCCCACTTTGAGTGAAGGTGGTTCTTCTTTACTCAGATCTTCCTTGCAAATGCCAGTCTTTTCCAGAAACACCCTCACAGACATATCCAGAAATAATGCTATCCCAGCTATCTGGGTAACCCTTAACACAGTCAAGTTAACACATAAAATTACTCATCACAATGGGATTAGAGTTTGGGATTTGCAAGATGAAAAGCATTCTGAAGATGGATGGTGGTCTGGTTGCACAAAAATATGAACATACTTAATGCCACTGTATTGTACACTTAAACAGAGTTAAGATAGTAAAGCTTTTGTTATGTATATTTTACAGTAAAGAAATTTTTTTTTTTTTTTTTTTGAGTTGGAGTCTCACTCGGTCACCCAGACTGGAGTGCAGTGGCCGCTCCCAGCCACCGCAGCCTCGACCTGCTGGGCTCCGGCGATCCTTCTGCCTCAGCCTTCCAAGTAGCTGGAATTACAGGCATGCGCTGCCACGCCTGGTTGATTTTTTGATTTATTGTAGAGATGAGGTCTCGCTGCCCAGGCGGGTCTCGAACCCGCGGGCTCAGGCAATACACTCACCTCAGCCTCCCAAAGGCGCGGGATTATAGGCTGAGCCACCAAGCCCGGCTCTACAGTAAAGAAATTTAAAAATTCTTTTCACAATCCAATCCAATCATTAAAATATTAGCAAAAATTTTTATCTACTTATATTTTCCTTCCTATTCCATGCCCTTACCTGCCCACAGAATTACAGTATCCTGCATTTTTATCACTTCCTTACTTTATTATATAGCTATGACTGATACATATATACTATACATGTATGTATATTTGATATAGTTTTGCTTGTCCTTGAACTTTGCAAAAAGCATATATATATCTTACTTCAGTGACTATGATTTTCATTTCTAGAAGTTATCTTTGGCTCTTCTTAAAATCTTTTTTTTTTTGGTTGGTCTCACTCTTGTTGCCCAGGCTGGAGTGCAGTGGGCATGCTCACAGCCACCGCAGCCTTGACTTGCTGGGCTTAGACGATCCTTCCACCTCAGCTTTTCAAGTAGCTGGAACTACAGATGCATGCCACCGTGGCCAGCTAGTTTTTGTGACTCATTGTAGAGAGGAGGTCTCACCAAGTTTCCCAGGCTGGTCTTGATCCCAGGCTCAGGCAATCCTCTTGCCTCAGCCTCCCAAAGTGCTGGGATTACAGGCTTGAGCCACCATGGCCTGGGATTACAGGCTTGAACCACAATGACCTCCCAAAGGGCTGAGATTACAGCCTTGAACCACCACAGCTGAGTTAATTTTTTATATGGTCCAATTTTATTCTTTTGAATGTGGCTATCCAGATTTGAAAAGACTGCCTTTTCTTCATTGAATGGTCTTTGAACCATTGTCAAATATCATTTAACTGTACATGTGAGAGTTTACTTCCGGACTTTCTATTATTTTTCCATTGGCCTACACTGTGGTTTGAATGTCCCCTCCAAAACTCATGTTGAAATGTAATTGCCATTGTGACAGTATTAAGTAGTGGGGCCATTAAAAGTTGATTAGGGTATGAAGACTATGCCCTCATGAATGGATTAATGTCATTATGTTAGGAGTGGGTTCCTGTTAAAAGGATAAGTTTAACCCCTTTACTCACTTTCAAAAAGTACTCTTGTACCCTTTCACTATGGGATGAGAGCCACCAAGATGCTGGCTCCATGTTCTTGGACTCCCCAGGTTTCAGAATCATGAACCAAATAAAATTTTACACAGTCAGGTATTCTGTTATAGCAACACAAAACAGACTAAGACAGCCTATATGGTTTTCTTTATTCAGGACTACACCGTGTTGATTACTGTAGCTTTGTTTTTTTGTTGCTGTTGGTTTTTTTGAGTCAGAGTCTCACTCTGTTACCCAGCTGTGTGCAGTGGCATGCTCACAATCACCACAGCCTTGACCTGCTGGGCTCAGGCAATCTTTCTGCCTCTGTCTTCCAAGTTGCTGGAACTACAGACCTGCACCACCATACCCGGCTAATTTTTTCATTTGTTGTAGAGATGAGGTCTTACCAAGTTGCCCAGGCTGGTCTAGAACCCGTGGACTCAGGCAATCCTCTCACCTTAGCCTCCCAAAGTGCTAGGTTTATAGACATGAACCACCGCCCCAGCTGATTACTGTAGCTTTCTAATCAGAAAGTTTGAATCCTTAAGCTTCCCCTGACATCCTGGGATTGTTTTAACTATTCAGAGTCCTTGAGATTCAATATGAATTTTGGGATGTGTTTTTCAGTTGCTCCAACAAATACCACTGAAATTTTTAAAATGGGGATGGCATGAAATCTGTGGATTGCTTTGGATAATGTTGACATTGTAATAATATTAAGTCTTTCAATCCATGAACATGAGATGCCTTTCCCTTTTTTTGTCTTCTTTATTTTCTTTTGGAAATGTTTTGTAATTTTCATTATACAAGTCTCTTGCCTGCTTGGTTAAGTTAATTCCTAAGTATTTTGTTCTTTTTGGTGTTTTTTTTTTTTTTGAGTCAGAGTCTCACTCTGTCTCCCAGGCTGGAGTGCAGTGGCGTGCTCACAGCCACCGCAGCCTCAACCTGCTGGGCTTAATCCTTCCACCTCAGCCTTCCAAGTCTCTGGAACTACAGGCCTATGCTACCACACCCAACTAAGTTTTTGATTTATTGTAGAGACGAGGTCTCACCAAGTTGCCCAGTTTGGTCTCAAACTCCTGGGCTCAGGCAATCCTGTTGCCTTGGCCTCCCAAAGTGCTGGGATTACAGACTTGAGTCACTGTGCTCGGCCTTGGTGCTATTGTTAATGGCATTGTTTTCTTAATTTCCTATTTAAATTGTTCATTTTTAGGGTATAAAAATACAACTGATTTTCTGCATGCATGTTGATTTTGTATCCTTTTTACTGTGCTGAATTTGTTTATTGGTTCTAACAGGTTTTTTTTTTGGTTGTTGTTAAATCCTTAAAATTTTCCATATATGGTTATATCATCTCTGAACAGAATTATCTTATGTCTTCCTTTCTGATTTGGATGGCTTTTATTTATTATTGCCTAGTTGCTCTGATTAGAATTTCCTATACTATGTTGAACAGATCTGGCAAAAATGGGTATCATTGCCTTGTTCCTGATCTTAGAGGAAAAGCTTTCAGTCTTTCACCAGTGAGTTGGATATTTGCTATGGGTTTTTCATATATGGCTTTCACATGTTGCAATAGTTTCCTTCTGTTTCTAATTCATGAAGTGTTTTTATCATGAATGGTTGTCAAATGCTTTTTCTGCATCGTTTGGAATAATCATGTGGGTGTCTTTGTTAATGTAATGTATTATACTGATGGATTTTCACATGTTGAACTACCCTTGCATTCCAGGTATAAGTCCCACATGGTCATGGTGTATAATCCTTTATGATATGCTGCTGAATTCACTTTTCTAGCATTTTGTTGAGGATTCTTGCATCAATATTTGTAAGGGATAAAGGGATAGTAGTCTGTAGTTTTCTTGTCATGTCTGTCTGGCAGTGGTTTCATGGTAAAGCTGGCCGTACAAAATGGATTAGAGTATTTCCTACTCTTCAGTTTTTTGGAATACCTTGAGAAGAATTGGTGTCAGTTCTTGTTTAAATTTTTGATAGAATTCTCCAGTGAAGCCATTAAATCCAGTTCTTTTCTTTGTTGGACAATTAAAATTTTTTTAAAAATGTATTTGTAGAGATGAGGTCTCACTATGTTGCCTAGGCTGGTCTTGAGCTCCTGGGCTCAAGCAATCCTCTCACCTCAGCCTCCCAAAGTGCTGGGATTACAGATGTGAGCCACTGTCCCTGGCTGTTGGGCAAATTTTGATTATTGATTCAATCTCCTTACTAGTTAAGTATATTCAGATTTTCTATTTCTTTGTGGTTTATTCTTGGTAAGTTTTGTGTTCCTGGGGATTTGTCTATTTTATCTAGGTTATCTAATTTGTTGGTGTACAATTGCTCATAATACTCTGTTATAACCTATCTTATTTCTATACAATCAGTAGTAATGTCCCCACTTTCATTTCTGATTTCAGACATTTGAGTCTTATGTCTTTTTTTCTTAATCCCTCCAGATAAAGGCTTATCAACTTTGTTGAATTTTTTTTAAGGTCAAACCTGAAGTTTGTTTATTTTCTCTATTTTTTAATTCTCTATTTTAAAAAATATCTGCTCTAATCTTTTTTTTCTGGTACCTTTGGGTTTACTTTGTTCTTATTTTAGTTCCTTAGGTTGTAAAGTTATTTTGTTGATTTGAGATTTTTCTTGTTATAATATAAGCATTTATAGTTATCAGTATCAACATTAGCACTGCTTTTGTGGTATTAAGTTTTAGTATGTTGTGTTTTTGTTTCATTCCAAGTATTTTCTAGTTTCTGTCTTGATTTCTTTTTGATCTAGGCATGGTGGCTCACGCCTATAATCCCAGCACTTTGGGAGGCCAAGGTGAGAGGATTGCCTGAACCCATAGTTTTGAGACCAGCCTAGGCAACTTGGTAAGACCTCATCTCTACAATAAATCAAAACATTAGCTGGGCATGGTGGTGCATGCCTGTAGTTCCAGCTACTTGGAAGACTGAGGTGGAAGAATAGCCTGAGCCCAGTAGGTTGAGACTGCAGTGGCCAGGAGCGTGCTACTGCCCTCCAGCCTGGGTGACAGAGTGAGACTCCAACTCAAAAAAATAAAAATCTTTTTTTTGTGTGTGTCGGGGGTCTCACTCTGTCACCCACTCATGGCCAACCCAGCGTTGACCTGCTGGGCTCTGGCAATCCTTCTGCCTCAGCCTTCCAAGTAGACGGAACTACAGGTGCACGCTACCACACCTGACTAATTTTTTATTTTTATTGTAGAGACGAGGTCTCACCAAGTTGCCTGGGCTGGTCTTGAACCCGCAGGCTCAGGCAGTCTACTCTCCTCAGCCTCCCAAAGTGCTGGGATTACAAGCTGAGTCACCGAGCCCAGCCAGAGGATACTTTGTATGATAGCTATCTTTTAAATTTTATTGTGAGTTAATCTTTGGTCTGACATATCATTTATCCTGGAAAATGTTGCATGTGCACTTAAGAATGTATATTCTGTTATTGTTGGGTAGCATGTTCTGTATATGTCTGTTAGAGCCATTTGGCTTATTGTATTATTCAAATTCTTTATTTCCTTAATTATCTTTTGTCTGATTGTTCTGTCCATCATTGAGAGTAGGGCATTGAAGTCTCCAACAATTATTATTGAATTTTCTATTTTTTCTTTTAGTTCTGTCATTTTTTTACCACACATATTTTGATAGTCTGTTATTAGGTTTGTTTAAATTTAAGTAGTTGTATCTTCTTGATGCATTAAACCTTTTATTATTGTTTAATGTCCTTTTTTGTCTCTTATAACCTTTTTTAATTTAAAGTCTGTTTTGTCTGATATTAGTATAGCCACTTCTGTCTTTTGATTACTATTTGCATGGAATATCTTTTTCTATCCTTTCACTTTCAACTTATTTGTGTCTTTTTTATCTAAAGTGAGTTTCTTGTAGACAGTAAATAGTTGGATCATGTTCTGCCAATCTTTGTCTTTTGATTGGAATAATTTATTACATTTACATTTAAAGTAACTACTGATAATGAGGGACTTCTGTCATTTTTCTATTTGTTTTTTATGTGCCATGTAGCATTTTTGTCCTTTATTTCCTGCAGTACTGTTTTATTTTCTGATTAGTTAACTTTTTGTAGTGAAATTTTGAAATTTATTTCTCATTTCCATTTGTGTATATTTTTCAACCTAATATATTTCCTTATTGGCCAAGGAAAATCTCAAATTTTGAACTGGAATAAGGAGTTCTGTTGCCTCCAGGTACTTGATAAAACCAAATGAAAATTACCTCTGAAAGAAAATAATGTCAGCTAGTATGCTATTTATTTTTACAAATAAATTGAAAACAGAATACTTTAAAATGATGCATTCAGCAAGCAAAAAATATAATTAGATGCATCATATGAATGAGAAGCAGCAGAAGGAAGAAAGAGATAATAGGGACTCTTAATTTTGGAATTGTCAGATTGTAAAACATTTATATTCATTATATTCAAGAGATAAAAGCTAAGCTTGAAACTTCTAGAAGGAAACTGGAAACTGTAATATTAAAAAAATACTTAGCGGATTTGAAAAATAATCAAATAGAAATTCTAGAACTGAAAAATAATCAAAATTAAGAAGATGCAGTGATAATGTATAAGATAATTTTAAGTGGTGTTCCAGAAGGAGAGGAAGGGAGTAAGAGAATGGGATAGAAGCAATATCTGAGTTCCTCTATAAATAAATTATTCAGTTCATAGATTCAGGAAACCCAATGAATCCCAAAACTAAAATCAAACAACAAAAATAGTAACTTAAAAGCAAAACGAGAAAAACACTGACATTCAAAGAACTGACTACTAGACGGACAGTTGAGTTCTCTATAGCAACAATGGAAGCCAGAAGAAGTATATGGATAGCTTAAATATACTGAAAAAAAACTGTCAAATTCTTTATCCTGCAAAAATATCTTTTAGGGATGAAAGAGAAATAAAGACATTTCAAACAGAAACTGAATTCACCACCAGCATATTCACACCGAAGGGAATTCCAAAGTGTTCTTCAGATAAAAGGAGAATGATTACAGATCGAAAGATCAGAGATAAAGGAACAGCGACAGAATAGGTAAATGTATGGTTGAATCCAAATAAACACTGTTTAAGTAATAATAATTTGTAAGATTTTTTTTTTTTTGAGTTGGAGTCTCACTCTGTCACCCAGGCTGGAATGCAGTGGCACTCACGCTCACGGCCACCCAAGCATCGATCTACTGGGCTTTGGTGAGCCTTCCATCTCAGCCTTTCAAGTAGCTGTAACTACAGGTGTGTGCTACCACACCAGGCTATTTTTTTGATTTTTTTATAGAGACAAGGTCTCGCCAAGTTGCCCAGGCAGGTCTCGAACCCGCAGGCTCAGGCAATCCACTTGCCTTGGCCTCTCAAAGTGCTGGGATTACAGGCTGAGCCACTGAACCCAGCCGTAATTTGTAATTTAACGCATACATGACAACAATAGTATATACGTCAGCCTAAAAGTAAGTAGAGTTAAAGTATCCTAAGTTCCTTGCATTATATAGGAAGAAGGTATATTATGGTTTCTAGGGAAACTAATAAAATAATTTAAAAATTGTATATATTTTCTACATCTTCCAAAGATTTGGGAAAAAAAGTAAAATTTTGTATGTTTTCAAATTAATGTGAAAAATATGGAATGGTGATTTATTGATTTATTGTAGAGATGAGATATTGTCCAGGCTGGTCTCGAACCCATGGGCTCAGGCAATCTTCTCACCTCCGTCTCCCAAAGTGCTGGGATTACAGACTTGAGTCACCATGCCTGGCCAATTTTTTTTTTTTTAAGTAAGAAAAAAGAAGAGAAAACAACTTAGGAAAAATAAAAAACATATTGTAAGATGGTAGATTAAAGCCCAAATAGATCAGTTATACATTATAAGAACAAATTCTACAGTCATAAGACAAATATTTTCAAATTTGTTTCAAAAATCAAATATTTGTTCTTTATAAGAGGCAAGAGAGTTTACAAATAAAATAATGGGCTAATATAACAGATAAACATCTGGGAAGAAAAAAAAGACACTAAAAATCCATACGAAAAATGAAAAAAAGCGGCATCATGACAAATCTTATAGACATAAGACCTGGGCACAGTGGCACGTGCCTGTGGTTTCAGCTCCTCTGGAGGCTGAAGTAGATAATTGCTTGAGCCCAGGAGTTTGAGACCACCTGGGCAACATAATGAGACCGCATCTTTAAAAACAAAAAAGGTAATAAAGATGCATCATTGACCCCAAAAGTACAGGCAACACAAGCAAAAATGGACAAATAGGATTACATAAAAATAAAAAGCTTCTCTATACCAAAAGAAACATTTAACAGAGTGAAGAGACAACTACAGAATGGGAGAAAATACATGCAAACAATACATCTGATAAGGAGTTAATATCTAAAATATAAGAGGAACTCAAACAGTTCAATAGTAAGAAAATAAATAACCAGATTAAAAAGTAACCCAAAAGCCGGGCTCGGTGGCTCAGCCTGTAATCCCGCACCTTGGGAGGCTGAGGTGAGTGGATTGCCTGAGTCCGCGGGTTCGAGATCCACCTGGGCAACTTGGTGAGACCTCATCTCTACGGTAAATCAAAAATTAGCCGGGCGTGGTAGCGCGTGCCTGTAGTTCCAGCTACTTAGAAGGTTGAGGCAGAAGGATCGCCGGAGCCCAGCAAGTCGAGGCTGCGGTGGCCGGGAGCGGCCACTGCACTTCAGTCTGGGTGACAGAGTGAGACTCCAACTCAAAAAAAAAAAAAAAAAAAAGTGACCCAAAGACCTGAATAGAAATTTCTCAAAAGAAGACAGATGACCAATATGTATATGAAAAAATGCTCAATGTCACTAATCCTCAGGGAAATGCAAAGTAAAATCACAATAAGATACTATCTCACACCTCTTAGAATGCCTCTCATTAAAAAGATGAAAGATAACAATTGGGGAGAGGTTGTAGAGAAACGGCAACGCTTATAACTGTTGGGGGGAGGTAAATTACTATGGCCATTATGGAAAATAGTACAGAGGTTCCTCAAAAAATATAAAATAGAACTACCATATGACCCACTACTGGGTATATAGCCAAAGGAGGTGAAATCAGTATTTTGAAGACATACCTGCACTTTCATGTTCGTTGCAGCATTATTTACAACAGTTAAGATATAGAGTCAGCCTAAGTCTCCATCCACAGATGCATGGATAAGGAGAATGTGGTCTTTATACACACAATGGAATACTCTTCAATCATAAAAAGAAGGAAATCCTGTCATTTGTCACAACATGGATGAACCTGGAGGACATTATGTCAGGTGAAAGAAGTCAGATACAGAAAGACAAATACCACATGGTCTCAAATGTGGAATCTAAAAAAGTTGAATGCAAAGAAGTAAAGAGGAGAATGGTAGTTACCAAAGACTGGAGTGGTGGGGTTGAAGGACACAAAATTTCAGTTAGAAGGAGTAAGTTCAAGAGATCTATTTTACAACATCTGACTATGGTTAATAAAAATATACTGTATTATTGAAAAATGCTAACAGATTTTGTATTCTCACTATAAAAATAACTATGTGAGGCAATGCATGCATTAATTAACTCGATTTAGCCATTCCATGATGTATATATATATTTCAAAACATCATGCTGTATACAATAAACATATCGATCAATTTAAAAAGAAATATATTATTGAAAATTTAGATTAAATGAAACATTTCTTGAAAAAGATCTAATTTATGATAACAGTTACAATGATAAGAGAAAATTGAATAGTCCTGTAACTGTTAAAGAAAATGGATCCATAATTTAAAATCTTTCCATAAAGCAAACTCTAGGACCAGATGACTCCAGTGGAAAACTCTACCAGGCATTTAAGGAAGAAATAATCTCAATAACTTTAATAGCTTGAGTAATAGTCCCTTACCAAACTCAGACCAGAGTTAGGTCACAATCCTTGGTATGATTCATGACAGTAAAACTGGGTGCCTTGCGGAAAGGCCCTGCAAATAGCATCACAAGTTCATATTCTAAATTGTCTACCTAGCCGTTCATCAAGGGATCCAAGGGATAACTGTGCACTAGAGAAGGGGAAATACTTACTGAGCATGAGTTCTTCTAACTGAAAGGGTAAACTGAGGTAAGGTGGGCCGGTGCCATGGAAAAATACAAAGAATTGCAAAGGAGAAAGAAGCAAAGTTTATTATCCACTTTCCATAGACAGAAAGGGGTCGACACTCAATAGGCGAATGTGGCCTCGAAGACTGAGAGGCTGGGTATACTTAAGGCTTTCTTTTGGGGGGCTAAGAAGTAAGTCCGAGATGGGCTCGGTGGCTCAGCCTGTAATCCTGCGCTTTGGGAGGCTGAGGTGAATGGATTGCCTGAACCCGTGGGTTCGAGACCTGCCTGGGCAACTTGGCAAGACCTCATCTCTACAGTAAATCAAAAATTAGAGCTGGGCTCGGTGGCTCAGCCTGTAATCCCGCGCCTTTGGGAGGCTGAGGTGGGTGAATTGCCAGCCTGCGGGTTCGAGACCCGCCTGGGCAGTGAGACCTCATCTCTACAATAAATAAAAAAGCAGCCGGGCGTGGTAGCACGCGCCTGTAGTTCCAGCTACTCAGAAGGCTGAGGCGGAAGGATCGCCGGAGCCCAGCAGGTCGAGGCTGCTGTGGTCGGAAGCGGCCACTGCACTCCAGTCTGGGCGACAGAGTTCGCAACTCCAACTCAAAAAAAAAAAAAAATATGTCCAGAGGTTACATTCTTTGATATAGATAACATAAGTCACATAAGTCTTGTTTCTAGACATCCCCAGGTACCAGTATTTTGTAATTCCAGGTGGTAGGCCAGAGGCTGGGCCGGAGACTGGTTATGGAAGACTGATAACAATGCATCATTGCTGGAAACATAGATGCCTAGAAGAACAATTAGGACTAGACATGCCTAAGGGACTAGAAATAATTACCAAGTCCTAACTCTGGGAGACTGGTTTTACTTCCTGCTAATGATCAAGAGGTAAAAGATCTGGTCAGCAGAAAGGTTCAGCAATACATGACAGGACTAAGGCTGAAATGAAATGGCTGCACTACTGCTAGAATCATTTTACCAAGGTTTTCTATTCTAAGATTCTTAGGGTTCTTACCTTTCACTAACACTAATCCCTTGAAACCTAGAAGACCGTTGTGATCCACCAGTCAGTAGATTGGGGGTTTTACCCAAGTTTGCCTCTTGGTGGAACCAACAGGACCACAGACTTGCTGGGGCTACTTTCCCAGTTCTTGAGTGTGTGGTTAGAACAGATATACTCAGCAATTTGCAGAATCCCTGTTTTGTCTCCTTAACCCATGATGTAAGAAACGGTCTGGTGAAAGGATCTTGAGTACCTTCTCCCAAATAAAATAAACTCAAGAAAGTTGGGAAGCAGATGAGAAGGGAATACAGATATTAATGCCACCATCAAAGACGTGGAAAATGCAGGGGTGGTTGTTACTGTCAAATACTTTTTTTTTTTTTGGAGTAGGAGTCTCACTCTGTTGCCCAGGCTGGAATGCAGTGGCACATTCACAGCCACCATAGTCTCGACCTGCTGGGCTCAGGTGATCCTTCTGCCTCAGCCTTTCAAGTAGCTGGAAGTTCAAGTAGCTAGCGTGTGCCACCAAGCCCAGCTAAGTTTTTTATTTATTGTAGTAACATCTCACCGAGTTGCCCAGGTTGGTCTTGAACTCCTGGGCTCAGGCAATCCTCTCGCTTCCACCTCCCAAAGTGCTGGGATTACAGGTGTGAGTCACCGTGCCTGATCCAAATACTATTTAAATCACCGATTTTGTCTATTCACAACACAGATGGATTTGATGTAATGAAAATGCATTACTTTACATTTAATAAGGTGATGTACTAATTGTTGTTGTTGTGTTTTTTTGAGTTGGAGTCTCACTCTGTCACCCAGACTGGAGTGCAGTGGCCGCTCTCGGCCACCGCAGCCTCGACCTGCTGGACTCCGGTGATCCTTCCGCCTCAGCCTTCCAAGTAGCTGGAATTACAGGCATGTGCTACCACGCCCGACTGATTTTTAAAATTTATTGTAGAGATGAGGTCTCGCTGCCCAGGTGGGTCTCGAACCCGCGGGCTCAGGCAATCCACTCACCTCAGCCTCCCAAAGGGTGATGTACTAATTGAAGCTGCTGTTCCATATGCAGCAACAGTATGCTCTTGCTCTGTCCTCTGGCTTAAGATGTGACCTAACTCCAGTCTGAGTTTTTGCAAGGGACTGTGACTCAAGTTGGATTTTTAAAAAATCTATAAGGCTGGGCACGGTGGCTTCATTATAAGTTACCCAGTCTGTGGATAGCAGAAGAAAATGGACTGTTTGTGATTGAATAATATTCCATTTTGTAGATACACCACATTTTGTTTATTTATTCATCCGTTGGTGGACATTTGGATTATTTGCATCTTTTGGCTGATATGAATAATCCTGCTATAAACATTTATGTACAAATTTTTATGTGGGTCTATACTTTCATTTTTCTTGGGTATAAACCTAGGAGTAGAATTGCTGCATCATATGATTTAATGCTGGGTCATCTGTGTTTAATCATTTGAGGAACTGCCAGACATTCTTCAAAATAGTTGGACCATTTTACATTCCCACAGCAGTGTATGAGAGTTCCAATTTTTCCACATTCTTGCCAACCCTTACTATCTAACTTTTTGATTCTGGCCATCCTAGTGGTTGTAAGTGGCATTGCATAGTGGTTTTGATTTGTACTTCACTGTTTCACATCTTTTCATGTGCTTACTGGACATTTGTATATTTTCTTTGGAGAAAAATTCAAATCCTCACAAATTTCTTTCTTTTTCCTTTTTTTTTTCTGTTTCTTTGAGTCAGGGTCTCACTCTGTCTTGCAGGTTGGAGTGCAGTGGCTCACAGCCCTACCTCCTGGGCCCAGGCAATCTCCCAAGTAGCTGAGACTACAGGCATATGTCATCACACCTGACTAATTTTTCGATTTTTATTTGTAGAGACAAGATCTTGCTATGTTGCCTAGGCTGGTCTTGAACTCCTGGGCTCAAGTGATCCTTCCCCCTCAGTTTCTCAAAGTGCTGGAATTACAGGTGTAAGGCACTGCACCTGGCCTTATTTCTTAATATATTGCTAAATGGTATGTCTTCTAGTGACTTGAGGCTCTCTCGAACCATTTCTGATATCAGTTTATGTATCAGTCACAGTTTTTAATTGCAAATAATAAAAATCATTAGTTTAATAGAAAAGGAATTTAAAAATATTGAGTCATAATATTTGGGAGGGCAGGTGAGTGAGGCTTGTAGATTATGCAGCTAGGCAAAATGTCCAGAGTAGAATTTAGGACCACCTGGCATGACAAACACAGGCAATGCAATTCTCCCTGCCCATGCTGGTCATTGCATGTGTTTACTAAGAACCTTGGCCACTTGAATTTGGGAGACTGGATGTCTCTGCTGTATCCTTTGCTGTAGTGGATTTCACTCAATGCTTTCTTCACATCTCCAGTTTTCAAACTGATGCCTGATGCTTCTGTGACCTAGCTACAAATATGACTTTGAAGAGGGCTCCTGGCCTTTATACATGGTAGGCAAGAATTTATAAGCTGAGGAACTCTTCAGATATTGGAAGGTGTTCCAGGAGACTGAATGGCCAAAGAGACTAACTGTGTCCACCACAGGATTCACCCTTGAGGATAATTATAAACTTCTTGCAGTTACACTGTTGTCAAAACTCAGATTTACAAGAAATTTAGTTACAGATTTGATTGGCTTTTATTTTCCATTTATGAATCAAGGAAATCTCCATTCTACAAAATAGAATGAGAGCTCCCATTGGGCAATAGCAGAACAGTGGGTTTTGTAAGATGGGACTGAGGAAACAACAATAGTAAAAAGCTGGTTGGTTACTTCAGGCGACTTTTTAGTAAGAGTTAAAGCAGAAGAAACTTCCTTATTATATTGACTCAGGTAAACTGGAATCTCTTGTTTTTTGGAAAAACTGGTCTCTCTCTCTCTCTTTTTTAATGTGCGACAATTCAGGATTAATTATATACATGGTCATCGTACAGGTAAAGTGTGAGTACTGTTATTGAAGTTATGTACCCCCCCATCCCCATGGTGTCCCACTATTGTTAATCCCTTTCTTATAGTATTTTTTTTTTTGAGTTGGAGTCTCACTCTGTCGCCCAGGCTGGAGTGCAGTGATACACTCACAGCCACCCTAGTGTTGAGCTGCTGGGCGCCAGCAATCCTTCTGCCTCAGCCTTCCAAGTAGCTGGAACCATCTTATAGTACTATGATAAATGTTCAGGGTCCACTTCTGAGTGAGTACCTGTGGTACTCAGATCTTTGTTTCTGTGATAAATCACTGAGTATTATAGACTCTTATTCAATACAGGTTGCTGCAAAGTTCATAATTTTGTTTTTCTTTATGGCTGCATAATATTCCATTGCGTAAATGTACCACATTTTCTTTATCTGGTTCACTTTTAATGTGCAGCATAGTTGGTTCCATGTTTTTCCTATTGTGAATAATGCAGCAATAAATATACGTGGGCAGGTATCTTTTTTATAGAGTGAGTTGAGTTCCTCCAGGTATATTCCCTGAAGGGGGATTGCTGGGTCATATGGAAAACGATTTTCAAATTTTTTAGAAATCGCCACACTGTTTTCCACAGAGGTTGTACTAGTTTACATTCCCACCAACAGTGTAGAAGTGTTGCTTTTCCCCACATCCTCTCCAGCATCTGTCATTTTTTGAGTGAATGATGATGGCTGTCCTGACTGGAGTTGGGTGGTATCTCAGTGTGGTTTTAATTTGCATCTCTTTGATGATTGGTGAGGCTGGGCATTTTTTCATGTATCTGTTGGCTGCTCGTATGTCTTCTTCTGAGAAGTGTCTATTTATATTTTTTGCCCATTTTAAAAATAGGGTTGTTTGTTTTTTTCCTTTTGGTACATTTTAGTTTCTTGTAGAAAAACTGATCTCTTTTGGGTTCTATCTACTTTCTTAAAGTTTCAGTTTTATTATGTGGCATTTAGCATGAATGACTCCTATTGGGAGCCAGCCACGGAGACCCATTGAGCGTTAGGGATCAGAAAGGGCCGTTGACCCCGAGACCACTAGGATGAGTTCGGGAGCTGTTGACCCCATTTCCTCCCCTTTCTACTTAGCACTATAACCAGAAGAAGCTCCTGTAAGCTCAAGCATAAAAACTCTGAGACTGGGATGAGCACAAGCTAACTTTAGAAGCTCATTGTTCCCATTCTTCCACAAACTGCGGTTTTGGCTTTCACACAACTTACAGTTCAAACTCAGGTCACATCTAAGAGCCTTAGTATTGGTCACAGGCTTCTGGGTTGTGATTTTAGGATTTACTGAAGTTGAGTAAGGTGTAAATTGTAGAATATGGTTTTAGAAATGTAAGTTTAAACAGACATTTTGTTGAAAGAATGCAGCTAGGTTATTGCAGGTAGCCCACTGTGAACTTTGGACTGGGCCACATTCCAAACATTCTGGGATGGGCCACTTTAGGTTGTAAAGTAAGTATTTAAGTTTCTATAGAATGGTTTAACTTGGTATTAGTATAAATCAGCATAGGATGAAAAGGGTTTATAGGATAGGCAGTCATGGATTAAGGTTAACATCTGTTATAGGATTATACCTGAAAGAACATCTGGTGGGTGAGGGACGCCCCTCACATGAAAGACATGTGAGACTGACTGTGCAAAATTTGTGGATAAAAGACCCGTTGTTATTCCCAATAAATGGCTTCTGCACTAGACAGGAGTCCAGCCTCTTTCTCTCTCTCTTTCTCACAATCGTTGATGTCATCTCCACCTTTGGGAATCTCTGAACTCTGCCAGAGCGGGACTCCGGCAGACTCCATTTTGGATTAGACTAGTCTGTTGGAGCCCAGTTCAGGAGCACAGTTCACAACAATTGCATCCCATAATGTTGTTTAACTCTATACAGGAAGAGCTAAACATTTATCGAGCACTTACTGTAGTCTAGATACTGTACTAAGTGCTTTACAAACTTCACCTCATTTCATCCTCATAACAATTCTGTGAAGTAGGTACTATCATTATCCCCATTGTACATAAGTAACTTGCCAGAGTCACACAAACCTGGGCAAAATCCTAGCTAAATATCTAAGCTAGGATTTTGCCCAGGTTTGTGTGATTCTAAATTAAGCTTTAATTTTTAATTTTTAGTTAAAAAATTTTTTTTTAAGTAGATACAAGGCTATTGCTATGTTGCCCAGGTTGGTCTCAAACTCATGGCCTCAACCGATCCTTGCATTTTGGCCTCTCAAAGTGCTAGAATTATGGGTATGAGCCACTGTGCCTGGCTTAAGCCTGAATTTGTAACCACTATGTGTGTTGTCTCTGCCAAATCATCAAAATAATTTCAATAAAGGAAGGACATTTTTGAAAATATAAACTTGTTTACTCCTTTTTATCTTCTTCTTAGCATCTTCTATTGTTTGAGTGTATAAAGAGAGATTTTGTGTGTGTGTATGGATGGCATCAGAAATCCAAAGGCTGTGCAATATGCTAACTACTGATAAGCACTGATTCCACATGGGTTAGATTTTGCAGCTTGTATTTGTGTGTTGCTTGCAATGTAATAATTCACTGTAATGGATATGCAAGGATTCATAAACATGCTGACAGAGTCAGAACTGTATTATATTGCTATTAGAGTTTTCAGTAACCTTTTACATATTGTTGATTACACAGCATTTACTATGGAACACACCCATTTTCTCATAATGAAAGTGTAATTTTATTGTTATACAATACTGCAGTATGTTTTTTTTTTTTTTTTTTTTTTGAGTTGGAGTCTCACTCCGTCGCCCAGACTGGAGTGCAGTGGCCGCTCCCGGTCACCGCAGCCTTGACCTGCTGGGCTCCGGCAATCCTTCCGCCTCAGCCTTCCGAGTAGCTGGAATTACAGGCATGCGCTACCACGCCCGGCTGATTTTTTGATTTATTGTAGAGATGAGGTCTCGCTGCCCAGGCAGTTCTCGAACCCACGGGCTCAGGCAATCCACTCACCTCAGCCTCCCAAAGGCACGGGATTACAGGCTGAGCCACCGAGCCCGGCTACTGCAGTATGTTTTACTAAGAAATCTCAAGACTTCTTAGATTAACTTGTCAAGTCAGATATTCATGAATATCTATGTTTGAGGGCTATAAAGTCTGCATTAATCAATACAATATTTTCTTTCTTTTTTTTTGAGTTAAAGTCTCACTCTGTCGCCCAGGCTGGAGGGCAGTGGCATGCTCATGGCCACTGCAGCCTTGACCTACTGGGCTCAAGCGACCCTTCTGCCTCAGCCTTCCAAATAGCTGGAACTACAGATGCACACCACCACGCCCAGTTAGTTTTTGTGATTTAGTGTAGGGACAGAGTCTCACCATGTTGTCCAGACTGGTCTCAAACCCCTGGGTTCAGACAATCCTCTAGCCTCAGTCTCTCAAAGTGCTGGGATTACAGGCTGAGCCACTGTGCCAGGCCTGGATTGGCTTTTTTCAATAAGCATACATCTCTGTAGATTCATTCAGGCTGTGTCTACCAATAGTTAGCTCCTTTTTCTTGCTGAGTAGTATTTCATGTATGTATTACAGTGTATAACCTTTCACTCATTGGAGGACATTTGGGTTATTTACAGTTTGGACCACTATGAATAAAGCTACTACTATAAGCATTTATGTGTAGATTTTACTGGTTTGAATATACGGCCTTACTTCTCTGAGATAAATGTCCAGGAGTACAGTTTATGGGTAATATGGAAGTTGAATGTTTAATTTATTTGTTTGCTTGTTTGTTTTGTTAGAGACAGGGTCTCACTCTGTCTAGTCTCACACTCCTGGCCTCAAATAACTTTTCTGTCTTGGCCTCCCAAAGTGCTGGGATTACAGTTATGAACTGCCATGTTTAGTTTTTAAGAAATTGCCAAACTGTTTTCTAGAGCTCACCAGCAAGGCATGAGGGATGCAGTTACCCCACATCTTTGCCAGCATTTGGTGTGTTATTTTATTTTAGCCATTCTGATAAGAGTGTAGTGATATCTCATTGTGAGTTTTTGTTTTGTTTTGAGTTGGAGTCTCACTCTATCACCCAGGCTTGAGTGCAGTGGTGTGCTCACGGCCATTGCAGCCTTGACCTGCTAGGTTCAGGCGATCCATCCGCTTCAGCCTTCCAAGTAGCTGGAACTATAGGTGTGTGCTACCACACCGGGCTAATGATTGTGGTCTTAATTTGCGTTTCCCTGATGGCTAATGATGTTGAACATCTTATCATATGCTTATTTGCCATTTGTATATTCTCTTTGGTTAAATGTCTGTTCCTGTCTTTTGTCCACTTTCTAATTGTCTTTTGTCCACTTTCTAAGCATTTTACTGTTGAATTTTTAGAGTTTTTTGTATGTTCTAGAGGTTAGTCCTTTGGTGGATATGTGGTTTGCAAATACTTTCTCCCAGTCTGTAGCTTGTGTTCTCACCCTTTTAGCAGGATTTTTCATACAGCAAACATTTTAAAGTTTGATGAAATCATATAAGGTTTGCCAGAAAGGGAGCACACATTCTATGTTCAGGCGAAGGAGTTTCTTAAAGTAAAGTGCCTGGGCTGATACCAAAGTGACATCAGCCCCGACTTGAAGCAGGGAGGATGCATAGTGTAAGGGGGTTGAGAGTGGAAAATTTGTTGCAAACAGGTGAGCTCGGGGGTGGGGGGAACGGACTCCGTGAGAAGTGGGTCTTCTGTTTCCATCTTTGTGAGTCTGGGGGCTAGGGGCTCCTTGGGAAGTTGGGGAGGGGGCCTTCCTTTCCATCTCCTTTATGAGCCAGCTTGGGGATTAGAACACAGCCTTCATGTTTTTCAACGTTAAGACAGGCTTGACCAGGTGCAGTGGCTCACGCCTATAATCCCAAGCACTTTGGGAGGCCGACGTGAGAGGATTGCCTGAGCCCATGGGTTCAAGACCAGCCTGGGCAACTTGGTGAGACCTCATCTCTACAATAAATTAAAAAAAAAAAATTAGCTGGGCATGGTGGTGTGTGCCTGTAGTTCCAGCTACTTGGAAGGCTGAGGTGGAATGATCGCCTGAACCCAGCAGGTTGAGGCTGCGGTGGCAGGGAGGGGAGTGGAGAGCCATTGCTCTCCAGCTTGGGTAACAGAATGAGACTCCAACTCAAAAAAAAAAAAAAAGAAAGAAAACAGGCTTGAGGGGAGTTAGAGCAGGTGGCCTTCTTGCTTTGTAATGTTAAAACAGGCCTGAGGGGCAGTTTCCTGTATTGATTAGTGGGAAAGGGGCGGGGATGGGTGAGTGGGGGTTGTAGCTACCTTATAAATCCAGTTTACCATTTTTTAATTTTATGGATTATGTGTTTGGTGACAAGTCTAAGGACTCCATAGATCCCAAAGATTTTTTTCCCATGTTCTTCCTAAAAGTGTTATAGTTTTACATTGTACATTTAAGTCTGCAGTCTTTGAGTTAATTTTTGTATAATTTGAGACTTAGATCAAGGGTTTTTTCCCTCATGACTGTTCCATTGCTTCAGTACCATTTGCTGGAAAGACTATCTTTTCTCCTTGAATTGCTTTTGTATATTTGTCAAAAATAAGTTGAGTATGTTTGTGTAGGTCTATTTTGTGTTTTCTGTTTTTTTCATTATCTGTATGTTTATCCCTCCACATAGTGTTGTTACTATAGCTATTAATATATAATACATCTTGAAATCAAGACTTGACGTTTCCCACTTTATTCTTCTTTTTCAAAATTGTTTTAGCTGTCAGAATAGCTAGTTTGTTTGTTTTCTGCCTTTCATATAAACCTTTGAATAATTTTGCCTACATGTACACAAAATCTTGCTGAGATTTGGTAGGAATTGCATTAAACCTTCATATGAATTTGAGGAGAATTGATATCTTTGAGTCTTCTAATCATGAGCATGGTATAATCTCTCCATTTATTTGTACCTATTTTTATTTCTTTTATCAATGTTGTATATTCTTCAGCACACTAGTTTTGGGAATGTTTTGTTAGATTTATATACCACAGGCCGAGCTCGGTGGCTCAACCTGTAATCCTAGCACTTTGGCAGGCCGAGGCAAATGGATTGCCTGAGCCCGTGGGTTTGAGACCAGCCCAGGCAACTTGGCAAGACCTCACCTCTACTATAAATCAAAAATTAGCCAGGTGTGGTAGTGCGCACCTGCGGTTCCAGCTACTTGGAAGGCTGAGGCTGAAGGATCACTGGAACTCAGCAGGTCGAGGCTGTGGTGGCCATGAATGTGCCACTGCACTCTAGCCTGGGTGACAGAGTGAGACTCCCATTAAAAAAAAAAATTATGCACCGTAAATATTACTTTAGCACTTTCTGGAGTGGTCTCACATATAGATCAGCAAACTGTCTCTTTCTCTGAGTGTACTATATTGTTGTTTCATTAGCACTGAACTCATGGGCAAGAGCTCATGGTGGAACTCATGATGGAACAAAGCATATCTAACACGTGTTTTTCTCTGTAAGGTGCATCACGACCTTCTTGTGTTTTGGAACATTAGGTGGCACTTCCACACTACACCTGGGGGCCATCTTTTTTTTTTTTTTGAGTTGGAGTCTCACTCTGTTGCCCAGACTGGAGTGCAGTGGCCGCTCTCGGCCACCACAGCCTCGACCTGCTGGGCTCTGGCGATCCTTCCGCCTCAGCCTTCTGAGTAGCCGGAATTACAGGCATGTGCTACCACGCCCAGCTGATTTTTTGGTTTATTGTAGAGATGAGGTCTCGCTGCCCAGGCGGGTCTTGAACCCGCGGGCTCAGGCAATCCACTCACCTCAGCCTCCTAAAGGCGCGGGATTACAGGCTGAGCCACCGAGCCCGGCTCTGGGGGCCATCTTAACAGCACTATCTCCAACAAAAGGTATGAAAATGTGAACATGGCACAAAGCAGACCATGAACAGGACACTTGTTACAATATGAAAACTGACATAAGAAGGTAATGGCGCCTGTTCAACCTTAGCTGGAAACTGTTTCCTGGAGAATTGGGGTCAGTTTTCTGGCAGCCAAGGGGAGGAGGGGGTTGCAGCTCTCAGCATTCAGGAGTCAGTATAAAATCACAGTTTTGGTTATTTTATTGCCCATCCAGATCCATTTTCCTCCCTTCTTTGCTTAAGCCAGTGACCTCTAAGAACTGTATCATCCAGGTTTCCTTGCTCTTAAACTTCTGGTTGGGTTGGGCCAGTGGGAGGTACTGTAACATTGGGTCCCTCTCCTTTCTAGAATGTCTGGGAGTGGTAAGACTTCTTGTTGGTGCTGGTTCCTGGGAGCCTGGAGGTTCCCTTAACTCTGTCCACATCTTTGCAAATAGTCCCTTCTCTAAACTTCTCTCAGTGAAATCTCTTGAGGGTCTACAGGTGTGCCACCACGCCTAGCTATTTTTTATTTTTTATAGAGATGAGGTCTCACTATATTGCCCAGGCTGGTCTCCAACTCTGGGCTCAAGTGATCCTCCTGCCTTGACCTCCCAAAGTGCTGGGATTACAGGCGGTGAGCCACTGCACCTGGCCTCATCATTCATAATATTCAAAATTGACCTTTTAATGAGCATACTTGGAATATAGGCATTCTTTATCACCAAATAATACCAGATCCATTAGCCTTAACAGTGAGCACAGTTAGGGAGAGGGCTGACTTCGTCTTAGTTAGAGGAGGACTATGACAGTGTCTGAAGAGAGAAGGCTGTGCCTTTCTTGCATGGAGGTGGGCAGAGTGAATGCCATAGTTAGAATGCAATTTCTAACTAGTTTCCATGCAACCCAGGGAAAAATGTGCAATTAAGAGATTTCTATACTAGAGAGTTAAGTCTTCCAAAGTTTGTTCTTTGGAATTCCATCCAATGATATACTCTGTAATAAAATAATCAATGATTATTTAAGAAATGTAGGCCGGGTGCAGTGGCTCAGCCTGTAATCCCAGCACTTTGGGAGGTCAAGACAAGAGGATTGCCTGAACCCCGGTGGTTTGAGACCAGCCTGGGCAATTTGGTGAGATCTCGTCTACAATAAATTAAAAAAAAAAAAAAAAGCTGGGTATGGTGGTGTACGACTGTAGTTACAGCTACTTGGAAAGCTGAGGTGGAAGGATCAACTGAGCCCAGCAGATTGAGGCTGTGGTGGCCGTGAGCATGCCACTGTACTCCAGTCTGGGTGACAAGAGTGAGACTCCAACTCAAAGAAGAAAAAAAAAAAAGAAATGTGTACACTATATCCCTCACCTTGGGTATTCTCAATTACATTATGTACTAAAAGCTTTGGAAAAATCTCGTGATTAAGTCATATGATTGACTTTGTCATGCCCAGCTCTCTCCAGTATTATTTCACCATGTAAAATTTTGCCTTCCACAATACCTAATGTAACTAGTGCTGTATGGAATAGTTTGGAAAAAATTCCCTAATTTTAGCCCAGAATAGTTTTAAGGATGGTGTAATCAAATGACATATCAGCCATAAAACAAAAACTAAAATAAAGAAATCTTCACAAAATGTTTAAATTCCTCATGAGCTTTCCGTGATAAACTACGTTTAAAATGTACTTCTTGCCAGGCACGGTGGTTCAAGCCTGTAATCCCAGCACTTTGGGAGGCCAAGGCAAGAGGATTGCCTGAGCCCAGGGATTTGAGACTAGCCTGGGCAACTTGGCGAGATCTCGTCTCTACAATAAATAAAAAAATTAACCAGGGATGGTAGCGTGCACTTGTAGTTCCAGCTACTTGGAAGGCTGAGGTGGAAGGATTGCCTGAGCCCAGCAGGTCGAGGCTGCGGTGGCTGTGAGCATGCCATGCACTCCAGCCTGGGTGACAGAGTGAGACTCCAACTAAAAAAAAAAAAAAGTACTTCTTGGCACATTAAATATATTGACTTGTATATGAACTTGGGGTTCTAGAATAGTTGGTATCAAGCCATCCTTTCTTGCTACAATTAGAATTCACCAGTTACTAATTAAAGCCATTGCTAGATCTTCACAATAAAATAATCTTATCTGCATAAAAGAAATAGTTGTATCTCCTGATGGGTTCCCAGAACACTTAACCTAGCAGGGGAATCACATACTTTATGGAGCCAGCCACCCCAAAATAATTCTGGTGTTTTTGACCCCCGTCGAATATGAGCTTCATAATATTTTAAACTTGATTTGATAATTTATTTTTAATAAAAATGCAGCTATTTACAATAAGATATAAATTATAAAATGCTTATTACTTCACCTCTTATCTTTGAAATGTGGGTAATGTCTAATATCCTGTTTCTTAGCAGTCCAAACTTCAGCTGCACACACATTACTATGTACCTAATCCTGACATGTACCCCATATCCTTATGATAAAATAAGGTAAATAAACAAATAAATAAATTATAAAAAAAGAAAAGAAATAGTTGTATCTCTATCAGAAGGTTAAAGGTAAGGGAACATACTCCATTTGTAATGTGTGTATGCAGACAATCTGGGGATTTATCTTTTCACTGACTGTTATTTTTTCCACATGTTTATATGTAGGAATAGAGTCCACATATTTCTTTATGAATAGAGTTTGTAGAACTGTCCATTCCTCAATTAACTGGGCATTTTTAAGTTTTGTCTTTCCTAACTAATATCATTTTATACAAACATTTACAGACTAGAACAGTGTTCTCATATTTATTTTGTTAAGGTACTATATAGTTTTTATGGTCATCCATTGATTATTAAGCAGGAGAGTTCTTTTTACATTTTTATTTTTTGTAAAACGATGATGTAAACTTTGTGGTACACATTGTTTTTCATGATTTTGTATAATTTCCTTGGAGTATAATGTGAAGACGAGACTAAAGACTACATATTTTTCTGGTTCTAATATTTTATTTTAAACTTTTCAAGAAGTCAGGACATCATCTTTTCTGGGTTCCTCTGACCAATCCTAATTTAAATTCCTGAAAACATAAACCTCATTAACCAGGCCCTTATGACTTAATCTAGAAAACAGAATCCAGCAATTTGAAGGAAATTCTGTTATATATATTTTTTCTTGCAAGAGGCTGGGTTTTGAAGAGAAGAATGAGTATCTCAATTATAGAAATAATAGGAATTATATCCATAGAATTGGTGTTTCATCCCTGAATGCTCCTTATCTCTGAGGTCTTTAGGGTCTTCTAGAATTGATTTATGGAAACGATTTTGTGCATCAGTTTTTGAAAAAGCATTCTTAAGCTCCAGCAGGTTGGTCTGTGGCTTGGCCACTCCGGCTCTAGGAATCCAACCCAGAATGGGTCTTGTTTCTTCGTCATTTTCCATGTTCGAGCACAACTGTTCTTCTGGCATCCTCAAAAAATGTTCCAAAGTGGAAGCTTCTGTGTCTAGTTTGTTTTGTAAAATACTAGGCTTACTAAGGATAACAGGGTTTGGACATGTAATATCCTGATCATGTAGGGAAGATTTAAAATGTTCACAGTGAGTACAATGGTTTGGTTTACAGTAAGGTATGGGTTGGGTAAAGTACAGCTGTCTCCAGTACAAATCGTCTGTCTTTTTAGTATCTGTGATTTTTGGAAATGGTTTTATGTCATAATTGCTAGTCAGATCTTTTGTTGAGTAACATGGTGAGAGTGGATAGATAGATAGCAAGCTCTGCTCTTTCTTAATCTTCTCTTCAATATCCTGGTTTTTATGGGTCACACCAGCTGGTGTGTTATCGCCAAGTGCCATCATTTCTGTGGAACTGGGTATGAAAGTATGAAATGTACATAAAACCCTAGGAGTACAATCTGGACAGGAAGGTGGTCTTTGCTGGACAATAGCCTCCAGAGGACGCTGGTTCTGAATCAGTCGGGCAATTCGTCCTTCCAAGGGCCTGGGAGGTTTTAAGGCAGGATGGAATTTTTCTTGCTGTAGTTGTGGGATAAAAAGGAGAAAAATTAATTAATAAATATGGCATTATAAAAATACTGCAAGAAGTGGCAGGCCAAAAGTCATACCCATTTTTACTGAGTTCACATGAGATGGCTGCAGGGGTACATTGCAGTGTTCTTTAATATTAATTTAAAGACGTTGAAATTTGAGTCCAAATAAATGTTTTTTTTTTCCATAACTGGTTTTAACTAATATGGGAAGGGTATATTTCTCATTTGGTTTTACAGAAACTCTTCTACGTGGGAACTCTTTGCTTTCAAACTTCAAAGATATAAAATAATAAAACTTCCTGCCATCACTAATAGATAGCATTAGCAGTTGTGTGCAATTATTTAATTCTCAGCCAAAGCTTTCTTTATTATGCCAAAGCAAGGGTCCCTAAACCTTGGCTGAATCAGAATCATGATTCAGACAATGGAATTGATAGCAGAGATGATAAAAATAGGAGTGGTGAGAAAATAATAACTATAGCTTAGACTTAAAATAGACTAGGGATATCTTTTAGAACCTAATCTGTTCTGTTGGAGGAATGTCCTTACTGAGTAATTAACAAATACGTTATAACCTTTAGCCAATTAAGTTTGAGTAAATATTATGAAGAAAAGAAAAAAACTCCAGCTCTTTGACATGCTTTGTTAAATTTGTCATGAAAAAAGGATAGGACTTATATCATAGTTTGACAGCATCTCTTTATGTAAGAAGTTTTTAGTTCCTTTATTTTATACTCCCACAACACAATATTGCATACACATTTTTATTACCACTAAAACATACTTTCCTAGACTCTGTTTTTAATCAGAAACTAGTAAGATTTGCTGCAACTTTCTTTTCCCTTAAACTTCCAGTGGTTTCAGATATATTTTACCTTGTTATTAACAAATTTGTAAGTATTGATTTTCTTGCACAATAACTGTGCATATAATATACTCGGCAAGCACTGTTTATATAACTGAACATGTATTTCTTTGTAAAAGTGATAAAATTGCTTCCTGTGAGGCTCGACCCTATGGGTCAAATCTGTGGAGATGTGGACAGTTGTTGAATACACCTGATGATATGTGTTCACAGAATCTTTTCCAGCTTTAGAGAATGCTCCTTGCAAGTGAAACAGAAACAATGAAAACCCCTTCATTGAATGAGAAAGCAGTCTATGGAACCACCTCTGATGTTATGATTTTACATCACCTTAGAAAATATTGAAGCTAATGTAAAACTAACGAGCTCTACTCAGTCTTTCAAAAGAGTTCAAGCTGAAATAATCTTACACTTGTTTTTTTTATGGATCTTTCCAGAGTTTACATCTTTAAAAAATCTTAATTTTGTTTTAAAAACGTGTAGCTATAGAGAATAAAAGTTAGACTTTAAATAAAACAGCACAGGGCCGGGCTCGGTGGCTCAACCTGTAATCCCACGCTTTGGGAGGCCGAGGTGAGTGAATTGCCTGAGCCCACGGGTTCAAGACCCGCCTGGGCAACTTGGCAAGACCTCATCTCTACAATAAATCAAAAAATTAGCTGGGTGTGGTAGCGCGTGCCTGTAATTCCGGCTACTCGGAAGGCTGAGGCGGAAGGATCGCCGGAGCCCAGCAGGTTGAGGCTGTGGTGGCTGGGAGCGGCCACTGCACTCCAGTCTGGGTGACAGAGTGAGACTCCATCTCAAAAAGAAAAGAAAAGAAAAAAAAAAAAAAAAAAAAACATAGACACAAACTTTTAGGTCAATTCATCTCATTTACATAATTTAGCCAACAGATTATACCTTCTCTAATTAAAGGGTTTGATCATTTCTTCCAGACCATTTCACATAATCAGTTAAAAGTCTCTATTGATATTTGCAGATAATTTATTGGCTTTTGATTGTAATTCAGCCAACTCTCAATTATTGTGAATATCAGGAGGAAGCCCTTATCTCTTCAAAAGCAATGGGTAATGTACAAGATATACAAATATGCAATGATCCACAGAATTGATTAAGAATCTCATTAAATTACTAATTAAATTCTTAGTAAACCAATTCCGCTGGAAAGTATTTTAGCAACAGTAGCATAGTAGGATATCTGTAAACAAAAAAAGCACTGTGAAGAGGAAAAGAAATCTTGCTTGTTTTTCCAAACAGTGGACAGGGGTATTGAAACCAGTTCAGAATTAACAGCAAAAATGAGTTAAACTTTCCCTTTGCTAGCTTGGTTGCCAATTCTCATGACACAAAAGGTGGGCAATGCAGGTGGGAGCCCAATACCTGGATACTGCCCCCCCAGATAACTGAGAGTTGACTGCAATCACTTACAGGCTCAGGGTCAAATCCTATCTGTCCAGTTAACTCTGCTACCTCCTTTTCATGATAATCATCCAGTTCAAGTGGGTTCATGGGCCCCAGACCTTAATGGAAACATTGTTTTATTATTTTGTTAGAGTACATGAAAGACAGGACTTAAGTTACCCTTTACAGAAAAATTGACACGTTCCCTTTGCAATATAATTACAACCAACAGAATGGAAACCAGCCCTACCTTGCAGCTACCCACAAGAGAAACTTAGACACCCGCCTTAATTCCTATTCATATTTAGATTGAGAAACAGGGAAACAGAAGATGAAAGCTTGTAATAACATGTGCTAAGTCTTCCAATTTTGTTCTCATTTTTACTTGCACTAAAGTGAACTCATACCTGTAAAATCATGAGTGTATGAAGTGATCCAGTGTGACCTCTCAAGGTTTCTTCGTATGTTGGCTTCTTTTGCAGAGTAAATAGGGTCCCACGAATTTAAGGACGTGTTAGGAGCGAAGGTTTTAGGAGGTTTTGGGTAGAATACTGGCTTATTTTTCTCAACATATTTAGGAAACTAGAATTTGAACATAAAGATTATTGACACAATGTCATCTGGTGGAATAAGGCTGATTCATTATCTTAGCAGGAAAGGGGAAAGGAAATTCTAAGCTGAAGTCAGGTACTGTTTTTCTTTCAGCAATAACTAATAGTCTATAACTGTAACCGTATGTAGAGTTGTGGTTTATCTTATCAAATAAATGGTAAGGTCTTTTCTAAAAGTCTTTTGCCATAGCAGGAACTTTGATAAAGTATGTTAGAGAACTGTCCTTTGATACTCTATCTCCAGTGAAATTTTATTAGAAATACAAAGGAAGCCAGGCTCGGTGGCTCAGCCTGTAATCCCGCACCTTTGGGAGGCTGAGGTGAGTGGATTGCCTGAGCCCGCGGGTTCGAGACCCGCCTGGGCAACTTGGCAAGACCTCATCTCTGCAATAAATCAAAAATAAGCCGGGCGTGATAGCACGTGCCTGTAGTTCCAGCTACTTGGAAGGCTGAGGTGGAAGGATCGCCGGAGCCCAGCAGGTCGAGGCTGCGGTGGCCGGGAGCGGCCACTGCACTCCAGTCTGGGCGACAGAGTGAGACTCCATCTCAAAAAAAAAAAAAAAAAAAAAAGAAATACAAAGGGCTCCAAGGTGCTCTTTTGGCTAAATTTAGCCAAAACTGTGTGCCTCCTACTTTTCTTTCCCTACCTGAAATGAAGCAATTTGATATATTTTATGAATTTCTGATATAGTTTGTCACTCAGATGCAAATAAAAATTTCATTCTTCAGACATGATTATAGAATTTTATTTTGTATTTTTTAAAGTTATGCAGATAACATGAGTGAATGAATGGGTTTCATTATAGTGTTTTGCTTAGTTAGAAATTCACCTTGTCTTAGCATCTCTCTTATAATATTTAATAAATATTTACTGAGCATCTATATGTGCACGATAGTGGCCAGAAACAAGATGAATCAGAAACAAATCCTGCCTCCTGAAGCATATTGGCTAGTAGGGGAGACAAAGCAAGACACAAAATATTAGGTCATATTCCCAGATGGGGCCTCCAGAATGTTAGGTCAGACCCTCCTAGAGGTGTGGGTGTCTGGTGTGATCCCGTGCCATGTGAAAGATGTGAAGAAATGCACAAAAGTTAGATTGGAAAATATAGTTTATTTAGAAAGTAAATAAGAGAGAGAGAGGAGATTTACCTCCTCGAGGTAGGGGAGGGGGTCAGAGCTTAGGAAAACATGGCTTGGCCGTAGTTCAAAGAGCTATGAAGGTCATGAAGAGCTGATTAGGTTAACTTGCTTTTTATGTGTGTGTGTTGGAGTCTCACTCTTGTTGCCCAGGCAGGAGTGCAGCGGCATGCTCATGGCCACCGCAGCCTCAACCTGCTGTGCTTAGGCGATCCTTCCACCTCAGCCTTCCAAGTAGCTGGAACTACAAATGCACGCCACCATGCCCAGCTGAGTTTTGTGACTTATTGTGGAGATGAGGTTTGCTCCTGGGCTCTTGCCTCGGCCTCCCAAAGTGGTGGGAGGTTAACTTGTTTACAAAAAAACCTGGGGAGGGGGTTGTAACACAATGATCAAAAGTGACCTCTGAGAAACCAGTTCTGACCTTGGCTAGTGATTAGAGAGTAAAGGGGAATTTTTTTTTTTTTTTTAGTTGGAGTCTTACTCTGTCACCCCAGTTTCGACCTGCTGGGCTCAGGTGATCCTTTGGCCTCAGCCTTCTAGCTAGAACCACAGGTATGCGCCACTACGCCCAGCTAATTTTTTGATTTATCATAGAGACGAGGTCTCGCCATGTTACTCAGGCTGGACTCAAACCCCTGCGCTCAGGCAGTCCTCTCACCTCCGCCTCCCAGAGTGCTGGGATTACAGGCTTGAGCCACTACGCCCAGCCTAGAGGGTAAATTGAAGTGAACTTCTAGAAAAATATGACAACTAGGCAGTGTTAAAATGGTTATGCTTTGGCTATATTAACTCCATGCTATGTCCTTTCACAAATGACTATAAGATGAAAAGTAGCTCTATGTTATAAAATAAGTTGAAGCAGAATTATTTGGAGAGATTGATTCCAGCTGAGTGGGGCAATGGGGCTGGGAGTGGGGAGGGAGGAGAGGAGACGTCATGTTATGTCATACCACAGAAACTGGGCCTTGAATGCCATGCAGAGATGTGGAGACCAGGGAAGCAGCAGGAGCAGAGGTATGGATGGTGGTGGCAAGTATGGAACTAACATTCCTTGAATTTGTCCTCACAGCCAGGCCCACCCTTCAGATTTGCAAGGCCTGGGGCTATGGTACAAATGAAGGCCATATTCCACTTGTCTAAATAGCTTAACTTACATATCAAGCAAATAAACTGTCAAATAAAATATGCTCCATTCTCCTACTTTGACAAAATACCTCTGTAACAACCTGGAAGACCAGGTTCAAATGTGGACTTCCTGGGGTACTCCAAGTTCTGCCCTGGGACATGGTGACTCAGGAAGAGCTGGCCACTGGCCTTGGCACCTGTACTGCTCTCTTCCTTACTAGTTCCATCTACCCATCATCCTCGCTTCCAGCAAACAGCCATGTCCTGGTCACCCCTTTGGTCTAGAGGTATACACTGGCTGGGTAGCACTGTCATCCCTTGGGAAGATGGAGCTGACAAAGAGACCCCAAGAATGCCCTGGGACTGGGTTCAAAGCCATTTGCTCAGGGAATTCTGTGGTCCAAGATCATGAGGTGGAGTGGGAGACGAGGAGCATGGTCTCCAGATGGACATATTCTCTTTCTCCCCTAAACTCACAGGGAGGGGCACAGCCGGAAGGAGGCCACAACTGGGCCCTCTAAAGTATGGGGCCCTCTCAAGTTCTGGGCCTACGGGTGTTGCTGCTTACAGCAACTCTATGAGGCTGGAGTGAACATTGTTTTACATACAGAGAGCACTCATGGTAAAAGGCCCGTGGACTCTGTCTCAGGAAGTATTAAATAACCACCCCTGTACATCTTTAACAAGTCTGTGACTTGCTTACTCAGGGATAAAGCAGGCCATCTTTGCTCTTCTTATCTTTTTCATTATTTGCAAAGCCAGCTTACTTGGATAAGAAGGACTTTTTTCAAATACTGTTCTAAGGACCTGGATTAATCCTGTGTCTTATGCTGGTTGAACTAATAGCAGTGACCTACTGAATTACATTCAAGGGCATGAGAAAGCAAATAGATGATGCAAAATTTTACCATAACCTGTGATGTCTCGGGAATGGGTTAGAGAGCCAGGAAACTCTTGAGAGTGGGGAACTGAGCCGGGCTCACTGGCTCAGCCTGTAATCCCAGCGCTTTGGGAGGCTGAGGTGTGTGGATTGCCTGAGCCCGTGGGTTCGAGACCCTGGGCAACTTGGCGAGACCTCATCTCCACAATAAATCAAAAAATTAGCAGGGCGTGGTAGCGCGCGCCTGTAGTTCCAGCTACTTGGAAGGCTGAGGCGGAAGGATCGCCGGAGCCCAGCAGGTCGAGGCTGCGGTGGCCGGGAGCGGCCACTGCACTCCAGTCTGGATGACAGAGTGAGACTCCTACTCAAAAAAAAAAAAAAGGGAGTGGGGGAACTGGTCAATGTTCAGTATGTTAAGGTGATGTTATGAGAGGATAGTGAGAGAGGAGCTGATGGCAATAATTCATTGACTCAATACAGTATGCATGGAGTAAAGTTTGCATCTGATATGGAAGTTAAGTGCAGGGCAGGAAGGAATTCCAGTTCCTGAGATGATTGCTTCTAAGCAGACACTCTGGTCTACAAAGGAATGGCGTTAGTTGTTTTGAATTTGGATTATATCCTCAGAGCAATAGCACTATATAAGTTGTTAAATTCCTAGCAAAGCTTATCAAGTATGGGAGTACATAACTTATTTAATAAACATTTACCGAATACCTATTACATGCAAAACCATGAGCAAGGTTCTGAAAGCTCTGTGCTAGTCACCCAAATTCCATAAGTTGCCATTAAAATAACAGAGAATAATATAGTTGTAACATATTAAAGGACACAAAAAATTAAATAAAGTTTTGCTTTGGTTTGTTGTGTTTTAATCTTGACTGATGGGGCTTAATCATGTTTAATAGGGGAGCAAGACAGACTCTCACAACTATTGACTGGACCTCTTTACTTAAGTATCCTCAAAACACATCATACTTTATATGTTCAAAAACTTCCAGTTCCCCTAGCCTCAAACCATCCTCCTGTGATTCTATTTCAGTGACTATGCAAACCATCCTCCTACATTCTTAGGTTCAAAATATTAGACTCCTCCTCTGCCTGACTCCTAACCTTGAATCAAATGTGATTCCCTATTTTTTTTTTTTTTTTTTTGAGTTGGAGTCTCACTCTGTTGCCCAGACTGGAGTGCAGTGGCCGCTCCCGGCCACTGCAGCCTCGCCTGCTAGGCTCCGGCGATCCTTCCGCCTCAGCCTTCCGAGTAGCCGGAATTACAGGCATGTGCTACCACGCCCGGCTGATTTTTTGATTTATTGTAGAGATGAGGTCTCGCTGCCCAGGTGGGTCTCGAACCCATGGGCTCAGGCAATCCACTCACCTCAGCCTCCCAAAGGTGTGGGATTACAGACTGAGCCACCGAGCCCGGCTGTGATTCTCTATTAAGTGAGCAGTTCAAAGTAAAGTCTTAAACTAATTGAACAGCCTGGAAACTTAAAAAAAAAAAAAAATAGGGGAGCAAGAAAAGGTTTATTGTGGAGACCACATTGCCCTTTGAAGAGACTTTAGCATTAGGGACACTGGTTCTTTTGAATTATATTTTACTTAATTCTATTGTATGAGTGCATTTTTACACTAAGAGGTTATCATTAGGTGCTTTGTTCATTTATATGTGGAATAAAGAGACAGAGATAATGCAAGCAAATAAGATGCTGGCAGAGAGATTTTTTGGCGTCTAGTCAGGACTTAGGAAGACAGAGGGCTGAAGGGAGGAGAGGATGTACAGTAGGGAGGAGTGCGGCCTGAGGTAGAATATGGGAATGTGGGGGGTACGGGATGGGAGATGGGAAAGAGCACTTTGTTTCCATTGTAGATACCCTCATTGCCTATGGGCTGATCAGGTGGTGGGGGGCACAAGGTGGTGACAGAGATGGAGAGGTACACTGTGGACATCCAGTTATTTGATAAGATGACATTTTCCTTCCTTCCTTCCTTCCTTCCTTCCTTCCTTCCTTCCTTCCTCCCTCCCTCCCTTCCTTCCTTCCTTCCTTTCTTCTTCTCTCTCTCTCTTTCTTTTTTTCATGGGTGGGGAGAGGGCTAAGGTCTCACTCTGTTGCCCAGGCTGGAGTTCAGTGGCACAATCACAACTCACCGCCGCCTCGACGGGCTCAGGCGATCCTTCCGCTTCAGTCTCCCAAGTAGCTGGGACTACAGGCACATCCACCATGCCTGGCTAATTTTTTGTGGAGACAAGTTCTCACTATATTGCTGAGGATGCTCTTGAATACCTGGGCTCAAGCTATCCTCCCGCCTCGGCCTCCCAAAGTACTGGATTACAGGCATGAACCACTGCGCCTGCCAAGATGACATTTTACTGAAGGATGTTCCTGTGTGCTCACCAAATTCATGATGGCCAGTTGAGGATGAGTGTGGGTTATGGGTACTACAGTGGAGAGAAAGAACTGCCCCAGGAATGAGAAGTGTGTCTCTAGGAGGGACATGGGCATTTTAGACTGGAAAGGTGGCAGACAGCTCAAGAAGGAAAACTCTCCTTGTAAGGGTAATCCCAGTGAGCTCTCAGCCAAAGATCTGTCCAAATATGTAGGTTTATGGAAAACTGGGTTATAATGAACTTTATGTTAAAAAGTAGGCTCTGCCAGGCTTTAAAACTGGTTTTGTTAGAACATTTCAAATAGTCCAAGGCTAGGGGTTTTATGACACTCACTTGACCTCTGTGATTATATCCTCTTAGTCAAAAGATGATTACGAGGTAGATTACATCCTAAAGACTGGAATGGAGTGCGGTGGCATGCTCATGGCCACTGCAGCCTCAACCTATTGGGCTCAGGTGATCCTTCCGCCTCAGCCTTCCAAGTAGCTAGAACCACAGGCACACGCCTGCATGCCCAGCTAATTATTTTGATTTATTGTAGAGACAAGGTCTTGCCAATATGTCCAGGCTGGTCTTGAATCATTGAACTCAGCCAATGCCCCCCAAAAGTACTGGGATTACAGGTGTGAGCCACCGTACCTGGTAAGACTATTTTCATATTGCAAAAATTAAGACTAGATGCTCGAGTTCTACAGAAACAGAAAGGACAAAAGTCTTCAGCCATTTGAGTAAGCAATGACATAAACTGCTCAGAAGAGTCAAATATTAAACCCTCTTTATATTTGCCAATTGTAAAAGTAAAAGGAATGTTAATTGGCTTGATGATGGCTGGATATGATTAGTGAGAAGAGTTCTCAGAGGCAAAAGTGATAGCAGGAGAGGCCCTGATTAGAGTGACAAGTGCAATGATCAGTCATGACTGGTGGGGAAATCTGGGCTGGTCCAGAGACAGAAAGGTAGGGCAGCTCTGGAGTCTAGGTGGGAAAGGGGTGCCTGATCTCTGTAGCTCTGAAAGCACAGACTTCATACACATGTAATATGGAAGAATGAGGGCAAAATGACATTTAAAATATGGTGTTGGCTGGGTGTGGTGGTTCACGCGTGTAATTCCAACACTTTGGGGGGCCGAGGCAGGAGGATTGCTTAAGCCCAGGAGTTTGAAATCAGCATGGGCAACATAGTGAGACCTCATCTCCGCAAAAAATAAAAAAATTAGCCAGGTGTGGTGGGGTGTATCTGTAGTCCCAGCTACTCAGGAGGTTGAGGCGGAAGGATCATTTGAGCTCAGGAGGTTGAGGCTGTGGTGAGCCATGATCTGTGCCACTGCACTCTAGCCTGGGTGACAGAGTGAGACCTCGATGCAGGGGTGGGGGTGGGGTAGGGAACCAAACCCAGCTTTTAAAATTAAGCCCCACACTTAATTTTTATTTTTATTTTTATTTTTTTAGTTGGAGTCTCACTCTTTTACCCAGGCTGGAGAGCAGTGGCACGCTCACTGTCACAGTAGCCTTGACCTGCTGGGCTCAGACAATCCTTCCGCTTCAGCCTTCCAAGTAGCTGGAACACAGCATGCACCACCATATCCAGCTAATTAAAAAAAAAAAATTTAAGCCGGGCTCGGTGGCTCAGCCTATAATCCCGCGCCTTTGGAAGGCTGAGGTGAGTAGATTGTCTGAGCCCGCGGGTTCGAGACCCGCCTGGGCAGCGAGACCTCATCTCTACAATAAATCAAAAAATCAGCCGGGCGTGATAGCGCATGCCTGTAATTCCGGCCACTCGGAAGGCTGAGGTGGAAGGATCGCTGGAGCCCAGCAGGTCGAGGCTGCGGTGGCCGGAAGGGCCACTGCACTCCAGTCTGGGCGACAGAGTGAGACTCCAACTCAAAAAAAAAAAAAAAAAAATTTATTGTAGAGACAAGGTCTCACCATGTTGTCCAGGCTGGTCCCGAACCCGTGGGCTCAGGCAGTCCTCTTGCCTCAGTCTCTCAAAGTGCTGGGATTACAGGTGTGAGGCACTGTGCCTGGCTCCCACACTTGATTTTTATTTATTTTTTATTTTTGAGTTGGAGTCTCACTTTGTCGCCCTGACTGGAGTGCAGTGGCTGCTCCTGGCCACCGCAGCCTCGACCTGCTGGGCTCCGGCGATCCTTCCGCCTCAGCCTTCCAAGTAGCTGGAACTACAGGCACGCGCTACCACGCCCGGCTAATTTTTTGATTTATTGTGGAGATGAGGTCTCGCCAAGTTGCCCAGGTGGGTCTCGAACCCGCGGGCTCAGGCAATTCACTCACCTCGGCCTCCCAAGGCGTGGGATTACAGGCTGAGCCACTGAGCCTGGCCCACACTTGATTTTTAAAAGGTTAAATTCTCTTATGTGGAATATTTTCCTTTCCAGGGTGACTGATTTTTTAATGTTGCTAGGTCAACAAAGTATTATAACCATTGGAAGAAAAACTCAATAACACTGATAGCAGTTAACATTTATTACAAGCTTACTGTGTACTAATGTGGTACCAGGTTGCTTTTCTATGCATTTCACTTTCAAGACAACACTATCAGGTAGATTTTAATATTATTCCTGCCTTATCTATGAGGAAAATGAGGTATTGAAGGATTAAGAATATTACCCAGGTCACAGAGCTGTTAAGTTCTAGAGCCAGGAGCTGAGCCACTTTAAAATTCACACTGTTTACCAATATGTGTTACATATTTTCTTATTGGTTTGGAAGGAAAATGCTAAAATATGGATCCAGGAGTTTTCTCTTTTGCAGGTAGGTGACAGATTTTGGAAGTGCTTATCAATCAGGCTAGTGGTGTCCCTACTCCTCCCCTGGGCATAGGATAGAGTAGGAGGAAAGAGAAGACTATTAGCCCACATATGTAAGTTACAGTCTTTAAAAACAAGGCACTAGAGGTCTATTGGTCCAATCCCCAGGAAACAATTGAATTGATGTGGGGGAGAGGTGCAGCCTGTGCCCCAGGCAATTCTAAGGTGCAGCCAAGGTTGAGAAACCACTGCTCTAGCAACGGGAAAGGTAGATACTATTAAAAATATTAATAGCATGCACCTGTAGTCCCAGCTACTCAAGGCTGAGACCAGGAACTTGAGGCTGTAGTGCGCTATGATCAGACCTGTGAATATCCACTGCCCTGACTGGGGAATCTATGAAGACCCTGTCTCTAAAAAAACAAAAACAAGAACAAACAAACAAAAACTTCCTTTAACAAAAATCGAACATCGCAGATAGAGCTGAAAGCTCTTTGACTACCTATCCCAATTAATAGGTGAAAGGAAGGAGAAACAGCAAGGGATAAGTACAGAGACTTATTCTGAAGATTAGAGGGAAAAAGCGAGTCATAAGGTTCTCTCGTCAAGTTCAGTGTTCAGTATCTGCCTTACTTCTATTTCTGTGTCCAGGGAAGTGCAAAACTTGATCAGGGTTGGGCTGGAGGACTACTTGAATGGTTAAAAATTAAGACTAGTTAGACCAGCTTAAAAAAGTGACTTAATCACTAGAGAAAGAAGAATAATTAGATAAACCAGGCAAAAATGTTTATGCACAAAGCATTGTGGGAGATATACATATAAAATATCCTGCTACCAAAGAACTTATAATTTAGTCGATGAGCTATACAATCCATGTTAAGTTATTGGTTATAATGTGTGTGGTAGATAGTGGATGAAATCACTTCTGCTGATGTAATAATAATGCCTTGTCAGTTAGGTATTTTCTGTTTTTCAGCTCTTTCATATGTTCCTCATATCCTGTGAAATTTATAAGACAGATTTTTGTTGCAATTATTATACAGATGCATTTTATTAATTAAACCTCAGAAGAGGGAAACAATATACCTAATATCACTTAGACGGCAAATGGCAATATAGGACTACTTAGAACTCAGGTCTCCTGCCTTCGTTCTCTCTACTACACAGCAGAAACAAGCAGGGCGAGTTGAGCCTTGAAGAATTAGTGCGTGCTGGACAGAGAGGTCCAGGGAGGAGGGCGTTCCAGGAAGGGAAATGGCATGAACCTGTTCAGGGACCACCAGGTAGAGCCAGGCTGTAGGGGAAGGAGTAAGATCAGCTCCTGAAGGGTCTTCCTACCACAGGTAAAGCACTGGGATTTACACTCTGGCAAAGGGAGCTATTCAGGATGTTGCACAGGACTGTGACATGGAAGAGCAGGACTTCAACGAGCAGGAAGGAACTAGGCTACAGATGCCTCCTTTGACTATAAGAACATGGCACGATGGCGTGGGAACTGAATCAACTCCTCATATTTCTGGGCTGCTTAGATATAGATTTTGCTTACAAGAATGAAAAAGATCCAGTAAAGCAGATGATTCTTTAAGAATTCTTGATGTTTGACTTTTTTTTTTGAGTTGGAGTCTCATTCTGTCACCCAGGCTGGAAGGCAGTGGCATGCTCACCGCCACCACAGCCTCGACCTGCTGGGTGATCCTTCTGTCTCAGTCTTCCAAGTAATTGGAATCACAGGCAAGCACCACCATGCCTGGCTAATTTTTTGATTTATTGTAGGGATGAGGTCTTGCCATGTTGCCCAGACTGGTCTTGAACCCCTGGGCTAAGGCAACCCTCTTGCCTTTACCTCCCCAAGTGCTGGGATTATGCCACTGTGACTGGCTGAAGTTTAGTTTTAAAAAGCAAACAGGAAGTTGCTTACTTTATAGACAACTGCGTGACCACCTGCTGACCTGCTGTGATGGTTTTCCAAGTAAAATTCAAATGTTTCCAACCTTCCAAAACAATTACTTGCCTAGTTCATGGATTGCTGGATGCAAGGAGAGAATATGTGGAGAACACTTGCCACTGCTTCTCACAGACCAAAGGTCAATAAATGTTAGCTTTCAAATGTCTAGATAATTTCTTTCATAATTTAAAACTTTCTCTTTCTTATCCATGTGGAATTATGGTTAAGAGCAGAGACTAGAATCTCACAAACTTGAGTTCTATGATCATGACATAGTCAAAAACTTTCTTTTTTTTGACAGGGAGGAAGGGGGCAGGGAGGAGGGAGGAAGGAGGAGAGAGAGAGAAGGAGATTGAAGGGAAAGAGGGAGGTGACGGAGGAAGGCAAGAGGAGGAGAAATGGAAGGAGTGGGGGAAGGAAGGGAGCTGTGGAACTATCAGTTACAATCTCTTTAAGCCTCAGTTCTCTTACCTATAAAATGGGAATGATGATCTAACCCATGAGGTTATTATGAGAGTTAAATGACATGTTGATTTTAAGTGGTTAGTATGTTGCAGTTTCTCAAAAAAGTAGGTGACTATAATTTTATTTTAGATCTGACACAAATGTACTAATAATGGTTGGCACATCAAAAGCTTGCAAATCTTTCTGAAAATCTCCCATTTACTCTGGGTATGCTAGGGGTCACTGGATATATTATGAATCATAAGAATAGGGTTGGGGAAACACAAGGTGTGTGACACTCAGCCCTTCCCCATCATCCTTCTGGGGGAAACTTTTTTTGTGTGATGGTGGAAATATTCCATAACAGCCAAAAGTACATGAAATCAGGTAAGAAATAGAAAAATGTGAATCGATCAAAATCTCAAATTTTTCATTCAGATAGAAAGTAAAAACAATCTTTTGAATTTTTATAAAGCTATTGAGCAAAAATATTTTTTACTTTCCTTTAAACGCACCTTTTAAAAGATACTTACATCATAATATACGCCCTGACCAGGCCAAGTCAATGCTTTCTTCCTTGAATCCATGGGAAAATCAAGCAGTTCATATCTGTAAGGATTGCCTGAAAATGTCAGGAAAAGCACTGTTATCCTGAATAAATGAGAACAGTCTTTTAACTAATGGGATTAATAGATGCAATAAATAAAAATAGATAATCGATAATAGAGATGAATGTAGGTATACAATTTAGCTATAGAGTTATAGTTGTTGTTAAGATGCAGATTGCCCTTGAATACTGGAGTCCAATACTTGAGCTCACTGGGTGTCGTGGCTCATGCCTGTAATCCCAGCACTTTGGGAGGTGGAGGTGAGAGAATTGCCCGAGTCCACGGGTTTGAGACCTGCCTGGGCAACTTGGTGAGACCTCATCTCTACAATAAATCAAAAAATTAGCCTGGTGTGGTGATGCATACCTGTGGTTCCAACTATTTGGAAGGCTGAGGTGGAAGGATTGCCTGAGCCCACCAGGTCAAGACCGTAGTGGCCATGAGTGTTCCACTGCATTCCAGGCTGGGTCACAGAGTGAGACTCCGACTCAATAAACAAACAACAACAACAGCAACAACAACAAAAACTTGAGCACAACATGAGCAGCATGTGGGAGTGAAATTAGTCTTCAACCTCAGTGCTTTCAGCAATGATGGGGTACAAGTATTTCATCTTTCTTTTAAATTTAATTTAATTAATTTATTTTTTACTTTGTTATTGTTTAGGTAGAGTCTCACTATGTTGCCCAGGCTGGTCTTGAACTTCTGGGTTCAAGTAATCCTCCCACTTTGACCTTTTTTTTTTGAGTTGAGGTTTTACTTTGTCGCCCAGGCTGAGTGCAGCTTTCTGAGTACCTATGACTACAGACAAGTGCTACCATGCCCGAATAATTTTTATTTCTATTTTTTGTAGAGATGAGGTCTTGCTATGTTGCCCAGGCTGGTTCACCTTTTTTTTTTTTTTGAGTTGGAGCCTCACTCTGATGCCTAGGCTGGAGTGCAGTAGCACGCTCACAGCCACTGCAGCCTTGACTTGCTGGGCTCAGTTGATCCTTCTGCCTTAGCCTTCCAAGTAATTGGAACCACAAATGCGTGCCACCATGCCTTGCTAATTTTTAAATTTATTTTAGATTTGAAGTCTCGCCATGTTGTTCAGGCTGATCTCGAACCCCTGGGCTCAGGCAATCCTCTTGCCTCCACCTTCCAAAGTGCTGGGATTATAGGCATGAACCACTGAGCCCAGCATCACCATTTTTTTAAATGAGAAAGATCCTTAGGGAAATAACAGATCTTCCTGGATCCTCTTTCTGGCCTCTAGAGGCTCAACAAACACATTTCCATACTTTCTGTATTGGTCTTTCTCCACCTAGGTATCAAGAGTTTTCCAACACTGAGTTAGTAACTTTCTTACTAAAAAGGTATCTAAAGAGAATATATGGAAGAATATGGCTTCTTAGACTGTGGCTCATAATTTGATAAGCTTTACCAAATGGCTTCCTTTGGTCCCATGATAAGTTTTCAGATAAAATATGTTCTGAACACTCATCTTCATATGTAATAAGAACAAAGGCTGTGATTTATTGAACATTTACTATGTGCTAGTCACTATTGAACACTTACTATGTGCTCCTGGCCACTGCAGCCTCAACCTGCTGGGCTCTGGCGATCCTTCCGCCTCAGCCTTCCGAGTAGCCGGAATTACAGGTGCGCGCTACCACGCCCAGCTGATTTTTGGTTTGTTGTAGAGATGAGGTCTCGCCAAGTTGCCCAGGCGGGTCTCGAACCCGCGGGCTCAGGCAATCCACTCACCTCAGCCTCTCAAGGCGTGGGATTACAGGCTGAGCCACCGAGCCCGGCTTGGATACATCTTTCTGTAAGGGTTATTAAGGCACACCTATTTTTAAGAGTCTCCTAAGAATGCCTGAATGGTTAGAGAGAAGTAGATGCTTTGAAGAGCAGGATATTCGGGCAACTTGCTTCTTCAGTCCCTTATCTACAACTGCACCGACATGTATGACTTCAACACATACTTCTATGATTTCTTGCTCACTATATGCACGTCATATAATTTCAGGAATTATTTAATTCAGGATTGAAACAAAGAAATATACTTTGACAATTTACCTAGCAATGTCATAAAATTCCAATTGTTTAGGTATCATACCTTTCTTTGTTTTTAGAGATGGGGTCTTGCTATCACTGTGTTGCCTAGGCTGTTCTTGAACTCATGGGCTCAAGTGATCCTACCACCTCAGCCTCCTGAGTAGCTGGAATTACAGGTTCATGCCGCTGTGCCAAGCTACAGGTATCATATCTGGCAATCTTTTGCACAGCAACCTCTCTCTCCACTTCCCCAATATAGCTAAGCATGACCCTTAACACTAAACAGTCACCACACTTGATACAGCTTTCCCTACCTCTTACCAATGCTGCCTGATCAGAGAGGCAATGGAAAATTTCAGCATGTGCACACATCTTGGCATCATAATATGCTAGCAGGTAATACAAATAATAACTTAACATTTGTGTCTGTTATCTACGAAGTAGGTACTAATATTCCCATTTTGCAGGCTGGAAAGTAGAGCAGGGAAGTGAAGAAACTTTGCAAATGCAGTCTGATTCCAGAGTCCACTCTCTTAAACACTCTTCTATGCTCTCTCTCAAAATGTTACTGTCTGCTAATAAGGCACTGAGGTTGGAACTGATGATGGTGGCGGTATTCTGTGCTTGCATTTTGGTCCAGATATTCATGTGCAGAGGAATTGCATTGTGGGACAATTCTCGAGTCTTACCTACTTCACCTAAATGCATTCACACAACTTTTTTTTCTTTTTTTAGTTAGAGTCTCACCTCTGTTGCCCAGGCATGATCACTGCAGCCTCAACCTCTTGGACTCAAGCAGTCCTTCTGCCTCAGCCTCCCAAGTAGCTGGGACTACTGGTACATGCCACCACACCCAGCTAACTTTTTAATTTTTTGTAGAGACCAAGTCTTTCTTTGATGCCCAGGCTAGTCTTGAACTCATGGGCTTAAGTAATCCTTCTGCCTCAGCCTCCCAAAGTGCTGGGATTACAGGTGTGAGTCACCGTGCCCAGCCTGCATTCAGCAAATATTTTCCTTTGCCTACCAGGTAACTTTTCTGTCACCTTCAGTTACCCTCCCTTTAGTAGCTTCAGTTTTTCTCCAGAAGTCTCCTCTGTTTTCACACATGTGTAGCAAAGACTGAGGTGTCTGGTGTTGGGGAGACTTGAAGACTGGCTAGGGGATTGCCATCCTTTCTTGTAAAACACATCCATGAAGACTCCAAGGTCTGAGGCTGGGAGAATATGTTCCAGGCTGTTATGAGGAATTAACAAACTACTCTCATTACTTTCTGAGTCTTATTTCAGTGGGAATCTTTGAATCTGATCATTGCTGATGCACCCATGTCCAGACCCTAATGGCTAAACTAAATATTGTCCCTTGTGCTGATCACCTGGGCTAGAATGGAATTTTTAAAAGTGAAACCATGGCTGGATGTGGTGGCTCATGCCTGTAATCCCAGCACTTTGGGAGACTTAGGCAGGAGGATTGATTGAGCCCAGAAGTTCAAGACCATACGGGACAACACAGTGCGACCTTACCTCTACAAAAAAATTAGCTGGGAGTGGTGGAGTTCATCTTTAGTCCTAGCTACATGGGAGACTGAGGCAGAAGGATCGCCTGAGCCCAGGAGCTCAAGGCTGCAGTAAGCCATGATTGTGCCACTGCACTACAGCCTGGGTGACAGAGTGAGACCTTTACTCAAAAAAAAAAAAAGAAAAAAGAAAAAAGAAAGCAAAACCATAAGAGAGATGAAAGGAAACAAAAGTAGAAAATACAGGTAGAATAAAAACAATCAACTCTACAAAGTTTTGTTTTCTGCTTCTAATATCAGAAGCTGTGCAGAGTAGAAAACTGGAAGCATCTGTGGAGAGTCTGTGGCCTGTGGTCTGTGGCGGGTCCCAGCTACAGTTATACTGTATGATATTACTATAGTTAATTAAGTGCAGCCACAGTTGAGAACAACTTTCCTATCTATTGAGTCACACGTTTGTGAGCGGAATCCTTTGTGCTTCCTGCTTTCTTTAGTTTTATTAGTGAATAAACTCCAACAAGAAGAATGAATACAGTTCTGATTCCAAATCACATTTTACCTCTTGTCTTCAAAACTCTTGTATCATAAGGTTTGGTTGGCACAGTGGGAGGGAAGGGCTGGCAGTTGCGGGCTCTGACGCCCTTGTAGAGATCCTCAGGCGATGTAAAGGTCGGGAACATGGCGCCGCGAGAGATGTGGGTGTGGAAGGGGTGTTCAATGGGGTATGGCGAGCACGTCTCCCTAGGAGTTATTGTGCAAGAAAATAAGAGAAAACAGGAGTGAAAAACCAATCACCAAATATTTATTGGGACCTTTTTTTTTTTTTTTTTTGGAAGAAGCTGTTCTAATTCCTGGAGATGTGACACAGAGCCAGACAGAGTCCCTGTGCTCATAGAGTTGGCATCCTGGTGTAATGCATACCACAAAACCGGACATTTTCTTAATTTTGTTAGACAAAACTAAATTTAATTTTTAAATCATGCCTAATTCTTTATCAGTGAATAACTTTTATAATTGGTACAATAACATAAAGCAGGAGATAAATGAATTATGTGTTTTTAGAATTGTATAGTAAGAATTTCTGGTTGCTTTTAACTCCTGCTTCTTATTTTAAGAGGATCCCAGTACTTTATTTTATGGAATCATTTTGGGCATTCAGCTTCAGTAATGCAAAGGGATCTCTAACCATCCTGGACTGAACTTTGAACCCAGGCCATCTGCTTCTTTAAGCAATCAACCACAAAATATATTGCCTGCTTATGTACACAGTACTGTTTCTTCTTGTTTTTTGTTTTTAGATTAGAAAATATAGTTTATTTAAAAACTAAGTTAGAACAGAGAATGAGGGAATTTCAGAGAGAGAGAGAGAGAGAGAGAGAGAGAGAGAGAGAGAGAGAGAGAGAGCCTGGACATAGCTCAAAGAGCACATGGCCACACCATAGCTTAGCAAGGCAATGGCCCACAGTACTGTTGCAAAATCACAAGCAAAAAATAGCTAGTACACTGAAGGAAACAATTAACAAGTTAAAAAGACCACAAGGATATAATTTTCCTATCATCTGGAGAACTGGCAGAGGTTAAAATTAAATACAAAACGAAACATGTGGGAGCTGTCTAAACTAGAAGAAAATTGAGATTAGGAAATCTGCAGGATAGAGAAATGTTATCTATAATAAGAAAAGTAAGTAGAAGAAAGCAAGACCTGTGTTACGGGTAGAATTGTATCTCTCCCCCCACCTCCCAATCCATATGTTGAAGTCATAACATCCAGGACATTCCTAATGCTACATATTGTGACTTTATGTGGAAATAGCGTCATTATAGATATATTAGTTAGAATGGAGTTACTCCATACTGGTGTAGGGTGGATCCCTATTCCAATATGACTGGTATACTCAGAAAAAAGGGAAATTTGGACACAAACACTTAAGGAGAATGCCACATGAAGATGAAAACAGATCAGAGTAACACATCTACAAGCCAAGGAATGCCAGAAATTGCCAGAAAAGCCCCAGAAGCCTAAGCCCAGCAAGTTGAGGCTGCAGTGGCCGTGACAGAGTGGGTGACAGAGTGAGACTTCAACTAAAAAAAAAAGCCAAAAAACCCCCAAAACCCCCAAATTCCAGAAAACCTAGACCTTAATTTTAATAGCCTTTTCAGTAGGTCTTTGCCTTAACTGAAACAGAATTTTAAGTGTTAGTTTAATATTTTTGGTTAAGATTGACAGGGAATTTCAGTAGCATGGAGAACACGTAGTGCTCAGATGTTGGTTTCTTTTTTCTTTTTTGAGTCGGAGTCTCACTCTGTCGCCCAGGCTGGAGTGCAGTGGCACAATCACAGCTCAACTCAGCCTTGACCTCCTGGGCTCAGGTGATCCCTCGACTCAGCTTCCAGAGTAGCTGGGACTACAAGCACGTGCCACAACACGCCTGGTTAATTTTTTTTTCACTATTTTTTTGTAGAGGTGAGGTCTTGCTATTTTACCTCGGCTGGTCTCGAACTCCTGGGCTCAAGTGATCCTCCCACCTCAGCCTTCCAAAGTGCTGGGATTAAAGGCATAAGCCACTGTATCTAGCCAGGTCTTGGTTTCTAATACCAGTCTCTGACAAGAGGAAGCAGGGTTTCTTGGAGTTATGGCTGATTTTAGGAGTGGGGAAGGAAATATCCAAGATGAGGTTAGAGTATCTTATAGTGCCAGAAAGTAAAGAAATGCTAAGAGAACCCTCCCAAACCCCATAATGATGGGGAAATGTCAAAGAAATATAGGAGTGAATTAAAAGCGCTCCTCATGACTCATTTGAGTAACAAAATAGGGTGGTACTGGATTACTACCTAAGTACCAAAGCACAAAAGAGACTTCTAAAATCCCATACTGGCATAAATAAGTGATTGAATAATTATTCAGTGGAGCAGAATAGAGAAATCTCCTACATAGGAGAATACCGAATAATTACGTAGGCACTGGGGCATCCCATGAAACATCTGACTAATAATCCTCCATATTATCAGGGTCATCACAACAAGGAAAGCCTGAGAAACTGTCATAGCCAAGAGAAGCCTAAGGAGACATGAAGGCTAAATGTAGTGTGGTATCTTGATGGGATCCTGGAGCAGAAAAAGGGGAAAGCTGAACAAGGTATAGACTTCAGTTAATACTAACGCATCACTATTGGTTCATTACCTGATAAAGGTGCCATATAAATGAAAGATGTTAATATTAGTGGAAACTGGGTGTGGGAAATTTAGGAACTCTATCTTTCCAATAATTCTATAATCTAAAACCATATTAAAATCAAAAGTTTATTTTTTTAATGTGATCTTATTTTATTTTTGAGTTGGAATCTCACTCTGTCACCTAGGCTGGAGTGCAGTAGTGTGCTTATGGCCACCGTAACCTCGACCTGCTGTGCTCAGATGATCCTTTCGTCTCAGTCTCCCAACTAGCTGGAACTACAGGCATGTGCCACCATGCCCAGCATTTTTAAAAAAAAATTTTATTTACTGTAGAGATGAGGTCTCACCAAGTTGCCCAGGCTGGTCTTGATCCTGTGGGCTCAGGCAATCCTCTCACCTTGACCTCTCAAAGTGCTGGGATTATGGGCGTGAGCCACCACACCTGGCCAAAAGTTTATTTTAAAAAAGACTTGCAGGGGATATAATTGGAGATAAATCAAAATAATATTACCTTGCACTTGTACCAGCCTTTTGTTCCAACTGTTAAAAAATAGCTTTCGGTCATTGCTTTACTAGACTCTTGTGTGGTCATGTGCTCTCTGAGTTATGGCTGTCACCATGTTTCCTGGCTGTGGCCCCCTCTCCTCCCTTGGGGAGGTGAATCATCTCTTTTTCTCTCTCTCTTATCTATCTCTTTATTTATTTATTTTTGAATCGGCGTCTCACTCTGTTGCCCAGGCTGGAGTGCAGTGGCATGCTCATGGCCGCAGCCTCAACCTGCTGGGCTCAGGTGATCGATTCCGCCTCAGCCTTCCAAGTAGCTGGAACCACAGGCATGTGCCACCATGCCTGGCTAATTTTTTTATTTATTGTAGAGATGAGGTCTCGCCATGCTGCTCAGGCTGGTCTCAAACCCTTGAGCTCAGGCACAATTCTCTTACCTTCACTTCCAAAGTGCTGGGATTACAGGATTGAGCCACAGCACATGGCCTCTTTCTCTCTCGCTCTAATTTACTTTATTTTTAAATTTATTTTATTTATTTATTTTTTTGAGTTGGAGTCTCACTCGGTCGCCCAAACTGGAGTGCAGTGGCCGCTTCCAGCCTCTGCGCCTCGACCTGCTGAGCTCCGGCGATCCTTCCGCCTCAGCCTTCCAAGTAGCCGAAATTACAGGCATGCGCTACCACGCCCGGCTGATTTTTTGATTTATTGTAGAGGTGAGGTCTCGCTGCCCAGGCGGATCTCGAACCCGCAGGCTCAGGCAATCCACTCACCTCAGCCTCCCAAAGGCGCAGGATTACAGGCTGAGCCACCGAGCCTGGCTTAATTTACTTTATTTTTTATTTTTATTTTTTTTTTGAGTTGGAGTTTCACTCTGTCGCCCAGACTGGAGTGCAGTGGCCGCTTCCGGGCACCGCATCCTTGACCCGCTGGGCTCCGGCAATCCTTCCACCTCAGCTTTCCAAGTAGCTGTAATTTACTTTAAATAAACTATATTTTACAATCTAAAAAAAAATAGCTTTCATGAAAAGTCTCACTTGTTCTTATGCTTGTCTAAGATGTATGGAATAGCAACATATTTTTTTCTTGATTATAGCAAGGAAGGAAAAGTTGTATACTTACCCTACTGTTGAATTAGGTGGTTTGGGTAACCTAGAATAAAAAAAGAAAGTACATTAAGGGCTTTTTAAGGCTTGTATTCTTATCAGAGACTTGATTAAGAATAACGATATACCTCATGTTCAAACTATGGTGTCATTAAGATAATATTCCTGATTAACTTTCCGGATCCCTGAATATTGATGAGCCAGAAAGACATGACCTTTGCATATTTCAGTTGTCTGTTGATTAATTTCCATTCCACATAGTATAACTTCAGTTCTGCTCGCTACTCTTTTCTACATTTCTTATTTGCGGTGAAGGTATAGGGCTGACCACTTCTAGTCACAAAAGAGCTCTAGTTCTTTCTGACCTTTACTCTCATAATCAGGCAGCAAAGTACTCGAGGGAGCCTGACATCACACAAGTGGTGCAATTGCGTGACCTAAAATGACCCAAGGGTGGCATCACTGGAGAGGATCTGCAAGTACCACGTGTGCATTCTTCCTTTGCCCAGGGTTGCTGATCTTTCATAATAAATGCTGCCCAGTTGACAGAGGGAGGATAGGACAAAACTAGTCACATTCCTGGAGGTGTGCCTTTTCTGAACCAGTTCATTCTGAGGTTGTATACTTACTAATGAGTCTGAACCCTGCTTGCCAAGAAATAATACTATAGCCCTGGAAAACAGTCCACTAAACAGGGCTAGTTAACCTCCTACATTTGATTCCAACAGTTAGTTTTAGCCCATGCAAATAAGACTGAAAGATTTCAGGCATGAGAAATGAACAGAATGTTATCCATTTGATAATAAGATCCGTAAAATTGAATACGCTATTTAATTTTGTAGATGTTCCTCCATGCTAGAAGATAGATATTCACTATAAAGTAGTATGTGACTCATATACTTTTATTATCCTATAACGTATTATAAGCACACAATTCATATGAACCATAAAAGTTTATCTGCTTCTTTACTTGGGCATGGAACTAAAAAAGGCATATTGTTGTGTTGGAGAAATGGGATGGGGATGAACAGGGAAATGATGAGTCTATGAATCCAAGGAATCTGAAGTCTCTAGATGGACTATTATATAGAAAACATTAAGTTGGATCTAAATTGTTCTCAAATGACAAATTCTGCTATAGTATTGATAAGTATGTGTCTAAAATGGATTTGATTGAAAATGGAAAAAAATTAAAAATATAAAAGACATTTTTGTAAAAAGTCAAAATTTGAAAGGATAAAATGAAGGTAATAAATACTCAAAGACACCACCTCCCTGACCCAAAGCAGTCCTTTAGTTGTATCCACATCTACTGTGCAAAATTCACTGATCCCAGAGGGATAAACCCAGTCACAAATTTTGTCTTTTTGGCTCCCTCTAGTGGCTAAACTCTATGTTAACTTCTAACCTATAAACAACTACCAAAGATACAGAAGTGATAGTTTCATTGTTACTTTAGTGCTGTCAGCGTTTTATTTTTATCTGAAAATAAAAATGTATGTTTTTGTAATATGCATGAAAAACTTTCAAAGGATAAAAAATAATATATTGAAAAACAATACCTTTAAGCAAAGGGTAAATTAACAAGTATTCCTTATCCAATAAATAAATAAACAAATAAATAAAATAAGGCTGGGCACAGTGGCTCATGCCTGTAATCCCATCACTTTGGGATGCTGAGCTGGGAGAATTGCTTGAGCCCAGGAGTTCAAGACCAGCCTAGGCAACACAAGGAAACTTCATCTCTACCAAAAATTCCCCCTCAAAAAAAAAAAAAAAATTAACTGGGTAAAATGATGTGCACCTGTAGTCCCAGCTACTTGGGAGGCTGAGGTGAAAGGATCGACTGAGCCCAGGAATTCAAGGCTGTGGTGATCTGTGCCACTACACTCCAGCCTGGGCAACAGAATGAGACCCAGACTCAAAAATAAATAATAAGAAAGATACTTAAGGAGTAATTTTATTGAGACTTGTTTGAAGATGATCATGAGAAATCTCTTTTCTCATAAAATTCTTATTAAAAATTTGTTACCAGGCACAGTGGCTACCGCCTATAACCCCAGCACTTTGGAAAGCAGAGATTGCCTGAGTCCACAGGTTCGAGACCAGCCTGAGCAACACGGTGAGACCTCATCTCTACAATAAATCAAAAAATTAGCCGGACATGGTGGCGCACGCCTGTGGTTCCAGCTACTTGGAAGGCTGAGGCGGAAGGATCAATGGCCTGAGCCCAGCAGTTTGAGGCTGTGGTGGCTGTGAGCGTGCCACTGCACTCCAACCTGGGCAACAGAGTGAGACTCTGACTCAAAACAACAACAACAAAAAGGTTGCAGGCCACTGTGGCATTTTCTATGACTCTTTTAAGAAATGTAACAGACTCTTATTAGATTAAGTCAAAGGCAGGGAAATGGACCAAAATGATCTGTAAAAATCCCTTCAAACAATACCATTCATTATCTTCTATTTTTTTCTTTATTTGCTTAAATGCTAAAAACTATTAGTTTTTGGTTTATTTACTTTTTTTGGTTTGGTCTTGATTTCTAGTGTTAACGAGCTCTACTAATAAAAGGAAAAATTTGCTTTTCTAAAAGTTCCCGTTTTGGGGCAATTAAGTTTATCATTGGCTTATTTCCACTTAAAGGTGTTTTTTTTTTTAATCCTATGTAAAACAAAACAAAAAACAGACTTACAAAGAATCATTTTCATAGATGTCACTTTTTTTGTTCTCTGTCAAATAATAGAATTGTTCAATAGGAAGCTTTCTGAAAAGAAAGAAAAGATCAGATTGAACATATTTTTAAATTAATACAGTGTAATGATGAGGTAGTAAAAGACAGATTAGTACAATCTTATATATACACAGTAATTCAGTGTAGGAAAAGGTGGCGTTTTAAATGAGTGGAAAAGAATTTCCAATACAGAAAAAAAAAATCACTCTCCATTTGGAAAATAACCCATCTCTATTTCATATTGTTGAGAAAGATAATTTCAGATGGGTTACAAATCTAAAGAATTGGGGGAAAAGACTATAAAAATATTGAAAGAGCCAGGCACGATGGTTCACACCTGTAATCCCAGCACTTTGGGAGGTGGAGGTGAGATTACTGCCTGAGCCCAGGATTTGGCGACCAGCCTGGGCAACCTGGTAAGACCTCATCTCTATGATAAATAATAATAATAATAAAATAACAGTAGTTCCAGCTACTTGGAAGATTGAGGCAGAAGGATCATGCGAGCCCAGCAGGCCAAGGCTACAGTGGCTGGAAGTATGCCACTCCACTCCAACCTGGGTGACAGAGTAAGACTGACTCAAAAAAAAAAAAAAAAAAATATATATATATATATATATATAATATATATATATATGTAGTGTACAAATAGATTTTTTTCTTTGGTGGTAGAGAGGACCTTTAAAATAAGATTTTTCTTTTAAAAGTCAAAAGGTGCTGAGTGCAGTGGCTCAAGCCTGTAATCCTACCACTTTGGGAGGCTGAGGAGAGAGGATTGCCTGAGTTAAGGGGTTCTAGACCAATCTGGGCAACTTGGTGAGACCTTGTCTCTACAATAAATCAAGAAATAAGCCGGGCGTGGTGACGCACGCCTGCAGTTCCAGCTACCTGGAAGGCTGAGGTGGAAGGAGCACCCGAACCCAGCAGGTTGAGGCTGCAGTGGCCATGAGTGTGCCCATCCTGGGTGACAGAGTGAGACTCTGACTAAAAGAAAAAAAAAGTCAAAAGCTGTTGGGTGAAGTGGCTCAGCCTGTAATCCCAGCACTTTGGGAGGCTGAGGAGAGAGGATTACCTGAGCTCAGGGATTCGCGACCAGCTTAAGCAACATGGCGAGACCTTGTCCTTATCATATATTTAAAAATCAGCGGGACAGCCGGCTCGGTGGCTCAGCCTGTAATCCCGCGCCTTTGGGAGGCTGAGGTGAGTGGATTGCCTGAGCCCGCGGGTTCGAGACCCGCCTGGGCAGCGAGACTTCATCTCTACAATAAATAAAAAAATCAGCCGGGCGTGGTAGCGTGCCTGTAATTCCGGCTACTTGGAAGGCTGAGTCGGAAGGATCGCTGGAGCCCAGCAGGCGAGGCTGCGGTGGCCAGGAGTGGCCACTGCACTCCAGTCTGGGCGACAGAGTGAGACTCCAACTCAAAAAATAAATAAATAAATAATAAATAAATAAATAAATAAATAAAAATCAGCGGGACATGTTGGCACATGCCTATAGTTCCAGCTACTTGGAAGGCTGAAGTGGAAGGATTGCCTGAGTTCAGCAGATTGAGGCTGCGGGTGGCTGTGAGTGTTGTGCCACTGCACTCCAGCTTGGGTGACAGAGTGAGACTCCAGTTAAAACAAAAAAGGTAAAAAACTGAAAGGAAATTCGATAATATCAAATTACAAACTTCTATATGACAAAGGATACCATAAAAATCTCCAATAAAAGTTGGAAGAAATATTTGCAAAGATAACACATAAAGGACTGATATCCAAAACATAAGGAACCAACAAAAATCTATAAGTAAAATACAAACAATAAAAATGGGCAATGAATAAATGCAGGAAAAGAAATGTCAATGGCCGTACATAAAAGATAAACATAAGAAAAAGTACTCCACCTAACTAGTAACCAGAGAAATACACTCTTACAGCCATGATACCCTTTATACTCATTAGATGGTCAAAATTATACAGTCTGGAAATATCATACAGATAGCTAAGGGTGCGAGGGAATGGATTCTTTTAGATGCTACCATGAGAATATAAATCATTCAGGCTACATCTACTAAAATTAAAAATATTCATGTACTGTGACCCATTTAGGATTTGCCCTAGAGAAACATTTATTCATGAGCTCAAGGAGTCCTGTACAAGGATGTTCATGACAGTATAGTTAAAGTTAAAAAAGAGAGAGAGAGAGAGAGAGAAAAGGAACAATATATGTATGGCCAGTAATCTATGATGCATCCATATTGTGGAGCACTACGAGGAATTAAAAAGAATGGTGCAGCTCTGTATTTATCTGTATTTATTGCCATGGGACATTTTCTAGATTGTAGAGAGAAGAAAATCCCAAGTTGTTTAATACTACATGTCAAATGATTCCTCACAACAAAATGACACCAGATATTTTCAAAGGGCACATGTGTAATTGTGTAAATACACAGCAAAAGGTGAGGAAAGAGATATGCCAAAGGGTACCAGTTTTTCCCTCTAGGGAGGCAAGTGGGACTGCAAGCTGGTGGTCCAAAGAGAATGGACCTTGTCTGTAATGTTTTCATCCAGGTTGTGTTCCACTGTCACTTCTGGCTGCCCAGTGCCTTCTGAATGCCCAGCCATGTTTTTATAGTGAGTGTACTGTGAACCTCATCACCCAGAGTCCAAGAAACTTGCTTGCCCAGCCTGTGAATTCCCTGGGGTGTAGGGGCTATTTGTACCCTACAAGAACACTCACCAAGAGAACCCCACAATTGAGATGTTCTTAGTAATCAGGTAGATAAGGTGACCAACTCTGTGGACGTTGGCCAGGTTTTTTCCAATCACTCCTGGGCTTGCTCAGTGGTTTTATAATGTTATCTTGGGGGCTGTGCAGAAGCAGAAGCTATTATACATGGACATGAATTTCCTTTCACCAAAACTCACCTGGCTATTGTCACATTTGAGTCTGCCAGCAGAAGTGACCAATCCCTGGGTATACTAGTCACCACCTGGTGGTAGGCTGATTTCACTGGACCCCTTCCATCATGAAAGAGTTAATTTATCCTAAGACTAGACATGTCTTCAAAATATGCATTTCCCTTCCCTTCTCACCACGCTTCTGCCAGTAACACCATGGGCGGACTTGCTGAATGTCTTACTGCCACGCTATCTTAAACAATATTCCTGTTGACTAAGGAACTCAATTGATCACAGAAGAAATTGGGCAATGATTGGCAGAAATCAAAGGATTCACCGATTAGAGTGGCCTACTGAAGATTCATTTATGGGTGAATGTTGTCCTGAAGAGTGCAAGACATGCTCGAACCAGTGACCAGTAAATAGATCCCCTCCTAGCTAGAATCATGGTCTAAATACGAAAGGATGGAAGGGGAGTGGTGCCTCTCACTACTGACTAGCTATTACACTTGAGGATATTTTACTTCCTCCCCAGCCACCTTGAGCTGTGCTGGTTTAGAGGTCAAGGGAAGAATGCTTTCATCAGGGGCTGCAACAGTGGTTCTATTGCATTGGAAGCTGAACTGATGATGATGTAGGGTTCCTGACTCTGGTTACAACCAGCAAGAAGGATCTGCCTAGCAGGCTGGGATGACTGATCCGGAGTATCAGGGGCCAGGGAGTGGCTGCTATACAGTGGTGGGGAAAGGAGCATTTCTGGGACCTGAGGAATCTTTTGGACACCTAGTATTGTCTCTAGTGGCATAAAGTTACTGGAATACTGTAGTGGCTTTCCACGGGCAGAGCCACCAAGAGCTTAGATTTCTCAGAAACATAGTTTTGGGTTGTTCTACCAAATAATTCCTACCAGCTTGGGTACTGGCTGAGGAGAAGGGAGCCTGGAATAGACAGTGGAGGAAGGAAATTATGACACCAACGTTGTCTCATGACCAGTTGCAGAAATGAGACTCATGGTCACTTATGTTTTCTTCCTTGTGGTGTCTTGCACATTTCATACATATTAACTACTTTTTTCCCCCTTATTATTTCATGTAGGTTGTGTTGGCAATGGTTAACTGTAATTAAAATACAGAGAGGTGTAGACTATCAGAACAAGATTGCAGCTGAACTAGGGAGAGTGAACACTTGGTGCTGGATGCAAGAACTCATGAGACTTTGGGTCACCTCTTTTGGGGAAGTCAATGCCTTTTCATCTGTGTGAAAAACACATGGTATTTCCTTCCACTGAAGCAGCAATTCTCAAACTTTCCTGCATATTGGAATTACCTAAGGGATCTGGTTAAAAATGCTGATCCTGTTCAGTAAATCTGGGCAGAGGCTGAGACTCTGCAATCACCATCTCCTGGGTGACATACAGGCTGCTGGTCCGTGGGCCACACCTTGCATAGAGAAGCATGAAAGTTATTGCTGCCGCTGTTGTGCAGGAAGACAGGTGACTGGCACCCGTGCCTATCTAAGATCTTTACAACTCCCTCTCTACATTTTGCTAGCTTCCCACATTTGGAACACTCTACTTGCTCCGATGAAATCCAGAAATCTACTTCCCTAGCAGCTAGGGTGCAAATGTGCCTGTGTTCTGCCAGTCATCCACATCTGTGTGAGACTGTGATTTGACTGTGAGTTGCCTTAGAACACAGGCTTCATGTGGGCACCCACACTGCTAAGGAGGTGACAGCAGAGAGGTCCAGCTTTAGCAGAGACTCTTCTTCCTGATGAGCCAGTCCTGAGAATGAGACTGCCCACTGTTCCTGGAAGCTGAGCAATCCGCCTGTTTCTCCAGCCCTCCCACAGATTTAAGAGATAATCCGTATCTCTACACTTGGGATATCAGTCTTCCTTCTTATGAATAACTATGCTTTAGAGCCATAATTTTTTTCTTTTTCTTTTTTCAGAGGTGGTCTCTCACTATGTTGCCCAGGCTGCCTTAGACTTCTCGGCTTAAGCAATCATCCTGCCTCAGCCTTTTGAGTGGTTGGATTACAGGTGTGTGCCGCCATGTCCAGCCCACTTTTTTCTTTTTATTGCTTTAACGTCCTTATTTTTCCCTCTGCATTTTCTGTGATTTATTGTCTTTGTACTATCAAGTCAATTTTTAGTCACTCCTATTTCTGGCTTCTTTGTCTTTCTTTATATGTAAGAGTGCTTTGGTGATGCTGGTGTTTTCTCATTTTCCCCCCTCTTGGCCCTGTGGTCTCCCTTTCATTCATGCCTTATTATCTTGTCTTTTATTAGAGTCATATACCTAGTTAGTCCTTTTATAGGGACTCTGCTTTTATTTCCTAGGCTATGTTTTCTTTCAGACTGGTCTCTCATATATTTTTTATATGTCATATTTGTTCTCTTTCCCTCCCGTTTGCAAAGTTTCCTTGTCATTTTTTTGTCTGTTTGGTTGTTTCTTTTGAGTCAGCGTCTCACTCACTCTGTCACCCAGCCTGGAGATCATGGCTTACTGCAGCCTCAAACTTCTGGTCTCAAGTAATCCTCCTGCCTCCCAAGTAGCTGGGACTACAGATGTGTGCCACCATGTCTGACTTATTTATTTTTTTGTAGAGACAGGGCTTTGCTATGTTACCAAGGCTGATCTCAAACTCTTGGCCTTAAGCAATGCTCCTGCCTCTGTCTTCCAAAGTGCTGGAATTTCAGGCATGAGCCACCATGCCTGGCCACCATTTGTTTGTATGTGTTTAATTGGGCAACTCTGTCTAATCCTGGCTATTTGCTATGACATAGTGCAGGTAATTTCTCCTTAAAACACTCATCTTAAATGAATTTGCCTTTCTATCCATGCTACAAGCTTGATGACTGGATATTATTTTTTTACTTTTCTTTAGTCTGATGGGATGGCAAAGAGGAAGTGCTCAGATAGCATCAGAGAGTGCTCTGGGAAGCTTGGGTACTACTGCCCAAGATCTCATTAAATGTCCTCAGGAGGTCCCCTCCTTCCAGTTGGGAATTGTCCCATACCCACGGGCTTCAGCTCATTCCCTCAAGTCTACACAGCATTCTGGAAAAGAGCACATTCTGCAGAACCTCATCTCTCTTGAGGTCTTGCCATGTTAAACCCTCTCTCCTCATGACAGGGTTTTCTTTAATAGGATGCACTATTCAGTCTTGTAATCTCTGCTTCAAATTGGAGAATTCTCAGGATTTTGTAGACACACCTTGTGTCAGCATGCATTTGGAATGTGAGGACGGATTTAGGTGTGATGCCTCTCAGGCAATAGGGTGGCTTCCCCTGGACCCAGCACTTCCAGGGAGAGTATGGAGATATGTGTGGGTAGTTTTATTTTGGTCATCACAATGAATGCAGGTTGCTACTGGAATTTACAGGTAAAGAAGCAGGGATGCTAAACATCCTGCAATATGTGGGACAAAGAAGTGTTCTGCTCCCAGTGCTACTGTGGGAAACATTAAATTGGGCCCTGGAATAAACTGCATTGAATTTTTTTTCCTTGGAGGGCACTTACTAAAATTAATGTCATGAGGCTGTCTTTCCTCCTTCCCTCCCTCCCTCTCTCCCTTCTTTGTCAGAGTCTCATTCTATCACCTGCCTGGAGAACAGTGTCATGCTCATGGCTACTGCAGCCTTGACGTGCTGGGTTTAGGTGATCCTTCCACCTCAACCCAAGTAGCTGGAACTACAGGTGCGTGCCACCATGTCTGGCTAATTTTTTTATTTATTGTAGAGACAAAGTCTCACCGAGTTGCCTAGGCTGGTCTCAAATCCCTAGGCTCAGGCAATCCTCTCACCTTGGCCTCCCAAAGTGCTGGGGTTACAGGTGTGAGCCACTGTGCCCGGCCAGGTTATTGCTTTTATTGCTTGGTGTCTGGCTTTTATTTTTTATTTTTATTTTTTATTTGTATTGCTTGGTGTCTGGCTGCTGGTAAATTTTGTATTTGTTTCACTGTTTTGGCACCGGGAGAGATTTTGCTTCATATAGTCATACTAACTTTTAAGTATTTATTATTATAATTAAAGATTACTGACTACCGGGAAATTCAAAGTATTTTTTAGTTCACAAAACACCACAGATCAATTTATAAGCTTTTTACCATTTGACAATACCTTCGAGAAATAATTCATTTCCTTTTCTTAGACAAAATAAAAGTTTTGCTACTTCAGCAAACTTGTGAAAATAAATGTTTATGGAAGTGAAAACAAAGTTACAAATTTTCACTATTTTATGACTTCATTCTTTTGGTGAATGGATGCTGAATTAGTGATGACTGATCTCATTTAGAATTCCTGAAACTTGGCCATTGTGTTGTTAAACTCTGGTGTGTCCACATGGCTCTTTGAGCTATGGCCGCCATGTTTTCTAGCTTTGGTCCTCTCCCCTACCTCAGGGAGGTGAATCTCCTCTCTCTCTCTCTAATTTACTTTCTAAATAAACTGTTTTTTCCAATAAAAAAAGAATTTCTGAAACTTGCGCATTTGAAGTAAGTAAATATTGCTAAAGTTCCTTTAAATGAGTTTTATTCAGATATATTTATGTCAGGAAGAGTCAAAAGTGGCAGTGATGTCACATATGGCATGACAATGCCACTGCATTGGCGCATGCATACATAAATACAGATAACTATATGTCTTTTAGAAAGCCATGCTCTTTTAACTTTAACCTCAGATGACATACCATAGATGTTTTACCTAGACATTTTCATCAGGAGTAGATATTTTTAATTTCCAAAGTGAGATGGCAGAAGGGTTGGTGAGGCACAGGAGTGATCCTGTTCCCCACAAGGAGTGAGGTCAATGTGTGGCACCACAAAACCCCACTGACAGGGAAGGAGGCAGGAGTGACTGTGAGAGCAAACTTTGAGGTGAACTAGTTAAGGCTTGACCCATCAGAGACTGAAAAATATTGTTTTTTTGTTTGTCTGTTTAAAAGACTCTTCAGGAAGAAAGAAAAACATTGTAATTGAAGTTATCCTTGTTAGGAAATAAGATAAAACCTATTCTGCAGTTGTTTGCTAAGTAATTTGCATTAGATCAGAAGATAGGACTTTACCTTAAATATATTTTTAAGGGATGACTATACTAATATGATCACTTTTAACATAACAGGGTGTACAGAATACAGTAACCTATGTTTCTGCCTCAGGGGTGAGTGGCATTCTAAGTGGAGTACATATATCCTCTCCCCAATTCCTAGGGCTGCATTCAGTGAGAGATCAAATACAAACCTCATGTCCAACTAGACTTCCCTTAAGAAATTAGTCTTTGACTTTCTTTTTACACACTGGAATTCTGTATGAATACTTTTAGTCATTACGGAGTAGTGTATATTTTGTATGTATATTTTTAATGTACAAATTTTGGGGGGATAACTATAAACTTTATAAAGAGCTGTACTCCCATTCTCTAGAACAATGCTTGCTGTACTTAAATTACTGAATAGATAAATGAATACATGGATGGACACATACTAAAATGAATAGATGAAAAGAACTTTGGTTTTGGAGTCAAACAAATCTGGACTCAAATCCTTGTTCCACAACTTTATAATTATCTGACCCAAAGAAAGATTTTGAATCTCTTGGGTCTTTGTTTATTCATTGTAAACCAGGATGACAACATCCACTTCACAAAGATATTTCAAATCTACATTATATTAGCAAGTAAGTTCCAGAAAAAAATCTGTTGAATGAATGAATGAACTTGAGGTCCCCACTATCTATAATGTGTGCTAATGTCGGACTCTTTCCAGTTGACCTCTGTCAGGCCTTTCCATTGCTTTACTGAAGCTCCGAGAAGGTCACTGGCAGCACATGTCCCAACGGAGGGGTTGCTGAGGCAAAAGAGGGAGACTATTCCCACAAAAATTGGCAACGTGTCTTTCCTAATTTATTTCTTTTACCTGCTTTAGGAAGAAAAAAACTAGTTAACTAGTTTCTTAGTATTCAGGATTGTTAGACAAAGCAGGAGTAAGTAGGCTCTGTGCCAAAGCATAATAAATTATGCTCTGAATAAAGTTCATAATCCTTAGGAAGTATTTAATGTGACATTTGCTGCTCAGAATTTTTGCTTTCTCTTCATTTTTAACCTGTTTTGAATAGAGTTCCTGAATGGCTTTAAGATGTATACATTATTACTAAATTTTTTTTTTTTTGGAGTTGGAGTCTCACTCTGTTGTCCAGATTGGAGTGCAGTGGCACTGTCACAGCTACTGCAGCCTTGACCTTCTGGGCCCAGGCAATCCTTCTGCCCCTCCCAAGTAGCTGGGACTACACAGATGTGCACCACAACACCCAGCTAATTTTTTGAATTTTTTTTTGTAGAAATGAGGTCTCACTATGTTGCCTAGGCTGGTAAAATATTTTTATACTTGAAAACAATGCCTAGCAAATTCTAATGACTACAATAAAGATTGATGAACACATTACAGATCAACAGTTCCAGAAACCAAGAGCATTTGTACAAACTAGGCCGGCTCTTTGTTTAAGCAAAGACATTTTCAATTTAATCTCTTTCTCCCTGTCTCAGGAAGAGTCTCATTTAGTTTTAGATTAAGATGTGATAAGTGAGGGAATTGATCAAAATTTCTGATCACAATACTCTAACATCCCTAAGGACAGCAAAAACCATTTGTAATCACAGGCTTTTCATCAGGGGCACAATTAAAAATTAGTTTTCCATCTGTGTCTTTCCATAGGTAGTAAAATAAATGGAGGCAGATATAAGTTAACAAAGGACTCACAGTAGAAATAAAGAAAAATGGAGAATTAATAAATGTGAATGAATGCTTACCTTGGCCAGATTTCTCCACCAAACCCGTAGTGCTGATGTCCTTTGCCCATGACACGGGGAGGCTCACATTTTGGCCTGTGCTCCTCCGGGAGGGAGATTGGTATTATCCCACCATATTCTTTTTCAGCACCCCATGGACGCCTGCACTGGTGGAGTGACTCTCTTAATTCCTGGTACCTGGAAAAAAGAGAGACTTTTAAACAGCTTCACAACATAACATATGCATACTTGCACAAAATTCCTATGGCTACCTAAGAATTTTTCGATCACATTTTCAGACCACGAAATTCTCAGTGTCAGGTAGATTATGATCGATGCTGTTGTTTAGACATCATGGGTCTGCCGAAGGAATAGGTTGAGTTCTTGAAGGCCTTCGGGTTTTATTTTTTTTCTCCCAACAGTTGTAGTGTGTTTATTTTTTTTAAACAGCTTTATTGAGATATAAATCACATACCATACAATTCATCCTTTTTTTTTTTGAGTTGGGGTCTCATTCTGTTGCCCAGGCTGGAGTGCAGTGGCGCGATCATGGCTCACCGCAGTCTCAAACTCCTGGGCTCAAGCAATCCTTCTGGTTCAGCCATCTAAAGTGCTGGCACTACAGGCACCTGCCACCACTCCCAGCTAATTCTCAATTTTTTTTTTTTTCAGAGATGAGGTTTCACTATGTTGCCTAGGCTGGTTTTGAACTTTTGGGCTCAAGCAGTCCTCTTGCCTCAACCTCACAAAATGCTGGTATTACAGACGTGAGCCATGCCTGGCCAGTTATTCCATTTAAAGTGTACATTTCAATGGCTTTTCAGTTTAGTCACAATTTGTGCAACCATCACTGCAGTCAATTTTAGAACATTTCCATCATCTCAAAACAATAACCCTGTATCCTTAAGTCAACATTCCCTATGCCCCCCCACCCTTACCCTATTCCTAAGCCACCACTAAACTTTCAGTCTATGGATTTGCTTATTCTGAACATTTCATATAAACAAAATCATATATGTGGTCTTTTGTAATGGGCTTCTTTCTTTCAAGGTTTGTCTATGTTGTAGCTTGTGTCAGTACTTAATTCCTTTTAATGGCTATATAATATTCTATTACATGGCTATATCACATTTTAAAAATTCATTTATCAGTTGATGGATATTTGGGTCATTTCCACCCTTTGGCTCTTATGAATAATGCTGTTATGAACATTCATGTTCAAGTTTTTGTTTGAATACCTGTTTTTACTTATCTTGGAGTTAAAGTTAGGAGTGTGCTGGGTCATATTATTATTCCATGTTTAATTTGTTGAAAAGCCAACGAACTGTTTTTATAGCAGTGGCACCATTTTATGTTCTTATCATTGTATGAAAGTTCTAATTTCTCCACATTCTTGTCAATAAATTCTTGTTATTTTCTGTTGAAATTTTAAAAACATTATAGGCACTCTAGTGAGTGTAAAGTGTATCTTATTGTGGTTTTGATTTGCAATTCTCTAATGACTAATGATGTTGTACATTTTTTCATGTTCTTTTTGGCCATTTGTATGTCTTTTTCAAAAAATATCCACTAAGATCATTTGTATTTTTTAAAGGAGTTGTCTTAGTTTTGAATTATTTTATTTATTAATTTTTTAGAACAGTCTTGCTCTGTTGTCCAGGTTGTGGTGCAGTGGCACAATCATGGCTTACTGCAGCCTTGAACTTTGGGGCTCAAGTGATCATCCTACCTCATCCTCCCGAGTAGTTAGGACTACATGTGTGGGCTAACACATTTGGCTAATTATTTATTTTTTGTACAGCCAGGTTCTCACTATGTTGCCCTCATTAGGCTGGTCTTGAACTCCTGGCCTCAAGTGATTTTACTGCCTTGGCTTCCCAGAGTGCCAGGATTATAGTTGTGAACCACCATGCCAGGCCTTGTTTTTGAGTTAAAAGGGTTCTTTATATGTCCTAGATATAAGTTCCTTATCAGATATAATAGGCAAATATATTCTCCTATTCTGTTCATTTTCTTTTCTTTTCTTTTTGAGAAGGGTCTTACTCTGTTGCTTAGGTTGGCCTCTAGTGATCCTCCCACTTTGGCCCCAAAGTGTTGGGATTACAGGCGTGAGCCACTGCACTGCGCCTAGTCTCTGTGCATTTTTTTTCACTTCCTTGATAATGTCCTTTGAAGCATGGAAGTTTTTAATTTTGATGAAGTTAGTTTGTCTATATTTCCTTTTGATGCTTGTGCTTATTGGTGTCATTATCTAAAAATACATTGCCAAATCCAAGATCATGAGGATTTATCCCTATGTCTTCTCAGAGGTTTATAGTTTCAGCTCTTACATCTAGGTCTTTCATTCATGATGGCATTTTGTTGTTTGAGCCGGGGTCTCACTCTGGCATGCAGGCTGGAGTACAGTGGCAGGATCAGGGCCATCACAGTTTTGACTACCTGGGCGCAGGTGATATTTTGTAGAGATGAGGTCTTGCTATGTTGCCCAGCCTTGAACTCCTGGACTCAAGCAATCCTCTTGTCTTGGCCTTCCAAAGTGTTGGCATTACAGACATGAGCCACCATGCATGGCCCATAATGAGTTAATTTTTATATACGGTGTGAGATAAGAGTCCAATTTAATCCTTTTGCATGTGGATATTCAGTTGTCCTAACACCATCTGTTGAAAAGATATCTTCCTCATTGAATGATCTTGACTATAGATTATCTTTTGATTTTTAAGAACAAAGAGTATGGAAACAGTGCTAATATTTTAAAGGAGCTACTTTCCCGTAGATTCTATCTAGAGCTCCTATAATAATGATTCTCAAAGTGTGGTCCTTAGACTAGCAGCATAAGCAGTAGAAATGCAAATTCTTAGACCCCCTCCCAAGACCTAGGAATCGGAATCTCTGGGGCTAGGGCCCAGTACTGTTTTAACAAGCCCTCCAGGTGATTCTTATCTATGCACAAGTTTTAGAAGCACTGTCCTATTGCACAGATACTTTCTACTGTAATCAGATCCCAAAATCCCACCCCTTACTAGTACTAGTGGCCTGTGGCCTGGACACCTGAAAGTTTCCTAATTGGCTGTAGGGCTTAGTCTGATCTTGAACTGGCAGTTCAGACGATTTTCTCTGCTCTTTCTTAACAAAGGAGTGCAGGACAGGGACTCTATCCTGTTCACCGTTGTAATCATGCTTTACTCCTGGTAGTGCCTGGCACACAGGGTGTTCAAAGGACATCTATTAAATTAATAAGGTCAAAGAGACGAATTTGTTTCCTGGACCCAGTTTTTGTGAAGCAGAAATGAAATTCTCTAGCTAGGGAGAAAGCCTCACAAAAACACTTGAGGATATATCTGGCAAAAGATCTGCTTCCTAATTAGGAAGGATTTAATGACTCCGTTTCCAGTAATGGCAGGCAAGTTGTTTGGACCAAACTTCCCACTGAAAACAACTAAAAATGCTGGGAGGGAAAGAAAAGTCTTCTCAAAAACAACTAGTTTTTGGCCAGAAACAATAGCTGATGTCTGTAACACCAGCATTTTGGGAGGCAGGGGGGTTCAGAATCAGAAGTTTGTGACAAGCCTAGGCAACATAGTGAGACTCTGTCTCTTCAAAAAATAAATTAGCCACATGTGGTGGTGTCTGCCTGTAGTCCCAGCTACTTAGGAGACTGAGGTGGGAGGATCATCTGAGTCCAAGAGGCCGAGACTGCAGTGAACCATAACATGCCAATGTACTTGAGCCTAGGTGACAGAGAGAGACTCCAACTCAAACAAACAAGCAAACAAACAACAAAACCAAGAAAAGCCAACCTGTTGTGGACAAGACAGAAAGGGATATGAGGGCTCCATAAGAGGGTAACTAGGAACCCAGTAAGGTAAACAAATGCAGAAGCCACTTTCGCCCTTAGGGCAGTGCCAAGTCTGGCAAATTCACATTTTTGTTGCAAGGGCCTTGCAAGGTGAGGGATACAGAAATCAGCCAGGCGAGGAGCCTAAAGGAGACCATCTCCACAGAAGCTGGGACCCTAAAAGGCTTGTCCTCGGGCTAAAGATGAGTCCAGAGTAAACCAGCTTTCTTGTGGCCCAAGTTTGCATCCCCCAAAAACTTAAACTCAGATTTAGGTGGCCCTGGATTGGTAGTATACCCCTAGGCACTTGGCAAGACAAAAAGAATCCTTTCAGGAGGAATGATTCTTGGGGGACTCACAGATGAATTTATTTTTATTTTTTCAGTTGGGGTCTCACTGTGTTGCCCAGGCTGAAGTGCAGTGGCACAACCATGGCTCACTGCAGCCTTGACCTCTTGGGCTCAGGCCATCCTTCCGCATCAGCTTCCTGAGTAGCTTGGGACTACAAGTGTGAGCCACCACACCTAGCTAGTTTTTTGTTTTTTTGTAGAGATGAGGTCTTGCTATGTTGTCTAGGCAGGCTGGTATTTAACTCCTGGCCTCAAGTGATCCTCTTACCTCGGCCTCCCAAAGTGCTAGGATTACAGGTGTAAGCTATGGTGCCTGACCTACAGAATGAATTCTAAAGGATGATTAGGAGTTTTTGAGATGGAAGAGAGGGAATACTCTGGGGGTGGGAGGAATAACATGTAGAAGGGTCCTAGAGGTTAGAAAGGTTATAGAATGGAAAATTCCTGACAGCGTTGGTTCTGTTCTAGAATCTCTCTTAGGAAAGAAACTACTTTTGTTTGATAAACTATTTGGCTAAGTCACTTCATGTAGACAGTCACTGCAGGTACGGGTGTTTGTAGGAGCTCAAGTTCAGACGGATGCTCTGCAGGAGGAGGGACTTGTTTTTTGCTCTTGAAAGAGGAAAAGGAGGAAAGGGAGAAAAGGGGAGTTGGCAGGATGGTTAGGATGCTGGGGACAGCACCAGCTGAAAACCCAGTGACAGACCCCTGGTGACAGCCAGGGTAGAGAACCTTTAAGAATACTGAAGTTAGCCGGGCTCAGTGGCTCAGCCTGTAATCCCGCGCCTTTGGGAGGCTGAGGTGAATGGATTGCCTGAGCCCATGGGTTCGAGACCCGCCTGGGCAGGCGAGACCTCAACTCTACAATAAAGTCAAAAAAATCAGCCAGGCGTGGTAGCGCATGCCTTTAATTCCGGCTACTGGGAAGGCTGAGACAGAAGACTCTCTGGAGCCCAGCAGGTCGAGGCTGCGGTGGCCGGGAGGGGCCACTGCAATGCATGCACTCCAGTCTGGGCGACAGAGTGAGACTCCAACTCAAAAAAAAAAAAAGAATACCGAAGTTATGGCTAGTAAGGGGTTTTACGTTTCATGTAGTAAGGGAGGATGGGACTCTCCCTTCTGACCCCTGACAGTTAAGTTTACCAGGTTCACAAATGCTGAGTGGGTGAGGTCTCTGGAGGAAACTGAGAAATGACTGAGTTTTGCTTGTCGGTCAGCGTGTTGTCGAACAGAAACAGCATAAGTAGAGCCAGGAACCCTAAGCCAGAAGTGACCATGAGACTTTAAAGTCTACCACTACCCTAATCCTGAGAATCTGGATAAATTTCGGGGAGTTCCACAGGTATGGATAAAGATTGGAGTGGAACTTACCCAGCTCTTAAGGGCTGAAAAAACAAGGTTGAATTTTGGCCTACAGTGGTAGAGCTGATATGAATTCAGGAATTGTGGCACAGTAAAGACTGATGGAGAGAGATGAAGCATGAAAGGAAAACAAGAACAAGGCCTCCTGTGGGGCCTCCTGAACCTGAGAACAACGGAAGCCAGTCAGAAACAAGGAGGAGCTCAAGGGGTATAAACTGGGGAACTTGTACAGTGCTTGGCTGAACATAACCCCCATAATAACTGCTGAATAGAATGAAGGAGTAACACTCAGGACTGTCTCATCAATGGAATGTATTATCCCGTGAAGTCACTAGATAGAGGCTTGGCAAACTATGGCTCATGGGACAAACTGAACTCACTGTTTTTGCAAATGAAGTTTTACTGGAATGCAGCCATGACCATTCATTTAGATACTGTCCATAGTCTGTGGCTTCTTTTGCTCTGTAATGGCAGAGTTGAAGAGTTGTGACAGAGACCAGAAAGCCTAAAGTACTTACTATCTGGCTATTTATAACACAAGTTTGAACTAGCTAGTCATGGAGAACTCAGGTGACCGCTGATTTGGGGTGCTGCACAAGGGATGCTGACATTCAGCTCTCTGACTTCTATAAATCTCCCAGCTCTGACTGTGATCAACAGACATGGTTTGATTAATGACAGCCTAAGCTTTGATATCTAAGTTAGTAAAAGTTACATTCAAGTCATAAATGAATCAATTTCTCAACATCTGACCCCCATATATTACATCGTCCCAGGAAGATGAGCCAGTAGAAAATGTTAATCAATCATTTGGGCTGACATCCACTAAAGCTGGTAAGTTGCAGGAAATCATTTAAAATAAAAGGCAATGTGTAAATTAGTCATATTTCTCTTTTATTTTAAGGTATCATGTCTCCACCTTAGCTTTAATACTTAAAGTTTTGTATAAAAGGAACTAAATTAAAATAAACATTGAAGTTTTAGGATATAATAATTTTTAAAGCTTAAATAAAGCACACCTCTATAACACAGAGAATAATCATCAAATTATTGATACTGCAATTTATAGCAACAGAAAATTGTTTACTTGTTTTTGAGAAAGATACATTCCCTATAGAGGAACCAATATTTGTTTTAAAATCACTATATAGAATTTTGAGAATCAAATCCCAAATTCAGGCAGCTGAATTTAGCCAGTAATTACTGGAAGGCATGATTCAAGAAAAGCTCAGAACAAACATCCTCTTATTATTATCAGAATAATTTATTATCAGAATAAACATCCTATTATTTAAAAAAAAAGTTCAGGAGTTAGAAAGCAATGGAGTGAATCCAGAAACAAGATAGTATCCTATAAAGAAATCCTAAGCCTGTCTCAGACACTTTCTTAATTGATATGTATGCTTGCCTAATGAGCTGAAGAACTTGCTAGAGGTAAGATGTCAGCTAAGTAAAAAAAGGGGACAGGAATCCATGACAATCCTGAATAGCTGTCCCTCCTACTGGTACTTTTCAATGGAGGAAATACAAAAGAATGCCACCTGTTCATTTACCTGATTTTTTTTTTTAGTTGGAGTTTCACTTTGTCATCAAGGCTAGAGTGCAGTGGCACACTCATGGCCACCACAGCCTCCACCTCCTGGGTTCAGGCGATACTTCTGCCTCAGCCTTACAAATAGCTAGAACTACAGGTGTGTGCCACTGACTAATTTTTTGAGTTGCCCAGGGTGGTCTCGAACTCCTGAGCTCAGGCAATCCTTTCACCTCTGCCTCCCAAAGTGCTGGGATTACTTTCACCTCCACCTCCCAAAGTGTGTGAGCCACTATACCTGGCCTACTTGGTATTTTTAAAAGAGATCAAGTGAGCTTATATAAATTACTGGCTATTATAATGATCATCCTGCCTTTCTCGATGTGGGCATTCTGAGAGGAAAGAATTTACATGAAATAAAAGTGAAAGTAAGTTTTAGTTACTAGGAGCCAGGAACATGATTGTACCTTCAAAAAGCTTCAAATACCTTCTTGGAGTTTAGAGGTAACTGTCCATATGTTATGTTGACTTTTACAGATAGTTAATAAAAAGCAGTATTTTCTCAAAGGTGCTTCTCTTAAATTTCATGCCAGTTAAGGGACTTTGAAGCCAATCATTAAATGACTATAGGACCCTTTAGGTACAGGCGATCACTATTTCAGTGAACAGCCTTTAGTGAATGTTTTTTGAAAGCACGGTGAATTCGATCAGTTATGGCAGCCCTCATTCTTACTCAGATTCCTTTTGGCCAAATATAAAACCTCACGTTGATGCTTTTCAGGCAGGGACAACTGCCCATCCCCAGATCACACACTATCTGCTGAGAGTTTCATTTGACTCAAGAGAAACCCTGCCTAGTGTGATGGCCCTTGAGCTGAAAAGGAACTTAGGGTTGATGGCCACTCTTGTGCATTGGGTTAACAGTGGAGGAGCAGGGGCAGCAAGGACTGACTTAGAAGTGACCTGAGTCCCTTTCCCCCTACATATAAAAATATTCCTTCTCATTAAGTGAAAAGAGCAGTTTGCAAAGAAATATGTTGAATATGATTGTTACATTAAAAAAAAAGAGAGGAAACATATTGAGATGTTAACACTGTGGTTGTTGTAAAGGAAGTACAGAGGTTTTCTTTCCTGTGCTTTAATTTCATAATTTTTCTGTTGGAAAAACGGATAATTTGTTTCCTGTATGGATTTCTATGAGTTCTAAATTGTAAGGAACATGTGTTAAAGTTTTATAATTAAGGAAAAAAACCTTCTTTTTCTTTTTAAAATATAAAGCACATGCTTATAAACTGGAAAAGATCCAGTCTGATCAAGATAGTGAAAGTTTCGATGTGAGAAGAAAAAAGAGCAAAGTCTGTGAGAACCAGTGTTAAGTCTGGCAAAGAAAATGCTCCATGAAGCCAAAAGAATCTTCAAAATCTTGAAGGGCTACGAGCATGGGGATGATGAATTATTATTTTGCCTAGGTTCAGAGGGAAGAACCAGAATAAGCAGGCAGGAATTTCAAGGAGGAAAAATGTTCTCGTTAGAAAGAAAACTACCTAACAATCAGAAGCACTCAAACTTTGTGGTAGTGCTATTCCATTTGGATGTGTTTAAACTGAGGCTAGGTGACTTTCTGTTTGCTTTCCTAAAGAAACTAAAGAAAGATTCCTTTTTTTTTTGGTTAGGAAAAAAACTGTCACCCAGGCTGGGTGCAGTGGCACAATCACTGCTTACCAGTCTCAACTTCCTGGGGTCAGGCTCCCGAATAGCTGGGACTACAGGTATGTGCCACCAAGTCCAGCTAATTTTCTTGATTTTTTTTGTAGAGACAAGGTCTTGTTATATTGCCTAGGCTGGTCTTAACACTTGGCCTCAAGTGATCCTCCTGTCTCGGTCTCCCAAAGTGCTAAGATTACATACAGGCTTTAGCCACTGCATCTGGCCTCTAGCAGTACTTTCTTTCTTTTTTTTTTTTTTTGAGTCAAAGTCTCACTCTGTTGCCCAGGCTGGGGTGCAGTGGCATGCTCATGGCCACTGTAGCCTCGACCTGCAGGGCTCATGCAATCCTTCCACCACAGCCTTCCAAGTAGCTGGGACTACAGGTGTGTGCCACCATGCATGGCTAATTTTTTTGATTTATTATAGGGATGAGGTCTTGTCAAGTGGCCCAGCCTGGTCTCAGACTGGCAGGCTCAGGCCATCCTCTCATCTTGGCCTCCCAAAGTGCTGGGATTATAGGCATGAGCCACCGTGCCCAGCCTAGGAGTACTTTCAAGCAAACAGTATTGAGGATGTTAGGGAACCACTAAAGTACTCTTTATAAAATAAAAAAATGCCAGGCTCGGTGGCTCAGCCTGTAATTCCGCGCCTTTGGGAGGCTGAGGTGAGTGGATTGCCTGAGTCCATGGGTTCGAGACCCGCCTGGGGAGCGAGACCTCATCTCTACAAAAAAAAAAAAAAAAAAATCAGCCAGGCGTGGTAGTGCATGTCTGTAATTCCAGCTACTTGGAAGGCTGAGGTGGAAGGATCGCCGGAGCCCAGCAGGTCGAGGCTGCGGTGGCTGGGAGCGGCCACTGCACTCCAGTCTGGGCGACAGAGTGAGACTGCAACTCAAAAAAAAAAAAAAAAAAAAAGATAAAATAAAATAAAAAAATATTTGATTAAATGTTAGGGAACCACTAAAGTACTCTTTATAAAATAAAAAAATACTTGATTAAAACAGATTAATTTTCCAGTGAAGGAACTGAATATTCTGGAATTCTAGTAGTGGAACAATTTGATGTCTACTTTTTTCCCTTTTTTGGAGACAGGGTTTCTCTCTGTTACCAGGCTGAAGAGCAGTGGCAAACCAGACAAGTTTTTTTGTAGAGACAGGGTCTCACTATGTTGCCTACACTGGTCTTGAACTCCTGGCCTAAAGCTATCCTCCCATATCAGCATCCCAAAGTGTTGGGATTATAGGTGTGAGCCACTGTGCCTGGCCCTGGTGTCTCCTTTTTTATAGTACACAGGTACTTACTTTTTTAGTTCCTAGCAAATGTGGACAAAGGTTTAGTTAGTTGTCAGGTTGGGCCTTCTCCTGTTGTGGTGACACACAACATTGGCCTAGAACAATAATGTTTTTTCTAGCATACAAAAAGCACAATAGTATTTGAAAACCTTTTCTTCTTGTTTGCTTCTTCTAATTTTCTTCTGTTTTTTACCTGTCCTCTGAGGCAGTTGGGCGAGTGGCTGTTTGCAGCGGAGTGTGTACTTGATTAGAGTAAAAGGTGTTTGACAATATGTCAGCTCCTTCAAGCTCCCTGCAACTGTAAGGCCTGCCGTGAATTACCTCCATGCTTCTTGGCTAAAAAGGTACAATCTGTAAAAGAAAAGGCAGGGACATTTATTTTGGAAGTTAAGAAAGGTAGAAAACATGTTTTGTATTGCTAAATTGTTCAACCCAAAGCTGCACTGAAATCAGGGACTTCCTTCCTCACCAAAAGCCTGACTCTCTGCTGTCAAATTAGTAATTAAAAAAGCGACTTATTTAAGTTTTGTGGAAATAAATTTCAATGGAAACAAATCCACAAAGTGCAAGGTGTTTCCAAGTAGAAGCTAAACACTACTTGGCTTGCCAGTAGGTCCGTATGGGTCGCTACTTGGCAGGCATCGACAGAAATCCAACTCTTGCCTCAAACTGAACTACAACTATTCAAGAAAACTCGGCTGATTTTCACCCCTGTGGGCTTCATGCAACAAGAATCTCTTTGCACACAGGAGAAGAATCAGTGGTACAGCATGAAGCGGATTCCGGCGAGGACTCACTCAGGGGAGAAAGCCTGGGAAGCGCCGTGGCCTGGACCTTGGGGGAGAAAGACTGGGAGGCGCCGTGGCTAGGACCGAGCCTCCGGAGCCATCGTCGCCTTGCCGAGCGGAGCCTCGGAGGTTGCCACGCACCTGAGACATCAGCCTGGGAGCGTCACCGGCCCTCGCCTCCCCTTCCCCTCCCTGGAGGTGGCGGATCTCCGCGGGGCGTGGGATTTTGCCGTGGTCCGCACCTGCGGCCCCGGGGAGCTTGTAAGCAGGCGCGGGTGAGGGAGGGAGGGAGAGAGAGAGGGACCGCCGGCAGGACGGGGGTGGGGTCGAGGGTGCCTGTGACGGTGACCGTGACCATAGCACTAGGTAATGCATCCTCGAAGAGCCGGGCGGGGGGGTCGGAGCGGGAGTCGAGAGCTGCCAGCGGCACTTGCGGGTCTCGGAGCAAGCGGCGCAATAGCTCCGAGACCTGCAGGAATGGGAGGCGGGACCGGAAGGGAAGAGACAGAGAGACACCCAATCAGGTGAAACGGATTTTTCCCGTCCCTATGGCCCTGCCCCTCTCGGCTCCTCGCTCCGCCCGCTGTCGGGCTTAGTCTTGTTTCCATTCTCGCTCCGCCCCCAGGCGCCCTCTGGCGGCGGCGGCTGCAGCATCAGTTTCTCCTTCCAGAGCTGCCTAGTCTAGTGTACCCGTGCCAGGCGTTCTCTTCTGGGGACTGGGCGAAGGAAGAGCACTGGACCAGAGGAAGGAGGCGGGGGACACCCTAGTGAAGCCAGAACGTCCGCCCCACCCTATCCGGCATTCCCACCCCCTACCCCCGCCACCGTCACCTTGCGGGCATTGGGGGACGATGTAGCCAGATCCAAAGTGGAGTCTGCGGGATTCTGCAAGCGCAGCCCGGCGACAGCCTCCTAACAGAGCCTCTGCTCTTTCTCCTTTGGTGGATGCAGACGTGGCATTCTTTACCTCACGATTCCCAAGGGCCTAGCCCCACCTCGATTATCTCAGTTTCCCCAAAAATAAGCGAATGCGAATTACGTTTCCTTTTGTTGTTTTTGTTTTTGTTTTTTTGAGTCGGAGTTTCACTCCGTTGCCCAGGCTGAAGTGCAGTAGCCTGGACCTGCTGGGCTCAGGCGATCCTACCGCCTCTGCCTTCCAAATAGCTGGAACTACAGGCGCCACCATGCTTGGCTAATTTTTTGATTTGTTGTAGAGATGAAGTCTCGCCAAATTGCCCAGGCTGGTCTTGAACTCCTGGGTTCAGGCAATCCTCTCGACTTCACCTCCCAAAGTGCTGGGATTACAGCCTTGAGCCACCGTGTGCTGCTGAGTCTTTGTAATGATGAAGGTTTTTGGTAGCTATTAACAGAACCCAATTTATTTTATTATTTTATTTATTTAGTCAAGGTCTCACTTTGTTGCCCAGGCAAGATTATGGCTCACTGCAGCCTCAAACTCCCTCACCTGGCAAGAACCACGTTTCTGCACCTACAGGGTCATAAGTTTCTGTGTTGGCTGAGAACATGGACCTCTGAGAAGGAAGGATATGGGGGAAGGCTACATTTTGGGGGAAGAGGCAAGAACTGAGCCTGCAGGAACGCAGAAGGTGGAGGCTTGAGTGACCTCCTCTGATTAGGGCAGTGTGACGGTGCCTTTGCCATTCTCCACCTATTTTACAACTTTTAATTAACCAGTCAATGGGCATTTATTTTGAGCTGCACCTTCTAGGTGAATGTTACCTGGTGTGGGGGAAAAAGGTGTATTGGAGTAGGCACAGTGGTCATTTGAAGTCTTGGTTTATTTCCTAGTCCTGGCACTTCTCCCAGCCCTTTGATGTTACCATCCACAAAGCCTGGGCATATCCTGCTGAAGACAGAGTTGTAAATTAGGTGACATTGCCTTATCTTTGACACATTTATCCACCTTTTTTGGATTTCTGGTACAAGTTCATTCTAACCTTTTGCCATTTTGCTGTTCCTGTATTTTTAGAATATTCCACCAAATTCCTTTCCAGCCCAGTTCATGCCCCCAGTCTTCCAGTACTTTCCATGTTTCACCTTTTGCTCGACCTTAGTCTCATTTTCTCATGGTTTGATTCTTCCTGGGAAGAATAGCTGAGCAAAATAGATTTAACAGAGACAGCTAATGAAGACGCATCACTAGCCGTGTATATGTAGATGGTGATGACACTGGGAAGTTGTGTCAACCCCAGGGTGAATGACCAGGATATGTGGTGATAGCCTCTGGATTCTAGTGAGTTCGAAATTTTATGGTAGGAAAATGTAATTATTTTTATCCCTGCCAGTTTTCAAATAAAATTTACAGACAAGAAAATTCATTGTAAAACATTTGTTTTCTTTGGAAATGCTTCTCCCTCTGAAAGTTCTCAGGGATATCAGGATCAGGTCTGTTTGTTGACCAGCACCCTATTTTTAGTTTTTGTGATTTTACTCACTTTGCCCCCAATAACACAAAGTAACCTCCTACCCAGGGATTCTCAAAGTGACTGACTTCTTAGGCATATCACAGCCGGGGGGTCAGTAACCTCAGATCGCATTTTTTCTACTTCTGACATGTAAATCTCTGTCTGTTTCATCACCTCATTTTGATAGTAATTCTTGAAGCAGGGAAGATGAAAGTTGATAATGAAAATAATATATACTGGCCCAGTATAGTGGCTCAGGCGTGTATCCCAGACCTCCCTTAGGGAGGCTGAGGCAATGGGATTGCTTGAGCCTAGGAGTTCCAGACCAGCCTGGGCAACATAGCAAGACTGCGTCTCTACAAAAAAAAAAAAAAAAAAAATAGCCAGGCATGGTGGCACATGCCTGTAGTCTCAGCTACTTGGAAGGCTGAGGCAGAAGGATCGCCTGAGCCCAGGAGGTCAAGGCAGCAGTGAACTGTGATTGTGCCACTGTACTCCAGCCTGGGTGACAGAGTGAAACTGACTCAAAAAAAAAAAAGAAAAAGAAAATAATATATGCATAGAATACAGTGTCAGCGTTGGCAAAAAAATTCCAAATCACAGCTAGACTTTTCATCTTCTGGTAAAGAATAAGTGGAGGTATTTATTGATGTCAAGCGTGAATTTTAGTCTATAACATTTCTTTAAAGTCTGTTATAGAGACCTTTAACAAAGTGGTATTTGAACATGGATTGAATAAGTTTTTGAGAGATTCAGTATCATGATTATTTTTTAAATGAAAAAATTTTGAGTCAGATCCCTTGCCTAGAAGATGGATTGGGAAGTCTCAGTAACGATAAAATATGCATTTTTAAAAATTGAAAAGCTTAAGCCCTCATTGGTTTCAGTGTATATATCTTCTTACTAGAATGACAATTAAAAGGATATATATTCTGCTTGCTTTAAACTACAAGTGAGTTAAATAAGATTTTAATTTCTTTTGCCTTGAGTAATTAAGTAACTATGTGGTCATTTAGTAATGAACTTGAAAGTGATATTGACACACATTTATAAAATGTACTATTTAGTAAACAGTCCTTGGTCGCCTAGAATGTGCCAGGGATTGTCTCAGCACCTCCAGTCCACGGGGACATGGAGCAGTGAGCAGTCATAATCCAGTGAGGTAAGGGTTGGAGGGTTGTAGGTGTCCCTGGGTACCTCCCCAAGACTCTTCGCATTGTGACAGAAGAAGGCATGAGCATGGGTGTGGCTGCAGGCTCATTTCTAAGCCGGGGGAGGAGCTTGAGACAGGAAGCTGAGAAAGGTAAAACTGGCCAGATGATTCACTGAGAATAAGGAGACAGGCGATGGGGTGGAAAGTGTGAGTCATGGGAAGTGTGGCTCACCGGGGCCATCTTTGGAGTTTAGCTACCACCAGAAGCCAGGAAGATATATACAGCATTCCTACAGTCCCTTTTGTCTATAATGCCTGAGGCTGGAATTGGTATTTATAACAAACATTTGCTTCAGGGAAGGGGAGTGCTTTGAGTGTAAAAGAATAACTACTGTTTCCACAGAGCTGTCACACCCTACACTTGCCGTACTTATTTTGAAATGGTCCAAGAAACATTTGGTCACTCTCTCTCACTGCCAATGAAAGGCAAAGAGATAGGGAACTGGGAAGAAAGAAGTGTATTTCTCAATTCAGAATTCAGGGAGACAGCACCTAGAGTTTTCACTTGTCTCCTCCCTGAGTAGATTTTTCCATCCAGTACTTATAGCTAAAATATTCAAGCAAAAGCCTTATCCATTTTAGCTATTAATGAACATCACTTGTGTGTCCTGTGATTATTACCAATTTTAACATTCCTTAGGTTTACAAGTTCTAACAGTTTACTTTCCAGCCCACAATGGTCCATTGTTCACACAAAGAGTTCTAAGACACAAAGAGTTCTAAGACACAATTAGTTTCTAAGATTAAATATACTCAGCTGATAATTAACATACATACCAAGGAATGCATGGCTATACTTTTAAAAAGGAGAAAAGAAGCTGGGCTCCATGGCTCAGCCTGTAATCTCGCGCCTTTGGGAGGCTGAGGTGAGTGGATTGCCTGAGCCCGCGGGTTCGAGACCTGCCTGGGCAGGCGAGACCTCATCTCTACAATAAATCAAAAAATTAGCCGGGTGTGGTAGTGCACGCCTGTAGTTCCAGCTACTCAGAAGGCTGAGGTGGAAGGATCGCTGGAGCCCAGCAGGTCGAGGCTGCGGTGGCCAGGAGCAGCCACTACACTCCAGTCTGGGCGACAGAGTGAGACTCCAACTGAAAAAAAAAAAAAAAAAACAAAAAGGAGAAACGACAATATATTTCGAAGTTTAAGGAGTCCATCTATTTTCTCATCTGGACCTGGGGAAGAGCATGTCCTGGAGATGTGAACAGATTGTTTCCTCCTGTTCTCAGGGAATCTGCCTTATGTTTAACTGCCTCTCAGGCAATGGTTCTTAGATAAGGTAGCTGCTTCAAAGCTTAGTTGAGCTTGGCTATTTTAACCAAGCAAGGGAGGTCTACACCCAAAGGAAAGAATGTGTCCTAAACCCGAGCTGGTGCCTGTAGCCTAGATCTATGGAAAGTTTCAAAGCACATTTTTAATGTATAGAATGTATTTTTCACCTTTACAATTTCACTTGAGCCCAACAGCTTTGGAAGGCAGGTGAGTGTGGTCTAATACAGAAGGTAGCTGGCTGCCGGGGTTGTTCTATGCACTGAACCAGCAGGCTGAGAGGGCAGGGGTTTAACTATTGGCTGGAATAGTTGATCTCAGTTACTTAGGGGAAAGCGATTGATGCTACACAGTGGGGGAAGGGAAGAATCCAGGAATTCGCTGGGATTTTGGGGGGTGCATTTTTGTTGTGTTCAAAGATAAAAGTTAATAGAAAACCATGGCAGCCCAATAGAGCACCACCACTGAGAATTCGGATCTTTCAGCACTAAAGGTTACATCCAGATAAAAAGAAACAACAACAACAACAACAACAAAAACCTTTATCTGGTGCTAAGAGCAGAGGGAACATGGACTAGGTGGTAGAATAAAGAAGTTATAAATATCAATTTCAACCTCGGGCATCATCGACATGAGGAACCGTGGGGATCTTCCTGGCTTCCAGTGGTAGCTAGACACCAAAGACAGCTCCGTGAGTCACACTTTCGGCTAGTCAGGCTCATGTGTAGTTCCCTCCCACATGTATATGGGCTGGTGTGGGACTTCTATTAGCCACCTGAATTCAGCGGAATTGTGCCAGTTGCAGATTTAGCCTTTAAGAGAACTGGAAGATTCTGCTTTCTCCCTCCCGGAACACTTGCTTTTGGGAGTCCTGAGCCACCGTGGTACAAGTGCTGGAGAGAACCCATGGAAAGGCTGCATGGAGAAGGAGAGAGGCTCTGTTGTCGAGAGTCCCAATTATTTGAAGAGACTCCAGCCCCAGCTGCCATCTGATAGCAGCCACATGAGGGCACCAGGTGGGACTAGCAGAAAAACTACCCGGATGATTTCAGCCAACCTACTAAATCACTGGAGATACTAAAATGGGTGTTCTTTAAAAATCTCCACAATGAGCCGGGCTCGGTGACTCAGCCTGTAATCCCGCGCCTTTGGAAGGCTGAGGTGAGTGAATTGCCTGAGCCCGCGGGTTTGCGACCCGCCTGGGCAACTTGGCAAGACCTCATCTCTACAATAAATCAAAAAATCAGCTGGGCATGGTAGCGCGTGCCTGTAGTTCCAGCTACTCGGAAGGCTGAGGTGGAAGGATCGCCGGAGCCCAGCAGGTCGAGGCTGCGGTGGCCGGGAGCGGCTACCGCACTCCAGTCTGGGCGACAGAGTGAGACTCCAACTCAAAAAAAAAAAAAAAACAAAATCTCCACAATGGGCCAGGCGCGGTGGCTCAGCCTGTAATCCCAGCACTTTGGGAGGCTGAGGTGAGGGGATTGCCAGAGCCCAGGGGTTTGAGACCAACCTGGGCAACTTGGTGAGACCCCATCTCTACAATAAATTACAAAAATTAGCCAGGTGGGGTGGTGAGTGTCTGTAGTTCCAGCTACTTGGAAATCTGAGGCAGAAGGATGGCCTACGCCTAGCAGGTCAAGGCTGCTGTGGCTGAGTATGCCACCGTACTCCAGCCTGGGCAACAGAGTGAGACTCCAACTCAAAAAAAAAAAAAAAAATTAACGTGATGTGGGATGATTTATTAGGCAGTAATAGATAACCAAAAGAGTTGTTATATGTATGTTTGTATATATTACATAATTTTTTATCTCTTCTGTCCTCACATTTATTTTTATTTTATTTTATATTATTTTTGAGTTGAGGGTCTCTGTTGCTCAGGCCAGAGTGCAGTGGCGTGGTCATGGCTGCCACAGCCTCTATTTGCTGGGCTCAGGCGATCCTTCCATCTCAGTCTCCCTAGTAGCTGGAACTACAGGCACACACCAGCATGCCTGGCTAAATTTTTTGTAGAGACAAGGTCTCACTGTGTTGCCCAGGTTAGCCTCGCACTCCTGGGCTCAAGAAATCCTCCTACTTTGACCTGCCGAAGTTCTGGGATTGCAAGTATGAGCCACTGCTTCTTCACTTTTATATTAGGATGGTTGTTGGTAGTTTACTTTACAACTTAGTATATAGGGTACAGAATATTTTGGTGAGATTGTAACTAAACTAGAAAAGGAATTATCACCCAGAAATGGATATGGTGACTGTTATAACCTTCTGGGGAGAGAATGCTAGAATCCCCATGTGTATGAAAAGTCACGGCATACGTTTTTTAGGAGGAAATCATGTCCATATTGTTGCTTTGGGGTTTAACTATGGGTAGAAAGATATGTATGGATACTGAGTAGCCAAGGGAGTGGACTGTGCTGGTTTTTGCCTGTTGCCTGCACTTTGGAGCCCACCTTTCTGCAGTGCTGGGACAGAGGTTCTGTAAGTTACATTTATCAGACTCTCGCCACCTGACCTCCTATCATGTTCTGGGAGGCACAGTGGAAGAGAGAGTGGAAGGAGGGAGGAGGGGAGAAAGGATTCCTTGCTGTTTTCAGCTCCCGTCTCCAGCGTTAGTGGATTGCGCTACCTCCAGCCTCCAGCTCCCCATAGCTGCCTTGCTGTGCCCCTCCGTGGGCCAATAGTCTCGGTAGCCAGGTTACATCCTGGGCACTAGGGGCACCAGTTTTGCCTCACCCCTTATCTCCTGGGCCTTGCCCTGCATCATCGGTGCACCCACTGGGTTGTGCTCTCTTTTCAGAGGTTCAAGCACTGACTATATAATGTCCCCTCCTCAGAGGTCTGAAACTAACTGTGAGAAGCCTCTTGTCCCCAGATGTCTGTACACATGTGGGAACCCTTCTCCAAGCCCTTAGGTTATGGAAACATCATCTCTCTCTCTCTTTTTTTTGTGTGTTGTCTTGCTTTGTTGTCTAGGCTGGAGTGCAGTGGCATGATGATGGCTGACTGCAACCTCAACCACCTGGGCTCAGGCAATCCTTCCACCTCAGCCTCCAGAGTAGCTGGAACTACAGGCACACACCACTATGCCTAGCTAATTTTTTAATTTTTTTTTTTTTTTTGTAGAGATGAGGGCTCACTATGTTGCCTAGGTGACTTTGAACTTCTGGGCTCAAGCAATCCTCTCACCTTGGCCTCCCAAAGTGGCATGAGCCACCTAGCTCTTTCAAGAGTTTGATTGTTCTTGCTATTGTGAACAATGCTACGATAAACATATGTGTGCAGGTATATTTTTTATAGAGTGATTTGAGTTCTTCTGGGTATATTCCCATTAGGGGGATTGCAGGATCATATGCAAGGTCAATTTTTAGAACTTTTAGGAAACACCACACTGTTTTCCACAGAGACTGTACTAGTTTACACTCCTACCAGCAGTATAGAAGTGTTCCCTTTTCACCACATCCTCTCCAGCATCTGTTATTTTTTGAGTTATTGATGATGGCCATTCTGACTGGAGTTAGGTGGTATCTCAGTGTAGTTGTAATCTGCATCTCCTTGATGACTAGTGAAGCTGAACATTTTTTCATGTATCTGTTGGCTGCTCATACGTCTTCTTTTGAGAAGTGTCTATTCATATCTTTTGCCCACTTTGTAATGGAACCAACTGTGCTGCCCATCAAAAGAGGACTGTATAAAAAAAATGTGGTAGATATACACAATGGAATATTACACAACCATAAAGAAGAACAAAATCATGAACTTCGCAGCAAGCTGGATGGAATTAGAGTTTATAATACGAGTGATCTTCCATAGAAACAAAGATCTGAGTATCACATGTTCTCACTCATAAGTGGACCTTGAACAACTACCATAATACTATAATAAAAGGATTGACAGCGGGAAACTGCAGGGGGGTGGGGAGGGGAGGTTGGGAGGTGGGATTGACAGTAGTCGAGATCTGCCTGGGGGAGGCATACCTCATCAACAAGGGTAGCTGCACAATGAATATTTGTATACCTAACCCTGAATTGTACTCCACAATTTTAAAATTTAAAAAAAAGGAGTTTGTTTGCAGATTGAGAGACAGAATACTCTCTATTAACCTCCAGAACACTTCAGTGTACTCATTCAAGAATTTGTTTTCTGTTTCACAAACTCCATAGAAAGTTGACATCATAGTGATCATTGCATGGGCATAGCCAACTTGAATACTAGAATGTTCCCTTTGGTCACTGCACAACACCCTCCACAGACTTCTCAAAATCCTGATGAGGGAAGAAATACCCAAGAGTAATTGATGTAAAATGTCCCCATAACCAGCAGGCTGATTGCTTAGAAAAAAATGAATTTATAAGAAAATAGATTCAGTTTTTTTTTTCTTTTTTTCTCTGTAGATCAAGACAGGTCAGATTCTGAATGAATGTTCTATATTTATTTATGTTATTATTAGTATTATTTTTGGAGTCAAATTCTCACTCTGTCACCCAGGCTGGAGTACACTGGCACAGTCATAACTCACTGCAACCTGGATCTCCTGTGCTCAGGTGATATTTCCAGATTATTAGTTCTAACAGTTTTTTTTGTGTGTGGAATTTTTTTAAACATATAGGTTCATGTTATCTGCAAATAGAGACAATTTTACTTTTTTCCAATTTCAAGGCATTTTTTTCTTTTTCTTGTCTGATTGCTCTTGCTAGTACTTCCAGTAGTCTGTTGAATAGAAGTGATGAGAGTTGGGTGCAGTGGCTTATGCATGTAATCCCAGTATGTTAGGAGGTGGAGGCAAGAGGATTATCTGAGCCCAAGGGTCAAGATCAGCTTGGGAAACTTGGCAAGATTATTCTCTACAGTAAATTTAAAAAAACATAGCCAGGCATGGTGGAGAGTGCCTGCAGTTCCAGCTACTTGGAAGACTGAAGTGGAAGGATCATCTGAGCCCAGCAGGTTGAGGCTGTGGTGGTCGTGAGTGTGCCACCACCCTCCAGGCTGGGTGACAGAGTGAGACTCTGATTAAATTAATGAATAAATAATATAAATTAAAAAATAAAATAAGTGAGAGGCTGGGCACAGTGGCTCAAGTCTGTAATCCCAGCACTTTGGGAGGCCAAGGTGAGAGGATTGCCTGAGCCCAGGGGTTTGAGACCAACCTGGGCAACTTGCTGAGACCTTGTCTCTACAATAAATAAAAAAAAATTAGCCGGGCATGGTAATACACGCCTATAGTTCCAGCTACTTGGAAGGCTGAGGTAGAAGGATCACCTGAACCCAGCAGGTCAAGGTTGCGGTGACTGTGAGTGTGCTAGTACACTCTGGTCAAAAATAAACTCAAAAATAAAATAAAATAAGTAAAAAAATAAAATAAAATAAGTGGTATAGAAGTGGTGAAATGGTCATAATTTCCTTGTACCAAATCTTAGTGGTAAGACTTTCAGTTATTCCCCATTATTTATAATGTTAGTTGTGGGTTTCCATAAATGGCCTATATGATGAGAAAATTTTTTTCTGTACCTAAACTTTTGTAAGTTTTTGTTAAGAAAGGTTTTTTTACTTTATCCAGTGATTTTTCTGCATCAATTGAGATGATCCTTTTTTAAATTTTATTTTAAAATTTGTTTTTGATGCTGGCCTCGGTGGCTCAGCCTGTAATCCCGCGCCTTTGGGAGGCTGAGGTGAGTGGCTCGCCTGAGCCCGTGGGTTCGAGACCCGCCTGGGCAGCGAGACCTCATCTCTACAATAAAAAAAAAAAAAAAAAAAAAAAATCATCCGGGCGTGGTAGCGCGCGCCTGTAATTCCAGTTACTCGGAAGGCTGAGGTGGAAGGATCGCCGGAGCCCAGCAGGTCGAGGCTGCGGTGGCTGGGAGCGGCCACTGCACTCCAGTCTGGGCAACAGAGTGAGACTCCAACTCAAAAAAAATTAGCCGGGCGTGGTAGCGCGCGCCTATAGTTCCAGCTACTTGGAAGGCTGAGGCGGAAGGATCTCCGGAGCCCAGCAGGTCGCGGCTGCAGTGACCGGAAGCGGCCACTGCACTCCAGTCTGGGCGACAATGAGACTCCAACTCAAAAAAAAAAAAATTGTTTTTGTTAATTGTAAAGATGTGGGGTACAATTTGGAGTTAGGTGTACAAATGTTCATTATGCAGGTACCCTTGTTGATAAGGTGTGCCCCCCCTCCCCTGGAAGTTTCTCACTACTGTCAATGAGATGATCTTTTTATCTTGCATGCTTGGAATAAACCCCATTTGGTCATGATGTATAATTATTTTGATATGTGGTTGGATTTGGTTTGCTAATATTTTATTGAAAATTTTTGCATGAATGTTCATCAGAGAAATTGGCCTGTAGTTTAATTTTCTTGCAGTCTCTTTGTCTGGCTTAAGTATCAAGGTGATGCTGGAATCATAAAATGAGTTTGGAAGTATCCCTTCTAGCTCTATTGTTCTGAAGAGCTTAAGAAGTGTTGATATTAATTCCTCTTTGAACATTTGGTAGAATTCATGGTGAAGCCATCTGGTCCTGTACTTTTCTTTGTTGCGAGGCTTTTGGCTACTTCTTCAGTCTCTTTCTTTGTTATTGGTCTGTTAAGGTTTTCTATTTCTTCCTGACTCAATCTTGGTAGGTTTATGTTTTGAGAAATTTATCTATTTCCTTTAGATTGTTCAATTTTTTGGCAAATAATTTTTCATAATAGTCTTTTATGATCCTTTTTATTTTCGAGGCATCTGTTGTAATTTCTTTCATTTTTTATTTTATTTACTTCAGTCTTTTTTTTTTTCTTAGTCTAGCTAAAGGTTTGCCATTTTGGTCATTTTTTCAAAAAAACTTTTATCGATTCTTTCTATGGGTTTTTTTGTTCTTTATTTGGTTTATTTCTGTTCTGATTTTTATTTACTTCCTATTGCTAATTTTGAGTTTAGTTTCTTTTTATTTTTCCAGTTCCTTGCTGTGTAATGTTGGACAGCTATTTGGGATCATCTTTCTATTAATAAACTTAGGCATTTATTGCTTTGAACTTCCCTCGTAGAACTTCTTTTGCTACATCCCACTGTTTTTGTTATTTTATTTTTAGATTTTATTTATTTATTTATTTAGAGAAAGCAGGATTTATTGAGAGGACACAAAAGCTCCCACAGTGGGAGGGGGCCCGAGGGGGTTGCCCAGATTTGATTTTATTTTAAAGATGTGGGTAAAATTCAGGATTAGGTAGATAAGTGGTCATCATACAGGTAAAGTTTGGGTTTCCCTTTGGTACCTCCTTTGCCTGGTTTGAGATCAGGTACCCTTATTGACGTTATGTGCCCCCCCCGCAGTGTCCTGCTACTGCCGATTCTTTTCTTCCTTCCTTCCTTTCTTTCTTTATTTCTTTCTTTCTCCTTCCTTCCTTCCTTTCTCTTTCTTTCTTTCTTTCTTTCTTTCTTTCTTTCTTTCTTTCTTTCTTTCTTTCTTTCTTTCTCTCTCTCTCTCTCTCTCTCTCTCTCTCTCTCTCCTTCCTTCCTTCCTTCCTTCCTTCCTTCCTTCCTTCCTTCTTTCTTTCTTTCTTTCTTTCTTTCTTTCTTTCTTTCCTTTCTTTTTTTTTGAGTTAGGGTCTCACTTTGTTGCCCAGGCTGGAGTGCAGTGGCACACTCACAGCCACTGCAGCCTTGACCTGCTGGGCTCAGGCAATCCTTTGGCCTCACCCTCTAAGTAGCTGGAACCACAGGTGTGTGCCACCATACCCAGCTAATTTTTTGACTTATTGTAGAGATGAGATCTCACCAAGTTGCCCAGGCTGGTCTGAAACCCCTGGGCTCAGGCAATCCTCTCATCTTGGCTTCCCAAAGTGCTGGGATTATAGGTTTGAGCCACTGTGCCTGGTTAATCCCTTTTTTCCAGTATTATTGTAAATGTTCAGGGTCCACTTATGAGTGACAACGTGTGGTACTCAGTTTTTTATTTCTGTGATAGATCACTGAGTGTTATAGACTCTAAATCTATCCAAGTTGCTACAAAGTCCATAATTTTGTCCTTATTTATGGCTGCATAATACTCCATCATGTATATGTACCACATTTTTTAATCCAGTCTACTTTTGATGGGCTGCATGGTTGGTTCCACATTTTTGCTATTGTGAATAGTGCTGCCATAAACATGCATGTACATGTATCTTTTATAGAGAATGATTTGGGTTCTTCTGGGTATATTCCCAGAAGGGGAATTGCTGGGTTATATGGAAGGTTGATTTTTAAATCTTTTAGGAATCGCCTCACTGCTTTCCACAGAGGTTGTACTAATTTACACTGCCACCAACAGTGTAGAAGCATTCCCTTTTCACCACATCCTCACCAGCATCTGTTGCTTTTTGGCTGCTACTATGTCTTCTTTTGAGAAGTGTCTATTCATATCTTTTGCCCACTTTTTAATGGGGCTGCTTGTTTTTTCCTTTCAGCACATTTGAATTCCTTGTAGATCTTGGATGTTAGGCCTTTGTCAGATATACAGTTGGCAAATATTTTTTCCCATTCTGTAGGTTGTCTTCTTGCTCTCTCGATGGTTTATTTTGCTGAAGGTTTTCAATTTTTTGTGGTCCCACTTTGTTTTTGTTATTGATGATACTTTTTATGTACTGATGTAAAATCTCCAAGATATATCTTTTTTTGCAACAAGGTTTGAGGGTGACATATCTCACACACACACATGAACACTCAGTCATCACACTTATGAACTACAAAGGGTTCACCAAGATATGCCTTAAGCAGAAAAAATAATCAAGGTACAGAACAGTTGTAAGGTACTCTACCATTTGGGTCACAAATAAAAGAATTGTATACTTTCTTATAATATCTGTAAACACACACAATTTCTTATAGACCCAAATAAAATTTCTGGAAATTTGTACAAGTACCTGAATGCATTGGCTGACTTAGGCTGGGGAACTGGTAAGTAGGATTGATGGAGGGAGGGAGGTACTGCACTATATTCCTTTTGAATTTTGAACCACATTACCTATTTGGTGTAGGTTGGGTTTCTGAAAGCAGATGCTGAGATCGGGTTTGGAATACAAAGTATTTATTAAAGCTCACGTGAGGAAGCAAGCAGGATTGGCAAAGGGAGAAGTCCATCTGTGTCAAGGGCCTGATAAAATCTTGGTTAACACTCTGGGGAACTCTGCTGCACATGTGGTCTATGAGAGCGATACTGGGTTGGGTAGAAATGGCCTTCATACCCCTTCCTTGATCAGGTATTGGATCCCGCTGACCTGGGAAGGTGTTACAGGAGTGGGGGGTAGTGAGATATCTCTCTGCAGCAAAGGCAAATCCTGCTAGAACTGACAGCTAGGCGGCAAATCCTACTTTGAAGAGAGATCTAGGTATATCACGTTTCCACAATGACATGACTTTTCCTATCCTCACACTTTGTTGAGAATTTGGATGGGTTTAAAATTTCAACAAAATTTGGAGATAGAAAAAATCATTTTCAAATGAATAAATCCTCAGACAACTTACCTTCCAGGCATCACTTTGTATTTGTTTAAATCAATACTTTTTCCCAGGTCTCTAAATTAGTATTCAAAGGTAATTTATAACTAACACAAACGTATAATCATGTTTTTTAGAAGTTTGTAGCCAAATCAAATAAATCATAAACACGTTTAAAGTAGTTGCTTCTGGGGAATAGGAATTGGGAGCAGATGAGATTGGGACTTGGGATGGTAATTTTTCATTCGACTGGGATACTTTTTTGAAAATGAAGCGGTGCACCATTAATAATTACACTGGGGCTGGGTGTGGGGGGTCATGCCTGTAATCCCAGCACTTCGGGAGGCCAAGGCAGGAGGATCACCTGAGCCAAGGAGGTTGAGGCTGCAGTGAGCTGTGATCGTGCCACTGTACTCCAGCCTGGGTGACACAGTGAGACCCTGACTCAAAAAACAAATTAAACGAAAAAATAGGCATAAATTATGCTACAGACTGAATTGTGGCCCTGCCAAATTAATATGTTGAAGCTTTAACTCCCAATATTGGTGACTATATCTGGAGCTAGAGTCTTTGGGAAGCAATTAAGGCCAAATGAGGTTATAACAATGGGGCCCTAACTCTACAGGACTCTGTCCTAATCAGGAGAGAAAGAGAGAGATTTGTATCTCCATGTGCAGGCACCAAGGCAAAGACAGGTGACTGCAGGGGTCCAACCTCCACTGAGTAGGGCCTGAGTTGTGAGGAGAGAATGAGAAAAGAAAGAGACAGAGAAACAGTGGGATTGAGAGGGTCCTCTCCCAGGTAGCTGAGAGCGAGAGAGAAGAACTTTATTTTTACCACATGCCTCTCATATAGGACAAAAAATCTCGCAAAGGAGGCGGTGAAACCATACAAGCAGGATATGTTAATGTCTGAATTAAATCACACAAGCAGGGTAAGTATCAATGACTAAACTATGCATATCTTAACATCTATGCTAAGCAAGGCAATCACTTAGGATGAGCAGTTTCTGGGCCAGACTTGGCACCACTTGGCTATCCATAGAAATGCAACCAAAAGGTCAGGAGAGACAAAGGAAATATAGTCTTAGTTCCTTGAACACAAGCCAAAGAATATAAGGACCTTGTCAGCTTATATTCTGGTTTCCTTCAGGTGACTATATAGTGAGAAGGTGGTTGCCTGCAAGTTAGGAAGAGAGCCCTCCGCAGAACTCAGCAGTGCTGGCATCCTGATCTCAGCTTTCCAATCTCCAGACTATAAGCAAATCAGTTTTTGTTGTTTAAGCCCCCATAGTCTATGATGTTTCATTACAGCAACCTGAGCAGACTAATACAAACTGGAACTGTTCCTGGAAAACTGGGATTAGTCACTCTAGTTAAAGGTCTTACAGAATTATTTTGAATTTTTAAACGTTATACATGTATTTCTTTGTTAAACATAAAACTAATTTTAAAAGAAGAGTTATAAAGTTTTAGAAGTAAATTAGTAAATCTTCACATCCTGTGCAAAAATGGTGCCTGTGATATTCCTGCTGTATGACTATCCTTGAATACCTTTCTATGGCTGATGTTAGCCGCATCTATTACTGGGCAGCTATAATTCTTAGATGCTTTTTTCAAATTTGCCAGTTTGTAACTTCCACCAATAGATAATAACACAGAAACCTTTTTCCTCTGTGACTAGCACTGCTTTTAGAAGTGCACTGTTTTTATTAGTCCACAAGGAGGGCACTCCTACCCTGTCCCACCCCCAGGTTTTCTGTACCACTGCACTGTGTTTATTAGTGTTAGAGTGAACAGTGCCCACAGACCTGAGAAGTAGAGAGACCAGGTTTGTGTGGGTTAAGAAAAAACATTTTAGAAACAATTTAGTGGCTTGGGTAAAGTCATGCATAGTCCTACCAGGGAAAAGCTATATCAGGTTTGATTGGCAAGTGAGAGCTTCATGCATCAGAGAAGTCATGGACTTCAGTGATGCGTAACCCCTGGCTCCCTGCCTACTCCATTCCTCTGTCAGCCGGCTGCCATTGCCCTCTTGCTGTCCTATGATGTAGGGCATGCCTGAGATTGACAGAAAGAGAAGGTTGAAGGGCCAGTAGTTAAAATGTCACCCACCCAAACTGAAATACAAATGGCTTAATTTACCATGATGTGTTTTAATTAATGAGAGTGAAAAAGTGAAGAGGTTGTAGTTTCCAATCAAACAAAGTAATGCTTTAGTTACTTACATGCAAATGGCTTCATTGGGAGGGAAGCAAAAGTTAATTAGGTCAGACAGATAAATTAACAGGAAACTAAAAACGTCTTTGCCACAATTAAATCTTTGCTACAATTCATTCGTTTGTGGTACAAGAAAGAATGTATAGGAATTAAAGGTTCAAATGTAAAGATTTTAGCATTTGATAACTTTGTGACTTGGGTGATTATTTCAATTTTATAATAAATAACCCCTTTGCATTGCATTGCAAATATTTGAATATAAAAAGAATCCTGCTTATTGTCAATGGATGTGGTCTACTTTGTTTTGTTTTATCTAAGTACTCTGCTTTTCCTTGAAGATGTGCCAATTCTCTGGTACTAATAAATGATCATTAACTCATAGCTAGACTTAAGATGCGAAAAAGATGTTTACTTTTGCCTTCTATAAACTGTTGGATTGAAGTGATTGCATTTTAGTTTAAAATTAAAAAAAATTTTAAGGCTATTAAAGTCATACTGTACTCTGAGCTTCAAATGTACAGTATCTCATGCAGTATAAGACAAGAAGATCTTGAAGACTTTTTGTGGTTGTGATGGTGGTAGTTACTGTTTTGGTCTAAGAATTTAAAATTAGTTATGTACAAAGGTAGAGCATTTTCTGCCCTCTAGCGGTTAAAAGTAATTTTGTAATATTTGTTACTTCTCAGTGCTTTAAATTACAAAGATGTTACATATTTTAGAAGCAGTTGAAAATTATGTTGCTGCATTGCTGTAGCTAATTATTTTTGCATATTTTAAGAAAAAAAAACAATAGTTTTATGTTTTATTAGCCACAATATGCCAGTGCCTAGAAATCTGGCAAGAAGTAAAATAGAGATAATTTTTCTTCAGGATTAAAATAATATTTCTCTACTTCTATAAAGAGAGTATTAATTTGACATTAATCTGGTTACAATTTAATTCCACTCATGATTTTAATAGTGATGTTCCTGTTCAGCTTCTTTAACACTTTAGCTCCTCTATTTAGGAAGAGAATAATGGGTGATAACACTTCCCACTTCCTAAGCTACACAACGGATTATATGTATTAGATACTTGTAATGATGGGAAAAGGCCAGGATATATTTTATGAGCAATTATTTTTACTAAGTATCCTTGGACATCTATTTGACTAATTATTATTATTATATATTCTAAGAAATTAAGTGCAGAGGTTCTAAATTTTATTGACTGCAATATAAAAAGACCAGGAAAACAGATGAGAAGCAAAGTAAAAATGAGCTATTAGGAAGGCTATGAAAGAGCCCTGGAGGTCAAAGAAAAATGCTATAAAATAGTATATGAATGATTGTCGGCCGTTCTTCATTTCCCAGGAAAATTAAACGAATCTACTGTATTTTCATTACTGTTTTTAAATTAATGGTCTCTCCATATCTGACAGCTAATGGACAGCTTTGCTGTCCCAGGCATTTCAAAAGAAGCAGTAGCTTGGGTTCCAGGCAAATCGAATATATTATGAGCTGGTGAGATGATAAAACAGTTTGGGAGAAAAAAAGATGAGTAACAACTGCCCCCTTTCAAGACAAGTTTAAAAGGAGTCTAGGAAAAATTTAATGTTGTGAAAAATGTGACATTCCTAAATAATGTAAGTCTGTAAAAGTCGTGGCATCAGTAAAAACCATCAACCTTATTGTTCTCATAGGATTTTCTTTTTCTTTCTCCCTCTTCCTTCCTACCTCCCTTCTTTCCTTTCTTTTGTCTCATTCTGTTGCCCAGGCTGGAGTGCAGTGGCATGATCACAGTTCACCGAAGCCTTAACCTCCTGGACTCAGGTGATTCTTCTGTCTCAGCCTCCCAAGTAGCTGGGACTACAGTTGTTCACCAATATGTCTGGCTATGTTTTTAATTTTTAATTTTTGTAGAGATGAGGTCTCACTATATTTTCCAGGCTGGTCTTAAACTCCTGGGCTTAAGCAATCCTCTTGCCTCAGCCTCCTGAAGTGCTGGAATTACAGGCATGAGCCACTGTGCCTGGCTGGAATTTTTCTTTGGTAGGCAAAATAATGCTAAAGCTTTGAGTGTGATTATGTAGGTATTAACAGTGTGAGTGTAATTAGTGAATAGTGCCAGACTATGTAAAAAGGCAAGTAAAGTGTTCTTTTTTTTTTTTTTTTTGGGTTGGAGTCTCACTCTGTCACCCTGACTGGAGTGCGGTGGCTGCTCCCGGCCACCACAGCCTCAACCTGCTGGGCTCCGGCGATCCTTCTGCCTCAGCCTTCCGAGGAGTAGCTGGAACTACAGGCGCGCACTACCACACCCGGCTAATTTTTTGATTTATTGTAGAGATGAGGTCTCGCCAAGTTGCCCAGGCAGGTCTTGAACCTGCGGGTTCAGGCCATTCAATCACCTCAGCCTCCCAATGCGTGGGATTACAGGCTGAGCCACCGAGCCCGGCGTGAAATGTTCTTAATGCTGAATTGTGCACAGATAGTTAAAATCGTAAATTTTATGTTATGTATATTTTAACACAATAAATTTTTTTAAAAAGCTCAGGTGAAATCTCCCTGATTTTTAAAATACTTCCAACAACAATGAATAAAATGTGCAACATCTAATAAACATTTCAGGAACTCAGAACCACTTAATAGGCTGTAAGTTCAAATAAACATTGGATATAATAAAGAGGAATATTTTCCTAATTCAAGCTTGACTCCAAGAAGCACAGAGATTTTTTTTTTCCATAGAGCATTTTAGCTACACTCATTCATCTGGGTGAGAGAGCTGGAAAAGCTACTATCATTCATGCCAGTGGACTGGAGCACACTTACTTTTGATTTATTTTAATTCCCTTACTGCTTTGTCCCAATTCCTGAACGAGATCTGTTACAGACTGCAAATAACCCCGGAAGAAGTTTACCTACTGACCGCCTTTTCCTGCATTCCGCTTGCTGTGACTGCATACTTCAGTGGCTCTTTGGACCACTTCCGCTTTGCCACTAAAGCAGAAACTGATATCACCAACAATAGCACTTTGAATTATATCACCAACAATAGCACTTTGTTGACTATTGGGGGAAAAAAGTTCATTTGTGGTTCTTTGAGAGTCTAAAATAAAAATGGTCTAGTTTTTTTTTTTTTTTTAAAGTCATAGTCTTACTCTGTTGCCCAGGCTGGAGTGCAGTGGCACATTCACAGTGATTGCAGCCTTGATCCTCTGGACAAAGCCAATCCTTTTGCCTCAGCCTTCCAAGTAGCTAGAACTACAGGTATGCGCCACCACACCTGGCTAATTTTTTGTAAAGAAGAGGTCTTGCCAAGTTGACCAGGCTGGTTTCAAACCCCTGGGCTCAGGCAATCCTCACACCTCCGCCTCCCACCATTACAGGTGTGAACCACCGTGCCTGGCCTGGTCTAACTTTTATTCTGTGATGCTTTTACCCTTGACAGACATTACTGATAAAGTAGGCATCATTGTATCTGCTCTGGTGGTAGATACCCTAAGGAACAACTGAGTTAAAGATCTTCAGAAATCTAGAGGGTCCTTTTTCTCTCTTTCCCTCTCTCCCTCCTAAAATCTATATATAGTGTTTTAAAACACTGGGGATGCCTTCGTGGGCTCCAGTGTGCTCATTTTTTCTAATTTAAACTTAATTCAACAAATGTTTCCCGAATGTTTCATATGTTGGAGAGTCTGATTGCTGGTGGATTGTGGTGGTGAATGGGGTAGTGGGTGGAGGAGGAAGAGTGTAAATTTTGAAGTCAGACCATGGTTGAACCCACTTGTTAGCTCCCATTTCTTGGGAAAGTTCTTTCTCATGTATAAAAGTAAATGTAACTGAAGTGGTTAAAATAGCCTTAAATTTTACAACATAGTTATCATAACAATATATAATCACTATTATTATTAAGCTGGAGACGGGATACAAAGATGATTAGAACAGTCTAGTGTAGTGGTTCCTATTTAGTGTAGTGGTTCCTATTTAATGATGAGTTCATCCTTCCAGGCAATGTCTAGAGATTTTTTTTTTAGTTGGGCTGGAGTTCAGTGTCATTTGGCTGGAGTGTAGTGGCACAATCACAGCTCTCAGCAGCCCCCAACTCCTGGGCTCAAGCAATCCTCCTGCCTCAACCTCCAGAGTAGCTAGGCCTACAGGTGCACACCACCACCGCACCCAGCTAATGTTTTGATTTTGTGTAGAGATGGGGTCTTATGATGTTGCCCAGGCTGGTCTTGAACTCTGGACTCAAGTGATCCTCCCGCCTTGGCCTCCCAAAGTGTTGGGACTACAGATGTGAGCCACTGCGCCCAGCTGGAGACATTTTTGGTTGTCACAACTGGGGAGTGATCCTACAGGCATCCAGTAGGTAGAGACTGCTAACATCCTACAATGCACCGATCAGGCCCCTACAATGAAGAATTATGATGCCCCAAATGTCAACAGTACCACTGTCAACCCTGGTCTAGTGAAGGGAAACAATTAAAATATGTTCTGGGCAGGCTCTGTAGCTCGAGCCTGTAATCCCAGCACTTTGGGAGGCCAAGGCGAGTGGATTGCCTGAACCTGCAGGTTCAAGACCAGCTCGAGGAACTTGATGAGACCTCGTCTCTACAATAAATCAAAAAATTAGGCCAGGCTCGGTGGCTCAGCCTGTAATCCCAGCGCTTTGGGAGGCTGAGGTGAGTGGATTGCCTGAGCCCGCGGGTTGAGACCCGCCCGGGCAACTTGGTGAGACCTCATCTCTACAATAAATAAAAAAAAAATCAACCAGGTGTGGTAGCGCGTGCCTGTAATTCCAGCTACTGGGAAGGCTGTGGAAGGATCACCGGAGCCCAGTGGGTCGAGGCTGCGGTGTCTGCGAGCGTGCCATGGTACTCCAGTCTGGACGACAGAGTGAGACTCCAACTCAAAAAAAAAAATTAGCCGGTCGTGGTAATGCACGCCTGTAGTTCTGGCTACTTGGAAAGCTGAGGCAGAAGGATCGCCGGAGCCCAGCAGGTCGACGCTGGAATGACGGTGAGCATGCCACTGCACTCCAGCCTGGGTGACAGAGTAAGACTCTGACTCAAAAAGAAAAAAAAAAAAAAAAAATATATATATATATATATATTTTGTCTATATATATATTTTTTCTATGTTTGCTATATTAGGGACATGAGCTTGTAGAAGCAGGCAGACTCATCTAGTTGTCCACCAATATCCACGTGCTTTTTCCCAGAATAGTGGTTGGGGCAATATGCCCCTTGGGCAAACTACATTTCTCAGTCTCATCTGCAGATGGCAGTTGCATGAAATGACATGAAAGAGGAAGGAGTTAAACGGACTTTTTGAGAAGAGCACCCCTTTGCCTTGCCCCTTTGTTTTTACCGCTTGGAGGGGCGTGTGCTGGCCTGGAACCCTGTGCTCAGGCTGGTGGAGCAGAAAGATGGCCGCCATCTGGATTCCAGGTAACTGGGCGGAATTCCCGTGCCAGCCTAGAACTGCTTCCTTCCCAACAATTTTGCATAAGAAAAAAAAAATTTCCCTCTTGGTTAAAACAATATTGTTTAGGTTTTCTATTATATTCAGCTGCATCCAAATTTGACCTCTGTCTCAAAGGATTTTGATTGGTAGAGAAGAGGCCTTTGAGCTGAAGGAATCGGCTTGAACAAAGACCTGGGGATGTGAAAATGGGTGTCTTCACAAAATAATATGTAGTTTGGTATGTTCATTAAATAATATAACTTCCAAAGGAAGTGTCGCATAATGTCCCCAAGACAATCTTTAGGGGAAAAAAGGGGCAAACACATGGAAGCCAACACACTCACCTTTCTTGCCCATTCATTTCATCGGTCACAGTTAGGTGAACAGTGACCTTTCATTTTTCTCACAGAGAAATTTGTCCCAGAGTCAGTACATTTTTTTTCCTTCTTATATTTCTCAAGGTCATTGTCGTAGCATGATGTGTGAAATGTAGTCCTGAGATCACATGGAAGTTGCCTTCTGTGAATATCGTTGCTGTATGAGTGTCTGATCCCCAATTTCCCCCAAATCCCCTGCTCTCTGCTTCTTTCACAAACTGGCTGTGGCTTAGGTTAAGACCCCTCCAGATGGAATTTCCTTGGGGAAGGGAAGTGTTGGGAGAGAGGGGAAGGGATATAGAAAAGACAATTCAGGGTAATGTGCCCGGGAAAGCACACTGTGGAGAGCACAGTCACTGCCTCGCTTGTATTTTATGCTACTGTCAAAAACCAGTATTTGGAGGAAGTACAGGCTAAGTTACTTGAGTGATTTCGATTGTTTTGGTATTTTGTTTTCAGTATTTAAGTGACCAGATCACAATATTCATCTATAAATTAAATTCAGTATTAACAAAATATTTGAAAAATAATCTTCTATTGCAGTGATTTAAACTTTATAGGATCACAAACCCCTCTGAGAACTTACTCAAGAATTATAAACTCTTTTCAGAAAAATGCACATGTGTGTGTAATGATTCGGAAAAATCATCTTAGCAGCTGTGAGCATGCCTCATAAGGAGAGAGTCATCTTTGTTGCAAAGGATATCAAAAGTGAAGTCTTTTTTTTTTTTTTTTTTTTTGAGTCAGAGTCTCACTCTGTCACCCAGATTGGGGTGTAGTAGCACAATCACAACTACCACAGCCTCTACCTGCTGGGCTGAGGTGATCCTTCCACCCCAGCCTTCCAAGTAGCTGGGACTACAGGTATATGCCACCATGCCTGGCTAATTTTTTATTTATTGTAGAGATGAGATCTTACCAAGTTCCTCAGGCTGGTCTTGAAGCCCTGCGCTCCGGAAGTCCTCTCACCTTGGCCTCCCAAAGTGCTGGGATTACAGGTTTGAACCCGGCCAAAAGTGAAGTCCTAACCAAAATACCAAGATCTAATAGACATAAAATTCCACAGCCAGATCACCATTTGCAGATTTTCTGAAGGAAGTGGTTGGAAACGGTCCACAAGTCCTCAGTTCCTCCCTTACTTGGAGACTATAAAAGGATAGAATTTGGCTTTGTGAGAGATTTCTTTGGAGAGAGTTGTTACCTTGCTACGAGTACCTGTACCTATGCCCAGGTGTAGGGGGTTACTGTGTCCCTCACCCCTCACCAAGGAGGGGCTTCCTTTTGATGGAGTAGCTGAGAGAAACATAGGCCCAAAAGACTAAAGAGGTGGGGGCGGGAGGATAGAGGAGCCGTGTTGGGATCATGCCCAGGTGTGGAGGGTGAACACTGCATGACCAGATACTGGCTGGGGCAGAGAATGATTTGCTGGAGCTGGAAGAGTAGTGGCATGCATGGAGTGAGTGCCAGTGTCCAAGGGCCAAGGGCCGAGGCCGCCGTGGGGAGTGGAATGTGTCATGGAACACAACAGAGTTGCAGAGAGAGGATTCAGCAGTGGTTGGCGGTGTCATCCTCGGGGTCCTGAGAGTGAGTTCTTTCAGCCTGGGGAGAATTGTCTTAATCACTTGCCACTCATCCCCAAATTTCCTTCCATCCCGGTGGAGTCCTCAAAAGCAGCCAGGGAGAGAGGAAGGAGGTGAGGCTGGAAGACAGTGCAGAAGCCGACCACACGCCTGTCTCCGAACTCAGGCCTCAGCATGGAAAAAGTAGAAAATGAATGGGCGAACAGCTGAATGCAGATTGAAATATTGATTGCAATGGAATTGGGAGTGAGTGTTTTTGACGTGGAGAGGCCAAAGGTCTGACACTACTGAAGACCACCTGTAAAGCTCATGGCACCTGGCCAAGTTTCCACCCAGGGCCAGGCAAAGATTCCTGCACACCCTTTCTCCCACTCTCACATTTTAAAGGGGGAATGAGACACAAAAATAAATTTACACCCTGACCACACTTCATGAATCACACAGCCATATTTTAAACCCACTGTAGGATGGAAGAAGACCTCCCAGACCTGTGAAGCTGGTCCTTGAGTTTCATGTAGAGAATGGAAGCTGCTTTGGCTAAGAAACCTGGGGAGGAATTTGATGTCAGAGGAGCCGCAGGCTGAGTCTGGGGGTAGCAGGACAGGCTATATAACATGCAGGGTTCGGTGCAAAATAAAAACGAGGAGTCTCTTGAAATTATTACGAATTTCAAGACAGTGACAGAAGAGCATTTAATCAAGTGTGGGGCCCTGAGACTGCAGGGTTGTAAACCCATGAAGCCACCTTGGAGTGAGCAACCAAGGTCAGAAGAAAGGAGATCTGTTACGGGCTCACACCTGTAATCCCAGTACTTTGGGAGACTGAGGCAGGAAGACTGCTTGAGCCCAGGAGTTCAAGATCAGACTGGGCAACATAGGGAGACCTCATCTCTATAGAAAAAAAATTTAAAAATTAGTCAGGTGTGGTGGTGCACACCTACAGTCTAGGCTACTCTGGAGGCTGAGGTGGGAGGATCGCCTGAGTCTAGTAGGTTGACACTACAGTGAGCTGTGATCGAGCCACTTCACTGCTACTATACTGCCTGGGTGACAGAGTGAGACCCTGACTCAAAAAAAAAAAAAAAAGGAAGGAAATTCTGTTAGTGGTCCAGTTAATGAAAGACGCAGGAGACGAGGCCCTCTTCACGATCCCACAAATCCTCAGCAAAATCACCAACTCTACGTAGACTTATGGGATAGCTTTCCTGTGGAAGCCAATAAAGGGGCTGGTGTGGGGCCACCACAGAGTAAGCCAGTGGATAAGGAGACAGTCAATACCTAGTTACTTGGCTAGCATTTTCCCACAAATTCAGGGGTTTAGGTAAAGAACCCATGTTCTACAATAAGAAATTTCCTCGTGTCATATGCTATCAAGAAACCAAGTGGCTTTTTGTTTATTTATTAGTCTAGCAGGATGTCACATGATATTTTCTCTTGCGTCTGGGCCCAAGCCTGAGGTACTGAAACGCTATATACCCGACATTGTAAAGAAAACCATGAATGACAGGAGCCAGACACACCTTATAGTTTGCTAAGAGCTGGCAGAGCCATGGCTGTCCCTCCTTAGTCGTGTCCCTCCTAGATGTGTAGATATGAGAGTTTGGCCTAGAGGGGGCCTGCTGCATCTACCTCTCCCCCAGAAGCCAGTAAGAGGGGCTCCTAGAAAATCACGTGTAGAGATAGGCACACTGGCATGGTGTTACTTCTGACTGGCTGTTTGCTTAGGCAGTAGGCTTATGGTCTGCCCCTGCCCCTACTAAACAAGGGAAAAAGAGGTGAGGCTGGGGGGGTCGCAGAGGAGGGGTAGCCTGCAGTCCTGCCCTTGTCATGCTGGGATGACTGTTTTTTCTAGGCATCAAGTGGGCTCTGGGAAGGTAGCTGGTGTGAGCCTTTCTTTCAGGCAGTGAGAAGCTGTGGGGAGAACAGGTAAGAGGAGGGTGGATGGAAGAGATCAGGTGACATCCTCCAGTCAGTGTCCAAGACAGTGTGAAGGCCCTGGAAGACTTCCCAAAGAACTCTCTTCTAGAAGCAGCAACTTTATTCTGAGAGGGATGAGACAGCTTCTCTTGACCCGCCCATCCTTATCCCTCCCTTGCCCACCCAAACACCCTGGAGGAAACAGATGGGTAGATTGTTTCCAGGGTCTACCATCCCCCACTCCCCCACCGTCCTACCTCTGAGATGGGAAAGGGGAGGAAGAGAGAAAGAACAGACTTTACCCTCTTTCGCTTCAGGTCCTTCCATCCACCAGCCCAGCCAGCGACGGGGGAGGGGACACTTTATTTTGGATATAAGGTTGGTGTCTTCAACTGGTCTTGATGGAGTTTTTTAATATCAAGAAGTGACCAAGGAAGTTAAGGACCGTGTCCAGGGTATCATTAAGGGATCTCTACCCAGCAGGAGACGGAGATTCAACAGGGCCCAACTGGGGCCAGGATAGAAGAAAAATAAAGCCATTTCCTGTGTGCACCCTACGGAGTTGAGAGTGTTCAATAAACCAGTTACATCTGATTAAGGACATCATATTCTTAGGAATAAAGTTGAGGCGCTGTGCATTTGTGTTGTGGTGTATTGCTAGTTGTGGAATAGCCAGATATTTTTGCAAATCAAAAGCTTACAATGCTAAATGAGGAGAAAAGAGACACACCAGAGGCAAATTTCTAGAGGTAGATAGACACTAAAAGAGGTAACTAATAGTTGCCTTTTTCCTTTATCTTCTTAAAATCTGAGTGTTTTTATCTTGTAATATTACACAGACATACGTCAGGTTTTAAATTTCAATCTATCATAGATTCACTAATAGAAAAATGGGTATACAAAAACACGTTTACAAGTGATTTATTATCCTTGTTCACTTGTTTGCCAACCATGTTATTCTGTTAAATTATTTAATTTTCATAATCATGTTTGTCATGCTACTCTTCCATTTAACTTTAAAAAAATTAAGTGTAACTGTGCCCATGACGTTTATATAAGGTAGTGTTGTGGCATCTCTCTCTCTCTGTTTTTCTCCCCCCTTTACCAGAGATTTCTTAAGCATTTGCAATGAATGCTCTTTTTATTCACACAAAAATTACTTCACATTACAAATATTCTTTAAATTGTTTTTATAACTTTCAAGGTATATCTGTACTGACAAGGAAAAATTGCCATGGGTGATACATAACCTTGTGGTCTTCACTACAGAACTGTTTGTGAATTGCACGCCACACTTTCCACCATCTTTAGGGATGGACTCCAGATTTCTTATTTTTCTTGTTTCAGTTCTGCATCATCTATTGTCTTGAATACCAGTCTCCTAAAATGTAAGCAGCACAAAATGATCTCATCCATCAGAACAATAGCATGCAAAATGCATAGAAAAATACCAACCATAATCCTAATTGCCTAATTATACTTAAGTTGAATTGTGTTGCACTTGAACTGAGTGAGATACTGACGGGATGCTGAATTTGTGATGGGCACTCAAACTCAAACATTTCCCATGAACTACTACTACCAGCATCTGATTAGTTGTCAAATTCTGCCTCTGTGTTATATCCTAGGTCACCTTGGCAGAAACGTCAGCGGTTCTCCCCTTCCTGATGAATGATGCCGCAAGTCCTCATCTGGACCCTGAATGTATGTGCTCTCTGCTCAGGCTCTGTCCATCTGGCATTCTCTCCTCTTCTCTTCACATACTCTATAGTCCTGCCAAAGGGAACCTTGGCTGTTCTTGGCTCACCTTGCTGTAGTGCTTTTGCTCACACTCTTCTGTTTGCCTGAAGATGACCTCTCTCCTCCCACCAGACTCAATGTTCGAGAGAGCTGTCTTTCAAAGGCAGATTTCCACATACACAAACATCCTCCTCTTTCTGACACTCTCTAGGACCTTATTAGTGCTTTTGTATTTCATTTATTGTAATAAATATTGAAGTCTTGCTCTTACTACTTGGCAGACACAGTTCTAGGCGCTGGGGATATGGCAGTTGACAAAAATTATGGAATTTTTAGAACTGAAATTCTAGTAAAGGCAATAGAACCTAAATATATATCTCAGATGGAGATAAGTACCTTGGGAAAAAATACCTGAGAAGTGTTCTGAGAAGGTCTCTGTGATAAGGTAGACAGTCTGCCACCTTGCTTTCTTCAGATCTTAACCTGAATCATGTTCTAATTTGTATACATTTTTTTAATCATATACTTTCTACTAGACAATAATAGGTAGGCAGCTTAATTTTTAATCTCTTATAGTACTTTGCACTCTGATGTGCATAGTGTGCATAGTGGATAATAAATATTTCTTAATTAATATAAAGAGTGATTATAACAGAAGTTGTTTATAAAATGAGATCTAGAAAAAAATTTTTTTGATTAAAAGTCAGAGAAGGGCTGGCCGCAGTGGTGGCTCAGCCTGTAATCCCAGGATTTTGGGAGGCTGAGGTGAGAGGATTGCCGGAGCCCGGGGGTTCGAGACCAGCCTGGGCAACTTGGTGAGACCTTGTCTCTACAATAAATCATAAAAACTAGCCGGGTGTGGTGGCGTGCATCTGTAGTTCCAATTACTTGGCAGCCTGGGGCAGAAGGATCGCCTAAGCCCAGTGGGTTGAGGCTTTCTTAGGAACTTATTTTGAAAAGATATAGTCCTTTTTAAGGTTTCTGGACCAGCTTTGTGTCACTGCCCATGCAGGGCAACTGGTTTTCAGGGATTTACCTTGCCTGCTTTCTATCTGGGTTCTGGGCTTCTGGGTGCTGGCAGCTCATGGAGTAAAGCAGCTTGTGGGCCGAAGGTGAATGTGTGGATTGTTGACGCAAATCACTCAGTGTTCTGGAGACACTGTTGGCTGTTGCCGTTCTTCCAAACCTTTGGGGCAGATTGGGAACACGTCTCGAAATGCTCATCTCCATGCTTCCAAATCTCAGAGGCAGGTTGGCCATTGCCTCGTTGCTTCTTTCTGCTTCCAGTGTCCTCCCGAATCTCAATGGCAAATTGGCTGCTGGGTGTGGCATTTTGTTGGCTGGCGGTGGACTCATCTTAATGACAGTTTTTGGCCCCCAGTCTTTTAATTTTTCCAAATTGAGACTTCTTTCCTTTTCCCCTTTTGGGTGTCCTTTAGGCTATAATTAGAAATGACCATTACAATAATATGTCATTGTTATAAGCGATGGATTTAAACCCCAAATTCACTTAAATCTAGACTTTAATCAGGAGAATTGTTAAAGCTATAAACAAAGTTTGTGTTCTTATATGCAGAATTCTTTAATAAATAATTTGTGTTAAGCTTCTTAAAGCAATCTAGTTTCTCTGTCCCTAGACTATTATAAGACAACTATGAAATATTAATAAAGTATATATAGTAAATAGAGCAATGAGTATGAGCAGTGGGAATATAATAAAGTATTGAAATGAGGCAAAAGTTTATTTTGCTGCAGTTATTCTCTTTCAATTTTTTGATTCATGTTGTTTATGAGATATTATATATGTATACACATATGCATATATTGTGTATGTGTGTGTGTGTGTGTGTGTGTGTGTGTGTATCTATTTATTTATTTATTTTTAGTTAGAATCTCATTCTGTCGTCCAGGCTGAAGTACAGTAGTACTATCACGACTACTGTAGCCTTGACCTGCAAGGCTCAGGTGATCCTTCTGCCTCAGCCTTCCATATAGCTCTGACTACTGGCACATGCTACCATGCCCAGCTAATTTTTTGATTTATTGTAGAGATGAGGTCTCTCTGTGTTGCCCAGTCTGGTCTTAAACCCTGGGTTCAAGCAATTCTCCCTTGTTGACCTCCCAAACTGTTAGGATTATAGGCGTGTGCCAGGGTGCTAGGCCCCCAGAAAACAATCATTTAAAAATTTTCATATGGATAAACTTTCATGGCAAAACTAAATCTATTTAAATATTCACTGTATTTTAAATAGTTCCTATACAGTTGGTATATTTGTGGTGCATAACCCATAAACCAATTGGTTTTTTACTAAACATGTAATTTATATTCTAATAAAAATACAATTGGTTTCTTGGGAAATGCTTTTAAGGAAGAACTCTGAGTAAAAGGCAGTAAAAAAGAAATTCAGCCGGTGCAGTGGCTCATGCCTATAATCCCAGCACTTTGGGAGACCAAGGCGGGAGGACTGCTTCAGTACAGAATTTTGAGACCAACCTAGGCAACAGAGTGAGATGTTGTTTCTACAAAAATAAAAAAAATTAGCTGGGTGTGGTGGTGCACGCCTATAATCCCAGTTTCTGGGGAGGGTGAGGCAGAAGGATTGCCTGAGCCCAGGTGGTCGAGGCTGTGGCAAGCTGTGATTCAAAAAAAAAAGAAAAAAAAAAAAATTCGACAGAGCCTCCTACAATTGTACTCTCAAACCTAGCTAGTATCTGTTTCTATGTAACATGTTTTTATGTACCACCTTGGCACTTAAAGAGAGGGGAAACAAGAAACATGAAAAGGGAGTAGGAGCTTTCTCTAAAATCAAAATATAAAAATATATAATACTCGCTGGGTATGGTGGCTCACACCTGTAGTCCCAGCACTTTGGGAAGCTGAGGTGAGAGGATTACCTGAGCCCAGGAATTCGAGACCAGCCTGGGCAACATGGCAAGACCTTGTCTCTACAATAAATAAAAAAATTATCTGGGCGTTGTGCTAAATAATACCAGTTGCTTCAATACACTGTCACAGGAAGACTGAAATTTGACCAAAAAACAAAGCACAAACTAACTTGCTCCTTAGTATTTAAAAAAATCATTAAACTTAGGACAAATATATAATTAATACTAGTCATATGAGTTAGATAGTTTTTAAAAACTTACCTCAGAATATTTGTCATAATTTCCCTTGCTGTGAAGACTGGACATCATTAATTCATCTGTACAAAAGATGTTTGATGTTAACAAGCTTGATGTGGCTAAAGTCAATAAAATGAGTCGTTTTGATGAAATAATTTTCATTTTGTTCAAATCTAAAATTACGCTTATATGTGCAGTCCAGTGTCTACAAGAAGAAAAATTATGGTGTTTTATACCATCTAAAAACAAAGGAAAGTTTTTATTTTTTTAACAGTGAAATCAATTCCACATATTTGAAGTACTAATATTAATTATAGTGTGTAACTAAAAAAAAAATGTGCATTTAGGAATGTGGGTAATTCATTCTGGGAAGACAGCAATGTTTGTATTTGCAAATTCATTAACTTTGAAAATAATTTTCCTCATTATGAAAGAGCTTATAATTAGGTAAGTTTGGGATGATGGTAATTAAGATTCCAAACAAACAGCATGCTTCATTTCTCTGAGCTTAAACAAAAAGTACTTTGTTTATGGTGTTTGTGCCAATTCCTGAGAGAAGAAAAAAGTATTCAATATACGCTGGCTATGTTGTATTCTTCTTTTTTTAAATCTACACTAAAGAGTTAGGCATAGTGTTTTGAAAATGTCAAACAAAATTAGGAATGGGTAAAAATTACAATAAAAATGCCATGAATTCATTTTTTGTAAAATGCTATCTGGTTATTAAACAGCTTCAGGAGTAAATGTCAGCTATAACAAGAAGGATGTGCGTAGGCGTGAATATTCGACAGGTCTCTTTGACAAACTGCCGTCTCCGGAAAAGCAGGAGGCTGTCAAGACCCTTTGTACTTGCCCTGTGTCTTATTTGGCAAAACTGCACAAATCACCAGAATTGTATTTCTATCAAGGTGCCACATCCTATCGCCTTCTTTCTCAAAGACCTTAAGAACATAGACACAGGCCTGGTAAATCACGCACATGCTAATTTTGTGTCTCCCAGGGCCCATATTATTTAGGGAATCTCACATTGCCACAGGCATACGAACATCATGGCATTAGAAGAGAATTTACAGAAATAAATGCATATTTACTGAAATCCCAAAGCAAGTCTCTTTTGGAACAGCTGACTGGTATTCTTAAAATCTACCTTATCACCACCAGACTGGGTTTCAGAGATACCTGTGCTTGTTCACTGTGCTTCAACACTCTCAGGAGAAAAAGACCTTCCAGGGATTTCCAGCAGGCCAGCTACTTCTAGACAAAGACACTTAGATGTAATTCACAAGGAGTCATAACATTGCTTGTTGTGTCAAGAATTGTGCCACCTATCACTTCTCTCACCAAACTACCATGCATAATTTGAGGTATAAGATGGCAGAAAGGAAGACCTTTCTCTGTACTGATCTTCAGAATAAGCCAGAAAGTTGAAAAACAACAGTAGGTGGGCTCTTGTGTTGCCTTAACATCAAACTTGCCTGGGAGCTCTCTTAAGGCATTTGACATCATTGGCTTCATTTGTTTTGGTCTGTGGTAGCCAAGAGTTCCCGCAGTAGGAGGCAATTAATTCAATTCGTAGTCTGTTGTTAATTTTGTAATGCTGTTATTAGATTATTTGGATTTAATTTCCCTGAGGATTTAATACATTTATCTTCCAAATTGTTCGTTGGCAAACTGCTGATGGAACTTTTTTTCTTTGTGGTCAGTAGATCCAAACTTTTGAGAAATGTGTGAAGCAAGAGGCAAGTTTTGTTGACCGCATTCATACCCCAGAAGAAGCAGAAGGCATCAGCCTGGGTCTCTTTTAAAACATATCTGTATCTAGTTGTCACTTTTTGAGTAACAGTGCAGCAATTTTCAGTGCTGCTACTTGGGGTGTTGGCTCAACCATTAGGGTTTTTCTGATTCTGGTCAGCATGGAGAGGAGTCGATGTGCCTGGTTACTCATCTGCCTCCACCAGGTTGGGTATCCAAGTTTAGAGGATAATTAGAGTTATCTTATTAATATAGGACTTGGCTTTTTTTCAACCAAATCTTCATTTAGCTTTGAAAACACTAAATGTAGAACAACATTATCTGACACACACAGGATGAAATCACTATAAATCTTTAGGTGAAATGTGTGGCTACATACACACACTCAGATTCATCAGTTTAGGGCTCCTTCATGAGACATATGAACATACAAAAAAATTAAAGACAAACAAAAAAGATCTATCTGACTTGTAGCATGCTTCACTTCTTAAGATTTTAGTAGCTTTAAGACTACTCATTTCTAAACTTATCTCTCTAAACTGGTCACTTCTCTTGCGCTTTAGATGTCCCATCCTCAGATACTCAGCTTCCCACCAGACAGTGCTGTTTGGGTGTCCCACAAGTATCTCAAGCTTATATATTCAAAATACAATTTATTGTTTCAATTTCTTTTCCTGTTCCCCATTTCACTGAATAGTACTGCAATTAGTCAGGGTCCAATCAGGAGACTGAAAACACATAGTAATCTGAACATGGAATGATTAAAAAATTATTAAATATACCAGGGAATTAACTATAAAGGGGTAAAGAATACACTAGGGAGAGTATCCAAGGCAAGAACAAACTCACTGGAACTCAGACCATATTGGGAAAGGTGTGGATGGCAGGAGATTTGCTGGGTTGCCCCAGGCCAGAGCTTATCTGTGGTCTGAAGCAGAAAACCTCCTTCTGGTATGCAGGTAGGTCAAGACAGGGAAGGTAACTTCTGGAATGTCTGTCAGACTCCTGGGAATCTTCCACTGGAACTTGATGAGGGTGAGCACCCCCAGATGTCCCCCACATGCACTGCTGGTGGCCACACACAAACAAGCAAATAGAAGCACACTTGAACCGGGAAGAGAAATTCCTTTCTGCCACAGTGACCCTTCTGTGCCTTTTACTGACAAACCTTAAAATTTTGCTTGTTGCAAAGGAGAAATGCTTACTGGATCCATGTACCTGATCTCAAAGTATGCATTAAAGAGTAGATTTGGAACTGAGAGGCAATATGCCAGATGACTGGCATGGTTGCTGTCATCTATCCATTTATCTAAGCCAACATCTTTTCTAAGATCCTTGACTATTTCTCTCCCTTTTCTCCCACATCCCATTCTACAGTTGTTGAACAATTGTGTTGTTTCTAGTTTTGTGATATTACTCTCAATAATAATAGACAATATTTTTTGAGCACTTATCATGTGCCAGGAACTGTTCTAAATGCTTTGTGAATTGACTCACTTATCCTTCACAACAATCCCCTGAGCAGGTACCTTGATTGTTCCTACTCTACAGATAGGGAACTTAGGTGCAGAAGGATTAAGTAGCTTTCCCTATAAGTGTTAGAGCCAGGATTTGAATCTAAGAAGTCTGAACACTTGAAGACTATGCTAGTCTGCCCAATCAAGTCTGTTCTCTTCCAACTTCTAAGAAGCACTTAAGTCTGCTCATTTCTATCCGTTGCCAAGATTTGATTTGTCATTTTCTTTTACCTAGATCCTTTTCTTGGTCTTTTACCTAGATCCTTTTCTTGGTTTTTTCCAATCTTTTCTCCATGCTGCATTCAAAAAAACTTTTATGAAACATAATACATTTATGACTTTCCTCTTTAATATTTTCAATGGTTTCCCATTTCTCCCAGAATCACTCAGGTGGTCCACTCTTCGTGATCCGTACTCTGCTTATTTCTTCAGTGTTTATTCTTATCACTCCCACCAACTCTCTGCTTTAGGACAAACTTCTTTCCATTCTTCCAAGTGGATAAACTTTCTCTTGTCTCTAGGTCTCTGTCTGTGATTTTTCTGTGCATCAGATTTTTCTGTCTACTTGCCTCTCTCTTTCTTACACCTATTTATTGTTTGAGTCTCAGTTTAGGTATCACACATTGTGAAAAGTCTCTCTTGACTTCCAGCTTCAAGAGAGAGCTCTTTTCTCTTTAATATTCATTTCTCTTATCACTCCAACTCATCCTGTCCCTTCCACTGTTCCACAAACTTTTTGAGGGAAGGACCTTGCTTGTGCAGTAGATCTCAGTGATATTCTATTGTCCGTTACACAGACTCTCAGGAAATTTTATTTCTAAGTGAATGAATTAATTTTTCATTAGAATTGGAAATAGGTGTTAAAACTGAAGTTGTTTGCTAATTATTTTTCCCAGTTTTGGCCATTGCCAGAGTTTTTTTATTTACTGTGACTCGTGTATTGTTAGAACTTAGGTTTCTGGCTTGTTCTGAAATCAGCTTATCTTAACAATCTCTGATTGGAAATTTACATTCAAGACTTTTCCAGGCTGACACCCATACATGGACATTTAGATATAAGTAGGTTGAATGTGAGTTTAGGTTCCTTCTGTTATAGTTGAGCATGCAGTTTGGTAAATTCAATGTGTTCTGATCGATCTTACTGGGTTGATGAAGCATCAATTGTACCCAGATACCAGGAAAGGTGTGAAAAGGGACTGCACAGCCTCAAGGAGGGCTTCCAGATGATGCTTCATGGTCTCTCACCAGGTAGACTTGGGGACAAAAAAGACTTCTCTGCTTGTTTATTATCTTTCTATGCCCACTAGCTGTACCCTAACCCCTGGAAGGCAGTTAGAGTGGAGATCATTCATTTCCACCAGTCTGAAAGGGAGCCAACTTGAGTTTAAACTTAGATCTTTGTAAGGCTCTAGTCTGTCTGCACTTCTACTAAAAATTTTTTTTAATTAATTAATGTATTTGGTTGGGGTCTCACTCTGTTGTCCAGGCTAAAGTGCAACGGTACTATCATGGTTCACCACAGCCTTGACTTCCTGGGTTCAGATTACCCTCCCATCTCAACCTCTCAAGTAACTGAGACTATGGCACCACACTATCATGCTCAGCTAATTTTTGTGACTTTTTTGTAGAGACAAGGTCTTACTATGTTGTCCAGGCTGATCTCAAACTCCTGGACTCAAGCAATCGTCCTGCCTCGGACTCTCGAAGTGCTGGGATTACAGGTGTGAGCCATCTCATCTGGCCTTATAAAATGTTTACAATGAGAGATTGCTTTGGGGCCATGGGCTGCAAGTTTCTACTTAAATCTTTATGTAGAAGGGGCAGCTCACTCCATACTTTGATCCATACTTCCTGAGGCAGGTGTGAGGTCTACTCAAAAGGTAGCTAATTTTAATATACAGAGGAACCTCATTGCAGAGACCTTCTCTTCAACCAAGCAGGTGACTTCCCGGGCACTCTCCTTTTTATAATATTTATTTCTTCTCTTTCATCTAAGCATGATCCAGTTATTATAAAGATTACTTATGGGCATTAGAGTCTTATTTTGCATTTCATGTTTGCAAAGTCTTTTGCAACCCTTTGTTAACCAATTTCAGGCCTTCTTTAGAGGCGGGTGGTGGTATTCCTACATAATTCATTTCAGCATCGTGTTTGGCAAGGAGAAAGAAATACCTGCCTTGGTTCCAAATAAAAACATCCTGTGTAAATTGTATAACATTATTATTAAAAATATATGGTGGTACTTTTGTCTCAAGATGTATGAGTGGCTTGTTATAATGAGCCTGTCATATTTTGAGAGCTGGATTGTATTTACTTCTCTGCTTTTTACTTTGACAGATTATAATGCCAGGGCCTTAGAAGGTGCTGATGAGATTGTGAGACAAAGATTATTCCTACATGTAGTAAAAGCAGTTGAAATTTCATTCTAGTTGAAGTAACTTAAAGATTCAATTTGTATAATACAAGAATAAACATTAAATATTTATACAAATCAATTCACATGATTTATTCTAGAAATCTGAATCAATGGCAAGTCCCCTATAGCGAAAGGACATATTACAGAGCAATATATTGAACAAACATTCACTATTAGTATTAGACCTTTCAAATGATATAGAGTGGTAGTATTTTTTAGATTTTTTTTTTTCTTTTTTTGAGTCAGAATCTCACTCTGGCACCCAGGCTGGAGTGCAGCCCAGGCTGGAGAGCAGTGGCATGATTATGGCTCACCACAGCCTCGACCTCTTGGGCTCAGGTGATCCTTCTGCCTCAGCCTCTTGAGTAGCTGGGACTGTAGGCATGCACCACCATGCCTGGTTAATTTTTTGATCTTGTTCTGTAGGACGAGGTTTTGCTATGTTGCCCAGGTTGATCTTGAACTCCTGGGCTCAAACAATTCTCCTGCCTTGGCCTCTTTAAATGCTGGGATTATTGGCGTGAGCCACGGTGCCTGGTCTTAGATTTTTTTTTTAAGAAAGCAAGGCTGATTAGGAAGCAGACTTTCTGTAGTACAGCTTTCCAATGCAAACTTTTACTTTTCAAAATGTTTCATTTTTTTATTGATTTTTTTCCTTGCAGGAAAAATGTGTGATTTTTACTGGCCTGGCAGGGGGTTATGGTACCTCTCGCCAAAGTGTCAAGAAAACTCGGAATTTTGTACATGAGAGACAAAGACCAGATGTTTAGTTAAAACCACACATAGGTTTTACATAAATATAGGTAATGGAAACCAAGACCTTTACTGAGATTTTCTTTCTTTTTCTTTTTGGCCAGTTTTGCTTTTGATATTTTTTAAATAAGCAAGCAGCCATCTTGTCATTGCAACCTGAGCAGGACAACTTAACTTTTTATGTGTGCTTTTTCACTATCTTGGGGTTTTTTGTTTTGCTTTGTTTTATTTTTGTTTTGAAGATTTCTGTTCTAAAGTGTAGAATGTGCTCTTTAAGTAATATTCTGCTTAATTAAAAAAAGGAAATGTAAGACTTTGAATAGCTTCGGAAGAGTCTAGCTTAATCCTTAGGCTGCCTTTTTTGCTAACCTGGCCACATCTTCACTGGAAAGGAAAACTGTTGCTTAAATCTGTACTGATGTGAAATGGGGAGGATGTTTGTAAGGATAGTGGTTTTCCCACCTCAAACATAGGAACAAAGAGGGCAGATATGTAATTAACCAGAATGAGCATCATCACTAATGTGGACTCTCCCAGATACTCTTTCATCTCTGATGCAAAGAGTACTAACTGAAATATGCAATTGGACCAGTTGCAGTGGCACACACCTGAATTCCAGCACTTTGGGAAGCCAAAGTGGGAGGATTGCTTGAGACCAGGGGTTCCAGAACCAGCCTGGGCAACATAGCAAGAGTTGGTCTCTACAAAAAAATAAAAAAATTAGCTGGGTGTGGTGGCACCTACCCAGGTACGAAAGGATTGCCTGAGTCCACGACATTGAGGTTGTGGTGAGTGGTGATCCTGTGACTGTACTCCAGCCTGGGTGACAGAGTGAGACTTTGACTTAAAAAATAATAATAATAAAAAGAAAAGAAAAATTTTAAAAAATATACACATGAATAATATATTTTTTTGAGTCAGGGTCTCATTCTGTTCCCCAGGGAGGAGTGCAGTGGCATGACCATGGCTCATTGTAGTTTTGACCTCCTGGCAGGCAACCTTCCACCTCAGCCCCTGAGTAGCTGGGACTCCAGGTGGGTGCCACCACGCCAGGTGAATTTTTTTATTTTTTATTGAGATGAGGTCTTACAATGTTGTCCAGGCTGGTCTCGAACTCCTGGTCTCGAGCAGTCCTCTCACCCCCGCCTCCCAAAGTGCTGGGATTACAGGGGTGAGGCACTGTACCTGGCTGGATTTTTTTTTTTCAGTAGGGAGTCATGTTCTACCTGTACTACTGTTAAGAAGAACTTTGTAAAGGTTCTTAGCAGTCCTGCAGTTGCCTAGATCCTGAGCTGCAACTGGCCTTGCCCTACCACCCTTGTGGCACTTTGACTTTCTACTCTTTGTTACCTTCCCTTTGGCTTTAGCAATACCACCCGCATCTCTGCTCTACCTGTGAGTGCATGTGGGTACCCTCACATCCAGTGGGTGTCTCTATCACTTGGGTGAGAGTGGCTGGTCTTCAGCACTGGAGGGGCAGGGGAGTTATTGGACCCAAAAAAGCGGTGTTGTCCATGCTATATCTAGGAATTATGGCAGTTCTGCTGGTTAAATTCAACCATTTCCATGACAAAAGGAAGCAAAAAGCAAGTAAGCAAAAAGGAAAACCCTCAGCCAAATTGTTATGTGGTCTTTGGAAGAACACCTAAAAATGTACTTTTAAATCCACAGCAACTTTGGGTATATATTTAATTAAAGGAGGAGATTTTCTGGCCATTTTGTTATTCTAAAAGGTACAATCTAGAGAAATTTTCTGTACCAATTGAGGTTAAATGAACTACATAAATTTATGTAATCCTCACTAAATACCTGTTAAATTACAGTTGGTCTAAGGATGTCTCTGTACTTGAGTCCTTACATAATGAACTGCAAGCTAACTTGGTACATAACTAACTAAAAGCTTAATTTAGGAGCAAGTATACTTTTTTTTTTTTTGAGTTGAAGTCTCACTCCATCGTCCAGGCTGGAGAGCAGTGGTGTTGCGGGAAAACAAATCAGAGAGACCGTGACAGTCACCGAGGCTGATAAGCAGGAAGCTGTGTTTATTATTGGAATGCTAGCGTTCGGCCCAGTGGACTTCAGTTGCAAAGGCTGGGCCCGGATCACAGTCGGGTCTCAGCTTATACCGGTTTTACATTGGCTTTGGGGGTAAGGGGCTTTTCATGGTGTAAGGTTTTGTACTTTTTGTTTAATAATAGCACAAGCTTGTGGTTTTGGTTGCAGGCACGGAGCATGGCGTTTTGCATTAACAAACTGTTAATTGTGATATATGTTTTGAAGCGTTTTCTAAAAGCCCTCTACCACAGTGGCACACTCACAGTCCCCGCAGCCTCGACCTGTTGGCCTCCGTCGACCCTTCTGCCTCAGCCTTCCGAGTAGCTGGAACTACAGGTGCGTGGGATTTATTATAGAGATGAGGTCTAGCCAAGTTGCCCACGCTGTTCTCGAACCTGTGGGCTCAGGCAATCCCTTCACCTCAGCCTCCCAAAGTGATGGGATCACAGGCTTGAACCACTGCGCTGGCCTAGGAGCCGGAATACTTTTGTAGCCTGTAGCTGAGTCTCAGCCAATCACTGCAGCTGAACTTAAGCCAATTGCAGGCCACCAGCTCACTAGACTACGTTCAAATGAGGCAAATGCTGAGCTGTAACCAATGGAGCTGTCTTGGTACTTCATTTCTGCTTTCCTGTCCATAAATGCTGCCTGACCATGATGCTGGTCGGAGTTTTCTGAATCTGTTCTAATTTTAAAGGATGCTCAATTCGCAGATTTTTCTTGCTCCAGTAAACTCTTAAATTTACGCTGGTTGCAGTGACTCATGCCTATAACCCCAGCACTTTGCGAGGCCAAGATGAGAAGTTTGAGCCCAGGAGTTCGAGACCAGCCAGGGCAAACTGGTGAGACCGCATCTCTACAATAGATCAAAAAATTAGCTGGGCTTGATGATGTGTGCCTGTAGTCCCAGCTACTTGGAAGACTGACGTGGAAGGATCGCCTGAGCCCAGCAGGTCGAGGCTGCGATCTGCCACTGCACTCCAACCTGGGCCACAAAGTGAGACTCTGACTCAAAATAAAAAACAACGACAAAAAAATTGTTAAATTTTAACATACCTAATAGATTTAATTCTATACCGGGATGAGGCGCCTTATCTAGACTGGGCCAATCAGAGTCCTTCCCTGTAATAAAAAGAAAATAGATAAAACTGGTAAAGGTTTTAGAGCATATTTAGAGGGGCAAGTAGGCGTACCAGTTCTAGAGACAGTGGTCTATTATAAATGTAGACTTGAATGACCCAGAGCAGTTTTGGAGTGGTGGGACCTTGGCTCCAGGAGAGATGTCCCACGGGCTCCAATTTATTGTGCTCTGGCTCTGATTCGTTGATGCGGTAGCCAGTGATCCATGATCCAGAAGCATCCAAGTAGAAGAATGATGTGGATCTTCAGTGAATATCCTCTCTGTCCATGCCTCATCCTCCAACCTCTAGGTCAAGAGCAGTGGAATAGCTCTTCCTATATTTTCGTATACTTTAGACTGATTGTTTAAATTTACTACTTCCAAACTTCCCTTAAGGTATCTTTTTTTGTATTTTTTTTTTGAGGCAGGGTCTACTGTGTCGCCTGGAATGGAGTGCAGTGACATGATCCCAGCTCACTGCAGCCTCAACCTCTTGGGCTCAAGTAAATCTTCCCATCTCAGCCTCCTGAATAGCTGGGACTACAGGTGCATGGCACTATACCCAGCTAAATTTTGCATTTTTTTTGTAGGGACAAGGTCTTACTATGTTGCCTAGGCTGGTCTTGAACTCCTGGTCTCAAGCAATCTACCTGTCTCAGCCTCCCAAAGTGCTGGGATTGCAGATGTGAGCCACCATGCCCAGCCTCTTAAGGTATTTGAGTTGGAGTCTCACTCTGTTGCCCAGACTGGAGTGCAGTGGCACGCTCCCAGTCACCGCAGCCTCGACCTGCTGGGTTCCCGTGATCCTTCCACCTCAGCCTTCCAAGTAGCTGGAACTACAGGCGCGTGCTACCACACCTGGCTAATTTTTTGATTTATTGTAAAGATGAGGTCTCACCAAGTTGCCGAGGTGGGTCTTAGGGTATATTTTAAGCTGACCTATGTAGATAAAAACATCCAGGGAGAAAGAGTCCCAGAATCCTGGGGAGTCCCTAACATATAAGCTAAGCAGGACATAGTGAGAGATGGAATAGAAGAGAAATCACTGTGGGCTTATGTTGGCTCTCCCTGCCTCTCGGGCAGTTTCCTATTCTTGTAAAAGAAAGTTGAAACTTTCTTACAGTTGATCTATTACTCAGTACTCCTTAGTCGCACATTATTGAAATGTCTAATTTGTTTAAGCAAAATGAGGAATCTGTTGTAAGGATATTGTGATGTCTTATGAGTGGTATTGGGGCCTATAGAACATCTGGAGCCAAGGACGTGAATCACCATCAAGACTTTCTCTTGGATTCTCATCTCTTCTCTGCTTCTGTTTCATTATCCCTACTACTGTATAGATTTTTTTTTTAACTTCTCAATTTGTCAATACTATCTGAGTTTATATAGTCTCAGTTTTGGCCACCCCAAGAAAAACTGCCTCGTCTTTTTCAGTTCCAGATTCAAAGTACCAGGGAAGCACTCTGATTGGCCCAGTCTAGATAAGGTGCCTCATCCCGAACGAATCAACTGTGACCGGGAGTGGGTCCCATTGCACCAATATAGAAGATCCCATTGTAAGCCTGTGAGAAAAGCTGAGGGTGGGTGGCACTATGAGAAGACCATACAAAAGGTGTCTAGTACAGCCGGAGAGATAGAGTGTGAGGAAGAATCTGGACTCACCTCTCTCCGACTCCAATTCCCTGTGCAGAGAAAGATGATTTCCTAAGCTTGTGACAATTGAAGTTCTGACTTGCAGTCAGAGGCTGACTTAGCCATTCTGTGTTGCTGTAGGTATTTTTCTGTTTCTCTTTAAAGATGCTAAGGAGGTCTCTATTCTAGCCTGGTGATACCAGTAGACAGTGCGTTGAGCTGTGCCATCTGGGTCTTTGTTTTTGCAAGCAGGTGTTCTTGTGCGATATTTTTGTGGCTCATATGGGGCTTTGATGGTAAAAACAAAACAAAACAAAAATTCTAGCTCTTCCTTCCCCGGGGGCAGCTGAGGGCACAATTCCCAGTTATTTCTCCACATATCCATCAAAAGCAGTGCCAACTTTGAGAGCATGTAAGATTCCCTTTCTCCCCTGGCAGGTGAAACCCTGGCTCAGGTGTTTCTCTTTGGCATTTGGAGGCACTCCTGTTTCCAGCGTTGTGCTCATACCACATACGAAGTACTGTCCTGAGAATTTCAATACCAGATGGTTTGGTCCCTAAATGGTCTTAAACTCTTTTCAACCTGGGCCTCTTTCCTAAATGTTTTTCACCCTTTATTTTGCTTTGATGATACTGGTTTGCCTTATTTGTTTCCATTCACTTTACTAAGGTGGGGTAAATTCTATGACCCCAAATGTAGTTTTTGTTTTGTTTTGTTTTGAGAAAGAAAGTTAGTTTTTCTATTAGATTGGAAGATTTGCCATTCTCTGCCTTATATTTGGGCAGTCTTCCTTGGAAACACAATCCAAAATTTCCTTTCTTTGTATAATGAACTGTGTAGATATTAGTAAGGAGTGTTTGTTTTGGAGGTAGTAAAAATAAGACTCTCATGTATAATTCCAAATATAAGCATATATTGTTTTGGTAATTCACTTCATTGTTCTCTGTCAATTTTTAAACAGTGTCTACAATAAATTCGTAGTAGTAATGAGACATTTTTGTTCAGTCCTACAAGCATATCTGTCTACAATAAAATATTTGCTTTCAGTGACAGAAAGTATTTCAGAAGTGTTCATTAGAACAATTTGATAACTGTGTATCCATTATTAATAACCTGAGACAGGGAATTGCATGTTACGTGACTCATGTGACCAATAAGGAAGCCACCATTTCCATAATTATAAAGAATTCATATCACATCTATTTTACAATTCTGTATCATTTGACCCATTTATGACTCATTCTGAAAGAGTAAAGTTTAAAAATTTATAAAGTTTTTTGAATGAAAAATCTGGAAGGCAATTTCTTTCTTGCATTGCTAGCAGTAGGTGCTCTCCATCTAAGAGGCCAGGGCCATTTTGTTCCACATTCCCCTCCTCAAACTACGTACCAGTAAAGAAAGTTCAGGATGCTCTGAGTTATACTGACCCTTCTCCCTCAGGAGAGAGCCTGAGCAGAGGAAATACATTGCTCTCTGGGAAGCCTTCTTGAGGGTAAATTGTGACAAGAGTTGGAGTGGAGGGGGTGATGTGGGTTAGCCACATTCTGGAACAAAATAAGTCTGTGAGGTGAAGGGCAACCACTCAGTGTCCACGTGTTCTCTGTCAGTGGTCCAGTCAGAGTTTCTGAAGGGCCCATTTCATGGAAAAGTTGAGAAAATGCTCAGCTGGGCTGGCGGAGTCCTCAACCCAGTAAGCTCCCAGTGATTGCCTGTTTCTGGTGCCGTTACTGCTGCTGCTACTATTCTTACAGTCTTCTAGAGTTCATGACTGTGTGTGCGTATGGGTGGGAGGAAGAAGGAGTGGGGTGCAGGCTGGAAGGGAAGAGAGCATAATCTGGAAGGTGAGCTTTTATCTTCTAGATTTTCCTTTTGGCACAGGAAGTGAGAACGAGGCCTACTGAATAATTATTGACCCGTTATTCTTTTCCCCTGTCCCCACCTCAAATCTCAAAAGTAGCTAAATTTGGAGAGTACCAAATGATTGTCACACTTGAAGACCTGGGGCAGCATTGTTCCTTTTTTTTGTTTGTTTATTTTTGAGTTGGAGTCTCACTCTATCACGCAGGCTGGAGTGCAGTGGCGTGCTCACAGCCACTTCAGCCTCTACCTGCTGGGTTCAGGCGATCCTTCCGCCTCAGCCTTCCAAGTAGCTGGAACTACAGGCATGCACCACCATGCCCGGCTATTTTTAAAATTTATTGTAGAGATGAAGTCTCACCAAGTTGCCCAGGAAGCTGGTCTTGAACCCCTGGGCTCAGGCAATCCTCTTGCCTTGGCCTCCCAAAGTACTGGGATTACAGGCTTGAGCCACTGCGTCCGGCCAGCATTGTTCTTACTACACAGCAAATTCATTCCAAGAGCCTCCAAGTCCTGTCCCATGTGACCCTGTCGCATTACCCCTGTTTCTCTTTGGCCATGGCTGTGCATAACAGTTGCTGAAGTGATTTTGATGAAATGTGACATTTGCAGGCTGTGGCCACCGACCAAAGAATCTGAGCTACGGTATCCAACATTTCACAGGCTACAAACTATAAGCCGGCCAGCATTTATTACTTGTTCTAACAGCTTGAGCCAAGTTTTCTAAGCCTACAGAGCAGACTTCTTACTGCTGCTAATTTTACTATCAGCAAACAAAAGAGAAAGGGAAGCAAGCAATACCAAATGGTTGAGGGAGAGTATTTGAGAGGGTGGCGCGGACCATGGATAATCTGAGGAGAGGGTGACTTTCTGGGTTCTAAAACTAAAGAGGACTACATTTGCACAGAAACAAAATGGAAAAAAGATATAATATGGAAAAGTTCTAAGCAGATTCTGTGCTGGCCTCTCAGCATGGCAGTGATTTATATATTAAGGCAGCCACCAGGGATGTGTTAAAAACTCTATAGGGACGTTTCCCCTATGATGGATAGAACTTTAATATTAATAGAGGATTCATCACGATAATGTAAGTCATAGATCTACATCTCCTTTCATCAGTGGAATAGCTCTTTTCCAGCCTATTATACAGGTAGTACATGTTTTAAATAGCATCGTATAACAGGTCTGAAGTCTTTCTTTATCTGCAGTTTCTGATCCTAGTTCTGTTCCTAGGAATAGTGACTGACGGGGTCATTTATCTTACATTTTGTTACCTAGGCCATCTGCATTTTTCCTCCTTACTTTTTATTAATATTTAGCGCTCCTTAAAATATACTGAAATTGTACTTTTTTAACAAATGGAAAAAAAAGCATAATTCAGTACATACGCTTTCACATACATGAAGTGGGTACAAAGGGAAGAATTGATTATAATCTATTTGTTGATCATTATGGAAGGAAGAAAATAATTTGTGGGTTGCTCTTTGGTATTGTTATCTAGTACCTACTCACCAATCACACACATGTGCATAGTTCAGCATCTTACTCTGGGTTTTCTAGTCTTCTTGTAACACTGAAAGCAAAATGGTGGCCTATCCTCTTTAGAATCCTATAAGGCAATAATAACCTTTTGGGAGTGAGAATGGTTGTGCTGCTGATGTTAGTAATAATAAACAAGACTTTGCCTACTGCTTTTTTCCAACATTCATTAGTGGAAAATATAATCACCTTTTCTTATCTTAGTCCAGAATGTGCATAAAAATTCATGCATGAATACAGGCTAAAAACGCAGACTTAAAGAAAACATCAAGACCCAGAAAAGTAAGCTCTCAAGTTCTGTCAAGAAAATGGGGTCTTTCCTTAAGCTTGGAAGTCATTGCATACTGTGTCCTTCTTTTCTAGATTCATAATGTGCACAGACTCTATTCCCCTCTAGTTCTATGCTGTGGAGTATCCAATGTGAGACTTGAGTTAGTGTTTTATGAATTCGATTGGCATACCTTTTGTGATATATAAAGGTTCTGAGAAGTCTTGCTGCAAAGAAAATGATTTAATGCTGTAGAATTCAGTACTTTCAAAAAATTTTTTTTGACTGAGGAATCCTTTTTTACGAGTAAGATCTGTAAATAATTGGAAAATGCTGGCCTAATTAGAGGATCCATAGCCTTGGTCTCTTCTGTTTTGAGGTTCTGATTGTCATTGGAAACTTTGTGGTGAATGTCTATTCATTCTTTAAGTCCCAGTTCAGATGTTACTTCCTCTGTGAAGGTTTATCCACTTGCCCTAGAATGGAGGTGAGGTTTTTTTCTTTTGCCTCCTACCCCCATAATATTTTTTTTCTGGAAAATCCATGTTAATGTTTAGATCATGACCTAATGTATTTCTTTTTCATTTTCCTCTTCTAGTCTATAATCTCCTTTATTTTAAGATGTGTGTTTTTATTGCCAATGCTCTACAGAGTGCCTGGATCATTGTATGTGCTCCACAAAGATCTGATGAAGGAATGAATGGATGAATAAGCAGAACCTGGGAGCTCAAGCAGAAAGATTATCTTTCTGGTGTGTTGATATGTGACTGATGAATGAATTCTTTTGAGTTAAGTCCTTTTTCCATTATAGCACTAATTTTCATACAGTTGATTGGATTAAGATCGACCTGATGTGAAATGGTTAATCATTTAGTGTGCCAAAAATACAAGTTATTCAGTCTGTTTTTCCCCTCCTATAGACACAAGTAGTGTATATAAAACATTCTAGCACCTATTCACAGCAGTCATTTTTTATCTATACTCACTATCAGTCCATAACTCAGAATTTTCCTTTTTTTATTTGCTAAGGGAAAAAAATAGAATTTATAGGGCTTTTTGCCATTCATTAAAAAACAAACATTATAGATTAATAGAATTACAGATTTGACTATATTATGTTTTTAGTCTTTTTATTTATAATACATAATTTTTTCTGGTATATTCTAAGTTTCAGTTTACAACTTTTTTTATGGTTTGGGTGTGTCTTTCTCACTAACTACCTCCCTCTCCTCCCCTCCCTTCCATCCCTCTCTCCCTCCCTCCATTTATTAAAAAAAGTCTTTTAAAAGATATACTAGAATAAAGATAATAATCTCCCTCTCTAGCTCTACCACACTCCATGGAATGACCAATGTTAGCACTTTGGTATATTGCTTCATGTATTTGGTTGGCATAGATTTGGGGTAATGTAAGGACTCAGGTCTAGATGGAGGCTTGGCTAGAAGACTACATTTATAACATACTTTTCTATATTTCCCTGTTCTCTTTTAAGATGGTTCACAAGCTCATAACCTAGTAAGGAATTAATGTGCCCAAGAAGCTTAATCGTGTTTCTGTCTTAGAGCTAAGCTGGCAAATTAGGGTTGTCAGCTCTTTCTGTAGTGCTGTCAGAATGTAAAAGAGGTAGCATACCTGATTGGAAAGGGGAGGAGAAAATTAAAGAAGGGTTGTTATCCTGGTGTCAGGAACACCCATTATTTCCTTCCTCCTTTCCTCCATACCTCCTTAATTTTATTTATTTATTTATTTATTTATTTATTTATTTATTTATTTATTTGAGTTGGAGTCTCACTCTGTCGCCCAGACTGGAGTGCAGTGGCCGCTTCCGGCCACCGCAGCCTCGACCTGCTGGGCTCCGGCGATCCTTCCGCCTCAGCCTTCCGAGTAGCCGGAATTACAGGCGCGCGCTACCACGCCCGGCTCATTTTTTGATTTATTGTAGAGATGAGGTCTCGCTGCCCAGTAGGGTCTCGAACCCGCGGGGTCAGGCAATCCACTCACCTCAGCCTCCCAAAGGCGCGGGATTACAGGCTGAGCCACCGAGCCTGGCTTGCCTCCTTAATTTTTTAGTACCAATGTAGAGAAGTGACACTCATGGGGTACCCTGCCATCATGAGAAGGCCCAAAACAAAAGCAAGAGGGATAACAGTACTTGGGGAGGGGAGGGAGGAGAGAAGGAGACAGGGGAAGAGTGAGACCGTATAATGTAATGGTACAAACACTCAATTGAGAAATCAGGGTGTCTGCCTTCTAGTTTCCAGCTTCTTTGTAACCTTGGTCGACTTATCTAGCTTATAGTTTCTTCACGCAAAAAATGTATGGATTGCTGGATAGTCTCTAAGGGCTTTCTGTCTCTAAAAGTCTATGTCGGTGAGGTGAGATGAAACTTTTGAGAGCTGGAGAAAAGAAGGAGGTGGGTGAGTGTGATTGGTGTCTTTGAACTCATGTGCCCCTGAACTTCTGTGTTCAGAATTGCTAAATTGACAAGCAACTGCTCCCAAATTACTCAGGAGAAAGTCCTGCCTCCTCAAATCCAGGTGAAAATTGACTAGCTCTAGAAGTTTCTGTTCCTTAGCTGGGGTGGAGATGAGAATCTGGTTAATAGAGAAAGGAATCGTTATGCATAATACCTGCCAGGAAGCCAAGAGATCATAGGCAGTAGATAGAATCCTTATTAACCAGTGAAGTCTTGCACCTGCAGGTTCCCCCCAGAAAACCAAGCATGGAAATGGGAATTGAATCCTCCAACTTTTATCATTAGATGGGGTAATTCTGACAGGGCACAAACTCCTTGGCTAAGTACCGGGAGTCCTGGAAGCCAATTCTCTGTAGCAGGGTTTAGACTCAAGAATATCTGAAAGTCAAAACAAAGACAATGAATTTCACATTCTCAAGCAACTGCACTGATGTCTGAATTTCAAAGGTGTTCCAGAAACAGAGCTCACAGACTTGAACCCTTGACCGCCAGAGTTTTCCCTGTTGCCCATTTCAGGGTATGTGTGGGGACAGTCAGTTGTGAAAGTTACATGAGTAGAAAACTTTCCAGGGCTGGAGATTGTTAGTTGATTCCCCAGAAAGCAGTTCTGTGAAGCTATTCTTAATTTTACATATGGCATATCTGAAAAAGGGCTCATTTGGTGATTGCAGTATTTTTTTGTTTTATGTGCCTCAGAAGGCAAGATATGCTTTGTCCTCCATCAAGTCTTAAAAAAAATATTTACCCTGGCATCTTCCCATTTTTCTTTCCACATGGAAATGCTGAGATTTTAAAGACTAGTTGTGAAGTCATTCTTAGGTATGTGCATTATATGGAGCTCTCAGAATAACTTTGAAGGATAGTGAACATGTAATGATAGTTCTTTTATGTACCAGACATTACAAAGCATTCTTTTGTTGGGCTTTTCTTGATTAGTGAACTGGGACAAAATGTGGCTGCTATGGTTTTTCTAGTGGTACAGAATATTGAACACTATGAAAGATATGGAAAAAAATGAGTATTTGAAAAAAATGTTCTCATGAAGCATCATGAAAGCAATGCTATCTTATGGCTAAATAAAGCATGAACAATAATTTTAGGTTAGGTATGTTCTTCAATTATGCATTTGATTTTGGTAATAAAAGATGCATGCTTTTCAATAATGTTTGGAATGTAAATATACTGTTTCTTTTCCCCACTCTTCAGGAGAGCACTTACCAATTCAAAAGTTACCTCCAACCATTCTTGTCCATTAAAAATTAAATGCTTTTACAGTAAATTATTAAAAGTGCTAGGTTGGCTGCAAATCATCAAAGGTACCATAAGCCATTATGCGAGCAAGCTATGAGAAGTCTGATTAAATCTAAGGGATCAGAAGGCATATACTTCCCTCGATATCTATCGCAAATTTAAAACTACAAAAGCTACCATAAAATGCTACATTAAATTACTTTAAAAACTCTTCCAGGATTTTCAAAATTCAACAGTGACTTGCCTTTTCAATTAAGTATGAACTAGGAACCTTCTACCACAGAGCACAGATACACCACTATTTAGAAGTTATTTCCACTTTCTTTAAACCTGCAACAAAACTAACCCCATTTATTCAACTGCTATAGCTCACTTAATAGAATTGAGGCACTCTAACAGAGTTCACTGTAAAGCTAGTTTAATAAGTCCCATTGTCCCACAAAATGTCTTTACTATCAGTTGATTATGATGACAAAGATATGATAGGCCCTGAATGTTGCAACATTATGTTGAAAATGTTAGAAGTATTTAAACAAGATATGTTTGAAGAAAAGAAAGATAATTCATTATTTTGGTTTAAATGAGATAATGTATACCAATTGTAAAATAGCTAGCATAGTGCCTGGCACATAGGAGTCAATAAATGAAGGCTTTTATTGTTGTTGACTCCATTTTCCATTTGAAAACTTCAGGCTCCACCAAGACTAACTTGTCCCCTGCCACCAGGGTGGTGTGAGCCCAGGGTGGATTGATTCTGAAGCCAGTAGTGTTACTGGCCTTCTTAAAATCCAACTATGCAGGCAACCAGCTAGCTACTCCCATCTCTTTGACAAATAAAAAGATATAAAATAAAGAAAAAATAAGCATAGAGGTAACATTTAGTCGATTTCAAAAATTGTAGCGAAGAGGAACAGGATGTGAGGCAAGCCTTTACAATTTTTTTTTCCGAGTCTCACTTTGTCACCCAGGCAGTGGGATGATCACAGCTCATAGAAGTTTTGACCTCCGGGGCTCAGACGATCCTTTCCCCTCAGCCTCTCGATTAGCTGAGACTACAGGTGCTCATTACCATGCCCAGCTAATTAAAAAAAAAAAAAGTATGGAGACGAGGTCTTTCTATATTGCCCAGGCTGGTCTCAAACTCCTGATCTCAAGTGATCTTCCTGCTTCAGCCTCTCAAAATGTTGGGATTACAGGTGTGAGCCACCACACCCAGCCTTGGTTTTAGAGCAGTATCTGCTCCCAAGTCTTCCACCACATGGTCCACATCTGCCAAGTTGGGTTAGAATGAAGAATTCTACAGCTGGCATGGGTTTGGGTGGCTAATGAATCTAAATGAGTAAATGAAATACAAACATTTGAGTAGTCAACTGTCTGAAGATTTAATCTGTCAGCAATTCTCAAACTCTAACATGCATTGGAATCATCTGGAAGACTTGAAACCACAGATGCTGGTTAGGGAGATGGCAGAGGGAGGGTGACCCTGGCATTTCTGCTTCAGTAGGTCTGGGGTGGGACCCAAGAATTTGCACTGCTAACCAGCTGATGGTGATGCCAGTGCTGCTGGTCCAGGGACAAACCCCTCCTTTAGAACCATTGATTTAGTTTATCTGGTTTAATTATCACCACAACCCTGTAGTGTAGGTATTATTAGCCCCATTTCATAGATGAGAAAACAGATGGGTGGCGAATTTGGGAAACTTGTTGGAAGAATGGTTCAAATTCTGGTTAGGGAGAAGCTGGGAAATTGGCTTCAAAGAATCTTCAGAATTTCTGAATCTCTCCAATAGGTGACAGAAATGCAAGACCTCTTTACTCTCTTACTAACCTCCAGAAAGAAGGTTATTGTTGGAATGAGACAAAAAACTTGTTGGTGTGTACCCAGCACTGCATGGTTCCAGAGACAGCAATGAAAACCGATGCCATTCTTTCAGAGATCCTTCAGTACTTTAGGTGGCAGAAGCTGAGGCACAGAATGGTTTAATGACTCGTTTGATTTTACTCAGTATGTGAGTGGCAGCACTAGAATATCTGATGTCCTGAACCCCAACCAAGTCTTAATTATAAGAGGAAAAATGTGGAGTTTCTGTTTGCCATCTTGTCATCTGCCATACCCACTAACCAAAAAGAAGCTGAGTGCAGAGGCAACATAATGAGGTAGAGTAGGAAATCAGAAATTCAAATTCATTTATGCATCTTCCATTTACATGCTTGGCCCCGTTCTAGGTACTGAGGATAAAGGGATAAACAAGACAGACAAAATTCTTGTTTCGCATTCTAAAGGCAGTGAGACAACCAATGAGTAAGTTAAAAAAAATGAAAATAAAACCCAGGAAATTTTAAGAGAATGATAAACACCATGAAGAAAATTAAAACCAGATCATGTTGTGGAAAATGACCACAGGCTCAGAAATTTATAAACGCGGGTCTAATGGTTTACTAAAGACGCAGAAAGAACTGACAGGAACTGGCTACCAGCCAGAAGTTGGGTCTGTCACATCCCAGTTCTTAACATTGTGATTTTCAGGGTTCCTTTTTATCCATGAATGCTACCCAAGATCTTGCCTCCAAACTTCTTCCAGCAATTGGTCTGGGATTCTCAGAGGAGGAATGCTCTTGTACTCATCATGGAAAGTTACACAGGGATTCATTTTGAAAACAGGAAAAATAATTACATGTGAGATCACACATGTCATACATTTAAAAAAAGATTCAGAAATGCATCTTAAAGTCAAGGACAACAATCGTTATAATAATTGATTTAAGCAGGAATTATCAATGGTTGATCAAGCTAGTACTTGCACACTTCTTCCCAACTCTGAGTTGAGTGATATTACAGTGGTAGCTTAAAGTCAGCCATGGTGGGAATATTTAAACCAGGAAATTGTCAAGTCTATAACGCAGGTCTTTAAACATTTTATTATTTCTTTCCCGGAGGGCTGGTTGTTGTTGGAAGAAAGTCTTCCATAGGTCTCTTGTGCTTCTTCATGTCTTGCTAGATATGCCAAGAATGTGCCCTGACCTCTCTTTACCCAGGCAGTTTCTCAGGATTTTATCTGCAGTGACTAACTGAAAGATGAGGCGATGTCTCCCTCCGAGACAAAGAGCAGGCTTGCTTCCTGCTTGCTATAAAAGGGGTGGATTCTTGAAGTTCAGTGTTTTTCTCTCATAAGACAACATACACATATGCAGATATCTGTCCTCCATGTTGCCCTCATGAGATGTAGGGGAAAGGGGAGCCCATATAAATAAACATAATGATACTCAGGATGCTTGCTGTGCTGTGAATATTCAAGTCTGTTGCCTCTAACCCAAGAGTCTTGTGTTTTCCACAATCATCCATGAAATAGTAGCTGGTTAAATTAATAGCTCATAAAAGTAGGGTAAAATCAAATTGCAACCCTGACAGTTGTGCTGATAAAGGTGGACAAGGACTCCATGAACCAGGTTCAGAGAGATAAGAGGTGGATGTTCTTGGTAGTGGATGTTCTTTCCCAGGAAGTGTGTGTGTGTGTGTGTGTGTGTGGGGAAGGGTATGCATGTGGAAGGTGGGGATGGAGGATCTCTCACTGTCCTATCTGCTAATAAACATGAGTTGAATTAATGCTTAGAGGTTGAGCTGCAAAAAGTAGGACTACAGAAGCCACCTGAGTGGCACTTGCTTATTGCCCCTTCTCTCCTTTTGGTGGCAGAGGCAGGAGTGTCATTGAAAGGTAATATGTCTGTGTCTATTGAGCCAGGTGTCCCCAGAGCCAAACAACTGGTGTCAGCCATGAGGACCTTGCTGTTTATATAGAACATTTTTTCCTTTTTTTTGAGTTGGGGGAGTGGGTCTCACTCTGTTGCCCAGGCTGGAGTTCAATCATGGCTCACTGCAGCCTCAACCTCTTGGGCTCAGATAATTCTTTTACCTCAGCGTCCTAAATAGCTGGGGACTATAGGTGTGCACCGTTACACCTGCCTAATTTTTTTTTTTAAAGAGATGAGGTCTTGCTATGTTGCCTAGACTGGTCTTGAACTCCTGGGCTCAAGCAATCCTTCTGCCTTGAACTCCCAAAGGCAGTGAGTTATAGGTTGCTGGGATTATAGGAGTGAGCTACCGCACCCACCCTAAAGGCAGCTATTAACCTGCTACTAAGTTCTTGTGGAGACTGGAAGTCTTATTAATGGAGGCCTGTGGCTGGCAGGCTAGACATTCTTATTTGGGATGGGTCAACCTGGAGTCAACAAGATAAGATAGGACTGGTCCAACAAGCTTTTCGTGTCAAATGGAAATGGTATACTTACGAGTGCAGCTGAAGTGGCATCTGAGAGGACACTGAGTGTTACATGAAAAAGTGGCAGTCATCTCTTTAGGAGAAACTTGATCCCCCGACTCCATGACCTGAAGCAAAGCTGCTGGCTCAATGGGGCCCTTGATTCACCCAGGTTCATCTATAGCCTGGGCCTAGTACATGATGATGGTTCAGCTAAGTTGACATCTGAGGGTGTCCACTGGGTGGCAGCAACCATCCAGCTCCAATGACAATTCTCGAAGACCAACTGGAGCACAATGGGCTCAACTGAAAGCCACTGCCCTTGCCTTAGACAATATTCCCAAGGACTCCTCCTGACTTTGACTAAGACTGGAAGGCAGATTAAAGCCTTCCCTCTCTGGGGCCGTGAACTGTGTAAACAAATTGTGTCTGCCAATCAGACAATCTGGGTCACTTGTGTTAATGCCACTGTATTGGCCCATTCTCTGATGAGATCCACGAGAATCAAGCCTTTGATCAAGCCTAAAATGCTTAGATTGCCATTATTGCTGCAATTCATCACCTCATCAGAAATGGCAACAGATTCACCATCACAGACTGAGCACTGTGAAGGATTATGTGTTCTGATGCAGAAGCTTCCACTGTATAGCAGATTTGTGTTTCCTGCCAAAATCTGGCCTGTTTGTTCTATGATAAGGTAGGCCACGTTGTGTGGGACATTAACACTGTTCTTGGCAAATTGACTATAATGAATCTTGGACCCCTTTTTGAGACTACCATTGTTGCCTCACTCTTTTGACATTTTTTTCAGGTTATGGTATTGCTGTTTCAGTCCAATTAGCTGACTCCAGTCACACCCTTGTGCCCTGAAAATGTGTTAGGTCTTCTGGATCATTCACAAAGACCATCCAACAATGGGCTAACAGTCAAATAATTTAATAACCATCCCATATCCCTTATTATCTGCAGTATTGCTGAGGTTAGAATGGCATTCTCAAATATTAACTCGAAAATGTTTCTGACTCTTTTCTGGCTCTTTGTCTCCATTTTCCTGGCCTATATACTTTATAAGGCCATTTGTTCACTGAATTTGACTGACTCGAGAAGGGGCGCATCCTTTTTGGTTACTCCAGGGCAATAAAAGGAGTACAGAGTTATTTAGACCTGTTACGAAAATTTGGGACTCCACCCTGACCACTGATAGGTATGATATTTCTTTCTTTCCCCTAACAGTAAACCCAAGTCAGCTTGCCTATTACACTATCTGGGTGGCAAGATGGGAAAAAAGGGACCTGGGATGTGGTTGGTCCTGAACAACTCTGTAGTATCTCATGCCATCGGTGGTTACAAACACAATCTGGCACAACATTTTTTTTTTTTTGAGTTAGAGTCTCACTCTGTCGCCCAGCCTGGAGTGCAGTGGCATGCTGCTCACAGCCACCCCAACCTCGACCTGCTGGGCTCAGGCGATCCTTCTGCCTCAGTCTTCCAAATAGCTGGAACAATGGGTGCATACCACCACGCCTGGCTAATTTTTGTGATTTATCGTAGAGACAAAGTCTTACTAAGTTGTTCAGGGTAGTCTCAAACCTCCGGGCTCAGGTAATCCTCTCGCCTCGGCCTCCCAAAGTGCTGGGATTACAGGCTGAGCCACCGAGCCATGACATTGTTTTAATTTGATTACAAATCCACATGCTTCTCCTGATGCCTGAGCAGTAATGTTCTATAATGTATGGCAATTGAGGCTGCAACTGAGGCTGCAACTTCTCAGTGACACTGCCCATGTCTTGTTTTTCTTTTTGAGTTGGAGTCTCACTCTGTCGCTCAAACTGGAGTGCAGTGGCCACTTCCGGTCACCGCAGCCTTGACCTGTAGGGCTCCGGCGATCCTTCCACCTCAGCCTTCAAAGTAGCTGGAACTACAGGCATGCGCTACCACACCCAGCTAGTTTTTGATTTATTGTAGAGATGAGGTCTCACCAAGTTGCCCAGGCGGGTCTCGAACCCGCGGGCTCAGGCAATTCACTCACCTTGGCCTCCCAAAGCATGGGATTACAGGCTGAGCCACCAAGCCTGGCCTTTTTTTAAAAATTCGACCAATGTAATTGTGATCCAAATCAAGTTTGACAACAAATCTCAAACTGGAATAACTGGGAAACTTCCAGGTTATACATTTGTACATGGAGGAGAATGGGCCATATAATGTCTCACCATCTGAGACAGGGACTGCTTTTTGACTTATCATTCCCTGTATTTATTGGCAATGATACCAAGGACTGATGAGTTAACATCTAATTCAATGAATTGGCCTCTAATTCAGTGAATTAACTAGCCTCTTTTGTGTGGGTCATTATGGATAATAGACTGATATTTGACCACAACCTGGCTGTGGTAGATGGAGTGATAGCCATCCAAAATGCTCACATGCTAAACCTCAGATGCTGTGAATATGTTGTTGTACTTGGGAAAAGAGACTTTGAAGATGTGGTTAAATTAAAAATCTTGGAATGAGGGCATTATCCTGGATTATCTGGATAGGCTCAATGTAATCACAAGAGTCCTGATAAGAGAAAGGCAGGACGGTCGGAAAAGAAAAGAGTATAGATGGAAGGATAGAAGAGAGTGGGAGACAAGACGCTGTTAAGATGTAGGAAGGGGACTGTTCTGGAACTCTTGGGGTGGGCAGCTGGGGTTGGGGGGTGGGGGGTGGCCCTGGAGTAGAGGGGTTGTGGTTGGACATGGAGAACTGGCTGTGGGGCTGACAAGAAGCTACTCAAGTTCCTGGGGAATCAAGGTAGAATTTCATAAGAACATAATGGATGGAGAGGAGAAAACCTATGGTGATTGTGAAGGCCCTGATGCCATGAATGTCAAATTGGTATCTTCTGATGGTCTTGAATTTATTGTAAAAAGAGAACATGCACTAACATCAGGAACAATAAAAACCATGTTGAGTGGCCCAGGTCAGTTTGCTGAGAGTGAAACCAATGAGATCAATTTTAGAGAGATTCTCTTCACATGTGCAATCAAAAGTATCCATGTATTTTACCTACAAGGTTCGCTACATTAACAGCTCCACCAACATTCCTGAATTCCCAATTGCACCTGAAATTGCACTAAAATTGCTGATGACTGCAAACTTCCTAGATTAAGCAAAATAAGTTATAATTTAAAAAAAAGATGGAGGAAGGCGTCATGGACCAAGGAATACAGGAGGCCTCTAGAAGCTGGAAAAGGTAAGGAAATAGATTTTCCCCTAGAGCCTCCAGAAGAAATGCAGTCCTGTGGACCCGTTATAGACGTCTGGCCACTAGAACTGTAAGATAATACACTTGTGTTGCTTTAAGTCGCTGTTTGTGGCAATTTGTTATAGTCGTAATAGGAAACTTGACAGATTTTGGTATTGAGAGTGGGATGCTATTGTAACACCTAAAAATGTGGAACTGGTTTTGGAGTGGTTAATAAATAGAGGCTATAAGAAATTTGGAGAACAAGATAGAAAAAGCCTAGATTGCCTTGAAGAGGCTGTAAGTGGAAATATTGATGTTAAAGACTGCCTGTGAGGGCTCAGAAGGAGCTGGGGAGTATTGTAGAGAAAACTTATATTACCTAAGAGAATACCAAATAATTACAAACAGAGCATGGGTAGAATATGCTAGAAGCACTGCTGATGAGAGCTCAAAAGGAAATGAGGAACACGTTGCTGGAAACTGAGAGGAAGGTGATCCTTGTTATATAGTAGCAGAAAGCTTCCTGTTGAAAGCAAAGAGTTGAAGGTGTAGCCTTGTTTTGTACTGCTGCTTACAGTAAAATGTGAGAGAAACAGAGATTGAAGGAAGACCTATTAAGCAAAAAAGAATCAGTACTTGGTAATTTGGGAAATTCTCAGTCAATTCATATTGCAAAAGATACTAAAACTAGGAGATTTACTGTCAAGGTAGTGTACCCTGAAGAGAAAGCCAAGGGTGTATGGCTGGACAACTTTTTGCTAGTGCCTCAGAGGGATTAAAAGACCAAAGTATTCAATCATACAGAAGGTTCTTTTTTTTTTTTTTAAGTTGAGGTCTCACTCTGTTGCCCAGGCTTGAGTGCAGCGGCACAATCACGGCACCACAGCCTCTACCACCTGGGCTCAGGCAATTCTTTCCTCAGCCTTCTGAGTAGCTGTGCCACCATGCTCAGCTAATTAAAAACTATTTTTTTTTTTTTTTTGTAGAGACGAGGTCTCGCTATGTTGCCTAGGCTGGTCTTGAATTCATGGGCTCAATCAGTCCTCCCTCCTCAGCCTTCCAAAGTGCTGGGATTGCAGGTATGAGCCACTGTGCTCAGCTGTCACAAAGGGCTCTTTGAAGAGACTAGATGTGATTTATGGATTCCTTAAGCCAACTAAGCAGAAGTCACAAATAGAGATGGGGTTATCCAGGAAAGAAGTGTGAAGGACCCTCTTGCCTAATGATATGAATCCCTATGATTTAAGCAGGGGACCCACAAGGTTTTTGAGAATGTTATATGAGCAGAAACACTACCAGCTTGGGCTGAAAGGGACAAGGATGAAGTGAAAAAAGGTTGTAGGACTCCCAAAGTTCTCAGGCAGGAAGCGGGCTATTAAAACAACTAAGCTAAAAACATGTGATACCCTTCAAGAAAAAGAAAGAATGACTTCAAGGTCAGAACCTCAGGCCTAGGGAATTACTACCAGACCTTGAAGCCTAATGGAATTTGCCCTGCTGGCTTTCAAAATTGCTTGGGATTGTGGACTCTTTATGTTATCTCCACAAGATACTTTTTATTATGCAGGAAAAAAATAATAACTGCAGTGGATAAATCTGGCACCTTAACCGAGTAATGAGAGTTAACATCACCTGCCATGAGGCCAATGGAAATTGAATACTGCCTGATAGAAGGCAATAAGAAGAACACAACATTACTTCTGTGAGATTCCTGTCAAAAAAGTAACCAGAATCTAATTTTGAAGAAACATTCAATAAACCCAAATGAAAGACAAACTAAAATAACTGGCTCAGGCCAAGCATAGTGGCTCACGCCTGTAATCCCAACACTTTGAAAGACTGAGGCGGGAGGATCACTTAAGGCCAAGAGTTTGAGATCAGCCTGGGCAATAATTCAAGAACCTGTCTCTGCAAAAAACAAAATTATCCAGGCATGGTGGTACATGCCTGTAGTCTCAGCTACTGTCCTTGGAAGGTTGAGGTGGGAAAATCGCTTAAACTGGGGAATTCAAGGCTGCAATGAGCAATGATCATGCCACTGTGCTCCAGCCTGGGTTACAGAGTGAAACCTTGTCTTATAAAATAAAATAAAATAGCTGCCCTGTGTTCTTCCAGATATCAAGGTCAGGAAAGACAAAGACAAACTGGGGAATTGTCCCAGATTAAAGAAGAAAAGAAAAGGAAGGCTGGGCTCGGTGGCTCAGCCTGTAATCTCGCGCTTTGGGAGGCCGAGGTGAGTGAATTGCCTGAGCCCGTGGGTTCGAGACCCGTCTGGGCAACTTGGCGAGACCTCATCTCTACAATAAATCAAAAAAATTAGCTGGGCATGGTAGCGCACGCCTGTAATTCCAACTACTTGGAAGGCTGAGGAGGAAGGATCGCTGGAGCCCAGTAGGTCGAGGCTGCGGTGGCCGGGAGCGTGCCACTGCAGTCCAGACTGGGCGACAGAGTGAACTCAAAAAAAAAAAAAAAAAAAAAAGGAAAAAGAAAATCTTGGATTGGATCCTTGAGTAATACAAATTTTTTTTTCCTCTTATGCTATAAAATATATTATTAGGACAGTTGGTGAAAATTACGTTCTGTTGTTACATACTAAGCTGGATATCAGTGTTACTTTTCCAGATTTATTTATTTATTTGCTCTGTTACCCACACTGGAGTGCAGTGGCATGATCATAGCTCACTGTAACTGCAAGCTCCTAGGCTTAAGTGATCCTCCTGCCTCAGCCTCCCGAGTAGCTGGAACTATAGGCTTGTGTCACCAACTGGCTGAATTTTAATTATTTATATAAATGGGATCTTGCTATATTGCCTAGGCTGGTCTTGAACTCCTGGGCTCAGGTAATCCTCCCTCCTTGGCCTCCCAAAGTGCTGGGATTATAGGTGTGAGCCACCATGCCCAGCTGACTTTTCCAGATTTTAATAGCTGTATTATAGTAAGAGCATGTCCTTGTTTTTGGTTGACATACACACGTATTTATGTCTATAGCTTTCTTACAAATGGGAGGAAATACACAAAAATATATATTTAAATATACAGACAGAATGATAAACAAATATGGAAAAACAATAACATTTGGTGACTCTGAATTAAAAGTATATAGAAACTATTTGCAATCCCGGATGAAGATTGTTTACTTCCACTCCGGACAGTGCTTCCATCCTGGGAGTGTTGTGCACAGTGTCATAATGACCCGAGCGAAAGCTAAGCTGCTGTCACAAAGAGGCCTGACAATACAGTGGTTTAGGAACAAAGCATTTTATTCTCATTCTCAAAGCTGTCCCGGGTGCATGGGTGGGTCCTTTTGGTCTGGTCAGTCATTCATGGGTCCTTCCATCTAGTTTCTCCCCATTTGCCTTGGGGGACTGTCCTCTTCTACAAGGTTAACACTGGTTTGCAGGTCTGCCCCATTCCAGATAGTGACTAAAAAGCACTTGTGCCATGTTTAAGGCCCAGGCCTGGAAGTGGCACACATTGATTTGAACTCATATTCCTAATGGGGAGGTCCTAGTCTTGTGACCACACTTCGTTGCCAGGGAGGAGTTTGTGATGGGAAAGGTGTAGTGAGGTAGAACTGATCATGTGCTCAGATCAAACTCAATTACTATGGAGGAAGGGTGAAAGCAGCTTGTGGACAACTATAAATCTTTGTCACGAGTACCCTGTGCAAATCTCTGTCACAATATTTGTTTGTTTGTTTTTGAGTTGGGGGTCTTACTCTGTCATCCAGGCTGGAGTGCTGTGGCATGATCATGGCTCACTGCAGCCTTGACCTCCTGAGCTCAGATAATCCTTTTGCCTCAGCCTCCTGAGTAGCTGGGACTCCAGGTGCTTGCCACCATGCCTAGGCAATTTTTTGATTTTTTTTTTTGAGTCAGGATCTCACTCTGTCACCTAGGTTGGAGTACAGTGGCATGATCATGGCTCACTGCAGCCTTGACCTTCTGGGCTCAGACAATCCTACCACCTCAGTCTCTCGAGTAGCTGGGACTATAGAAATGTGCCACCATGCCTGCTTAATTGTTTAAATTTTTTGTAGAGGTGAGGTCTTGCTATGTTGCCCAGGCTGTTCTTGAACTCCTGGGCTCAAGTAATCCTCCCACCTCGACCTCTCAAAGTGCTGGGATTACAGGTTGTGAGTCACTGCACCCAGCCTTTTGTCACAATATTTGTAGCATAGTTTTATGTGTTTATCTCCCCCCACCAGCCTGTGAGCCCCCTGAGGACCTAGGACCACGATTTTAATTCTGTGTCCCTAGTATCCAGCTCACACACGTGGCATTCTTCATGTGTCTGTTGAAAAAATGAATGAGGTGAATTAAGCATATGGGTTTCTGGGGAGCAGAACAAAGGCAAAAATGAAGGATACTTTCATTGCCTGATTCAGAAAGTGAATCTGAGCTTACCTAGGACACTGTGCACCAAGTCTGTGTGAGGCTTTTGGTGAAAAGATTTGCTGTGAAAAGAATGAACTAATTCAGCCAAAAACAAAAGATAAAAAGATGCAAATTTCAAATGTGATGCTGCACAGTTCAGCTAAAAAAAACCAAAACAATCGCCTGTTGTCACCAAGTGACCTCACTTTCTCTGCAGTCATCAGCATGGGAAGACATAAAACAGGTCAATCTGTGAATTTACACTCGTTTTAGACAGAGGTAGAAGATGGAAAAGTAGTTTTGAAGCATGTGGGAGGAACTGCTTTTACAAAACCTGACTTCCCAGCTGCATGGTGGGAGCAGAGGAGCAGGTCCAGGGACCTTTGTTTTCTGCAGACCCCACCCTCCAATCCCTATAGAAGGAGAGTTTCCAGGTGGCCTAAATCAGCAGAACTGAGAAGCCCTCCCTATCCCAGGCTCCCAGAGACAACAACAGATGGCAGATAGGCAAAGCAAATTAATCAAGCCACCAAATGTTCCCAGATTTGGTTTTCAAATTCGCTAGACTAGTTACACATGGCCACTGTTGTTATTGTGCATCACCTTTATTTGACAGCATTGTCCAGCCCTTAGATTTTGCTCAGTGGCTCAGGCTAAAGAACATATGCCTTGTATTTCAATGAGCATTTCCCAAAGTTCAAGGGGATTCTAAGGCTGCAAAGAGTGGTATGCCAGGAGTTCATGTACAAAGGCCATCTGTGGGGCCCTTTTCAGTGTTCTGATGTAGCTTCAAGGGCAGAGACTTGAACTCAGTCTTTTAGAAAAGCTCACGAACATATTACAAATGCCCCATTGGGCTTCTTGTCCATCTCTTGTGTTTGGAGGAGTTGATCATGACTTTTAAGATCTCTCCCATCCTTCCATCTCTTCCTATTGTCCATGTGAGACCTTAGCTTAGTGCAAAGCCGACTATATTACAGTCTAACCACCCATCCATCATGTAAAGCTTTCAGCAGTGAGTAGGCAGCCAAACACCAATGTGGTATCAGACTCCAGAGAAGGCACTAGCCTACACGGACAAGGGCCAGCAAAGCATTTGGTGTAGGTTTTGCTCATAGACCATCTGGATATGTTAGATCACATCCACAGGATGATTTTAATGTCAAAAGAAACAGCCTTCAGGGAAGAACTATGGAGAGGGCAGTTTGGTCATAGCATGGAGTGAGGAGAATGGGAGACAGCAAGAGATGGGAGCAGGCAAGGTGGGCACATCCCTGAGGACCATAAAAATGTCCCAAGACATCTAAAAGGACTTTTGGCAACAATGACCCCGAGGCAGTGTGGAGTCCTGTATCAGAATTAGAAGGTCCAGGTTCTAGTGTCATCTCTGAAGTAGCTTCTATCACCTCTTGGGGCTGTTTCCCTTCTGTAGGATGAGGGGGTAGGACTCCCGAGATGATTCTCAGTAGGCCACAACCACATGGTGTGGCTGGTTTAAGCCCAAGTATCACAGGCTGGAGAAGAACACAGAGAATGAGCTGTAGGCAGGGCTAACTCTGGGAGATCCTGCCACCTTCATTCATCAAAAGATGCATTCCACGTAAACTTGGCTGGTAGGAACTCAGTCAGAATTTTTTGCTTACTGCCAGGAGAGTGAAAACCAGGAAAACAATTGACATGGTATCCATGAATCATAGCTGGTCTTGAGTTGAGTAAGAATAAATTCTTTTGTTTACATACTACTTTTCAGTTCCTAACATGCTTTTACTATTTTTTTTTTTACTTGACTTTTTTTTTTTTTTTGAGTCGGAGTCTCACTCTGTCGCCCAGACTGGAGTGCAGTGGACACTCCTGGCCACCGCAGTCTCGACCTGCTGGGCTTCGGCAATCCTTCCGCCTCAGCCTTCCGAGTAGCTGGAATTACAGGCATGCGCTACCACGCCCGGCTGATTTTTTGATTTAGTGTAGAGATGAGGTCTCACTGCCCAGGTGGGTCTCTTTTTTAAGAAAAATTTTTATTAGTTGTAGAGATAGGATCTTGCTTTGTTGCCTAGGCTAGTCTTAATCTCCTGGGCTCAAGTGATCTTCCCATTTCAGCCTCCTGAGTAGCTGGGGCTACAGGCACAAGCCATCACACTTGGCTTAAAGTGCTTTTAAGTTTTACTCTTTGGGGATAAGTGGAGGATAATTAACCAATTTTAGGAAAAAATTGCATAGAATTTGAAACCTGCTAGCAAATAGTAGAGTTGGGCTAAACCTAACTGGTGTGATTAGGAAGACCAAGACCCTCCTCATCTGCCCTAGGACATGCCCCTTAATCAGTCAAACAGTGAGAAGTACCTACATTAACCCTTTAGCATGAATTGGTCACCACATTAAATTGATTAACTCTTATGTGCACAGGTGGAAGTGGTGGGTATACTTAAAACTCAGACCCAAACTATTTGTGCCTCCTAAAGCGATTGGAATTTAAAAAGGAAGAAAAAAATACCTAAAATAAAAGTGTTATAAAAGATAAAATATATTGGTTAGCTGTCACCTAACGGGACAATCAGGCACAGATCGGCTACAATTTGTTGGACAGGCGGGTGAAGGCAAAGGTCTGGATGCTCACACAGTGCTCACATGGGCAAGATAAGTCCAGGCTGAAGCTTGAAGGGTTCAGGGGCGGGATGAGTGCCTGGACACATCCTTAGGGCCACGGGTTAGAGATTTGGGGCAGTAGGTGCAAGGCCAGAGGTGGGTCCATGAAGCAGAGGTCTTGACACGTCTAGAACTTCCACAATTTTGTCTAAGACAGGCCCTGTTCAGGATACTGCATTTAGCACAGTGGAGGAAAACGGAGTGAATTCCGGAAAGGGAGGTTGTCAAATGCAGCAGAAATAAGAATGACTTCAATTCCTTACAACATATCCATATTCCAAGGTTCTGTTCTCAGGATTCTGACTGCATAGGTCTGAGATGCAGCCCAGGAACCTGTATTTTCAAATGATCATACCAGGTGATTCTGTTGCAGAAGAATCATGAATTACACTTAGGTCAACACTGTATGAGATTTGAAACCAAAAGAAAAGCAAAAAGCATTCGATGCAATAATTGAGTGGTATTTACTTCCTCTGTTTCCTGTGGATATTTGGTGCCAGATCTGAAGGCAATGGGTGGGTGCTTTGTGACATTTCTACCTGCTGCCATGAAAGAGAGATTTTCCCATCACCATACTGTGAGGTCTCTATTTTATTTTTTTTGAGTTGAGGTCTCACTCTGTTGTCCGGGCTGCAGTGCACTGGCACAATCATGGCTCACTGCAGCCTTGACTTCTTGGGCTCAGGCAATCCTTCTGCATCAGTCTCCTGAGTAACTGGGAGTACAGGTACATGCCACCATGCCTGGCTAGTTTTTTTTATTTCTGTTTTGTTTTGTTTCTCTGTAGAGACAAGATCTCACTATGTTGCTTAGACTGGTCTCAAAATTCCTGGACTCAAGCAATCCTCTTACCTCGGCCTCCCCAAATACTGAGAGCCACCGTGCCCAGCCTGTGTGGTCTTTAGGTTGAGAAGGCTATGGGGGTCCTCCTTCTGCATTTCCCCAAAAAGGACACAGGTCAAATAACTTGTCACTTGAGGTAGTTAGGGGACTTCCTGGTATGACTGGGAATCACAGAGTATCCAGGGAAATTGAGCAGGAACCCAAGTCTCCAATGCATCCATTAGAGGATGGAAAGAGCCAGATGGCTTTGAGTTATGAGGCCATAATTCCATGTCAGGATTCTGGCAATAGCATAAACCACTTGAATTCTTCCTTGGTAGTTTATGAACGCCTTGCCTTCTCTGCCCTCACCCCACCTCCTGACATGGAAGATTAATAGCTCTATAAATTACAGTTATATTAAAATATATGCATTATATCACGAATGAGGCTCTCATATGGGTAGGAAAGCACCCTCAACTTCCGTTTCCCTAGGTGACATGTCTTGCTTTGTGCACTCATGCAGTTTCAGTGTTAAAAAATAAAAAGGGACTTCCAGACTTACTTAAACTCCACAAAAGGTTGTGGGCTTTGAGTAAGACTATTCTGGGCTGGGAAACAGCAAATGTCAGAGTACAGAGGCAAGAAAGAAAAAGATGGACGTTGGGGAATACCCAGGAGAGAAATGTGACTAGAGTAGAGAACTTGAATAGGTGGAGGCTACAGTGTGTGTGTGTGTGTGTGTGTGTGTTAGAGAGAGAGAGAGAGAGAGAGAGAGAGAGAGAGAGAGAGAGAGAGAGAGAGAGAAATCTGAGTGTACAAGGTATATTGGAAGAAACATACCTTTGCAGATTTCTGGTAGGCACACGATGAACATGATGTCCAGAGTGGATTGGTTGACTGCCCAGGATGACCTACCTTAGGGATGACAGGCTGCCTGGAATAACACCGTGAAGGGTACAAGGAGCATTGTCTTGAGGCTATGTTTGTATAATGAGCATTGTATTATTATTATTATTGTTATTGCTATTATTATTACTTTTATTTTGAATCAGGGTCTCTCTCTGTCATCCAGACTGGAGTGCAGTGGCATGATCACGGCTCACTGCATCCTTGCCCTCCTGGGCTCAGGTGATCCTTCTACCTCAGCCTCTCAAGTCGCTAGGACTCCAGGTGTGTGCCATCATGCCCGACTAATTTTTTGACTTTTTATAGAGATGAGGTGTCTAGCCATGTTGCCCAAGCTGGTATTGAGCTCTTGGGCTCAATCAATCCTCCAGCCTCGGGATGGCAGGTGCTGGGATTACAGGTGTGAGCTACTGCAACTGGTAAGCATTGTGTTTTAATCGCTTGGATTGTGTGTTTGGAGTGGCTAGTCAGGAGCTCATGGGATCCGTGGTAGGCGTCCTTACTGCTTTTCTTTTAAGAGGGCAGAGAAGCCCACTTTGTCTTCCTGTCTCCTGGTCCTCTGTGAAGCTGTGCTTATCTCCAGATTTCTTGATCTGTGTACAAGTATATTACATCCATGCCTTACTCCAGGGACAGAGCCAAGGCCATTGAAAACTAGGTCTCCTGATTTCTGGTATCTACTATGCCATGGTGTTATCTCTTAAATGGATCATTCTCTAACTATTTTAATGAAACTTTATTTTCTGAATTCCTTAAGTCAAAGTCCAGATCCCTTCCCCAGGTTGGAGGTCTGGCCCACTAAAATGATACTGTGGATGACTCTGGAAGTCAAGGGGGAGGAAGAAGTAGAGGAGAAGAAGAGGAAAGAAGACAAAAGGAAGGAGAAGAAGAAAAGGGGAAGTAGGACAGAGGGGAGAAGCAGTAAAGAGTGGTTGAGAGATGGGATGGTGGTTGGTAGAAAGATACCAGATACTGACCTGGAAGCAAGAGGATGTCGTGAGAACAGCTTCTCACTTTCACCACGAGAGGGCAGACTCTACTTACAAAAAAAAAAAAAAAAAAAAGCAACAACTTGCAAAGGCCGTAGGGTGAAAGTGATCCTCTTGGTGCACAGAGGATTTGATACTGACCTGGTCACTCACTTCTGGTCCCTCAATAACTAGAGTCCCATCTCTCTTAGCCCCATCTCATATCACGTGGGGTATAGAGTGACAGTTAAGCAGATTACCACCTAGAACAAAACGCTTTGCCCACTCACCTTACTATTTGAAATGTGAAAAGCAGAGGCTTTTATGCTGGGCTCTCTTTTCTCTGCCACTTTCTCTTTACTGCGGGGTTATTGTTCTAGGAATTTCCAAGGGTTGGAGAGCACTTTTAATTTCTGCCAGCTCCTTCTCAGTCTTTGTTTTTGTTTTATTTTTAGCACAAGGGGATAAGAGTGCATGAGGATGTGTATTGTCAGTTTCTAAAAAAAAAATGTTGTAAACTCTGAGCCTTTGTGTTAAAGGAAAATTTTTATTTGGAGAATGGTTAAAAAAACCCAATTACTGCAGCTAGTTCTGCAGTGCTTAAAAAGCAATTGTTGCAAACATCTGATTGCTTCTGAGTGTTAATGTGGCTTAATGCAGCTAACAGTGATAGCAGAAAAAAGCATGTACTCGGATATTAAAGGGAAACTATTTCCTCTACCCTCCATGTTATTAAGTATTATTATCCCTAAAAACAACTTTCCAAAGTCCATTCTGTTTCCCTTTTGGTAGAATTTGCCCTTTTTGAACTATATACAACAAGTTAAACTCCAATGAGTATGTGCATTTTCTAAAATAGATTTTCTAAGTAGCCAATTAAAAAAAGAATCTCCTAAAAATAAAAATATTCCCTTTGGAATGGTGATTGGGCCTCTGAAGTAAAGAATCCCATTTGCAAGTTTAAAAGGAATGATGAGAACTCTGTACTATCTACTGATTGAGATAGGGTTGAGGAAAATGCAACTTTGCTTTTTCCAAAAAAAAGTGTAAAGATAGATAGATGATAGATAGAAAGATAGCAAATTGGTTGAACTATTGTGGGAAGTTTGGCTCCATTAGTCTTATGCTTTTCAATGTGTTGCAGTGAGCAATAAAACTCAATGTATGTGAGTATATGAGGCGGCGGTTTTATCCAAATTATCTGTTAAATTTGGTGGCACAAGATGGAATGAAGCAAAGCTGCTGTTCTGTAACAAGGTCTTGGGGCCCGCCGGCTCCTCATCCTTAAGTATAATGAGCAGAGCATTACCTTCACTTAAGAGTTACACAACTTTTTCTAAAACACCATCACACTAATTTAGTCGATGGCCCCTTTAACATTTCTAATCCATTACAGTGAAGGGGAGATGATTATTTCCGGATGTGGTTTCCATTCTCTCCCTCTAGTTTGCAAGCTGCGTGCCGATGTTATGAAACTCTTGCAAGGAAAAAAAAGCCTTCGAAAATGATTTCTTGTTCTTAAAAAACAGGAGAACTGACTGTAAAGAATGATTTGATATCCGTCTCTGCTTTGCAGCCATGGAAAGTTGGGAGAGGATCCACATCCTCTCCAATTTGGCCACCACCTTCTTGGTTGAATGGTGTTTCTAAATGAAATCTCTGACAGCCTTCACCAGGGCTATTAATTTGTACCTTGCAGAAACGTGATTCAAAATTTTCTGGAATACAAACCTAAGAGGAGTTTTTATAATGAAGAAATCACATGTATAGGAGCAACTAGAATTTTCTCTGAAAGTTGACATGATCTCTTACCTGAAAATCAAAGGCTTTGACCCAAACTTTGAGATTCCCTCTCTCGCTGATAGAACTCGTGAGGTCTGTTTGTTTGCAACTAGTGTAGGACCAAGACTTGGGCTTTCTCATATTTGACTCTGTCTCTTGAGAGACTCTTTTGTTTTTAGTACCTAATTTTATTGTTCATTCTTACTAACCTTCCAATCTCAAAACACTTTAAGGAAAAAGTATACCAAAAGTAATTACTTGGGGAACACACAGGCCATATCTATATATGAGATCAAACATTTCCAATCTTCCCTTGCCATTTACCTCTAAATAACTACTTTTCTTTCTAGTGCTTTCTACTTGTTTTTGTGACAAACAAACAGCGGGGAATGCTTGCAGGCTAATTACTCAGGGACCATTATGTGATCCTGCAGGGAGTAGGACTAAGTGGAATTCTACTTCCAGTTTTACTTTCAGGAGGAAACACACCCCAAGAGAGGGTCAGGTCTATGCCAACTTCTCAGATCACAAGCAACTCTGGTCCAGGAGTCCCGTGTCCTCCTCTAAGCAGGAGGACCCTGACTGTTGAGCGGACAATGCCTAGTCTTCGTGTTGGTATGCAACCAACCTTTCCCTCCCCTCATCCGGGGGGTTGAGTGTGGGTGTGAAAAGGATGAGAAACACAGAGGGGCAGGAAAGAAGATAATAGCAGTGACTAAGCATCTAGACTTATCTTCTTATTTGGGGAAAACAAAAATCTCAGCATAAAATGTGGTGGTCACATAGAGAATTGTGGAAATTTCTCAGAAGAGCTGGTGTTTTGCCCAACCCAGTCCCAAGTACCTGCCTAGTCTTGCCTGTTCTCAAGAATGGCACATCCTGGCCTCTGACAAAGGACACATTCAGCTGCAAGTGACTGACACCCACTTCAGACTTCTTTTAAAAGTAACTCCAAGAGTGCTACTTGCTTCAGGAATCAGATGCTGTTCCTGAGTCACTGACCATCTCTGCATCTCCCACTTTGTTTCTGCCTGTTCATTCCTGAGACAGGTGAGAAACATGGCTGCCAGAGGCCTGGGCATTGCAATCAACCACCTTTGAGCATCTTGAGGTCAGGTTTAGGTCATATGTCCACCGAGGAGTCAGGGATGGGTGAAGTTAGCTTCACCCAAGCCATAAGGAATGGACTTTCCACAGGAAAGAGAGGTTCTATTACCAGAAGCACATGAGGAAGTGGTTCAGGACACCCCAAACCAAAAAATGTCTAGTGCACAGTCCTTATCTATATACATTAAAAAATGCCAGGATCCACACTATACTGTAACTATCTTGCAGTGAAGGCTTTGTCTCTTAAGAAAACTGATGCTTCTGCTTCTTTGTCTATTCCCTTTGGTCCAGTTTTAACCTGCACCTTGACCTCTGCCTTTGGCCTTTGGCATCTGCCTTTGCCCCACATAGGGCTTCCATCATTGGACACAATGTTCGTCTTATCAATATTTCTCAACACCTAGAAGTTCCTAAGTGTGTGGCCTGATTCTCCCTTTGGCTTAATCATGGGCACTCCCAGAATCCAATAGCTGTCTTTGATGGTAGACATGGCTCTTTGTCCTGGCTCTAGTGGTGACCTCTTGCCTCAGTGGAGCACTGTTCCTCAGGTCCGGCCAGATTGGCCTAGTTCCTTTTGGCCTTTTCTTGTCTGCTCTGTGTCAGAGCTGAGCCTGACCAGGTACCGACAGGGAGATGACTCATTATACTGCAAAGAACATGCCGACTTTGTGCTTGGACTGACTCCTGGCCAACAGTCTCACTTACCAGGCTGCAAATAAGGGCCTGGAGAAATGTAAGGGTATGAGCTTCTAGATGACAACATCGTACATATGTGGTGGGTGCACTGTTCCCTTTCATGTGCATGGAAAGTCTTAGAAGGGGAAATATTCCCCTCATGACATATTTTACATTGGCAGTCATGTTTTCCTGGAAATTGATTTAACTTTTAATACGTCAGAAAAGATCTGATGTAAAACACTAATAGCCAGAGAGAAGGATTGTGTTTCCTATCTTTCAACCTCACCATGCCTTTCCCCACTGACTAGTGTATATTGTTCTTCACATCATGATCTCACCACAGTTCATTCATTTATTAGTTCCTTCATTCATTCACAAGCAGTTGAGTGCTAGACTCTTTGGCACTCAATGTACTAAGGTAATGGTGAATATGCCCCTGCTCTTACCCTCGAGGTGCTCTCAACCTAGTAAAAGGTTAGACTAATAAATACTGTATTTAAGCACAATGGAACAGATGCTTTTAACTGCATCTAGGACATCAACAAGGACCTCAGAGAAGAAATATTTTGGGGTGGGCGGGGAGGGGGGCAGGCAAGGTTTTCATGGGGAGGGAGTTGAATCATGTAGAATGAACAAGAATTCATTAGGTGGAAATTTGGAAGAAGTGTATTCTAGGAGAAAAAATATTCCAGGTGGTATATTCCAGGAAGGAGCGTGTTGGATGGTACAGGGTTGAACTGTTATGGTGGGACTGTGAAAGAGTAATTAGGTCCAGTAGCACATAGGGCAGAGAAGAGAGGGTGGCAGCAAGACACAACCCTGGGTGGTAGGCAGAGGTCAGATCATGCAAGGTTTTAAAAATTATATTAGGCGGGGCACAGTGACTCTGGCTTGTAATCCTAGCACGTTGGAAGGCCAGGACAGGAGGATTGCTTGAGCCTAGGAGGTAAAGACCAACCTGGTCAACATAGCGAGACCTTGTCTCTACAAAATAAAATAGAAAAAAATTAGCTGGACATTTTGGCAGCTGTAGTCCTAACTACTTGGGAGGCTGAGACAAAAGGATCAACTGAGCCCAGGAGGTTGAGGCTTCAGTGAGCTGGGATGACGCCACTGTACTCCAGCCTGGGTGACAGAGTGAGACCCTCTCTCAAAATGAAATAAAATAAAATAAATACAAATTATAGTAAGAGTTTATATTTTATCCAGAGGGAAACAACTAAAAGGTTTTAAGTAGGAGTCTATTGTGATTAAATTTGCATTTTAGAAAAATCACTCTGGGACTAGTGGATGTACTGCTTGGAAAAAAGTAAGAATGAGACAGGAAGACCAGCTAAGGAGCTATGGTTGTGGTCATGGCCTAGACCAGGGCAGTCAAGGCAGGGCTTGGAGGCAGAGGAGCAGGTTTAACATACATTGAAAGAGGATGTTTTCAGGGATCATTTCTCCAGTTCACTACTGGAGAAGTTTATCTGAATGTGTGGAGCACTGGAAATGTGAGGAGGAGGCACTGTACTCCCTGCTGAGGGTGAAGCTGGCTCTTGGTGTTGCCTTGCTGAAATGGCTATTATCCACTGATGGGTGTTCTTCTCTTTCTTCAGGAGAATAAGAGGGAGAAAGCGTAGTCTGAGTGGTCCTGGAGAAGGAGGAGGAGAAATGTAGTACGTTGAAAGATATCAGAACACAGCAAGGATTTAGGATAAATGCTTGGCTTTAGTTTTGGGTGATGCAGTATGTGAAAAAGCCACTAACAGACTGGGGAATATAGGCTTAGTGTTTATTTGGCTATATTCATCCAGTTTTTCACCTATCTAGTTGGAATTGATGGAGAGACTCCAAGTATAGATGTCTAGTGGTGGCTGATATAAAGCTGCAACTCAAGAGAGAAGTCTGAGCTAAAGACGTGAGATTTGAGAGGTGTTTGTCATAGAAAGCACAGCTAAACTGTGGGGGTGCATGAAGACATTTAGGGAATACACAAAGAATGAGATGGGGAGAGGGCCAAGGACAGAACTCTGAGGAATACCCACTCTTAATGAGAAGAAGGAAGAATTGTGGGTAGACAAAGAAGTCAAGGGCAGATGACAAGGGCAAGGGTGTAAGAGGAGGTCATAGAAATCTGGCGTACATTTCAGTAAGAAAAGAATGATGAGCTGTGTCATGGAGAAGATGGTGAACTGAAGATTGATAGATTGTTCACTGGATTTGTTAGTGAAAGGTTCTCTGGTATCTTTGCCTGAACAATATCAGCAGAGTTAAGGTGCAGAAGTTCGGGTTCAGAGAGCCAAAAAGTGAATGGGCCTGGGAGTGGTGGCTCACGCCTATAATCTCAGCATCTTGGGAGGCTGAGATGGAGGACTGCTTGAGCGCAGGAGTTCGAGACCAGCATGGGAAAAATAGTAAGACCTTTTCTCTACAAAAAAGTTAAAAGAAAAGTTAGCTGGGTTTGATGGCATGGGCCTGTGGTCCTAGCTACTCAGGAAGCTGAGGCAGGAGGATCACCTGAGCCCAGGAGTTCGAGGCTGTGGTAGCTATGATTATACCACCACACTCTGGCATGGGCAACAGAGTGAAACAATACAATACAATACAACAGAAAAGGCAAAGAAAAAGAAAAGAAAAGTGAATGAGAGGTAGAAGAGTGGGGATAGTGTGGAAGAGAATGAGGATAGTGAATTTAGATTATTTGTGTTGCTTGTTTAATTCTAGATTATATGCTCAGAGGAGTAAGGGCAACATTGCTCCTGATCAACATTATAGCTCCTAATACTGAATACAATGTTCCATCCATAGCAGACATTTCAGGAATATTTGGTGAACTAGAAGAGAGAGACATAGCATAGATCAGGGCATTAAGTACAACAGAGGCTTTTTATTTTCTTACATAAACTTGGGGGAAAAATAGACGAGCTTGAAAATACACACAAAGCAAGGTTTCAGAGAGAGTATAAAAAGACAGATTTTTTTTCTGTGGATATTATAGCATATATTTAGTTCTTCCTAAAAATCATCCAAAAATAAAAAATGAGTAGAAAAACCAAAAATATAAACCCCACTTTGATGAAAGTAAGGAGCTATGAATTCCTACAGCAATGATAATAGAAAAGGGGAGAATTTATGAGACTGGGGAGAGATAGAGAGATTGCAGGTCCAAAGAGCCAGCAGAAGTGAAGGGTTTATTCCCTGAGGTGCAAAACCCCAAGCCCTCTTTACAACACGGCACATACATAAGTGGCAGAGGTACTCCTGGATGCTGTTTCCTTTTAAGAATAAGAGGAAGCAGAGCCAAATGAGAAGTCACACAGAAAGACTGTGTATAGAGGAAATGGACTGTCTCCATGGCCTCAGGGGAGAAGAGAAAGTTGCTACTACTCACAAAACCCTGAGTGGTGAGAAAATTCTAGCCAGATTGGAGCTTGGTACTGTCCCCTTCCAAACATATACCTGCAAATAGCTGGTCTGGAGACACTCATCTCTTATTATAATGAAGAATTAGAAAGTGAGAATCTATATCAATATGGACCACAGGGAAAAGGAAGGAGGGGCAGGAAAAAAATGTTAGATAAAAAATATTTAAGATAAGGTTGCCTTGGTGCAGATGAATACTATAGTCAAATATTTAGTATGAATTAAAAAGAGTCTACAAAGCTCTTATGAAATAAGAGCTTCAGAGATTCAAGAGCCCAGGAGAGAAATGGTGAGATACAGGAGAAGAGAAAATGTAAGCAGGAAGAGCTCAAGAAAAACATGTAAGAAAAGTTAAAACCATCACAAAAATGAGGGCAAAATTGGAAAGAACACAAATGAGAATAGACAATGCTCAAACATAATAAAGAACATATGGGATCAACTAAGAAAAGAAGAAAAATGAAAAAGAAAGATTATGTTTAAACATGAGAAAGTGATTGATGGAAGAAACAGGTAGAGAAGAGTCAACATACACAAAAATATTTAAAAGATGCTCAACTTCCCTCACAGTAAAAGAAATGCACATTGAATGTACGATGAGATAAGACCTTCTATTTCTAGCAACAACACCAAAATAAAAATGGAGCCTACTCCATGGATCTTGCTTTGCGGTTTGAAGAGAGAAGGAATTTTTTTCTGTGAGACTGTAGGGAAGAAAATATGATTGGCTCAGATACAAGGACTTCATTAACTTTGCCTTCATGAACCTATTTTCTCTAGAGAAAGCAAGTCAAGCACATCTTCTAGGGGAAAGGGAAATGGGTGGAAGGGAAAGAAGAAACCTCCTAAGAGTATTGGAGAGTTGGAAATACATCTGTGTGTGATGGAAGAAGGTGTTAATCTGGAAAATGTAGGAGAATTGGTGCATGATGTCTTTGAGTTGCTGATCTGCATAACATGGTATCCTATAGCTCAGCTCAGCTGCTTGTTTGGGGAATGAGGAAGACAAAGGTTGTGGATTCCTGAGTGGATCAGGTGGGGAGACAAAGGGACAAGAGTGCTGGCAAAGAGTGGCTCACGTGAAACTAGAGGGGTCAAAAAAGGGTGGTAGCTTATTGGATTTATTTACTTTATTGGTTTCATTGGATTTCAAAAATTGGATTTCAGAATATTCCACGTCACAGACCTTTAGGAGGAGGGAGGCCCTCTTACACCCTATTCTTCTTCCTTTTCCCAAGGTAGAAGACACACTCATCTGTTCGGTCATATTCCAAGGTATTGATTAGGCCACATTTACTCATGGTGAAGTCAGTTTGAGAAAAGATGTCAGTTCATGGATGTGACTTGCCCTTGTCTCTCTCTTCCACTTAAGTGGCCAAAGTGGTTAGCTGACCACTGCCCATCTTTCCTTCCTCTGTCTTCCTTGTCTATGCAACTTAAAGAGGTAAGTACACACGCTACCCTTTTCTTTCTTGCAGCCGCCTGGGGTGTGGAGATATCCAAGATACAGATTAAGCCTCATACCCTGCTTTAGTTTAAGGCTCACTAGAGTATGAGGAAAGGCTGCTGCTGTCCTCCATGATGTATCATGTTTGCATCACAGGGTTTGGGGAAGGGCAACCAAGAGCAGAGATTCTCGACAATTATCTCCTCTCCAGCATGGACAACTCCCTTTAACATCTAGCAACAGTAGGAAAGAGTCCAGGGTGTGACTATGGGCATAGGAGTCTGCAGGGCAGAGGGGCTGAGACCACTGAAGTAGGGGAAAAGATAAAGCTCCCCCTCTTGTTCTAGGTTTAGCAAAGTCAGAAGCACTTTTGATTTAAGCTCATAGCAAAATGCTTCAGCAGGGAGTTAGCAGTTTTAAAACAACTATCTCTAAAACCAGAAATGTGTTGGGTTTTTTTTTTTTTTAAGTTGGGGTCTCACTCTGTCACCCAGACTGGAGTGCAATGACCGCTCTTGGCCACTGCAGCCTCGACCTGCTGGGCTCCGGCAATCCTTCTGCCTCAGCCTTCTAGTAACTGGAACTACAGGCGTGCACTACCACTCCCAGCTAATTTTTTTTATTTTTTTTATTGTAGAGATGAGGTCTCGCCAACTTGCCCAGGTGGGTCTCAAACCCGTGGGCTCAGGCATTCACTCACCTCAGCCTCCCAAAGTGCTGGGATTACAGGCTGAGCCACCGAGCCCGGCTTGTTGGGGTTTTTATAGTATAGTATAGTTTAGGACTAGAAGGGAAAATGAGTAATAACAATAATTTAAACATTTATAGAAAAGAGTTTAGAAAACTACAATTTAATAAACCAGTAAGTTCAGTAACACCTTACATGCATATTAAAAAGCAATTCCTGAGCTATTACTATTAGCAGCAGTAGACACAAATCAAGATATGGATGTTCATATAAATGGTTTGCATTTCAGATGGGTAGGGTTAAGTTCTACAGTAAAATAATTTGTTTTAGGAAATCCAAATTTCTCTATAGGAGATGAAACAGAAAATCTGCCACACAAGGTAGAGCAGAGTGTTCAACTCATTCTTACTTGAGATGTTGACTTTAGTCTTTGTTGAGATTCTTAAATCATAAATATAGCTTATTTATAAGCATAGATGATTGATTAATAGCACAGTGTCCGAATGAGCAAAATAATTTTATATTCAAATCTGAGACATTTTTCTTTCTCAGAAAGCAATCTGTGTGTTCATGGGAACAGGGGTGGAGTTCTTTTAAATCCCTTAGTCTGGAGTGGGATTGAGAGGATGCCAGCTCCTCTGCGAATGGGTTCTGGAGACCCCATAGTTGGTGAGTGAGGTGAAATTTTTGAAAATAAAGAATAGGAATAAAGGTGGGTAAAATAATTTGAACAATTTTTGTACTTTTTAATAAGTAATCAATACATGTCTGTTATAATCATTACTTTTATGTCTTTTTTAAAAAGAGTCAACTTTAGTGAAGATAGCAGGAGTTGCGTTGTAGAAGAAATTTTGAACAAGTTGTTATTTGATTGGCTGATTTGTGAAGGTAGAGGAGGAGAAGGATACCATTAGCCATCCTTGTTAGTCTAACACCCAACCAGCTCTAGAAGCTGGCACTCTGCTCTGGGTTGATTAGTCTGTCTTTCTATATCTCCTGAACTATCTACTGACCTACCTATCTACCTACTACCTACCTACCTACCTGCCTACCTACCTACCTATTTATCATCGTTGTACTGGTTGTATTGAGATACACTTTACCTTCACCCATCTACAGTATACAAGTCAACGATTTTCAGTATAGTCCTAAAGTTGTACAGCAATCATTACAATCAATTTTTGAACATTGTCATTGCTCCAAAAAGAAAACCGTACCCTTAGCAATCACCTCATTTTACCTCAGCTACCCTTTTCCTCTGCTCTGGGCAAACACTAATCTTCATCTTGTCTCTAGATTTGCTTACCCTGGACCTTTTATATAAATAGGATCATGCAATAGATGGTCTTTTGTGACTGGCTTCTTTCTCTTAGAATAATGTTTCCAAGGTTCAACCGTATTGTAGCATATGTCAATATGTCATTCTGTTTTTTTGGCTGGGTAATATTCCATTGTATGGCTATATACTTTTATTTATTTATTCATCACTTGTTGGACTTGTTCACTTTTTTACTGCTATGAATATTGTGTACAAATTTTTTTGTGGACATACATTTTTATTTCTCTTGGGTAGATACCTGGATTAGAATTGCTGGGTCATATGGTAAATCTATGTTTGACCTTTTGAGAAACTGCCAGGTTGTTTTCCAAAGTGGCAGCACCATTTTACATTGTGGTTTTTTTTGTTTTATTTTCTTAATTTTAGCAGTTGCTTTCACATCATAGAACAATTTTATATTCTGACCAGCAGAGTATTTGTGTTCTAATTTCTCTACATCCTTGCCAACATGATTTTCCATGTTATTGATTACAGACATCCTAGTGGACGTCAAATAATATTTTATTGTGGCTTTGACTTGTACTTCCCTGATGGGCAATGATAACAAGCACCTTTTTATGTGTTTATTGGCCATTTGTGTATATTCTTTAGAGAAATGTCTATTCGGATCCTTTGCCTGTTTTAAAATTGGGTTATTTGTTTTTTTATTTTTGAGTTGTAAGTGTCTTTTAGATATCCTAGACACACAAAGTTTGTTATCAGATATATAATTTACAAATATTTTATCCCTCTGGATTTATTTTTAGCTAACAGCTTTAGTCAATGCAGAAAGTCTTCTGAAAGGAATTAAAGGAAAAAAAATGTCGGAATTCTCTCTGCATTTATTATCATGATCTAATTCTTCTATCCAAAGGCTTTTTATATGTGACTTTAGGTTTAGGGAGAATGAAAAAATGCACTTGCTGTATGAAAAAGTCAATCACACCAATGGAATAGAATTGAGATTCCAGAAACAAAATCTCAGTTTCTCAACCAACTCTTCTTTGACAAAGCATCCACCAACAACCACTGGGGAGATGAGAACCTATTTAGTAAATGGTGCTGGGAAAACTGGTTGACCACATGCAGAAGATTGAAACAGGACCCCTACCTATCCCCATATACAAAAATTAACTCTAAATGGAACACAGACCTAACATAAAACCTCAAACTATGAGAACCTTAGAAAATGCAGGAGACACTGTCATGGAAGTTGGAACTGGCAACCAATTCCCGAGCAAAACCCGAAATGTCTAAGCCATAAGAGATGAGATACACAAGTGGGACCTCATCAAACTGACAAGCTTTTGCAAAGCCAAAGAGAGCAGGGAGACAGCTCACAGACCGGGAAAAAATACTTGCTAACTCCATGTCTGACAGAGGCCTAACATCTAGGATCTACAAGGAACTCAAATGTGCTGAAAAGAAAAAAAACAAAGCCCCGTTACAAAGTGGGCAAAAGATATGAATAGACACTTCTCAAAAGAAGGCATACGAGCAGCCAACAGATACATGAAAAAATGCTCAGCCTCACTAGTCATCAAGGAGATGCAAATTAAAACCACAATGAGATAACAACTAACTCCAGTCAGAATGGCTATCATCAATAACTCAAAAAATAACAGATGCTGAAGAGGATGTGATGAAAAGGGAACACTTCTATACTGTTGGTGGGAGTCTAAACTAGTACAGCCTCTGTGGAAATCAGTGTGGCGATTCCTAAAAGTTCTGAAAATCGACCTTTCATATGACCCCACAATCCCTCTACTGGGAATATACTCAGAAGAACTCAAATCATTCTATAAAAAAGATACCTGCAGACGTATGCTTATCACAGCATTGTTCACAATAGCAAGAACATGGAAGCAACCGTGCTGCCCATCAAAAGAGGACTGGATAAAAATATTTGGTACATATACACAATGGAATACTATGCAGCCATAAAGAAGAACAAAATCATGAACTTCATAGCAACCTGGATGGACTTAGAGTCTATAATACTGAGTGATCTTTCACAGAAACAGAGAACTCAGTATCACGTGTTCTCACTCATAAGTGTACCATGAACAACTACCATAATACTATAAGAAAAGGATTGACAGTAGCGAGAAACTGGGGGTAGGAAGTGGAGAGGAGGGGGGAGGTGGAATTGTCGGTAGTCAAAATCTGCCTGGAGAAGGGGGAGTACAACTCATCAACAAGGGTACCTGCACAGTGAATATTTGTATACCTAATCCCGAATTGTACCCCGCAATTTTAAAATAAAAAAATTTAAAAGTTAATAAAAAAAGAAAAAGTCCCTCACAAACTTCATTCTGTTTCCCATTTGCTGGTAAAACAAGAAGGGGTGGAAATTTGTTTGTACCATAGAAAAATTCCTATTATTCTGCATTAGCCTTAGTGTTTTAAATCCATATTTAATGTTAGGAGCTGAGGTAGAGTGACTCTATGGAATGGCTAGACTTTGTGACTTTGACTGTGATGAAATGGCTAGATTTTAAAAGCATTTGAAAGAAACCCAGTGCAGAAGATCTGACCTTTCCGAAGTTCACTCTTAACTTACTTCCCTTTAAGGAAATTAAAAAATCTTGTCTACTGTGGTTTTTCAATATATTCTTTATATATTCAAATTTATTTGTTCCAAATTATTTAAAATTTAGGGTCCTTCAAAAATCAACCTCTTTATTTGTTGTTTATTTTAAGAGCATCACAACGTAAGTTTTATGCTCTACTGTATTCTTCAAATGTTAAGAATTAATATGTTCTATTTTATAATTCAATAAGCAATTATTCTAAAACTTGAACTTTTATTATTATACAGGCAGTACTTGCTCATTGTAGAAAACAAATACATTACATTGGCAAAATAGGGTAAGATAAATTTTATTCATAATTCGACCACACAGAGATGACCATTATTAACATTGTGATATAGTTCCTTCCAGAAAAATTAATATTATATGGTAATACTGGTCTGTTACCTACTTTTTCTGCTAACAGTATATTGTAAATATCTTTCTATATAATGAACATATTCCATATACAGAGACAATAACCTTGAAATCCATGTCCATGTTCGACAATTACATTAACCTTGTGAGGAAGGCAGATAATGTATTTTTTCTCTATTTTATGCATGAAGAGATAGAGGTGGAGAGAACTTAATTAGTTTACTTAAGCTCTCAGATTAAAAAATAACGGAAATGGGACTAATATTTGCATTTTGACTCACACTCCAGTGTTCTTTTCACTCATGCTGATAATAGGGTGGTGCACTCTAGAAGCTAAATCATCAAGGTAGGAAATTACAGCAAATCTTAATTAAGGCATTCCTGAGTCTGAGTAAACAAAAAATATGGGATTGAATTATGAACCACCGTTGAAAGGAATTGGATAGCTTTTTGTGCCTCATTAACAACTAATTAATTGCTACCATGTAAATACCTGAATGATGCAACCATTGTATGAATAATGGAAAAAATAATTTACAAACCAAAAAAAAAAAAAAAAAAAAAGAACAGATGTGACTCAACACATTAGATAATCAAATGATTATCCAAAAACTACCCAACAATTTGGGGAGGTGAGCTGACTCTATCAAGATGATGTGTGACAGATGAAGGCCAAGATCTTCACGTGGGACTTCCAATCCCGCTGCATATCTTCAGAAAACTTTCATGAACTTCTGTCTGTGCTAAGCAGAGTTATGGTGGCACCTGGACGGATATGTGTAGGCTTGCTGCTGCTGTATCTGCAGAAACCAGCAATACAGATTTGCTCTGCAGGGTTCCAACATGCTCCTCTCTGCTCTATGTACGAAGAGTGAGGTTGCCTAACCCTTATTTTTATGCCTATATCCTTCTTTACACCTAGAAAGGCACTCAAATAAACACTATATTATCGAAGACATAGCTCAGTGGCAACTATGACAAAAGAAAGTGTGATAAAGCCCTTGAGGAAAGTATCATCAAAAACAGAGGCCAGGTCGGGTATGGTGGCTCACGTCTGTAATCCTAGCACTTTGGAGGTGGAGGCAAGAGGATTCCCAGAATCCAGGGATTTGTGACCAGCCTGGGCAACTTGGTGAGACCTCGTCTCTACAATAAATAAAAAAATTAGCTGGGTGTGGTGGTGCGCACCTGTAGTTCCAGCTACTTGGGAGGCTGAGACAGAAGAATTGCCTGAACCCAGAAGATTGAGGCTGCACTCAATGCCATGAGCATGCCACTGCACTCCAGCCTGGATGACAGAGTGAGACTCCAACTCAAACAAAAGCAAAAACAAAACAAAACAAAACAACAACAAAAAAACAGAGGTCAGCAAATCATAATTTGACCTGTTGGTCAAATATGGTCTACCCTCTGTTGTTGCTGTTGTTGTTGTTTTGAGTTGGAGTCTTACTCTGTCGCCCAGGCTGGAGTGCAGTGACATGTTCAGGACTACCGCAGCCTTGACCTGCTGGGTTCAGGCGATCCTTCTGCCTCAGCCTTCCAAGTAACTGGAACTACAGGCACACACCACCACGTCTGGCTAATTTTTTTATTTATTGTAGAGACGAGGTCTCACCAAATTGCCCAGGCTGGTCTTGAATTTCTGGACTTAGGCTACTCTCTGTTTAAAAGAAACATTTTATTGAAGCATAGTCATGCCCATTCATCAACGTGTTGTCTATGGCTTCTTTTTCACTATAATGACAAAGTTGAGTAACTGAATAGAGATTGCGTGGGTGGTAAAAGCTGAAGATATTTACTCTCTGATCCCTGACAAAAAATGTTCATCTACAATCTAAAATAAAGATATGAACTGGGGAGGAGAGTTCTGCTGCATTCTGACCTCCAGGCATTGCGATTTAAAGAGATAAAGCTTTAAATGGCAGCACGCTTGGAGGAACCTCAGGATCATAGCACAGGATCTCAAAATTAAGTATCATCTGTGATGATAGACATTGAGACATTTTAACCGGAAACTAGAAGCTTTGGAGTTGGGGGAAGGTGTGAGGAGTAGAAGACTTTTAGCTGAATTTAGATGTTGGAAGAATGTTGAGTGGAAGGACTTTGTAACTCCAACAGGAACCATTCACGACAGATACAGGGAGCTCACTTAATGGATTTTCTAACTAACAATGAGGAATTTTAAAATGTAGCTGCCTGGCCTTGGAGGTGAGACTTTCTTGTCACAGTTCAAAGTATTCAGGCTAGGCTGGAAGATTAGACACTGGGGACATTAGAGAGAAGATTTAGAAGTAGTCACCATTTTGGGGAGTCTTATTATCTACCATCACTTCTAATCCTCATAATAACTGTACGTGATCTCACTTGGTGAACGAAGAAACATTTCAGAAAAAGTGAAACATCGTGCCCCAGCTCACACTAGTAAATGCCAAACTGCAGTCAGAATGGTTGTTGGATATGAGGATAAGAAATTTTCATAAAATTTGTTTGAGGTTTTTATTTTCTCCCTAGGTTGAGATATTTTTAAAAACATAGAAAAGGTAAAATAATAGCATAATGAACATAGATATTTCTACAACCCAGAATTGACCATTGCTAATAATTGTTAATAATGGTCAATTCTGGGTTGTGAAAACCTCTACTATATTTGTTCCTAAGTTAGTTACGTTAATTATATAATTAACATATATAATTTTTTTGCAGTCAAGGTCTCTGTTACCCAAGCTGGAATGCAGTGGTGTGATCATGGCTCACTGTAGCCTTGACCTTCTGTGCTCAAGTAATCTTCCAGCCTTAGTCTCTCAAAGTGCTGGGATTATAGGCATGAGCCACTGTGCCCAGACAAAACTATATAATTAACACATACCCTGAGATGTTATATATATTTTTTTTTAGTTAGAGTCTTACTCTGTTGCCTAGGCTAGAGTGCAGTCTCATGCTCATGGCTACTGCAACCTTAACCTTCTGGGCTCAGGTGATTCTTCTATCTCAGCCTTCCGAGTAGCTGGGAACTATAGGTATGTGCCACGATGGCTGGCTAATTTTTTGGTTTAGTACAGAGATAAAGTCTTGCCAAGCTGTCGAGGCTGGTCTTGAACCCCTGAGCTCAGGCAATCCTGTAGCATCCACCTCCCGAAATGCTGGGATTACAGGCGTGAGCCACTACACCTGGCCTGAAATGTTATACTTTTAATCACATTGTAGAAACCATCTTCTTTTAAACCAGAAGGATCTCCATTCTCCTCATGTCTGTTGTAGCAGTTCTCCATGAGACTCTCTGATCACAAACTGATCTTAGGTGCCCTGAATTTTGTCTGTCTATCATCTATCTACCTATCTACTGTTTATTTTCATTGATAAGTTAATTACCTATATACTTGCTTTCCTTTGTATGTTCTTGATATTCCTTGCATGGCCCTGCTCTATCAGACCCTGTAAAAAGAACAAGATTTTACATTATTAAACAATGCCCTCTCTTGCAATAAAACATTTTGTTTAGGGTGCATAGAACATTGCCAAGTGACCGATTCAACATTTTTTACATCAGAATTTTGTTTCATCTTTTTTCTGTCTTCCTTTCCTGATTTTATTTCCCACTTTTCATCTTAAAACAGTTGTATAAGTTGTACTTGACTGGTGGTCAAAATAGCTGACTGAAATTGTTAATGTTTTCAGAACCCATTTCCTCCCATCCTCTGTGCAATCCTGCCAAACTGCCGTGTTCTCCAGACACGCAATGATTCCTGTTAACAACTCTCCCTTAATGATATGGGGAGTGAGAGTGTGCTGCTTTTCCCAAGACGAACAGAGCCATCCCAGCAAAGAACTCACAGTTATGGGCCATTTTCTTAATTAAAATGTTGATCGGATTAGAGTAGTTATTTAAGTGACTTTTACTCTTCTTGTTGATGGGGGAATTGTGCCTCCTGCTAAGTAATGGCCCCCAAAATATGTTCATGGGAGTCCCATAGGGTAAGAGGCTGTCACAGGCCTTCCCAGACAAGTAGCAGCCTCAGCCTTCCCTCTTTCCTTCTACTAGTATGCCTCCTTTTGGGTATTGCTGCGTTCCTCAAGCACCCCAGTGTGCCAGGACGTTCTGTCATTTTCTTTGGGCACGACTCTGGGTACCACTGCTAATAACAGGGAGCCTGTGAGATGCTGAAGCTTTATACGTATGGTCTCTAGCAGAACGGGAGTGGGGGAGGGGACACCGACTTTTTTGTGTCCTCTCTATTGGAGTGGCACCAGAGTGCCCAGTGGCCCCCCAGAGATTTTGGTGAATCTGCTTGTGTTAGTTTTCTAGGGTTGCCATAACAAAGTATCACAAACTGGGTGTTTTAAGCAACAAAAATTTATCATCTCACAGTTTTGGAGGTCACGAGTCTGAAATGAAGGCATGGGCAGGACTGGTTCATTCTGAAGGATGTGAAGGAAAATCTGACCCATGCTTCTCACTTAGATAGTTTGCTGGCAATCTCTGGTGTTCTTTGGCTTGTAGAAGCATCACCCCAATTCTTGCTTTCATCTTTACATAGCATTCCCCTGTGTGCATGTCTATGTTCAAATTCTTTCTTTTTTTTCACCTTTAAATTTTTTATTTTAAAATTGTGGGGTACAATTCAGGGTTAGGTATACAAATATTCATTGTGCAGGTACCCTTGTTGATCAAGTGTGCCCCTCCTTCCCCTGGCAGATTCCCACTACTGCCAATCCCACCTCCCCACCCCCCTGCAGTTTCTGTTTCCCGCTACTGTCCTTTTCTTATAGTTTTATGATAGTTGTTCAAGGTCCACTTATGAATGAGAACATGTGATACGCATGAAGTTCTTTATTTCTGTGAAAGATCACTCAGTATTATAGACTCTAAGTCCATCCAGGCTGCTGTGAAGTTCATGATTTTCTTCTTCTTTATGGCTGTGTAATATTCCATGGTATATATGTACCACATTTTTTTATCCAGTCCTCTTTTGATGGGCAGCACGGCTGGTTCCATGTTCCTGCTATTGTGAACAGTGATGTGATAAACATACGTGTGCAGGTATCTTTTTTATAGAGTGATTTGAGTTCTTCCGGGTATATTCCTAGTAGGGGGATTGTGGGGTCATATGGAAGGTCGATTTTTAGAATTTTGAGGAATGGCCACACTGTTTTCCATAGAGGCTGTACTAGTTTATACTCTCACCAACAGTGTAGAAGTGTTCCCTTTTCGTCACATCCTCTTCAGCATCTGTTATTTTTTGATTTATTGATGATGGCCATTCTGACTGGAGCTAGGTGGTATCTCAGTGTAGTTTTAGTTTGCATTTCTTTGATGACTAGTGAGACAGCATTTTTTCATATATCTACTGGCTGTTTATATGTCTTCTTTTGAGAACTGTTTATTCATATCTTTTGCCCACTTTGTAATGGGGCTGTTTGTTTTTATCTTTTCAGCATGTTTGAGATCCTTGCAGATCCTAGATGTTAGGCCTTTCTCAGACATAGAGTTGGCAAATATTTTTTTCCCAGTTTGTGTGCTGTCTCCTTGCTCTCTTGATGGTTTCTTTGGCTTTGCAGAAGCTTGTCAGTTTGATAAGGGCCCACTTGTCTATCTTATCTCTTAAGGCAAGGGCACTTGGGGTTTTTGATCAGGAATTGGTTGCCAGTTCCAATTGCCATAAGAATGTCTTCTGCATTTTCCAAGATTCTTGTAATTTGAGGTTTTACGTTTAGGTCTGTGATCCGTTAGATTTTTTGTGTGTGGGGATAGGTAGGGTCCTGCTTCTTTCTTTTTATTATTATTTTAATTTTTAAAATTTTTATTTATTTATTTATTTTTTGAGTTGAAGTCTCACTCTGTCGCCCAGACTGGAGTGCAGTGGCTGCTACCGGCCACTGCAGCCTTGACCTGGTGGGCTCCGGCAATCCTTCTGCCTCTGCCTTCCAAGTAGCCGGAACTACAGGCGTGCGCTACCACACCCGGCTAATTTTTGATTTATTGTAGAGATGAGGTCTTGCCAAGTTGCTCAGCCGGGTCTCGAACCTGCGGGCTCAGGCAATCCACTCACCTCAGCCTCCCAGAGGCGCGGGATTACAGGCTGAGCCACGGAGCCCGGCTTGTGGGTTTCTTCTAGATGGCTCTTACTATGTTTCATCTATGCCTAGATGTTCGAGGGTTTTTATCAAGAAGGGGTGCTGGATTTTATCAAAAGCTTTTTCTGCATCTAATGTGATATAATCATGAGATTTTTGTTTTTACATTTGTTGATGTATTTAATTACGGTTATGGTCTTACAAATGTTGAACCAGCCATGCATCCCAGGGATGAAGCCTACTTGGTCATGGTGGATGATTTTTCATATGTGTTGCTGAATCCGATTTGTTAGGATCTAGTTGAGAATTTTGGCATCTATGTTTATTGGCCTGTAGTTCTTTTTTTGTTGGATCTTTACCTGGTTGGGTATCAATGTGATGTTAGCTTCATAAAATGATTTGGAGAGAGTTCCATCTTTCTCAATTGCCTGGAATACTTTCAAAAGGATTGGTATTAGTTCCTCCTTGGACATTTTGTAGAATTCTGCTGGAAAGGCATCTGGTCCAGGACTCTTTTTTGTAGGTAGTTTTCTTATGATATGTCAATTTCCTGGATTGTTATTGGTCTATTTAGGGTCTCGATTTCTTCTTATTTCAGCCTGGGGAGGTTGTGTGATATCAGAAAGTCTTTTATTTCCTTTAGGTTTTCAAGTTTGTTTCCATACAAGTGCACATAGTAGTCTCTGGTAATCTTTTGTATTTCTTTAGGGTCAGTTGTGACTTCATCTTTTGTGTTTCTGATTGAGTTTATTTGGGCTTTTTCTCTCTTTTTCTTGGTCAATCTAGCTAAGGGACCATCAATCTTGTTTATCCTTTCAAGAACTAGTTTTTTGTTTCACTGATTTTTTTGTATTATCTTTTTATCTTCTATGTCCTGGATTTGGGCTTTTATTTTGGTGATCTGGAGTCTTCTGCTGAAGTTAGGGTTTTGGTGGTCTTGCTTTTCAAGCTTCCTTAGGTGTCTTGTTAGGTTGTTAGCTTGTGATCTTTCCATTTTCTTCATGTGTGTTTGTAGAGATATGAATTCCCCTCTTACTACTGATTTCATGGCATCCCAGAGGTTTTGGTAAGATGTTTCTTCATTTTTGTTTGTTTCCAGGTATTTTAAATCTCTGTTTTGATTTCCATGTTAACCCAGGAGTTGCTTTGCATCATGCTGTTTAGTGTCCATGTCTTTGTGGGTTTTGGGGGAACTTTGTTGGTGTCGATATTTATTTTTATTCCACTGTGGTCTGAGAAGGTGCATGGCAGAATTTCAATCTTATGAAATTTGTTTATGCTTGATTTATGACCAAGGACGTGGTTGATCTTAGAGTACATTCCATGTGGTGATGAGTAGAATGTATATTCTGTGGTCGTTGGGTGGGATGTTCTGTAGGTATATCAGTTGTCCATTTGGTCAAGAGTCACAATGAGGTTCCAGATCTCCTTGCTGATTTTTTTGTATCGATGATCTGTCTAGGTTTGTGAGTGGGGTATTAAAGTCCCAAGTTATGATAGTGTTAGAGCCAATATCTTCTTAAAGTTTGCCTAGAAACTCCACCAAATTCTTTCTTTTTTTAAGGACACTAGTCATATTGGATTTAGGAACCCACCCTACTCCTGTATGACCTCATCTTAACTAATTATATTGGCAACCACCCTATTTCTAAATAAGGTCACATTCTGAGGCCCTGGGGGTTAGGACTTCACCATATGAGTGGGTGGAGGCTACAACTCAACCCATAACACCACTTCTTCAAGGTTTTTTGTGTTTTTTTTCTTAGAGATGAAAGAGATGTTTTGGTCACAGGATTACTGATAAGCATAAACAAGATAATACGAATGAATCAATTTCTCAATGAAAAAGCCCTATCCAGATAGTAGTGGTTATTGAGGAATAGAATATCTATGTTTGTATAGAGTGTCCCATCAAGAAGTTGTTTCAGCCAAATCAGGTTCCTATTCCCTCTGCCCAGAAAAACCAGAACTGATGCAGCCATTACAATGGAGAAAGAGTTTGATATTGCAAAGCAACTTAGCAGGGAGGGTGGGGGAAATTACTCAAATCTACCTCTCCAAAGATTCAGAGGATCTTTTTTTAAAAAGGAACTTGGTGGGAAGAGGGATAGGGTCTGTTGATTGGTTGATGATGTCACTGGGGGGAGTTGACACTGTCTTCCTAGGGTCCTGTGACTGGTAGAGGACTTCCTGGTGCTCTGGGCCTAGGTGGGAGTTTGAGTCTGCCTGAGTACAAAGTCTGAAAATGCTGTTCTTAGGTTTTACAATATACTGTCTATAAAATAATTCCTCTGTCAAGTACTACCTGCTGGCCTCAAACCATTATGGAGGCAGTCTAGGAGGAAGATGTAGGGGAAGGTGGGGTCCCTAGAGATTGAAGCCACTTTTTGTCTCTTGAATGGCTTCTTGTTTCCTCAAGCAGTCTTGTGTTGATTGGCCTTTTGGCATAGCTACCCCTCTTCTCCAAGGGCTGGAGAGGAAGGTAATTGCAAGAAAACTTGGAAGCAACATGGTATTCATTTATTTCTAACGATAGTTTCAGTTTTTACTCCATGACCCGATACTAATTCTATACAGGCAGTTTAAAGTCCACATGAAGAAACACTCCAGAAAGGTTCCCTTTCAGTTAGAAAAATGGGAATGGTCACTGCATTTTTATCCACTAGAAAGTTGTCGGTGTTATAAGGGGGCCAGTGTTGACTAAAGTAAAAGCACTCCTAACTCTCATCCTCCATCCATATAGAAGACTGATCACTGGCTTTTCCCAAGGAAAAGTGAATCACAACAGCCCCTTCATTTGTCCTTCCGGGTATTATTATTATTATTTTTTAAAGGCCTGTTTTTGCCTTTTAATTCTTTCCCTGAGTCTACTTCTTAAAAGGTTAAGATCAAAGTTACACTTTCAAGTTTCTAATTTTTTGAAGAGTCTATCATAAAGTGAATTATGAAGTATCCAAATGCCTGACAACGAAAATGTTTAAGCAGCATTGTCCCATAAGGAATAAAATCAGCATTCTGTTTTAAGTTGAAAGCTGATCCATAGGAACACATATTTTTTAGGATTCTGGGTTTCTGTTATTGGAATACATTAGAGAAATTATAAAGAAGTCACTCAGTGATTGCTGTTTCCCCAATAGTCATGCAACTTACTTCTGAAATTTAATTTGAAACTAGAGTAAAATATTTCTTTTTAAAACAGTTATTTATTAAAAACTTTAAAAATTGTATTTATTTATTATAGAGTTGTGGGGTACAAGTGAGGATTTACTACATAAGTAGGCAAACATGCAGGTGAAGTTTGGGCTTCTAGGTAGCCCTTACTCCCTTGGTAGTGGAACAGGTACCCTTTGTGTTGTCATGTTCCCCCCATCCTTCTTCCTCCCACCCTTCCCTAGAAGTCCTCCCTGACTGCTTGCTGATCCCACAGGGGCCAGAACATGTGGTATTCAGTTCTTTGTTTCTGTGATAGGTCACTTAGTATGACAGTTTTCAACTGCATCTAAGTTGCTGCAAAGGTCATGGTTTTGTTCTGCTTTATGACTGGGTAACAGTCCATTGTGTACATGTACACATTTTCTTTATCCATTCTATTTCATCCAGTATGCCTTTGATGGGCAGCAGGATTGTTTCCATGTTTTTGCTATTGTGAATAGTGCAGCAATAAACAAGTGTATGCAGGTATCTTTTTGATAGAGTGATTTATGTTCCTCTGGGTATAATCTTAAGAGAGGTATTGCTGGATCAAATGGAAGATCAATTTTTAGTTCTTTTAGGAATTGCCATACAGATTTCCATAGAGATTGAACTAGCTTACATTCCCACTAACAGTGTGGAAGCATTCCCTTTTCTATGTCTAGGTGTTTGAGGGTTATCAAGAAGAGGTGCTGGATTTTGTTGAATACTTTTTCTGCATCTAATGAGATAATCGTGTGGTCCTTGGTTTTAAATCCATTAATGTACTATATTAAGTTTTGAATGTTGAACCAGTCCTGTTTCCTGGGAATGAAGCCCACCTGGTCATGGTGGATTTTCCTTGAGATGTGTTGGATTCTGTTTGTTAGAATCTTGTTGAGAATTTTTGCATTTATGTTCATCAAGGGGATTGGCCTGTAATTCTCTTTCCTTATTGGGTCCTTGCCAGGTTTGGGTGTCAGTATGATGTTAGCTTCATAAAATAAGTTAGGGAAAATTCCTTCATTCTCTATTGCCTGGAAAACTTTCAATAAGATTAGTATCACCTCCTCCTTGTATATCTTTTAGATTCAGTTGGGAAACCATCTGGCCCAGGGCTGTTTTTGATGGGGAGGTGTCTCATGTTGATTTCCTGGAGTGTTACTGGTCTGTTTAGAGTTTCAATTTCTTCCTGTTTCAACCACTGTAATCTGAGAAGATGCATGATATTATTTAGAGCTTTGGAAACTTGTTCACAATTGATTTATATTCGAGTATGTAATCAATTTTGGAGTATGTTCCATTCCATGTACTGATGAATAGAATGTGTACTGTGTAGTTGTTGGATGGAGTGTCCTGTAGATGTCTATTGAATCCATTTGATCGAGAATCAGGTTAAGATTCCAGATCTCCTTGTTGGTTTTTTGCCTCAATCCTCTGTCTAGGGCTGTTAGTAGGGTATTGAGGACTCCAACTATGATTTGTGAGTGTCAATGTCCTCTCTTAGTTTACTTAGTAGTTCTTTTATAAAAATCGGGTTCTCCTGTGTTGGGTGCACATATGTTTATTTAGGATGGATTTTTCTTGCTGGCGGATTGAGCCTTTTATCGTTATGCAGTGTCCTTTTGTGTCCTTTCTAACTTTTGACAATTTGAAGTTTGCTTTGTCTGATATTGGGATAGCTACCCTTGCTCTTTTCTGCTTTCCATTTGCCTGAAAGGTCATTTTCCAGCCTTTATCTTTGAGCCTGTGGATGTTCTTTGCTGTGAGATGAGTTTCCTGAAGGCAGTAGAATGTTGGATTATGCATCTTTATGCAGTTTGCCACTCTATGCCTCTTTAATGGCGCAGTCAATTCATGTTCAAGTTAATTATTGAAATGTGTCAGTTTATCCCTACCATAGGGCTCTTAGTGGGTTGCTTTGTTTCTTTTTTACTTTTGTATTTATATATGTATGTATTTTCATTTTTATGAATAATCTGTATGCTCTGTTAACTCTGTGCTTGCCAGTACTTGTGTGATGAGTATGACTATTCTTTTGTTTCTGTGTTCAACACCTTCTTAAGTATATCCTGAAGGGCTGGTCTGGAGGCAGCATGTTCTCTAAGGTATTGGATGTCTGGGGAAGGATTTTAAATTTTCATCACTGACGAAGCTTGGCTTGGTGAGGTAGGAAATTCTTGGCTAGAATTGTTTATGTTTGTTTGACAATGTTAAAAATGGGACTCTAGTCCCTTCTGGCTCGTAGTGTTTCTGCAGATGTCTTGAGCAATTCTGATGGGTCTTCCCAAATAGGTGGTTTGACCTTTCTCTCTTGCTGCCTTTAGAATTTTTACTTTCATGCTTACTTAGTGGAAGCAGATTACTACGTGTCTTGGGGATGGTCTTCTCTTGTGATACCTTGTGGGGGTCCTCTGAATCTCTTGCGCTTGAGTGGTCACCTCTCTAGTGAGATATGGGAAGTTTTCTTGGTTGACCTCATAGAATGCTTACTCTATAGTGTTGTCAGTTTCTTTTTACATTTCAGGGACACAAATCAGGCATAGATTTGGCTTCTTGACATGGTTCTATATCTCTTGGAGGATTTGTTCATTCTTTTTGAGTCTTTTTTCTGTGTGTGTGTTTTTTTTTTTTTTGAGTTAGAGTCTCACTCTGTCACCTAGACTGGAGTGCAGTGGCTGCTCCTGGCCACTGCAGCCTTGACCTGCTGGGCTCCGGTGATCCTTTTGCCTTAGCCTTCCAAGTAGCTGGAACTACAGGTGCGTGCTACCACGCCCAGCTCATTTTGATTTATTGTAGAGATGAGGTTTCGCCAAGTTGCCCAGGCGGGTCTCAAACCCGCGGGTTCAGGCAGACAGACTGGTTTAGCTTTATATTTTGGGATTCAAGCTCTGAGATTCTTTTCTCTGCCTGATTGATCCTGTTTCCTATGCTTGCTAATGTGTTTTTAACTTCTAGGATATAGTTCTTCATTTCCAGTATTTCAGAATGGGCCTTTTTTGAATTTGGCCAACACTGCCTGTGGCTGGGGGATGGGGACCAACCCAGAGTGTGTCAGGATCATTCACCCCCTCTCATGCATATGCAGGGCTTCAGAACCTGGTGCATGGTGGGACATGTGGTGTCCAGAATTCAGCATCTGCCATCACAGCACCCTGCTTACTCGTCTCTGTGTGTTCGAAGAGACCTCCACTGGATGCAGGGTGTTTCAGTCATTCAAAAGTGTTCAGGGTGTCTGCATCTAACAGTGGCTGTGCCATATTCTCTGCCTCGTTTGGTGAGAAAGGCACTGGTCTGCTGCTCCATAGTGATCATCTGGATCCCTCCCTCCAGGTATTCCTGATGTCTGACTTCAAGTGTGACTATAATTTCCTTGGGATTGAGAGCAGAGAGTCACAGGACATGGAAGGAGCTTTAGAGGTCACCTATTTAGATTAGATCTTGGTTTGGTACTGGTGATGAGGTCATTGTTCCATTGATGAGCACACTGAGACCCAGAAGCACAAGATGACTGCTGGAGACCCCATTCCTTGTTAGAGAGCTTTTCCTTCCTTCATGGTACTTCACAAAGCATGCTTTAAGTCAGTAGGTCTTTTCAGAATGCTATTGTTTGGCTCACTTTGCTTTTCCTTTATTTATTTTATATTTTAAATATACAGTATATAAATAGTAGAGAAAATGTCAGTAGGCTCGTCTCCAACTCTGGGACTCAAGAATTCATCCTGCCTAGTCCTCCCAAAGTGCTGGGATTACAGGAGTGAGCCACTATGTTCTTATTAGTCTGGATGAAGCTCATTATGTTGTAAATGATTTATTTACTTGTCTATCTATTCTGCTGACCTAAAGAATCTTTTGAGGCCCCAGCATGTGTACTGGTCTTTGTAGCTCAAAGCCTAGAACAGTGATTCTCAAACTTTGGCATGCATCAGAATCACCTGGAGGGCTTCTGGAAACACACATTAATAGGCCTGCCCCCAGAGTCTCTGGTTCAGTAGGTGTGGGCTAGGGCTGAAAATGTGCATTCTAACAAGTTCACAGGTGTTGCTGATGCCCCTGGTCTGGGAACCACACTTTGAGAACCACTGACCTAGAACAGTTGCTGGTATACAGTAAGTGCACAATAAATGTTTTTGGGATGCCTGAATAAAGGTAAGGAAGATTATCCTATATGTGACACTAGGAGACCATAAGGAGAAAACAGAAAATTGCTTACATCCCTCCTTTGATTCCCCAGGGTGATGAGGACAAAGATTATTTACTAAAAGCATTTTGAAAGCTGCTACAGTTTTAGCCAATCCTGTCTATGTCTTTTCCTTAGTGCCAAAGTTTGTCATGAGAGTGGGGTTTGGTTAGTGTGGGAGTGAGGCAAGTTATTCAGTTCATGTTAGACATAAGGAGATAAATTTCTTGTAGGTTTAAATTAAAACAGGGTAAGCATTCAGTCATCTTTCTTGTCAATATGTGTCCTTTATCCAACCCACCAGGCACATCATACTTTATCACCTTGTGGGCTGGAATGTGGATCTACCAGTGCAGTAAATCATAGAATCAACAGGGAATCACCCAAAACACAGTCACCATGTTGTAAGAAAAGTCCAAATCAATTTAGGCAATAACTTTAATTATTGAGAAGGTCCTTATGATCTTAGAAGCTTGAGAGATGGTAATCAAAACTCATAACCAGACACCTTCAGCCCACCCCTCTTAACTCATAGAAGGTAGAGACATGGTAACCAAAACTCAAAACCAGATACCTACAGCCCTCTGCTCTTAGCTAATGGCTTGCTTAATAATAATTATAAGAGTATATAAAGCTTGTTATCAAAGGCAAGCATGTGTCTTTGCTCTGAAGGCACCCATGACCCTTAACGTGTCTTTTTATTTCTAATAAATTCTGTCTTAAACTATAGTTGGGACTTGCTCTGATATTCTTTTCTGTGACTGACTAAAGAGAACCCACAGAGCAACATACCACACCTCACCTGGCATCAGGAGTAGAGAAGACAAGCCTAATGTTTTCCTACCTGCCATTTTGGAGCAAAGATCATCAAAATGCCATACTTCCTATCTTCATGAGAACTACAAACACTGGTTTGCTGTGTTTTTTTTTTTTAACCAGCCTTCTCAGTTCATTCTAGCCCCCTTTAGGGAAGAGCTGAATTCTCACTTTTTTTTTCTAGTTTAACAAAATCAATCATAAATAAAACCATTAACCAAAGGAAATAAATCGGTGTTTAGTTGAAAAAAATTGAATCCACTTGCATAAATGCCAATTACATTTTTAAAATTGCATTCATGCTAATCACGTGTTTCAAAAAGGTTTCCATTAAAGCTTCTGATTAATTTAATGGAAAAATAGGAATATGGTCTGTTTTAAACAAATCATTAAATATGGCTATATATTGATTACTGTAACTTGTAATGCTGCTATAATAACAATTTATTTCTAACACATGCCTCCCTGAAAACAAAATATTTCCTTGAGTCTGGTTGAGCTATCAATTAATCTCCACTATCTGTTTTTTCAATCACTTGAATATTGGGGTGGTTTCAAATGACTGTACTGGGCGGGAAGGAGTGTGGAATCACTGGGCAATCTACTAATTGAATTGTGGAGTGAAGCCATAGAACTTGATTGTTAGTGGTTCTTGAGAGTTAATTGGGGGTTGGGCTTTTTGTAGAAAAGGGGAAGAAGTTAATGAGAAAAAAAGGGATTAAAGATTCAAGAGAAAGGACAACATCCTGATAGAAGCCAGGGAGGGTGAATGTGGGGTCTCTACTGGAAGAGAAGTCTTAAAATAAAGAAGGGGCTCGCTTCCTTCTGAGGCATGAGGAAGTAAAGTGGGCACAAAGGATGTGGTGACAATTATACCTTGTGAGAGTTTAATGACCTCATCTTTACCTAATTTTATGGAGAAGAAAACCAAAGTCCAAAGAGGTGAAGTGTCCTGACCGAGGTGACCTTAGACAAGGTGAGTTTCAGGTCTAGTATAAGGTTATAGTTCTTAACCATGCCATCCTATCCCCTCTTGTTTCTGTTCCCTACAACCACATTGCTCTTTCCTTAGTACAATAAGCATTTGTTTACTAAAACCTGGCTAATGTCTGTGGGAGAGAAAAAGAGTAAGAAAAAATAATAAAGGCAAATTTAATTTAGTTGAGAAACAATTTAAATGCTTAATTGATTGAAAGAAAAAAGAACTAAGAATAGGTGGTGCTGTAGTATGTCAGGAATCTTCAAATGAGAGTCTGGATGTCATTATTTTGTATTCAAAATGAAAAATGTGGAAGTCTTTGAGTACTAAGCTACGTTGTACCATGCAAGGCACAGAGATTTTATGAAGAAATCCAGTTTGGGCTGGAGAGAACATCCACTTTTTAAGGAGTAGAGATAGATTCCAACCGTATAGCAAATATTTATATAGACTCATACAGCTTGTATCAATGGTGGTAGTGAAGTTTTTATGCAGTTGCAAAATGGCAACCAGGAAGAAAATGGCTACATGACTACCTTTCCAGTGGTGATGGTTGATTTTGGGTGTCAGCTTTATTGGATTAAGGGTTACTTGGACAGCTGGTAAGCACTAATTATTCCCAATGCTCAATAGATATTGAGCCTATCCTTCTCCTGCTGAATGGAAAACCCAGGTGATGTTCCTTTTACCGTTCATTAGAATGATTGGGTTGCACTAAGTGTGTCTGTGGGGGTGTTTCCAGAGGAGACTGGTGTGTGAGTTGATGGACTGAGTGGAGAAGATCAACGTAGGCAGGTACCATCCAATGGGTGGGGGAATGGATAGAACAAAATGGCAGAGAAGGGCAAATCTCCTCACTCTTCTGGAATGGACTCTCTTCTTTACCTGCCCTTGGATGTCAGAATTCCAGGATTTCTGACTTTTGGACTCTGGAATTTGCATCAATGGGCCTCTCAGGCCTTCTGTCTCAGACTGAAAATTATACCATTGACTTACCTGGTTCTGAGGCTTTCTAGCTTGAACTGAGCTCTGATCCTGGCTTTCCTGGTTTTTCAGCTTACAGACTGCCTATTGTGGGACTTCTTAGCCTCCAAAATCAAGTGAGCCAATTTTTCTATATTTATATATATGAAATTTATTTTTATATATGAAATCTATTTTCATATATTTTGCCATATATCCTGTTGGTTCTATTTTTCTGGAGAACCCTAACTAAAACACCAGTTGTGCCACATTGTTTGTATCACATTCTGCCAAAGGTAAAACATTCATGGTCCTGTTTTTTGAATCTTCACTCCAAATTTCTATTTCATTATGTTCTCTAGTGAAGGAACACAACTGTATTTGAACAAGTTGTGTTTATAATTCATCTCAGGGAGGGAGAATGCACATCACAGGGAACTATGGTGTATTTCAGTAAGAGAAAGTAAGAAAATATTTCTAGGGCTAGGCGCGGTAGCTCAAGCCTATAATCGCAGCACTTTGGGAAGTCGAGGTGAGGGGCTTTCCTGAGCCTGTGGGTTTGAGACCAGCCTGGGCAACATGGTGAGACCTTGTCTTTACAACCAATCAAAAAATTAGTGTGGTGGCGCGTGCCTGTAGTTAGAAGGCTGAGGCAGAAGGATCACCGGAACCTAGCAGGTTGACGCTGAGGTGGCTGTGAGCGTACTACTGCGCTCCAGCCTGGGTGGCAGAGTGAGACTCCAACTCAAAAATAAAAAATAAAAAGAAAATATTTCTAGGACTTCAGCTTTAGTAGGGTAATTTAGCAAGGACCCAAGGACCAGGGCTTCACTCTAGATTGGGTGCTTTCTGAAAGTAGGGTCAATTCTGTGGTTGGATGTTTCAATACTTATCTACAGGGAGAGCAGCAGGGTTAAAACTATAACAGGAAAGATGCAGCACTCAGATTAGTTGGGAGAGGAGCATTTGGGGTATTTTTTTTTTTGTCTATATTCAGATATCACCGCTGAGTGGTGATGTCTTGTCTTGTTTCCACATGGGTACAGAGTGGTCTTGTCTGATGTTGATTGTCTGTGAAATTGTTTGTGGTTAACAGGAGAATGCCAAGGCCTAGCTAACCATATTAGTTCAGTCCTGGATGACAAAGGCTGCTTTTTCTCTTTCTCAGTATGAATTTATTTACAGAAAAAATACAAAGTTCCAGAAAGTAACTTCCAAAATTGTGTGTGTGTGTGTGTGTGTGTGTGTGTGTGTGTGTGTGTGTCCACTGATCTCCATGTCAATGCATGCAGTTGTGTGGTGTATGTTTTGGGTGGGTTTCTTTTCTTTTTTTTTTTGAGTTGGAGTCTCACTCTGTTGCCCAGACTGGAGTGCAGTGGCACGCTCACGTCCAGCACAGCCTCGACCTGCTGGGCTCCAGCGATCCTTCCGGTAGCTGGAACTACAGGTATGCGCTACCATACCCGGCTAATTTTTTGATTTATTGCAGAGATGAGGTCTTGCCAAGTTGCCCAGGCAGGTCTCGAATCTGTGGGCTCAGGCAATCCACTCAACTTGGCCTCCCAAAGCGCAGGATTAAAGGCTGAGCCACCGAGCTCGGCTGGATGGGTTTCTTAAACACAGTGGAACCCTTGTACTCTAACTTTCTCAAGTAGATTCCCCTTCTTTTGTTTTAATTCTAGGATCTGTTATGTCATTTTCAGTTAAAGCAGCTGTAGAATAAGAATACAAAATTAGCAACTGAAGTCTGGACTTAACTCATTTGCATGTTGCCTAAGATGCCCATGCTAACTGGCTAATTGTACTGTAATACCAGATTTTTTAGATCTTTGTGATTCTCGAATGCCTCAGAAGTTGAGTGTTGAGAAGGTGAATTAGTAATGATAAAGTACAATTTAATTGTTTTATATTACTCTGTGATGATTAAAACTTCTGTTTAGCATATTTCAAGATACTCACTAATAATGACTTTCTTAAAATTATGAAAAGCAGTAGGTAACAAAAGTGAAGTCATTTTTCTTGTTCCCTGTCTCATGCACTGCCTTTCAAAGTTCTGAACTTCGAAAAATTTGGAAGAAAAAAATGCTGATTTGTGGCCCCTGTGCAGAAGCAATTGTATATAGAGTTGCTGGTTAGCACTGCAAACCAAATCCTTTTAAGAAATCATCAAGTAGCTAATATTAAGTGATATAATTTGGGTTTACATAATTTGGGCTCTAAAAATGAATGTTTTGACTCTGTAAAATGTCATATTTGGTCTCATCTAACAGAAAAATAATTCAGTAGAGAACAGGCCAGATATCAGGATTCCTGGGTTTCAGTCCTGGCTCTATACCTAACTAAGTAATTATGAGTAATTTACATGATTTACTGGACTTTACTTTCCTTGTCTGTAAAAGGCCGGTGCTAATGCTCACTATTTCTGCCTCAGCATTACTTGGTCAAGCGAGATCATGTTTATAAATGAAACAAAAGATGTGAGTTCGTATTACAGGTGCCTCCAAGGAGGTGGATCTCCTTAAAGAGAAGCTGGCAATCTGTAAAAAAGTAATTTTATACAGAAGAGCACATTGATGGGTTTTTGAAATCCAAAAGTGAGTTTGGCAAGCTCTAGGAAAAGAGAGCCAAATAGTTCTGCACAAGCTGTTTTGTGGCAATCAGGGAAAGAAGTGGTGTAGAGAGGGAAATGAGAGGGAAAGGGAAAGGAATAATCAGCAAGAAGACAAGAGGTCCAAAGATGTACTGGAGGAGGATGCCTCATATAATTTACAAAAATAATGATGTGTAATATGTGGTTTAAATTTGCTTATAGTACAGCAATATAACTCTCTACTTATTACCTTCAGTAAAGGTTTTTCAAAACACGAGAGCTTTATGTTCACCTTGTTCAACATGAAGGTGGGAATGGGGCTAGGTTGAGAAGAATCTAGAAGAAGAAAAATAAAAAAGCTAAGAAGTACAAAACAGAACAAAAATTTAGTAGAAGAAGACTTGAAACAGAAATTATTATAAGAACTTAAGTAACCCCAGGAACCAAAAAGATCCTGAGCAGACAATCCACAGGATAAGGAACCAATATTATAGATCATAAAGACAGAATGACCCTGGATGACAGGTGGGTAAAGAATAAAAAAGACTAGGGAGAAATATGAAATGACAACGATATGAGTTGTTACCATATTTTGAGAAGTTAGAGTATTGAGAAAATTCAGACAAAAATGCATTTAATAAAGAACCCAGCTCCTTTGCTTATAAAATGTAGTTAGTTAAAAAAAAAAAAGTTTAGTTCTTATGGTCAAGAAATGATTTTGCAGGACCTAAAAGGAAAACAGACATGTATCTCCTTTTCTGGTGTTAAAAAGACAATTAATATGATGTGAATTGACTCTTTAATATTCATGGCTATAAGGACAGAGTAAAAATTTTCACATTTAGTCTGAAGTGTTTCCTACTTGTCAATGTTCATAAACTGGGCTGACGACTTGAGGTCACAGTTGGAGTTAAGTTTGTATATCCAAAAATGGAGAATTTAGAGGTTCCCATGGCTTTTCTTGAGGTTTGATTAACGTATATTCTTTAGTGCCTGGGTGAGGGAGAGAGGGACACAGATAGGGGACTTGGGACCTTTGTTTTGTCTTTCTTCCTTTGAACATTGCTTGGAGCAGGTAAAACTTTCCCCACAGCAAATTCTACATTGCTACTCAGTGTGGTCTGAGGCCAAGCAGTATCCACATTACCTGGGAACTTGTTAGAAATGCATAATCTCAGACTCTACCTGAAACCTACTGAATTGGAATCTGCATTTTAACAAGATCCCCCAGTGATTCATATACACATTAGTGTTTAAGTTCTCATGTAGGAAGTATTATGCAAATCCATTTCTTAGGTGACATGAGAGCCAACCTATGAAAAAGGGATGGGATGTTACTGCTGTCACTAGACATTTCATCAGGGATTTGGCTGACAAGTGAATTAAATGGTTTAGAGATAGACGAAAAGGGACAGTAGGGACTTGGCTATACTTGGGGCCCTGTAACAGCTTTAAAAAAAGCCTATTTGGTCTCTCTGTATTTCTGACCAAAAAGAGACTAGCAATTGCCTACCAGGAAACCAGAAAGTGCTGATATTTCCATTATTCTGAACAGAATTTTAAAGCTGACAGATTTTGAAAAGTAATCGAGCTGTTATGTTCCTAGTGAAGTGCTGAGGGAAAAGAAAAGAGTAACATTAGCTTCTGAGGTCAAAAAAACCTGTCTTCTATTTCCTTTGCATCTTAAAACTCCTCTAGTAGAGTGGGACCCTCGTGAAGTGAGCACTTGATAAATGTCATTAATGATGATTTGTACCACTGTGGTAATATTTTTAATGCAGCTCATTCCAACAAACGTTCTGCTTCTCATGTTAACTTTTATATACCTAGCAACCCAAAACATACATTGCTGAGTGCACAGAATATTGGGCTCTGGCTAAGTGTGATTAAATATTGATTTCTGAGCCCCACAAACATTTAGCGATGCAGAAACTGTTGGGTGCTGGATCATTATGGACTATGGGGCTGATGTTGGCAGAATTCCAATAGTCACAACTTGTAGTAAAATTCCAGAGTGGCTGTAAGGCCTAGGGTATGGGTTTGACCCTTGCATATGGCCCTGACCTGTGCCGTGGTCCACTGACTGTTCCTTGCCCTGGTCACCTGTCTTTGCAGACATATGCTTTTGGCAACCAAGGGAAATAGAAGAGATGTTTAATGCAAATTCATCTTGACTGCTAGAGAAAACAAACTTATAGGCAAAATATCTGTAGGAAGGAGTAGAATAGTTATTGCTCTTTTATATCTGCTGCGGGAGTTACTATCAGAGAACCGTGAAAAAATATTTATTTAAGGCTCAAATATATGGTGTTGAGAATAAAAAGGGCTAATCTATTCACAAGTTGTGGAGAATTAAAGATGACTAAATTTTTTTGACATTTCTCCCTCGAGACACATAGATGTCTCCTCTTTTTGAATTTGGGCAGGCTCTGTGACTGCTTTAATCAATAGAATATTGTGGAAGTGGTATTTGCCAGTTGCTGGGCACAGATCTTCAGATACTGACAGCTTCTACTCCCTGTCTCTTGCAACCCAGTCATACATAGGCTTCATGTAGGTGCTAAGTGGAGAGTCCTAGCTGAGCTCCTAGCTAATGGTCAGTATTAACTAGCATGTAAGTACTCATCTTAGATATCCAGTCCAGTTGAACCTTCAGATGACTCTAGAAACTATCTGATCACAGCTCTGTAAGAGTACTGAGGTAGAACCAAGCAATTGAACCAGGGCAACTAAGGACTCGTAGAGAACAAACAATATGTCATTTTAAGCCACTGAATTTGGGGGTAGATTGTTATGTAGCAATATATAACTGGGACACAAGTTACCTTATTTATTGCAGGAGGCCACTCCAGAGCTATGTGAATCCATTTTAGATATGGTTCCAAGTCTTACGTTTAAGACTCCCTGTTGTCCAGTGCAAACACTTGACCTTGAACACTGTACTTCCTAAAGTGTCCAGTGCAAACACTATGCTTGAACACTATACTTCCTAAAGTCCAAACTTTGGATGATGCCTTCTCACTGAGAAAATCCCATGCTTTCTTTATTAAATTGTCACAGAGGCTATCACAATGGTGAGACTATCAAGTGTTCCTGGTTCTGTTCTCAAAGCAGGGTATGCATACTTTGTGAGCTTGTCCACTCCATGACTCTAGTTCCTTCCTCAGTTCCTCTAAGGAGGACCTGCTATGGCAGAGAGATGACTAGAGCACCAAATGATGTCCATCAAGATCCCATCTTATTTTCATTTCTGATCAATGAAATTCCCAAGGACTCTATGTTGAAGTCAATTATTTGTTTTTGTTGATCTTCCTATATGTTATCTGTAAAGAAATTTTGTCAATGAATGAGTCATGACACACTGGTAGCTGGGATTCTTGTAAAGCTTAGGTAGGAACATATGAGGAGGGACCCCCAAAACCCTGGAATTTATATATAAAAAGTTGTGTATTTGTTCTTCCATGTTTGAACTTCAGTCACCTTCAATGTACTCTCCATTTGATGCAATACATCTATTGAGATGCTTTTTCCATTGCTCAAAACAGTTTTTGAACTTGCCAGTTTTGACGCCTTTTAGTGCTTCTGCCATTTTTTGTTTCACTCTTTCACACTGGCAAAATGTCTCCTTTTGAGGAATTTTTTTCATCCAGGGAAACAAACAAAAAAGTTGCTTGTGGCAAGATAGGGTGAATAGGGAGGGTGGGGCATGGGAGTCATGATATTTTTGGTCAAAGACTGCTGAACACTCAGTGTGGTGTTGGTAGGTGTGCTTGTAAATCATCCGTAATGAAATGGGCAAAGGGGCTGTAAGAATCTCCAGAAGAAATTCACTGAAGCTGAAAGTAGCCTCGCACAACGACTGTAGCTAGTACACTGATGCTGATGGGTTCCTAAAACACTCACCTAGCAGGGAAAGTCTGTACTACAGGGGGCTTGCCCTCCAAGAAATAATTCCAGTTTATTTTGGATCCCCCTTGTGTCAACTTCTGAAGGTAAATACAATTCCATGTGTGCTCTGGTCTCAGCACTGGCTGCATGTTATATTCATAGTAGAGTCCTCAAGAAAGTAAAAGTACTCATGACTGGATCTCACCCTAGATTAATTACATCAAAATATCTGAGAATGGGGCCCTAGCACTGGTCTTCCAAATTCTCCCCAGGTGATTCACAGACACAGGGAAGGTTGAGAAGCACATCTAGCCTGATTGTTTAATTGGCCTCTTGTTTGTGATAGAAGAATACTGTACTTCCCAATAGTGCATCTGTATGTCCAAATCTTAAGACCTAGCTCAAATATATGTCAGAGACATACATATACACGGTTGGAGCTCAGTAACTATTTGTTAAATTAATGAAGACATAAATGGATGTTGACTAGCCCAGCTGCTCTGTCATGGCCTTCCCTTGGATACCAACTTTGCTTCTACATAGGTGGAGATGGAGGTGCCTCAGTTTACCTTTCTCAGTTGGAACTGTCCCACAGTCGTCCTCTTTCATTGTACAGAATGGAGCCATCATTGCTCTAGAACCCCATCTCTGAATGCTCCCTGTTCTGGTCTTTTCCTGTTTAGTTTTTTCTTTCTTATTTAAATGAATCATCTTTATGAAGGTCTAAAATACTTCCTTTCCACTCTCCCAGGCGTGGATGGTCACCAGGGGAAGATGGATGCTTCCCAGTGTGCTGTGGAACAAAAACCTTTTGAAAGGACCAAGACTGATAAGGCTTCCTGCTTCTCTCCCCACTGGCAAACGACTAGCTATTTGCTGAGCTAAAATTATAAATATTCCATGAGCAAGTTCTGAGGTCACCAGACCCTACAGTACTCTTTACTGAGTCTCTGTGGTCTCTATACTGATGAACCCAGAGTGTAAATCTTAGCCAGAAGAAGAGCCAGTGGATAATTGTTTTGAGTTTTAGGGCCTCTGCTGAGTTGCCAGTAATTTTACTCATCGTTGCTTTTGCTTTTTTAAAAAAAGAATTCAGAATTTTAAGAGGTTACCAGAAAACTCTTCAGATTTGCTTGTAATTGAGGAATTCCCTTTTGAAGTTCAAATCTTTCTTAGCTCTAATTCGAGAGGGAGTTATGATTCTGTGATGGACTCATGACATTTCTTATTGGGGATATAAAAGGTCAGATTTTAATGCCTTTTTGTGATATATGCATCTGGCCCAAGATCAGGCATCATTCAGTTTTGAATGATGGAATTTAAATTATAATTTAGTGAAGGGATAAGAAATGAGAAATTACAGCTTTGCAGAGATGCCTGAGCTATGCAACAATTCCTCATCACCCTGTGTGAGGGCTTGTGGGTTGGAGCTGTTACCTATAGCAGCTTTTCAGAGACATCATGACGATGCTCTGGAAATAAAAGCTAAAGCTCATCTTGGCTCATATTGCAGTAAGAACCTGACATATCCTACCTTGGAAAAATAGAGACAACCCCCAAGGTATAAATCCTTGTCTTTTGAGCAGCCTGAACATTCGATGGCTATTTACCTGTTGCCTCCTATTTTGTCCAACTGCCTCAAAATCCTTGCTTTGTAACACCTTTTCCTCTAACGAGAATTCTTGGGCACACAAAGATCCCTACATCTGTTTCCTTTTTGTGAATATATGAAATAGGACTGATAAAACCATATAAACTGGATGAGAGCTCTCCTTTCTAAATCTAGAAATCACTTCTCTTCTGTTTTACACGAGTCAAATAACTGATTCAATTATCAAGTATTAGTTACACTTTTTTTTTTTAAAGCTGACAATGTGATGTGGTAGAAAAGGCACTAGGACTATAATAAAGTTATGAATTTTTATTAGCCCTTAGGCTCTCTGAACTTCAGTTTCCTCATCTGTAAGTTACCCGTTAGCCTCTGTTTTCTTATCTGTAAATTGCCCTGTTAGTAAATTGCATTGAGGCCAAAATTCATCTATAGTCTCTTTTAAGTAGCTCTATTATTTCATGTTCTGGGGCATGTTAATTGCCCCCTTATAATGAGTTCTTTTATTATGTGACTTTACTTTTTGCTTGTGGGCTCATTCTCAACTGAGATTGTTTTTGATAAATGTAAGTCACATGCCCTGGTTTTTGAGAATATCTTTACAGAGAGGCTTTATATTTGCCATGGTTGGGCATCCCAAGGGTTTCACTTGTCTGGGATGAATTTTCACAGTAATGTATCAGTTTAAGATTCCAACACCAGGTAGAATCCATAGTTACATGTGGTACATGCTAGGGCTTGGGGGCTCACCAGACCTGAAGTTTCTTCTATTTTGGGCTCTCTTGGGAAACTCTCTTGTTCCTTGTGCAAGAGAAGGAACTCATGTAGGAGTGGAAGAGCTTATGTAGGAGTATAACTTCCAGTATCACACACTATATACATCCAAAGCTTCATCTCTGATTTTCATGGGAAAACATGTCTACAGCCATGTCTGATATCTCCCTGGGATCCTGTTGCATTAGCTCATGTGCTACACGTTCCTCTGTGTGTTTTTTTTGGTACCTGGAAATTTCCCTGTATGTCTTTTGAGTTTGGCTTTTTAAAAAATCATAGTTTATCTACATCTCTAGGCTCTCTCTGTTTTGTCAAGATGATCTTAGCTCAACTAGCAATGTTGCTGGAACTAAAAATCAAGCATATATTCTTTACGAGAATTTTCCCTTAGTCATTTTGTTTCATAAATTCACTCTTGTTCGCTGGCAGAAGTACTGTTGCTCAAACTGATGCATATGCAAAGTCCCTGGGGATCTTGTTCAAAAGCAGATTCTGATTGCTGTAGGACCAGGAGCCATAGTTCTGCATTTTAAACAATCTCCCAGGTGATATTGATGCTTCTGACCATACTCTTGGTAGTGAGGTTTAGAGTGAGACCAGCAATAATCTCTTTCCAACTGCCAATTTATCAGTTGCTGAAATGTATCTGATTGGTTACCTTATAAAATCTCCACTCATTTGGGCCAGGCGTGGTGGCTCATGCCTATAATCCCAGCACTTTGGGAGGTTGAGGTAGGAGGATCACTTGAGACCAGGAGTTCAAGACCAGCGTGGGCAATACAGCGAGACCCTGTCTCTAAAACAACAAGCAAACAAACAAAACACTCAAACTCCACTCATCTGGTTGCTCTCACAAATGAAATTTTATAGTAAAAGCAGTTTGAAAAATGTAAAGAGCTATAAAATATTCCTCCATTTGGAAAAATATCCATAAATTTAAAATGGAATTAAATATAATTGACCTTTAAAGCCCTTGAAAATACCCAGAAGTCCTCATCAGCTTTATCCGAAGCTCCCTTCTACCTCATTTTCTTTTTATTAAGCCCATTTTTCCTTAAGGTGAAATTCTGGGCAAATTAATAAAAGAATTAACTTTCCAATTCAATTTAAGATTCCCGTGTATAATTACTTATTGTTAACATTAATATTGATTTATTTTGTTTTGTAAGGACTTTGGCCTCGAATTTATTCATGGTTAACATCAGTCCTTGAGAACAGAATATTAGAATTCCAAACAACTGGCATGTCGGGTGAAGCTTCACAATATAAGGGATTGTATGATGATAGATTCAAGTAAAGTTACAAGATTTTTTTCACTCTTACGTAGGACGAGAAGCATCTTCTAAACTTTCTCCATGGACATCAAAATGTAGAAAAAAATCAACAGCTGATTGACATTTTGGCTGGTCTAACTTTGGCTGTTTACATCTTAATCTTGTGGACTAAAATGCCATCAATTTGCATACCCTGTCAGGTACAAAGTCAAACCAAGTTCTCAGGACACAAAACAGATAATCAAAACAACAGCTGTACCTAGGAGGGAAAGGATCAATAGCAAATGGGTACCCCAAACCAAATTTACATATGGGTCACAACCCAAGCAAATGATTGTTCTGCTAATCTGAATTTGGAAAGGAGACAAGGGAAAGTTTTACCTTCCTCTATCCATACGGCATTAGGATAGAGATCTGGTAGAGCTAATTTTGCTAAGAATTCTTACCTTTCAGCAGCTTTTATCAGTTGTCCCAGGATTCAATCTGCAGGCTCCAAGGTGAGTGGGGTGTCTCGGCTGTTCTTCATTGGGTGCTAGAAACTGTAGGGACTGAAAAACGTTTTTTTCTCACCTATAACAAAAGGGCAGATTAACAACAGAGAAGCATACAAACTTATGTCAGTTTTATGAGACAAGGGAGCCTTCGGATATGAAGACCCAAAGAAACAGAAACTGTATACTTTCAGACTGTTTGATGAAGTGGATACTTGTGGAGAAGTATGAGTGAATGAAGAGGGAATGATCTGATGATGATAAGCTGGAGTGGAGGAGAGGAACTCAAGAGGCCTGTTTGGAGTCTTCTGTGTCCCTGTGTCTTTGGAGATAAGAATGTTCCTTTCTTCTGGGTGTAGGATAGATACCTCTCAGATAAGGGTCTGTAACCTACTTCAGGAGACAGAAAATTCTTCTCTAGGGTTGAATGCCTGCTTCATAGGAGAAGGCATGAGAAGGCCCGAGAATTCTTCCTGCTTCTCAAATGCCAAGGTGCCATATTTTTGGGTATGAACTCCATTGTGACCAAATCGGTGTGACCTTCAGAATTAACCAGGCGTATAGAGTAAGGTGTGAAATATGTTGGCTTCCCCATGGGCTTGCTCCCCATGGGAGAGCTAGGTGACCTTACCACTCACTGTAAGGCCTGGCAGGAGACCCTCGGAGCCTCCAAAAGGGACCAATTTTGACATCTTGTTTTGAGACTTTTAGCTTCCAGAACTGAGAGAGACTAAATTTCTGTTGTTTTAGTCTATGATAATTTGTCATAGCAGCTACAGGAACCTAATACCGAGGGTATTTATTGCAAGTTCTCAATAAGTGTTATAGTCTTTATTTTATTCCTCATGATCATGTTATGAAGTAGGTACTATCATTATTCCCATTTTACATGTTAGAAAACTCAGGTTCAGAGAGGTTAAGTAGCTGGCCCAAGATCGCACAGCTAATAAGCAGTGAAACTGGGATTCAAACCCAGAGCCCCTCTTTTCTTTCTTATGTATGTATGATATATGTATGTATGTATGTATGTATGTATTTACCTCCAAGGCTTTCCTCCTCCCTGTCAGTATCAGGGTGACAATGGAGCCTACTAAGTAGTATTTTCTTCACTGGCTTGAGGGACCAGCACCTTTTTCTCTATCACAGTTGATGGTGCCTAGTGCTTTAGGGCCATGGTCACAGAGCCTTCTTGGAAATTCAACAGAGGAGGACATACGGTTTGACAACTTAATGTGAGTCATTTTGCCTCAACAGGCAACTTAAGTTGGAAAGCTTCCCTCTCCGAAGTTGCAGAGGTGTGGGGTGTCACACACTTTCCCTCCTTTGAGAACACAGCGCAAGGCAGGGGCTCTTTGGGCAGGATTGCATCATACTCGGTTTGGCCCTTTTTCAGGAGCTCAGTGCTGGGAGAAGAAAATGGAAAATGTGAAAGTGCTATTCAGTTCTTGAAGGGACAGGGGATCATTTTAAAAATTAATCCTGGGAAAACACTTAAAACCCTACCTAGCAGAAAGGAAAGCCATGGAAAGCATTTTGAAAAACAAACTTATATTTCTACCAGGATACTGTATGTTTTAGAGCAAACATTCCCAAGAGAGGCACTAGGGACCTGAAGCCCCTTTACTAGAGGCCCTTCCTTGCCTGAGGGGGCCAGTGGGAGGGAGCAGATTTCCAGGGGATGGTCAGTCTGGGAAAGTTTCCAGAGATCAAAGCCCACTTGGATGCTGGTATCCCCTTCTGCTGTTATGGAAACCTCTACTGGGAGCCAGAACCCAAGCAGACTTTTTAAACTTCATCATTGCCTCATTGGGGAGGCTGGTGTAAGGAAAGAAAGACTTTTCCAATTCCTGAGCTAGAATTGTTAAACCGCCTGTTGAATTTTGTGAAAGCTAGTTTTTCAAAGATGGTGCTTGATCTTCTTGGTTTGTGTTTAAGGATATAGAATCCACTGCCAGGAGATATTTAACCCCAAAATCTCTACACTTGGTCAGAATTCAGTGGTGCCTTGAAGACTTTACACTTGAATGTTCTTGGAAGAAATGGAACCTCCCTATTAATAAGGACAATAGTAAGGAATATTTGTAAAGGAACTTAGAGTTTAATAATTGCATTCTCTTGCATTATCTTACTTGGTTTTCATGATAACATTGTGATGTAACTGTTATCACAGTGCAGCAAATCTGAAAATCAAAGTCTTAAAAAGAGAAAGACATCATACAATTTTTTTACATTGAAAATATGATTAAATGGAATTATGTGTAAAGTACTAAGACAGTAGCCTGACATACAGGTAGAACCCAATAAACGACGTCACCTGCCATCACCCTCATTCTGCTTATTGTTATTAATTACTACCTAATAGTGTTGGCATGGTAGCCCAGGTTGCTGACTCCACACTGCCTCCTTTTTTCCTCAAACATGTGGATATCCTTTCCAACTTGACCTTATTTCTTTAAAATTTCTCTCTTTCTTTTCTGAGTTAAGCTGTTAGTAAGCAGAACCAGTGGATTATGAGAGCAATCTAGATGCAACATATCACGCCATCGATCACCAGCTTGATTAAGGTGATCTGACTGGACAAAACTTACATTGTAGGTTAATATAAAATATAAATATAAAAAAGATGGCCCTTTCAGATAAAGGGCTGAGGTCGAGTAGAGTCAACAAGCAGAATGCTCTGGTAAAGCAGTCAGACCATAGAAAAAGGTGGAGGTTTTGGGAAGCTTGCAGAGCTAGGAGTCTCTAGGACATGCAATGGGCACTCAAGTAAATCCATTCATACTTCAAAGGAGGTAAAATTTACACATATCAACTTTGGTTGAGGGGATTGTGTTGGAGAGGAGGGGAAGGGCTATAGTTCCTTGGATTTGGGCTTGATCATATGCACAGACACTGCCCTTTGCCCAAGATAAAGAGATAAACAGGCTGGGCTTGGTGGCTCAGCCTGTAATCCCAGCGCTTTGGGAGGCCAAGGCGAGTGGATTGACTGAGCCCACAGGTTTGAGACCCGCCCAGGCAACTTGGTGAGACCTTGTCTCTACAATAAATCAAAAATTAGCCGGGTATGGTAGTGCATGACTGTAGTTCCGGTTACTTGGAAGGCTGAGGTGGCAGGATCGCCGGAGGCCAGCAGGTCGAGGCTGCGGTGGCTGGGAGCATGCCACTGCACTCCAGTCTGGGTGGCAGAGTGAGACTCCAACTCAAAAAAAAAAGAGATAAATGAATACAAAGGGTGTCTTCACTTCTGTGTCTCTGGATGCTTCCACACAAACAGTTCTTTTATTCTTAGCTGTTAACCAAGAAGAAAAGAAGTCTCAATCTATCCTACAGATACCTGTGAAACTTGGGGTGGGGTGTGGAGATTGTGGAGAGAACAGCTGGTCTGATCGACACACTTAAGATAATGAGTTTGGTGATTGTTGACTGGGTGTGCTCACTGCCCGGGTGGGTGTCATTTGCAGAGACTTAGGAAAGGGTAAGAAAGGAGATAAAGGAGTGAGTCACATTTCAGCCCACCTGGAGACAGAAACCAAAGCTTGTCTCTGAGGAGGTGCTGAATCAGTTTCCCTGTCCAAATCAGGTGGAAGGAATCTTCATTTTGATTTAGCTGACCCACATAGCATAAAAGAGTGAAATCTCATGGTTACTATCCTACTGGTGGTGTAGGGCCAACTGGAGTGATTGGCTTTCTAGCCTTAATTAGCCAGCAGATGTTTGAAGGGCTATGTGTAGAACGGTGGACTCTTACAGGCACTGCTTCCATGTTGCAGATATTCAGTTTTTCTGGGCAAAAGCTCTCTGGTGTGCAGGACAAAGCCTGCGGTGGTGGAAAGACAGATGGACCTGAGACCAAGGGTAATGCGGGAACATTCCATCAGCTCTCAAGTCCATGAATCCTAAGTATACAAACATTTTTTAAAAGCAAGATCTTAAAAGTACTCTGATGTCTTAGTAGTTCTGATTCTAAATTCCACATCCATTCAACAGGCACCTTATTAAATTCTTCTGCAGCTCTATTCACAATAGCAAAAACATGGAACCAACCATGCTGTCCATTGAAGCTGAACTGGATTAAAAAAATGTGGTACATATACACAATAGAATATTATGTAGCCACAAAGAAGGACAAACATATGGACTTTGCAGCAACTTGGATGGATTTAGAGTTGATTATACTCTGATTTATCACAGAAAAAAAGAACAGAGTACCATATGTTCTCACGCATAAGTGAACTTTGTTTTTTTTTTTTTGAGTTGGAGTCTCACTCTGTTGCCCAGACTGGAGTGCAGTGGCCGCTCCTCGACCTGCTGGGTTCTGGCGATCCTTCCGCCTCAGCCTTCCGAGTAGCCGGAATTACAGGCATGCACTACCATGCCTGGCTGATTTTTTGATTTATTGTAGAGATGAGGTCTCGCCAAGTTGCCCAGGCGGGTCTCGAACCCGCGGGCTCAGGCAATTCACTCACCTCAGCCTCCCAAAGGCGCAGGATTACAGGCTGAGGCACCGAGCCCGGCTCGAACTTTGAACAATTATCATAATACTATAAGAAAGGGATTGGCAGTAGTGGGAAACTGCCAGGGGAGGGGGGTTGGGATTGGCAGTTGAGGGGAACTGCTAGGGGAGGGAGGGGCACACCTCATCAACAAGGGTACCTGCATAATCAGTGTTTGTATACGTAATCCTGAATTGTACCCCACATCTTTAAAATAAAAATAAAATTTAAAAAAGAAGTAAAAATAAATATCCTGCAACAGGTGAATCTTTAGCCATGGAATGAAAAAGCGAGGGACCACTGTGGCCCTGAAATTGGTGGTAGCTCACGGCCTTACAGTATGGGGAAAGGTATATTCATCTCTACAGTGTGTTACATTACAATACACTGGCCTCTTTATAACCACTATGTGACTCTATTGTCTGGGCGACTAACTTATTTTATTCATTGGACAAATATTTACTGGATTCGTAGTACGCAAAATATGCTAGAGTCATTTGACTAAGGCAGTAGGAGGTGAGTCATGGGCCACCTCATAATGCTTCAGGGGCCAGTTAGCTTTAGAAAGACTAAAGTTTGTTTGCATCCTCACCAGCCACTTGGCAAGCATGTGCCAAGGTCATCAAGGAGGCCTTGTGAACATACAAAACTCAGCTGAAAATGGAACAAAGAGGAGGGGAAGAATGGAACTGGACATCAGGAGATGCAGAGGGCTTGTCCACAAGGTGCTGCTCAGATTCCTTAGCTGTAAATGAAGAATTTGGTTGAGATGATCTCTGAGGTTCTTTCAGCTCTTAAAGTTTTATGATTGTAAACCCATTACCACTCCTGAAAAAGAGCTCAGAGCACATGTTCTGGGGATGGTAGGTCAGCAGTATTGTGCTCATGTGGGAGAAACAGCACACCTACCCATGCCTAAGCTCCGTGGAGAGACAAGACACAGGCCCGGAATTAATAAGTGAGTCTTCTAAGGTGATGCACCTGCATTTGTAGTCATTGCCTTCAGCTCTGAGATATTTTGCTATCCAGACCAGCAGAAATGCTCTTTAGAAGTGAGGGATTTCAGATTGGGTACAGTGGCTCACGCCTGTAATCCCAGCATTTTGGGAGGCCAAAGCAGGAGGATTACTTGAGACCGGGAGTTCAAGACCAGTCTGGGCAACACAGTGAGACTCCATCTCAATATATTAAAAAAAAAAAGTTATTTTCATGGTTAGTAGAGGTCAAAGTTCATAGATCTGAGAGGTTGAATTCATATTCTAGTAGGAAATAGAGTGTTTCTATCTCATAATAATAAATGAGGGATTTTTATCTGTGTTAGGTTACTAGTCAGCAGTATATGTACACATGTGTATTTCAATAGTAGATATTTACCTAGAAACAGGCAAGGTTTCATTCAGGTTTACTTTGGGAAAGAGTGCCAGTTCCTGGTTTTTTGCACACCAAGGAAGGAAAAAAATGACTATTGCATATACGTATATGCAAATGAAAAACTATATTTTTTGAGAAGAGACAGGATATTTTAAGGTAATGTTGGAAACCATGGTGGGAATGGTAGAAGGGGCAGTTTTGGGACTCAGAAACAGAATCTAGTTCTTTGTGTTTCTGATGCTCTTTGCAGATGTGACCTATTGGTTTTGACATCAGATGTTCGTATGTCGGTTTGATTTATAGAGTAGCTAATTCTGAGGATGGAGAAATCAGGATGGAAATTTTGGAATATCAATCACAATCTTCATCTGCTTCCTTGTCTGGCATAGCTATAATTTGTGGGCTGTACATGTAAATTAGACATTTCCTTCAACAAGGAAACTTGAAAAAGCTGTGTGTGTCTGTAAACAGCACCCACATCTGCTTTAAGGAGAAATGATAACAATTTTAAGTTTATCTTTTATACATAGGGACAAGCTTTGTTCTCCGTTATTTATATGCATTTCCTGACAACATTTAGGCTAAAGGTTTGTCTCAATGTTTGAAGGAATAGTAATCTAGTTGACAACATTTAGACCTTGCTTTTCTGCTTTTCTTTCCTTTGAGTCAGCTCTGTCACTCAGGCTGGAGTGCAGTGGCACAATCACAGCTCACTGTAGCCTTGACCTCCTGAGCTCAGGTGACTGATTCTTCTGCTTCAGCCTGCTGAATAGCTGGTACTACAGGCATGTGACACCACACCTGGCTGATTTTCTGTTTTGTGCGTGTGTGTAGGGATGAGGTCTTACTATGTTGCCTAGGCTGATCTTGAACTCCTGGTCTCAAGCGATCCTCTTGCCTTGGCCTCTCAAAGTGCTGGGATCACAGGCATGAGCTGAGCCACTGTACCTAGTCTAGACCTTGCTTTGATGATCTGCATTCTTTGCCTTGGGTTTGAGAGTGAGGTGAGTTGCTGGAAAGGAGAAGAGTAAGAGTTGTGTGATGATGGAAACGGTTACAGCAGAGACTGAGTGGAGGTAGCCCTTTTCTCTTCCTGTGACCCCCCCAAATCAAGCATTGGCTTGGATATGGCATGGCCATAGGCAGCCATGGCTCCAGGAGTAATTCTGGGTGGAAAAGGTTGAGAGAAGATCTTGTAAGTTCTAGGCCTCAATTTTACCAAAGAGTCCCCCCTCCTTTGCCCATGACTCTAGATAGTCTGCCTGAAATTCACCACAGTGAGGGATCACTTAAGATTTGGGTTTTTGCTCTGTTTGCCTTTTCCGTGTCTTCAGTTCAAGGACAACAAAAAAAGTTGTATAATGCTGTTAAATTTTTGATGTGATTTGCCTTTCTGAACTATTACTTTGTGGATCACTTAGAAGGCAGTCTTTGACTAGGTGGCTCATGCTTGTAATCCCAGCGCTTTAGGAGGCCAAGGTGAGAGGACTGCTTAAGACCAGGAGTTCAAGAGCAACCTAAGCAACATAGGTGATCTCTTTTCTACAAAAATAAAAAAACTAGCAGGTGGTGGTGGTGCATGCCTGTAGTCTCAGCTACTCAGGAGACTGAGGTGAAAGGATTACCTGAGCCCAGAATGTCGAGGCTGTGGTGACACTGCCTTCCAACCTGGGTAACAAAGTAAGATGCTGACTTAAAAAAATGGCAGTCTCTTATTGAGAGGAAAGAGGCCTGAGGTTGATTTAGAAGACAAGGATTAAGTTTTTTCTTATCATTACTGCCACTTAAGCCATTCATTAATTCTTAATGGTCCCTTTTACTTCATCTGTAACACAAGGATAAAAATAACACACGCCCATTTCGGAAAGTGTTGTGAGTTAGGAATGTGCTACACAAACAGGTGATAGAAAGCTCACATCTTGGTTGCCATTTATGTTAAGAATTTGTTTTTATTCATTTCCATGGGGCTCTGTAGTGGTGGAGGATAAACTGAGAAGTGCATGGTGTGAGCTCTTCTGTAGGTAGCCGTGCTGGGGCAAGTTCCCTCCCAACTTTGCCTATTATTTAAACTCATGACCATGTTCCTTCTTGCTGCTCTAGTCAAGGACCTCTTTCTGGTGACACCTTTGGGCATCTGCTCGGCTGGCTGCAGAATTCAGTTTGTGGAAAGTTTCATCTTCCAGTGGTGTTGGTGGGGTTGTCAGTACTGGTCACAATTAGAGAAATCAGAGTGGGGTAAACTCAGGAAACCCACTACGAGCGTTTCCGTTCTAACTTGATCATTTTGAGGAGGATAGATAACCTCACCCCACAATCCCTTTTTGGGAAAATGATCATATATTCTGTGGCTTCATGTTTTCTTCACATTTATAAGTTACATGCATTAAAAAGCAGGCAATGGTGATTAAGAACATGGGCTTTGATCCAAATGCCTAGTTTCAAATTCTGTCTGCATTACTTAAATCCAGTGACCTTCTGCAATTCACAACACCTCTCTGAGCTTGAGTTTCCTCATCTGTAAAGTGAGGATAGTAACAGAACCTATTGAATAGAGGGAGAATGAGATAATTTATATAAAGTACCTCACATGATACTTGGCATTTGATAAGCTCTTACTAGTGTTAGATATTGTTATTGAATCTAAATGAAATTAGTGCTTGCTTAGATTTGGCAAATAATATGGGTAAGTCCACTAGGTCAGAGGTTGGCAGACTACAGCCCATGGGCCGAATCCAGCCCATTGCACGTTGTAAATAAACATGGTCACACCCATTTGATGACATACAGTCCACGCTGTCTTTTGGGCTACAGCATCAGAGTCAAGTCGTGACAGAACATATTTGGCCTGCAGAGTCTAAAATATTGACTATTTGCTTCTTTTCTGAAAAAGTTTCCCTGCACTAGACTATTGACTCGGCTGAGTTCTAATTTTCCTTCTGTGGCAGACTTACTGCCTGATATATTATTTAATTGCTTTTTGTTCCCCTCACATTAAGAGAAATGGCCAAAGAAGCTTGGTTGGACATTTGGCACATGTTGACTCCTGGAAGTGAAATGATACATTACCATCATTGCTAATGGAGCAAGGAGGGTCAAATACTGCGTATATAATCGCGCCTGTGGGAATGTGACCCCGGGTGACTGATCTTGTTATAGGATGCTTTTCATGCAGGCCAAGGCAGGCTCAATTTCCAGCCTATTCTGATTTTAACCCACAATCTCATCTTTACCTAATCCTTATACTTTATAATTATTTTTAAAAGGAGAAAAATTGTAGAAAAAATGAATTGAGTACAGCAGCCATATCAGATTAAGTCTTATTTTATATTGATACTCTCAAGATCTCTAGTAAAACTTCAAGAATTGCAGACACAGATATCTCCCATACTTGACATTTTAAGACCAAAGCTGAACATAAAAATGTAGGAATGCAGATTACCCCCAAAATGACATTTTTATTATAAAAGTAATCTATTAAAAAGTCACATGAGTGGCTATAGCTATTTGACGTTGTTAACAATATAATGATGTGTTAAAATGCTAGAGGAAGGATTATGTCAGTGTCTGATGTTTTTATAAGTTGCTGCTGTATAAAAATGTCAAATAAGAATAATCTTACACTTGACATTTTTCACTTGGTTTTCACACTCAAAATAGCTCTGTGAGTTCTAGTTACCTTTTTGCTCACACTTTTGGTTTTTCCTTTTCCTAAATAATTTTCTATGCCCACACACGTCACCACTTTATTATTTTCTTCTAATTATTTTTTCCCTCCTTGTAAGAGAGTTTTTGGTATTTTCATATGTTCCCTTACAATCCTCTCTAATTTCCTTTTAACATAAAAGGAGAATGACTTCCTTAAATTTTTTGGTCAGAATTCTGAAATAGTATTCCTATAAGTTTTTCTGGCTGTGTTCACATAGTCACTTCATCTGTCTCTAATCAGACAAGAAGGGACACCAATTATTTTCATTTGGGGAAATACACTTGTTCTTCATTGTCTTTAAAAAAAAATTATCTTTCCAATTCTTTTAAAATTTCTGACTTTCCACATTAATTTTAGCTAGACGTGCTCTTTCTGGGCCCTGGTTATGCAGATGGGCACTCAAGCTTAGGCACTTACTTACATTCTGAACAGTGTGGTTCCATTCTGCATGAGATGGGTAGGAGTTTTCTAGAGAGGAGAAATTGGGGAAAAGTTGTAGGTTGGTACCACGAGCAGTTCAATACACAGTGACACCTAGTTTTGGGACGGGCTTGCAGCTCTTCTGTGTGTGTATGTCTGTGCAGCCTGAGTGCGTGCATACCTGTGCTAGATGGTTTGGAATCTTTTATAGTCTTTGGCTCCTTAATGACATACACACAGACCCTCTGTATGCCCACAGAAAAATGAGAACACGTTTAAAAATGAACTCAGATGTTTAAGGAAGTCAGAGCTGTGTTTGCCTTTTGGTTTTCTGAAGCTGAAGGTCATCGGGCCTCAGTTCTACCAACTTCCTTCTTTGTCGATTTTCTCTTTATCTTTAGAATCTTGTCCTTTCATTCTGCCTAAGTGAAAGCTTCCCCTCCCCTCCAAACGAATCCCCACCCCCTCACATCTTTGAACCCACCATCTCCATGTTCCACCATAACTTTATCCTAAGGGGAGATCTTCTGTCTCTTGTGTCTTTGGCCTTGTCCTTTTAACTATAAAACTCCCCGCTCTCTTTGGGTCTCTGTGTTGGCCTTAGTGGCCTCCTGCTCTGCCATCACCTCCTCCTCACACCATCCCCTCCTGCAGTTGTTCTTGACAGTTCTGTCCTTAGTCTGCTTCTCATTCTTCACCTCTGTGGCCTCATCTCCAGACACATTAACCTATTTGCCTCCAGGATTCAGATTTCCCTTGTGGTGGGATATGCTGATCATCTCTTGTGCAACCCTAATGTGTACACAGTCCATCAGCTAAACGCTTTATTTGAGGAATACTATTTTTGTGACCTTACACAACTCAGGTGCTTTTATTTATTTATTTTTAATTTGCAGGATTTTTTCCCCCTTACTGTTTTATAAACAAGATGTTTTGAGAATTCTCCTCTCAGCAGGTTCCAAACACAAACTTGCATTACTATTCTTAAAAAATAATAAACAGCTTTGGGCTATAAAACCTTTCAAATTGTTTTTTCATAGAAGGGATTTGCATGCTGACTCATCCCTGCTATATTTATAACCTATTGCCAAACACTGCTAAGGCAAGATTTCTAATAAAGCTATGGAAATTATATGCATTGCAATGGGGAAGAATACATTTACATTTGTAGTCTTTTAACATTTCCAAATTTATTGCAGATTACCTTGTTTGTGCATGTCTGTGCTTTAATGGTTTTTTATAGCAGAAAATAGTGGTTTATGATTGTATTCCCAGTAGAAATTTATTATGAATCTACCATATGGAGTGTTGCATAAAGCTAAACTTGTAACACGGGTAGTTTTATTATTGCTTAGCAAGATCTACTGTACATTATTGAAAATTAGTGATAACAGAAATGTCAAAGAAGGGAAGTTTAGTTTATGAGGGGAGTCTTCATTTTATGTTAAAATTGTCACAAAGATTTTAGATTTTGTTTTAAGATGAAAACGATGTGTTCTTTGACAGAATGTCAGATAATATAACTGTTCATTACCTCTTTTCCTGTCCTGCTCCCTGGTTTCCTCACTGATATGTACTAAAACTGGAGGTGAGCAGAGGGATAGTACCAATATTAATCTCCTGCATAAGTCCATCTTCTCGGTAGGATCAGTGGCCCCAATTTTTAGCCATCCCTGACAGTGGTAAGCCGTAAGGACTTTCCATGAGCAGTGGTCATAGAAACTGTTGTCAGAGCACATGGAATCTTTTTTGTCTTTTCCTTTTCTTTCTTATCTAGAACTTACTGGCATCCTCCTTGAAGTTACCTATTTCTGCTAACATTTGTGGTCCAGAGAAAATATAAGAATAAGGACAAAAGAAGATTTATATTTATGTCAATCAACATTTCACATAGGAGTCCCCCAGCATTCTGGGAGACTTCGTTTTGGGTCAGTTTCTAAACCTTTGCATTATGAGTGGTTTGAAAAATATACCTTATTTTAACTTGCTCATGTGTTTGAGGCCACGGGGATAAAAAGCAAGCCAGGTTTAAAAAAGTATTTGCTTCACATTTTCCACAAAGAGCCTATCATTATTTTACAGTCAGGGAGATACTCCAATAAAATAATTAGCAATATTAGGAATTAAAAAGCTTGTGCACAACACCTTCTTTTACTATCTTTTTTTTTTTTTTTTTTTGAGTTGGAGTCTCACTCTGTCGCCCAGATTGGAGTGCAATGGCCGCTCCCGGCCACTGCAGCCTCGACCTGCTGGGCTCCGGCGATCCTTCCACCTCAACCTTCCAAGTAGCTGGAACTATAGGCACGTCCAGCTAATTTTTTATTTATTGTAGAAATGAGGTCTCGCCAAGTTGCCCAGGCGGGTCTCAAACCCGCGGGCTCAGGCAATCTACTCACCTCAGCCTCCCAAAGGCGCGGGATTACAGGCTGAGCCACCGAGCCTGGCTTTACTATCTTTTATCAATGAGCTTCAAAGACTTCTTTGAAAGCCTTTTTACTATTTACTATTTTCACTTACCACTGTGTCCCCAGGAGGGACTGCCATCACAGGCACAACCACATTAGAAAATCAGGAAGGAATTGGAGAGGTTTTCAGCCATCAAGGATTCTGAAGAGGTAATTGTGTTGTGTGTTCAAGAGTGGCACAGCTGAATCTAATACTTTGTTTATTTGACTTATGGCCCTGGGCAACTGCCCATGCTAAAAGGTTTATTGCACAGACCAGATGTGTTAATGTTCTAAACATGAAAACTTTGCAACAGACTTTGCAAATATAAAGCTTTGTAGAAAAAAAAACATAAGTAGTTAATTTGGTGGCTCACACCTGTAATCCCAGCATTTTGGGAGGCTGAGGCAAGAAGACTGCTTGAGCCTAGGAGTCTGAGACCGCCTAAGCAACATAGTGAGACCCTGTTTCAACAAAAAATAAAAAAAATTAGGTGGGCGTGGTGGTGCATGCCTGTAGTTCAAGCTACTTGGGAGGAGGTTGAGGTGGAAGGATAGCCTGAGTCCTGGGGGTCAATGCTGTGGTGAGCCATGTCCTGCCACTGCATTCCAGTTGAGACCCTCAACTCAGAAAAATAAATGAATAAAAATCAACTCATTGCTTGTTCCCTAATTGTTTTTTAGATATAGTCCTATTCCATTTGAGACATTTTGGTGAGGGGAATGTCTGAGCTCTGAGGATATTTGTAACTCCAGCCTGATCAATTTTTCTTGTCTTAAGTTTCAGCAAAACTTTACTAGCACCTTTGCTACAAATAGCAAACAGTTCATTAAAAAACTCAGCCTGTAATCTCAGCACTTTGGGAGGCTGAGACGAGAGGATTGCGTGAGCCCGGGGGTTCGAGACCAGCGTGGGCAGCTTGGTGAGACCTTGTCTCTACAATAAATAAAAAAATAAGCTGGATGTGGTAGCAAGCACTTGTAGTTCCAGCTACTTGGAAGGCTGAGATGGAAGGATCACCTGTGCCCAGCAGGTCAAGGCTGTGGTGACCGTGAGCATGCCACGGCACTACAGCCTGGGCGACATAGTGAGACTCCGACTCAAAAAAAAAAAAGTAAAGTCCATATGTGAAGCATATTTTGTACTCCATATTGACTGTTGTTGAATTTTTGAGAAATTCTTTTTTTTTGAGAAATTCTTAATGTTTTGAAAATATGATCATGAAGAGGTTGTTCTGAGTGCCTGAAACATCTTTGAAGTATGACATTTTGTACTTACTAGGTGTCTTTGTTACCCATCTGACTCTCACCTTCAGAATATGAATCAATTTTTACCCCCAGCAAGGCTGAAAATTTGGTTAACAGTTTTTTAGCCAATCAGGCAATTGGGGATTTATCAATAACTGAAAATATTTCTATGAACCTTGTTAAAATAACTTTTATAACAATAGGCAGAACTGCACACTGAAAACTTGTGTAAATTAAAAGCTTTAAGGAGAGACTGCTAGGAGTTAACCAAGGCTAGAAATATATCTCTTCAAGTTGTTTTGATATTTTACAAATACTTCCACTTTAATTCTTCTTAAACCAGTGATCAAAGCTGTTATAAAACGTTGAGCAAAAGTTTCTCATTAGGGCGCCCGGTTAATAAAAGCAGAACAGTTTTCAGTACTTCCCCAAGTGAGACCACTTTTCTCCTCAAAAAAATCTTTGCTCTCATTAATATACAAAGGAGAAAACATGGACTCAAAAGAAAACACAAGAATGTCTACCAGAGGGAGAGCATATGAGAAACGGAATGGATTGACTTTGCCTCAGTCTTAGCCATGGACCTACCTGGAGTGGACATAGCAGTTTTTAGGCAAATTTTAAAAAATAGAAATCAAAGTGGTTTTCAGTAAGTCAATACCACTAGCATCTCTCTCCAGCCTCCTGAGTTCTGAGTATCATTTACTTCTCAGGGTGTGTAGTTTCCTATTACATTTTATGTAAATTCGTTATTACAAAAAACTAACAGCTCAATGTGAGCAGTGTCATTTCCCAAACCAGGCATACAGACACCCAAGAAGAAATTAATCAAGGCAGAAATGAGCAGACAGCTGTGAGACAATGCAACCATAGCAAGAAGGGGACATAATAAAAACAGATCAAAGCACTTGCTGACAGATTGCACATCAAGACTGGAGGAAAATATTTATGCATACAAAATCACTAGAAGACCCTTATACTTTTTTTTGCAATATATTAAAATAGCTGATATAAAAGAAATTCATTTTTTTGCCCTGATGCTTTTGGTCTGAAAACATCCTCCTAAAACTGTATCCCTAGAGACTATAAACTTGGGGATAGGGTAGAAAAACCATAGAGCAGATTCTTGTGTAGTGAGAAGCATGCTATCAATTATATTTTAACTTGCTCATGAATTTCTTCAAATGACCAGCTTTTGGTCCAACACATGCTTTGCAGATGCCTCTGCCTAAAAACATGAAATACTTGTTTTGGGCTTTTTCTGCAAAGAGAATGACAGAGTGTTTGGTTGAATAAGTCAATTATTATAATTTCAATTGCATCTCTAGTGCCTTTCCTGGAATAAGAGTCTGTTACAATAACAGCAAATACGTTGATTCTTTGGAAATATGGAAAATATAATTGCGACATGTGTCATCAATTTTTAGCAGTAGGTCTCTGGTGAGAAGAGGGAATGTATCAGAATCAGCTGTGTGTTTTTTCTTCCTAAACTAAAGCCGCTTCCCCTCCAAGAGAAAATTTACTAATGAATGCTTAAATAGGAGACCAGAATCTCTGATGAATGAGGTGTGGAGAGAGAGAGAGTGTGTGTGTGTGTGTGTGTGTGTGTGTGTGTGTGTGTGTGTATGCATGTGTACATACATGAAGTTTGAAAAAAAATCCCTACATGAGGTACTGATACTCCCATGTTGAGGACAACAAATATATGTGTTTGAATTTATAAGCCCAACAATCAAGGGGCTATTTCGTCTCGTGTACTTTTGATAATTTGGATTAACTGTCAAATTATCCAAATAGATAGACTTAGTCATTAAGAGTTAATTTAGTTAACTGAGAAACCAGAATTCTATAGGATTTTCTAAAATTGTATAATTTAAAAAATTCGTTATATATGAAAACATTTTAGTGTTTATGTCTAACAAAACAGAAGCACATTTCTTTTTGAAATATCATTGACGAGTAGATCTTTAGTTCCAATTTTTATCTCTTCTCATTACTCCTGTAACTATAGGTCCCTCTAGCTTTTTTTCTTTTTTAAAAATATCAATAGACTGAACCTAGAATTACAACATTCTAGAGTGTGGTAGACACTAAAGTCTATTGAAACTTCACACCAGGTTGGTGTCAAAAGCATTTGGAGATGGCTTTCAAAATCTTTTATTCTTTGTCATTGCCATAAGGATACTATATTTTATTGAACTCTTAATTAATCAACACAGACTTTATACTTTCTAGCATTTATAACCATAATGTTCTCTAAATGAATGCCTGATTTTTTTGGTTGTTGTTGTATCTCTTATAGTCTAACTGTTGAAATAAGAGAGGAAGAAATGTATATAATAATGTGAATATAAAGTTTTATAGACTCTCATGATTATAATTTTTATTTGAACAGTTTTTGTGTTCTAATATCTTACTACTCATAGGTGTTTTATTTAATTTGCATTGTAAATGTAACATAGAAACATGTTTTTATTATCTGTTGTTTCCAATTGCAAATTTAATCTCTACTAGAGTTTAATTTTTTTCTTTACATTTTAAGCAGCTTATAATAGGGTTTTAAACAGTGAGATAAGTAGTTTCTAGGTGAAGCTAGATTTGGTACTTTATTCTGGCTTTTCTTTAATCTGTAGAGTAAAAATAGCCATATGTTATTCTATAAAATGTCACTAACAAAGAGGATTTGTATTGAACATCAATTATGTATCTGGATCTATGTTAGACACTTTTCATATGTTCACATTTATCTCTCTAATATCCGTATGGAATGTTACTATATCTACTTTTTAAATGAGCAAACAGAATCAGAGAGGCTAAGGCACTTGCTCAAGATTCAATAGCCTTTAAATGGCTAATCCCTGATTCATTACCATCATCATTGTTAATAGTGATAATTATTACAGTCACCATTTTTTGAGTACTTTCAAGAGTCAAATAGTAAAGTTTTTGCATATAGCCATATTTTACTCAGGCATCAAAGGAATTAACATCACATTTTATCAACGAAGTCCTGACAGATTACAAAGGTTAAGTACATTTTCCAAGGTCACACAGCTAGTTATTAACAGAGTAGGGTTTGAGATTTCCAGCGTTGTGATGCAATACTTTTTTTTGTATGTGTTTCACAAACTACCTCTATGTTTTTACCAATAGCACTATTATTAGAATAAGTGACCAGTTTCCATAATAATCTTGAAGGACAATGTTTTTCATTCATATGGTAAACTATGGCATACTTTAAAAAAAAAATCTCATGCTTTCACCTGGTTCAGCTTATATTGGTTGGTGATTTGGCAGTGTGTCATTTTCATGATGATCAAGCATGCATATATGTAAAGAGAAGATTAAGGGTTGACTTTATTTATTTGCTTCCCTTCCAGCCTAAACACTAAGCAGAAATTGAGACATTGGACATGATAGTTTGTTAAAGTCTGACATTTCTGGCCAAGATTTGTTTGGTCAACCCTAGAAAACCTCCCTAGTTTAAACTATTCCACAAGCATCAGTCAAAACACATGGGAATCATGCTTTCCCTGCACAGCTGCTCTGCAGAAGGGGCGTCATATGAAAAAGCATCTCCTCTTGGCCAATGTTAGGCTTTTCCTTCCTCAGGAGAACACCCTCCCCTTTCCCTCACAGCCCTAAATGATGCAGGAATGTCACATTACTTGCATTCTTTTGATTCTTTTCCTGACTTCGATTTTGCTCTGGCACTTGTCTAAAAACAGAGCTGTCCACACCTTCACTTTTTGTTGTTGTTCATCCTGTTTCCCAGCCAAGGAAAAGTAATGATGAGTTTAAATTCCCAAATGCCTGCAACTGGCTCTGAAATAGCAGTGGGTGACCTTTTAGCTCCCTGCCCCCCTATTTTAGGGTTCGAATAGAAATCTTATCTGGAGCCTTCTCTCAAAGTTTCCTGACTCCTAGTGGTTTCTGGGCGATGGCCAGAGATGACGGCCCCACCCAGGCTGTTCTCTGAATGTGATAGTTGACTAATCCTTCACTATCATCAACTGTCAGCAACATACATTCCCAAGCTCTCTTGATCTCGCAACGATTAATTTCTTATTTTTACAATTGGGACACTTCTGAGATGTAGAGTAAGATCAGATTGCCTAACACCCTGGGAGAGAAAAACTTCAACACTCAGCATTCATAAGTATGAGACAGAAGAATCCAGTGGCCTGCACAGAGTTGATACTTTACAAGTTAATGTTGCAATTTCTCCTTCAAAGATCTCAGGGAGATACTGGTAGGCTCTTTATGTTCTTTGAATATGGAACCCATTGGTGACATGGTAAAGAAAGTCTTAGTTGTTGAAGTATTAGAGTGTATTAATAGCATTTCAGTTAATAGACTTTCCACTAAAAGAAATTTTATGACATCCACTCATTCTATTCATTCAACAAATGCTTTTTAAGTACTTAGTAGGGCAGTAGGTAGAACATTGTGGTTTGAAAACAAACTCCAGAATCAGACAATCTAGCTTCAAATCCTGGTTCCTCCGTTTATGAGCTCTGTAATCTTGGATAAATTACTTAACCTCTCCTGCCTTGGCTTACCTATTTGTAAAATGGAAATAATTATAATATGTGCCTCATAGAATTATTCTGGAGATTACATATCATGCACAGAAAGCTCTTGGCATGTAGAAATCCTTTAACAAGAGTTGTTGTTAGTTAAGTTCCTGCTCCTGTCTCTACTTAGTTACAACTATCTAAGGGAAGGTCCTTCTCCTGAAATTGTTGATAATGTGCTTAGATAATCAAAATACATGCACAGAAACACAAACTAAATACAGAGTTGAGTGACGGTATAGAATCTGTCACACAAGACTAAGTATAAGTGACGTTTCATGTCCCTTTCAGCTTTAAGATTTCAATAGTACAGCCTGGAGGTTTTACTGGAAAAAGTAATTCTGTGCCTGGGTAGTCAGAAAAAGCCTGAGGGAGGAGGAGGAATCCCAGGATCCAAATTCAACTTACATCACTTCTTCTCCCATCACATTCCAATTGCCTCATCGACTCCCCACCAGAAACCTCATCTAAACGAGCTTCTCAATGACCTATAGACCCTTTGCAATTCCATGTCTTTGTACACTTGTATGTCGGGGGAACCCCCTCAAAACGGAATTATCTTTTGGAGGATGCGCCCCTTGTAGTACAGGCTTCCTCCACTAGTTAAGTGTTCTAAGAACCTGTTGGCATCTGTGTACCAGCTAGCGTTGTTATAACAGGCTGTGTTTGGATTCAGTTAATTTTTTTTTTTTTTTTGAGTTGGAGTCTCACTCCGTCGCCCAGACTGGAGTGCAGTGGCCGCTCCCGGCCACCGCAGCCTCGACCTGCCGGGCTCCGGCGTTCCTTCCGCCTCAGCCTTCCGAATAGCCGGAATTACAGGCACGCGCTACCACGCCCGGCTGATTTTTTGATTTATTGTAGAGATGAAGTCTCGCTGCCCAGGCGGGTCTCGAACCCGCGGGCTCAGGCAATCCACTCACCTCAGCCTCCCAAAGGCGCGGGATTACAGGCTGAGCCACCGAGCCCGACTTTTTTTTTTTTTTTTTGAGATTCTTTGGACACATTTGCCCGTTTCATGATGGGTAATTTACAAGCACACCTGCCCACATGGTGCTGAGTGTTCAGCAGTTTTTGATAAAAACCGGCATGATCCCCATGCCCCACTCTCCCTATTTACCCAATCTCACCCCAAGCAACTTTTTTTGTTTCCCTGAATGAAAAAAGTCCTCAAAGAGGAATGTTTTGCTGATGTGGAAGGGGTGAAACAAATAAACAAACAAACAGCTGAAGCACTAAAAGGCATCAAAGTCGAGGAGTTCAAAAACTGTTTTGGGCAGTAGAAAGAGTCGCGATAGGTGTATTGCATCAGACGGAGGAGAGTACTCTGAAGGTGACTGAAGTTTAAACATGTAAGAGTAAATACACAGTTTTTAATAAAATTAATTCTGGTTTTTTGGGGTCCCCTCCTTGTATTTTTTTTTTTTTCCTTTGCTGCATTTTTTTTTTTTTTCATTATGACAGGGTCAGGAAGTTTTTAAAGCAGTGGATCATTTGCTCTTAAAATAAGCCAGAACTTAAGACCTCCCACTTCCCCATTGCAGCCCTCTCCACCAAACCACCACTGGCTCACCTCACTCTCAGACTTTACCTCACTTGGCTTCTCACCTTGCAATGGCCATCTCTTTTATCTTGACTCTTAAATACCAGAAGAGGGGTTCATGGTACCCAGAATCTGGAAGTTTGCATCATGATGTTCTCAGCATATTACAAATGAATTTGAAATTCATCATGTTTCATGATTTTTACATATGTATGTATGCATCTAACCAGTCAAACTGGAAATAAATGATTGAATCTGAATCCTGGGTACATGCATATGTGGAAATACTAATGGGTATAATTTCTGGAGAATAGGGTAAATGTGATCCACTTTTAGGATGAACTGCATGTTACCTGTCAGACTGAAAATTCTTATTTTCAAATGGTGGAATTAAAAAATAATTCCTTTAGGGTCTTGGGGAAAAGTCTACCCAAAGAATAGCACTTTTGAAGGTCAAAGCTGGATGGTGACCCTTGGTTAAAAGGATTGATGGCATGGGTGTTATTTCTGATGGCACCTGCCTAGGTAGGAGGCATTTTTCTTTCTTTCTTTTTTAATTATAATAAAGATGTGGGGTACAATTCAGGGCTAGGTATACAAACGATTATGCAGGTACCCTTGTTGATAAGGTGTGACCTTCCCTCTCCTAGTAGTTTTCCTCAACTGCCAATCCCACCCCAACCCCCGACAGTTTCCCACTACTGAGAATCCCTTTCTTATAGTATTATAGTTGTTCAAGGTCCACTTATGAGTTAGAACATATGGTACTCTGTTCTTTATTTCTGTGATAGATCACTGAGTATGATCAACTCTAAATCCATCCAAGTTACTGTGAAGTCCATATATTTGTCCTTTTTTATGGCTGCATAATATTCCATTGTGTATATGTACCACATTTTTTAAATCCAGTCCAGCTTCAATGTACAGCATGATTGGTTCCATGTTTTTGCTATTGTGAATAGAGCTGCAACAAACATACATGTACAGGTATCTTTTTTGTAGAATGACTTGAGTTCCTCTGGGTATATTCCCAATAGGGGAATTGCTGGGTCATATGGAAGGTCAATTTCTAGTTCTTTCAAAAATTGCCACACTGTCTTCCAGGGAAGTTGCATTAGTTTGCATTCCCATCAGCAACGTAGAAGCGTTCCTTTTTCTCCACATCTCGCCAGCATCTGTTGCTGTTTGTTTTATTAAATGGCCATTCTTACTGGGGTTGGCATTTTTCTTTACCTAACAAATAGAGGCATAGGAAGCTCCCAACATGTCACCAGAGTACCCATGACACAGGCAGCCACTGCATGGACCACATGATATCACTAGGAGACAAGATGAGAAGGAGAATCTCAGACTGCATTTGCTAACCCTTGCCACTCTGAAAAACCACAGGATCTTGAGACATTAGTATTATCTCCAGCTTTTCTTAGACCCTAAGGGTGTTCTAAAGCTGACCACGAATTTGAGATGCCCAGACGGTGAGATTTTCTAGAAAAGTGTTCACAAACTGTTATGCCTGGATAGTCTCCTTTAACATTCCACAGTTTCTTGTCCAGTGTGGGATCCAGGGAGGCCGCTAATTAATTGTGTGACCTTGGGAAAGTCACTGCCACTGGACTGAATGATAACCAGGACTCCTTCCAACTGTAGGCTGTCTGTATTTCCATCCTCACACATCTATCCCTGTTCACAGAAACTCTTTCCCAATTGGCTCCTAGTGGGAAATTCTGCATATTGTGTTTAACAGGCTGTTAAATTACTTTAATTAAAGTGTCAAGGGATGAGAATTGAAGATTACTCAGAACTGCCACTCCAACCCTTCCCTAGCCAGCTGGAGAAGGCTTTTGCCAAGATTTAAATGTGTAATACTTAGTAAGTCCTTTATAGTCTAACACTGAGCCACTGTATTCCATGGTCTTTAGATGAGAGATGACATTGAAATGGAATGAAAGTCTATTTTTGACTTACCAAAGGGCAGAAAATGATGCTTTCATCAAAATTCAAGACTTCATTTAGAAAAAGGCCTCGACAAAGACTTAAGGAGAAAAATGTGGGAGAAAAAAATTCCAACTTTGGAATCTGATCTCTCTTTCACTTTGGCCAACTCTCTCCAAATGCTGGAGTGTGGTACTGATGTTGGACCTCTCAGAGAAACTTATACAACCTGCTATTTCTAGAATGCTTCTAAGTCTGAAGAAATATGTCTTGGAAGTACTGCATTGACTTAGATTATGTTTTTAATAAGAAAACCAAATAATTAAAAAATAATTCAGGATTTTTGTTTGTATTAGTCAAATACTCATGACAATAGCAGAAACAGGAAAAGTTTATGAAGACAAGGTTGATACATATTTTCCAAGAGAGAATAATACACCTAAATTGGAAAGCATATGACCTAAACTGAGTCTCTATGTAATAGACTTGGCAGTTATCCACAAGGTATGGAGTAGGTGGCTCTCCAAGTATTCTTTTTCCCAAGTCTTCCTAGCCCAGGAGTCCACTTATTTGAGAGGATATGTAACATAAGAGTTAAAAGCTTATACTTTAGAGCAAGACTGCCTGAGTTCAAAACCACATTTTAATGGTGTGACCTTAACATCGCCATGCCTCAGTTTCCTCACCTGTGCAATGGTGTAGACCAGTACCTATTTCATCCTAGTGTTATGAAAGGGCTTAAAACAAGGCCTGGTCTTTGGGAAATGCTGTGTAAATCTCCAAGTTCAGCACAAAATTCTGAACTTGGAACTTTGTTCAAAATCCAAATAATCCAAGGAAAGGTAAGAACCCCAAGTTGTTAGTCATTTAGATCTTATCATAAATTAATTCCTTTCTATGTACTGAGGGCCTCTGGGAATCAGGAGGACCATGGAAACCTAGACATTGGAGTCGGAGGAGTTGGAGCAGGGGACCACGGGTGAAGGAAATGTTTGCCTGACTCAAGATTTTGCATTTGAGCCAGCTCTGCCACTTATTGTGTCTATTCTACCTTCCTTAAATGTCCTATGTGTAGATTCTAAACTCACTATTCCTAACAACTTTCTAATTATTTAACTAGTGCTGGATTTTTTGATGGTTCATAGGGACCCTTCTTCCTTGTCTAGGTAAGAATTAAGTGGTATATTTAGCATCTCTTATATTTTTTGTCCTAATAGTCAGTGGACATTGTTGGCTTATTATTTTTGCTCCTGCTCTATTAGGGGTTAAAGTTGGCTTCTCTTAACAGGTGAGTTAGTTACAAACATCTTTGCTCAATTTATCTCTTTAAAGAAGATTTCCTACAGTAGTGGTTCTTGAACTTGAGAACATCAGACTTACCTGAGGCTCATTAAAAACAGATCATCCAGTCCCAGGCCAATTACTGATTAAGTAATTATGGGATGATGCCTGAGAATTTGCATATTTAACCAGTTCCCAGCTGATACTGCTGGTTCAGGGACCACACTTTGGGAACCACTACCTTATAGTGGAGTATACACCATCAGTTTCACATTTCACAAAATCCTCTGGTAGAAACTAAACCCTTGACTCCTGGGTCCTACCCCCAGAGATTCTGACTTATGTGGTTTGGGGTGTGGCCTGGACATTGGAACTTATAAAAGTAACACCACACTTTTAGGAATAGAAGGTTATGACTGAAACTGTTGTGATTTAGGGGGGAAAAGTCATTAATTTGTGTGTACCCAATATTTCATCTCAAGGGTAGATCACAGAAGAGAGGATACAAATAGACTCTTTTCATTAGCCACTTTCTCCCCAGCCAAAAAGCACAGCCCAGAAGCTGTTTTCTGGTGAGGATGACTGCATTGACCTAAGGAGCCAAAGTATTTTTTCTCTGGCCACTCTTGGGGTCCTCAGGAAAAGAAATCGCTACTATAGTAACAGGAATGTTTGTGTACATCTAGTCACGGGGTCCAGGGCGATGAATGCATAGTTCTGTTTGCATTATAATCCCCTGACCTTTTCTCCGTCGTTCAATGGTTCAATGTGAGGTGGCGCTCCCCTACTTTGTAACAACAGAAAGAGAGGGGCTCATACCTGCTTGCTTGCCATGGTAACCAACAGCAAAGTATCGAGGTTTTTGTTCACTGGGGCAAGTGACTCTGGATCAGTTAGATAAAAGTTGGGCTATAAAAACCATTAATATAGTGTGGAAAAGATTGATAATTATGCATCCTGTCAGACTCTAGGATAGAGGCCGTGTGAAAAAAGAAGTTTAACTGAGGCCTTTGCTTTATTTGATAAAGTGCAGTTTACTTTCTACTTGAGGTTTTTATTGACCATAATAATTCTAATTGAAATAAACATTTTGATTACAGCTCTGTTCTGCAACTGCTTAATAGGGAACTAAAATAACTTTCAATAATCATTTTGTCCAAATGGGATTCATTTAGCCTGATAGTTATTCCAGGCATTTATTGGCATGCAGCAGGCTGGGAGGGTTTCTGAGCATAATTACGGGAACATTTTACACTGGGGTTAACCTTACCAAAATGACAGACTGAAAAGTGGTGTAAAGGAGCAAATAAAACCCATTATCTGCCATAGAACCTCATAAATGAATCCCTTTTCTCTACTGTTTCTGATGCCCAGGGCTCTAGTTAAAATTAAAAGGAGTTTTCTTTTGAAGCTGACTATCTGGCTGCAGGAGCACACTTTAATGAGGGTACAATGCAAACCTGGTGCTTTTAGGCAAAAGGGCATTTTATAGTCACTCACTCAATATTATTTGTGATCAGTTCAGAAGACCTGGGCTGTGGGTGGCTTGTGGGGAGAAATACCATTTGCTCCAAGCCCCATTCCTCAACCAAAATGAGAAACTGTTTCCTGTCTTTTCTCCTTCTTAGTTAGGGGTTCAAAGAGATTGAGAGGCCACCTTGGCAGGGGCACTAACCCTTCTACTCAATATTCTTCCAAAGTAGAGTTACCTCTCTCTACTTTGCAGGTTCTGTCTTCCTGGAAATCTTATCCATTCAGCCTCTAACCTCAACCACATAAGACCTTTGATACTTGAAATTGGAAACCAGCATCCTTATAGATGGGATAACAGAAGAAGCCATTGTGGGTTCTCAGAAGGATATCAAACCATCCCTGCACTGCTGAGATGAATCTGATTATTCATGGTTGCCCGCAGGGCTGTGTTCATTTGGTGAGCTGTTAAGATGGGGCACAGTAATGATTCTGGCTGAATAGAGATTGAGTGAAATCCTTTGAGAGGTCCAAGGTTGACCTTAAATCTAACATTATTTAAGCAAGTTCATTACTATCATGATGGATGCTACTTTATGTCAAATAATATCTTTGAAGTTTTTTGAAAACTAGAAACATAGGCTACTGAAAATAAATGTTCTTGAATGATACAATGATTCATCAGGGTTTTAATAAGTCCACAGAAATTAGCTGTAGTTACTCTGTGTTGTTATTAGGACCAACTGCTGCTTTAGGGAAAGCTTCTTATGCTCCAGATAAAAAGGGAGAGGACCTTTGGCAAGAGACTGGGCAACAGCTACCAATTCCAAGTTACTCCCATGAACACACACTCCAGGGTGATGCTTCAGTCTTAAGGCTGCTTTGGGCTCCCCAAGAGTATTGTAATTGAGTAGGAATTCACACCTGCATCCACTCTACCTCTCTGGATTTTCCTGTTATCTAGGCCAACACACATTCTTTGCTCTTTGAGCAGGTTTGGTTGGGTTTTCAGTTACTTACAACTAAAGGCAACTGAACTAATAAATGGACATTTGGTGTTACTACACTAAAACCCAGGCAAGATAACAAGGAAAACCTATATACCTGGACTGGGAGACTGGCAAGGACACTGTTGCCTGTGGTTAGCAGGTGATTCTTCTCTTCAACAGGCTCATCCAGAGCACAAGTCTCCACAGTTCATTTGGAAAACATTGGATCCCAGCTCTGTTGATGCAATTCTATAATGCTAGGGGTGTTGTTTCACAAGCCCATCCAACGAGCAGCAAGCTGCTTCCTCTTGATTTATGTACTTGTAGCTCCTTCTAAGGTGAGGAGTTACTGGTATCTCATCTCATAACCAATGTAGACTAATTCAGTAAGCATCACTTGGAAAAGAAACATTTACACTAATTTGTGTGATAACCTTTATGTTGCAAAGGAATGGATCTTCTCAAAGGCAAACCCTGATAAGTTAGAATTCTAGATGAAATAAATATTCTTATTTGCCTCAACTTCCCAGGTAAATTAAAATTGGATCTAGTAAGTGTTGACAAAATTGGTTAAGCCATACTTTCACATAAAGCATTTCAACAGAGCAGGCACTAAATCCTTCATAAGTGTCACCCACTTATGCATATGATGTAACATAGGAGGTCACAATACCATCTAATCTTAAAACTGTCTATGAGCATTTTTGTTTATGTGAGCCTGAATGCAAAATCACTTTTTGTTTGCATAACAGCCTTTCCTTGTTGTATTAGAAGCTGCCAGGGAGTATATGCATAAAGAAACAAACAAACCAAACCCCAACCCAATCCTTAATTTTTCAACAAATCTCTAGAGGCTACTCCTTCCCATAACCCCTCTGCAATAATTTCCCCACTTCCACCCCCAAAGCAAAACATCAGTCCATCGTATTTTAGAAAAGAACATCAAAACAGCACGTTCTCTCCTGGGGAAGGGTTAGATAGAACATGAATTGAACACATTGCTTTTTGCCTGCAAAACCAAGGCTGTATGGTGTTTACACTGTTCTAATTAGAAGTTGTGTCTTTCTTGGATAATTTCCTTGTCTACCTCTCTTTGTGAACACAAATTTGACAGAACTGGGACAGACAGAAAACAGAAGTTTATTACAACCAACATTTATAGAAACACATATGTCTCTTTCACAGGAAGGATCATGTCCATAAGTTTATAGAAGAGCTAAGGTGTAGGAAAATCAACTGGGGAGTGGGGAAGGGAGCTGACTCTAAGCCATGCAGAAAATACAGAGAATAAAAATTATACAATGAAACATCAATTCTAGAATTTTTGGACTGAGGTGAATGTGATTTTAAAAAGTTATCATGTAGCAATTCTATGCCATTTGTGGAAATCTGGAACGTCTCTGTGCATGTAAAAGCTTTGAATTTCCATCATTGTGACTGTAGCGTCTTATGACTTATTTCACTCTTATTCTTCTTTGTGGTTGTTTAGAAGTCCCTGACTTCCCACAGACTTGATTCCTGTCCTAGGCATGTCCTTATCTCAGGTCAAGATGGTGTGCTTGCTGGAGGAGGTGCTACCAATTGGCAGTGCCACAGTGTGTGGTTTTCGGCTCCACATATGCTTTTTGTTTGGACATATGCTTTTCATTTGTGCTTTCTTTTATGCCTAGAGGGGAATAGAAATTGACCACTGATTTCTTTTCTGAATATTTCATTGTTTTCTTTCTCATGGTCTTTTTTTTAATGAAGAGAGAGGCGAATGACAATTTATTTTCAGCAGAAATGCAATTCCAAAAGAAACGGCTGCATTGTTTGAGAAGAATGAGAATGCTCACTGGTGCCTTGTTCATCCACAAGAGAGTGAACAGTTTGAATTTCATTCCAGGCAGTAGTCCTTCCTGAACTAAATCTTGTCTTTAGTCTCCTGCTTGTTTGCCACCTATTGCTTCCTTGTTCAGGGTCCAGTTCTGCAGTTTTCATGATCTGAACCCTTCCTGATTTCTACTCCTGCTTATCACTGTTCTAAAGTTCAATTACAGTGCTTCAAAGTTCATATGTTGAAGTCCTAGCCCTCATGTTCTCAAAATGTAAATAATGAGAAATGAAATAACGTTGTTGCAGGCACATGAAGGAGATTTAAGATGAGTTCGTACTGGAATAGTGTGGGCCCCTATTCTGACTGGAGTCCTTTAGAAAGGGGAAATTTGGACGTAGAGACAATTATAGGAAGGATGCCATGTGAAGACTAGAGTTATGCCGCCATGGCCAAGGAACTATCAAAGCTAGGAGAGAGGGCTGAAACAGATTCTCCCCTTGAACCTTCGTGGGGAACATGGCCCTGTGGATACCTTGATGTCAGGCTTCTGGCTCCAGAGCTCTAAGACAAAACATTCTGTTTAAGCTCCTCTGTCTGCAGTACTTTGCCATAGAAGCTAGCAAACAAATACTGTCTCTCATCATCACTACTCCTCCAAACACACCTCTTGGGCTCGGGCGATCCTCCCCACTCAACTCAGCCTCCCGAGTAGCTCTCCAAGTGTTAGTTTTCCCGTGTTCCTTAATATCAGAGCCTTCATTGCCAACAGCTTAGGTAAACTACAAATCTTCATGCTGTGACTGACTACCATAAGTGAAAGGTCCCATGCTGTGTTCTGCTGCAATCCATATCTGAGGAAGGTAAACCAAGTGCACCCCCTCTTTGTGAAGGCAGCTGCCCCCACTGCAGACAAATCTGCCTGGGGAAAGCCTGCAACCTCTACCAGACACACTGGGAAAGCCTCGCGTTTCTCCTCCCTGAGCACATGTGCATCTAGCAGGCCCCTCAGGGTTTCAAACTAAAGTCAGTAATGTAGATATTTCTGTGCTTGTGACAGGCCAGTGGGGGAGGTATCTTGGGAGAGGAAGGATAGTTTCAGGTGGGCCTGAGAATGAAAGGGCTGAGTCTGGGAATAAAGGACATCTTTTACCAACAAGTCGCATCTTACAATTGACCACTGGAGACTGTTCCTGCTACTGAAATTCCACTCTGGTCACATTGTTGGCATTGAATTCCAACCTGCTCATGGAATGATCTACAGCAGGAATAGTTCTCTATAGTTTTTTTGTGTTTGTTTTTGTTTTTAATCCAGAAGAGTTTCCTAAAAAACCTTTGTCTCCGCTAACTGGAAAAGAACCTTGACTTTTTTTTTTTTTGAGTTGGGGTCTCTCTCTGTCACCCATGCAGTGGCATAATCACGGCTTTCTGCAACTTTGACCTCCTGTGCTCAGGTGATCCTTCTACCTCAGCCTCCTGAATAGTTGGGACTACAGGTGTGTGCTACTGTGCCCAGCTAAGGTTTTTATTTTTTGTAGAGACAAGGTCTCACTATGTGGCTCAGGCTGATCTCGAACTCCTGGGCTCAAGTGATTCTCCTGCTTCAGCCTCCCAAAGTGCTGGAATTATAGGTGTGAACCACAGTGTCTCACCAATTCATTTATTATTGTCCTCAAACACTTTATTCAAACCCAAGAGAATTTGCAGGCCCCTTTTAAAAGTGGAAGGAAATCAAGAGGGTACGCCTTTTGCTCACAACAGCACTTTGTGAGGCTTATACCCAGAGTGCGACATTTGTCCCTGGGAGTAAACTGTAAATTACATCACAAATTAACATTTTAAAATTAAAGCTGGCATTTTTGACCTGCCTGCTGGCAGCCACGATCATGCTGAAAAGTGACATCATTTATGACACTAGCAGTTAAGAAGCCCAGTGTTTGAGGTCGTAAAACAGGTTCCAGGCCTGATTTAATATCGATTTTGCTGTCAGGCTAACTTTACTTTAATATTTAAACAAATGTTTAATGTTTAAACAGCTTGATTTTTCTCTTTTCATTTTTCTGTAGCTTTAACCCAGTGTTATCTATGTTGTAAAAATTTCCCCTTGGGCCACCTTCCATGTTATACTGCCCTATCTTTAGCAATATTCTCTGATTTATCATCCCAATGTATATCATGCATCTAAGCCTTTTCCTTTGAGATGGAATGACCATCCTTTGCAGTATGTATATAATTCCTGTTGTATGGGTGTTATGATATTGCATTGTTATGGTATGGGTATATTGTTAGACCCATGGGGACAAAGACCTTCCTGTGAGCAGAGGATAATTTCTCACTTGAAGAATTAGACTGTTCACTGTGCACTACCAATAGCTTTGGGAAAAGGTAAATTGGACCCAGAAGAAGGAACGAGGAGGGAGTGCTCAAGGGGTCAGTGGGTTTGAACTAAGGCAGTCCTTTATTGTACACATTTTGAGAAGAGAAGAACTGATTTTATCTGGTTTCAATCATACTAAAATAAAATGATAAGGAATTTTTTGCTAATGCATATCTATGGCTTACATAACTGTAATGAAGGCTGCTTATATCTCGGGACAAAACATTGCTAACAGTGGGAATCATGATGTGTGAATTTCAAGAGGGAAGTGAAGTTCATGAAGTACACAGTCATCGGGAACCACTTCCTAGTTGCCTTTCCTCCCAGGGCCATACTCAGACTAACTACTAAATAACCTCGCAAAATCCAGTGAGGATGGAATAAAGCAGGTAAGTTATGATATGTGCAGGGCAAAGGGGGCAGTATTTTGTTGTAATACGGTGTCCTTTTCCCCTTGCATTCTTAGCTTAGACATCCTGCCTGTTTCTTCCGGAGTTTGCAGAATTTCCCCATTTCTTTGTCTGCAGAGATAAATGGGCAGCCAATTTATGAACTGTGTATCATGGGGATTATAAATCTCTCATTTGTCTACTCTCATTTCCATCTGATGTATTTTTCAAAACAAGAGCCTGAATTCTGCTTTTTAAAAACATTATCTGACTGGAGACTGAGTTTGAAATTCCAAGCACCAAATAAGCTTTCTGTTGTCTAAAGTACTACTAATTAGTGTCTCACCTGGTTTTCCATTCAAATGTATTATAAATACATAAGGAAATTCCATAATTCCCCAAATTACAATTATCCATCTTTCTGTGTGCTGTATGTAGAACCACCAACTCCCAAACCACCAAATCCTAGGATGCTTCATTTGTTAGAAAAACAGGGGAATTGGTTTTATGAAGCTGGTTTTGATCTACAATTCAGTTTTTTACATGCCACCCTCTAGGGATCCCCTGTGCCTCATCTTTGATGTTTGGGAATAATTTCTGCTTCTTTGTGGAAGTACAGGTAATGTTTTTAGCCTATTATGACAATCTGCCAGAAATAATTTTGATTTCTTAATGTGGCAACCAAGAGATAACCTTGACGCTTTAGTTATAAGGACCCAGTGTATGTGGCAGGAATGGGGAGGAGTGGGGGATGGGAGGTGAAGCCCATTCGGACTAGGCGACACAACAGTACCCTCCTCATTCTGTGGCGTTCAAAAGGCCATTTTATGAAGAATCGTCTTGATATAGAACCACTTGGTGGGGGTGGGGAAGAGTTCTTATTAAAAATGCAGATCCTGAGTTTCCTCCCTAGAACCCATGAGTCTGAATTCCTGGGTGTGAGGTCTACACCGTCCTTATAACATGGAGGGTTAGGATCCACTGCAATAGATCATATCACAGCCATTCAGGATAAGTGAAAAAGAAAGCAGTGACTCCTGATGAAGTGATCAATATAAGGAGACGTGGAGAGAGGGATGCAAAGCAACTCATGACCAACATGGCCATCACACATGACCAGAGATCAGTGAGAAATGCACCAGCACTTCAGAGTGTTCTTGAAAATAGGAAAAACACACCTGGCCCACCAGCTGTGTTGCCTCACCTTGTCACTGTGACCAGGGACCCCACATTACTTGTGCCTTCTTCTGATTTCTTCTTTAACAGACTCTAACCCTTCATGCTCTCTTTCTTTCGGGGTTTCCACCATAAGAAACTTCAGTAGCCGCTTTTTCTGCTGAAGAGCTGCTCTTTGTGTATGTCTTTGCTGAAGGGCGGTGGCAGGTAATGCCATTGTGGTTATCCAGTGACATCCAAGTAAAAAGTGAGACAGAAAGGAGCAGTGGAAGGAAGGATGAGTTGGAAACGAAAAGCAAGGTGGGAGAAGGTACAAAGTTGAAAATGGGGGCAACCCCCTCCAGTTCCCTCCTGTTCTGGGTTCTATTCTGTCCTCTCAATAAATCCTTCATTCCAAAAAAGAGAAAGGAAAAAGAAAATGGGTGTTGTATGAAAAAGCCATATATGCAAAGTTACTCCCAAATGCCAAAGGAGCTGAGAAGCCAAAGATGGCAGACAAATCCAGTTTGTCAGTTTTGCGTGATTTTTTGAGGTAACTTACAGACAGAAGTAGAGTTGTGGGGGCTGCATGACAGGAAGATCTCACTATTACTCCCCAGACCCAGGGCTTATATACCACAAGGCAAGAATATGTGTGCTCCAGCAAGTCAAATAAAGGCAACCCTCCAGAACAGGTAAGAACGCTATAAGCATCATAGCCTTCAATTTGTGTGACAGCACCATGTACTCTTGCTTTGATAAAAAGCAAGAGTACATGTTCTCACACGAGGGACATTTATAGGCCTAGAGCTAATCAGATGTCAACATGGTAGATTAGCATCCAAGTTGGAGTCACTTTTGTCTCTACAGTGAGTTTCTGCTTTGCCATATAGTAGCTACTAATTTGCATACATGTTTACTCCATCTTTGAAAATTTACCCTCTGGGAAGAGGTGGCCTCTGGATGACAATTGTGACAATTGTGGGGAAGGTCCCTGGTAAAGGAATATATTCTCTGTCCCCCCTCTGATAGTGTAAATGTAACCTTGCTGGGACTCCCCTCTGACTGCTTCCCAGAAATAAAAATAATAATACTTGTGGCTGGTGCTTCTGTCAGGTGCAGTGCTGCAGCCAGGCTGATTGATGACAGGCTAGATTTACTGGTGGTAATAAGGCTTGGCAAGATCGCCAAGCAAGTAAAAATAAAGGTGTAATGATTGAATTACATATTCTTTTTCTGTGATTGAAAATAATATCAGACAACTGACTTCAGTGCCAGACAGATTACATAAGCACAAGTTAAGTGGTAGAATAAAAATGAGTAATTTTCCTCCTTGACTTAAATACAGCACTAAGTAGTATGCCCTTGAATTCAGCAGAAAGCAATTTCCTCCTCCCCAGTAACAGCTAGGGGGCATTGCAAATGCAAATCGAGTTAGCTTTGCATTTTTAATATTCCACATATCCATAATTCACTGCTGAGATTCTAGAGATGTTATTGCTACCACTTGGGCACATTTAAATTATTTTGCACCTCTGAACTTTTGCATTCACTTTAACATTGGCACTTAAGATATATGTTTTAATCTATATAGAGTCCTGTGCTCAAAGAAACTCTAGTCATTGTGATTGGGAGCTCCCAACAGTATAGGACAGACTGTCATTTAACTTGCCATGCTCTCTTTCAAAGGAGAGCTTGTAGAAATAACTTCTGCTTAATAGGAAAAGATAAAAACCTCAACCACTATATTACGATGTGTGGCTGTCTTCTGGAAGAACAGAGGTATCCATGATGTCACCCAGAGCAGTGGTGTGAAAAGCATCTTAGAGACCCGTAGTGTGCAATGAGAATTTCATTGGCTGGCAATCAATAGCAACCTGATTCCTTTGTGAAAACCTGCTTCTATTATAATGTGTAACAGGATTAAACTTATCCTGTTGGGAGTGGATGAAACTGGGGAATATCAAGAAATAAGGAACAAGCATGTCTCTTGCTGTGTTTTATAAAAGAAACTATCAGCCTCACATCCCAACTATTTGGGATTGTTTTTTGACCCAAGGGCAGTTGTTAAGTAACTGATGAAGTCTGAGTTTGTAAATCTCGCTAAATTTGTCATTTGAGATATACAACTGATATATATATATTCTTACTAAAATATTCCATTAGGTACACTTTTATTTTGAGTCTCGCTCTGTCACCCAGGCTGGAGTATAGTGAAACGCTCATGGCCACTGCAGCCTATACTTGCTGGGCTAAGGCAATCCTTGTGCCTCAGCCTTCCAAGTAGCTGGAACTGCAGGCACGTGCCACCACGCCTGGCTAATTTTTAAAAAATTTATTGTAGAGATGAGGTCTCGCCAAGTGGCCCAGGCTGATCTTGAGCCCAAGGCTCAGGCAATCTGCTTGTCTTGGCCCCCCAAAGTGCTGGAATTACAAGTGTGAGCCACCACACCTGGCTAGGTATGCTATTCCTTTGTGAAGCTCTGCTCAAGGCTGTGGCAGAGACAAGTGACTTCATACCATGATGGAGCTGACCAAAGGAAGATGGCACTTTAGAGGAAGAAAATAAGTAGTCCTCCCCTACCCTCCCCTCTTCTCCCCTCCCTTCCCTTCCTTCTTCCTTTCGACTGTCTTTTCTTCCTTTATTCCTTTTCTTCCCTGGGAAACTAATTAGGATGCTTTGGGAAATAGGATGGGGTTCTAGGAAAAATAAGAAGTTAACATATATCATAGTGACCTTGAAGGAAATTTATACAATATAAAGGGAGGGAACCTAATTCTCTCATTTTCCTCCAAGGTCATGCTTACATTTTAATTCAAAATATACCCACATTTCACACATTGGACTCACCTGTGCTTGAGCATCCTGAATTAGAGATGGTTTAAAAAGCACCACTTCCATGCCCTTTCTTGAAGAACACAAGAGTCCAGATCAAGACTTCGATGGATATACAATTCTGTTCCGAGTGAGTCATAAAAGAATTTGTTAGATTTAACCCAGCCCTCCCTTTCCTTACCTTTCTTCCGTCTACCAAGTATACATGTATTCTCTTGGCAAGCCCTGTGGGATTGGGTTCATATTCATGAGCTTAATCAACCCAAAGACATTTACCATGAGCACAGTGGCTGGTTTCTAGAGCTGGGTAGTTTCTTCTCACTGCCACCTTTTTCTGTTTTGGGATGAGGATGCCTCCTCTTAATGACAATGAGAGAATTTCCTCCAGCCAGCTTTCACGGCTGGGACCCTTTTGAGCTTTCACTCAATTTACTCCATTCCCTGACCTCCAGGAATCCACAGACCATCCAGAAGTTTTTAGATCTTTCCAGCTCTACTCTCACTTCCTTGCTGGCTAGCCTAAAAGAGAGCAAAACCAAACAAGACTAGCCCTTGAACTTGGTTTTGATAGATTGTGATGAAAAACCTTCTAAGATTCCATGAGGGAAAGGGAACTCAGCGTTATTTTTTCCCTCGTTTCTGCTTCCACTTCCTCTTCCCCATTACTGTTTTGCGTTTTCTCTATTCTGTTGTTTTTCTGTCCCATCATTTTTCTGTTCCACTGTTTTTTATTTTCTTACTGGAAGATCTCTGTGGTTTGCTCAGAAACCTCTCTTTCCAGATCGATCTTTGTAGTCGAGTCCCACGTTACAAGCACCAAGCAGTTTTAACATTCTGTCACTGAAAACAATTTGAGTGTCTACATAGCAGGTGCTGGGGGCACAGTAGTAAACCATGCAGACAAAAATCTCTGCCAGGTGGAGCCTACATTCTATCAGGGAGACAGAGGCAAGAAATGAAATAAGGAACTGTATCATCTAGTATGTTAGAAGGTGATAAGCACTATGGGAAAAAATTAAGCTGAGTAATGGAGCATAGGATGGGGAGCTGCAAATTCAACCAGTGTGGTTAGAGTAGACCTGGTTGAAAGGGGGTGTCTGGGCAAAGACTTAGAGGAAGGAAAGCAGTCAGCCTTGTGCGTGTCCATGGATGGAGTGCTCCAGGCAGAGGGAACAGCCACTGCCAAGGCCCCCAGGTGAGTCTGGTTAAGGACCAACAAGGAGGCCAATGTGGCTGGAGTTGATAGAACAGGAGGAACATTGTAGGGCATGTAGGAGCAGGCTGTGTAGACTCTTGAGACCATTGTGAAGACTTAGGCTTCTATCATATTTTACTTTCTTTGTTTTTTTCCAAGGACAAATTGTACTGAAAACTAGGTCCTTCGGGAGCCTGCTTTATCTAATATATTCAAATGATTTATAATTAGCATACAAATTGTATATAAAAAGGCACTTCCAGAAGGCTCAAAAAGTTTGTTCTCTTTAGTGGCATAAACATCTTTTTTGCAATCTTCTTTTCACTCTTAGTTGTTTTTTAGTCTTTAGCCTGCTTTAACTCCATAATGAATACACTCATCCCAATTTATGTCTAAACTTACAAATTCCACATTGTGTGTATATGTGTGTGTGTGCATGTGTTTTGCACAGTATCATAGACAAGACAGAATTTTCGCCTTTGGGAGGCTGAGGTGAGTGAATTGCCTGAGCCCGCAGGTTCGAGACCCGCCTGGGCAGCAAGACCTCATCTCTACAATAAATCAAAAAATCAGCTGGGTGTGGTAGCGCATGCCTGTAATTCCAGCTACTTGGAAGGCTGAGGTGGAAGGATCGCCAGAGGCCAGCAGGTCGAGGCTGCGGTGGCCGGGAGTGGCCACTGCACTCCAGTCTGGGCGACAGAGTGAGACTCCAACTCAAAAAAAAAAAAAAAAAAGATAGAATTTTGTTCTTAGCATAAGGTTAATAAGACACAGAAAAAATAATTGCTTACATATAATTATTTGACATGCTCAAGTTAGCATTAAATTTTTCATTTACCATAAAGGAATAAAGGAATAAGCCGTTTGGCCTAAAAAGTAGTTTTGAAGGAGATGTAGGCCAGGCGCAGAGGCTCATGCCAAGGAGATTAGCAGTTTGGCCTAAAAAGTAGTTTTGAAGGAGATATAGGTCAGGCACAGAGGCTCATGCCTGTAATCATAGCACTTTGGGAGGTCAAGGTGGGAGAATCACTGGAGCCCAGGAGTTCGAGACCAGTCTGGGCAACATAGTGAGACCTTGCCTCTACAAGTAATCAAAAAAGTTATCTGGGCATGGTGGCATGCACCTGCAGTCCCCACTACTCAGAGGCTGAGCAGGAGGATTGCTTGAACCCAATAGTTTGAGGCTGTGGTCATCTTTGATCATGCCACTGCACTTCAACTTGGGCGACAGAGTGACACCCTGATTAAATAATAATAATAATAAAGTATTATTGATAAGGAAATGACAACTTAATTGGAAGGCACAAGTCCTGGACCCTTGAAGTAACTAGACAATAAACAACATGTTCACGTGTGCATGTGTGCTTCACCATGTCTTTCACATGCATTATCTCTTTGGATGTTTATAATTCTGTCATTGGATGGGACGAGTGTTGCAATCCCCATTTCTCAAAAACAGATTACAAGATTTACCCAAAGTCACACAGGAATGGGCAGAGGTGGGACCTGAATCTAGATCTTCTGACCTTAAAAGCAGTTCCCTGTGATGAGTCCCTGGTGCTGATAGGAGTGTGGGATGAAATTAAGGTTTGAGAACCACAGTTCTAAATTCGATTCAAATACTAGATTTTATGGTACAGACTATAAATGTGCCATGGAAATATAGACAGGGGGACCATTCCTGGGGCTTGAATTAATCTACAGGTGAACTCATGTAAGGAAGGGATGTGAGCTGCACCTTGAAGCATGTGTGGATGAGAGCTGGCACAATCAAGGGGAAACCAAGTCAAGCTCACCACAAGAAAGGCTCATGGTCACCGAGCACATGTGGCAGCATCATGGAAGAGGAGGGCTGGCTGTGTCAGTGGATACGCAGGTCTTCTCTGCCAGGAGCCTGCCTAAGTGCCACGAGGTAGCCATGCTACCTCCAAGTCCACTCGCCTGCCTGTGCAGGGGCAAGGACTGAGTCCCAAATAACCACATAGGAGAGCCGCCTCCCTCGTCTTTACTTCCTCCCAATGTTCTACGCCCATCTGGAACTGACTGCTGCTTTTCCCACTGCTAGATGGGAACTGCTTGCTCAGGCTGATTTACAATAGGGCTTGCAGGCAGCTCCAGCACAAGTGACTAGAGGAAAGTGGGACCCAGGAATGTGTGTGTGGTGGGCAGAAGGCGATGCAGGTGTGAAGCTGGCATGAGAGAGCTGTGTTCCCTCAGAGAAGCTGAAAACCCGTGTCCTAAGAACGTAGTGTGGTTTGAACCAAGAGAAGAACCTGTGGGGATAAGAAGGGGACTTGAGTTTATGGGAATCAAATCAATATTAGGAGAGTGCTTTACTTGGGCCAAATATGAGATGTCTTTGTTTCAATTTCACACAAACTTATATGAGTGAGAACACATAGTACTCTGTTTTTTGTTTCTGTGATAGACCACTGAGTATGATAGAATCTAAATTCATCCAAGATGCTACAGAGTCCATATGTTTGTCCTTCTTTATGGCTGCTTAATATTCCATTGTGTATATGTACCACATTTTTTTAATCCAGTCCAGCTTCAGTGGGCAGCATGGTTGGTTCTATGTTTTTGCTATTGTGAATAGAGCTGCAACAAACATGCATGTGCAGGTATCTTTTTTGTAAAATGACTTGAGTTTCTCTGGGTATGTTTCCAATAGGGGGATTGCTAGGTCATATGGAAGGTCAATTTCTAGTTCTTTCAGAAATCGCCACACTGTCTTCAGAGAGGTTGCACCAGTTTGCTTTCCAACCAGCAGCGTAGAAGTATTCCTTTTTCTCTGCATCCTTGTCAGCATCTGTTGTTGTTTGTTTTATTAATGATGGCCATTCTTACTGGGGTTAGGTGGTATCAATGTGGTTTTGATTTGCATTTCTCTGATGATGAGTGAGGCTGAGCACTTTTTCATGTGTCTGTTGGCTGCATGTATATCTTCTTTTGAGAAGTGTCTATTCATGTCTTTTGCCCACTTTTTAATGGGACTGTTTGTTTTTTTCCTGTTTTGAAGATTTAAAAAAAAAATCATGTCTGTTTCTTAAAAGTTCACACTTCCATCAGTAATTTCCATGACCTGGAGGGACTCTCCCTTTTCTCCCAAGTGTCTCTATACGTGTTCACAATCACTTAGTGACTTCTATTTCTTCACTTCCATGGCGGGCCAAGCTAGATCCATTGAGATGTCATCATCCTTTTCCATCACCTAAGTTTTCATCTTTCTACTTCTCTCATATCCTTTAGTTAATCTGCATGTTGCTAGGAGTCTTAGGCATTGAAAGTGTAGTTTAATAAGTGAAGCTACCAGAAGAGCCATTCTCCCAACATATCATGCTTCTTTTTCTTTCTGCTCAGCTCTAGCTCTGAATCCTCAACTCAGTTCAGGGCTAGTACAAGCTCTCCAAGGTCCCTTCCATATTTCACCAGGGCACTGGGTTTGATTTGAGTATAGTTCACTGGGTATGAGTAGGCCCTACAAATCTATAGGGACAGAGAGTGGATTAGGGTTTACTAGGAGCTGGGCGGAAGGGGGAATGGGGAGTAGCTGCTTAAAGGGTATGGGGCTTCCTTTAGGGATGATGAAAATGTTTGGATCTAGATAGTGATAATAGATGCCGACATTGTGAATGTACTAAATGTCACTGAATTGTACACTCTAGGATGATTATGTTATGTAGCTTGTACCACAACTAGGAAAAAGGAAAAGAATGAGGGATTCTGGATTCAGAAAGTGCTGGGTACCAATGCTAGCTTTACTCCTCATGGGCTGTGCCACCCTGGGCAAATTTCATGTGGTATCTTTATTTTACAAGTCTCAGTTTCTTCAGCTACAAAATGGGATGAATAATTCCATCTGCCTGGTGAAATTCCTCTGAACAGTAAATGAGATGGTGCAAGTATAATGCTTATTTTTATGTTACGAATGTCTTTATTACCTAGTAAAAGAGGGTAATACGAATGTTGGGGATGAGGAGCTGCCCCTGTTCTAAGAGAAACTGTTTTCAGGCTGCAGATTTTACAACTGCAAGAAATCAAAGGAACATCCCTGAAGTTTTTCAGGCCCCTGCAGCCTCACTTGCTAGGTCTATTTTGACCTGGAAGCAGAATTTGATCACTTTATGGCTTTGGGTTTTTTTTGGCAGGAAACCCAATTGTACCAAGTGAAATGTGATTTTTCTAGACTTACTTGATGATTAAGAGGTGTTTACAGGAGTGGATGACATTGTACAAAATGAAGCATTTGCCATGCTGCTCCCTTTTCTTACCTGACCTTATTCCTTTTCGAACCTCTCCTTCTCCCTCTGACAGCCCTCCTCCCATTCCCCCCATCTCATTTCTGGAGTAACATTCCCCTTTCTCTGAAGTTTCAAGTTCTTGGACTCCAGTTTTGCCCCAGTCACTTTGCAAAAACATTTTCCTAACCAGAACAGATAGGTATCCCAGGTGAGCTCACGGGCCTCCACTTACAACATAATCACGTTTGCTATGTGACAGCGATTGGGCTACACGGTTCCCAGGGAGGTTTGTTAGTCTTGTTGAGGGCTCTCCAACAAGCCACTTGGAAATGAGCGCCAGTGAGAATGTGTCAGCACCGATGCTGTCCTGCTGCAAATTCCCTTGGCTCTGAGTCACCATCACAGTCTCCTGTGTGCTTCTTAACAGAGCCTCACCTTTCCTCGTACACTCTGAGCCTCACAGAGACATTTTTTCCCTTCTTCCTATACCAGCGAGACTAATTCCACCTCTCCCATCTGCAGCCCTCCACTGCTGGCTCCCCACTCCAAGAAATTGCTGAAGTAGACATCACTGATTCTGGTGGGTTTGCTTCCTGGTCTATTTCGCAAGATGTCTCTTCATCTAGCTTAGTCTTATTCTAATTTCCTCTCATCCCTAATAAAAAAGGCTAAAAATGGGGTTTTTAAAGTCATCTTCAAAGTCTTGTATTTAAGTTGCCCCAAATTTGTTCTCTATATTTATTATTCTTCTCCATCTCCATTTCACCCCCCACACCCATGCCACCTCGCTCCTGAATACATGTGAACACATATACACACACCCATTCCCTCTTCATGCAACTATTTAGCTCCCCTATTTGGGTCCCAGATAAACAAAATCTACCTTGTTTTAATACCTTGCTGCAATCCATTCAAACCCTAACCCTACCCCTACCCCTAACCCTGACACCTCACAGAACTTAAAGGAGGCTGGGCCCTTCCCTGAGCCCTCAACAGGCTTGATTCAAATCCAACCAGCATTGGTCCTAGGTGAGGAATCAGTGCTACCTGGCACTCCCAGAACAGATAGCTCTTCTGCTATGACAGTCATCAGCCATAAAGGCAGAATTAAAACAGCTTTCCATACAATCACCTTACATGTAGTACCCTGTAAGTCTAAAGGCTGTCACTAGTCTGTATGACACCACGTGCCCCGTTCTCCTGCCTGGTAAATGCCACCCATAACAGCATATGAGGATTGCTGACTGGATTGAGAGGTGTATTTCAACCTATATTGGCCCCTCAGCTTGCCACACCCATCCCCCACCTTGAACAATGAACAACCTCCCCAGCTGTTCATGGATGCCCTGTAAGTAAGCAAGCACATATTGTCTTTAAGGTAAAACTTGACCAGGAGCTGGTGACTTCATATTCTGCCTTTTTAGTGATGAACTGAATTATTGGTTAAAGAAACAATAAGTCAACCCAGTGATGGGGATAAAATAGCATGTCCAGAAGTAAAACTGTTTAAGATGATCTTTTTGAATGGTTTATAGATTAAAGTCATGACACTTTTTTTTTTTTAATTTTAAGGTCCCACTGTTGGTCACTGCATTACAGGTTATTGTTCTAATGAATTGCTCAGGATAAGAAAATACAAGTTTTACCTTCTGTTCTAATTGGCAAGTGATGTGTGAACTAATAAGAATTCTATGTTGTGGCCTCCATTAAGGCACCAGATGTATTTGGCTGAGGAGAGATTTGTTGAATAGCTCCAACCTTTAAGTGCAGAGGATAAATGGATGGTGACATCATTATACCTTGACAAATAGAAATTATATCATGCCCCCTTTTTTCCCTTTTCATTACCAAGGATGATTTATTTTAGTGGCTTTCAATTCATAAAACTATGGGTTGTCTGTAAAGTTAAAAACCTCTTAAATTTGCAACATGCAATAGGGATGGTTAATAGCATTCATGAACCATGCTATACAATGTTATTGGAACTATTTTCTCAATAAGGTGCATTATAAACAGGTGCTGGGAATTTACAGCAAGCAAATTTGTGAGCCTCATATGCCTGGCCTTATTTTTCAACCAACCATAATGCTAAGTTATCATAAGTGACATGACATGTGACCTTGTTACATTTCATCTTCATCAGATACTCAGTGCTACTGAAAGGTCTTGGAATGAAAAACTAAAGAGTCAATAGAATTGTTTGTATCATGAAAAATAAGTACAGCTTTTCTCATAACCTTTGTTCTCCCAGTAAATCCTGTGTTTGTTGCTCTAGTTGATTATGTTTATTATACTTTCCCTGCAATACCTGAGGATTTCCATGAAATTTTCTGTTGTTACCCAAGATTCCATCTCCTCCACCCACCTCATTCACTGAGGCTTATGAATTAGAAGAATGTGCGTGTGTTTGACTAATAGATTCCCTAGATTACAAAGACAAAATAAATCCTGAACACTCAGGGATAAGATTTGAACGGATTGCAGCAGGGTGTTAAAACAAGGTAGATTTTGTTTATCTGGGACCCAAATAGGGGAACTAAATGGTTGCATGAAGAGGGAATGGGTGTGTGTATATGTGTTTACATGTATTCAGGAGTGAGGTGGCATGGGTGTGGGGGGTGAAATGGAGATGGAGAAGAATAATAAATATAGAGAACAAATTAGGGGCAACTTAAATACAAGACTTTGAAGATGACTTAAAAAAATAAAACCATTTTTAGCCTTTTTTATTAGGGATGGGAGGAAATTAGAATAAGACTAGCCTAGAAGAGACATCTTGTGAAGTAGACCAGGAAGCAAATCCACCAGAATCAGTGATGTCTACTTCAGCAATTTCTTGGAGTGGGGAGCCAGCAGTGGAGGGCTGCGGATGGGAGAGGTGGAATTAGGCTTGCTGGTGTAGGGAGAAGGGAATAAAGGTCTCTGTGAGGCTAGGAGTGTACGAGGAAAGGTGAGGCTCTGTTAAGAAGCACACGGGAGACTGTGATGGTGTCTCAGAGCCAAGGGAATTTGCAGCAGGACAGCATCGGTGCTGACACATCCTCACTGGCGCTCATTTCCAAGTGGCTTGTTGGAGAGCCCTCGACAAGACTAACAAACCTCCCTGTGAACCTGTAGCCCAGTCGCTGTCACATAGCAAACGTGATTATGTTGTAAGTGGAGGCCTGTGAGTTCACCTGTCAGGCCACCGACATCCTTCTGGTAAGCTGCCCAAACCCTGCTGACACGAGGCTGTTCATGACAGAGAAAACGTCAGCGCCAACATTTCCTGCACCTTCTATCACAGACTGCTGTTTCTGGAAGATGTTTGTCCAATTAGTGCCAGTGCTATGTGGCGTTTAGGGCGCATGGTTCATTTTTCAAGCGTTTTATAATCCCATCTTCTGTTTATTCCACATTTACTTTCCCATCTCTCTGACCATGGCATCTATTAGACTTTGCATCATCCTTCACATAAGTTCAATGCTTACTCTATTACAGCATTAGTTTTTAACCCTAATTTTCTTTAATTTTAAATTTTAAATATGTGGGGTACAATTAAGTGTTAGGTACATAAATGTTCATTACGCAAGTACCCTTGTAGATGAGGTGTGCCTCCCCCCTCCCATGGCAGTTTGTCACTACTGCCAATTTTGCCCCCACTCTCCCCTGGCAGTTCCCACTACTGCCAATCCCTTTCTTATAGTATTATAATAGTTGTTCAAGGTCCACTTATGAGTGAGACCATGTGATACTCGGTTTTTTGGTTTTGTGATAGATCACTCAGTATTATAGATTCTAAGTCCATCCAAGTTGCTGTGAAGTTCATGATTTTGTCCTTCTTTATGACTGCATAATATTCCATTATATATATATATATATATATATATATATATATATATATATACATATATTTATATACCACATTTTTTTTTTATCCAGTCCTCTTTCGATGAGCAATACGGTTAGTTCCATGTTTTTGCTATTGTGAATAATGCTGCAAAAAACATGCATGTGCAGGAATCTTTTTCATAGAGTGATTTGAGTTCCTTTGGGTGTATATTCCCAGTAGGGGGATTGTGGTGTCATATGGGAGGTCAATTTTTAGGCCCTTTAGGAATCGCCAAACTGTTTTCCACAGAAGTTGTATTGGTTTATATTCCCACCAACAGTGTAGAAGTGTTTCCTTTTTGCCACATCCTCTCCAGCATCTGTTATTTTTTGAGTTATTGATGATGGTCATCCTGACTGGAATTAGGTGGTATCTCAGTGTGGTTTTAATTTACATTTCTTTGATGACTAGTGAGGTTGAGCAGTTTTTCGAGACTCTGTTGGCTGCTCATATGTCTTCTTTTGAGAAGTGTGTATTCATATCTTTCTAAAAAAACTGAGACAGCATCCAGGAAAACAACACAGATAATCAGAAGTTACAGAATAAGACCAGGAAGAAAAGGTTGAAGAAACCGAGGTTATTTAGTTTCGAAAGAGAATCATAATTAGTGATTGAAGCACGTTCAACAGAGTCTGTAAGAACTGTTTTCTAAGTGGTTATTAGGAAAATAATTAAAACTACCAGCTCATTAGATCTGCAGTCTTTTTTTTTTTCTAATAGGAAGGGATTTTGAGGATTGTTCTTTCATTTATTAACTTATTTGGGAGTGAGAGAGTAGGTAATGAAGAGAATGAGGAAAAGGGAGGGCAGCTTCATTCAATGTTCTAGAACTCTTGGGAAGCTACTTTAAGTTGCAGGAAAGGAAAAGTATGTTAATGTGGAGCTGGTGTTGAGCCTATGGAATTTCTGGCTCTTCAAAAGGAAATCAACTAACTTCTTGTATTGTTTCCCTAAAAATGCAGCAACTTGTTTAAAAGTAGAACTCCCCACCTCACCCTCTGCTCATTCCCCTTGTGAGAGCTGAGAAGATTTGGGTCAGAAATGATCAGCCATGTTAGACATTTCTTTCAACAGTATGCAGATGGAAAACTCATGGAGTTTGCATTGAAACCCCCAGTGTAATACACGGCACAGAGAAATGTCTCAATATAGGTTGGCTGCATTGATTGAGTATCCAGACCTTTTAGTTTTTGAATGAGAGTGAAGAAGATACTAAATTTTTGAACCAGTACACTTTCTTTCTCTCTCTTTTAAAAATTATTTTAAAGATGTGGGATACAACTCAGTTAAGTATACAAATGTTCATTATGCAGGTACTGTTGTTGATGAGGTGTGCCCCTCCCTCCCCTGGTAGTTTCCCTTAACTGCCAATCCTACCCCCAGCCCCTGGCAGTCTCTCGCTACTGCCAATCCCTTTCTTATAGTATTATGATAATTGTTCAAGGTCCACTTATGAATGTGAACATGTGGTGTTCTGTTCTTTGTTTCTGTGATAGATCACTGAGTGTGATAGACTCTAAATCCATCAAAGTTGCTATGAAGTCCATATGCTTGTCTTTCTTTATGGCTGCACAATATTCCATTGTGTACATGTACCACTTTTTTTTTTAATCCAGTCCAGATTCGATGAGCAGCAATTGTTGGTTCCATGTTTTTACTGTTGTGAATAGAGCTACAACAAACATGCGTGTCCAGGTGTCTTTATGGTAGAATGACTTGAGTTCCTCTGGATATATTCCCAATAGGGGGATTGCTGAGTCATATGGAAGGTCAATTTCTAGTTCTTTCAGAAATCACCACACTGTCTTCCAAAGAGGTTGTACTAGTTTGCATTCCCACCAGCAGCGTAGAAGCATTCCTTTTTCTTCGCATCCTTGCCAGAATCTGTTGTTGTTTGTCTTATTAATGATGGCCATTCTTACTGGGGTTAGGTGGTATTTCAATGTGGTTTTGACTTACATTTCTCTGATGATGAGTGAGGTTGAGCACTTTTTCATATTTCTGTTGGCTGCCTGTATATCTTCTTTTGAGAAGTGTCTATTCATGTCTTTTGCCCATTTTTTTATATCAATATTTTTAATTTTGATATTGTGGGGTACAGTTAAGGGTTAGGTATACAAATATGCTTCATTCAGGCACCCTTGTTGATAAGGGGTGTTTCCCCGTCCCCAGACAGATATTACTACCATTAATCCCACCTCCCTTTCCCCCTCATACTTTCCTACCACTGTCAGTCCTTTTCATGTAGCATTACGATGGATGTTCTAGGTCCACTATATGAGTGAGAACATGTGAAACTCTTTTGCCCATTTTTTAATGGGGCTGTTTGTTTTTTTCTTTCAGCATGACTAAGTTCCTTGTAGATCCTAGACGTTAGACCTTTGTCAGATATACAGTTGGCAAATATTTTTTCCCATTCTGTGGGCTGTTTCCCCGCTCTCTTGATGGTTTCTTCTGCTTTGCAGAAGTTTATTAGTTTGATGAGGTCCTACTTGTCTATCTTATCCCTTATGGTATGGGCACTTGGGGTTTTTATCAGGAATTTAACCAGTAAGTTTCAGGAGCAGATTCTACATCCAAGATCTTGACTGTTTGGAGTGTGTAGAAAGTTGTGGATGTAGGGAAATCCATTAGAAATTTCTAATACAGAGTCCTTGAATGGAACAATATGTTTTCAACTTAATAAAGAAAAGGATTGTAGCTCAGATAATGAGAGGGGTTGGTTTTTTATGTCAGTAGTTACCCAAGGAAAAAAAGTGGTGCCATCAAGTTTACTTTTACATAGCCCAGTCTGTAGTGACAAAGTAAAGAAATAAAGCTATTGTTTGACTGGGGCTACCTGGCGTTATGATTTGAATTGTATATCCTCCAAAATATTTTGAAGTCTTGACCTCTAGTGAGATGTGAGATTTGACAATTAAGTTCATGAACTCATCTTAGAAAAAGTGCTACACACATCATTGCTGAATATCACTATGGTCATCTTTGAAGTACTCCCCTTGGGAAGCTATACATTGACACCAATGTCTAGTCCACCCATCAAAGCAATTTTGGAACTATTTTTCTGGAGCGATCCTCAGAGCTTTCGTTGTATTACCCTTGATGTCCTGAATGTCATCAAAATGTCTTCCTTTCTATATTTCCTTTAGCTTCAGGTAAAGAAAAAAGTCATTGGGGGCCAGATCAGATGAGTAGGGAGGGTGTTCCAATACAGTTATTTGTTTGCTGGCTAAAAATTCCCCCACAGACAGTGCTGTGTGAGCTAGTGCACTGTCATGATGTAAGAGCTCCTTTGGGACCATTTTTGCACACACCATTCTCATGCCAAGATTTTCAGTTAAGATTTTCTTAACTGTTTCTCTACTGATGTTTACTTGGTCTGCTATGTTTCTCACAGTCAGCTGACAATTTTGATTCACAATTCAATGCATTTTTGCAATGTTTTCATTAGTTCAGCCTGTTATTGGCCATCCTGACCTCTCTTCATCAGTGACACTTTCTTTCTCCTCAGAAAAGTATTTAATCCATTTGTACACTGCCATTTTCTTCATGGCATTATCCCCATAAACTTAGACTAATATGTTCCCAATTTCTCTTCCACTCTTGCCAAGTTTAACAAGAAATTTAATGTTTGTTCGTTGCTCTACTTCAAGCGCCAACATTCTCATAACAGCACAAAAAAACATGCAATGACAATAATGAATGCCACTCAACAAGACACCACCACACATCAACTTGAACACAGCCATGAGACACAGATACACCAAGGTTAGGAAACCTTACTGAATTGTTTGCATAGTAATGCCAATGTAGGCGCATGGTGGCAAGTTCGTGAACTTAATTGTCAGTCCTCATAAGTAACATTATTTGAAATAAGGTCTTTGCAGATGATCAAGTGAAAATGAGGTCATTAAGGTGGGCCTTAATCCAATGTGAACGTTGTCCTTATAACAATGACAATTTGGACACATAAGCAGGGAGAACACCAAGTGAAGATGGGAGTTACATGTTGCCAAAAGCCAAGGAACACTAAATATTGCTCACAAAGCACCAAAAGCTGGAGAGAAACATGAAACAGATTTTCTTACTGGTTTCAGAAGGAACTAACTCTGCCAACGCCTTGGCTGAAACTTCTCACCTCCAGAACTGTGTGACATTACATTTTTATTGTTTAATCCACCTAGGATTTATTATTTGTTACAGCAGCCTCAAGAAACTAATACATCTGGATAAGGGTCTCCATCTCTGTCTTCTTCAGCAAATGTAACCCTGGCCATGAGTCTAAGATTTAGTCCTCCTCTCTCTTCAAGGATAGTTAAATCTTTTATATTCTCCAAGTTTCAGTGGTTGGCAGAAACCCTTCCTCGTCTCTCCCCTCTCCTCCTCCCACACTTTCAGGGATGGGTATTTGTTTACAAAATGTTCTAGAGAGATTTTATTTTCCAAATGCAAACTTCTCCTTGTTAGCTTCTCGTTGGGAAATTATTACCACCATGGCCACTTATGCAGTATATCAGCCTCTAGTTGGTGTTCCAGCCTCCAGATGCCTTTTTGGGGATGGGTTTACATCTGTTAGAGATGAGGGAACTAAGTGTCATCATCATTTTCTTCATGGAAATTATTTAGGAGCAAGCACATTGTTCTGCTTTTGTTTTATCATCAGCAAAAACAAGCATTTTGCCAAAAACTGAAATCAGACAAAGGGGTGATGGTAGTAAGGGGGAAGATGTAAGCTCATATTGCCTTTTGTCTTTATATATTTATGTACAGTTCTTATTCTTTTTTTGAGTTGGGGTCTCACTCTGTTGCTCAGGTGATATGATTACAGCTTACCACAGCCTCGACCTCCTGGGTTCTGCCTCACCTTCCTGAGCAGCTAGGACAAAGGTATGCGCCACCTTCCCTGGCTAAATTTTTTCTTTCTTGTAGAGATGGAGTCTTACTATGTTACCTAGGTTGGTCTTGAACTCTTGGGCTCAAGCAGTCCTTCTGTTTTGGCCTCCCAAAGTGCTTGGACTACAGGTGTGAACCACCACACCCACCCACGATTATTTTTCATATTCCTTTAGGACTAACCAGAGACAAAATGTTGAAGCAAAGTTTGTTTGTACTTTCCCAACTACAGACTCCTCTCTTAGCCACAATCATCTCAAGACACTCCCTTTGTGCCTGTACAGGCTACCAGATGTTTGTTATCTCCCATTTTCATGCCACTCAGATTTAAACTTGTTACCATAAGGATGTAGGGTTCTGCCAGCTGGGGCTCTGAAAGCTATCTGTAACCTTTTTCCCATGATTGGTTCCATTAGGCAAATTCTCCAATGCCACGCATAGTTAGAGCCCAGTTAAAATGCTCATGTCCTTAGGAAAGCCCTTAGTCATGACCGTATCAGGCCTCATGGCAACCTCAGAAGTTGGTCATTGTCCATGTGGCTGTTAGCTAAGTCTGCTGCTGGGCAGCCCTGCACATGTTGTTTGTTTGGCAGGGCAGACTGCAGGCAGCCTTTTCCCCACATAATGACCACTCCCTCTTCTACTGCAGTCTGTTGTCCTTGAATGCCAACCTAGTGAAAGCCTCATGGGCTCAAGAGCGGGACTTTCTCTGAACAAGCCTAGACACGAACACCATCTTCCTCCATTTTTGTTCTTGCTTCATTGTCCTCTCACCCCAAAAGGAGCAGTCGGGGCTGCAATCCTTTGCTTACTGTCTTTTTATGCCCTGGGCCCTGCAGCTGTACAGTGACTGGTATTTACTGCCTGGCTTGTTGATTCCGTTTTGGTAAACCCAACCATCCTTTTAAGCACAGCTCACATGTGACGTTGAGGCTGGCAAAGACAGCTACTTACCAAGCAAATTATACAATCCCCTCTCTTCCTCCCCCACAGCTCCCATTTCTATTCAGGCAGCAGTAGGTCCAGGAAACAAAGCTCTCCTGTAGCTAGGACAGGTCAAGTGATGTCATTCTGACCAATAAGACAAAAGCAAAATTTCTATTGGGTAATGATGTCAGAAAACTGATTTTGTTAAAAAAAAGGAACAGTCTTAGCACTCAATTTTTTTCTCTCCTTCCTCATCTTCCTGCAAATTTGCAGACATGATGTCTAGAGCAGCATTCTTTGATAAAACCCTTTGCAATGATAGAAATGTGCTGTGTCAGCACTGTCCAATAGAGTAGCCACTAGTGCTATGTGGCAACTGAACACTCTGAATGTGACCAGTGTGACTGAGGAGCTGAATTTTTTACTTCACTTATTTATATATGTGTGTATGTATGTATTCATTTATTTTTGAGTCAGAGTCTCACTCTGTTGCCCAGGCTGGAGTGCAATGACATGATCATGGCTGACTACAGCCTCAACTTCCTGGGTTCAGGTGATCCTTCCACCTCAACCCCCAAGTAGCTGGGACTACAGACGTGTGCCCTCATGCCCGGCTAATTTTTTTATTTTGGTAGGACAAAGTCTCGCTGTGTTGCCCAGACTGGTCTCGAACTCCTGGGCTCAAGCAATCCTCCTGCCCTAACCTCCCAAAGTGCTGGGATTATAGGTGTGAACCACTGCGCCTGGCCAACTTTATTTTAAAAATTTAAATTTAAATAGCCACATGTGGCTAGTCACTCCACATTGGACAGTGTAGGGGAATGCAGCATTGATCTTTCAAGCAAGAGGATGAAAGAAACACTCCTAAGGGCAGAAACCTAAAAAGGCAAGGATGGGTTCCTGAGTCAGTGTAGTAGCTGTACAGCCCTGGAGTGCTTGATATGTAAGAAAAATAGACCCTGACTCAGTTATGCCACTAGTGTTGAGTTTCTGCTAAGTGCAGTTGTATGTGACCCTACCAGATTCTCTGACCAAAGTGTTTAGGTGCTTCTGCTAAAGCCAGTGCTGGAAGAAAGTTAGATAATGCAATAATGAAACAATGTAAGACTTTCTCTTGGTTGAGGGAATTTCGTGTTTTATTCGTGGAATCTTTCTTTCCATATCTACTTTTTGGATTTGCCTTTTTAAAAATTTATCTTCCAAGTAGCCAGAACTATAAGCATACACTACCATGCCCAGCTAATTTTCTGGTTTATTGTAGAGATGAGGTCTCGCCAAGTTGCCCAGGCTGTTTGCGAACCCATGGGTTCAGACAATCGCCTCACCTCAGCCTCCCAAAGTGCTGGGATTACAGACTTGATCCACTGTGCCCGGCCACTGCCCTACAGCCTGGGCAACAGAGTGAGACTCCAACTCAATAATAATAATAATAATAATAATAATAATAAATAAAAGTTTATCTCACCACCTATGCAGTCAATGTGCCTTGGGCTCTAAGCATGATGATGGACTGCTTGGGCCTTGAGATCTGATTCCAGAGGCTTGCATCTCAGCTCCACCACTTCCCATGTGGCCTTGGAGAGGCCACATCCACTTTTATGTGCTTTGGTTTTCTTGCCTGGAAGATGGGGATAATCATATGCTCACCTGTCAGGGTGATCATGAGATGAACATGAGGCAAGGCTGGGTATAGTCCTCCAAACTCTGGTACAATGTGAGTACTGAGAATGGGAGCTGCTGTTATTGTCATTAGTATTTTCTAACCTGTGGACAGAACCACTACTTATTCAGGTTATGGCATAGAAAAAATAAATTTCCTCAAATGTCAAAAGAGCCAGCATCAGAAGCTCCCTGGCCTCTGGCCTCCCCGCTCAGGGCTTCTCCCAGCAATTCCATTGCACAGACTGGGAACTACTGCACCATAAAACCCCTATGCTTTCAATCCTGTGACTGCTCATGAGATAATGATTTCACCTTCCCATTCCTACTTTTTCTGTTGCTTAGGGGGCAAATGTTTCCTTTTGTTTGCATTCCTGATCTTCAGTTTGTTGCCAAAATAGTTCTATAGAGAACACGGGCTTTGAGAGCAAGCAGCTTAAATGGTAGCTCTACTGATAATAACTCTGTGACCTTGTGCCAAGTGGTTAGTTTCTATGCACCTCCTTTTCTTCATCTCTAATGCAAAAGTTACAGAATGGTTATGAGGGTTATGGTGAGCTATTATAGATAAGGTAAGTAGTGGGATGGGTAGTTGTAAATGTTAATTCCTTTCCCTTTCCCTTGGAGAAGTCCAATTTTAGACAGCTATTCCCAGAAGGGAAAACATCTTGATAGCGGTTATTTCTGGCTAGGGTAGGGGTGACAGGTTCCAGCTATTATAACTCAGAGAAGATTTAGGGATTATATGTATCATCATAGCATCTTAGGCTCAGTATGAGCCCAAGAGATCTTCTAGTTGAATCCTGTATTTATGAGAAAATCTTGATCCAAAGAGGCCAGGGACTCTGAATCTTAGAGATATGAGAGACTTGAGTCATCACTCTAATTCTACTTGCCTCAACATTTCTACAGAACATATGGCATTATAAAATTCTCATTTAAGAGATTTCATCTTTTCAAAAATGCTTGTCCCTATTCCATGGATATAGAGAGTTGACTAAATATGTGAGCTGAGAATTTTCCAGTAAAGGGATGATCACTTTTATGAACCAGAGGGAGACAGAAGAGGTGGTAGGAAAAGGCTCTGTGTCTGGTAGAGAGACTACAATCTACCGAGGTTGCTTGGGATCAAGTTGTAGCACTGCCATTCACCAGAGTGTGACCTTGGGCAGGTCACTTTTAATTCTCCCATTCTGTGTTCTTCACCTCAAAATAGGAGATTCTAATGTCCACTTTCAAGCATAGGGCTGTGTATCAGATGAGGTCATATATACTGAAGCACTTTGTAAAACACACAGTGGTCTAGCAGAGCAAGGGTTAGTGTACTTCCTAATAGGTGGATTAAAAATCTCTCTCTACAGTCTATAAAAAAGATATCTGCACACGCATGTTTATTGTAGCATTATTAACAATAGCAAAAACATGGAACCAACTGTGCTGCCCACCGAAAGTGGCCTGGATAAAGAAAATGTGGTTCATTTACATGATGGAATATTGCGCAGCCATAAAGAGAAACAAAATTATGAACTCAGCAACTTGGATGGAACTAGAGTCTATAATACTCAGTGATTTATCACAGAAACAAAGATCTGAGTACTACACGTACTTATATAAGCAGACCCTGAACATTTATCATAATACTATATTGGCAGTACTGGGACACTGCCAGGGGAGGGGGAGACACATAACATCAGTAAGGGTACCCACACTTTACCTGTATGATGATCACTTATGTACCTAACCCTGAATTGTACCCCACATCTTTAAAATAAATAATAAGAGGAAAAAAAATTCTCTCTCTAGTGGATTTAGACCTTTCCACAATACTGTGCTTATGTATGTGTGGGAACACTAGAGAACACTTAAGAGTTATTTCATTCTGTGTATACTTTTACCCTTCTTTTAACATTTATTTTTATTTTTATTCTTTGAGTCAGGGTTTCACTTTGTGGCCCAAGCTGGAGCGTAGTGGCATGATCACAGCTCACCACAGCTGCAATCCCCTGGGCTCAGGTGATCCTTCTGCCTCAGCATCCCGAGTAGCTGGGACTACAGGCACGCACCAATACTTCCAGCTAATTAAAAAGAATTTTTTTGGTAGAGATAAGGTCTTCCTATGCAACCCAGGCCGGTCTCAAACTCCTGGGCTTAAGCAATCCACATTCCTCTGCCTCCCAAAGTGCTGGAATTACAAGCATGAGCCACTGCACGTGACTCTTTTGGTCCCTCTTAATTGAACTGTAAAAAGTTGACATTGTAAACTTAGACACATCTCCATTTCTAGAAGAGTCCAAGGCACAGAGTCTAAGGCTCATGCACAAATAGCACATTTCTTTTGTATTTCAAGAGTCTTAAATCACCACAGATCACTCAGTTTCCAAAGGGAACTCTGTTGGTGAAGAATGATCTTCCACGTGCTTGCTGGCGAGCAGCTCTCACATCACAAGAATTAGTGGGTAAAATGCTTGGAGAGTTTCTCTGTACTGATCTGGGAATGCTTTCTGAAAAATACTATCACATCTTGCTTCAGTCCCAGAACTTCTGGCTGCCACGTTTTGTCTGATCCCTCTGATGTATTTAGTCCCAAGTGTGACATTATGACATCACCAAGTGAACTCTTTTTAATTAGCTGGCTGAGGAGCAACATAATTGAACTCAACCGTTCCATATTCCAAAGGGTATGTACTTTTATCTCTGCCTGATTGTATTGGGGCAAGTGAGTTCTAAACACAAACAGATCACTCTGTGTCCTCGTTTATATCTTTGCTTCACATGACCTCATGCAACTTCAGTTACACTGAGACTAGAATAAAGTCAAGTTCGTACTCATAAATATTCAGTGGAGATAGTTGTACATACATATTAGTTTATATGCTAAAATGACACTTCTAGCAGTGATAAAAATATACCTGTGTGAGAGAAACATATAATTATGATTTAAGTCATCTGCTACAGTATGGTTAACTTTGGTTTTAGGTGAGGGATGGAGCCAAACGATGCTTTTAGAATTAAAACTTGGATTTTATTTTTCTCCAGTCAATGATTACTTAAAACTGAGGAGTGTAAGCAGTAGAAAAATAAATGATTCGTCCGTGTCTTATGGAGTAGAAGTAGGATTAGAACTCAAGGAACCAAAACTTTTAGGTGATTCTATTGTTTTCTGAGCCAAGAAAGGATTCTTGAATAGTTTTTCTAGGTGTTTATTTATTATTTCAGAAAATCATTAAACTGCTCATTTTAAAAACGAATGTCTTATGACCTGGTATTTTTATGTATTTTTTGTTACTCTTCTTGGTGTCTACCACTTTCTCTTTACACATTCTCCAATCAGGCTTTACTGAGTGACAAACTTACTAAAGACACAGGTTTTTAATCTACTTTACCTTATTAACAGTAACTGTTACAATTGACCCTAATATGCTTTTGAAATCTCCTGGACATTTATTATTTTCAAGAAAACTTTCTATTAACTTTCTTAGTAATCTGTGGTTTATCTCAGTCAGATAACTCAAATGAGGTGAAAACAAATTGTGACTCAATCGATGCTGCCCTTTGTGTCCAAATGTGATAACTATCTCTGAGTTTGGAAAGTCACTTTCTCGCTATTTGTAATGCAATGTACACTAGCTTTAAGTGCCACTTTCCTGTAGGGAGCATATTGCTTGTAAAGGAAGCACAGATAAATGAAGAAGCAGAAGACTTGAGCTGAGATCTGTTGCTCTCATCCCACTTTTATATCTCACTTGTCTACTGTAGTAAGATATTCTACCAGTGGCCCTGAGTAAACCATGCATCCTGATGTTTACCCTTCTTACTTCTTCCACAATGACTCTGGGCTTGACCCATGTGATTTGCTTTGGCTGATTTGCAAGTCTGATGTAAGCAGAAGCTTGATAAGTGTTTGCATATTGGCATGCTCCCTCTTGGAACCATAGAGCACTATGCTGTGGGAAGCCCAAGCTAGCCTCATACAGAAACCACATGACAGAGAACTGAGGCCCCAAACATATGGAACCTGTCAAGTCATTTGAATCATTCCAACTGAACCAGACATTGTAGAACAGAGATGATCTCTCTTTACCATTTCCTGCTCTGATTTCTCACCTGCAGAATTGTGAGCAAATACAATTTTGCTGTTTTTTATGTGGCAATCGGTATAGTGTCGTGGCTCAGAGTATGGAGCCTGACTCTGAAGCTCACTACCTGAGCCTGAACCCTAGCTCTGCCACTAATTTGCTCTGTGGCCTTGTGCAAATTACTTAACCTCTCTGTACCTTAATGTCTTTAGTTGTGAAACGGGAATAATAATATCACCTAACTACTTCATGGGCTGCTGTGAGCATTGAATGGGTTAGTATATGATGGAAAAGCACATGGGACAGTATGTGGCATGAAGCACTCACTGGGTATGTGTTAGCTGCCCTGTTTCTCAAGTCAGCTCCCCAGTGAGGTTAGCTCCATCAGACAGCTACTCTAGAAGGCAGTTGGGAGCTGCTGGTAGGGGCTGAGGCACACATGAACAGATAGATGTCCTGATAACTGGCTCACTGTGCGAATTCACAAGAACTGGAGTGCTCGCAGTGACGTAATGAAGGACTGTGAATCTTCCCAAGTCCTTTTTCTGGAGTCTGGTCTCACTCAAAGAGAAGAGTCTCGAGTGAGTTAATGCTGAGTGGAAGCCAACTGCCTTGTGTCTGGTCTTAGACTTGCCCTGATGGTTTTGGTATTGTCCCAAATTAGCTTCATAGTGTTAAATAAGTTACTTAATCCCTGTGGACTTTAGTGACACATCTATTAGGGAGGGTCAAGCTTGCTGACTTCAGAGTTTCTTGCAGCTCCTTTTTCATGAAATAATGATATTTCAGATGTTGGGCCCATGAGGGAGGTATCTGAGGACAAATGAGCTCCCATATTCCTTTGCCAGTGCCAAAGACTGACTATAAGATCCATTTCCCCATAGGACCATAGTGAGTTGGAAGCAATGTAAAGAGTTGCCTCTCTTGTTTTCTACCACTTACTCCTTCCTGCCTTAGCTATCCCCAAATCCCACTTCAGCAGGAATGTCAACTCTTTGCCTGAAGCAGCAATTGGATCTTGTTTACCATTATATTTACAGGGTCCATCACTTAGTAGGTACTCAGTCAATCTCTGGTAAAAGAACAAAGCAAATCACCCAAGAGTGTCCAGAAGAAAATGAAGTTCCTTGATTCTTACTTCATCCTCATGTCTTCTGATTAATCCTCCGGGGGAAGAAGGAACTAAGAGGAAGACTGAATAGAAGGGCAATGAGGAATTAGAAAAGAAGCCTCTAGAACTTTTAAGTAAGTACTAATTGCTTCAGAACTCTTCAGAATGTCTCAGTTCCCTGCAAGTTCAAGGAAAAGTCCCTGATGCTCTTCAAATACTGTGGATATATCTGGTAAAAACTCATCACGAAGTATCCTGCAGACATGACCACATAGATTTAAGGGTCAAATCCTTTCACTTTACACAGGATAATAAATACAGGCATCAGCCCGGCATGGCCTGAAAATGCAGCACGTGCTCTGCTGATAGACTGATTCTTTTGATAAAGTGCACTTTTAAAGCTTCCATTTATATGGCCTATTATCAACAAGTCAAAAAGCAACAGGTGTTGGCAAGGAGAAAATGGAATGCTCACACACCGTTGGTGGGAATGTATGCTTGTTCAGCCTCTGTGAAAAGCAGTTTGGAGATTTCTCAAAGAGCTAAAAATTTACCTTTCTACTCAGCAATCCCACTACTGGGTATCTTCCCAAAGGAGTATAAATTGTTCTACTAAAAAGACACATGAATGCATATGCTTACTGCAGCACTATCCATAGCTGCAAAAACATGGAACCAACCCAGTTGCCCATAAGTGAAGGATTGGATAAAGAAGATATAGTATGTATACACCATGGAATATTATGCAGCCAGAAAAAAGAACAAAGTCATGTCTTTTACAGCAACATGGATGCAGCTGGAGGCCATCATTCTAAGTGAATTAACACAGAAACAGAAAACTAAACACTGCATGTTCTCACTTATAAGTGGGGGCTAAACATTGGGTACACATGGGTATAAGGAAGGGGCGCAACAGACACTAGGGATTTTTAAAGAGGGGGTGGGGGAATAAGGGTTGACTAACCACTCATTGGGTCCCATGTTCACTGCCTGGGTGATGGGCTCAGTAGAAGCCTAAACCTCACCACGACGAAGTATACCCATGTCACAAACCTGCAAATGCACCCCTTGAATCTACAAAAAAATTTCAGGCTCCCATCTATAAAGTCTTTCTTTTATACCCAGAATCATTCTAAGGAGTTCATTAATTTTTTAAAGTCCATTTTCTACCTTGCTAGTACTTTTGCTGGGTGCCATTTAAAAATAATGCAAAATGCTATCATGAAGTTGTGTTGTTTTGCTGATCAGTTTCCCTGTCAAAGCTAGTGCTTCCATGTGTGAATTCCTTCCCAAATATTTCTTAGAACATTTCTATGTTTTTCTGAATGCCCAGAACTTGTTGAGCTCCCACTGTGTCAGGCACTTTGCTAGGCACTGGGGCAATGATTGCAAACAAGACGTGATTCCTGTTCTTATAGAGCTTATGAGCTATCTAACCTTCATGACAGTCCTACAAGGTAGTTATGATTTCCATTTTCCAGAGGAGGAAATTGAGTCAGCAAATGTGACACCACTAGGTAGTGGCAGAGCCAAGAAATACAGAGGGGTTTATCTGACTCCAAAGCCCTTGATCTTAGACATTGGTCCACTCTATCCCTCTTTATCACCAAAGTTACAGCTTATTCAACAAGACAGTTTTTGTTTTGAATTATTCAGTGCATACGATTCCTTAGTCTAATTTATTCATGATGAGTCAATTTTCCATGTCACTTGCCACTTTGGAGAGCCAGTGTTTCAAGTCACTGAGGCAGGATGATAAGATATGTAATAAGGGAACATAGCCCTGATGACACACTCAGTGTTCCCCGCCTTGTGTACTTGTTGCTAACACCATCTATGAATTTGCTACCCCTTGGGGGCTGTAAGGTTTTTGCTGAGATTTGTTCTGACAACGCGAAGCCTAAGAGTTGAAAAATTTATAAAATGAGCATATGTGAAAGTATGAATAAAATCTGGAAACATTTTCCACTTGAATAAAATCCAGGATCTTTTTGTTTCTTTTTTATTCTGTACGAGAACATGCATTCCTCGAAATTAAGACCTAAAGGCAACATAAATATTCTGAGACGCTTCCTTGGTCTTCTCCTGTTTGGTTAGCTAGTCAATAACCTATTTTCCAAGGCTGCTACATAAAGAGCATTATGTGTGTTTTGGGAGTGGGGGATTCAGTTTAATTCCTTTCTTATATTTTTTGAGGATATATTACACGTAAGGCAGAGTATTATGTGTTGTGATGGGTCATTCTGCATTCAAGGGAATTGACAAAGACTTCGGCGATCATTGGGAGCTGAGGCATGTGTGAGCAGAGCCTTGGTCTCAACAGGCAGAGTTGTGTGGGAATGGCCAATTTTCTGAGGGCCCAACCTTGGCACAGGCACATGGGAGGGAAAGAGCAATGTGTTCAGTGACTAGTGTGGCAGTCCTGGAGTTTTGAGGTCACAGGGACTGAGGAGGAAGAGAGTATAAATTGATCAGCTGGCAAAGTGGACTGCACCCTTCCTGGCAATTTGGGAAGTTTGTTCCATAACAAAATGCGGGGAAATCTAAAGTTGTGATAGCAGGTGAAATAACTGTTTTTTTTTAAGAAGAGAGGCATCAGTAGCAGAAGGAAGAAAGTAGGGGGAAGGAAAAAGGCGATGGGGAAGGGGGCGAAGAAGGAGGACAGGAGACAAAGAAGAAGAAAAAAGAAATCAAATCCAGTTTGATATCTCCATGGAGGTGTTTGCAGTATAACAGGAAACTCACTTTTGGGGAGAAAAAGTCAGAAATACTTACAAAGCAGTTGAGGGTTTGCAGGCCTCTCCAGTTTGACTCTGCCTCTGGTCTGCTGGTGTGGTTCCCATGGGTTCTGTGGGGCCAGAAAGACAAGCCTGTCTGGTCTAGCGCATTACTGGGCTTCTAAATCCTGAGTCTCCCATGTTTGTTTCCCGGGTCTGGGCAGAGGTGAGGCCACCCTCCAAAGTCCAGGCACTACTTTCCTGTGGTTCTATCTGTACTGGAGTTTTAGACTCTGACCTGAAAATGAGCCTGTCTCCAGAGATCTATCCAACTGGTGGTCATCAAGGTATCCCAGGGCTCTCTAAGTCAGCAATTTTCAACCTTTTTTAGTTTCCTTTTAAGCAGCAGAGCTGGTTTTTTAAGTACAAAAAAAAAAAAGTATCTGGCGAAAGTAGTTGCTATGTTTGAAAGCAGATATGGGCTTCAGTAGCTCCATCCCTAGGGCCCCAGAGGTGTTCTCTGGATCCAGAATTTCCATGGAGCATAGTTTGAATATCCTATTCCAGGACTAGCCTTGCCAGAAGCAGTTTTATGACCAGGGATGAGACGGATCTAAGCTAAGTTCTAGGGGCTTTGGTATCAGGGAAGGGAGATGGTATCTATATGGGGTTAACCGGGTTGAGGGCTGGTAGTGACAGAAAAGATGGCTGAAGAACCATTTTCTATGCTCATAGTATTTTTGCTGGGTACCATTTTAAAATATACAACAAAATGCTGTCATGAAACTCTGTGTTATTTTGCAGATCTATTTCTTCTGTCAAACAGTGTTTCCATGTGGGTTTCCTGACATTTCTTAGGAAACATGTTTTTCTGAATCCCTGGGAAAAAATGTGTCGAGAAATTGGGAAAAAGAAAATGATGCAATTCACCTGAGTGAATTAAAAGCTTAAAGATCAGCTGAAGCCGGGTTCAGTGGCTCAGCCTGTAATCCTGCTCCTTTGGGAGGTTGGGGTGAGTGGATTGCCTGAGCCCGTGGGTTCGAAACCCACCTGAGCAGTGAGACCTCATCTCTACAATAAGTCAAAAAATCAGCTGGGCATGGTAGCGCATGCCTGTAATTCCGGCTACTTGGAAGGCTGAGGCGGAAGGATCGCCAGAGCCCAGCAGGTCGAGGCTGCGGTGGCTGGGAGCGGCCACTGCACTCCAGTCTGGGCGACCGAGTGAGACTCCAACTCAAAAAAAAAAAAAAAAAGATCAGCTGAAACAGAAATCAATTCCACTTATAATAGTTACAAAAAATAAAATAAAATAAGGTTAACCAAAGAGGGGTAAGACCTCTAAAAATAAAGTTTAATAATCAACATAGAGACACTATTCATTAGAAGGAATTCACTGATGTCACATTGAAAGCAAGAGCAGGCAACATGAACAAATGGACTATGAGGTTTAGGATGGCATTTCTAGGAATCTGGTTAGATGCACAGAGGAGAGAAATGCCAGCATCTAATGAGTCAGGCTTGCTTGTAGCTAGGCCATTATGAGCATGTGTTCACGGACCTGTCTCCTGCTAACAGTGACTCATTCTTGAAAATAAAACAAATACTAATAAATTTGTATGCATAATGTACTAGCTACTAATCCTATAAGAATTCCAAGAAATAATGAGTTTTGGAAGCAAAATAAAATCTTAAATTGGACCTTTAGAGTTTGATCATATAGTGCTATTAACTATGCTTGGAGACCTGAATGTTATTTGAATACTACCTGATAACATTTACTGATGTTACTCAATGTTTGAATATTTTGTTTGTTTGTTTGTTTGTGTGGTTTTTTTTGAGTTGGAGTCTCACTCTGTCACCCAGGCTGGAGCGCAGTGGCCACTCCTGGCCACCTGCTGGGCTCCAGCGATCCTTCCGCTTCAGTCTTCCAAGTAGAAGGAATTACAGGCATGTGCTACCACACCTGGCTGATTTTTTGATTTATTGTAGAGATGAGGTCTCGCTGCCCAGGTGGGTCTCAAACCCGTGGGCTCAGGCAATCCACTCACCTCAGCCTCCCAAAGGCGCGAGATTACAGGCTGAGCCACTGAGCCCGGCTGAATATTTTCTACAGATTCAGTTCTTTAGTAGAATTTGTAAATTCTGCTAAAGTGAGTATCTCTTATTAATTAAACAAATTTCTAGATGTGTATGATAATGAGTAATGGTTTTGAAGAATGTTGAAAGTATTTTAAGAATAGTTTCTGATTTGGGGAATTCCTGAGCGTTTCCAGAAATTTTGATTTTGTAGACTGAATTCTGACTTATAGCTCTCAGGAATCTGGAAACGCTACCTAGTCCGATTTTTGGCCTTGAGGCAACCCACTATTAAGTGATCTCAAATTGTCAAGATGGATCTCAGCTTGATTTATGCTGTGACCATGATTTAGCAAATGTTTCCCTTTAAGACTAACCTGAAGTTTGCACAAGTATTCACAGCTGACTTCAGAAATAAGGATCTTTTAACCACTAAAAATGGAGGATTAGAAGTTTTCTGTGGAAGAGTGGATGCATTATTTAACATGTCTTTCTAAAGCGTTCATTTAAAATAAACTCCCAGAGGCACTTGGGAAGTGGATATATTTAGGTGTGTGTGTGTGTGTGTGTGTGTGTGTGTGTGCACGTACACGTGTGTACGTGCACACACACACAGGCACATAATGTCAGTTAGTCTTCCCTCTGTTTGAAGTAAGGACAGGAAGGTCGCTCCTTTTGTTTTCATGTATTGATTCCTAATCAGCTCTGAGTCACAACATGGAGTTTCCACATGAAAATAAGGAACATAACAATGTGAGCATTGAGTTGACTTATTCTTATGATTTGTTTATAATGCTCATGTTTACAGCAGATCATTTATCATATGTCATTGCTTTAAACTGATTTTAAACCACAGCTTTGTTAAAGACTTCTTACTAAATAGATTTTTAGTTTGATCATAAACTAATTATGTGTTTCCTGAAGTCTCGTTTGTCCAGAAGGAACATCATATACTTATATACTTAACATTTTGGGGGTCCAATAATGGGAGGAAGGTGGGTACTTGAATTATTGCACTATTTATAATCAATGGTTGATTATCACTGGATATGGTCTTCAAAAATAAATTGGCTTCTCTATTTCACAGCTGGGAGAGAATCTGTTGACTTTTGCCTATGACAGAAAAGGAAGGAAGAGATTTCTATGACCTAAGTTGGTGTTTGGATTTGATAGAGAGGACCTTAAAAATAAATTACCTGGAACACTGTATTTACATGACTTTGACACCAGTGACCCAGTGTTCTATCAGAAGTTCTAATATTACTTTTCTACTCAAGACTTACCATGTCAGTCTATCGTATGATAAGAGATTTAAGTTGCGTTAGCTCCTTATATTATACAAGGACCAATAATTAAAATTTTAGAGAATAATTTTCTTGCTAAAGTCAGTCAAAGATGTTGTCTCTGTTTGAGGAATTGTAAGACACAGTTTATAATGAAAATTTTTTTCCACAGCCCTGTTAACTATTACAAAACAATAAAATAATGGTATTCTTTTTTTTTTTTTTGAATTGAGTCTCACTCTGTCGCCCAGACTGGAGTGCAGTGGCCGCTCTTGGCCACTGCAGCCTCGACATGCTGGGCTCCAGCGATCCTTCCGTCTCAGCCTTCCGAGTAGCCGGAATTACAGGTATGCGCTACCATGCCCAGCTGACTTTTGATTTATTGTAGAGATGAGGTCTCACTGCCCAGGCGGGTCTCGAACCCACGGGCTCAGGCAATCTACTCACCTCAGCCTCCCAAAGGCGCGGGATTACAGGCTGAGCCACTGAGCCCGGCTAATAATGGTATTCCTAATTGCTGTTCCTTTGATGAATGGCTGTCTTTAAGAAGTATATTTCAAATAATTATTTACTACCTATTACAATACAGCCTTTTGGAGAAAAAATTAAAGATTGTCTTATTTTCTTTTTAAAATTTTTATTATTTATTTATTTTTTTGAGTTGGAGTTTTACTCTGTTGCCCAGACTGGAGTGCAGTGGCACTCTCCCAGCCACCACAGCCTTGACCTGCTGGGCTCCGGTGATCCTTCCGCCTCAACCTTCCAAGTAGCCAGAACTACAGGCATGTGCTACCACACCTAGCTAATTTTTTATTTATTGTAGAGACAAGGTCTCACCACATTTCCCAGATGGGCTCGAACCTGCGGGCTTAGGCAATCCACTCTCCTTGGCCTCCCAAAGTGCTGGATTACAGACTGAGCCACTGGGCCTGGCTGATTGTTTTATTTTCAAATGACTAAAATGAGGATTGTTGGTGGATACTTAGCCATGAGTATTGGTGGGAGATTATTTTCCATGAAGGACTTAAGTTTATAAGCAGTGATTGAAAAGTCTCTGACTATCCTTGAATCAAAGTAGAGAAACTGAGAAAGAGTAAGAAGTCCCTGTGGTACAGGAAGATACAGTATCACATATTTTCAGACTTAGGTGGATGCCACGGACCAAACTTGATTCAGGGGAGTGGGAAAGAGGGGGGAGGGAGAGAGAGAGAGAGGAAAAAAAAAAAGAGGAAAAGAGAGAAATACAAGTAGATAGAGTGAATAGGGAAAAAGTACTTTATTTTCCCATTGTGGAGAAGAAATAATTTAGTTAGAAATTACGAGAATTTTCTTAAATCAGAAGAGAATAGAAGGCCTCATTTATCCATGATTCCCTGGAGATGTCTTGGGGTAGGGGGTGGTGCCATTGGGAAAAAAGACTAGGGGGAGGTAGATAGCCTTTCTCAGTCTGGTCTGGGTGTAGGCTCCATGCCCACATTATTTAGGGAGGCAGCTGCTTTGTTTGGGTGCTGGCAGAGCATTTGTGGCACTGACTTCAGGCTCTCGTGCACCTAGACATAAGGAACCACAAGGCATGCCCTGGTTCTCAGGAAGAGCCAGGCACCCAAGCTTACAGGTCCTGATCTCCCAAGTCAATTGCAGCTTGATATAAGTCCAAATATAATATCAGGTTGGGAACTCAACAAAAATGTGGCAAATAGGGAAAGGGACTTTGAACTCCCTTTCTCCCCTTGTACGCCAGAAAGTTCATTGCAAAATTTTAGTTTAAAGGGGAGAATAGTAGGAGCAGTTAAGAAGGTCAACATGAAAATATTTTAGTAATGTCAAATATGATTTAAATTAATGTCCACTATCAAGGTTTCATAGGTTTGAATATTTTTTCAATGAAATGCATAGCATAGTTCTCATGTTTTTTTCCTCTGCCTGTTCACATAATTCTTTCACTAGGAATTATAAAAACAGGAGGGGATTAAAATAAATATTTGTTAGGTGATAGAGACCCCTAAAATATGCATCAGGCCTCTATGGCTTACTTTTATAACACAAACCAGATCCATCCTTTTGATTCCAAAACTGAGTTGGCATTTTTTCCCCTCAGTCAGGCACTGTACAGACTAATCTTGCATTAAATATATCTTGGTCAATGTGGCAAGCTAATGACCTTAGTTTTCTCTTTCAGTGCCCCCAAAGGGTAGGAAAATATTTGCTTACTAAATAAGTTATAGTAAAGGCAGAGTGACTGTGACAAAGTGTCCCCAAAGTACAGTGGTTTAAAGAGTGAGTGACATGAAACAAAGCTTTCATGATCTACACTGATGGGCAGCTATGCTCCATGCAGTCACTCAGGGACTTTGGTGCCTATCTCCACCCCTTGTTATTTTTTCCTCCACCATCACGTGGAGGCATTAACTTTGTCTACTAAATCAAAGCTGGGTCATATACATGTCCTAGAGGATGAAAAGGAGAAAAGACAGAAAATAAAATCCAAGGCAAGAGATTTTCTTCTAAGCAAGTGAGGCATCCATTCTATATACATTCTAAAGTGAGTGCTTAAGTCTCATGTCTCATTAGACCCACAGACACAACTGGCTGCAAAAGAGGTTGGGAAATGTATGAGGGGAGACCCTAAAAACCTGGGATTTTTTATAAAAAGTTGTGTTTTTATTCTTATATATATATATATTTTTGAGTTGGAGTCTCACTCTGTAGCCCACACTGGAGTGCAGTGGCCGCTCCCGGCCACCGCAGCCTCGACCTGCTGGGCTCCAGTGATCCTTCCACTTCAGCCTTCCAAGTAGCTGGAACTACAGGCGCTTGCTACCATGCCTGAGTTTTTGATTTGTTGTAGAGATGAGGTTTTGCCAAGTTGCCCAGGCGGGTCTCGAACCCACGGGCTCAGGCAATCTACTCACCTCAGCCTCCCAAAGCACAGGATTACAGGCTGAGCCACCGAACCCAGCTATTCTTACATGTTTAAACTTCAGTTACCCTCAAAGTACTCTGCTTTTGATGCAACACACCTATTGAGACCCTTTTTCCCACTGCTCAAAACCATTTTTGAACTCTTCAGTTTTGATGTCTTTTAATGCTTCTGCCATCTTTTTGTTTCACCGCTTCCACATTGGCAAAACGTTTCCCTTTGAGGACTTTTTTCACCCAGGGTAACAAAAAAAGTCACTCAGGGTGAGATCAAGTGAATAGGGAGGGTGGGCATGAGGGTCAAAAACTGCTAAACACTCAGAGCAATGTGGGCAGGTATGTTGGCATAGTGGAAGAACCAGTCCCCTGTTTGCCATAGCTCGGGATGTTTCTTCTGCAATTCGTAACACAACTTTCTCGAAACTTCCAGATAAAAATTTGGTTGACCATCTGATCTGGAGGAACATATTTCAAGTGTACTACAAAAGGCCTGCCCTCCAAAGGATAATTCTGGTTTTTGCCTTCCTCCCCTGCCCCTCCACTCACCCTTTAGTTTTTATCAGAAGGACCATGTGCTCAGGAAGAGAGAACAGGTCACAATAATTGAGACTTTGTGGTCATTGTCCCCAATGTAAGGTGACTATGGAAGAAAAAAAAAGTGTTTTTCCATATCAGTGATGAATATCAATGAATTTAGGTATGATTGTTTTATAAGTATTCTCTGAAGTTCAGAGTGATTTATTTTTCCAGTTTCTCTAGGATATTTGGACTTAGCTACCATTGATTATCACAACAAGAACAACAAAACAATAAAAATCCTCAAAAGAAGCAAATGTGAAGCCATGTTTGAACCTGACCTTCCTCAGAAAGGAAAATAATCTAGTAGAAATAGTCCTTGGTGTGCAATCAGAGGTATGAATATTTAGATTTAGTTCAGTTATTAATTTGATGTGACCCTGGGTGCATCACCTCACTTACCTGTTCTTAATCTGCAACAGGAAGGGATTGAATTGAATTCAAATCTGGCTTTAAAGACTCATTTAATCTTAAAAAGATGTCATTTCCCCCATGATAATAGCTGGGCTTTAGAATCTGTTAATTAAAAAGACACAGAATGGGAAAACGCTATGACTGATTTAGTAGCATTTTTAAACAAATAGTAGGTCATCTATTATTTATTCACTGTGCAGAAAATGTTAGATGAGCATTTAGTTTTGAGGGTGCCGTGGCTCCAGGTTGGGAACAGCTGTAGCAGATGTTTTCCAGGATGCTTTGATGCTTTAAAAGGCTTCAATTTTGAGATCCTCTTCATAGGAGGCTTAGGTGTGACACTAGGGAAAGAGTGTTAGGAGAGTCTCACGAAGGGCATGACCAATGCTCGGGTCAGCTCTGCCCCCAGTTCCCAGAAATCCAGATAGAATCTTGTCAGCCTTGCTGCCCTGCCCTCCGTGAGTCTGAGGATTCAGAGTGCAGTGTGGTTGCCTCATTCTGTGTGAAGTGTGGGGAGGAAGAGGAAGAAGAAGAGGAAGAGAAGCCATCATACTCAATATATAAAACCTCTTCTGAGGAAATCATTTATCCTTTGCTCTGGGAAGAGTTCACAGATGAAATCTAATTTTTTTTAAATCAATTATTTATGGCACAGTTAAACTGATTTCCTTTTTTCCTTAATTTTTTTCTGAAATTATTCTCATTGACTTCAACAAAAGTTTGATTTATTGTTTAGTTGTTTTTGTCCTCTTCCCCTTTGGCCCATAACAAATCTTACAGATGATAATTTCTACCTTTGTGAGTTATCTGTTATGGCCATTGTTTTTGCCAAGTCTAATATTATGGGTCAAATTTTGCAGGTTCTAATTTTTGGAGATTTAAGTTTTCTATGAATTAAATCCACATTATTCTTACCTCTTGCACTTCAACCATTTGTTGATTTTTAAAATTTCAAACAGCTTTATTGTGGTATAATTTATATACAAAGAACTGTATGTATTTAATGTAAATTATTTGATGAGTTTAGATGTATGCAAAACACTGGTACCATCATCACAATCAAGATACTAGATATTATATATCTTACACTTCCCAAAGTTTCCTTGTGTCCTTTTGTTTTTTCTTTAGTGTTTTGTGTGTGTGTGTGTGTGTGTGTGTGTGTAGGAATAACACTTAATGAATGTGAATTCTTAACAAATGAACATATTTGAAGTGTACAACTTTCTTAAGTTAAAACTTACGCATCTAGCATAACTGAAACTTTATACCCATTGAACAACACCCCAATTCCCCTATCCCTAAATCCCTGGCAACCACTATTATATTCTTTGCTTCTGTGAGTTTGACTATTATAGATATCTCATATAAGTGGAATCAAGCAGTATTAGTTCTTCTTCTGTGACTGGCTAATTTCACTTAATGAAGTGTCCTTCATCTATGTTGATGCAAATGGCGTGACTTCTTTTTTTTAGGACTTAATGATGTTTCATTGTATGTACATACCACATTTAAAAGATCCACTTATCTTTTGAATACTTGGGCAGTTTTTGTATCTTGGCTGTTGTGAATAATGTTACAGTAAACATGGAAGTATAAATATCTCTTCAAGGTCCTAGTTTCAGTTCTTTTGGATATATAGCCAGAAGTGGGATTGCTGAGTCATTTGCTGTGATTCTTGGTTGAGAAATTGGTTTTGTTTGTAATATTTCTATAAATTATTTTTTTCTTCCATTTATCAGTTTTTAGTGTCTTTAACAAGCTATGGCCCTTTATTGAATATTTTTTGTCTATTTCACTGTGTAGTTTTGTCCTTTTTCAACTTCATAGTATTCATTACGAGTTGGATAATTTTAGTACCCAAAGCAAAGATCATTGGGAGGACAGAGGCACAGGGTCAGGCTACATGGTAGACTAACACCCTCCAGACATATAGTGCTGTATAAATATCAAGAGGGAAAAGTCTTCCTTTGTGCAGTCTTACATGATCAAAATTTCTATCTCAGACCAACAGGCAGTATCTTCCTAAATATTTCTGACTTTAATAGAGGCATTTCCATTAAAATCAGGAACAAGAAAATGATGCACACTATCATTGCTGTTATTTGTCCTTATAGGGAATAGGACGTAGGATTGATGTGGCAAGATTAAGGGTTTGAAATACCAGTAGGACATAGATGTGGGAGACGTGAAGGAGTATGGGATACATGTCCTTGAACCTGGAAAGGGGCCTGGGACAGAGAGCAGAGATAACAACTTGGGAATCTTAGATACAGAATTGGTAAGTGAAACTCTGAGTGTGGATGAGATCACTTGGAGAGAATATAGAGTCAAAAGGGAACAGGGCATAAGATGGAAACCCAAGGAACTTCAACACTGCTGGTTGACGTTCCCACAGAGGGTCTATGAAAACACAGGCAGAGAGGCAGGAGGGAATTGGGAAAAGTTTCTATCACAGAGCAAAAGGAAATGGGTTTCAGGAAAGGGATAGCTGTCAATGGTGTCAGAAGATGTGGAGAGGTCAAGAAATATGAGGATTGACATGTCCAGTGGATTTAATATAAAAGCTTTAAAATTATTCATACCTTGTGGTCCAGGAACCTACTTCTAAGAATATGTCCTCCTACAAGAAACCTAAGTTCTGGTGAAATATTTACATGAAAGTGTTTGTTATTGCCTTGTTTTTTAATTGCAAAAATTAATAATAATTAAAAATCTAATAATTAAAATCTAAATGTTTAACCTCAGAAGTATTTTTTAAATCATCTAATGTAGCAACTAAAATCCTGTTTTTGGAAAGAATTTAATTGTATGTGAAATGAATATAAATTCATAAAATATTAATAGTATCTCAGAGTTGGGATTATAAAAGATTTTGTATTTTCTCCTTTATGCTTTCTTGTGTCTTCTAAAATTTTCTATAATGAGCATATGCAATTTTATAGTCAGGGGAAAACATTATTTAGATAGATTTTTTTCCCCCTGAAAATGGCTAGGGGATACATTCCTGCTGACCAGGCACAACAAGCTTTAATTAGGTTCTTTCTGGAAGGATAAAAACAGAACCCAAGCCGCTGAGAGAAGGACTGAGTCCAAGAAATTGGACTGTCAATTCACATAGCACATAATTTCTAATGCTTCACTGTAAGGGGAGGACAGCTGGAATCCCTTATGGTATTTTTGTTTTACCTGCTCTTCTCTGTCTCCTGGCTTTGCCTTCTGTCTATTTGAAGAGTGTTTTGCTAGTTGTTCTGCTGGGAGAGAAGGGCAGCTTCATGCTCCGCCAAGTCTCGCTTATAACCGAAATCTCTAGTTATTTACCACTGCTTCAAAACACAAACAAGAGAGTTCTTTGGGTAACAAGAATGCAGCAGTCTGAGTGAGCGAAGTCGTGCTGGTCAGAGTTGGTGTTCAAAAAGTACAACCAAAGGTTTTCCGAGTTGGGGGCAGGTGGGTGGGAAATGAGAAATGTTCTCCTATATTGTTACAGCATAATGATGAATTGCTTCTGCTTTTCCAAAACCAGACTCAAGCTCCTCTGTTCACCTCTATTATCTGCTGCTGGTCTCCAAAGGCATATTACCATATTAATTCATTGTGTTATACAATTTGGTCAACTAAATGAGCTTACCTTATGCCCTCTTAATGGCATTGCTTTTAATGTTGGCTTTGTGGGCTACATTTAACAAAACAGATGCGTCAAGGAAATGTATTTAAACTCAATTTGGTTTTAAAATGTCTAGTGGTCTCTTTAATGAGCAAGGTACCAAAAAAAAAAAAAAATGTTGCAGGCAACACAGTGATAAATGTAGAGTCTAAATGCTAACGTATTCCCAGTGCCCAGGGTGATCAGATGTGTTCTGGAGAGAAAGTCATGCACTACAAATGTGTCATTACTAGATCTGAAGCCTAATCCATTCTTTGTGGAAAGAGTGTAACACGTTATTTAGAGGAGTAGGCCTGCATATGAGACTGAGATTTAATTGCATGTCATAAACACTGCCATTCGCTGACTTACTGAGACAACTCAAAGAAAGAAATATGTGATAATGGTATGAGTGGGAATGACCCTTGGCATTAGTTCATACTGGCAATTCAAGCCTCACAGGATAGTAGAAATATGGGTTTAGAGTCTTACATACCTGGATTAGAATTATTCATCCCTTTATTAACTGAGTAATCATGAGAGATACATGCACTTATCCCGACTTCAGTTTCCTTGTCTGTAAAATGGGGATAATACCTACACCTAGTTTTGTGAAGTCTAGCTATTACATAGATACAGTGCCTGGAAGGTAGCAACATTTAATGGAGTTCATGTATATTCCGTGTGTTTGTATAATCTTTATACCATCAATTTACCCACCTCCTAATAAATTCTCAATTTTCTTGGATTATTGAACCAATAATCTAATGAACTCATGTATTCCATTCCCTTTATAGTCTTTTGTTGGGATTCAAAATGGACTGGCCACAGAAAGTCCGATTATGTCTCCCAACATGATGATCAGGATGGATTACTGGCCAGTGAGTCACCTCCAGCAATTAGCCTGATCTTAAGGGCAGCCAAGACCACTAGTCTGGACTGAAAACATTTTGATTCAATGGTTACATATTGACAGAACTAATGACCAGTGCTTGGAAAAATAGCAGAAGTTAATGTTCTTTCTTGGATGACATGATCAATAGTTTCCCATGGAAGCCTATGGCATCCAAGGTACATTTAGCCACATTGCCTCTATTTATTGTGGCTATAACTGTGCCTAGAGCACAAATTATTTTTTTAGGAGGTGACACAAAAAACACAACATATTTTCAACTTTTTGGGGGGCCACTTCTCCCCATCATACATAATACTCCAAGTTGGCTCTACTCTCTGGCCCCAGTCAGCCTAGGCTTAGTTTCTAGCTCTGAACTGTTACTATACCACTCACTTACCAACAAATGTCTGCATATTTACACACTCCAGGCTTTATGCTAGTGGCTAGATGATATGATGATGAACAACAGTCTCTGTTCTTAAGGTGCTTAAAAACTAGGAGCAAGCCACTCCTCTTTATTAGCATTCTGCTCATCTCTCTCTATATGGCATTCCAACTCATGTCTCTCTCTTAAAATACAGACAAATTCCATCTTTTCAACATATTGCTGGGAAGGAATATTAGTGACTCTCTATGGAAGGCAATTGAGCAACATATAGTAAAATTAAAATTCTTATATGATTTAACCACAGAGTTTTAATTCCAAGTATTAATCCTGTCAATATGTTGCCCATGTATAAAACATTATATTCACAAGGGTATCCATTTTTAGAACTGTTAATAAAGGGAAGGTATTGAAAACAATCTAAGTTCCATCAATGTTGAAGAAATTATGACCTATACATCAATGTAAATTTATGGCACTAATAGAAATAATGAGGAGTCTCTGTATTCACTGATGAAGAATGAACTTCAAGATATGTTGTCAAATGAAAAAAATCAAATATATAGAGTGTGCACAAGCTAAGAAAAAAATAAACATCCATGTTTGTAAATGAACAGAAAATCTCTAGAAGGATCCAGAAGAAACTGTTATCTGTGGTTGCCTTTGGAAGGAGGGCTGGGTAATTATGGAACAAAAGAGAGAGGGAGAGTGACTTTTCACTCTCTGCCAAAATAATAAATTCAATTTAATTGTAAAAATTTCTGACTCAATCCCCAAATAAACTATCAAATGACCCTTTTGACATCCCTAGGGATCTCTTCCTTCTTTTCATAGTAGAAATAGCGCTCATTTGTACTGAAATCTGTTATATCCTGCCATGAGACATCTCTTACAATACTGACCCATTTAAAATGGTAAGTTTGTTAATATTAAGGTGGGGGTCTACGCAGTATAGTTTGGATGGAGTTCAACTTGGATGGCGTCACTTCTGCTGGATCATTCATGGATAACTTGGTGGAAGAGGAAGGTCCTCACTAGTGTTAAATAACATTATGGGAGACAATTGATTTGAGCTGAACTCCTGCAATAGGCCCTGACAGACCAACCCCAAATGGAGACACTAATTTTCCTTGTCACCAAACTGAAACTTAAGTTGTTTACTTGTAAGATCTGATTTCCAAGAAATCAGGAGAGAAATGATAGCCAAATCTCTGAACAAGCCAGTTTTCTAAAAAACAGTAGATTCGCAGCAACCAATCAAAAGGGGTCTACTCAATCAGAGTCAGCATGATAAGAAGTTCCCTATCCTTTAACCCATACAAGGAAGGTAACCTGATGTTAACCAATCTACCATTTGGACTAAGCTGTTTCCCTGCTCCTGTTCGAGCTATCTTATACAAACCAACTCTTCTGCCATGCCCAGTGGAATGCCTCTGTCTATTTTGTAGACTGGATGCTGCGAGGTTCATGAATCACTAATAAAAGCTAATTACATCTTTAAAACTCAACTTGTTAAAATTTTTTTTGTTGACACTAGGAAGTGGCAAGGAGGATGGTGATGTGGTTCCCCAGCATAGCTAGTGCCTGGACCTCCCTCCAAAGGCCCTTAGTACTTGCAGTGTGACCTAGGCTTGTCCACAGAAGGTAACCAGATTCCTCTTTGGAAAAATAATTATGGGTATCCTTTCCTGAGCAAGCATTTTATTTTTTATTCTTTTGATTCAGGATCTCACTGTATTGCCTAGGCTAGAGTGAAGGGGCATGATCATGGATCACTGCAGCCTCAACTTCTTGAGTTCAGGCAATCCTCCTGCCTCAACTTCCAGGCATGGGCCACCATGGCTGCAAACTTTTTATTTTTTGTAGAGATGAGATCTTGCTATGTTACCGAGGCTGGTCTGGAACTCCTGGGTTCAAGCAGTCCTCTTGTATTGGCCTCCCAAAATGCTGGGATTATAGGCGTGAGCCACTATACCTGGCTCAGCAAATCATTTTAGTCAGAAAATTACCTAACTGCATCAAGGGTAGAAGATGATGTACTGGATAGAAGGTGACCACAAGAAATGAACAGAAATTTGGAAGTAAACAGTAAGGAAGGAGGTAGAGGAGGAAACAGAGGAATCCTGGAGCTGAGTGATCTTGTAGGAGGCAGAAACGTAAAGAGAAAAGCAACCAATGAGAAATTCTTGGACCTGAGGTGACTGGTTGAGGGGGGCTCTTAAGAACAGAAATATCTATTACTATATTTTAAGTTATTTATGTTTCTGTGGGAGAAACGCCATTTGCTACCCCAAATGTTCAGTAAAATGCGCTGCTATGTACCAAATGTTTTACGTTAGCAGGATTTGGGGACCTTCGGGCAAAGGGAGGGGCTTCATGGCTAGATTGGCTAGGCTTGTGGGGGGCGGGGTGGGAAGCAGCGGCAGGGGATGGTGAGCCGAGATCCAGCTGCAGTGGCACTCAAGGACAAAGAGGACCATGAAGACCCAGGTCACTGGAAAGTCATAGAGGGCTATGGAAGGTGTTAGACTCTGCAAGAGAAGTGATAGTAGCCTTGTCACAACTTTATATAAGTCTCAAGGATAAGATGATCTCATTTGTGCATATCGCAGCATGTAAACTTCCAGGTGGAAAAGAAAAGAAAAAAAATCAGTTATCTGGAACCCTCTTTGAGAGCTGTGGGCATTTAGAAACATTCAGGAAATTGGCTGCATTTTCCACTATCCATGACATCAAGCGTCTTAGCAAAACAACCTGGGATCATGTCACTGCCTCTGGTTAGGTCTATACTTCACCCAACAGAGAATTCCCTGACATTCTCCTCTTTGACATTTGCTGATACACATACCATTGTGGGGAATAAGAATAAATTTGTTCTGAACTGGTTCATGCTATTGCCCAGTGTCTCCTTCATAGACGGCAGCACCATATTGGAATTCTCAGATGAGTTTCCATTACTCTTTGTAGAATTCTGCAAAGTAGACACTGGTATCTGCCTACAGATTTTGCTGAAAAGTATTTGGACTGCCAGATATCGTACAAGATACAATAATCAATAAAACATATATGTTTTAAGTTCTTCTGTTGCTTCTCTATATTTCCCCAGAGTCTGTTACAAGGCCTTGATGTAACTGCAATCTGTAAATACTAGCCCTGCCCCCACTTTCAGCAATGCCATTCATCCAGGAATCCCAAAGTGTGTTTTAATAACAGACTCATTAATCCTCATAACACTCCTTCATTTGACACATGTAACTCTCACTACATGATATGTTGCTACTTACTCTGGATTTAATTTAACAGGTTTTTCCCCGTTGTGGGTAGTCATTTACATTGACCTCATTTTAGTTGAGTTATTGCTCAGATTTGAGCAAGTTTGAATGGCCTCATCCCAAAATGACATCTTCTGGCAGATAGAAGAAAACCATCTGAAGAAGCAATTATTATTTTTTTTTTAAGGAGAGGCTCCAGCAACAAATGGCCCTATAAATAAACAACTGGATTTTAATCATGGGCGAAGAGAGTGAGACATGTTGCCACTTTATAAAAATGTGAAGTTGAATGAATTTAAGAATTCATAGGAGGGAAGGAACAAAGACTTTAGCTGAGACTGGGAGGCCCAGGGTAGCAAGAGCCTAACCTCTTGCATCAAAGACATTCATTTTTCACATTTCCTTTGTCTATATTTGCCCTCTTTGATCTTCGTCCTTTTTGTGGTCAAATATCAAGACGGCTTTCTGGGGTTTTCAAAGTCCCAGGCTGCAGTAGTAGAGTCCAATCCAGGAGTGGGATAAGATCAGATGTTCAATAAAGTATGGCTGGTAAAATGGGTTTTGGAGACAGAAGTATCTATTGACTCAAGAAAACAGGGAAGTCCGTGGAGGAAAAGCATACAAGGCAGAGTTGATGGACAAATAGGAGTCTGAGATCAACAGAGAAGTGGTACTTTGCAACTAGAGATTAAGCTGGGAGACTCTGGACAGATTTTCATGAGCAGTATTCTTTTAGGATTGTGTCTCTACCCAGTGAATAGTCCACCATCACTTTTAAGGGCATGACACCCCAAACCAGACACCTCACAAGCTGAATCCTCCCTTTCAACTTGCAAATATATTATTTACAAATAAATAAGCAAATAACATTTATTATGTCCTTTTTTGGTGATACTTCTGTGTAGATAGCTCTCAAATATCTTGCATCAGCCTCCACTTCATTGTCTTGGAGCAGTGCTTCTCAAGCCTCACACCCCTTTTATAACAAATATTATGTAATGTCCTTTTTATTATCATGCAATTCATAAATAATATATGTACCTATATACACAATTTTAAAAATGTCTTAACTGCATTATTTAAAAAAATAACAATACAGTGTGTACTTCAGTATGCAATTCTTGGGGCACAACTACACTAGAAGGCAAAATGAAGTGGCAGATTCTTGCACCTTATTTTTTTTATCACAGGCTGAGACAGTTATGAAGGCAGGTAGTACAGGTGAATTATATCAACAACTCTAACATCATGACTAGTCATGAGTAGTGTTGGCACTGGTGTAGTGATTTTATGAAATGGTCAACGATTCTTGGTCAACTTTTAAACCAAACAACATACAATCTACCATTGACTTATGTGGTAATTGCATTCCTAGATGTGGGTTTACATTAGAACATACAAAAGTACTTTGTGTTTTTATATGACACAGAGTAAGATTCTAGGTGTAGATAATTGAATTTTTTCCTACATTAGGAAAAAAATTCTCAAACTTTTTGATCTCAGCACCCCTTTATATTTTTAAAAATTATTGAGGACCTCTAAGAGCATTTGTTTATATGGGTTATCGCTACTGGTATTTACTGTATTAGGTAAGAAATGAAGACAGAAATTGTAATAACATTTATTATCTCTTTAAAAATAATCCCATTATATGCTAATATAACATTTTTATTAAAAATATCTATATTCTCCAAAACAAAAGATAATTTGATGAAAAGAGTAGCATTGTTTTACATTTTTTCAAGTATCTCTAATATATGACTTAATTAAACACAGCTAGATTCTCTTATTTGCTTCTGTATTTATTCTGTTGCCATATGGTAATTTGCTTGAAGTGTTTGAAGAAATTCCAGCCTCACACAGAAATAGTTGGAAAAGGCAGGAGGGTATAACAGATAATGTGAATATTAATTTTTGATAAGACACAAAACTTAACAAGTGATATCTTCTTTAATGTTAGTTACAATGTTGAATCTGAAATCATATCAGTGAACATTTTATACTATTATATTAAAATTCATTGGTCTATCTTTTACTTTGAGTAACTCTTTTGCCACGCATGATTTTATAACACAATGCAATGGTTTTTGTAAAGTATTGGCTGAGTTTTACAGATCTTCCAAATGTCGACACATTTCATGATACAATATCAGCAAATCATATTTGTTAATATTGCCACTGATCTCATTGGAAAGGTCTTTTGGTGTTGGGAAGCTGTCAAGCTCATGGTGGTAGGTATGCATTTTTCTCAATTCTAATATTTTTCTTGAATGCTTGAATTTTATCCTTGGGAACATGTACTTTAGATGCTTTCTTGGAAATAAAAAAAAATTGTTGTTTTTAAATGGTGAAGATACTCATCTGAATAATCATAGTTTCTATGCCAGTTTTTTTTTACATAAAAAAGTTGTGTGCCAATAGCAAAAACATGGAACCAACCATGTTGCCCATTGAAGCTGGACTGGATAAAGAAAATGTGGTACATATACACAATGAAATATTATGCAGCCATAAAGAAGGACAAATATATGGACTTCACAGCAACTTGGATGAATTTGGAGTTGATCATACTCAGTGATCTATTACAGAAACAAAGAACAGAGTACCATATGTTCTCACTCATAAGTGGACCTTGAACAATTATAATACTATAAGAAAGCATTTGGCAGTCATGGGAAACTGTCAGGAGAGGAAGGGTGGGATTGGCAGTTGAGGGAAACTGCTAGGGGAGGGAGGGGCATACCTCATCAACAAGGGTACCTGTATAATCAGTGCTTGTATACCTAACCCTGAATTGTACCCACATCTTTATAATAAAAAAAATTTTTAAAAGTTGTGTGCCATGAAAAAAGAGGCTAGTTCAGCTTGCAGTTTAAACAAAATTGTATTTTTATATGTAGCACTTTGTCAAACAGTATTAAGAAGGTATGTATTCAAGGGTCAATATTTAATGAAGTTAATCTTATTGCAACATCAAGAACATTCTTAAAACTGGAGGGTTTTCTTCTTTTTGTTTGTTTGCTTTTTGTCTGTTTAACTCATGTGCATAGTAGTGAGAATATAATGACCACTAGTATCAAGCAGTTTGGAGCTGCTGCCTGATTCATGCTAAGGCATCAGCATTTTTTACCCGCTATTTCTTTTTGCCTCATCATTGCAAATGTCAACTTAGTGAAAAAGGCAAATAATGTCATGGGATTCCTATGAAAATGGTTTTGACCTTGAATTATCCCTGAAAAGTTCTCAGGGGTCTCTGGGAGTCCCTAGACCCCACTTTGAGAACCAACATCTGGGGGTATGTGCACAATACAATTCGTTGCTGTGTTTCTACTGCATCTGCTGCACATAGGTGATATCTCTGGCTCCCATCCTCTATTGTTAGAAGTGTTTTGAAAACCTAAAATGCCCCTTATGATGTCCACTAAGTCTCCAGGTGTCAGTGTGACCATTTGAGGACTATTTCTCTAAAGGTCCCGATCTATGTTGGCAATGTGTCAGGAAACTTTTCACATGAATGCTAGGCTACACTCAACATGAAAAAACAAACTCATCACCCCTGATAGATAATACACATGAGAGCCAGAAAAGCCTGTGGAGTTCACTTTGGTTCACTCTTTACAAATTATAGTCCATTCCATCATATTTCAGGCATTTAATACATTTTCTCCTTTAATTTGTAGGAATTTCAATGAATAAAAATGAGACTCAGAGGGAAAATGACTTCCCAGAGCTTATAAACTAGTAAGTAGCAGAATAAAGACCTTGACTCCAGGTCTCTTGGTTATAAATGCTGTGCTTTTTTCTCCCTGCCATGATTGACTTTCCTTTCTCCGGCTCCCACCATGCAACTCTAGTTAGGTGCCAAGACCTTCAGATCCTGCCCTCTTCAGATTTTCCATGTTTACTCTGCATTTTCTCTGCCTTCCTCTAGTTTGGGTTTTCAGTCCATCTCATTTGAGTTATTACGTCTTAACTAGGCTCCAGACTCTGCCCTGTTCTTTCTTCCATCCATCCTGAACATGTTCCTCATGCTACAGTCATGAATTGGGGCAGAACTCCCAAGGGGGAGAGAAAGAATCAGTACAAATACATTCTGAGGAGCCGGAAGGACAGATGGATCAGGATGGGCCAGGGAGAGTGTGAGACTTGTTCCCTGTGATTAAGGGAAAATGCTGTTCTGGATGTTGGCATTTCTTTTTGTCTTTTTAGCAGCTCATGGAGTCTGTTACTTCATATTAACAGGAGGAAATTGAGATCCGGAGATGATAGGTAGCTTGGACAAGATCACACAGCCTACTAGTGACAACCAGACACTTGAATCCAACGTCCTGTCTCCAAAGCCCTCCTCCATCCACATCTCCCTCCAGGAAGACATCTGAAATGGTGTTCTGGGATGCATTCGGTTTCTGACCAGACCTAGAAGTGGAGCAAACCCAACTCTACTTAAGGCTAAGAGATGAAAACTGTTGGTGTGGCAACCAGTTCAGACAGGAGAGGGTCAGGGAGGTTCTATGCTGGCTCAACCAGGATCTGAGCTAGGGAAACCAAACGTGGTTGGAAGTGAGTTATAGTTAGCTGAGAAAGTCTGGACTTATGGATCTTTCATGCGTCCAAGCTTTTATGGCACATTGGTTTTCCATTTTTTTCTTAGTTTGCTAGGAGGACTGCTTTTGGAAAAATTAAACTACTTCCTTGCACTGAAAGGCTAACAGGACTGTTCTATACCTTAGCAGGCCCCAAGAGAAGTCTTGGGGAATCCCTGGAGGTATGCATGGTAGAGGCAACCAATGACAGCTCCAGTGGGCTCCCAAGGCAGGCAGAGCCAAAGGAGGAGTCAGGAGGGGTGATTGGTCCATCCCATCAGAGCTGACCTCGCTGTTAATGCAGCATACACACCTGCTGTGTAAACCATTTTACTCCTCCCCTTCACTCCAGGGGAGCGAACTTCCTCCATGTCTCTGCTACTTCTCCTGTGTTTATTCCTTATGGATTCTAGAACTGTAAACTATGGAACAAAATGGTATGTTAAGCCTTTTGATTTCCTTTTTTCTACAGTGTCTTCAAAAAGGCAGGAAGCCCTACAAATACATTAGGCTGGTACCTTCAAGAGAAAAATAGTAGATCAAAGTCTTTCAATAGTCTAACTACTCTCACCACACTTGGGATTATCTCATTCTTACCTTTCTCATATTGCAGTCTCTTTTGGAATTATGCTGCCTACAGCGAGCCACTACAAAAAGGAGTGTAGGGAGACCTGGGGGTGTTCCTGGTAAAGACACTGTATTAGTCCATTTTGCATAGCTATAAATACCTGAGGCTGGTTTGTTTGACTCACAGTCTCACGGCACTGGCATCTACAGGACTTCTAGTGAGGCTTCAGGAAGCTTTTACTCCTGGTGGGAGGCAGAACATGCATGTCACATGGTGAGAGCGGACGGGAAGGAGGAGATGCCAGGCTCTTTTAAGCAACCAGCTCTCTCATGAACTAATGGAGTAAAAATTCATTCATTCTGGCAGGGAGGGCACTAAGCCACTCACAGGGGATCCACCTCCATGACTCAAACACTTTCTTTCAGGCCCCTCCACCCCACAACACTGGGGATTCAAATTTCAACGTGAAATTTGGAGGGGACAACAAACATGCACACTGTATCAGATGCTGCCAGGTTTTGAAGTGCAGGACACTATGAGAGTTAGGGAGAAAAGGCACTACAAAATGAAAAATCCTGGAGTTAAGTAGGCCTTCAAGTTCCATATTCCTCAACAACTGGAAAAGAAAATGAACAGGCCAAGCATAGATTATAGACTTTTCTCTCCTCCCACTTCTTTATTAGCCAGTGTTAGAGACGATAGAAAGTTTGCCATATGGCAGTTGTTAGGGTCACCCTTCCAGTGGGGTCTCCAGAATGTTAGGTCAGGCCTGTTGGGGTGTGGGTGTTTGGTGTGTGATCCAGTGCCGCATGAAAGATGTAAAGAACTGCACAGAAATTAGATTTGAAAATATAGTTTATTTAGAAAGTAAATTGGAGAGAGAGAAAGAGGAGATTCACCTCTCCAAGGTAGGGGAAAGGACCAAAGCTTAAGAAAACATGGCTTTAGCTGGGCTCGGTGGCTCAGCCTGTAATCCCGTGCCTTTGGGAGGCTGAGGTGAGTGGATTACCTGAGCCTGTGGGTTCGAGACCCACCTGGGCAACTTGGTGAGACCTCATCTTCACAATAAATAAAAAATTAGCTGGGCATGGTAGTGCCTGTAGTTCCAGCTACTTGGAAGGCTGAGGTGGAAGGATTGCCAGCACCCAGCAGGTTGAGGCTGTGGTGGCCGGGAGTGGCCATTGCACTCCAGTCTGGGCGACAGAGTGAGACTCCAACTCAAAAAAAAAAAAAAAAGAAAATATGGCTTGACCATAGCTCAAAGAGCACATGGCCATACCACAGCTCAGTAAGGCAATGGTGACTGGTTGCTTGTGACTGAGTCCTTTTAATCCTTCCCTTTGATGCGAGAAGTTTGTTAAGGTGATTGAGTGGTGGTCTACTCCACATCATCACAAAGGGGCAGGTAAATGCAGTTACTGATGTCAGGTGATAGACAGCAGGCAGATGGGTAGTATAGTCACATGATTGCTGCCATGGTGGTGGGGGTCTGTCTGTTTCATGAGGGTCATGAAGGGATGATTAGGTTAATTTGAGTCTTATGGGTGGAAGTAAATACTTGAAATAGAAAAACTAATTAGTACAAAGCAAGCTGGGGAGGGAGGTTATAAAACAACTATCAATAGCTACTTTTGAGAAACTGGTTCTATCCTTGGCTAGTGATTAGAGGGTAAGTTACGTGAACCGCTAGAAAAACATGAGATTTAGGCAATGTTAAAATGGCTGCGCATTGGGTATATTAAATCCATATTATGTCCTTTCAGCAGTATACTTCGTGTTTATAATTTGAGTTCTCAAATTATGAAGGAGCTGGTGCTCAGAGAGGTAGAAGAAGTCTTGCTCTTCAAACAGTCTCTCTAGAGGGGAGAACATGGTAATGAGAGGGAAAAATCTATTTGAAAAACAATTTTTTAAAATGTAAAGTATAATAGCATGAATTATCATTTTTCATCCAGGGAAACAAACGTATGTGGTGATACATCCAATTCAATATAGCAAACATTTACAGGTCTTTGCCTGTGTTTGGGGTTAAAAATGCAGATTCCTGGACTTCACTTTTAGAGATTAAGTTCTCCAGTAACATTTGCTAAATTGCTTGTCTTCTCCCCTGGAATGCTGTTGCAGTTGGCTTATTTGGGCTGTATAGTCTGAATCTCAACATCTCAGGTGATTCTATATTTCTGATGCAAATGATCCTTGAGCTCATTTTAAGAAACTCTGAATCGACCACATTCATTTATAGACTATTCCGTTTCCCCTCTTCAATTGCTTCTTCACCTCTGATGAGCTAAACCATTCTGAGTATGTAGACATGGATTAATAAGATCTAGAAAAATAGAGAGATGGTTACTTCCAAAGATGAGAAAGACCTGGTAGGGTGATAGGATAAATGTAATGCCCTCTTGCCTTCACTTCAGAAGATTTAAAAAAATGTGTATATATTTAAATGTCCTTCAGAAAGAATTGCCTTGAGGCTTGGAGGGTAGCAGGAGCTCCTAGTTCCAACGTGACTCTTTGAGCTGTACCTGGGACCTATAGCCCTCAGCTCTGGTTATGGGACAGTGTGGTTTTAGGAATGTGTAGGATTTATAGCCTGAAAAATGCCAGAAAATCAGGAATTTTAATCCCTCCTGATTTATGCCTCACTTGTCAAAAGCTCCAGAGCTTTAGAAATGCTGAATCTTTTAGCACAGCTCTGAAGTGTGAGCTGCCGCTTGCTTTTCAGCTGATTGTTATTAACAATGGTTGCCTCTAACGCTTTAGTGGGGCTCAGCTGTAACCTTTAAACTCAGTCCGTTCCTGCTTTGTGAGGTGTTATAAATTTCATGATTTAAAAAATTAAAATAGGAACATTCTTTTTTAGCTAACATTTCTGAGACTGGTTACCTGGGGGATGGAAGCTTAAGTATCCTTTATTTGTGCTTGCATGTCTGAGCTGCTTTCTTGTTGAGTGCTGAAAATGTGCAATCAGTTTTTACTAGAGAATAATTCTCTACCAGAGAAGAGACAAATACAAGCCCATTTATTTGTTGTCTGCATTTGTGGCTGCTTATTACAGATCAGGAGCATTTGGTGCAGAAAACTGGACCCTCCTCCCCCACATGGTTACTGTAAACGATTTAAATCAATCCCTTTTATGCTGCATTGGGTCCAGAAGCACAATATGCAGTGACTAAATATGCCATTTAAATTCTTCTCAGGTTAAGGTTAACAGAGAGGTGGGGGGAGGAGAGGGGAGAGCAGAGATCGCCGAGGTTGCCGCATTCAAATATTTTTGATAGGTTTCTAAGACACATTTCTCCTTTTCCAAAGCAAATGCATTCCTGTTGAAGGAAGAAAACAAACAGGAAAATGTTAGCTCTTGTGCTGGTGAGCTCATGAGAAATGCCAAAAGAGTTGTTTGTGCCCAGCCTCAAATATCAGGGTTTCTTTATTGTTGAGCTTTGATGCTCTGAATCAGGCAGACCATTTCCATGACAACGAATAGACGTTATGTTTATTTACTGAGTGGCAGGGAATGACAGTGTCAGCAACTGACATTTTAGTTTCTTTCTCCTCTTTTTCTCCCTAGTAAAGATTTGTTTTAGTCAATGAAAATGGCAACAACATCTTCCATTTGATTTGTCAGAGCTTCTATGGCAAAAGTAAACATCAGTTTAATTTGATTCAGTTATTCCCTGAAACATACTTTAAAGACCCATTGCTTTATGGGCCTTGGAGAATGTTTACAGTGTGCAGTTGCTGGTGAAAAGATGCTTTTGCAAAATAAAAAGCAATTTTCAGATTTTATTCGCTTGAAAATGATCTAGCAACTGCATTCTGGGCTGTCTAAATTTACATGGGTCTTATTAATGTTCTCTAAATTTCAGGTGACCTTGTTTATGCTCCTAGTGATGTATTCATAAAAAGGGTCTATTAAGACTTGTAACAAGACCACAGTCTCAGCAGAGACGGGTGATGAGGCTGCACAGTGAGCTGGACAATTCCTTGCTAGTTGTAAATAATGATCTATTCCACTCCGTTATCTGTCTGTGGCTTGTCTGCCCTCTAAATTATCTGCAGTCAATGTTTAATGCTGAACTGGCTTCCTCCTACTATTCAGCTGGTGTGTGCTCACCATGCTAGCATTTGCTTTAAGAAAACACACTTATAAAGGCAAGCTACTGTTGGGGGTGGAGGTGGATGTTCATACGATGCTCCTAGAACAGAGAAGCGGTTTTTTTCTTGCTCCTTGTTTTATATTATCTGTGCTGCTGCTCTGATTAGTTTGAACATTTGAAAGTTGATATACTTTGGGCTTTTGGGAAAAGAGTTCTAAGTGCTTTGAGATAAATTCAGTGTGTGACTAGAAGGAGATGTTCAAAGTAAGCCAGAAAACACCGTTCCCCAATTTCCTATTACCTCAGGTAGAAATTAGCTTCTCTCATAACAGTTCTATCACTTTCTTAAACATATCTGTTGCAGGCCTATTTTTCACACTAAAATGTAAGCAACTGGAAGGCAGGGATTGTGTTTTACACGTCTTTGTATGCACAGTACCTAGCATAGTTTTTTTTTTAACTATAAAGATGTGGGGTACAATTCAGGGTTAGGTATACAAACATTGATTATGCAGGTACCCTTGTTGATGAGGTATACCCCTCCCTCCCCTAGCAGTTTCCCTCAACAGCCAATCCCACCCCCATCTCCTGACAGTTTCCCATTACTGCCGAATGCTTTCTTATAGATTTATAATTGTTCAAGATCCACTTGTGAGTGAGAACATATGGTACTTTGTTCTTTGTTTCTGTGATAGATCACTGAGTATGATCAACTCCAAATCCATCCAAGTTGCTGTGAAGTCCATATATCTGTCCTTCTTTATGGCTGTATAATATTCCATTGTGTATATGCACCACTTTTTAAAAAATCCAGTCCAGATTCGATGGGCAGCACTGTTGGTTCCATGTTTTTGCTATTGAGAATAGAACTGCAACAAACATACACATGCAGGTATCTTTTTTGTAGAATGATTTGAGTTCCTCTGGGTATATTCCCAATAGAGGAATTGCTGGGTCCTATGGAAGGTCAATTTCTAGTTCTTTCAGAAATCACCACATTGTCTTCCAAAGAGGTTGCACTAATTTGCATTCCCACCGGCAGTGTAGAAGTGTTCCTTTTTCTCCATATCCTTGCCAGCATCTTTGTTGTTTGTTTTATTAATGATGGCCATTCTTACTGGGGTTAGGTGGTATCTCAGTGTAGTTTTGATTTGCATTTCTCTGATGATGAATGAAACTGAGCACTTTTTCATGTGTCTGTTGTCGGCCTGTATATCTTCTGAGAAGTGTCTATTCATGTCTTTTGCCCACTTTTTAAAGGGGCTGTTTGTTTTTTTCCTTTTGGCGCATTTGAGTTCCTTACAGATCCTAGATGTTAGGCCTTTGTCAGATATACAGTTGGCAAATATTTTTTCCCATTCTGTGTACTGTCTCCCGGCTCTTTTGATGGTTTCTTTTGCTTTGCAGAAGCTCGTTAGTTTGATGAGGTCCCACTTGTCTACCTTATTTTTTAAGGTATTGGCCTTTAGGGTTCTGGATAGGAATTGGTTGCCAGTTCCAATTTCCATAAGGTAGCATAGTTTTTGATACAGCAGGCATTCAATAATCTTTTGTGGAATAAATGAATAGTGAATGAGTGAATTATCACAGCCCAGCTTGTGCTGTCTCAGTTCCTGGGTGGTACCAAGCATTCTCTCTTCTGATCATGTATCCTTGTCAGCTCCTAGTTGGAATAAATGCATATGTTATTGTCCACTTTAGTCTTGAATGCCTAGCTTCAAGCAGTCCTCCCATCTCGCCCTTCTGAAGTGTTGGGATTACAGGCGTGAGGCACCACGCCCGGCCATGTTCTTGCCCACTTTGGGATGAGGGAAAGCATTTCTCCAGGAAATGCTCTTCTATTTTGTAGTATACACACACACATTGCACATGCACACAGCAAATAATACAACAAAGGAAAAGTAACAGAGGAAAGAAGCAGATTCTTGGGAGGGCCACATCTAGCCCCTAGAAGACTGTGGAAAAGAAGGAAGAGCACTGACGATCTGGAAAACGCAAGTTTTCTGTCACTAGTCACAATAGCTTTGGTTCTCAACAACTGGATTTCTAAAATGAGGAGCTTGGACTGGATGAACTTTTCCCAAATTGTGTTCCAGTGGACACTGATGTCTACAGGGTGTTAATAGCTCTTCTGAAACAAAAACAAAACAAAACAAAAAAACCACTGTGTAAAATCAAATTAAACAGGAATACATAGAATCCCATGAGTAAGTGTATACTGAATCTGAGCAGTCTTAGGAAATATACGGCTTTTGTTCTCCAATGTCTTCTATGACTATGCAATCAGGAATCCAGCCAGAGGAAGCTTGTGTTAGTCTATTTGTGCTGCTGCAACAAAATACCAGAGACTGGGTAGTGTATAAAGAACAGAAATTTATTTCTTACAGTTCTGCAGGCTGAGAAGTCCAAGATCAAGGTGCTGGCATTTGGTCTGGTGAGAGACCTCTTGCTGTATGCTTACATGGCAGAAGGGCAGGCCAGAGCAAATTAGCCCAACACTGTGGGAAGTCTCTTTTGTAAGGGCCTCAATGACATTAATGAGGAAGAAGCCCTCAGTCTCTGGTTCACACCTCTTAAAAGCCCCGTATGTTATTACTATCACACTGGCAAAACCTGAATTCTGGAGAGGAACCATTCAAACCATAGCAAAATGCATGGACAAAAATACTACTTTCTCCAAACTTATTTAACAATTAACCACTTTGAACTGGGTGTGGTGGCTCACATCTGTAATCCCAACACTTTGGGTGGCCAAAGTGAATGGATCACTTGAGGAGTTCGGGACCAGCTTAGGCAATATAGCGAAACCCTGTCTCTACAAAAAAATTTAAAAACTTAGCTAGCTGTGGTGGTGTATGCCTGTAGTCCAAGCTACTTTTGGGGCTGAGTGGGAGGATTGCTTGAACCCAAGACTTTCAGGTTGCCGTGAGCTGTGATTGTACCACTGTACTCCAGCCTGGGTGACAGAGTGAGACTTTTTTTTTTTTCATTTCAAAAAAAAGAAAAAGAAAAAAGATAATTAGCCACTTTGCTGAGGGATACCTCTAAATTTTCTTGAGACATTGGGGTCGTGGGCTGGTGTTTCCTTCTCCAAACAAGCTTGAGATGATGGAAATTCTGTGTTAGTCTATTATTTTGTCAAATGTTACTTAGTCACACTTTAAAAAACTCAATATATTTTGTCAACATAATAGAAAAAGAGCAGAGACTTCGAAAATCAAGATAATAGTATAGATAATAAAAATCTTCACACTTCAGTTATGGTTTGTCTGTACTCATTGTCACTGATAATGATCAGGTTACTAATCCCCCATAAGTGCAGACTGAATCAGGTTTGGAAAATATGTGACTTTTGCAACATCTTTTAGGTTTGTCCAATTGGAAATCCTATAATCGGAAGCCCTTGGGGTTTTCCAATGTAAAGATCTCAGAGGAGGAGAAAGATAAGAGTATTCTATTGATGTTCTCACCTTTGCTTCGGATACACTGTTGTCAGACTTATTATCAACAATACAACAAGAAAATCATTGCCTATGGAGTAAAATCTTGCCTTGGACACAAATACATGACATTTTTGAGGGAAAGGGAGAAGGCGAGGAAAGTAACTAGTGTTAATTGAGTATCTAAGTTTACGCTAAGCTTTATGTTAAACATTTTGCAGCTGCACTGATAAGTGCCAAAAATCATTATCCCCTTTCACACGCATGAAAACTGAAACTCATGGCAACACGAGGGCAGTCAGCTAATAAGGGACAGAGTCTAGATTTGAATCCTGACGCTTATGACATCAAAGTCTGTGAGCTTTTTATTTTATTCTGATGTGGTAGAGGATACAGCCCAGAGAGAGTTAACACTAGCAACCATTAACAATGCTGAACTTAAGTCACAGAGGCAATAAGGTAAGAGAAGCCATCATGGATTTGGTAGTCAGGTATGGAATCAAACAAGATGTGGGATTTGAGCTGATTTTTGAAGAATCAGAAGGATCTAGGTACAAATTTGGAATCATTATTAAATAAAAGAGCCATATGGTTTCTGGTGCTTTGCAGATCTGTGGCCACATGATGATCTAGAAAGAAGTGAGAGGGCTTGCAGCCAAGTGCAGGGTTATTTATCCCAGGCACATCATAGTCTGAAGAAACTCATGGTCCTCGGGACATGGCAAAGTTGTAGGCCTTCCTGGGATTCCTGATATTGCTGCAATGTGCTTCCTCTACTTGAGCTATCTGTGACAGATTTCATGATCTGGCCTTTGCAGTGGCTCAAATAAGGTCATAATACAGTGAAAAAGAAAGGCATGGAAATTGAATTGGAAATGGGCAAGAAGACAGAATTGTCAAGAAAGTTCTAGCAATCAGACATTTTTGCTCTCTCTGCTTTCTTGCATTAACTGTCTTTTAAATGGCCCCAGATGAATCCTAACCATGGCTGGCCTCCCACTTAAGATAGCTGTGAAAGTCTGGTGAATGCTGTGGAATTCTCTCTCCCTTTGAAAATAATATTGGTTTTATGTTTCCATATGACAATGTCAGCAGGTTTTGGTTAAGTCTAATTGCTGTCCCCTAAGCAGCACCTGCTCATTTTTCTTTTATAGTGCTTAAGGGCATTCTTCTGTGGCATTATTCCAGTGATCAGAGTATCATTTGAATAATGACATCAGATCTTTAAGTAAGTTGTACAGCATTTGGAATCTGAGTCTGGGGTCACAAAAATAATGCTTTCAAAATGGTGAACGTGTCCTACATTAACAGAGTTCCCCCCCACCTTTTTTGATTGGGTGTGCCTACAAATATAAATTAATCATAGAGCTTGCTGAATATATATTTTAAGATGCATGTTTGGTATTACCTCCACCGGAGTCAAACCTTGGATAGTGATTACAGTCATATGACCTTAGAAGTAGAAGGGGAATATTTTACAGATAGTCTCACACAGGAGTTTTGAACTGTGCCTCAGGGAGCCTCAGGGATTAGCTGGAGCTGCTCCAGGAATGCTGACTTCCAGATCTTCATCTTACAGCAAATGAGCAGCTCCTCCCTTTATTGGAACTTATTGTATGATTTCACTTGAAGAATGCTTTCATAGCCATTAGTAAGTCTGGAAACCATCCATCTAAAACCTTTACTCCAGTTGAGAAATAATGAGATCTAGAGAAGGCATACAACATTCTTTAAGGTGAAATCTACTAGCAACTATGGGTGGACCTTGTTGTGCTCATTTCCCGTCTCATAATTTTTCCACTCAACAAGAATGTTTATCAAAGTTCAGAATTTATTTGAGGCTTGTGGGCCAGAGACACTAAGCTTTAGACCTTGAAGGAATCTTACTTTCTCACGCTATTGTCCTCAAATGATTTGTTTTGTGCTCACATTTACTACTGATATACTAAACAAGATACACAGAACAGACTAAGATGGGCAGGAAAATGGAAATGGTCAGAATAGTTATGATCCTTAATCATTTCTGTGAACGTCAATGTGCAGGGTATTATTTTTGATTTTCAATGCCATCAACCCCTTTCTAAGCAGTCTTCTCTGAAGCACAGGGAGGTAAAACATAGAAACTGCATTTCCAGGCTCTCTTGCCAGAGGGATCTTTGTTAGTTTCCACCAAAGAGGACACTCCCTGGACATTTTGGAAGGCAGAAGGGAAAAAGAAGCTATTTTCCTCATATAAGCATGAGTGGACAGCTGATGTAGGGTTTTGCTGGTGGCGTGGTTTAGAACAACTTCCTGAGAATAACCCAGTTCTATGCAGTAGACAGCTGAGATCATTGGCAGTGACTTCCTGCTGCACTGCAGGTCTTTCTGAGAATGAATGATGCGTCTACTAGAGAAGCCAAGGCATTGGTGGTGGCTTTCCAATGATCCTGTATTTCTGGATTTCCTGAAAGTGACCTTCCTGATCTATGTCCTCTTGACCTTCCAATAACCGTGTCTCCTTCTAATACTCTGGGTTAAAATTCTCCCTACTCAAAATATCAAGAGCAATTTCTGTTTTCTGGATTGTAGCCTGGCAGTTCCAAAAATTGGTTTCCTCAAAGGAAGTGGCATATAGGGAGGCAGGTGGATGGAAGAAAAAAATATCTGGAGCTGGAATGAGAAAATTTATGTTAACTAGTGACAAAACACTTGGAAGGCATACCTGAACATAAATCTCCAACCTGCAGCATGGGGGAGATGGTGTGTGTTGACTGTTATTAGCTATACATAATACATATTACAAGAAAGAGAAGCGCTCAGGAAAACACTGGCTAGATGGCAAGCAAAAATGATTTTAAAAATGGAGAAATTCCAGAATCTCAGAGCTTTACAGATTAGAAAAAGTCAACAATTTTTGACTTCAGACAGCAACAGATAGGGTTTTTTTTTCCTTTTTCTTTCTTTCTTTTTTTTTTTAAGGCAACAATGGCACAGTAAAAATGATTAGTTGAATAAAATGATTCAAGGCAAAGATCAGTTTAGAAGTATGCGCTTCCTAGTTGAGCCTGATAGATAGGCTCAAAGTTACCACCATAAAGTCGAAGAAACAGAGAAATATGGCAGTTTTGAGAAGTCTGTGTTAGAAAGAACTTGGATATGATTCTGCATCTGAAACTGTTTAGAGACAAACAGACCAGAAGCCTACTAATTTTTTTCAGGGGGCTGTATTACCAGTGAAGCCACTAGCCTGGAAAAAACAAAAGTCTTTTGATTTGTACAAAGCCCTTCACTAACTCTGTGATCTTTACTTTAAAAAAATAAGAGACAGTTTTTGTTTGATTTCTTTGAGGTCTTTCTCAAGAGTGGCCAAGGAGAATGAAAAACCAGGAGAAGTCAGAGTCCACTGGGAAAATAAACGAACAGAGGAGTTCTCTCCAAAGAACAGAACCAAGGTATAGTCAAGGGACTTTCCCACCCCAGGTCTGGGGGTCTAGGTTCAAATTCAGTTAGGTCATGACCTGATTTTTAGTCTTTTCAAGTAGAAGTTCCCAGATGGTCTGGGATGCAATGTCAATAATCTGATATGCCTGCAGGAAGGAGGCATTTCCTCTGTTCCCCTATCCACAAATAGACATTTTTGCACCTGATAGGGAAGGACTAGGCCTTGGAAAAGTACTCCTTGACTCTCTGATGGTCACAAATGAGAAACAAGAGAAGTATATGTGCATAGTGCTCCCAAGGGTGCTGGAGGTTCTTCCATGTGGAATGCCAGTCACTGTAGACCACCCGTACTGGATGGAGATAGGAACTTCAGGGCACTGAAGCCTATTCCTGACCGGAAGGAATATGTGGGAGACCATGGATTGAGAGGAAGTAAAGAGGAAGGAGTACAAGAGGCCAGCTAAGGTTCATAAAAGAAAACTGCTACAGAGCTAAGAGATATATTTATTTTATTTTTAAAAATGTTTTAAAGCCGGGCTCGGTGGCTCAGCCTGTAATCCCACGCCTTTGGGAGGCTGAGGTGAGTGGATTGCCTGACCCCACGGGTTTGAGACCCGCCTGGGCAACTTGGCGAGACCTCATCTCTACAATAAAATAAAAAAATCAGCTGGGCATGGTAGCGCATACCTGTAATTCCAGTTACTTGGAAGGCTGAGGTGGAAGGATCGCCGGAGCCCAGCAGGTCGAGGCTGTAGCGGCCGGGAGCAGCCACTGCACTCCAGTCTGGGCGACAGAGTGAGACTCCAACTCAAAAAAAAAAAAAAAAAAAAGTTTTAAATTTCAATAGCTCCAGGGGATAAAAATAGTTTTGGTTTGGCTTTTAAGTGTACCTACCATCACCACCTGTGCACATTGTACCTTATAGTTGATTTTTTTGTCCTTCCATCTCTTTCCTCCCCCGCTTCTGAGTCACTAAAGAGGTATATTTAAAGGTGTTGCACCTGTCACCCAAAGTCCCAGCGTTAATGGTGACTGGTAAGACTCAGTAGGGCTTCCAGTCTGGGCATGAATTGATACCTTGCCTTTTAAAGAATATCACATTTATGTTTTCCTTAATAATAAATGCAGTATTTGTTAACTGTAGAAAATGAAGGAGTTATAGAAAAGTACAAAGTAGAAAAAAGCTCATTCTTCCTAACCCAGGAAAATAATTAGTATTAATACTTTGCTATAGTTCTCATAAATCTTTTAAATTCATATACACATATATTTAAAAAATAAGGTTAATGTATACCTCTAAAGGTACTGTGTGGCTGAGCATGGTGGTGGCTCATGCCTGTAATCCCTTTGCTTTGGGAGACTGAGGTGGGAGGATTGCTTGAGGCTAGGAGTTCAAGACTAGCATGGGCAACCTAGCAAGACTCATTGTCTACAAAAAAATAAAAAATTAGCCAGGTGTGGTGGCATGCGCCTGTACTCCCAGCTACTTGGGAGGCCGAGATGGGAAGACCACTTGTGCCTAGGAATTCAAGGCTGCAGTGAGCTGTGATCACACCACTGTACTCCAGCCTGAGCAGCAAAGTAAGACCCCAACTCAAAAATAATTAATTAACTAATTTTAAAAGTTACTTTGCATTACTATAGGCCAAGTTAGACTACTATAATAAACGGTCCTCAGAGCTCGTGGCTTATAATAAAGATTACTTCTCACCCGTGGTACGTGTCCATGGTAGTTCAGCTCTAACTCTTCTCTACATTGTCTTCATTCCAGGGACTGAGAATAAAGGAGCAGCATCTATTTGAAACAATTTCCTGGTAAAGTGAAAATAGAATGTGGTAGATTATGTCCTGGGTGGCCCCAGAACTTCTGCTTGGATGTGACACAGGCATGCCATTTCTGGTTATGTTTCATTCTGGAAAGCAAGTCATATAACCAAACCTAATGCTAACGGGTAAAAAGACATAATCCTTCTGCAGGGAGGGGCAGCAAGTATCCCTGAGCAATAGTACTTATACCACTTAGCTAACTTAATGTTCCACACTCCTTTGCAAGTACTGGAATTGTTATAAAATTAATGGGATGTTGGTTTCTCTGTATGAGAATTTTTGTACATTTCCTGCCTTTGGTTCTTCTTGTCTTTGTGCTTGTTGTCATAAGAAGGGAATGGTGGGACATGGATTTGGAGTGGAAATGAATTTATAATTTATAGAGTGCAATAGTAGCTAAAAGAACATTCTAGAAGTTTATAGAAGTAAGTCCAAAACATAGATGTATTGGTAGCAAAATTTTAAATTACATTCTAAATTCAAGAACTAGCTTGTTCAACAGAACTCTTGCAAAGGGTGATCCTTACCTGGCTTTTCGTTACTGAGAGTGGGACTGTTTTCTGGCACTGTGGCAACCCTTTCTAGCAGCTGGTTCAAGAGCCCATATGTAATCAGAGCTAGTGTTTTGTGTTCAGATGCCCACACCTACCTATCTCTGTCAGCTTCCTACCTTCTGTTCTTGAGGGCTCTGCCTAGGGGGTCAGGATGCAGCTTCGTAAATCTGAAATCACCTGCTCATTTTCTCGGTACCCAGCTGTTCACCGAAAGGTTGAAGAACAGAAGGAAAATGTCTGTTCTGCAATCCCCTGAATGCTTCTGGCCCTTGGCTTCATGGACCTCACCTCCTGCACTGAGGAGCCCGTGAGACTCAGTCACTATCCATTATGTCCTCACCAGGCCCCACAGGTGTCTTCCCAGAGACAGGGGAACATTCATAAAGCTCTGTGGCATCTCCTGATGTGGCCCCTGTCCCTGGTTTTCTAATTGGTATGCTGAATGCACAGGCAGCAGGGATGATCTCTAGTTCACATTCCTTTTCAATGTAGTGGAGACCAAATTATTCTCAGATGATAACAAATCGTGCTTTTCCTCTCTTGCAAGCATGGTTTGATTTCTCCTGCTTTAGACAGTCAACGGTCACTTCTGGCTTTGCACCATGTTTTGTCTTTAATGTCTGTCTCTTTTCCTAGTCAGCTTCAGGGACTGCTCGCTTCTATTTATTATTCAGTAAAGAGTGTGCATGTTTTGCATTTCAAAAGTCACTGAACAGGCAAAGCTCCTTTCTGAGATGAAATGAACTATGCTGTCTGCTAGATCAGCCGACCTCTCCAGAAGGCGGTGGTTAACCCTCCTGTCTCCCACTGCCTTTTCCAAACTCCCCCCAAAGGAACACAACTCTAAACCACAACAGTGTCCTTTAGCATTTTACTCTCAGTCCAAATCAGAACTGCTGTCCACAGTACACACACTTGTAAATGTGGCTTATTTCTTTTCAAACAAGCATCATCTTGCATGATGGCATGGAAGAGGAGAATTCTCATAGCACTGTCTGCAAATATGGGTGTTTCTTGGGGAGACACTGAATTTCGTGACAAATGGTAAGAAGATAGATCTGGAGTGAGGTGAATGGAGCTCAAGAATTAAATTAGGTTAGGCTTGATGCATTTTATGCTATTTTCAACCCTGAGATTCCATGAATCCATGTGCACTGTGTTGCCTAGGCAAAATCAGCTAAGAAGCAAATGGGAACGCAATTTCTAAAACAAATCATGTCTTTCCCTGAATCTGTTCTCTATTTGGATGTCTAAAGCGTGGCCTCCTGAATGCCTGGAGCTTATCTTTGGCTGCAAGACAAACAAACACTGGGCCTGGAATCAAAAGGGAAGGAGGGAGAATAACAACAAAAAGATCCTTTGCCAGGAGTGTGGAGGAGGGATGTGGCAGAGCCAGCCTCCTGACTGGCACTGCAGGGTTCTGAAGCCTGGGACAGCTGTGGAGCCCTTTGCCTCTGGAGAGAGAGTTGCTTCTGCCCTGACTCCTGCCCTCCCCATGCATCTTCTCCCACTGAGTTCATTCTTGGCTGATCCTCACTCAAAGGCAAGAGAGCCAGGTGTTGGGGTGGAGCCAGGTTAAAGACTGGAAGTTCATCTCCCTTTGTGATAGTAAAGCTAAGGGGAAAAAACGAGTGAGATAGAAAGCTTAAAGAAGTCTTGATTCTATTCTGAGGGTGAACTGTGGAGCAACTGGCTTTTTTTTTAATTAATCAATATTTTTTATTATGGTGTTGTGGGGTACAGTTAAGGGTTAGGTATACAAGTACGTTTCATTCAGGCACTCTGTTGATAAGAGGTGTTTCCCCATCCCCAGACAGATATTTGCTGCCATTGATCCCTTCTCCCTCCCCCCCCATAGTTTCCCACTACTGTCAGTCATTTTCTTATAGCATTATATTGGATGTTAAAGGTCCGTTATATGAGTGAGAACATGTGATACTCAGATCTTTGTTTCTGTGAGAGGTCACTCAGTATTATAGACTCTAGTTCCATCCAGGTTGCTGCAAAATTCATGATTTTGTTCTTTTTTATGGCTGCGTAGTATTCCATTGTGTATATACCACATTTTTTAAATCCAGTCCTCTTTTGATGGACAGCATGGTTGTTTCCAGGTTCTTGCTATTGTGAACAATGCTGCGATAAACATACGTGTGCAGGTATCTTTCTTATAGAGTGATTTGAGTTCTTCAGGATATATTCCCAGTAGGGGGATTGCGGGGTCATATGGGAGGTTGATATTTAGAGATTTTAGGAACCGCCACACTGCTTTCCACAGAGGTTGCACTGGTTTACACTCCCACCAACAGTATAGAAGTGTTCCCTTTTCGTCACACCCTCTCCAGCAGCTGTTATTTTTTGAGCTGTTAATAATTGCCATTCTGACTGGAGTTGGGTGGTATCTCAGTGTGGTTTTGATTTGCATCTCCCTGATGATTAGTGAGGTTGAACATTTCTTCATGTATCTGTTGGCTACTCGGATGTCTTCCTTTGTGAAGTGTCTGTTCATATCTTTTGCCCACTTTACAATGGGGTTGTTTGTTTTTTTCTTTTCAGCACGTTTGAGTTCCTTGTAGATCCAAGATGTTAAGCCTTTGTCAGACCTGGTGTTGGCAAATGCTTTTTCCCAGTCTGTAGGCTGTCTCCCTGCTCTCTTGATGATTTCTTTGGCTTTGCAGAAGCTTGTCAGTTTAATAAGGTCCCATTTGTCTATCTTCTCTCTTATGACCTGTGGGTTTCGGGTTTTGTTCAGAAGTTGGATGCCAGTTCCGATTTCCATGAGGGTATGTCCTTCATTTTCTAAGGTTCTTATGGTTTGAGGTTTTAGATTTAGGTCTCTGATCCATTTGGAGTTAACCTTTGTACATGGGGATAGGTAGGGGTCCTGTTTCAATCTTCTGCATGTGGTCAGCCAGTTTTCCCTGTACCATTTACTGAATAGGTTCTCCTCTCCCCAGTGGTAGGTGGTGGAGGCTTTGTCGAAGATGAGTTGGTTGAGAAATTGAGGTTTTGCTTCTGGAATCTCTATTCTATTCCATTGATCTATATGCCTGTTCCTATACCAATACCAAGCTGTTTTGATGATTGTAGCTATATAGTAAAGTTTGAAGTCTGGTAATGTGATACCACCTGCTTTGTTTTTTTTGCTAAGGGTTGTTCTGGCTATTCTTGGACATTTGTGTTTCCATATGAATTCCTGTGTTCTTTTTTCTAGGTCTGAGAAGAATGTTGCTGGTAATTTGATGGGTATTGCATTGAATTTGTAGATTGCCTTAGGTAAGATGGACATCTTCACAATGTTGATTCTTCCAATCCATGAGCATGGGATATTTTTCCACTTGTTTGTGTCATCTTTGATTTCTTTGAGCAGTGTTTTGTAGTTTTCATTGTAAAGGTCTTTCACCTCTCTGGTTAGGAAGATGCCAAGGTATTTCATTTTTTTTGTGGCTATTGTGAATGGAATTGTGTTTTTTATTTGGGTTTCTGTTTGTTTATTATTAGTGGAAAGAAATGCGATTGTCTTTTGCACATCTATTTTGTATCCTGAGACTTTGCCAAAGGCCTTTATCAGTGTAAGGAGATTTTTGACAGATTCTCTTGGGTTTTCAAGGTACACAATCATATCATCTGCAAAGAGAGATAACTTGACTTCCTCTTTTCCTATTTGGATACCCCTGATTGCCTTCTCCTCTCTGATTGCTCGAAGCCAGGACTTCCAATACTATGTTGAACAGGAGGGGTGAGAGTGGGCATCCTTGTCTTGTTCCAGTTTTCAGGGGAAATGGTTCCAATTTTTGTCCATTTAGGAGTATGCTGGCTGTGGGTTTCTCGTAGATGGCTTTTACTATTTTGAGGTATGTTCCCCGTATGCCTAGATGTTCGAGTGTTTTTATCAAGAAGGGGTGCTGGATTTTATCAAAAGCTTTTTCTGCATCTAATGATATAATCATGTGGTTTTTGTTTTGACATCTGTTGATGTATTTAATTACATTTATGGTTTTACGAATGTTGAACCAGCCTTGCATCCCAGGAATGAAGCCTACTTGGTCATGATGGATGATTTTTGAGATGTATTGTTGAATCTGGTTTGCTAGGATCTTGTTGAGAATTTTAGCATCGATGTTCATTAAAGATATTGGCCTGTAGTTCTCTTTCTTTGTTGGATCTTTACCTGGCTTGGGTATCAATGTGATATTAGCTTCGTAAAATGATTTGGGGAGAGTTCCATCTTTTTCGATCGCCTGGAATACCTTCAGTAGGATTGGTATCAACTCCTCCTTAAATGTTTTGTAGAATTCTGCTGGAAAGCCATCTGGACCAGGGCTTTTTTTGTAGATAGTTTTCTTATTACATAGTCGATTTCCTTGATTGTTATTGGTCTATTTAGGGTCTCAATTTCTTCTTGTTCCAACCTAGGTAGGTTGTCTGATGTCAGAAAGTCCTCCATTTCCTTAAGGTTTTCAAGTTTGTTTCCATACAAGTGTACATAGTAGTCTCCAGTGATCTTTTGTATTTCTTCAGGGTCAGATGTGACTTCATCTTTTGTGTTTCTGATTGTGCTTATTTGGGTTTTTTCTCATTTTTTCTTGGTCAGTCTAGCTAGGGGACCATTGATCTTGTTTATCCTTTTGAAGAACCAGCTTTTTGTTTCATTGATTTTTTGTATTATCTTTTTGTCTTCTATGTCCTGAATTTGGGCTTTTATTTTGGTGATCTGGATTCTTCTGCTGAAATTAGGGTTCTTGTGGTCTTTCTTTTCCAGCTTCCTTAGGTGGCTTGTTAGGCTGTTAATTTGTGTTCCTTCCATTTTCTTCATGTGCGTTTGTAGGGATATAAATTCCCCTCTTACTACAGCTTTTAAGGTGTCCCAGAGATTTTTGTAAGATGTTTCTTCATTTTCATTCGTTTCCAGGTATCTTTTGATCTCTGTTTTGGTTTCATCATTGACCCAGGAGTGTTTAGCATCATGCTGTTTAGTGTCCATGTCTTTGTGGGTTTTGGCAGGACCTTGTTGGTGTCAATGTTTATTTTTATTCCACTGTGGTCCGAGAAGGTGCATGGTAGAATTTCGGTCCTTTTAAATTTGCTTATGGTTGATTTATGGCCAATTATGTGGTCGATCTTAGAATATGTTCCATGTGGTAATGAGTAGAATGTGTATTCTGTGGTCTTTGGATAGAGTGTTCTGTAGGTATCAATTAAGTCCATTTGGTCCAAAGTCACATTGAGGTTCTGGATCTCCTTGCTGATTTTTTGTCCTGATGATCTGTCTAGGGTTGTGAGTGGGGTATTAAAGTCCCCAGTTACGATGGTGTTAGAGTCAATATCTTTCTTTGGTTTTCCTAGAAATTGCTTTATGAAAGTTGGTGCACCTATGTTGGGTGCATATATGTTTAGGATAGATATTTCTTGTTGATGGATTGAGCCTTTTATCATTATGTAGTGACCTTCTGTTTCTTTTTTGAATTTTAATAGCTTGAAGGGTATTTTGTCTGAAATTAGGATCGCTACTCCTCCTTTCTTTTGTATTCCATTCGCCTGAAAGTTTGTTTCCCATCCTCTTACTTTGAGTCTGTGGGTGTCCTTTCTAGTGAGGTGAGTCTCTTAAACGCAATAGATTGTTGCCTGATGATATTTTATCCATTTTGCCATTCTATGTCTTTTCAGCGGTGCATTTAGTCCATTCACATTTAGACTAATAATTGAAATGCAAGAGTTGATCCCTGTCATAAGGTTCTTACAGAGTTGTTGTTCCTGTTTGTTTATTGTCTTTTTTGGGTTTTGGAATTGGATCGTGTGTGTTCTTAATCTTTTGCCTGTACTCTTGTGAAGAATGTTGTTATTCTTTTTTCTTTTTCTTCTGTGTTCAGTACTTTCTTAAGTGTTTCTTGTAAAGGTGGTCTGGTGGCAGCGTAGGTTCTTAGGGATTGGATATCTGGAAAAGATTTCAATTCTCCCTCACTAATGAAGCTTAGTTTGGCTGGGTAGGTATTCTTGGTTGAAATTGTTTATCTTTTAGAACTTTAGGCTCTCCTAGCCTGAAGGGTTTCTGTGGATAAATCTGCTGCTATTCTAATTTGTCTTCCCTGGTAGGTAGTCTGGCCTTTTCCCCTTGCTGCCATTAGGATTTTTTCTTTTATAGCTACTTTGTTTAGGTGAATTATTGTGTCTGGGAGTTGGTCTTCTCATTTGTTGTCTTGCAAGGGTTCTCTGAATCTCTTGTGTTTGAATTTTTTCATCCTTGATGAGATGAGGGAAGTTTTCTTGAATGATTTCATGAAATGTTTGTTCCAGTGTGGCCTCTGTTTCTCTCTCTGCCTCAGGAAGTCCAATTACTCTTAGGTTTGGTCTCTTGAAGTGATCATTCATCTCTTGCAGGTTTTGTTCTGTCTATTTGAGCTTCTTTTCTATGCTTTTGACAGTTTGGGTTAGTTCTGTGTTTTGGTCTTCGAGCTCTGAGATTCTTTCTTCTGCTTGGCTAATTCTGCTTTCCATGCTTGTTAGTTTGTTATTTATTTCCATCACAGTATTCTTTACTGCTGTTATTTCTGACATCAGCTCCTTCCTATTTTCCTCTTGTCTATCCTCAATTTTTTAAATTCTCTCTATTAATATCTTGATGTCTGGGTTTGTTGCATGTGACCAGTCATTCTGGAGGCTCTTCATTGTTTGTGTTCCAGAATCTGTTTTCTCAGTGTCTGATCTCCGAGGAGTCTGTGTGATACCTATATTCTTCTTTTGGTTTTTCTTCATTTGTGTGGTTTTTTCCCCCTCCCTACTTTTTCCTTCCCTCCACATCACTGTCTTCTTTAATTCTGTTATTCAGGGGTAGAGGGATTGGTTTTACTTCTGTTTGTTCAATCTCCTATTCTTTATGTGTGTCCTCTTACTTTGTTCAATTCTGGAGTTGCACTGTAGTTGGGGGTGGTCCTTTTTGCAGTTTTGAGATTTACTTAAGGGGGAGCTGTGATTCAAAATCTATCTGCAGGTCCTGGTATTCGCTGACAAGTGTATGGATAATCTGGGACCCACTTCCCAATGCCTTGGAATCTGTCCATGCAGTGGAGCTGTAGGTTTACTCCCTGAAATAAAATGTGGTTAGCAGAGGGAAGAGAATGGAGCAGACAGTGGGTTGAAGAGGGGAGTGGAGAGATAGAGGAGTAAGGGGGGAAACAAACGAGTGTACCAACAAATCAAGAGAGAGATCTATACTGAAACAGATAAAAACAATAGACCACAGCTACAGCGTAACCAACTCCCATACAAAATAAATAAAACATACAATGATGCTAACATACAAGCTAACCAACCACCTTATTGGTGTGCTGCTCCTCTATACAAAGGTATGGTTTACAGAGAGAAGAAAAGAGAAGAAAAGGAAGAGGAAAAAAGGAAAAAAAGGAACAATACAGTAGGAATAGAATTAAGTGATTAAACTTACAGAACCAATAAGCACACTCTGAGACTTTTTGTTTAAGTCCAATGTCCTTTCAGCTCTGATTTCTAGCTTTCTTTTCAAGCTGGTAAATTAGTTTGCAGTTAGGGTCAGTTGCCCCTGGCCTGCTGTGAAGGACAGTTCAGATCACCCTCCATTCACCACTCTGGCCTGTGTCTGTTTTTCAAGCTTGTTTCTCCTGTTTCCGTGTTGAATCGCCAGCAGGTGGTGCTATCTCAGCTGCTCGCCCCAGAGCAGGTGGGGCCAGAGAGGAACTGGACAGAGCTGGAGATGAAAGCCTGCCTTAGGGCACACGTGAGGGGACCTACGGCAGCATGGCAGGAAGGACGTCTTGGTTGCAGGAGAGGTGGCAGCGATCCCAGCAGATCTTGCCTGCAGGGGCTTCAAGGACTGCGGTCGTGGATCACCTCCGGCCTGGGTGGTGCAATGTGCTATGGCTGCCATGGAGGCACAGCGGCGGCGCTGGCACTGGCACTGGCACCGGCGGCTGCTGTGTCTGCGCTGCAGTGGTTGTCCAGACTGCTGCAATGCCCCAGTGGTGGCAACGGCTGAACTCCATGTGAAGAGCAGGCTGCGATGTTGGGGTCCGCAGGCCCCGGGGTGAGAGCCAGAGACCCACTGCAGTTCTCCTTTGCAGAGGGTTTCATAGACCAGGTTGCCCCGTTGCCATCTTGCCGGAAGTCTAGCAACTGGCTTTTAAGGGAGCAAGATGGTAGCCTAAAGAATGGTTTTTGGAATCCTGGGGATTTTCCACCTCTGTTAACACAACTTTCCACTTATATCGGTTGATGTTTGTTGTTAGTCCTTCTGCAGGAGAAAAAATGGGTTTCGTTGCCTGGAAAGATGAACCAAACTCTTTGGCCACACTTTGCATAGGGCCTGCATGCTAGGATTTGTGTGCAGTGCCTGTGATAGAACTGGCTCGCTCTCTTTAACCCTGTTAGTGTTGGGTAGATAGGGAATAAAGTCATGTATTATGTTGTCATAAAATGTTAAAAGTTAAAATACTTCCTGGGGTCAGCGAAGAATTGAAGTTTACGGGGACCAGTCTGCATAGGATATAGCTCTCCCAAAGTTTCCAAATTTTAGCCAGTGTAGACACTTCTCTGACACTGGTCTAACTAGGTCTAGTTGCCACCTGCTACCCCCTCCCAGTAGTTGTCAACTCTTCCAATATAAATTAATCTATGCTCTCTGATTACTTCCTGTAGGCATCCCTACATCTTATATAGAACACAAGTCTAAGCACCCAGCAATACAGCAATGTCTTTGAAAGACTAGGTGGGAGATAGTTTATTTTCTAATTTTTCTCACAGATACTTTCAGGAAACAGAAGTATTGATTTTATAGGACTAGCCAGAAAGGTTGAATTATTGATGTGTGGGACTAACATCAGCTATGTTATAAAGCTCCAAGAAAAAAGTTAAAAAAAACATTGATTGAATATTAACATATGCAGCAAATGTAAATAAGACAAAATGATATAAATTATGGAGATATATATTTTGAATCAAATAAAGAATATCTTCTGATCAGAGAACTGTTCCAGGATCAAATGAGCTGATTTGGCTAATAGTGGGCTTTCTTTTATTCAAGGTACTCAAGCAAAGGCTAGAAAATTATTTGCTCATTGACTAGTTTCAAGGTACAAAAACAGCAATGAGTATTTTGCTTCATTAGCAAAGGAGCTATTCATCTGTGAGCCCCTAAGTATGAAGGTAAAATTGTTATGTATCTACACATGTTCTAAGGAGAGGTTATGTTTTTTTCATTTATTTTTTAACCACAACCTCTTGTACATGATAAACTAGTTAACTAGCTCTAGCTCTCCATGTAAAGCTTTCAGTTAGGTCTTTTGGGTCCCAACCTAAAACATGACTGTTCTGCTAAAGATCAACAGACATGTGAGGATAACTTCTAACATGAAAGACATAAATAAAAATAGAGAATACAGATGATGATGCAGGGAGAATAAAAAAAGAAACAAAGAAAAAAGCAATAGCAACAGTGGACAGTGAGAAAAAAATAAAACTCACTAATATACCCAGAGAACTAAGAGTATATTTCATGAAACAATGAACTGGAGATTATATTAAGAGGAACATTCAGAAGATAAAAAGGAACTCTTAAAAATTAAAATGATAATGGCAGACATGAAAAATACACAAGAAGGATTTAAAGATAAAATTGAGTAAATCTCCTAGATAGTTAAATGAGAGGACAAAGAAATGAGAAATAGGGGTAGAAAATAAATAAGAATTAGCCCAGGAGATCCAACATTTAAAAGCGACCTGAATAAAATAAAGAGGATATCATCAAAGAAATAATCCAAGAAACATTTTTCAGAAAAAGGTATTTAATTTCCAAGTAGAAAGTACCTAACAACTATGCTCTTTATTCTATTTTTAAAAGATTAAAAATACTCATACCAAGGTATGTAAGTATTACATTTTAGAATGCTGGGTCAGAGAAGATTCTGTTTCTAAAAAGAAAAACAAAGCAAATAAAAAATCAGAGTGGAATTGGACTGTTGAAAAGTAACACTAGACTTGAGTACACAATGGATAAATGAGTTTATCTACTATAAAGGGAAAATTATTTTCAACATAGAGTTTTATATCCAGTCAGCAATAAGAGCAACCTAACTTGGTGCATTGGTGTAGCAGCAGAGAGGGCTTCAGGTATAAGGCTCTCAAGAAGATGAAACTACACAACCCACTTTAAAAAATGGCTTTATTAAGGTATAATTAGCATAGAATTAACTGAGTGTATTTAAGACACACAATTTCATAAACTTTGACGTTAATTAGATAGTAATGGGATGGTAGGGGTGGGATGGGGCAGAAAAATAAAAAACTTTTTTGTATATTCAGGATGTTCTGCAAACAGCAGCAAATATCAAAACAGCATGCACATCCGGGCTGCTGGAGCAATGTTCATTAGGGAAGTTCATGGTAACAACATCAAAAGATGTGAAGTTCTCCCGTTACCTATCACACTCTATATAATCAAAGGCTAGAATACAGTAGCAATAGTACATGGCAGAAACTTATCTCCAGGCCTCCTCTTCCAAGTCACTATTTTTAGTTGAAGATAGCATCAGCCCCTTCCCTGGAATGGTCATGGAACTAGGATCCAAGCCTTGGGGTTCAGCTGTATGGAGTGGCAAGTAGAGGTAGACCCTATATTAACAGCATTCACAGTTAGTAAAGCACTAGCCCCTCTCCTGGAATGATTGGGAAACTGGGATCCAAACACTGTTGATGCTCGGAATTGATTTCCTGAATCATTGGGCATACTCTATTTAAATTGAGGTTTAAAGGAAGTCAACTCTTTTTCTGGGAGGTCAGTTTACAGAATATAGGTCTCAGACAAGTTCTCCTTTTTTTTTTCTTCCAGAAGTGCTTAATGAGTTGACAGTACATACCGCCTTATCTGAGGAAACTACTGAATGATGTGATCTACTTTATTGATAGCGTAAATCAAGAAAGAGGACACACAGTCCAAGACAAGGGGGATACACACAGGAGAGACAAAGATAATGATCAGGACAATAGAGAGAGATTTCTAGGAGGACAGCTAGCAATCAGAGCAACCTGGGTTGGTGCATTGGTGCAGTAGCAGAGAAGGCTCCAGGTATAAGCCTCTCAAGAAGATGAAACTAACACACAACCCACTTAAAAAATGGCTCTATTGAGGTATAATTAGCATAGAATTAACTGAATGTATTTAAAATACACAATTTCATAAGCTTTGACATATTCATACATCTATGAAGTCTTTATCCCAATCAAGATAATGACCATACTCATTACCATCAAAAGCTTATTTTGTAATCCCTTCTTTTTGTCCCTTCCTATCTTCCCAACCCAAGGCAACTACTGATCTGTCTTCTGTCTCTGTAAATTAGTTTGCATTTTCTAGAATTATATGAACATGTAATAATACATATATATTCTTTGTTTGGTTTCTGTCTCTCAGAATAAATAGTTGGAGATTCATTAATGTAATGTTGTTTTAGTATATATCAATACTTTATTCCTTTTATTGCTGAATGGCATTCCATCACATAAATATACCACAAAGTGTTGTTAATGAAAATTTGTGTTGTTTCACCTGTTGATGGATATTTGGGTTGTTTCCAGTTTTGACTATTGAAAATAAAGCTCTGTGAGCATTCATATACAAGTCTTTATGTGGGAGCATGTTTTCTTTTTTCTATAATAAATACCTAAGACTGAATGGCTGAATAATATGGTAGAACTTATGAGAATTTTAGTTCTTCCATATCCTTACCAGAACTTTATATGGGTAACCTTTCAATTTTAGACATTCTAAAATTCATTAAAAAATCAACTGCTCTCATAGGTATAGGGTTATTTTGGACTCTCTATCCAGTTTCACTGATTTATTTGTCTTCTTGACAACTCCACAGTGTTTTTTTAATCATTATTGTTGTATAATAAGTCTTAAATTCAGATGTGTAAGTTCTCTATTTTTTTTCAATCATTTTTTAAAATACCATTTTGACTATTCTGGTCCTTTGTTTTTCCATATGAATTTTAGAATTTGCCTTCTCCCAAAAACTGCCTGTAGGCTTTTGTTAGGGATAGTGCTGAATCTATAGGTCAACTTGAGGAGAAATGACATCATATTAATGTTGAGTCTTTCAGTCCATGAATATGGTATACTTTTCCATTTATTTAGGTCTTCTTTAATTACCTTCATCAGCTTTGTGATTTTCAGTATACAGGCCTTACATATCTTTTGCCATATTTATCCCTAAGTATTTCAAATTTTCTGATGTAATTTTAAAGTATTCATATTTACATTTCAATTTATGCTTGTTCATTGTTAGTATAAAGAAATAAAATTAAATTTTGTATTTTGATCTTGGCCCTGCTCACATGTTAGACCTAGTGACTTTTTATTATAGATTCCATAGGATTTTCTACATCTTCGCTTATGTTGCCTGTAAATAAAGGCAGTCAACCTCTTTCTGAACTGATGCACTGTTTTTCATTTTTAAAAATCTATTGAACTAGATGCTACCTCCAGTCCATGTTGAATATAAATCATGAGGTGGACATTCTTTACTTGTTTCTGACTTTAGGGAGAAGTCATTTAACCCTCACTATTAATTTGATGTTAGTTGTAGTTTTTTTTTTGTTTTTGGGGGTTTTTTTTTTGTAAATACCCTTTAACAGATTGAGGAAGTTCCTTTTTATTCCTAGTTTTGAGATTTTGGGGTTTTTTTTTTTTGTTTTTTAATCAGAAATGGATGTGGGATTCTGTCAAATCTATTGAAATGACCACATGACTTTTTTAGCCTAGTAATACAATGAATGGCATTAATTGATTTGGATGTCAATCATTGTCTGACTTTGGAAATAAAAAGTTGTAAAACTTACACAATCTAAATTCAAGACTTATTATAGAGTTATTGTAATCAAAATAGTGTGGTTTTGGCATTAAGATAGAGAAATAAATCAGTGGAACTGAATAGGGAATCCAAAGTAGCCCCATACTCATTGTAGGTCACTGAATGTTAACAAAGATGCAAAGGCAATTCAGTGGAGAAAGAATAGTTCAAATGGTGCTGAAACAATTGAATACCCATATGACGTTAAACCAATTTTGTAAAACCTTTGTAAAATAAATTTCACTTGATCATAACTTAGTATTTTTTATGTTGTTAGATTCATTTTGCTAAAATATTGTTAAGAATTTTTACATCTGTGTTCATGAGAGATTTTAGTTTGTAGTTTTCTTATATTGTCTTTGTCTAGCTTTGGTCTCATAAAATGAGTTGGAAATTATTCCTTCCACTTTAATTTTCTGGAAAAGTTTATGTAAAACTGGTATGATTCCTTCTTTAATGTTTGGTAGGATTCACCATTGACACCATCTAGGCCTGGGTTTTATTTTTGTAAAAAGATAATTTACTGTCAATTTAATTGATTTAATACATATTGCGCTAACATATTATCTGGGTTTTTTTTTTTTTAGTGGCTTTGGCAATTTTTGTCTGTCAAGAAATTTGTCCATTTCATTTAGGTTCTAATTAATCTTGTGTCATTATTTGTTAATATCTATAGACTCTGCTGTGATGTCACCTCTTTAATTCTCTATATTATTCAATTGTGCCTTCTTTCTTTCCTTTCCTGATCAGTCTGCCTAATAATAATTTTATGTCTCCTAAAAAGTTAGCTTTCAATTTCTGTCATCAGTTTCTACTGTTCTTGTTTTCTGCTTATATTGGGTTTTATTTCATCTTTCTTCCAAGTTTTTTTTAATGAACAGTAGGGTCATTGATTTGATACTTTTTAAAATATTTTATTTTAAAGATGTGGGTACAATTCAGCATTTGGTGCCCACTTTGCCTGGTTTGAGATCTGGTACCCTTATTGGTGTTGTGTCCCTCCTGCCACCCCCATCCCAGTAGTATCCTGCTACTGCCAATCCCTTTCTTGAAGTATTATGGTAATCGTTCAGGGTTTGCTTTTGAATAAGAACATATGGTACTCTGTTCTTTGTTTTTGTGGTAGATCACTGAGTATGACGGATCCAAGTTGCTGTGAAGTCCATATGTTTGTCCTTCTTTATGGCTGAAAAATATTCCATTGTGTATATGTACCACATTTAAAAAAAAATCCAGTCCAATTTTGATGGGCAGCATGGTTGGCTCCATGTTTTTGCTATTGTGAACAGTGCTGCAATAAACATGTGTGTGTGGGTATCTTTTTTGTAGAATGATTTGAGTTCTTCTGGGTATATGATACTTATTTTTTAACATAGACATTTTCTAATATAGGTGCCTACTGTCTACTGTTCAAAATTTTTCTGTAAGTTCTACTTTAGATCTTGATATGGTTGTTTTTATTTTCACTCAGGACAAAATACTTTCTAATTTTCCTTTTGATTTCTTATTTTTCTGTGAGTTATTTAGAAGTGTATTGTTTCCAATAGTTGAGGATTTTCTAGATGTGTTTCTGCTTTTGATTTCTAATTTATTTCCATTGTAGTCAGAGCACATACTCTGTATGACTCAAATTTTTATAATTTATTGAGACTTATTCCATGGCCCAGAATATAGTGTATCTTGGTAGATGTTCCATGAGCACTTGAAAAGAGTGTGTGTTTTGCTGTTGCTGAGTGGAGTATTAAATAATATCAATTAATTCAAGTTGGCTGATAGTGGTGTTAAAGTCGTTTGTATCTTTACTGATTTTCTATCCACTTGTTCTATCAATTATTGAGAGAAATTTATAACAATCTCTGACTATAACTGTGAATTTGTCTACTTCTTGCAGTTTTTGCATCATGGAATTTGAAGTTCTATTTTTAGATGTAGAAGCATTTAGGATTGTTATATCCTTCTGAAAAATTGATCCCTTTATCGTTATGAATGACTCTTCTTGGTAATTTACTTGGCTCTGAAATCCACATTGTCTGATATTAATAGAACCACTCCAGCCAAAATAAATTATTTTCATATTACCATGTATCCTTTTTCCATACTTTTACTTTTTTAGCCTTGTTGGAAGCAGTATATATTCGAATCTTTCTTTTTCACCCAATTTGACAATCTCTGTTTTTTAATTGTGGTGTTTAGACTACTTATATTTAATGTGATTATAGATATGGCTGTATTTAAATATATTCTCCTATTTTCCCATCCGATTTTTCTTCTTCTTTTTTTCTGCCTCCTTTTGGATTAATTAGCAATTTTCAAAAAAATTATTTCATTTTATTTCCTTTTTTGGATTATGAACTATAACTGTTGTATTTAGTGGTTGCTTTAAGGTTCATATTATATACGAGGGAAGATGCCCCCAAAACCAAAATTATCTTTTGGAGGGCAGGTACCTTGTAGTACAGGTTTCCCTTACTAGATAAAGTGTTCCAGGAAGCCGTGTGCATTAGTGTACTAGCTAGCATTGTGTGAGAGATGATTGCAGAAGAAGCATGCCAAGTTGTGGCAAACAGGAGATTGGTTCTTCTACCATGACAGTGCATCTGCCCACACTGAGCTGAGTGTTCAGCAGTTTTTGACCAAAACCAGCATGACTCCTATACCCCACCATCCCTATTTGTCCTGAGTGACTTTTTTTTTTCTCCCAGATGAAAAAAATCCTTAAAGGGAAATGTTTTGCCAGTGTGGCAGAGGTGAAACAAAAAATGGCAGAAGCACTAAAAGGCATCAAAACGGATGAGCTCAAAAACTATTTTGAGCTGTAGAAAATGTGTCTTGATAGGTGTATTGCATCAAACAGAGAGTACTCCGATGGAAACTTAAACATATAAGAACCAATACACCATTTTTTAACATATAAGAATAAATATACAATTTTTAACATATAAGAGTAAATACACAATTTTTATTCAATAAACATTGTTTCTTGGGGGGGTACCTCCTTGTATCTTTAATTTATTACAGTCTTATTTATTTATTTGAGTTGGGGTTTCTCTATTACCCAGGGTGGAATGCAGAGGTGCCACCTTGGCTCATCACCACTCTGACCTCCTGAGTTCGGGCTATTCTTCTGCCTCAGTCTCTTGAATGACTGAGACTATAGGTGCTTGTCAGTAAGTCTGATTTTTTTTTTTTTTTTTTTTTAGCTACAAAGTCTCACTGTGTTGCCTAGATTGGTCTTGAACTCCTGGGCTCAAGGAATCCTTCTGCTTCGGCCTTCCAAAATGCTGGGATTATAGGAATGAGCCACTGCACCTCACCTACAGTCTACTTTAAAGTGACATTATATTTCTTCAGGAATATTTAGGAACCTTACAACAGTATACTTCCACTTCCATGTCTTCTCTTGGTCTTTGTATTATTCTTGCTATATGTTTTACCTCTACATATGTAGAGAAGAAGTCAGAAAGACACACTTCTGGCCTGGATAAAAGCAACCATGAACTGCCTATGGTGTCACATGGCAAGGGAAATGTGGGCAGTCTCTGGCTGCAGACCCACACCCATAGCTAGCAAGGAAATGGAGACCTCAGTACTACCGTTGCAAGGAACTGGATTCTGCCAACAAGCTAAATGAGCTTGGAAATAGACTCCTCCCCAGAGCCTTCAGACAAGAACTCAGCCAGCTAAGTTCAGCCCTGACTTCAGCCTTTGAGATCCTAAGCACAGAACCTAGTCATGCTGTGTCCAAATTTCTCACCAACAGAACTATGAGCTAATATGGATATTACTTTAAGCTGCTGCATTTGTGGTAATTTTTACATGCAATAGAAAACTAATACATTAATCCACCGAGTTTTTAATGTTACTCACTGCATTTTTAAATTTCAAAATTTTCATTTTTATTCTTTTTAGAAATAGCCTTGTCAAGAAAAAAAATCTTTGCAAACTTGGGATAAGTATAGATAACTTAAATATGACACAAAATTATCAGCCATAAAATAAAACATTGGTAAACTGGACTTCATCAAAATTTAAAATTTCTACTGTTTAAAAGATATCAGTAAGAAAATATAAACTGCAGACTACAAGAAAATATTTATAATACATATTTCTGACAAGACACTAATATCAAAAATATGTAAAGATTGCTTACAACTCAATTTACAAAAAATGCATAATCTAATAAAAATGGGCAAATAAATGAATGGCCAATAAACCCATTAAAAACAAGTTCAATATTATTAGTCACCGAATAAAGCCATTTAAAAAAGTTTCCAGTTCTCTGTTGAAATATATAATCTTATCCTTTATCTCTTTTGAAACATAGTAAGGATAGTTTTGTTTTTTTTTTTTTTGAGTTGGAGTCTCACTCTGTCGCCCAGACTGGGGTGCAGTGGCCGCTTTGGCCACCGCAGCCTCGACCTACTGGGCTCCGGCGATTCTTCCGCCTCAGCCTTCCGAGTAGCTGGAATTACAGGCATGCACTACCACGCCCGGCTGATTTTTTGATTTATTGTAGAGATGAGGTCTCGCTGCCCAGGCGGGTCTCGAACCTGTGGGCTCAGGCAATCCACTCACCTCAGCCTCCCAAAGGCGCAGGATTACAGGCTGAGCCACTGAGCCTGGCAGGATAGTTTTTTTTAAGTCTTTGTCAGATAACTACAGTACCTGGAATTTTACTGTTCTCTTTCTATCATGTATTGTGTCTCCTGGTTTTCATTCATGGGGTTTTACTTCTTTGAGTGTCTGGTTAATTTCAATTATGTGCCAAACATTGTACTTTAAAAATGGTTTGTAGCAATGATTTGGGGACTGAGATAGTATTATCTTCTTCCACAGAGGATATATTCTTGCTTCTGCCAGGCTACTTGCAGGCCCCAATAATCTAGAATCATCTTAGTCTAATTTCAAATATTGAGATGATTTGAAGCTGGCTTCAGTCTATGGAAGGGACAAAGGTTTCTAGTTCAAAACATTGTGAGTGGGCTGACCCTCTTACTTGATTGATCCTAGACTCTGGTATTGCCTCACCCTAGTCTCTAGAACCTGTTAGAAGCACAGTATACCTTTAATGTGATCTTTTACCCATGTCTTTCCAGAATTAACAAATATCCCCATTGAAAAAGATGCTCCTATTTCTGACTTACCTCTTTGGCTTTTTATCTTTTCCAAGACTTTAAAAAGAACTACTGAACTAGTTAATAGAATATAATGTTATTCTACATTTTATTTTACCTTTCCAATTCTGTTAATAAAGTTAAAACTTCATACAGAAAGATAACAGGTTGATATTAGAAGAATTACAAGCACATAATTTTGAGAAGTCTTTCAGGTCTCACAATTTGTGTCCTTTGGAATGATAGTGGCTCCCAGAATGGGAAAGAAGCAAGGATTTAGACTTTGCTTATTTAATGGATCATGAGAACAGATAGTGAACATACCTATCACCATAAACATTTTAAAATTTGCTTTCACACTTGCTTCCCAGAAGCTAAGTAAGCTTTGATTCTTTTGAGCATACATAAAGTCCCAACATGCCACTTTCTAAACTGAAATTTCAGTAAGGAAAGTCAAAGAATATTCCAAAACCTAATCAAAATACCCTATAAGATATATGAGCAACTCTGACAATGAACTAACACATTGGAGTTCTAAAAGGGAATAGGGATGGGGTGGGTGGTGAGGGTTCTCACTCAAGCCATATAGACTAGATTTCTGAATAGCTGTGTATGCTTATGCATCTGACATTCTCATTTTTTCTTTCTTTCCCAGCAATTTCTCTACCATCCAGGAGGCTGAAGACAGAATTTTCTCCTCATAATGGTACAGTTCCCAGGGCCTGGGGCATGGGACAGCCTTGGTTGGGCTTCTTTTATGTTTTTAAGCACATGGATTCCTGGTGCAGTATCTTAACTAGTCGAACTGCTTAGAAATCCTTGTACTCTACACACAATTTCACTGGGGTGAAGAGGAAAGCAGGACCATGGATTTGGAGCTGTTTGTTTTACAATAATTTGAAGAATAAGCCTGTCTGGAGTCACTAGTCACATTTTTTTCTCTTCCAACTCTTAAATCACTGACATAGAACAAAGAGGGAAAATCCAAAATTAAACACAAATTCAGCCATGTGTCAGGAGGCTCTTTCCTTGGTCCCCAAAGTTCTTAGAGCCTGTCCAGACTCCTGGCTTTCTCAGCAATTCCACTCCCTGAGAAAGGCCAAATATCCTTTGCAGTTACTTTTCAAGAAAATTTGGGGAGAATGACATCAGCAGAAGAGTCAGATTAGATAATGTGAAACAGCTGCGTCTCTATCCCTTCAGATCAACTCTTCTCTCGTAAAGGTTTGCAACCTTTCTACATACACAAAAATAATCTGGGCGATTTAAAAATAGATACAAATTTCCTGGACTCACGTGCAGAAGGTCTGATTCACTAGGTTTGAATTGAAGCCCAATTGTCTGCACTTTCAGCAAATAGGTGGTTAAACTCTGAACCCTGCTTTGGAGAAAACTTACTCTGGAGACGGCTCCCAGAATCCAGTAGGTCCATTTTTATGGTGGGATCACATGAGCATGCTCCCTTCTCATTAACCCTAGCAGCATAGAACCTATTTTCTGTGGATGAGCTGGCATTAAAAAAAAAAAATTTTTTTTTAAGGCTAACATGGATTTCTCCTAGTTTGGGAGTGAGATTTTAAAGAAGAGAATCATCTCACCCAGCTATTTAAGTGTTTTGAAGTCCCAGGAAAAGCCTTCAACAATTTTATGCCATAAGTCTAGAAATAATTTAGTGACATCAAAGAGATTAAGCCAGAATTACAATGAGATTCCTTTGTATTCAACTCATGTATCTAAGTATTATTTGGTTGGTTTCAACAGAAGGCTCGTTCTCCAAGACCGAATTTGTCTATGAAGCTGTCACCACCATAACCACTGCTACCATTTCCCAAAACCACATTCTCCCTTGGATCTTGGTACTTCAGTTAAAGCATGTGTTTTTTAATTATAAAAACTTTGTATGTGTGTCTGTCTGTCTAACCAGATTAGGCCCCTTAGAGGTGGAAAAATAGCTTTTTAATCTTTGTTTCAGGTATGCAAAGTGCTTGATGGGCGATGACCTAGAAGGTTATCTGCAGCTACTGACTCAGTTAAATTATATACTCTTTTTCAGTCATGCAATGTCACAAAATACAGTGAATATAATTTGTAGTATTTTTCATAGATTTTATAACATATAAAGTTTAACTTTTTTTAGCCATGAGTCATAAATTGTGAAAAATGGAAAGAAAATATTGCCAATAATGTAGTTTCAAAATGAAAATGAATTTTGGAATAACTATTTCCAGAAACGTAACTGAATTATATCTACACTTTCATTTCAGAAAAAGAAAATGACAAAAGAGAAATTGCTTCCTAATTTTTTATTATTCTCCTACTTTCTCCATTTTTACTACTACTAATAATATATACTAATGATATTATACATTAATAAAACAATGTAAACAAGCTGGAATCGAGAAAGGAGGAAATTGGATAATTTCTGCTTCCAAAAAAATCTTTTTTTCGTTTTTATTTCCAAATTTAGGGATCTTAGGTGAAAGGTGGTTTTTATTTCATTTTTTCAGACCTCAATTATTTACTTTCTGCATGGACATATCTAAGGTGCCGCGGTTTATTACATGTATGTCAATTTTCCATATCTGTTTATATCCTACTGTCCTTAGGCAGTGTTTCTGAGCCTCTCTGCCTCCCTGCACAGGATTTATCTGGATTCATGCCGGTGTGACTGGACAGTCTCCACCTCCCTTTCGGCCACCGGCCTCCGAGCATCATGGGAACCTGCTCAGCACCTACACAGGTGTAACCTGAAAGTGCAGGCTGAATAATACCTGAAGGGAAGACCTCTACCCACCCTTGAATGGGTGGTTCTGAAATACCATTCACATGGCTCTTTAGATGGTCTTAGAGGATCAAGTTACTTCTATTGGTGGCCAGAGCAATGATGTATCCTTGTACTGGAACTTTCCCCTCCTCTTTCCCTTCCTCCCTCCTTTCTCCTTCCCTCCCTCCTTTCTTCCCTTCCTTTCTTCCTTCCCTTCTTCCTTCCCTCCCTCTCTCCCTGCCTCCTTCTGCCCCCTCCCTCCCCATTGTTCCTGACTCACTCTTGCTTCCCAGGATTGCATCAATCAAGTGTTCACAAATGTCTTTTTCTTGAACTCTACTTTCTAAGGAATCTAAGCAGAGATATTATGAAAGTTGAGAGCAGGGATGAGAAAATACAAAATGTTGGGCATTCTAAAATTAGTCTGAATAATCTCTGAAATGGTGATATTTTGCTTAGGCTAATATAAAAATATACTTAAATTAATAACATGATGCCTAATTGTCTTTAAAAGGTTCTTTTACAGTTTGGATCTAAACGAGGACCATACATTGCACTTGGTATGTCTCAGGATTCTTTTAAATGAAGCCAATCCCTTTCCTCTTTTAAATGCTACTTATTTGTTCAAGGTATGGAATCATTTGTCTTGAAGAATGTCCAGATTCTGAATGTGTGTGTTATTGTCCTATTTCCTTCAAAAGGAGATGAAAGTACAAAAGAAAACTCCTTTGATATATTGTCAAAGGGCAATTTTTTTCTTGATAAATATTCTGAACATCTTATTCTTTTGGAGATTAGTAATCCTATTTAGTAAATGAGTAGGTCAGCAGTGAAATGTATATTTTATTATTATTGGAAAGCCATGGGAATTTTAACTTAACTGTCACACACGCACACTCACACATGCACATACATGCGCGCACACACACACACACACACACACACACACTTGTAAATTTTGATAATTGTTCTACTCCTATTATAAGTAGAGAACCAGTACTTTCTTTTTAACCAATAATATTATGATTTTTGTTGTTGTTATCATAATCCTAGACCCTAGGATTATAATGGATCCCAGAGGCCTCCTCCTCTAACACTTTCTCTTTCCAGGTGAACAAATGCAGTATCCAAAATGCCAAGTGACCCTATATTGGCATCACACAGCAGGTTGGGGCAACAGGTCCAGAATCCTATGCTCTCAGTTACCCACTCCTGTACCCATTCTAGTGGCTGCTGCACTCACCCACTGGTTGTAGCTGTACCTGGCCTAGACTGGCAGTCCTTTAGAAGCAAGGAAGACACTTTCTTCTGTCCAAGATCATTCTATACATAATAAGACATTAAGCATTATTGTGGGTTCAACTCATAGACATGGTGAGCTAACACTAAAATGTGTCTGAAAGGTTACTGAATTCCTGGAAGGATGACTCTTCCTGTGGGCAATACATAATTCTTTTTTTCATTATTTCAAAATACAAAGTATGAACCCTGTTACTCTACCATGCTGACTTCCATCATTTCCAGTTAATACTTCTAAAGATTCATGCAATTAAGAGAGAGAAGAAAAGGCATGCGAACTACCATGAAACATATATAAGTAATGCTAATGATGATCTGATGAATAAAATAACCCAGACTTAGGGGAAGGATATTTCCCATTTTTATAGGAACTGATGGTAAATTAAAGCTTTTATCAGTAAACAGTAAACCTCTTGCCAATTTGTTTGGCATAAATTAAAGAGTCCTTCAGAAGGCAGTTATAGCTGACTTATAGTCTGAAAGATGCATTAAGGTCATTATTATTAGCTTTAAGAGTTTCTTTAACCCACTGTCTATGAATTTGGTCCTGGAAGGGCTGTGTTTGGGTTCAGCCTTCAGTGAGGAGTAAATATAAGGAGAGTTTGGAGTTCTAGTGCTGTAGACTGAATGTCTGTGCCCCACCCCCTAATCTCCAATGATGGTATTAGGAGGTAGGGCGTTTGGGAGGCAATTAGGTCATGGAGTTAGAGCCCTCATGAATGGGATTAGTGGCCTTATAAAAGAGACTCCAGAGAATCCTTTTACTCCTTCTACCATGTTAATAATGCTGTTTATGAGTCAGGAAGTAGGCCCTCACCAGACGTCAAATCTGCCAGTGCTTTGATCTAAGACTTCCCAGCCTCTAGAACTGGGAGGAATACATTTATGTTGCTTATAAGCTAGCCAGCGTATGGTATTCTGTTATAGCAACCTGAATGGACGAAGACAGCTACATAACATTCCAGTTCAAACTCTAGTTCTTTACTTACTAGTTGCATGACTTGGGGCAAAAGTTTTGAAACTTTTTCAAGTGTCACTTGCTTCATCTAGAAACTATTGTTTTGAGGATCAGATGAAATAACAATTGTAAAGCATTTAGCATTGTTAAATACCTGGCATATAGGAAGTACTACATTGTGATGAACTCTTTTCATCATCATTGTCTATAATGAATGAGATCTTTCTGTTTATTCAATTAAAATATCACAATGGGAAAGAATGACTGGAACTATGGTAAAATTCTTACATACATGAAGTAGTTTAATATGATTTGAAAATAGACTATGTGTGTATGTATGCAGCTATACACACATACATACACACATACAAAGATGAATTTTAAAAATGAAATATTACAATGGCCCATTCAGGAGAAGGCCACACAGCACTTCATTTTGACAAGCTAAAATGATAAAAGAGATGCATCAAAAATAAATATTAAGTTATGCAGATTAACTTTTTTCCCCCAAAGGATTCTAAAATCAAAGAAGAGCTCTTCTGGTTAAGAGGAAACACGTAAAGTGATCATGAACATGTCTTTTTATTTTATAGAGCAAAAACTTAATATCTACACTTTAAAATATTTTAAGAAAAACTCATAATCTCTATAATCATCAAAATTAGCTGGGCTATTGATTTATTTAGATTGATTCATTGGTTTGTATTAATTGGCTGGTGAGGGCTTATTGAAAGGAAATTAATTTCTTGATAAGAACAGCACTTATGTTAAAGGTTGAATTATTAGATGCACACTCCTGTCCATTTAGGAGAGCTGGAGAAACCTGGGTAGAAGTGTATTATTTAAGGGCTGGGAAGAGGCAGCAACATTTACTTGAAGAAAGCCAGAAAATCTAATTATAGAAGAAAGGAGAGGAAGGGAAAAAGAAAGGGAAGGAACAATGGCGATAAGTGGGGTGTGTGTGTGTGGGGGGGGTGGTCATGAAGCCTGATCATTTATCACATGAAATATTGGGTTGAGCTGAGGTTGAGTAATGTTGGACACTGCAAAGGCCCTATCCTTACTCCCTGAACCTTGGGGTAATCTTTAGACATTACCATTAATTATTTAGACTCAGAAGGCTGCAAAAACATCTTGATTCATTGGCAAAGTGACAAGCATATGGTGTGTTTTGCAAACCCCTAGCTTTCTGTTGAGAGGAGACTAACATTAATTTCTTACAAATCCTACAGGGACTTTCCAAGCCAGCCATTGTTAACAGAGTTCAACATCGAAGCTGGAGAGCTTGGAGAAGTTTTGAAAAATAAGTTAGATACAAATGGGTTGCTTTATTCAGGCTGGTGACAAGGAAGCTTCTGAGGCATCACAGCTTTCCTGTGAAGAGTGAGAGCGCATCAGACAGCTTTGCTGTGTGATTGATAGCCAAGGTGGCAAGTCTATTTAGCAGGTCCTGCAGGATAGTGCCCGAAATCTGGTGTTTCCTGCAGAGTTTGGCACTCTATCAGCCCTGGCTCAGGCGAGAACCCCGATTCTGATTCACTGAGCATGTGGTATGGCTATGATCAGGACTGCCCTCTGGTTGAGTGAGATGAACAGCCTACCCTCTCCCAATGCACAGCTGTTGGAGGGCAACCACCTGGGGAAACACAAGAGGTGGAGAGAAAGAATGGGAAGAGAGATGGTTATATGAAGTGAAAGACATACAAAGAACCCCTCATCCTCTTCAGCCCAGATACACATTATTGTTTGAACTGCTTCTGACAGAGCCTCCAATTTAAGCTCCAAAGTTCCCTATGTTCCAGGGATAGATTTGTTATACTTTCAACCCTGCAACAGAATTTTAGTGACTCCTTAGGCAAATAATTCATTCTTGCCCTCCGTCATCTTTGTCAGCTCCCAGATCTCCTGAAACCTCCAACAGAAAGGCATAATAATGTTTGAATTTATTGAGCAAATTTATAGAAGGCAATTTGCACAAGAATTCTGTCTCTTGCAGCAATATGGGCCAGCAGCGTAGGCATAAGTAAACAGAACTTTTCTTAGGAGCTAAGAAAATAAAGCTTTTGATAATACCAGGAAAGACAGGAAATGATGACGTCAACCATTCAGTTGTCTCAACTTGAAATAGAGTGGGAAGATAGAAGGAAGCAGGGCTCACTTGACACTTCCATTTGCGCTAACTGGTTGAGAATTAAGGACAAGAATGTGAACAGGTATAGAGTAAATCAAAGTTTAGATACATATTTCTTTTTCTTTTCTTTTTTTTTTTTTTGAGTTGGAGTCTCACTCTGTCACCCAGACTGGAGTGCAGTGGCCCCTCCCGGCCACCGCAGCCTCGACCTGCTGGGCTCCGGCAATCCTTCTGCCTCAGCCTTCCAAGTAGCTGGAAGTACAGGTGCGCGCTACCATGCCTGGCTAGTTTTTGATTTATTGTAGAGATGAGGTCTCGCCGAGTTGCCCAGGCGGGTCTCGAACCCGCGGACTCAGTCAATCCACTCACCTCAGCCTCCCAAGGCGTGGGATTATAGGCTGAGCCACCAGGCCCAGCTTAGATACATATTTCTGGCTAAAGAATCTGAAATGTCCACTTTGGGCTGAAATGGTCAATTTCGAATTGTTTGTAAACAATTTGACCTCTTGTGCCCAGGAACCAAACTCTATTTTGAGAGGGGTTATCTGGTCTGTCCCAACATGTTTCAGTCAAATCACTCATAAATTATGCCTGAGATAGAAGCATTGGTCATATTTTTAAAAGACTTCTTTGTAAAACTTTTTCTTAAATACAATAAAAATCTTTTTGGTTACAGGTAAACCATTTTTTTTCTTCTGTTCTATACCCAGTGAAAATAAAATATAAAGAAAACTAACCACCTTCTTTAAACACACACACACACACACACACACACACACACACACACACACACACACACACACAGTGTGGCTATGTAATCACTCTCCCAGCTTCCCCAAGCTGTCCAATCCCAGTCTTACAACTATTTCTCCATAGGTGCCCATTCCAAGTATGTAAGCACTTGTCAGGAGCTCTCATGAATGGACTCTACACATATTTCATGTACCTTCATGTTAAGAGTCTCCTGTGCCAGAACATTCTAGGAGAGAGTTAATAACTAACGAGAGTGGGATGCACGCCTAATTCATGACTCCAGCTTCTCAGTTTGCACATTTGTGCTTATTCTATAAGCCCTCATGGGGTCATTGCCACAGTCTTTTTGGTGCTCCCTCAGGTTCACATCCACATTCTTCTCATCTGCGGATGCGGCTTTCCAGCTGGCAGGTGCTCTTTGCAAACAGAGACCGTGCACTCTAGAAGGATGGGGGGGCCTTCAAGAAAGATGCAAAGAGCTGTTCCTGGTCCCTTGAAGAGCATTTCCTCTTCTATGCCTTGTGCGTGCTGTTTCTTTGTCTTGGTGTTCCACCCAAAAGCCCATTCTTCTCAATGGAAACCTTCTGTTCTTTTGTTGGGGCACAGTCCAATGTCATCTCATTAAGCCCTTATAATGGGTGATGCACTCCTTTCTACCTTCTACTCCTGCGGATGCCCTTAACAGCTAGTCCCCAAGTGGAGGTCTGAGGAGTCAAGGCAGGGTTGTTTTGTTGTTGTTATTTAAATATTCCCAGCAGCTAGGAGAGTACTTGACACAGAGTGGATGGTCCATAAATGTTTGGTGAATTAATTAGTTAAATATTGGTGTTTGGAAGAAAAGACAGACTTGAACATCACTAATTTGGAAGTATGTTGTTGGGCTCTTAGGAGGGAAGAGAGGAGAAAGAGCAAACAGCCCAGAATCCAGCCACAGCAAAACCTCAGTAGTGTGTGTGTGTGTGTGTGTGTGTGTGTGTGTGTGTGTGTGTAGAGGGAGATGAGCCAGCAAAGGAAGCCACAGCCTGTCAGAGTACCAGAGTACTAGGAAATTGTCATCATATAGATGTGCAGAGTTTCAAGAAGGCAAATTTAAAAATAAAATCCAAGTCCTGTATCCAAGCTTGGCACATTTGAACCCCAGACCACTCTACAACGAATCCTGCCAGTCTCTTATTTACTCCTTGGCTTGCTTTTGCATGCAAGCTCTTTCCTGCCTCACACGCTTGGTGCCCACCATCCCTCTGCCTGGAGTGCCCCTTGGCTCTGGCTTCTCAGAGACCTCATTTCCATTTCCCAAGGTCTTCACCAAGACATTTCCTCCTGACCACACCCCAGTGTGGTTCCCACACGGGTCTCCTCTCAGCCTCTTGCTTATTTCCTTAACAGATCAGATTCTATTATTAGTCACACACGCAAGTATTTTATTTTTTCTTCTGTCTATCCCTACCATGTAAACCCTCTGAAGGATGAGACCTAGTAAGAGAAGCGGAAAAAAACAAAACAAAACGGTAACAGAAGGCAGATGTGGGTCTGGTTCTCGACGAGAAGCTGCGTACTTGTTGGCAGGAGGGTATTTTTCTGCTCACTTCACTAGTCATTCTTGCCTGCTCCCCTGCAGGGCCGGAACTGGGCACTCTCTCTTTTTCCTTGTCACTGATTTTTATAGGCTACCCTCACGTGTCTCTGCCAAGATAGGCCTCTCCCAAATCCGTTTTAAATGATTCCAAATGAAGGCTCCTTCCCCAAGCAGAACTTTTAAACCATGCCTTGTACTTCTTGTTTTTCCTTTTTGAATACAGTCAAGCTACGACAGGGCAAAGATCCCAAAGAAGTCTCCAGTCCCAGGACATCCCGAATGGAGGGTGCAGGATGGGGTGGACGCATTGCTGTTCTGGGCTCTTGGAAGTGGGAACAACGAGCTGAGTTGCCTTCCCTCGGCTGCTCCGCGGGGCGCGTGTAAAATCTCTGCAAACAGTCCCAGCGTGCTTATAAAACCTCAGGTCACTGACAATTGCAGTGCTCATTTGCTGTGGCCAATTTAGCGCTAATAAGCTGAAACTGGGCTTCAGGGATTTGTTTCCATGGCATGTAAACTCCCTTCAGAAACACATTTCCCAACAGGAGATTGCAACCTAATAGATTTTTTATCCCCTTCTCCATTTTTGCAAACTGACTTGTCGCTCATTTTGGAAGCGTCTCCCGGTTGGCCGGGTCTCCACTGCCATCTTTGTCACGGCGGGCGTTCCACCAGGGGGCAGCCCGCCTGCCATCTGCGCCTGCAGGGACGGGAGAGGGAGCCTCAGCTTTCTCACCGACTGGGGATGTGGGGAGGAGTGCTGTGTCTTGCTGGGCAAGTCCGCCCTGCCAAGTCCAGTTGCTTTCACACGTGCGTAGCAGACCCGGGCCGTGCACGCGGCCCTGGATGCCGAGGACAGGCCCTGGGCCAAGGTACCCAGGTGGGCGTCGGGGTTCTTGCCCCTGTGTCCCTCTGCGGGGCCGGTCGTTGGAAACGGCCAGTGGAGGCACACCCAGTGCCTCACAGATGGCAGATGCCCGCCCACGCACCCCTGCCGGGAAGGAGCCCCTTTGGAAGCTGTGGATCATCCCGGTCACCCGGGCCAGAAGCCACTCCATCCTCAGCGACTTGGAACTGCAAGCTCACTTCTCATGCGAGACAGTCGATCAAACTCTGGGCCTCACAGCCTCAGCACATTTGGAGCAAAACGGAAAAGAGGGCTGTTTCCTACAAGCAGGAATGTACCTTTCTCCCCACAGGCAATTCCAGTGGATTTAGGAGACTTTATGGACTTGTGGTTGCCAGCTTGAAGCTCCTCTGTAAACGCTGACATGTGGGCTTTGCCTAAAATAAGAAGGTCTGGCGTTCCCTCCCACCTCATTTGAGGCCTGGGGACACAGAAGGAAAGAACCCCAGTTCCAATCAAAGCAACATTTTACCAGAAATCTGGCAGGCGCATGGCTCCCTGTCCCCCTGGGCTGACTCTGGAGTGCAGTCGCCTAACTGTTTGTGACGTGCCAAACCCCGCTAGGAGTTTGCTCGTACCTTGGAAGCTCTGCCAAAAAATTCTCTCCAATTCTGGGCAGAGACACTTGGAGACACCTTTGGGGCCAACTTTCTTTCGTTACATTCAGCTGAAATGCAGACTGTCCTGAGAGAGCAGAGAGTGACTGGGGCAGGGGTGGGGGGAGTGGAGAGGGGTGGGGGTGAGGAGAATGTTGGCCATGAGATAAGTTGCAGCTGAGGACCTGCCTCCACCTTCTCAGTTCCTCTGCTAGAAAATCATCATTTTGCAGCCATACATACCCCATTAGCCAGGAAAGGCCACAAACAGCCCCGGGGTCATTCAAGTTAGTCACTTGGTCAGAAGTTGCAAGGACGGTGGCCAGTCAGTCACCCAGGCACTGAGGTGGCAGCAGCAATCTGCCCTCCCCTGGGGGCATTAGTCCACTGTGGTGGAAAGCTGGTGTAAGATCATAGTTTTTCTCCTATGAGGAAGGTTTTATCGTGTGTATCATCAAGAGAGAGAGAAAGAGAGAGAGAGAGAGAGAGAAAATGAAAATGAATCATGTTGGTATGTGGGTTGCTGGGATTCTTAAACCCAACCATTTCTTAACCTCCCAAATGTAATGTAAAATACACAAATTACATGAGAATCAAATGATTTGCAGTGGACTAACCCTGGCAGATGCTTGGCCTCTCTCTGGCCTGAGCCTCAGGCCCCCTGTCATTGCCCCTCACCCACTGAGCAAAGCCCCACACTTTCCAAGGCACGAGCTGCCTCCTTCCTTCCTAACGAATGATAGCATGTACTGAATCCATCTATGCCCGTCAAGGACATAGCTCACACCCTGGCTACTGCTGAAAGGGAATTGGCAGATGAAACAAACACCTGGTGGCCAGATCTCCCCTGCCAGGGTGTTCTCTTTCTGACCCAGCTGGGAGTCAAGCACTAGATTGTTGCTGGGTGGGTGGTGAAATCCCCGTGCAAAAGGGAAAGCCAAATCTTCACTCAGGGTTTTGGAAACCTGCAGGCTCTCTCCCTCTCATCTCCAATTGCCAGACTCTATCTCTACAGGCAGTGTGGTCTCATTTAAAAGAAAAAAATAAGTCCTACTGGGCAAGAAGTTGGGGGTACTGTATGTTAGTAGTTCCTTGGCCATTGGGTAGGAGTATCAACCAGGTAAATTATTTTCCACATTTGTGTTTCCATTTTTCTCCAGTTTTTACTCCATCCTATCCCTACTCACCCCTGAAAAAGGGTGGCAGCGATCACAACCTTGTGAGAATGTGTAAAAATGGATTATGTGGTGAGGCTGCAAATTCAGATATCATCACAGGTTGACCAGAAAGACAGGTACATGCTACTGCTGAGAGATGATGAACTTGGTGGTGATTACCAAATGCTCATGAATGAGACTTGGCTTCGTTAAGGCCACACAGGTTTGGATGTTCTTGATGGGTGTCTATTTAATGGGGCTGTTGGCTTAATGACAAGAGCTTGTTTGCAGTTAGACAGGTAGGAACACTACAGAACTGGGGGGTGTTTATTCTGGAGGATGCAAGAACCGGGCAAGGACCAATATATTCAAGGATTTCAAGGACCGCCACTTAGAGGGAAGATTAAGTTGTTCTGTGTAATCCTTGACAGGTGAACCTTGAAAGGAGCCAGTGCTTGCAAAACCCTAAAGGAAGACATTTCAAACATTTAGAATTGCCCTGTTGTCCAATTTAATTTGAACAAATATGGGTTGAACACTGACTCTACAAAGATGAATAAAATCTTGATGAGCTATGATTCATAATTCTTGGATTTTCTCATGTTTAATCTACCCACTCCCCAATAATAATATTTAAATTACCACCTATCTAACCAGTAATCTCCATCTTTACTTCTCCAGCGCATTCGCTGGTACACTCTGCAGACAACGAATCATACTGTCTTTGCCTGCTCCTGTGCACATCACCAGGAATGCTTTTGCTCCTTTTGAATGTAATTTTTAGATTCTGCTTTTAAAACCTTGATTTCACCCTAGTGATTTTTGCTTGCTCAATTTTTCTGAGTCCCCTCCATATTTAGTTCAGAGTTGAATGTGTCTGGTTGTCCCATTGTTGAGTTTACTGGTTGGTTCTATTCTGCTCAGTGTTGTGGTGGATAGGACATCTCCTGCCCACCCCTAAATAGACAGGGTCATTCGTGACATGTGGCCTGGGGTAAATTCTGTGGAAACCCTGACATCTGCTGATACAGAATCCTTCACTTCCCAGTCGTCAAGGCCATTGCAAGGTTTCTAGTTTCCTGAGGCATCCGTCACACAGAGAAGTCCTGAGGCGTCCGTTACACAGAGAACCAAGACCCCTTCTTGCTGGATTTCACCAACCTAAAACTAAAGCCCATGCAGGTATTGTTGCAACTTAGAATGTTGACCAAATGCACTGATACATTTGTTACACAATGAATAAAATTGTGTTGAATAGGTAATTGCTATTGTGTTTTATCTGGCTTGATCATTCATCCAATAAATATTTACTGAGTGTCTATTATGGCCAGTGATTCAAAACACTGTGGGGTGTGACAGCTGCTATGAAGAAGCCTATGGATTTGTGATCTTGTGCACTCCTGATGTGATTTTATTTTTTGAGTCAGGGTTTTACTGGGTTTTGAGTCAGGGTGGAGCTAGAGTACAGTGGCATGGTCCTGGCTCACTGCAACCTCAACCTCCTGGGTTCAGGCGATCCTTCTGCTTCAGCCTCCCAAGTAGCTGGGGTTACAGACGTGTGTCACCATGCCTGGCTAATTTTTTTACTTTTTTGTAGAGATGAGGTCTTGCTATGCTGCCTAGGCTGGTTTCAAACTCTTGGGCTCAAGCAATACAGGCATGAGCCATTGTACCTGGCCTCCTGGGGCTATTTTAAAGATGAGATAACATCATGGACATGAAAGTATTTTTTAAACTGTGAAGCATTGTGTAAGTGTGAGATGCCTCTTATTTGTCAGTAGGAAATCTAAATCACAGAGTGTGGCATTTGCAACATTTCTATGTATCATTTTAAGAGGCCTTCATAGATGGATACATATTTACTTTATATACTGCAACCATGTCAGTTTTTTTAAGGGTTAGGGCTCCCTTTCTTCCCCCTAATATCATCACACTTCCCAGAACATTCTAAACAGCTCTTTCTGAGCTTTCTTACCTCTAAAACAACCACTTCTCTCCCATTAGATACCACTTCATTGCCGGTTAGGATGCAGGACCAGGTCTCCTCCTGCCTGCTCTGATCATCATTTTAGATTCTTGTTTATGTCATTAAAGGTGTTGTGTCATTATCTTGTCTCTCTTCTATACTCTACATCCTCTCTTCTTTCCTAGCCTGAGGGTGCTTAGATGGGTCTCTCTCCACAAAGAATTTAAGTGAAGAAAACTCCATAAGCAGAACATTGATCAAATTGCTGCAGTGTAACTCTTAATGGATAATACAGAACAATAATGTTAAAAGTGACATGTTACTATAAACTATTATGCTAGTCTAACTACAAGGATATAGTTGACTTCCAAGTCGGGCCTGGGGGCAGTGAAAATTCAGTCTGTCCTTGGGTGACCTCTGCTGGTTGATCCAGGAGGACGTCTCATTTAAACCTTTGGATAAAAAAAGAAAAAAGAAAAAGAAAAAAGAAAAATGGTAGAAAATTCTTAAATGGACAAAAACACGGTGGTAGGAGCCCTTGAATACCCGTGTTCTCTTGTGGCACTCTTGTGTAGCCCTTAGTGTGTGCACTAAGACACCATGAAAATCATGTACTTCTCAAGGGAGGAGGCAGGTAATTTTATGATAATTTTACAGGAGGAAAGTGACAGAAGTTAAGACCACTTACCTGGAGTCACACAGTTAGTCTATAGTAGGGTGGGATTTGAACTCAGAGCCATCCCGTCCACAGCCCAGGCTTCATGCTATGCTGAGGTTTTCCCACCTGCCTCTAGGTACCTCCTCTGCTCTCACAGAGATGCTGGGATGGGAAATAAATCTGCATGAATACATCTTTACATGGGAGCTACCTGGGAAAAAAGAGATTCTATGAAGGATGAACTGTTATCACCCTCTTATCATATCCATCATAAAAGAATAAACCTACTCTGATCTTCCTTTTAGTGTTGTTCAGGAGATAAGCCCGTATGCTTGCTCCTCTGGGAATGGTTGTTCTCTACTAATTTAGGTCAGGGATTTGGGTTCCATTTGCAGTTTGAGTCAAATGTTTGGAAGATCATCTTGGTTGTAAAGTTGTGGATATTGACAATGCACTTTCATTGCAGAGATGATTATCAGACTACTACTCTGGGTACCACAATGTTTCTCATCTCGTACCTGCCCATCAGAAGGTTTGCAGTCAAAGAATCATCACCAATGCCTATGTCTTCCAGATGTGAAATGGGTTTTGGGGAAGAGAGGTGAAGAAAAGATAGACGGATAGAAACTCAGCCCCCAAGAAAGGTGGAGCTTAAGTAAACAGAGAGAAACAGGATGTGCAAAGGAGATAATATGAGAAAATAAACAGAGGTGGGAGGCCACAGAAGTGGGAGGCAGTGACCTGTTTGGGGGCTGGTAGTAGACCCAGTGGTTGTGTGTGGGAGGTTTAGGTGAAAGACATGAGATCAGAGGGGGAGACTGAGGCCAGACTGTAGTGGGTAGAGGACCAGCTGGGGGAATTACTGCACTAAGGGGATAGTGAGTCCTCCTGTTCTTGTGACTTTAAAGAAAAATGTGGATGCTTTCTTTCCAGGACAGGAACTGAACTTGAAAATCCTTTGAGGTTTTGGCCAACTCCATGAATGTTAATTCAGATGTTTGAAAAGAGAGTTAAATATCAGTTTTAATCAACCTTCCCATTACTGATCACTGCTCTGTGCCAGGCCCTGTGCTAAGCTCTTTTGAGGCATTATTTCATTTTAGCCCCCAGTTGCCCTCTGAAGTAGATATTGTTATTACTCCCATTTCACAGACAAGGAATTTTAATGTCTTTGGACACACACAAATATGCAGTAGCCACATGTGTGTCTAGGCTGCAAGTTTAAAATGTTGGAATTCAGCTTCTTGTCATGCTACATCCCTCTGTATAAATGATTCTTTCTTCTTCAGACGTCTAGAAAAACATAATCTCCAGTGTGGAATGAATCTTTCCTTTCCCTGATAAGGCAACACTACAAGAAAGGGGGTTAGTGCTACACTGAGTAGGATGGTTAGGTCAACCGAACAAGTATTTTTTCCCCCCAAAGATAAATGCGCAGTTGAAAAGAGCTCACCTTCGTAAGAAAAAGGAACCCATGGGCTGTCATTCTGAAAATGTCCAGATGGTGGCACTACTTCATCAGTGATGCCACACTGTTGTCCAGTTTTCTGTGGATTTGGAGGAAAAGAAAGTTCAAGAAACCTTAATAGGCGCATATTTTCTAACCTATGATCTTATCAGAATCTATGGTTTTTAAATATCAGATTTCATTCAGCAATACAAGTCAGAGTTAATAAAAGAACTTACTGAAAATACTAAACCCAGGTTTTCAACAATATTCAGCTCGTTCTTCAAAACGGCTGTGAAGAAATGGTTATAAATTAAAAAACCCATCTCTTATTATAAATGAAGTGCCATGTAGAACAAAATGTATTGTGATGAGACATAAGAAACAAACCCAAACAATATATGCTGTAAATGAAAGAGGGGAGGATGCTAACCCTTTTAGCCAAAGCATAAAATAAACTATTAATCTTTAAAAAGTAGATAAAACTTTTCCTTAACAAAGTAAAAACATTCTTTTCACATATACAGCCACAAGCATCACCAAGAGATTTTTCTCTTTGACTTTACTCTTATCTTCTCCCCTGAAAAGCCTTTGAAGTGGTTATTTTCACATTTGCATGAGTGAAAGAACCCGCTTTTGGTCTCTGGACACGTTTCCAGGCCAAATGGTTAATATTTGATGTTTTGTATCACTCCCTTCTGAGGACCGTGTCTCTTCTTTGTTTTATTGGCAATATTAAAGTTAGCATACCCACGACCCTGGAGAAGGGGAATTGTATTATTTATTCTCTTGGAAGTAGCATTAAAGCATTATTTCCCCCCCCAAACAGTGTTTTCTAAACATTCTCTCTGATTACACAAAATTTTTAGTCTGTCTGGCTAAACCATATATTTTAAGACAGATTTTCAAACAAGCATGCTCAGGAACTCAAGTGTTTAGGGAAAAAATACGGCCCTCTGTGCAGCACCTAGAAGCAAAGTTGCCTCCTAATAAATATACAGAGAGTGTAACTACAGGCTTGGGAGGTCTGTTCGAATTGGTGGGAGTTAACAGCATAAATTCCAAGGGAATTCAGAGAACAGACACTTAAACTAACACCAGTAAAGTCACACTAACCGCAGCATTCTCAACACAGCCTGTTTAATGTGGTGTGATTTTTATTAGGTAATGTGGTATACTTTAAGCCAGAAAACAAAAACAACTAAACAGGCAAAACTCGGGATAATCCCTTTAAAAATTTTTAACGAGACACAAAGCTGAGAAAAGCACTCATTTGAGTTGTTTCACAAAGAGATTTGTGTAGGATTTTCTCCAGCCAAGCTCTGAGGTCAGATAACTGCTATCAGTATTCCCGTTTCCAGAACTCATCAATGGCTCTAAACCGGCACTCTCTCTCTTCCTGTTCATTATGATGGCAGCTCATGCTAGCAGGGCATTTGCTCTCTGTGCCAGAATTCCCCGGTGTCGCCTTGGGAGGGAGGCAGTTTATGTTTCTTGGTGAAGGTTATCTTTATTTACCCATGTCGTGGGTCAGCGGGAGAAAACCCAGTGCATTAGCGTGTCACAGGGCCATCAGCCTCTGTGTCTCGCCAGGCTGGGGTTCTCCAGGGGATCTTGTTCAAATCAGAAGCCCTCCCAGGCTGATTCTAAATTCTACAAGCTGCCAGGCTTTCAGTGGAAATGAGGGTGGCCTTGGTGTAATCACTGCCCATAGCAAGAACAAAGAAATGCCTACCCCACTTTATCAATAAAGCTGAGAAGTTAAAAGCCCATCTATGAGGGATGTATGCGTATTTCTCCTCTTTTTCACCTTCTCTCTCTGACTCCCCTTCATTGAAAGCAACTGGGTGCCTCAGAAATCCCTTTTGTTTATCAAGTGAGTATGTGAAACTTCTCCAGTGATAGCATTCTGCATCAAAACCACTTCTTTCAAAGTCCTCTCTGGAATAAACTCTTGAGGCCTATCTCTCAGGGAGAACATAAACCTAGAACATTGTGGTATGAGCAAAAAAAAAAAAAAAAAGATGGTTAACATTACTTCATTTAATGAGATCTCTATTTGATAATGAAAAAAGTTCTAATAAATAGATAATTATTTATAAATATTTTGATAGGAATAAGATGTATTTTATATTCTAGCTTTTTTCCCCTTCCTTTTGGGAAAGTACTTTCTAGTGGACAGAAAAGTATTGTTTACTTTTCTAATATCCAGTTGATGATGGACATTATCTATAAGTGGAAAAAAGTAATCATTAATGACTCCACTGTGAATGGTAAGTGTGGTAGATGCTTTTATCCTAACTATATTAGATGAAATTTACAATTAGTGAGGATAGTATTTTGCCCTTTCAACAGTAATTATAATAACCTAGTATAATTGCTTGATATGACTGATCTAAAAATGCAGCAATGAATTAACTACTTGTTATTAAAGGTATCCATGGTCCCAAAGAAGAAAATTAGTGAAATCTCAATTGCTTTTTCTGTCGCCCTCCCTTAAAAAAATGTACATCATATCTATTAACTGTCTCCGTATTTTTTTTTTCTCACAGCTTTCACTAAATAACCAGGGGTGGTCATCAGAAAATAAATAATCTTTGATATCCTTTCCAGTTTCCTTTAAGATGCATTGCAGCTTGCTCCTGAGAAATTTAAAATGTTTTTATTTGTTTGTTGTGGTCTAAATTACCTCTTGACCTTTCTTTTCCTGGGTAGTTGTTGTTGAGAATAGTAAGAAAAAATGAGACTGCTTTAGAGAATATGCCACTTTAAAATATATTTTCACCACCTTAATTCCCATTCAAAATAATGTTTCTGTTAGCGATTAAATAAGGAGTTTAAGAGAGGGTGTCATAGTGTCTATAAATAAACTTGAGAACATGCATTTATAAAGATCCATATTTTTATAATCTCATCTCCACTAAACAAAACAATATTTCCTGGCACCTGTACACTCAATGTTTCATGTAGTTCTTATTATGGAATTTCCTTTCTCCTTTTGAGATTGAAGATAATTACTGAATATGATAGAAACTTTATAGGCATTAAAAATAGAACAGAAAAATGTTACCAGACGGCAAGTTGTTCACCATAAATATGAAACAGGAATTGCGTTCTATTCTGCACACTGCTCAGCTTTGCCTGATTCTAAAAGGACGTAGGTTTCTTTCTTCTTGATTCTTTAAAATATTGTTTTAAGAGTTTAAAAATTATTTTCATTGCCTAAATTTTAATTTAGTAGAAAATATGGCTAACTTCTGTTTTTTATGCTTAAAATGGCTGAAGGTTAAATTTTTCAAGTGGTTTCACCTGCAATGGTCATTGTCTAATCAACTTTGGCAGTGTCATATTTAGGTTTGGGCTGGTTTAAGAAGAAGGAATGGCACCCAGAAATATAATGGTTAAAAAAAATAGGGCCCCTTTAAATTTTTCCATTTGTCAAGAACTCACTGACCTCTTCATTACTGGGTGAGAAGAATGGAGTTGGAAATAAAATAATTGTATGAGGTATCTGTGGGTGCTTGTTCCTCAAAGTCTACTGTGGCTTTCAAAAACCATGATCCTTTTTCTTTAGTTACCCAAAATGCTCAGATCTTTTTTTAAAAAGAGTAATGGCATATGGCAAATCTGCAAAGATCTTATGTGATTTAAATCTAAATTAGATCAGCTTTGATCTTCTCCAAATTCATCCCTTTGTAGTTCACAAATAAGATCTTACTTTTAAGATTGTTTTATTATTTTATTTTATGGGATTAGACTAATTAATTTCAGGATTGCTAGATGAAAATGGGGCTCAGCTTCTGGTCAAGTTTTTAAATGTAAATTGTGTTCACATTTACCTTCAGCAGGTTGAATATATTTGACCAATTAGACTTGGCGGTCAACACTCTATGTGCTAAATGCCATCCTCATGTGGTATACCACACACCTTCACCCCAGAGTCAAGGAGCTTCAGTCTCTTGAGTTTCCAATTCTTTGAAAAAGTGGGCAAAGCTGTCCTTTGCCAAACACAGCAATGCTTTACTTAGCTAGCAGCTTTTGGGTATTTAGTTTATGCCAAAAGTTTACTGAGCAATTTATAGGCAATATGTCCCATAATCCTCAAAAACTTTGAGTTGTAACATGCTCAGTAGTACACAGCTTATAAGAAGCCAGAATTTTAACTCAGGTTGTGGGTAGCATTTGTGCCAAATGCTGTTCTAAGTTATTTACATGCTATCTCATTTAATCAGTCCCAACAATCCCTCAAGGTATTATTTTATTCCTACTTCACAGATACGGAAACAGAAGCATAGAAAGATACCACATTTTCACTTTGCAGTTCGAACACATTACTTTTCAACACATATTCTATAATAAAAAGAATTTCATGGTTAAATAGATTTGAGAATACTGCTTATCCCAACCTCTTATTTTAGCCGCTTATTGAATATTTCCCATGCTTGCTAGTTGTTCTAAGTCCTGCAATAATAATTCTGTTTAATTTTGTTTAACCCAGTGTTTCTCAGATTTGTTTCTCAAAGATACTCTTTTATGTATAGCTGCTTTTGATGTTCTTTGGGAAATACAGGTAAAGCTAAAAAATGTCAAGGGGTTTGGTAACTGGCAAGGACATATTAGGTGTGTGGTATACCACATGAGAATGGCATTTAGCACATGGAGTGTTGACTGCCAAGTCTAATTGGTCAAATATATATAACCCGCTGAAGGTAAATGTGAACAGCAATGCCCTTTCCAAAGAGAGGGCATTGGATGCAACTGTTGACCAAAAACAGGATCTAGGAGACAGGAACTCCCTGCTGCTGGGCCAGGGGCATACCCAACAAATAGGGAGGCAGGGGGCAGGCTTGCCTCTGTGCTCAACAGGCATGCTTGGGGTGGAAGAAAGTCTCCATTTGACTTCCAAGTAGCCTGTTGCCACAGCCTCTTCCAGAATCATGACGCTTGTCATGTCACATAGGGTGATGCGGGAACACCAGAGTCTTTCGGGGCAACTTGGTGGCCCCCACATCCAGGTTTCTCATTCCAAAATCTGGTTGTCAAGAAACAGCAGCTCACCTTGGGAACAGTTTGTGAAAGTCAGAGCTAATCATAGTGTGTTCTCAAGAACACTGGGCTTGATAGTGTCTGTTGATAAAGCTTACAGGTCACTTGCCAATGTTGGTGGTGCTGCTCACTGGGTTAAGAAACTGAAAACGGCCTGGGAGTTTTGCTGAATAAAACTAGTAGAAGCAGATTCTTGGGGGAAGGTGCAGGGAGGGGGGAGAGAAAGACCTGGGGGTGAGGGGTGGGATGGGGGTTATTCTTTGAATAATTACAGTGACTTTTAAGAAAATGTTCGCATTTATCTTACTGCGACATTTGCCTCATTGAAGCTGAGCTGTTTTTCTCTCTTTTCAGTGAGATATTGAAGGAGCTCTGAACTCTGTGATAAATGTTCACTTTTTAATGAAAACCCTTGCACACTGTGTCCCAGAGGCAGGGCCTGTGTGGGCTATTGAGAGAGGCAAGCTCAACGAACCGCTGCTCAAAATTCCAGGAGGTTAATAGGCAAATCAGCCTAGAAATGAAGGAACCAGCTGTAGTTCTTCTCTTTCCTGGCTTTTCTTACAATTCAAGGCATCTGGGCACCATCTTTGTGCATGCATATTCCATTTTTCAACTTCTGGGGGGTTTGGGGCTAAAGGAGCCATTTGTTTATTATTATTATTAATGGCATCCTCTTTTTTGACAGGTTCCAGACAGCCTTGCCAGTTCAGGTCACCAAGGTGGGCTGGGAGGTGGAGATCTTGGCCTGGACCATTGCCTGACACTGTTGCTCCGGCTGAAGCTGAAAGGTCATGTCACCCCTCTGTCCCTGCTTCCTTCCGCGGTCCATGGACAGGAATCTCCATGGTGGGGAGGAGAGATGTTATAGAGACTTACACTTCAGATCTGAAAAAGACCTGCAGGCAATTGAAACCATGGGTTCTAAAACTCAGTCGCATGCTAAAACCCCCTGGGAGTTTGAAAAATGTGGATGCGAGGTCTGCTCCAGATATTCTGATGTAATTGGTTTAGGGTGCAGCCTGTGCATGGTGTCTAAAGGGTTCCCAAGGGATTCTAGTGTGCAGCGGGGTTTGAGAGCCATTGGCCTAACCCAGAGTGCATTCTGTAGTTCCATGGGATGGTGATAGAGGACTATCTTCTGAATACCCACTGACTGCTACTCCCACACCCTCCTTCACCACCTCCTGCTTCAAGAATAGAAGCAAGAAAGTCCAGTGGTTACTGGGACAAACCAGGCTAAATACGTTCTGTTTCATTTTATGGGGGATTTCTGAGAGTCTCAAACATAACAATGCACATTGTTCTTTTTCTTTTTTATCTATTTTTTCACTGAAAAATTCAGTAGCTTTATGGGGTACAAATCATTTTTGGTCTCATGACTGCATGGCAGAGTGGCCAGGAAGTCTGGGCTTTAAGCATACCACCTGCCCCGACCTGTGCACACTGTACCCGAGGGGTGACTTTTCATCTCTCCTCCCCTTCCTCCCCATTCTGAGTCTCTGATGTCCATTATTGCATCCTCTATGCCTTTTCAGATCCTCAGTTTGCTCCCTTAAGTGAGGTCAGGCAGTGTTTGGCTTCCTGTTCCTGTGTTAGTTCACTAAGGATGATGTTCTCCAATTCCATGCTTGCTGCTGCAAAAGACATTTCATTCCTTGTTATGGCTGAATAACCACATTTCTATTATCCACTGACCAGCAGATGGGCACTGAGGTTGACTCCACATCTTTGCCTTTGATCAATGCATGTTTTTAATCCCCAAAAGGGCGCCAGGAGGAAAACACGACAGCTATTGGACCCCTAATTTCAGGGAGAGGCTCAGAGAACTAGGGAACTGGAGGTCTGTAGACGCCCCTCCTTGGAAAATGCTGCTTCTAATCTAAGAAACAAATCCTAAACACCTACAGCAAATCCCTTCAAACACTTCTCTCCTCCAGAGAACAAAATTATTTTCAGTAATAAACACCTAGGTCATTGCTTTGTTAAACTCTGGTGTGTCCAGGTGGCTCTTTGAGCTATGGCCACTATGTTTTCTAGCTTTGGCCCTGTCCCTTACCTTGGGGAAGCAAATATCCTCTTTCTCTCTCTCTAATTTACTTTCTAAATAAACTTTATTTTCCAATTCCCCCAGAAAGTAATAATCAACAATCATGACTAATCTGTTGATTTTTCTTAGTTTGAAAGCAAACAAACATTTTTAAAGAACAAGTTTCAATTTAACAATATTATTCAAATATAACAATTTCATGAATGAACTAAAATTTGCACTTACCAAACAAAAATTTTGTACTTCAAAATTCATATTGTTTCACTCTTCCATGTTAAATTTAAACTCCAGTTGTCACAAAGCATGACAGAATTGAAATGACCCGAGTTCTATGTTTTGTCTTTGTCATCCCTTGCTGTCATTTTTTTATGCCACATCTACTGCTTAGGAGTCTAGAAACAAATGCATATAGTTGTGTTCACATGGGTGTCAGCCTCACTGTGCAAGTAAGAGTTTTAAAATTAACTTCCATGTAGAACAGAATATCTACTTAAAGATAAGTAATAAAGATGTACTAATTTAAAGTGCACATATTTGTTTATTGAAATCATTTGCTTAGAACTTAGACCAACTGATTTGTTTACTCCAGGGGCAGACCACTTCCACCATTTCATTCTTGAATATTACTGTACAAGGGGGTACCCCCAAAACACCCCAGAATAACTTTGGAGAGTGGGCCCCTTGTAGTTCAGGCTTCTCCTGGTAGGTAAGTGTTCGAGAAACCCACTGGCATCAGTGTAACAGCTAGCGTTGTGAGAAGCTACATTTGGCTTCAGTGAATTTTTGTTGTTGTTGTTGTTTTGTTTTGTTTTGTTTTTGAGATTCTTTCAAGTGTTTGCCCATCATGGTGGGTGATTTGCAAGCACACCTGCCCACACCACACTAAGTGTTCAGCAGTTTTTGGCCCAAAATGGTATGACTCCCTGTGCCCCACTCTCCCTATTAGACTGATCTTGTCCCAGGCGACATTTTTCTTGTTTCTCTGGACAAAAAAAGTCCTCAAAGGAAAACATCTTGCCGATGTAGAATAGGTGAAACAAAAAAAGGCAGAAGCACTCAAAGGCATCAAAGTTGACAAGTTCAAATAGTGTTTTGAGCAGTGGGAAAAGTGTGTTGATAGGTGCATTTCATCAGAGAGTACCCTGAAGGTGATTCAAGTTTAAACATGTAAGAATAAATACACAATTTTTTATAGATAAATTCTGTTTTTTTTTTCTGGGTTCCCCCTCATATCTATTCAAGTTCACAAGATCTAACAGTGGAAGTTAAAGTTCACACCCAAAAACTAATCGCCTGATTCCCAAATCAGTACCTTTCTGTGTACAACATGCTGTGAATAATACATTTGTTTCTGATGAGGGCTCAGAGACATTAGTGAAACTTCCAAACTGCTGTATCATGAACAATCACAGCAACACAATTTAAAATGTCCACCAAAATGTCTATTAGTCCATTTGGTCCTGAGTGTTTGAGTTTTCAGATCATTTCAGCCCAGAGGTCTGGGTGACACATTCCCTTCAGAAAATTGAGATTGCCATAGCTTTAATAAGGAGAAAATTGTTATTTCATTTTATTAACAAGAAGCTTGTATCATACTGAAAAATTCATTGTCTGTGTTCAGCTTGAATATTGTATTCATTATGTTTCCTAATCTGTGTGATTACTACCTGTGTAATTTGATGCTTGGCATCTGCTATCAGAATTCTTTCAGCCCATTATATTTCCCATCTTTTTTTGTAATGGAGGATAAGATTGGGACATGGAAAATTGCAGCAGACTGCCTAAGGCGAACTGCAACCAGCCGTCAGTTGGATGGAACCGGACAGGATGCGATGGTACAGGGGAGACCCAAGAAGGGTGGCCTCCAGGTCTGCGGTCTGCTGTGATAGCCCTGTGTTGGAAATGGAGTTGGCCAGTTTTCCAACATGGGGATTGGCCATTCCCAAACTATTGCCAATATCTCAGGCTGGCATTATCCATTCAGGGAAATTATTAGGGTAAAATGTGTGAGGTGTAAGTGGGCAGAGTACCGCTAGCAGATTGTTACTTGGAGTCCCAAGGGTAAGACATGGGTATTGGAAGAAATCCAAGAAACCTGCAGTGGATGATTCCCAGATAAATATTAAGTGTGCACATACAAATTACCGAACGAAATAAAGTGATGCAAGCTATCCTTTTCTTTCATCTACGTTCTCACTTCCAGCAGCCATTTAATTTAAAAGATAATAGGAGTCAGGCAGTATGTCATAGTGGCAAGAGAATGAGCATTGAGATCCGACATACCTAGGTGTAAATCCTAGTCTGATCCATACTTCAAGCAAACTTGAACCCTTGTTTCATTCATGTAACATCTGCAGAGGTCCCCTTTATCTGTGGTCTTATTTTCCAAAGTTTCAGCTATCTACTGTCAACCGTGGTCCAAAAATATTAAGATTTGTTTTCACACACATACACACACACACACACACACACACACACACACACACACACAGGCATACCACTTTCACATACTTTTATTATAAATATTATTGCAATTGTTCTATTCCCAATTTATAAATTAAACTTTATCATAGGTGTGTATGTATGGAGAAAAACATAGTATGTATGGGATTCAGTACTATCCATGGTTTCAGGCATCCACTGAGGGTGAAACATATTCCCCTGTCTTTATGGGGGCACCACTACACCTCATAGAGCTGCTATTAAATTAAATTATGTTAAGTCATATTTGCTTATGTAAGCAACATATCTATTCAAATCATGGATCCATAGATAGTTCTTGATAACATGGAGTCCTAGGGAATTATTTTATTTTTACATCGTAGAGGCATGTGGGACATCAGTTCTAGAGTATCTACTTGATATTTCATTGCCTCATCTACATTGAGTAGAAAATTCCAAAAATCAGTTCTTTCTGTCTATCCCTAAAATACCATAAATATTGTGTCAGAGGCCATCTGGCAATTTGGTTAGAAGTGCAGGCTCTTGAACCATCCATGCCTGGATTTCAACCACATTTTGCCTTTTCCTGTCCATAAATAAACTTGGAAAGTTTCTTAATCTCTTTAGGTCTTTCCCCCCATCCCAACCCTGGCCTGCGCAATGGGGAGAGTTATGACATCTGCTTATAGGGTTGTTACAAGAATTAACTGAGTCAATACATGGGATTTGCTCAGTATAGTACCTGGTACATATATGTTAGCTATCATTTTAGTATATTATGTGATTTTAATGGTTGGAGAGTTTTTTTTTTTCGATGACTGATTTATCCCCTAGGGATGGTCAAATAGGTTCTATTCCATCCTTTGCCTAATTTGGTTATTGAAATTTCTGTAGTCCCTGGGATTAATGGTATCTGAAAGAATATCCATGCCTCCTCTTCTTCATTTCCCAGTCCTCTTCTTCATTTCTACTGTCCCTGCATGCCCAACCCTGTCCTCCTTTATTGTCCTGTTTATTTCTTTCCTTGTACAACCAGGATTTGTTTTCCATGAGCTCCAGGATTCATAAAGAATGTTGGAAAAAGCAATGAGTATTACTTTTTCTCCCTGTCAAAATCACAGTCTCCCATTCTCCAATGCCTGTGACAAATGTGAACCCCTATGGAACCAAGCCTGGTAGCACAGTGAGGACAAGCTCTGGCCTCATCCTTGCTTGGGACAATGAGGCACAAGTGAAGCCTGTGCCTTGGAGCCTCAGAGGGAGATGAAGAGCTTGCGTGCCACCCCTCCCCGTCGCAGGGCAGCCAGCCCTCAGCATGGGCCTGTGCTCTGATCTCCCACTTCTTCTGTCCTGAGGAAGAGGCTGGAAGATGACACATTCATGCTCTTTGCTAAGAGCAGACTTTCTTTCAGGGAGTTTGCAAAGGGTCAACCATGGGCCCTTTCACTCATCAGCAGCCTCTTCCCCCACTGTGCCCTACCAGCCTGAGGAGGAGGCCCAACTGGAGGCTTGGAAGATAGAGAGGATTTCAGATGGTCTCTAGCACTTTCTAGCTGCATGACTCTGAGTAGACTCTTTAAGCATTCTGGGTCTCAGTTTCCTTAGCTGTTAAGTGGGGATAATACATATGAATGAGCTCCTTTCCAAGAGCATGCAAGTCCAACTTGTTCACAAGTCAAAGTTAGCCTAGGTACTCAACTAACACAATTGACTATAGTGTAATACCATGTGTATTTAACAGGCTATACTGCCACCTAATGAAGAGAAATAATACATAGAAAATGCAGTTCACAACTTTGAAAGTTTGCAACTTGAATATTCATAAGTAGGGGACTTACTATAATGCCACATACTTTGTAGAGCCCTTTTGATAATTAAAAATGAATAATGAATAACATGTATCATGTTTCTCAATACAATGCTCAGAAACAAAAAGAACTTAGTGAACATGAGCTTCCTTCCATCCTACTCCTACCCTGTTCTAGTCTTTCATGTATTCTATCTTTTACTCTAAAGATGTATTTTTCACTTGATTTTAATGAATTTAAATAGCCTTCTGTGACTGGTGACTACCATTTTAGACAGCACAGCTATTTATTGACTATGTGAACCAAGCTTTGCTCTTTTTTTGCAGTGACTGATTTAGTCAGATGACCACCATCTACTATTTCCTTTGCTCTAGGTTTGCATTCCCTTGACAAACCAGCTTCATCTTATGCTACTTTCTGCTTTGCTTTATCAGATCACTTCCCTTCTTGTTCTACTCTCCTGTTTCTCTCCTTGTTGCCTTTGCTCTCTTCCCTGTCTGCCTTCTCCTTGTCCTACTGACCTGTGAGCTTCTGCTTGGGTCTCCAGGTCGTCTGCCACCGTGGAGTTTCTGCTTTTTGCTATGTATATCCCTAGCCCTTAGCAGCATGCCTATTTAGTCCTGCTGCTAATATCCTCAACTGCATGTGAAGAGCATTTCTTTTGTGGCACTCTTTTCAATATTGGGTTTTTGTCAAGCTTCTTTCTTAGATGAACAGCAAGAAAGTATGAAAAATTACAACAGTCCTCGTCTGCTGCCATTTTTCCTTAACGCCTAAGAACTGTAGAGCAGTGGCCCACACCAGGTATTAGTTATCTATCCATGTAACAAAAGACTCTAAAACTCAGCAGGTTAAAATAACAAACCTTTATGATGGCACAGTTTCCATCGGTCAGACATTGGGTAGCTGCTCAGCCTGGTGGTTCTAGCTTCCAGTCTCCCTTGAGGTTGCCATGAACCTGTCAGCTAGTGCTGCAGTCATCATCTGAATGTCTGACTGGGGAAGAATCCATTTCCAAGCTCATTCTTGTAGTTGTTAGAAGGCTCCTCACTAGCTGGTGACTGGAGAATTCAGTTCCTTAGCATCGTAGTCTCTGGATAGGATGCCTGGCTGTCCTCACAACATGCAGGCTGGCTTTACTTTGAGTGAGTGTTGAGTGATAAGAAAGAGACCAAGATAGAGGATATAGTCTTTTATATACCAGAAGTGTCATGCCTTTCCTTTTTCCATTTCCCAATAATCACATAAATCAACCCTGGTACATTGTGAGAGGGGCTATATTGGGTACAAAGGCCAAAAGGTAGAGATCTTGGAGGCTGGTCACTATCCACCTTCATGGCATTACTGCAATACAATACTTACTGAAGCATCTCTGGACTCCAGTAATCCATGAGTGAGAATACTCCCTAGTGTTGTTTTCCCAGGTGTCAAGTCCAGTCATTAACTCTCTTAAAGAATTTTCTTGAGTGTGGACATGGATGAGTAAACTCTTAGGCAGAGGTAGAACTGGGCTCAGCATGTCCATCCTGTCTTTCTTCCCATCTTTGTCATCAGAAGATACTTCCTGGGCAGTTCAACCCTGTCCTGGCTTCCCTTTGGCTTTTTCTCATTGGCCAAACTCAACACTCAATAAAATGGGTATGCTAATACTTCCTGAGTTACCCAACAGGGCAGGTGTGGACCCAAGGAGAGAATGTAGTATTTTGTCACCTGCCCAGCATTTGACATGTACATGGTGAAACCATGGTGGGTTCACACTTGCTGTGAAGGCCATCCCTCTCTCTTCTTCCTCAACACACCTGCTTTCCTCCAGCATGTTGCTCTCCCCGGGGCCACACATTGTTTCCACTTTAACAAATCTGACCAGCTGTTTTCTTTTGGTATCTTTTTATTGCAGCTAAAATTCCAAGGGCTGCAGTGGGGGCAGGGGGAGGGGGGAAGCTGCTGAAAACACCAGCGGCCCTGGGCCTCACATCAAAGTGACTTTCATCATTCTTCACACGCTGTTTTCAGAACCCTCGTCTGTTCTCTCCCGGGAACCAAATTCTCCTGGAGATTTTCCTCAGTGATATCACTATTCACAGAACTCTGGCCCTGGACATCATGTTTAGATCTGATTTGTACTTGTCCACATGGCTCATAAAGTTTATAAGGGGTTAGGGAGCTTTTCCTTGCTTATAAATCTTTCCCTGCGGCCTCCCTCTGGGAAAGAAGGAGACAGGAATGAGAAGGAAGGGCGCATGAGCTTGAAGGGAGAGCAGGGGTTAGCAGCATGAGGCTCCCTTCTCTGAGCTTCTCTCTTCATTTCCCTCCCTTGGGATCAGTAGAACAAAGAGGGATCTCATGAGGGCCTGGATGCTGACACTCTGGGCAGGTAAATTAAATGTTCTGAATCTCCCTCTTGTCATCTGTTAAATGGGGATAATCATAGTGCCTACTCAGAGGTTGTTCTGAGGATTAAACAACACAGGGAACATAAAGCATGTAGTATGGGGCATAGAAATCAGCAAAAAAGAATAAAAAATAAAAAAAAGGAAATGCAATACATTTTAACTAAAAAAAAAGTGACAGGGCCTTCTGGGATCTCCATCCACTGTCCTGCCTCTGTCTCCCAGGAAATGATCACCCAAATGACTCTTGAGTTGTTCTCACCCTGAAAATCTGGTTGTTCAGAACTTTTCCCTGTGATGGGCAATCTACTACCCTTAAGCCCTTAATCAAAATGAAATTTTCAGACGTGATTTTTACATAAGATGGGTTCTATTTTAAAGTAGATCTATTATTGGGTACCACTCCATGTTTAGCTATGTGAATGTTTCTGAATTTTAGAAGGAAATATCTTAGAATTATAGTGAATATTTCATACATACTTCCCCCCAACCCTCACCCCACTTGAAACAAGAAATGTCTGCAAACCAGTGGAGGTACACTGGAAGAATGATAGATCAATAACAATTCACCACTGGTCACACAAATTCCCTTGGCAATTTCAACCAATTGGAGCTCAAGAAAGTCATTACAGAATGTGTCTACTCAGGCAAGGCAAAGGAGAAAAGGTTGTGAAATTGTGTTGTGAATTGCCTCCAACTATCAAAATAGATAACCTGGAATAAAAAGAAATTTGATTCCAGAATTATCTACAATCATCTTGAGGATGTTCTCATCTCTAAAATCCAGCCCGACATCCTCCCCTCCCCTCTCAACTGCCATTGTTTTTTATGATATAGCCAGAGTGAACTTTTAAAAATGAAAAGCTAAGTAGCCATCCCTGTTTATAAACCCACAGTGATCTCTCATTGCCCTTAGGTGAAACAAAAATGCTGAACATGGCCTTCATGCCCCAGTAGAACTGGGCCTTGCCTGTCTCCATAGCCCTGACCCACCTCCAAGCTTCACATGTCCTTGCCTCTGTCTGCAAGTCCTTCTCCTTCCTCCATTTGTCCAGTTTAATGCCTACTCATTGCTCAAATCTTATCCCTTATACCACTTACTCTGGAAGCCTCCCTGACACTTCCCAGCCCATCTAGATCACCTGGGCTGGCTGGAGTTTCCTAGTTACATGCTGTTTTAAGCGTGGTGGCCCTTTCTCCAATCATCATTGAATGATCCATTGTGTATTTATTTGTGTGATGTTTGTCTCTCCTGCCAGAATGTGCTTTCTTTGAGAACAGGGGCTTTGTCTTTTCTCAGTGCCTTGAACAGTTCCCAGAGCCAACTAGGTGCTCAGTAAACATTTTATTCCATGAATATCTGAATCCCAGTGTCATCAGGTATATACTCACTTATCCATTATGAAGGACCTTGATAAGCACAATGTGGTTTGCATCGGAATACTAGCTAATGGATCCGGAATGTTCTCTGATTGCCTAGGGTCATTGAATCATAACCTTTTGGCAATTGAAAAGATGTGGAATTCTATTTGCCCAATTTTGCCCAACCCCTTCACCTTATGGATGAGGAAAACAATGCACAGAAAAGTTAAAGTCACTCAACTACTTCACTACAGAGGCAGGATCTACTCTTCAAATACCTCAGCATGCATATTTCCTATTAAGCTAGTAAAATGCATAACTGTAAAAGTGAATTGTCTATACTGCCAGCCCCCCTCCCCTTCGCTGGGCCAGCACCTGTCCCCCTCTCAGAAGAGAAGATGCAAGGCTTCATTACATTATCACTCTCCCCTATTCTGACACCACTCAGGGCCCTTCCTTTGAACTCTGTGTTGCCACGGCAACCACTCTTCACGAACATCAACATCACTGCCTACGATTGCCTATGCTGAGGTGGATGGCTGCCAAGCAAATCATAGGCAATTTTTTTTGAGTCAAGAAGGCCGAAAGCCTCAGATCAAGTTCAAATTATTTGGAGGATGTGTGTGTCAGGGACACTTAGCATCAGTTTCGATGGGAAGACAGATAAAAGCTTGATTTAGGACGAGGGTAGGGGAGGCACAGGGCAGCTCAGCTTCAGAGCTTGGAGAGCTCTTCCAGAAGCTCTTTGAAGTGAAGGAGAAGCTGAAGTTGCGTAATTCTTGCTAATTCTTGCTGGCGGTCCAGACACAAAGGCTGCTCAAACAACACAGAGCAGCCAAATATGACTAGTGCACTTGTTTTGTCCTTTCTTTCTCCTCCAATCCCCTTCCTCTTCATTTTCCCCAACAAGTCAGGACCCCACGGTAGGTTTTGTCCCAAGGAGAGAGGACATTACTGTCACAGGAGTAAATTTATAAGGCTGTTAGGCTTGGAATGTCATGGGAGTTGCAAGGGGTTCTGTATATCAAGCAAGGTGGTCAACTTGATTATAGAGACTAGTTGTGGGGTGGCCTAAGGCAAGTTCTGATTGCTTGGGATGGAAGAGAGAGAAACAAATGCCTTACAAATTGGTCACATCCCATTTAGCTGATATTAATTTACATCACTGACCCCCAGGGCAAAGGCAGTATTTTTCTTCCTTTTGTTTCTTCTCCCCTTCCCTCAGTGACTTCCTCTTTTCTCTTTCATCCAATAGTGTTGGCTTGACGGTTTCTAGTTTGCTCAAATTTCATTTTCTTATTTAACTGTTGCACTTGCCAACCCCCTATCTTTTGCACTGTAAAACCCGCGCTACACATGCCCCCTCATAGCCTGCTTTCTCTCAGCTTTGCCTAAATCACACTGCCGGATCAGTCCTGTGTGTTAGCAGGATAATAACTTTTCTCTGCCGGACAAAATGGTGCAGAGAGAGTGTTGCTTTTTTCTGCTTCAAAGGCTTCGGAGATTCTTTTAACCACAAAAATGAGAATAGAAACGTAATGGATACACAAGGGTCCCATGATGGCAATCTCCCTGCTGGAAATGTTCATGAATTACCTGTAATTTTCCTCAAAATGTACCATATGTTGGACTGCAAGATGCACTTTTCCTTTTTTACTTAAATAGACTGCTATTCAGAGCACTTTTTTTCCCTTGATGCAAGACAACATGTCAAGAATAGGTTGAGGCAAAATGTCCCGTAGAAGCTTCCCAAATTAAAGTAGGCATGTGTTATCATGTGAGTGCTTTGTTGAAGGGAAAGAAAATGAACTTAGGTGCATTTCTCTCCTTAACACACCATCACGCCCATGAAGCCAGGATGAGAAGCCTCCAGCCACTTTGGGAGGGGAGAAGGCACGAACCACTAATTTGCCAGTTTTCTTCATGCGTTTCCTGTAACAGGACAGAAATGACAGAGACCTCTGTGGCTTGATTGATGTAGTCAGGAGACTTGAAGAGTGGTGCTGCCAAGAAAGAAAGAGGGTCTCACGTTTGAAGCACAGAGGACATCTCTTTGCTTTCTGTAGTGTCCCAGACAGATCTGCTATGTGCTTCCACCTCTGTGCTTACAGTGAAGGCTTATTTATGCCTAGTTTTTGCAAGCATCAGAACTTGGACTTCTTCAAGTGAAATCTTGTGAATGGTATCAGAATCTCAGGTTTTTAATCTCTCTGAATCCAAACAGATGCAGGGGGGGAGGCACAAACAATGGCAAACCTTATTTCCACCCGGAGCCAGGGCCTTGTCACTAGCCATGCCACATCTGCGTTTTTGAAGGGAAATGTCATAATATTGCTAATCAATAGGAGGAGTGACAGGCCCATTTGTCAAGAACAAGCCAGCACTGCAGCTGTTGTCCTCTGCATTTTTCTCTTGGGCTTTGCAGAGGGAAACCCAGGGAAGGGCCTGCTCTGTGTCTGGGGCAGCCCCTCCTATCCTGGGGTGGAGAGAGAGTCCCCACTGGGAGCAGCAAGCCCTCTTGCTGATGCTGAGTACAAGCGGTGCTGGATCCCACAGCCAGGGCCGGAGAAGGAATATGGAGCTTCTCACAGTGGCAACCAGACACCCTGCAAGGGGAGCGGGTCTTCTGTATCAGGAAGTCTATTGACCTTTAATCTGGGGAGGGCGGTTGTTGATGTGTTTCTTTCGAACTGCAGATGTTTCTCGTTGCTCTGCTGGTCAGAGGACGAGCAGGTCATCTCGAAGCAAGAGTGAAGTGAAGGGGTAAGGTTGGGATGCAACCCGAATGACAATTTTCATCTTTGTTCTGGAGGAAAATGTAAGCAGAGGGTGGAAAATGGTGACAGGACAGTCTGCACCCGTGCCCTGTTCCACTGTAGCTCCCCGGAGCTGATATAACCCGGATGGGCAGGAGTTGCCACTGCAATCAGATCGGTCATGCATGGGGCCTGAGTGTGGGCTGAGGTGACAGGACCGAAATGCCCTTTCCCACCCCACCAAAATAATTCTTAAATTAGGAAATTAATCTTAATCGGCTCCTGTATCTCCAGTTTTCATTGGCATAGAATGTTGTTATGGATTTCATGGTTCGGAAGGCCCCGAAGAACAGTCATTTTGTTTGATTGGTGCAAGGGAGCAAAAGGTGATATTACAAGAGAGGTCTTAAAAAACCTTGATGACTTTTCTTGCCAATGTGCACTTTTTCTTTTTATTTATTTTCGCCCTCAAGAGGAGGCGATGCCCTAGAAAATAGCTCTTTTGCTCAATATACCCCTGGTTTTGGGCCTTAGAAAGCAAATAATATCCAATTTGAAAGGTAGTCATGATATTCTATTGTCCAGTTACACATACATCTTTCAGAATAATGTGAAAGAAAACAATATCAGGAAGGAATATTTTGCTAATTAATGGTCCAAACCTGAGGTCCATATCTAAAAACCATTGGAAAACATTGCGTGATTAAAGGAAGATAATGAGTTTAAAATACAATATCACTTCTTTTCCAAAGTAAATATCCTGATAATAACATTCCAGGAATGGAAAATTTGCAATTCCCTCAAGGTGTAAATATTGGGTAAAAAGACCGATATTTAAAACATATTAAAATATTCATACAAATGGATTCAATTCCCTTCAAGGTAGTTTATTTGGAAGACCAATGTAATCCCAGTGATGCTGTCTCTGCTGGGAATACTTTTGGAGGGTCTTCCTTCAGAATGCAGAGTTAGCAGCATATTCTTATTTATTTATTTATTTATTTTAGAGCCAAGGGGTACATGAGTAGGTCTGTTATACGTCGGTATAATGCATACTGGTGAGGTTTGGGTTTTCATTGAGCCCGTCATCCAGGTGGTGGGCATGGTACCCAATGGGGAGTTTTTCAACCCCTTCTCCCCCTCTACCTCCCCCGCTTTAGGAGCTCTCAATATCTGTTGTTCTCATCCTTATTCCCATGTGTATTGTGTTTCACTCCCACTTACGAGTGAGAACATGCCGTATTCAGTTTTATGTTTCTGTAATAATTTACTTAGAATGATGGTCTCCAGCTGTATCCATGTTGCTACAAAGGGCATGATTTTGTTCTTTTTTATTGCTGTGTGATATTCCATTGTGTACATGTGCCATATTTTCTTTATCCAGTTCACTCTTGATGGGCACCTGGGTTGGTTCTATGTTTTTGCTATTGTGGATAGTGCTGCAATAAACATACAAGTGCAGGTGTCTTTTTGGTGGAATGATTTATGTTCCTCTGGGTACATACTCACCACTGGCATTGCTGGCTCAAATGGTTAATCTGTTTTTAGTTATCCTGAGAAATCTCTAAACTGCTTTCCCAGTTGGTCTAGCTTACACTCCCACCAACAGCATAGAAGCATTCCCTTTTTTCTGCAGCCTTGCCAACATCCGTTTTTTTCTTTTTTGACATTTTAATAATAGCTGTTCTGACTGGTGTGAGACGGTATCTCATTGTGGTTTTGGTTTGCATTTCTCCAGCAGCATATTCTTAAATGTCTTCAGTAATGACAAGTTCTTGTTTCTAAGGGTGGTTGGATTTATTTTAAAAATTTTTTCGATAGGATTGATATCAGTTCTTCCTTGTATGCTTTGTAGAATTCCATGAACTTATTCTTTAACATCTATAAATCATTCCAAGGAATCTTGGGAATTAAGTTGGTAATCAAAAATAAGTTACCATGGTTTGGGTCAACCACAGGGTGGGAATGTAGTAACAAGGCTTACGGGACTGTCTTAGAAAGTTATTCTGAAAGTTAGCCTGGGCCACAATTGACAAAAGGAACTTTTCAGAGCAGGAGGCTATGCTTCTGGGGGGAGGGAGTGTGGGGGGAGACTGATGCTTGGGTAATATCTTGTGCAAGTTCCTCAAGTGTTTTTGTGGTTATTTCATTTTTATTTGATCCTTACAACATATTTTGAAGCAGTTATTTTCATCCATGGAATGGCAGCCCTCATTTTGTTGAGTAAATTCTGGTAAGTTTGTTCAAACAAAACAAAGTCCTTATTGATAGAATGAAAAAACCAAAGTTCTGGTGCAGACAAGAGTGAATGTGACTCCCCGATCGACCACTCACAGGCTGTGTGATCTCAGATTACTCATATAAGCTCACTGCATGGCTCAGTTTTCTCATCTGTAAAATGGGTTATGGTGGAGTACTAAGTTAAATTAAATGAGATAATGCATTTGAAACACCCAGAACCATGTTGCCATACAGCAGTCATTCTGTTAATTCCCAACTCTGTTGTGTTCATATCTGGGGATAAAAGCTGATGTCCGGGGGCAGGGATAAAACAGTCAATAATCACAGTGTCAGCTTGATAATGACTTAGAGGTGGAATAGAAGGTGTCAGTCATTTACCTTCACTGAGACTAATCAAAGGGAAGGACACTGTCATTTGTAAAAATGGCTCTGAATGACATTTCTTTCCTTGTGTGGCAGTTCTGGCTCCATTTGTTTAAAGCTGCCACTTGGCTGCTTGTCCTTTTACCCCCAACAACTGGCTCTCTTCTTCCCTTGCCTCCTATTGGAGAAGCTTCAAGGGTCCCTTGCTTTGGATCTCTGAATGAGAAAGAATTTTCAGGCCAAAGGTTTCTTTCCTGCTATGTCAGAACTAACCATGTTAATCTTCAAAAGAAAATTTCCAAGATCATAGGGTAAAGAAAGGTGGGAAATGAAGATTGTTGATCAAGGCAGAATGAACGCCAATGGACATTTTATTTTATTTATTGTTACTATTTTTCTTTATTTCAGTAGCTTTAGGAGGCACAAATAGTTTTTGGTTACTTGGATGCATTGTATAGTGGTGAAGAAATCTGGGCTTTAAGCGAACCAAGGGACATTTTAGTTATTCTTTTGACATGTGTTTTCTTCGTTGAGTTTTTGTCTTCACACAAGAAAAACTTTCTAAATCTTATTTTCTTCCAAATTATAGAACGTGATAGATTTAGTCTAACACAATTGAGGGCACCACCTGGCTGCCATTTGCATGTGTAGTACAGGCTCTTCTGGTATATAGGGCTTCTAGTAGGTAACCATTGGGCCCAGTGGCATTTGTGCCTCTGATAACTACTGTATGGAAGGCTCCATGTGATAGGGAGGAAGAGTGTGCACACTCACAATAGAGCTTTGCTAGGACCTGAAGGAATATTCCCAAGTAGTTATCTGTGTGACTAATCTTCCCAGCTAACGGAATTCTTACCACAAGCAAACTCTACTGATGTGTCAATACACTGCTGAGAACAGACTTCAGAATTTTCCATGATGTGAAATCTTCAGATTGGAAAGTGAACTAAAGTTTCCAACCCTTAAAATTTACAGAACTCTCATCAAGCAAGTGATAAATATCGTATTGTCAAGCACTAGATCATAGGATATAGACAAGATATGGCTTAAGGAAAAAAAAGGTGGGTGATCAAATGTTCTGTGCATTCTCTAATTAATGAAAAAAGGAATCTTTGGGTGTTGAAATGTATATAGAAGTCGGTGACATGATATGCTGGACAAATACACATGCATGTCAACTTTGGAGTCAGACAAACTTGGATTTGAGTCCCAGCACTACACAAGTCAATAGCCTGAGTCTCAGTTTTCCTCTGTAATATTAGGAAAATAATACCTACTCATAAATAAGAATCCAGGCTGTCACCATTAGGATGTTAAACTGTATGGACTACTGTATTATCATAACCATCTATTTCCCCTTAGAGTGTCCTATAAAACATGGGAAATTGATGAGGCAACTTTAAAACAGTGAATGCCAGTTTCCAAAGTCTAAAAGAGAATTGGTCCCATTTATAGCATCTGATGTTACAAAATTTTTTAGAAAATGATGTTAAGAGGGACATGGGTTTAAACCTGCAGAACTAACAAGTTAAAAGATTTTGGAGGGAGATGCTATTATCTGGGAACATGTAGTTTGATTCAGAAAATTAAAAAAAGAAAAAAGAGTAGGCTGTATTTGTTTTATTCTTAAGTGAAAAAATTCCCTAAGTGTTTTTACTAGAAGACTTTTAAGTTGAACTGGGAAAAAAGTGGGCTGGGAAGTCCGAGGGACATGGGTTTAGCCCCAGGCTATGGTCTGGTCCTTTCCATTAGGGAGATCAGGGCTTGGTACTACTAAATTGATGGCTGGGATTTTCTTATTATTATATCCACAAATGCCACAACCAGAGAATGAAGCAGTGACCCTGAGGTCAGCAGGAGGGCTGCAGTGCTTGTGAAAAGGACATCTATTTTCCTTCGATCCCTGTTTGTTCTTGTTCCAAGCCATCTCCCAACTGTTGGGTCCCACAGCTGTTGTGACAGATGACCCAGCTCACTTCAAGAGACATCCCCCACTCACTGGTGAGGAGGTGAGCCCTCGGATCTGATTTCACCCAAACACTAATCTATCCTTTTTCAGTTCCAAAAGACTGAGCCATCAGTGTCTAAACTTTGCGGCACATTCTAATCACCAGGGGATCTTTTAAAAGTCTCAATGCCAGGTTACACCCTGTACCAATTAAGTCAGTTGTTAGGGGCTGGGAGGCAGGCATCAGTGTTTCTTAAAGAGCCATAGGTGGTTCCAATGTGAAGCAAAGTTTGGGAACCTTTGGACTGGTTTACAAACCTCAAGAGGCTCATGAATGTATTGAAAGCATCTGACACGTTTAATAAATGATAGCTCCTTTTTCTAGTAGTAAGAAAGTTTGATGGTAATGATAATAATGACAATGACAATGCTAATAACGATAGTAAGCCCTTACACATTTAGGGCACTTCAGTTTACTCTTATGTCTGTTGATTGTTTTAACTGTCATCATTCTCCCACGAGATGAACACTGATACTATCCTCTCCATCTGATAGGTGAGGAAACTCAGGCTTTGAAAGGGCAGATCCCAGCCCAGACTTGAATCTTCTGACTCCAAGTCAAGTGCTCTTTCCACTGTCCAAAACTGCCTCTGTGTTCAAGAAGCTTCCGTGGGTTGGGGGAAGACACATTCATTCATATGAGTATATTAGGAATACACAAAAATAAAACAACCCAAGTCACTGATCAGTTGATATCATATGCAGAAAGCTAAGTGAGGATCACATCCACTGTCAACTTCTTTTTTTTTTTCTGAGTTGGTGTCTTACTCTGTCACTCAGGTTGGAGTGCAGTGGCACACTCACAACCACCGCAGCCTTGACCTGTTGGGCTCAGGCAATCCTTCCACCTCAGCCTTCCAAGTCGCTGGGACTACAGGTGCACGCTACCACACCCAGCTAATTTTTTGATATATTATAGAGACGAAGTCTTACCAAATTGCCCAGGCAGGTCTCAAACCCCCGGACTCAGGCAATCCTCTCACCTTGACCTCCCAAAGTGCTGGGATTTCAGGCTTGAGCCACCACGCCTGGCCGACTGTCAGGTTCTTAAGGATGCTGCAGGAATGAAGAAGGTGGCAGCATTTACTCCTCCCTGAACCTGGTTCATGGATCAGACACTCTTAACTTCTTCATGCAGGCACAGCATGAAAAGCTGAGTGGATCAGAGAACAGATCTGGCATGCCCGGACCTGACTCTGTTCATCTATGTGTCGCATGAGTGGAAGCATGAGGTGAATCCACCAGGCCTGAACGCTGGGGGCAGGTAGGTCCAGAGAGTGACACCCCTGCATTCTCCCCAGATCCACGCAGGGTGGTCTCCCCTAGTCAGATAAGTCTTTCTCCATCCTTTGGGAAGGGAACCTGTGAGGGCTGATAGGGACTAGAAGTATTGGTTTCCTTTCTTTCTTTTTTTTTTTGAGTTGGAGTCTCACTCTGTCGCCCAGACTCGAGTCCAGTGGCACACTCCCGGCCACCGCAACCTCAACCTGCTGGGCTCCAGCGATCCTTCCACCTCAACCTTCCAAGTAGCTAGAACTATAGGCGCATACTACCACGCCCGGCTAATTTTTGATTTATTGTAGAGACGAGGTCTCTCCAAGTTGCCCGGGTGGGTCTCAAACCCACAGGCTCAGGCAATCCATTCATCTCAGCTTCCCAAAGTGCTGGGATTACAGGCTGAACCATGAGCCCGGCTGAGGTATTGGTTTTCACACCATTTGCTTCCTTGTGGGATGAAGTGAAAGCAAGTCCACATGATGACGGGGAGTTAGGAGTCTTCCTGCAGCAGGCAGTATGAGACTATGTGCTGCGTGCATGACATCAGAAGTACAAGCTTGAGCCCGAAGCTATGAGGAGCGTTGACTTGGGTCATGAAGAAGCGGGGGCTGAACAAATAAAGTCTTTCCTGGAGTATCTTCCAATTCCCTGATCCAGATATATGCAGTGGTTTTAAGAAGCACAGGAGGTCGGTTTTGATAATCGGGTATATAGCTACCAAGTCAGCAGGCCCAGCTGAAGACACCTTCTGGGGGTGGTCAGGGTAGCCCACCATCCCATGATTGTGTGGCAGGTATGTGCATGGACTGCACAGCCGAGCTGGCTAATCACAGCCTTTTAAGAAATGCTACTTTTTATTTGCTTTTGAAATGTTGACTAGAATGCCCTTTGCAACTTTGAGGAAAAGAATTCATCATATTGCCCTGTACTGGGGCTTCACAATGTTGGCATTAAAGATAGTAAACTGTGGGCTTCAGTCGTAACCCAGCTGCTTTTCAGCTGTGTAACTGCGGATGTTACATGTCTCCCCTACAACACAACTTTTTCCAGTACGTGAGGATAATAGGAGAACCTATATCAAGGGTTGTTCTGAGATTTAAATGAGATAATGAATGCAGATAAAAAGCCTTGTTCCTAAGGTATGGTGTGCGCTTAATAAATGTAGTCTAGTAGTTATTTTATTATATTATTACCAGGACTCCTGAGGTATGGTGTGTACTCAATAAATGTAGTCATAGTGGTTATTTTATTATATTATTACAGGGCTCAAATTTATCCTTCTATGGGGATGCCTCCCAGTGGTTTATCAGGACAAGAGCTGCCTAATGATCAATCAACTTATCGTGCCTTGCTTTTCATCCATCTTTGGATCTCAGATTTTTTTTTTTGGTTTTGACCTCCAGGGGATTTGTCACCTTGGATGAGAAGCTGAAGGAGGTCTTTCCCCCTTTATTAGCATTCCACCCATCTTTCAAGTTCCATTTCATATTCTATTTGGGGAAATTAGGAAACACTTTATGGAGGAGCTGGTATTCATCTCTTCCTCTTGGCTCCCATAGGTCTTTATAATTTTATGATGGCATTTATCATATTCTATCCTGTGCAATAGTTATATGCCATCTGTCTCTTTCACCACACAGTAACTTTCCTGAAGGGAGGAAGAAGAGTCCATTTATCTTGGAATTCTCCGCAGTACCTAGTGTGGTACCTGGCACACAGTAGATGCTCAGTAAATATTTGTTGAATTGGAATGATCAATTTTTTTAAAAGACTGCTTTATAATCATTCACCTTCCCATTTGTCCACTGATTTTTCCAACTAGGAAGGATAATTTTGGTGATTGTCATGAAACAAGCCTGAGCTTCATGACCCAGAGGTAGAGTGATGATCATTCTTGGATGTTTGATACCATCCCTCACAGAGATGGGGATAACATGCAGAGCACCAAAGTACTGGAGTACCAGTTAACTGGCATTCATAGGCCCTCACTCTGCTATTGTACTGCCATGTAACCTTGAACATACTCTGAGTTTCTCTGGGCCTCAGTTTCCCCATTTGTAAAATGAGAGCGAAGAGCTTTCTCTTTTACTCATACATTTTTATGATTCCTGGCTTTTTTATTTAAAGAGAAATTTTGCCATTGTTCTTTACAGTTGCTTTCCCTCAAAAAAAAAAAAGTTGAGTAGGACAGAGTTTTTTTTTCTTCTCCCATTACTACCATATCCCTGGGACCTATAATAGTGTCTGCACATAGTAGCTGTCCAATAAACACTTGTTGAATAAATAAGTGAACAAATAAATACATCTAGACACAATTTGGAAACATCATGATACAGTGCTTAGGAATAATTATATTCCTAACCTTCCGAAATTCCCCATTTCTGGGAGACGACTCGCAGGCAAGATGCACACCAAGAAGACAGGTATGGAAGATGAGATCTGGGATTTCCTTGACCTTTTTCTCCATTGTGGCATGAACTACATATGAAGTGTTTTTTCTTTTTCTTTTTTTTTGAATTGGAGTCTCACTCTGTCTCCCAGGCTTGAGTGCAGTGGCATGCTCACGAACACCGCAGCCTTGACCTGCTGGGCTCAGGCAATCCTTCCGCTTCAGCTGTCCAGGTAGCTGGAGCTACAGGTGTGTACCACCATGCCCAGCTAATTTTTTGATTTATTGTATAGATGAAATCTTGCCATGTTTCCCAGGCTGGTCTCGAACCCTTGGGCTTAGGCAATCCTCTTGCTTTTGCCTCCCAAAGTGCTGGGATTACAGGTGTGAGTCTTCGTGCCTGGCCATGAAGGGCTTTTTATAGATTAAGTCCATCTACACCAGCACAATTAATATTTTGGGTAGGACAACTCTTGATTGTATGGAAGCGCCCCATATGATGTAAGACATTTGGTTTCCCTGTCTGGTAAAAGTCAGAACTACCCCAAGTCATTTGTGCCAACCTCGTATTTCCCCCAAAACACAAATATTTCTGAATGCCCCCCAAGGAGCAGTACATACCTCTTCTATGAGAACCACTCATCTCTTACGATGACTGGTTAACCTGCGGACGGAGATCATTGTATGTCCTTTCATCTCCACTGCAAGAGTGTATAATTTAGGTATGAAGTAGCCTTAGTATCAACTCTGGTCCTTCCTTGTAGAAGGATAAGCCAGGTGAAAATTGTGGCCTTGTAGAAAGGTTTGCCCTTTCTTCAATGTGAGGATAGAAACTCCAGCCAGAACTTGGTTCATCCTTCCACTTCCATTTCCTGAAGAGATGATGACAAAGTCCAAGTTGGTGAGCGCATGGGGAAGTTGATATAGAAAGGTCATGAATATTGGTTTGACATCAACTTTGAAATCTGCACCTGTGTCCTAAAACCTTTGGTTGATACAGCGTTACTGGCCAATTTTAAGCTCCCATTTTTCTGTATTAGACATCCTTTGCTCATCTTATCTCAGGTTTTGGTTCCAAGCTACATGGACCTCACAACTCACGTCAAATCTTTTGCCCTCTCGGTGGGAACTGAGATGTTAGGAGTTAATGTTCCTTCCCCAGTCCTAATGTTTCCTCCATGTGGAGGGAGCTTTGCTCGTGTAATGCTCCTGGTCAGCTCCTCAGGGAAGGTCTGCAGTGTACCAGTTGTCCTGTGAATGCTGGATAATTATATTTAATTCAGAGTAATTGTGTTTGAGTCAGTGTTAGGAAGTCCACTTGCTACCTGCAAAGGTCACATATTCTCCAATGACTGCTTTATCAATAATTATTGCGATATTTTGGTCTCTTTGTGTTTTATATTTTTTCTTGGCTCAGAATCTGAGAGGACAAGCCCCAATACCAGATACGAGACTTCTTCAGAGATGACATCTGTAAACATGCTAAGATTTACAAAAGCTTTGAGACAGGTAATGCTAAAGAATTCCACATTGCCTTGGTATTGTGTTGACTTAGGATACAGGTGCAGCTTCATATTGATGGCTTAACAAGGTGAAAACAAAATTGGAAAGGCAGCAATGCCCAAGAATATATGCAGAGATCCTGGCTCCTCCATCTTTTTGTTTCATCATCCTCAGGGGATTATCCTATTATACATGGTCTCAAATGGCTTACTACCCGGATAACAGTTTTAGCAGGAATGATGGAGGAAGGAGAAAAGAAGAGGGTGGGCATACCCCTTTCCTTTAAGGGAACAGCATGGAAGTTGTCCACATCACCTCCATACACAACCCATTGGTCAGAAATTAGTCAGATAGCCACACAAGCTGCAAAGGAGTGTGGGAAATGTAGTTTTTATATGGGCAGACCATGCACCCAGGATAAAATGAAATGACTGTGGAAGAAGGAGAATGGATATTGACAGAAGTGTGACTATGTTTGCAACAGTATCCCTGTCTTGAGATTCTGGATCAAGTCTTGAATGCCCCACCAATTCAGAGAGCCACCTTTTCTCCCAGAATCAAGGAGATGGTAACATTGCAGGGATACTGAAGAGGTTTTGCTAGAACCCTCTTTGCCTGTCTTTAAGTGACTGGTTCTCTAGAGCCCAAACTGGGTTCCCTGGATCTTACCTTTTCTTGTTTATATCCTTTCCTTGGGTTGTCATGATTTTTATGCTGAATCTCTCTCACTTATGTTCCCTTGTGGCTTAGAGGAAAGTTTCTCAACAGGTTGGAGACAAGGGTGAAGTAAGAGAGGAACCTCGGGAACAACATTAATTCACACTCAAGATCATGCAAGTGGCTATCTCCATGACCATAGTCCTAGTCCCTGTCCTCACTAACACTCACCTCGGGCTACTGAAATAACCTCTTCCCTCATCTTTGTCTTCAGGCTTTGCTTTGCGCAACTTATCTCCATGCTGCTGCAAGTGCTCTTGCTAAAACTCAAATTTGATCTTATTTTGCCCAAGCTTTAAAAGAAAAAGAAAAAAAATGGGGGCTCCAACCTAACCATCTATCCTGTGGATAGCTTATAGAATCAAGTTCAAAGCCCTTGTCTTCATTTATGGCTGTGGATAGCTTATAGAATCAAGTTCAAAGTCCTTAGCTTGGCCAGGCAGGGTGGCTCATGCCTATAATCCCAGCACTTTGGGAGGCCGAGACAGGAGGATCACCTGAGCCCAGGAGTTCAAGACCAGCCTAGGGACCAAGTGAGACCTTGTCTCTACAAAAATCAATCAAAAAAATTCAAAAAAGATTATTTTTAAAAAGTCCTTGACTTGGCAGACAAGGCCTTCTTCATATTCTTCTCAGCATAGTCATACTATTCTACCCTCTTCCTGCCAATGTCCCTGTGCTTTCAGCTCATTTGCCTTTGTTCTTCTTTTTCCTTGGTTCTTCTTGTTCCTTTTTCAGGAAGACACTCGCCTTTTTATCTAGATGGCTTTTATATACCTTAAGGACTTCTTCTTTATAAGTCACTTCCATTTTTCCAGGCAGAATTACTATTCCCACAGACCTTTGTGCATATCCCTACTGTGATCCTTATGGCATTTTATTGTACTTATTTTTTTTATATGTTTCTTCCAGGAGACTTTGAGGTCCTAGAGGCAAGAGAATGTCTTATTTAACTCTAGACCCATTGTTCCTAGCACAGTACAATGTAGGAGTGATCAATAAGGGCTTACTGATTGAATGAATAGATAAATGACTAATTCACTGCTTAAGCAATCTATGAAATTAACTCCAAGGGACTGGGTGGATAGACTTTTGTGTCTAAAAGTTCACTCATATGGCCAGGCTCAGTGGCACATGCTACTTGGAAGACTGAAAAGGGAGGATCATTGACCCCAGAAGTTTGAGACCAGACTGGACAGTATAAGGGAGACTCTGTCTTAAGAAAATAAAAGTTCACTCATGTCTCTCCATGTTGTGACTACTGTGGCATAAACGTGATCTAGTAAGTTTGGTTAGTAAAGAAACCAGATTTGAATTCAGGACCAGAGTCTCTGCTCACTGCCCTTAGCATCTTGCTTTTGTTTATGCTACAATATCTTCATGGTTGTTAGGTTGGTGAGCTAAGTAGGTGCCACAGGTATGCAAAGAATTGCACAGAGGGTAGATAAGGAGAAAGGGAGTTTATTCAGAAAGTAGATCAGAGAGAGAGTGGATCCACTTCTCTAAGAGTAGAGAAGGGGCTAGATGCTTAAGGGACATTGGTGGCAGGTGCTTGAGGCTAGGGGGCTTTTAAGACTTTCCTTAGGGAGGCAGGTAAGCATTCTTGGGTGAGATAACACAGAGAGCTGGCTTCCTGGTGATGGGGTATGTTTCTCAAATCTCTGACAACCAGATGAGTAAGGGGTCAGTCACATAGACAAGAAGGGCTGGGCCAGTAGCTGGGAGACAAATCCTTGGGTAAAGGTGTTAACCTAAGAAGGGATGAACTGGCAGCTGAAAGACAAGTTCTTGGGGCAAAGATGAAATGTTAATCTTGATGTCTTGTGACCAAGTAGAATGAAGCCCACCTGGAGACCAGAAAACTTGTTGTTCTTCTAGTTAATGATTATTGCTGCATATGCAGCATTGTTTAAAGTGACCAGTGAAACTCCATTTTGGGCTCGGTCCTTTCAATAGTATTATTACACAGACACTAAAATCTTTCCTGACACCTCAGTGAGTCTTACCAGGTAGTGCAAAACCATTCTGCAGGGCTCACACTGAAGAAGAAAAATAAACTTTAAAACCAGATTCCAATACAAGAAATACAGACAGTCCGGACAAAGATTTTAAGACATGAATTGTTGCCTGAACTGCTCTGCTCTGAGGAATCAGACATTTGTAGAAAAAGGAAGAAATGAATCATGACATAACTTCAGGGACACCACGGTGCCTGGAACTTCCAGTTGGCCACATGCGTATGCAATAAGACACAGGAACCATTAATCTGTCTTCACACCTCCTTCTCACCCAGAATGAAAATTGTTTTGCCTAGTAAAAGAGGTGGGCTCAGCCAAGGAGAGACACATTGGGTTATGTTTCCCGAAGAATCTATGTTGTTATAGTGAAAAGACAGCAATAACTTGCTGAGGATTTTAAGGGAGATTATAAGACCCCTCTAGCCCCACCAGCCTGAGACTCTTAGTCACGGATGGAGTGTGACTAAATGTAGTGTGTGCTGGGAAAGCTCAGCTTACTTGTACGTGGTTGTGGTAGGTTTTTTTCACCTCTAACTTGAGAAATCTGTAATTTTTACAGTGTCACAGAACAAATGGAACCGGGACTAATGTTATACAATTTATGGAGGTGATTTCACATAATTTTCACAGTTGGTTCACATTTGTGACAGTTAAAAGGTTTTTGCTCTACTCTGAGATTAATGAGGTGGGATGGAATTTGCCTACCCATGGCTTCCAATGCCAGGTTTACATTTTCAAAGACCCTCACCTCTACCCGCCCATATTACAGATGAGAAGCTCAGAGTGCCAACAGTTCAGTGACTAGTCCAAGGTCACATAGCTGGCATATAGCAGAGCAAGAACCAAACCGTAGCTAGCTCCCACAAGTCCTGGTTACAGCACTTTTATTTGGATGGCTAGGATTCTGCATTGAAAGGAAAATAGTGCCTGATTTTCCTCTTTTTTTTCTTTAAAATAAATGGAAAAATCTCTCTTCCTTCCATGTCACTACTGCACAGTACTCTTTTCGAATTGTGGCCTCTCACACAGTAGGAGGGGAGCATTGAGGGAATCTGTGCATGGTACGCAGATGGATGGTAAGCTTTTGCATGGCTTTCTCCCCTGGATTTTATTCAGTGGGCTGATTGCCATCCTAGCAAAGGGCAGGAACTTTTCAGCTTACCCTCTGAAAAATGAAAGTGTTTTTGTTTTTGAGTTAGAGTCTCACTCTGTCACTAGCTTCAGTGCAGTGGCACGATCACTGCTCACCGCAGCCTTGACCTCCTGGCTCAGGGATTCCTTCCCTCTCAACCTCCTGAGTAGCTGGGACTGCAGGCACATGCCACCACACCTGGCTAATTTTTAAGTTTTTTTTTTTGTAGAGATGAGGTCTTGTAATTGCCCAGGCTGATCTCAAACTCCTGAACTCAAGCAATCCTCTTATCTCGGCCTCCCAAAGTGCTGGGATTATAGGCGTTATGCCTGGTCAAAACAGGTTTTAAAAACCTGCAGATCGTCCCAAATGCTGACCGGCAATAACAGGAATGTGCCTCCCAAAACCTCTCTCTCACCAATCACAATGACCTCCTTCCTTTCATTTTACAACACAGCCCCCAAACATAAAATCCTAAGGTGTCTTAGGTCAGATTCTCCAGAAGTGGAACCTGAGATGCTGATCTTTGAGCAAGAGATATATCAAGAGATTTGGTCTCAGATGAAACCAGTGAGGAAGTGAGGGGCACAGCATAGCACAGGGCAGGAGGGAGGCAAGCTGTGGGCTCAGCTGTAGTCTTGCTTCTACTTGGTCTCACAAGAAACCTGGAGTGTGAATGTTGTTCCGTTTTGAGGAAAGGGGCTTGGGTTTTATACTAATGTGTCTGCGGAGCTCTGGCTGTAGGCCTCCAGAGAGGGGCTGGTGCAGGATTTCCCAGACATCTCTGAGCTATGCCATCCAGGTGGCTCCTGGCTGCCCTCTGGAGCAGGGAAGGGTGCAGCTGTCAGCTCTTAGCAGCCAATTTGTACAGCAGCTGGGGAACGCGTGCACCGGTGAAGGGATCTGAGGAGGCCACCAAGAGCATATACGAAGCTATTACTGCTCATAATAAAACACAAAAAAGAAAATCAGCTTTGTTCATAATAAAGCATAATTCAAAGGTCTGCCTATCCTGTAATGGTGTAACAGGCACAAACGAGACACTGAAAACAAAGAAAAACCATAAACACCTCCGATGGAGGGATTTGTTAGAACTGTGTCTGATCGGGGAAATAGTTAAGTGCCTCCTGAAACCAGGACATCTGGGTAAAAACGGAAGATTCGCTGCGGAGCGCCCTCAATGCCGGGATCCCCTGGTTTCTTGCTGTCTGAGATCCCAGTGCCCCTGCCCTTGACTTGTAACCTGGGAATGGACAAGTGGGCATTCAGGGCCTGAGAAAAGAAAGCCATTAATTTACAGCTACTGACTAATTGGGAGAAACTGCTCAAAACCATCTTGCTTCAACAAAATCATATCCCAAGGTGGGCTTGGCTCCTTGTCAAGATATAAATAAAGAACAAACTTCTGCCACACTCTCCCCTAAAGGTGAAGAGAACCTCAGATGGAACCACTGTGACATGTCAAGAGCTGTACTAGTCAGACTCTCTAGGTGGACTCTTTTAATCTTTAAATATCTGTTTACAGTTGAAAATTGTAGAGGTAAGCAACATTTATTTAAGACAATGAGCTCAAACAATGGCAATACATACCAATGTTCAGAATGAGCCATAGTTGTATCAGAAGTCTATAAATTAGGGAAAGTCTAAACATTATTTACTCCACAGGTTTGTCATAAGGATTATAATATAATTATATGATAAATTTTTTACTCTGTTGGCTTTATCTTAAGGTACAACACAGCCCCCAAACATAAACCTATTACATATATTACAATTTATATGTGCCAATAATGTAGTTCATTTTTTTTCTTCTTTGCTAAAAACAATAACAACAACAAAAATAAGAACAAAAACAAAAACTTTCTCATGAGCCCCATTCCTGCTGATGATGGGGGAGGAGATAGAAATGAAGAAGACATAACCATGCTAACTAAAACTTACTTGGTTTCTTCTGATTTAGGGTTGTCATTTTCAGGTTAGTTTTCAGTCAATATGAGTAGAAACTGTCCCCGGGGGCAGTTTTCCAGGCTCAAGAGGACTCTATCTATATATGTGACACTGGGGCCCAGATGTCAATGACTCTGCTTCGGAAAAAGGTGCGAGTTTCTTTAATAATGAGATATCCTCAAAATTCCAAATCAAATTCAATTAGGTATATTTTTTGTCTATTTGGTTGATTAAAAAAAAGTTTCCTAAGAAGTGGGAGAGCAAAGAGATGGGCCTCATAATTTAGTTAGTGTGGCTTTTCTTTGACCCAATTCTCTTACATGTTGGATGAATTTCTTTGGCAAAGCAAGTAATTTTCACAAGTCAATTACACACATTCCCTCAGCCTGAGTGTAATGAAATAGCTTAATAGAATAAAACAATAACTCCTGAGACGATGATGTTGGCCATTATTAAGTATTACAATAGGAATTAATTATGACAACAGAAAGGATAATTGATGACTTGGAAATGGATTCTAAAACTCTCTCTTTGTGACTTCAGAGACATTTTAAGAGCGATGTGGTTTTCTGAATGCTTTTGAACAGGATTATTAATAACATGTTTTTCTCTTAATTCCATACATTTGGTTAGTCCCTTACAAAACACTGTCATGCACAGAAGCTTGTTTTTAATTTAACCAACCCTTACAACTTGCTATGTGCCAGGCCCTGTTCTGAGCATTTCACATATACTAATTCCTTCAGTCCTTCCACACCGACTCAGTTTGGTCTTTTACAAATGAGGAAACTGAGCCTGAGAGAGAGGCAGGAACTCACACTAGGTCCCCCAGCTGGGACATGGCAGAGGAGAGATTTGTATCCAAGTTACATCCTAAGTTGCTGTTTTTAACCATGACACTACTCTGCTACCTCTCATTTCAGTCTTACAAATACCCTGCCAAGTAGGAATGTTCAGTTCCATTTTCCTGAGGATAAAATATTCCCTGAAACAGAAATTAAGTTATTTGCCAAAATTGTAGAGCTAACTTTCTGATGTGCCATTATGAAGTAATAATTACTCTAAGCAGTATATAGTATTTCTAGAAACTTTTGAGCACTAAGGAAAAAGATAGTAATACGTTTCCTTTTGGAAAAAAATTGGGCAGACGTTTTGAGGACCGATAGAAACATACGCAGTTCTGTATAACTAGAGGTACCATTAATTTAGGAACATCGACTCTTTGAAAGCTTGAGCAACAGGGACCAGATTGTCTCCTATCAATTCTTAAACTTTCGGTGCATAACAGTCCCTCAGGAACTTATAGTTAATTCAGATTCTTAGGGTCCAATCCAGGAATTCTCATTCAGTAGATCTGAGGCCAGATAGCTGAATCTTTAACAGATACGCCCAGATAATGAGCACTCATTTTTTAAATGGGTGAAGGCAAGCCTCCAGCAGTGATCTTCCCTGCTCAGATTTACCAGTGTACTAGAAAATCATGTTTCTATGGTTGACACGGCATTAGGGATACTTTGGCTTGTTCATAAAAATGACACGTTGTAGTAATGAAATTCAAATATTAATTTATTCTCATAATTATCATTCACTAATGCAACTTATTGAGTTAAAACTTTCATATAAATGACACTAAGAACTTTTGAGTTTTAAGGAACTAAACGTTACTGAAGTTTTGCAACTTGATGAATGTAAGTACTTAAACACACACAGAACTTAGGTTGATTAATTATATCAACACTAATCTATGAAATCAAATATATGCCAAATTACTCTAAAGAGACAGAAGGGCTACCTAGGTTCCTAAAGAGAGATAGAATATAGTCAAGTTAAGGCATTGGCCAAAAATATATCAGCAGAAGAAAGTTGTCTTCATGGAACATTAAAAAATGGGACTTGGAGAGTCAGAAAGGTTTGAAGTATCTAGCACTGTCCGAGGAACAGGAAAATCTGAGTCTGCTCCATTCAAGGGTGTACTGTTGACCCCTTCTGGTATGTCTGCCCAGCCTACAGCCCCGTACTCTCAGCCTTATCCTGCCCATCCCACAGTGATTGGTCCTGCAAGCCTTATTTGTAGTATAATACCTTGTCTATCCGGCCAAAGTTGTTTGGAAGAGGTAAGCAAAGACACAGAACTGCACAATCTGATTATCCATCACAGAAAGTTCGAATTGGAATTCAAAAGTTCTCATTAATCTCTTCTGGTTGCTTTGTATATAAGCCTTGGAGCTTCTAGAGTCCAAGTGGAGAAAGAGGCGCCTTAAAGAGAATGTCCAGAGAATGTGAGATGTGTGCTTTCTGCCATTCAGGAGACTCAGACACTGGTTTCTGTATCATACCTAAGCAATTGAAAGTGCATGGGCTTGACTGAAGAGGTTTGAGGCAGCAGAATTAAGGAGTGTGGTATGGAAAGTGACAGCCTTACAGGATTCTTGAGGAAAAAGATGCAGGAATTTTTTTTTTCTTTTTGAGTTGAAGTCTTACTCTGTTGCCCAGGCTGGAGTGCAATGATGGCACGCTCATGGTCACCTCAGCCTCAGCCACCTGGGTTGATGCTATCCTTCCTCCTCAGCCTTCCAAGTAGCTGGGACTACAGGTGTGTGCCATCACACCCAGCTAATTTTTTGATTTATTGTAGAGATGAGGTCTTGCCAAGTTGTCCAGGCTGGTCTCAAACTCCTGGGCTCAGGCAATCCTCTCACCTCTGCCTCCCAAAGTGCTGGAATTACAGACCTGAGCCACTGTACCCAATGGAATGTTTTTGAGGCCAGATGTGGACCTTGTGCAACTGAGAGTCAGCATGGTGTTGTCTCATATGCAGTCTAAAAGGGCTACCTAGCAGTGTGAAGGGAAAGAAACTGGAAGTAGATTGTTGGACATTGTGTTTGTTTGCTGGGGCTACCATAACAAAGTACCACAGCTGGATGGCATAAACAACATAAATTTTTTCTCTTGTGGTTCTGGAAGTTAGAAGTCTACGTTCAAGGTGTTGGCAGGGTCATGCTCCTTCTGAAGCCTCTAGGGAGGGATCCGTCTTTGCCTCTTGCAGTTTTTGGTAGCAGCAGGCAGCGTGACTCTAATCTCTGCCTCCATCTTTACTTGGTCATCTTTCCAGGGGGTCTCCAAGTCTAAATTTCCCCCTTCTTTTTTTAAAAATAAGGGTACCCAATGTATTGGATTAGGGGACCACCTTATTCCTGTATGACCTCACTTAACTTACCTAATTACATCGGCAGTGACCCCAATTTCAAACAAGTTTACATTTTGAAGTACTTGGGTTTAGGACTTCAATTAATTTTTTTCTTTTTTTTTTTGTGGAGGAGGACAGAATTCAACCCAGAACAGATGTGAAGGCACCATGAAAGGATTCTCTAGCAGAAAACAGAATAGAGATGTGGGTGTATATATCTTTTGTTAAAGGAAGTGAGTGAGGATGAAATACTCTTTCTCTCCCCTCCTCCGCTGTCCATGATGGAGGGTGCTGTTCCTCCTGCCCCCAGAAGAATAATACTATAGTGCTAGTCCAGGAAGAATATGCCTGCTTTCCTTACCTCTCCTTTCTCTTCCTGTTCCAACCCTGAAGGGTCAAACCTGCTATTCAAAGATGTAGGAACTCAAGGTGAGGAAACAGACATATTTACCAAATTTGCTTTTCACTGCAGGCTTCATGCCTATAAGCAGGTGAGGCTGGGACAGGGGAGAACCTTCAGGGCATCAGGTATTCTGTGCCACTGGACACCTTAATTACTGAATGGAGGTTGTGTTTTTCAACTTGAACTGACAGTAAGACTTTTATTTACTACTTGGGAGTGGCCAGAGAAGTTGTTTGGCCTTTTTGAGTTTTCATCCAGGAGCAAGGGAAGAGCCAGACCCATGGGATACACACTTACAGGGTTAGAGGAAAACAGAAATAAAGGGACTCTATGCCTACAACTCACGATTTGCCCGTACTTAGTGTAACAGTTCCACATGGTTCACATTTAAATTCTTAACCTACATTTTAGTCTATCTTTTAGTCTTTTATGAACTTGGTTAGTGATCATCTATACCTCATTATCTGGTCTATGCTTGATATATTGGCAAAAATCTGCTTTCATTTTATTTTGTTTTGTTTTGGTTTGTAAAATTACACAGCAGTCCCAAAAAATAATCTCATGTAAGGTAACAGGATTTATATTTTGGTGACTTGTCAGTAGGACTTGTCCTTCTATCTTGCTGTTTACTTCTTCGGATCCCAACACTAAGCAGGTAAATATTCATTCACTCAATCATTCTTCAGACATTTACTAAGCACCTGCTCTGTGCTGTGTTTCATTTCAGACTTCTGAGATATGGTGGAGAACAAAACTGACATTATCCCTGCCCTCCTGAATGGAATATTCCAGTGGCAGAAGAAACTGACAAATAAACGAGTATAGCTAGATAGATAACATGTCAGGTGGTAATATATGAGCAATATCATCAAACAAATGAATGTTGAATTCAATGTCCTCCATCAAATTAAGCAGATTAGAATAATACTTCATATGAGAAGTTAACACCTGAAGACAGAAAAACAAAAAACACTGAATTTAACAAATGCAATATTTTCCTTACAGAATTGTATTTTCTCATGTTCTGAGCTGTCATTTTTAGAAAGAGATGCTTGATTTTTAACATCTTCTTGGGCTTCTGAAATCTAACTGTATGCTCAGACTAAGAGAAATTCTAAATTTTGCGTGTTGATGAATTTCTCATTTTTCTCTATTTTTTCATTCTTATTCTGGTTTCAAAAGTAAGACATTAACTTTAGAGAATTTGAAAAACACAGAAAAGTATAAAGTAGATAAAAAATCATCTCTAATCTCACTCTAGTTTGTTTCTTGATTTGTCATATTTCTAAATTCTCACTCCCAGGGGCAATGGAAGAAGGAAACTAAAATAGGTTAGAAACATAATTAGTTGGGGTTGTGATTATGCAGAATTGTTACTATTATGTGATATGAGATAGACTCTAGAGCATTCTAGATCAACTCTGGACTTTGGATGTTTTACATTGTGCTCTGTGTGAAAATACTACCTGTTCAATTACCTGATAACATGCAGTTATATTCTATTCTTTTGTACTTTGAATTGTCACATTCAGAATGGGAAGAGAAACCGAGTTTAGTGTTTTCCATCCCCAAGCAATAGTGTGAATTACTCAAGCTCTAAAACAGGAGTGTCCAATCTTTTGGCTTCTCTGAACCACAGCGAGTAAAGAGGAATTGTCTTGGGGCACACATAAATGATATAATATGGTTATTGTATATACATAATAAGACTTCTTTTTTAAACATATTTTTATTATAAAGTTTAGAAAAATTAGAGCAACATAAAACTAGTGGGAAATTTGATCTTGTTTTTGTAAAATTAATCTAATCTATCATTGTCTGGTTTTATGGTTGCAATTCGTGGTGAGTTCTCAAGGTGCTCATCAGAAATGTTTGCTCAAATTTTGCTTTTTGTGTGCTTCATAATAAAAAACAGTCACTTACAAAGGTATATGCTGCCAAAAAGTGATGTCATGAATAATGTGTGATTGTGAACTTCAAAAATGGAGACATGCATGAGGTCACGAAGAAAAAAATGCTAAAAAACACACAATATTAAAAGATTTTGTGCATTACTAGCTGTTCTGACCCACATGTGGCCCACAGGCCACTGGTTGTGCATGCTTGTTCTAAAGTCACAGGGGCATGGACTTCAAGAACAAAGAGTTGTGGGAGGAGAGTGTCAAACCATAACTCCAACTGTCCAGTACAGAGATAGCTTGAGAGAGTTAAAATTTAGACCAGCAGTGTGGAAAAGCAATTTACACATTAGGAAACTGATAGTGTGGTCTAAAAGACTGCCACTTAAGGTTCTCATGACTAACAAAGTGCTTCAAACTCAAGTCGGACAGAGGCAATGGCTTATAGAAAGTTTCATGTAGACTTTCTATTGCATGGTTTTTAGAAATGTGGGAGTAGAGCCAGATACCAATACATGATGAACATTTATCTGGAACTTGGAAAAATGATTTTCTGTTCACATGTCCCTCCTCACTACTCATACTGACATACACACAAAGTATACATACACACATACAAACACACACACACACACACACACACACTCATTCACTCATTTTAGGTCTTCCTTTGCTTCCTTTTTTTCTAGAAAAAAGTTTTAAAAAGTGAAGAAGTACCTTGGTGCTTTGGATTAATTTTCCATTTGAAATAACTCAGCAAAAGAAAAAACAAAACAACCCCATTATAAAATGGGCAAAAGATATGAACAGACACTTCACAAAAGAAGACATCTGAGCAGCCAACAAACACATGAAGAAATGCTCAACCTCACTAATCATCAGGGAGATGCAAATCAAAACCACACTGAGATACCACCTAACTCCAGTCAGAATGGCAATTATCAACAACTCAAAAAATAACAGCTGCTGGAGAGGGTATGGTGAAAAGGGAACACTTCTACACTGTTAGTGGGAGTGTAAACTAGTACAAACTCTGGAAAGCAGTGTGGCAATTCCTAAAAGCTCTAAAAATCGACCTTCCATATGACCCCGCAATCCCCCTACTGGGAATATACCCTGAAGACCTCAAATCACTCTATAAAAAAGATACCTGCACACGTATGTTTATCGCAGCGTTGTTCACAATAGCAAGAACCTGGAAACAACTATGCTGCCCATCAAAAGAGGACTGGATTAAAAAAAGGTGGTACATATACACGATGGAATACTATGCAGCCATAAAACAGAATAAAATCATGAATTTTGCAGCAACCTGGATGGAACTAGAGTCTATAATACTGAGTGACCTCTCACAGAAACAAAGATCCGAGTATCACATGTTCTCACTCATATAATGGACCTTGAACATCCAATGTAATACTGTAAGAAAATGACTGACAGTACTGGGAAACTATGGGGGGAGAGGGGGATGGGATTAACAGTCGCAAATATCTGTCTGGGGATGGGGAAACACCTCTTATCAACAGGGTGCCTGAATGAAACGTAATTGTACACCTAACCCTTAACTGTACCCCACAAAATCATAATAAAAAATATTGATTAAAAAAAAAAAAAGAAATAACTCAGCAAACAGCCGACTACACCTGATGGGTCCTTGAAATGCTCTCTTGGATGAAATTCCAGATTTTAAAAAAGGGGGCTTATTACAAAGAAAATGGCAAAGGCATACGTGGATTTTAGGGGCCTGAGGATAGAGCTAAGAGTGATATTCAAATAAAACAGCCAAGAACAAAGTAGTCAAAAGGTGCTAATAAGACTAAAGGTGCTAATAAGTCTAAAGATAACAATGCGATATAAAATCATTAAAATGATTTTAAAAGGAAGTGCCATCCTCATTGTGTTGAACTGACCTTCTATAATGACAGCTGCTCCTATTAGGTGAGAAATACAATATGTATTCTGAAAGAACTCTTCATATTCCTTATCTTCCTCAACAGTTTAATAAAAATTGAAAAGACTACACAAACCCATATGTGAGGTCAGCTGTATCTTCCTCTACTCTGTTCCCTGTTTCATTCTTGACCAGTCTAGGACATTATTAGGATATTTCATTTGATTTTCTCTCTTTCCAAGCAATGCATTATGTACCTATCAAATGATGTTTGGTAATCAATTCTTGATCTCTCCTGGAGGTCAGTCAATGACACTATCTAAATTGTCGTCTCATTTCTTTCTGGAAGGAGAATCCATTTATTTCCTTTGAGCACAAAGAGATTTCAGACGCAGGTAAGGTACTAAACCATTCATGAAGATGACATTTTTTCTCATCAAGACTGTCAGACTTGGCTTCTATGGGAAGATGGACTTAGTTATTAAAAGAGTCTCTTTCATTTAAAGTTTCAGTTAATATGCTATTAACTCGACTCTTCATTGAGAGGTCTCTGCATCTCTTAGTTACTTTTTTGGGGAGAGTGAAGGGCATACATGAAGGAGGAAGAATGTTGTGAATTTAGATATAAAAAACAGAGACTTTAAAGCCAAAATTCTGAACTTCAAGTCAGGGAAAGTTGTAAATTACTTATATTTTACTGATACATGTGATAGAATGTAAATATGTTTGGAGTAGCCCCCGGTAGGATAATAGGATACAAGTAATAGCTTGGGAAGGTGGGTAGGCAAAGGTAGAAAAACTTTACAGTTGTAGTTCAGTGATTGAGCGAATCATTTAAAGGTTAAAGGCTTGAATAGTTGCTAGCAAGTGAAATACTAAAGTCCCTATTTGTTTTCACGCACATAGTCCATTTACTGAGAGCTTAGTTGGTTATATAGGGTTTTATTTCTCCTGCAGACCCTAAATCTTTCAGATAGGCTTAAGTGTTCTGTTTGGAAGATTCGGCAAAAACTGCAACAGACGTTGCATCTTTTTGGATGCTCGTGCTTCAAATTGGCTGGGGGCCGTTTTTAGCTTTTCAAATTAATAATTTGAAAAAGATGCTACGCCTATCCATAATGACTTCATCTTGTCTGCAAAAATGATTCAAAACAGCAGTTGCTACCCACAAGTAGGCTTCATTAAGTGAGATTTTGATGCAGGAGCACAGGTACTGGTGTCAGCCGCTGCAGTTGGGTAACTACTTAACTATGGAAATAATGGCGGAGCAGAAGGTGTGAGTGAGCATTAACACTGATCGTTATTCTGCTGGGTGTTTAGCGTCTCAACTCCATTTTCCTTTTGTTTTCCATTTGGAGCAATGTACGGCACTTAAGCAAAATTCCTTAGGGACTGCAAGAAATGTAATTGCGTTTTTTTAAAGTAAGGAATTTGTTTTAAAGAACATTCGAAGGTATTTATGAAGATTTTGGGAAAGAACCTTATTTTACTCTATCACCAGTTCCATCTCTTTGGTAAAATATCTTGATGAGTGGTTTTGCCGGGCAGATAACCAAAATGAAACAAACCAGTAAAACAGCCACATTTCCACCAAATAGACAAAGTCCTATAAATTATCTGGACAGAAATACCTTTCTTTGTGTATTTTAAAAAAACTTTATTTAAAGGCGGAACAATGTCTATTTTAAAAAAAATTATTTTAAAGATGTGGAGTATAATCAGGGTTAGGTATACAAATGTTCATTATGCAGGTACCCTTGTTGATGAGGTGTGACCTCCCCCGCTGACAGTTTCCCACTACTGCCAATCCCTTTCTTATAGTATTACTATAGTTAGAACAATGTCTATTAACCAAGTCACTGTATTAAAGATCCAACCAATAGTTACCAAAGAAAATTCCTGAGAAAATACCTAAGGCAAGACTTACCCACAGGGATCAGGGAAAGGAGATCTGAAGGTCACATCAAACCCAGTACTTCATGTACATTCCAAAACAACCAGATGCTCCGATTTTCAGTGCCCTGAGTCATGACTAAATCCACAGGCATAACTTTTGTCCTATTTTAGTAGCCTTAAGCCCGACAGCCACTCTTATTTTCAGCTGAACTTCACATAACCTAGGTTCTACCACTCTGTGTAACTTTGGCCTGACTTTTGGGCTGTAAAAATACAAAGGCAGCAACAACAGACCTTGAGTGGGACAGAAAAGTCAGTACCCCCCAAAAGTCTCAAGAAACATTTCCATGATAATATTTCATTTAAGTGTCCATCAGTGCTGGAAGGGGACTTGACTCTTCTTTTTAAAAAAATTTTTTCAATGAAAAAATGAATAAAATATTAATTTTTATGTCATGTAATAAAATATACATAACACGTTACCATTTTTAAGTATACAGTTTAGAGGCATGCAGCACATTCACACTGTTGTGCAACCATCACCATCAACCACATCCAGAGCTTTTCATCTTCCCAAACTGAGTCTCTGTACCTACTAAATAGTAACTGCCCCTTCCCCGTCCCCAGTCCCCACTCCAGCCCTTGGTGGCCACCATTCTGCTGTCTGTCTCTGTGATACTTGACTCATCTTGACAGTACTGCCAACTGTAAGTATTCCTTAACTTCAGGAAACTTTTTGTTGTTTATTTTAAATCCCATCAGAGAAAATGCACAGCAGCTAGAGAAGGCAAAAGCCTCCAGGGATCCATTGGAAAGAATGATTATGCCAATAATAAAGCTTGTGAAAGAAGCTATCATCCCCAAATGAGGCAGGCTCTCGCCCAGGCCATGCCAAACTGAAAGCAATGTTTCTGCTTTGAAGTGGCTGGTGATAGAGGGCACGTTTATGCTGCAAATGGGAGATGAATTCAATCATCTGGGCCGGCCAGCGCCCAGAAAGCCAAGGCATGGAAATGAATGTCTTTTGGATCTGGCACATGGGTATTATTGGGAGAGGAAGCATTTGTCCTAGAGCCATTGTGATTAAAGAGCCACAGGGCCAATTGGCTCATTTGTCTCAGTTTATCTAATTACCAGACCAAGGTGAAGATTTGAAATTGTTTAAAATACAGAAATGAAGCCTAGATGGGACATGAACTGGATGTGGTCCCCAGTGTATGAATGAAATTCAGTTGTTTTTCTCATTCTCCCCCACCCCAACTTCCCCAAGAAAAACAAAATCAATTCTAGTTGAAAAATAATTTATGCAAAGTAGAGAGTGGGCAAACAGGATAACAATTCTGATGCTAAGAAAATTCTATTCCTTTTGTAACAGAAATATAGCCATTTTACCCCAATTCTCATAATTACTTCAACTCACCATTTCTATTTGCCTGTGTGGACACAACCTAAAGCTAAATTATGCCTCTGGTTGTAGATCTGGCTTTCTGGAAAGTTTTGTTTATACTACATTAAAAAAAATTTCTTTTAAACAAATGTGCAAAGTTCACATGTGGAAAAAATAAGCACATTAAGGATGTGAATTTTCTGCAAAGAAAAAAAAAAAACCCAACAATTAATCTATCAGTTCCAGTCAAACCTGAGGTGAAAAATTTGTAGACACTCTTCAATGGAACTTCTCACTGACTCAGAGGGCATGAGTTCCCAAGAACATACATGCTAGCTAAAGGCAAGATGCCGATTTCTGTTCTCATTGCCAGTACTAGGAACTTTCTATCAAAGCTTTAGGAAAATCTCTTCCAGGACATGAGAACAGCTGAAGAAATGACTTCTTTTTACATATGGATATTGCTATGCACCCTGGGGCCATAAAAGGAAGAAAATGTTTAATCATCATTACAACAGAATGCATTTCTTTATCTGGGGGTGGGATATTAGATAGATATGTTTTGGTGAGAGGGAGGAGTCACTAAGAAGGTTACAGGCTTGTAGCTAAGGAGGACAGATGTCTTTGGGGGACTGTAGTAACAGGTAGTACTGAAAATGGGGAAGGGAATGTAAAGGGATGGTGGGCGGTGGTTTGGCCTCAAGAGAGGCATTGCTCCTGCCCCCCAGGGTTGCATGGTTCTTGACAGTTCTCTACAAGGTGATGATAATTGGTCTGGTCCAGCAGGACAAATTCCACAACACCACACAAGAGGGATGTGCCCAGAGAATTTCCCATGGAGGAAGGGGGTTCATTTTAAGCAAACCTGGGAACAAGTGTGTATTGGTTGAGGGGTACCTCTAGGGCCAGGTTGCCTTGGGCTCCAATTCCTCCAACTGTGAGGTGGAGTTCCCAAGTAGTGAGAGAGTTGCTAAGCCTCCTTAGGAGAGACTGGGAGAGAAGAGCCTGTCTTGGTCTGCTCTGCATGGATGCTTCCTGCAGCAAGGGACCATGCCTGCAAGCTGTGGGTCATCAGGTCGATCTGATACCAGCCAATGGGAACAGCAGTTTCTTTTGAGAAAGCACATGCCCAGGCCATGTATGACTATCTTCTGGCTTGCTTCATGGTATCTAATCTGACAGGCCATGGCTAATGTTCCTGAAGTTCTGTCCTCCCAACAACCTCTGCTACATGGGCGATAGCAACCAAAATAAGAAAAGGCTTGTTCAGGCCATTGTTTTCTCAAAGTGTGTGCTTGGCAAACTTAAGGCTTGTTTGGCTCTTGCTTCAGGCTATCTACATATGATAGGAAATCTGGGTTGCTCTTCGGCATGTGTGTAAAAGGAGGAAGTACTGTGTGTGGGTCAAGAACACAGATTTGAATAACAAATGGGCCCAGGTTTAATCCTTGCCTCTACCCCTTACTCAGTGTGTGACCTTGGGGAGCTTACTAAATATCTCTGTGTTTTCTCATCTGTAAAATGGGGATGATAACTATAACTGTTTTATGAAAATTAAATAAGATAATATATGGAGAGAGCTTCATGCAATGTCTGGCTTAAGATTCAGCAGGGTACATGTTCTTATCACACTTGTTTTATGAAGAGCGAAACTGAAGCTCTGAGAAGATAACCAGTTTTGCCCAAAGAGCTACCAGCTAAGTATTAGCATCCCTCCTTTTAACAGAAGGCTTTGTTACTTGTTCAGTATCACAACCTCTAATCTTCAAAACTAGGTGCCCTGGGATTAGAACCAGGGAAGGCAGCATTGTAAAACTTCTCTGACCTTCACATTCATTCACACAAACAGCAGAAAGTAACCCTAGTCGAGGCCTACAGAGTCTCCTTTTGACGTTCCCACAAGGAGCCATTGTGGGAAGTGAGCCCAGGCCTTCTTGCTCACAGGATTGGGAAGAAGAGGACACAGGAGGAAAGAGAAGAGAACAGGGAGAATGAAGAAATGAATAGAAAGATGACAAATACATTCAATAATAGAGAATTCTTCACTCCTGTTTGAAGCTTCAAGTAATTTGTTCTTTTTTTTTCTTATTTGAATAAGACAAGTGATTTTGCAATCTTTCCCTTATTGAGTTGACCATTTTGTGGTGGTTGTTTAACTCAATTAAACCATTGTTTCAATATCTTGATTAAAAAGTAGAAATGGAATCTCCACATGGCATTGAGAGTAAACCAGTGAAACAACTGCTCAGATTGTACTTCTCCACTGAATTAGCAGCTTTCTCCACAGTAGAATGGCCACTTCTTTCACTAGACCAACTAAGTCAGTCAGTTGTTTTGTACACAGTTCTATTTTTTTCCACAACCTCCATAGCCGTGGATAATCAGCATCTCAATAACGCATGTATTCTATTAGCAAAATAGGAAAAAGAATTCCTTTTTTCATTCTTTTTACAAATAAACATATTTTTATTAAATTTATAATCTAATTTAGAAATTAAACGTTAACAGCTTGTGCTTTTTCTTTACTTTGTATTTCAAGATAATGTCGGGAAAACTAATAGTATATGTGATACAAATTTAAAACAATAAATTCACTTCTCTAAATATGTTCCAAATATTGCTTTATAACAGACAGGTATTTGTGTATGGTTTAACAGGGGTGCCCAATGCTTATTTGTTCTATTGATTTTCTCCCGCCACAAATGCACTGAAATGCAAAGTGTTACCTCCACTTGCAGCTTCTTTTTGTATTTTGTTGGGGAGAGAGTCATAGATAGAGCTATTTAATCTCAGGATTGGAAAAGACCTGAAAAGTGATATTGTTGGGATATGAGTGTTTAAATCCCTCAGCTTTCTGAATAGGAGACCAAACAAGTGCAGAGCATTCGGTCTTTAAATAAAGTCTGATATACTGTAACAAACATTTCCCAATACTTAGTACAGTGCCTAGCAAAATGTATACTTATTGATTATAAAAGTTGCATGAGAGTTTGTGCTAGCCCATTATAAATAGGGCAAGATTTTCAGAATGGTTTGCTGTACTGAATACTGTCATTTATTTCATCACCATAATATGTATTTACTTTATATTTCAGCAATAAGATTCAGAGAAACTACCCTTTCTCAAAATTGTATCCACTGGTAATATTCTCTTCATGTAAACTACAATTTGCCAAGAAGTTGACAGGAAACATTGCAACGCACCCTCATCTTGAACATCCTCCTTCTGATAAGCATGGGAATTGCCCCCTCAAAGAGCTTTCCCAGGCACAAAGTACCCTCCTGTCTGTCTCTCACTATTCTCACCCATAGATTTCAACACCTCTATGCTAACTGCCTAAAGCATGTGGTTTCACATTTCTCCAACAAAATTATAATCTGGATGCAAAACAAGTATAAGAAAGTGATCTGGCCTATAATTTGCTTTAACCTCTTGCAGCCCAGGGCACAGAGTTGGGCAAATAATAGGTAGCCAGTAAGTATTTATTCATTGATTCCTCTGCATAGGACAAAGATCTCTTCTTCCTCTGTGAGACACACGAAAGATTTTCTCAGTAAATACATAGCTACAAGGAATAGCTTTAGGTGGAAATAAAACAAAAGGAATGGGATCTGTAGGTTGTGGTCTAACCTTTTTCCTGTGAGATGTTTTTTCCAAACATTAAAGGCTTTAAAAGACGCAATTTCAAGTACTTCTCTAACATGTAATTCATGGGCTAAAGTCTCCTTCATGCCTGCCTCCAAGACTGCCCTCCCACCCCTGCCTGGCTCTTGACTCAAAAGGATCATTTTTCCTGTCCTCCTCAGGTTACCTTCTCCTAGCTCTGTTTTCTTCTTGTTTCACAAGCTGCTGTCAGTAAGACCTTCCTCAGAATCCATACAAATATTAATATCTTATGGACAATTAAGATTTTTTTCAAGGTAATAGTAATATATTTCCATTATAGAAAACTTTGGAAGGCAAAACATGACATAAAATAAAAATTATTTATTATTCTATACCCCAGAGGTAACTACTGCTAGCATTTGGTGAATATCACTCTATTTTTCAGCCTAAATTCTGAGCATTTTTATGTTTTACAAATTGGAATTATACAACACAAATTAGATAAAAAGCACTTTATCATACCATTAAACGGTTTCTACCACAAGATTCTAAATCTTTACTATGTCTGAGAGTCATCTGAGATGGATGTTCAACTATTTTTAAATCTTCTGCCCAGAGACTTTAAACCAGTAAATTTGGGGTGATATCCAGGAGTTTGTATTTTTCATAGGCATCCCTAGCTGATTCTATATGTTATTTCCCAACCATACTCTAAGAAACATGTTTTCTACAACATAATTTTTCATGGCTACATAGGATTCTATTATAATAATGTATTCATATTCCATAATTTACACTACTTTTTAAACTCTCATTTTCAGAGTTACATGGACAAATAGAATGAAGTGAAATGATATGAGGAAAGGAAGGATTTGAGGTCCCCAAAAGCTGAAATCAGTTTTATGTAGTTTAACCTATAGTGTCATTTAATTCACCCTCTCTCCTAGAAAAATCCCAGAAATGAATAGGCTCTCCCAGAGTATTCAGTGAGGTGACTTCTTGGTGAATTGGCTTGAAAATAATTAATTTTGCAAAATTTGACAGAAATTAAAACTCCGATTATAAAATTCAAATGTAGCCCAGATATATTTACACTCCAAATCTCAAAGAAATTCTCCTTGTCCTAAGCCTTCTTACCTCTTTCTTTATCTTAGTCCCTCATTCATGACTGATTCTATCTGCATGCCTCTTCAGGTTTCTCCTTATGTGTATGCCATTCCTGATATCTTTCTAAACACTCCTTTTTTGTTTTAAAATTTTACTATTTTATTAATGCCACTTTAAGTTCATGTTAAATTACTGGATAACCTCATTTTGCTGATTATAATGGCCTTGAAGCCAGCAGTAGCTTGTGTGAAAAAAGACCTTTGGGCCACATCTCACTTCAACCTGAGAATATGCACTTTATTTTATTTATTAACATTTTAGAGAACAGGCACAGCATTTTTCATGGTCTGGTTTTATTTTTAAAATTTCTACAAATGTATGGGGTGCATGTGAAATGTTTCATGCACAGATTGTGTAGTGGTCAAGTCACAGCGTTTAGGGCATCTGTCACCTGATTAACGTATTGTACCCTCTTTCCGGAACAGTCTTACCTTTGATGTCTCCCTGTCTTATAAAGCCTCCCACCATTCTTCTCCACCACCATCTGAGCAGCTCTGTGGGTGGATGTCATCTATAAAACTTGACAACATAATAAATGGGTGCTTTAGCTAATGCCTGAGTGGGGGAACAGAGGCTGAGATAACACCAGAAGGATCAGGGATCTGGGTGTCATGGTGGATTAACCAGCTGACCTTTTGTTAACATTGGAGGCCACCCATATTTAAAGTCAGCAGCACCAGAACTAGAGAATACTATCTACCAAAAGAACCCAGCTGACTGACTTAACCCCTGCCCCAAGTGGAGTTCATTGTTTGCATCTGTCTGTTGTCTCCTCAGGGAGAAAAGACACCTCAGGACTGAGGAGGATAGACAGGAGGTGGCAAGACTAGAGGGGCTGCGTGTATCTGAGAGCCTGGTTTACAAATGATCACATTGCGAGGTTTAATCTTAAGCCTTAAAGTTAAATCTTAAATTGTATCTATTTTTAATGTTTGAAAAGTATTCATTAAAGTGTTGTTGCAGTCTCACCGGGGCTGTACTGCCAGCTTGAGACCCATGAGGCATCCAAGAGAACTATGGCACCCAAGGAGGTAATGGCCTAGGGAGAGCGGAGCACAATGGTGCCTAAGAACTTGGGGATGCCGACAGCTGTGGAACCTCAAGGAGTGTTACAGTTCTCAGCTCCTTTAGTTACAGCTCTTGTTTAGAGGCCCCCGAGAGGAGGATGCCACGCTGGCGGGGACAAGAACTCGGAGTCTCCAAGGAGTGTCACAGCTCTCAGTTCATGCCTGGAGAATCCTGAGTTCTCAGGGAAAGTTACAGCTTTCTTGGCTGGGCGAGTTCCAGGTTCTTCTCTCACCATCAAGAAGATTAAAGACCGAGGACACTAGAGGGTGCAAGTCGAAGTTTATTCAGGAAGCTAGTGTGACAGCTCTCACAGGGAAAGGGAACCCAATTGGATTGCCGGGGAAAGGCCATTGCGGTCAGAGGTTTATAAGACTCAAGAGCATGCTGATTGGCTGATTGCACCAGCAGGCTAGAAAATGCACCAATCAGAAAGAAGTGTGAAAGGGGGAAATCCGCCTACGCTGACGGGAATTGGGTGTTCTCATTTCAGTCCATAGGGCTTGCAGCAGAAGTTTTTTATTATTTTTATTTTTATTTTTTGAGTTGGAGTCTCACTCAGTCGCCCAGACTGGAGTGCAGTGGCCGCTCCCGGCCACTGCAGCCTTGACCTGGTGGGTTCCAGCGATCCTTGCGACTCAGCCTTCCAAGTAGCCAGAATTACAGGCATGCGCTACCATGCCCCGCTGATTTTTTGATTTATTGTAGAGATGAGGTCTCGCCAAGTTGCCCAGGTGGGTCTTGAACCCTCAGGCTCAGGCAATCCACTTACTTCAGCCTCCCAAATCGTGGGATTACAGGCTGAGCCACCGAGCCTGGCTGCCGCAGAAGTTTTGACCGGACGTTTTCACTGGACACCACCCAATCTGTCTGTCTATCTGACTTCTTCCTTTCTCAGTGTGAATATGCTGGCCAAAGAGGAGAACACTGATGAGTACAAAGATGATGATGATGATGATGATGATGATTAGAGAAAGTTCTAAAGGCTTGAGATATTTATGTAACTCATCAGAGAGGCTTGGCTACCTTGAGATAGAGTCGCAGATAATCTTCTCGAAACATTAACTCTACAAGTGCCTTGCAGGGCGATACCCATTTTCAAACATCTTTATAGCGCCCAATGGTGAATGCTCAGGCACACGAGTCTTTCCCCCAAGATTCCATGATCTCCAGCCCATTTGTACGAGCCCATTGGACCATCTGCCACGATGCCAAGCAAGGTAACAAGGAAAGGGCCAGCTATGTCTGCCATTTTGCACAAGACACCTAACCCTGAGAGGGGATGACATAGATTGGTTGAGGAAGCTCTCCATGGTAATACAGATGGAAGAAGGTGTGATCTCAATTTGAGCCCAGGTTCTGTCTTACTTCAAAATCTCTTTCATTTTTCCACTTCCTCCTTCTGATTCTTTCCTCTCAGCCCAACATAGTGGAAAATTGATGCTGTGCAACCATCCATATTCTTTTTGTAACAACCCTCTGGGTTACTTTTGGAAAATTCTATTTCCCCACTAAATTCAAGCTGATAAGACTGTTAAAACGACGATCTGAGCCGGGCTCAGTGGCTCAGCCTGTAATCCCACGCCTTTGGGAGGCTGAGGTGAGTGGATTGCCTGAGCCCGCGGGTTCGAGACCCTCCTGGGCAGCGAGACCTCATCTTTACAATAAATCAAAAAAATCAGCCGGGCGTGATAGTGCATGCCTGTAATTCTGGCCACTCGGAAGGCTGAGGTGGAAGGATCGCCGGAGCCCAGCAGGTCGAGGCTGCAGTGGCCGGAAGCGGCCACTGCACTCCAGTCTGGGCGACAGAGTAAGACTCCAACTCAAAAAAACAAAAAACAAAAAAACGACGATCAGCCTTCTTCTAGGCAATTGGGCACGTTCTACCTGAAATTCAGATTACTCTGTGAGCGAAGCCGTAAAAGGAATGAAAAACAACTTGTCTCCATTCATTTCAGCCACTGTTTCCCAGATCCCCTGGAGTTTCTGGGATGTTGATCTTTCCAAGGCAGGTCCTATACTCTTCCTGACAATCTCACTGTATGTTCTGAAGTTTTTTCTGATTTTCTCTGATGTTCCCAGTTTTTCTTTGGTTCCCCAGCACCAGGGGGTACCGTTTTGTTTCTTTGTCCCAGGCATTGCCATCGTTCAGCAGCAAACAACTTTTTGTAAATAGTGTAGCCATGGTATCTGGATGGTGAGATGCAAGGGTGGCCCAGCTAGTCTGTAACTGCTCCCCTTCCAAGTCTGACTCTGAAAAGACCCTAGTGTCATCATGCCCCTCAGTTCTCTCCTGATTCAGGCAGCTGTTTCCCCTGAACAGCAGTACACAACAGCCTCAAGTCAAGCTTTCCTGGGTTTCTCCTAGTTTTGCTCTGTGTCAGTTTCTCAACCTCAGCACTGTTGACTTGTGCTACATAACTCTTTGTTGTAGAGGTTGTCCTGTGTGTTATAAGGTGTTTAGCATCATCTCTGACTTCCACCTACTAGATGCCATAACACTTCCCACAGTTGTGATGACCAAAAATGTCCAGACATCCAAATGTTCCCCAGGGATCAAAATCATCCCTGTGGTTGAGAGCCACAGACTTAAGTACTGAGTTCAACTTCCCTCAGTCTTTCTGGGCATCACCAGGCTTTAACATGGAAGGGGGAGCTCACAGCTCTTTTCTAGTGTTACCATTTTTCCTTCCTATACTATAGCATCTCCAAGTCAGATAATGTCTCCACAATTACTGGCAATAAAACCCCTAGTACACCCCTCTAAGGGTCTTGGGACTGCCTAACAACTTGGGCAAGGCGGGGAGGTATAAAGAGGCTTTCTGTGAGCCAGACTTATTCCAAGAGCTCTAAAGTGTATCATTTCAGTTAATCCTCACTGCTCTGTGAGGTTGGCTACTAGAGTTATTTTCATTTTTCAGTGAAGAAAATCTAGCACAAAGATGTAAAGAAACTTAGTTTACATAGCATTACTATACATGGTAGGACTAGGATCAATCATGTCTACTTTGCACAAGCAAACTAAGATCAACACAATCTGGGTCCAAAGACTGTGTTTAACTAAGTCAAACAGGAAAGAGTCATACAGGAAGAGCTTTCAATGGGAAAATGACTGCTGGCAGCCCCGGGGAAGCAGACAAGTAATTCCCTGGGGTCTGAAGAAAGAAACAAGGGGGGGGGGGGATTAAAGGAATTAATTGAGACCTGTAACAGAGGATGGTAGATTCTACACTGGCATCTCCAAACAGGTCATTCGTGCCCCTGTGTCCTTTTGTTTGGTGCATCCTGCCCATTTGTGCCCACCTCTTCATCTGCCTAGCTGCTACTTGCTCTGTAGGACTCAACTCCAATGTCACCGTCTCTGAGAAGCCTGGAACCCCCATCTTTCTTGGGTGTTCCTCCTTGGCTCCTACAGCACTTCACTCAGCACTGCAACAAAGCTTAACTTTCTGTTTGCTCGTTGGGTCAGTCAGATGGTGAGGTCAGGTTGTCAGTGCATTGGGGACTTTACAGGTGCTCAAAGAGTATTTCTAGGTCCCAAGGAGTATTTGACAAGAAATGACGGAGGTTTCAGGGTGTTTCCATGGTGAGGCTGTTCAGTTTGTGCTGGGTGGGGTGGCAGTAGGAGAGGGTGAATGGAGTGACCAATCTGCCTCGGTTTGCCTGAGATTGTCCACTTAAATGTGTTGAAAGTCTTGCATTTCAGAAGAATCCTTAGTCCAGGGCAAATGGAGACACTTGTCATCTTATAGGAGGAGGATCATGGTTAGGTAGAAATTGGGGGAATTGGCTTTTTGACTGTTCTTGTAAATGAGGGTAAGAGCAGGCAAAGATGATTTTTACAACCAAAGGATTAACTAGTATTCAATTATTCAGGGGCAAAATTCACATCAAAATTGAATGAAAATAGCAGCTTTTCTTCCATGTTGAAGTTTTAACACAGAAACAAACCAAAACAAAACAAAAACCTGCAATGATAGCAATAGTAACAACATTTTACTCAAATGATCATTGACTTCATTCTCCTTTAACTGTTTACTTCAGTCTTTCCCAGAACATAACACATACTTCTTGCTGGTCACTGTTGTCACATCTACTTTGGCCTTGGCCAAGTCATCTTGCTGAAAGACTCACTAATTTGGTAGTTGAGGCATCTTTCATCAGCCAAGTCTAGAGGAGTCTCATCCCTTCTTCCTAGTCCCCCAAGGAATCTTGGAAATCTCCTTCAATGTCGCTGGGATTGCTTTTCTCTTCTGGAGACAGGATGGGGACAGCTCATGCATGCTTACTGAGTGCTTAACACATTCCACCACTCTACTAGATGCTCACAGAAGCTAGCTCAGTTTTTACCAGGCAGATCCTTCACGCTCAGCCTTGCCCTGAATACTTCCTTGGGCTCTTCCAGACATAGGTCTACAAGGTCAGAAATTTGGCATCAGATTTTAAGTCTGGCTCCCCAAGCAAAAAATCTGGCACACAGGCAATGGAGTAATTTTGTGAGGGTTCACTATTTTCAAATGCTAGAGAACAAATAATAACAATGATGATTTGATTTTTTCTTTCATCTTCCTGTTCATATCTTTCTTGTTTACTGATGCATGGAGTCTGCTGACAGTTGGCAAGCTCACAAACAGAAAAGAAGATAAATTTGCTTTGACTGCCCTAGGGTTACCTCCTCAATGAAGTCCTATAAGGAATTCCTAGCTGTCCCTCTCTGACCTTTGCTGGAAAATAGTCCTAGAGCCTTCATGTTAGCTAACACCAGCACCTACTCTATTCTCTCCCATCAGTTTCCAATTCACCCCTTCCCACCCTGAAACCACTGAAGACTAGAGTAGTGAGAACAAGCCTGAGTTTCACAAACCAGCTATGTGACCTTTATCAGTCTTTAAACCTTTTCCTATCTATAGGCTGTGTGTACTAATTATCCTTATTGTATAGTAATTTTTTGAAGGATTAAATGAGATAGCTTCTGTGAGCACTTAGTAGAGTGGTGGAATATTTTAAGTACTCAGTAAATGTTAGCTTAGTGAATCCCATTTGAAGTCATTTTTGCTCCCATGGGATGTGTCTGAAAACATGTCTAGTTGTCACACCTTGGGATTGGGGTTGTTACTGGCATCTAGTAGGTAGAGTCTAAGCATGCTATTAAACATCCTATAATGCATAGGGCAAGCTTCACCTTTTTGGCCCATCCAAAAAAAACACCCCTGTGTTAGCTGTTAGTATATTATTATTCTGGTGGAAATAATGCCTCTTTAGTCTGGATTAGCTTCATGGAGATAGAACACTAGAAATGGAAGATCTATGAGAAAATTATCAAATTCTATCATCTTATTTTAACAGATGAATATGCTACCAAAACAAGTAGATGCTTATTGATGTAGGATCAACATGTACAACCTGTTGATCATAATCTCCTTGTTATCGTATAACATGTTCTCAGCTCTCTATCCATGAAAATAGAATCGAGGACTCCATGTACATATTGGCTCCCTTTATTCCTTTGATCTGAGAAGATAAACTACTAAGTTCTGGGGCTTCATTTTAAAAATTAATAGTGTTTATAATTTTTGTCATATAAGAACAATGCTACACAAATTCATTATTTAAAGTTTTGAAATGTACCATCCTTCCTGACTCTCCTGTGGGTTTGATTCTGTCAGAGTTAGAACAGACTTCATAATTGGTCATACTGGTGAGGCTGCCAAGCCTTTGCTAACTTTGTAACTACTTCAGCTCATATTTATTGAGCACCACCTAGTTTCCCAAACCATTCTAGGTGCTGGAGGACTAGTAATGGATAAAATGAAGATATGGTCTAGTGAGGAAGATGGGGACTATACAGCTAATTGCAAGTGAGATAGGTGTTATAAAAGGGGACAAAGAACTAGGAGATTTAATGTAGTCCCAGAGATGCTGGAGTACTTGCTGAGAAAGTAACATTGAAGCTTATCATGTGAAGGATGTTTCAAGTAAGTGCCTATGAAGACCAGAGTCGAGGGAAGGCAATGGAAAGACATATTATTAGGGAGTGCATTTGTTATTAATGCTCTTGATTTTAAGTTTGCCCTGTGATTTTATGGTCTAGAGCCCATGTGAGGGAACCCACTCACTTGTATGTGTGTCCTGCTTTTCCTGAGTTCAGGTTAAATTTTAGGTTCAAGCAAAAATCATTGTCATATTAGCTCTTCCTTGAAAAGCAGAATTTTACAACCTAGCAAAATAAGGGCTAATTATGAACTCTTCTTCTGCCTTTCAAAGTCTTTAAGTGTTAAATGCTTCACATCTTTCTTCTAATAGGCTTCTTGTTTTGCTTATTTTATTTAGCATAAATCACAGCTAACACAATCTCATTTTTTAATAGCTCTCTTTCAAAGTCTGTTGATATGCCAGTTGGTATGAATCATTCTTAATGGCCTCCCTCATGGGCAAGACCCATCTGTCAAGATCTACAAAATGATATTTCTGCTTATGGAAGACATCTATGTGGAACTGAATGTCCTGACAAGGAGAATGCCACTAAGGCTGCATGCTAATACTCCAATGCTCTGCAATCTCATCTTTCTAGAATTTTCAGAAAAATACAGATTCCGTAGACCCACAATTAGTCATGGAAAGCAGTTTTCCTAATCTGACCTCTCAGTGAGCTTTGCCATGAGGGCAGTGTTGCCAGATTTAACAAATGAAAACACAAGAAAAATTATTTTTTAGTGTAAGTATATCCTTTATATAAGACATACTTATACTAAAAAGACTACTTATTGTTTATCTCAAGCTCTTTGCTTATAAAGCACTGTGCAATACTAGGAAAGCTTTTGCTTGCTTATTTCTTTAGGTTTTGTTCAAATGTCACTTTCTCAGTCATGCCTCCCTTGACTAACTTATTTAAAATTGGGTGACCACCCCACCTCTCTTCCTTGCCTTTGTTCTATTCATAACATTTATCATCAAATTATTTATGTGTTTTATTTATTGACTGTCTTTCCCCTTAGTATGTAAGCTCTTGGAGAGCAGAGATTTTGGTCTATTTTATTTACTACAGGATCCGCATTACCTAGAACTGACCCTGACATACACCAGGTACTCAGTAAGTAGTTATTGAAATCGTTCATTTATCCGTTAATTAATTTGTAAACGATTGCAGATAGAAGCATAGACTTAAAGATCCATTGACTTGAATTTGAATTCTGTCTCTGCAAAACATCTGTTGTGATGTCTGATGAGTTTTATCATTTTCTGTACCTCAGTTTCCTCTTTTATAAAATGAATATAAGAGTAATAACTCTTGGATGATGTGTTAAGAAAAAAGATAATGCTTATAAGGTGCCTAGCACAGTGCCTAGAGAACAGTAAGTATTTAACAAATAGACCTTCTTATCTATTTAACAAATACTTATTGAACATCCTTTCTATCTCACAGAATTTCCTGGTTATTGGGAGGACCACAGTGGTGCATGGTCATTGCCCTCAAAGAGGTGATAACCTAGTGAGAAAGTAAGCAGACAATTGTGATAGATTCTAATAAAATATCTGTAGGAGCATTAGAAGGGCACTGGATCCAGGATTGGGTTTAGGAGAAAGAGTGATCAGAAAAGGTTTCATGGAAGAATTGATATCTATTTTAAAATAATAGATTGTAGTTAATCAGAAAAAGATGACATGGGGTGGGTAGGGAAAAGAAGGTATTCCAAGAAAAGGGAATGGCAGATATCAAAGACCAGAGGACAAAGTGAGCCCATGACTTCTGAGTTGAGGGAGAGTAAGTAGGTCAGTGTGGCTGACTCGGACAGATGCTACAAGAAGGGAGAAGATGAGAGGAACCTGAGAGATCTATAGGGCAGATCTTATAAGCCTTGTCAAAGAATTTAGACTAACCTGGGGGAAAAAGAGCCATTGAGGCAAGATTTACATTTTAGGAAAATTTCTCCATCTGCAGTGTGGAAACTGAAATTAGGGGACTGAGAGTACCACTAGTAAAGGAAAATCAGTATGGAGGTTTGGGTGATCATGTAGGCAAAACAGAATGGGCTCACTGGAATGGGAAGAAATGACTTAGTTCGGTGATAATTAGAAGATAGACAAGAGGGGATTTGAGGATCAGTTGTCTCATTGGCGCTCACAATAACTTTGCAAGGACCTCTATCTTCTGTGAATTTTTATTTTATTTTTATCTTTATTTTTATTTTAAAGCAGGATTTATTGAGAGGACAGAAAATCTCCCACAGCAGAGGGGACCCGAAGGGGTTGCCCTTCTATGAATTTTTAAAATAATGTTGCTGATTTTATAGAACAAGTTGAGAAATAATCCATTATCTTGAATTTGTTGGAGGAGTTTGTATAGAATTAGTATTATTTCTTCCTCAAATGTTTGGTAGAATTCATCAGTAAAGTCATCTGGGCCTGTAGTTTCCTTTGTGGAAAAGTTTTTAATGGCAAATTTAACTTATTTAATAGATATAGGGTTATTCACGTTATCTATTTCTTTTTGAGTGAGCTTTGATAGTTTGTGTTTTTCTTTTTTTTTTTTCTTTTTTTTTTTTGAGTTGGAGTCTCACTCTGTCACCCAGACTGGAGTGCAGTGGCCGCTCCCGGCCACCGCAGCCTCGACCTGCTGGGCTCCGGTGATCCTTCCTCCTCAGCCTTCCGAGTAGCCGGAATTACAGACATGCGCTACCACGCCTGGCTGATTTTTTGATTTATTGTAGAGATGAGGTCTCGCTGCCCAGGCGGGTCTCGAACCCGCGGGCTCAGGCAATCTACTCACCTCAGCCTCCCAAAGGCGCGGGATTACAGGCTGAGCCACTGAGCCCGGCAGTTTGTGTTTTTCAAAGAATGTTTTCATTTTAGCTAAGTTGTCAAGTTTATATGTACAACGTTGTTCATTCTGTTCCCTTGTTTTCATTTTAATGTCTGTAGAACCTGTAATGTTGTCACCTTTCTCATTTCTGATATTGGGTAATTTATGTCTTTTCCCTTTATGACATGATCAGTTTGACTAGAGGTTTATCAGCTTTAGCAATCTTTTTGAAGAACAAACTTTCAGTTTCATTGATTTTTCTCTGTTGCTTTTCTGTTTTTAATTTAGTTGATCTCCACCTTGATCTTAAATTTTGTTATGTATTATGCAAACTTAAATATTTAATTGTTTTACCTTCAAAACAAATTGACCCTTCTATCATTCTAAAATGTTCCTTTTTCTTTCTAGTATTATTTTTGTCTTATAGTCTATTTTTTTTCTGGTATTAGTATAGCCACTCCAGCCATTGCATTAGGACAACTACAATACATTTGTTATAACTTTCAGTGTCCTTGTCTGCTAGTTCTAAAATCTGTGCTAGTTCTCCATTAGTTTCTAGTGGTTGACTATTCTCCTCATTATGGGTTGGTTTTTCTGCTTCTTTGCACACCTGGTAATTTTTCATTGGATGCCAAATATTGTGAATTATACCTTATTGAACAGAGGATATTTTTGTATTCTTACGAATATTTTGGCCATAGTTCTGGGATGCAGTTAAGTTACATGAAGATGGTTTGATTTTTCTTGAGCTGGTTTTTGTGATTTGTTAGGGACAGCCAGAACAAGTGTCGTCTAGATCTAATTATCTCCCACTACTGAGGCAACAATACACAACCCAATGCCCTTTATATTTTAGTTTCTCCAATCTGGTTGGTAGGAGCAGACACTATTTTCAGCCTTGTGTGAATTCCAAATACTGTTTCTTCTTACCTTTTGGATGGTTCTTTTCCCAGACTCAGGTAATTTCCTCACATGCCTTCACCAATCAGTTCTCCTTTGAATACTCAAGGATGACTGCATATGCAGCTCTCCCCTTTCCAGTGCTCTGTCCTACACATGGTCTTCTTCTTGGATTCTCACCTCTGCCTCCTCAGCTCAGGTAGTCCTTCAGATTCTTCTTGATGACATGTTTTCTCTGCTATCTAGAGACTTTTCTGTACTATCTAGAGGCTTTCTCAAAATAGGATTCATCTCTTCTTTGTCCCATCTCTCAGGGAAGGATATATTTTGTAGTCTGATGTCCACTGCCATAAAGATCACTGTTTCATTGATTTTGTCTTTTTTGGTAGAGGGTTACTTCAGGCAGGGGGTAAATCTGGCCCCTGATACTTTATCTTGTCTAGAAGAGGAAGTGTCATCTATATCATTTTGAGCTGAAAAATTAAATTATTTTACACATAAATACTCTAGTATATACCTCTAAAAATAAGAATACTTTAAGAAAATATACACCCACAATGATCTACATTTAAAAATTATCACACCATTATCTCACCTTTAAAAACCGATGAAAACGTTTTAATATATATTGTTAAATTAGCTCACAAATGTCTCTTCACTTTAATATTTTGTTTGATTGAATCAAACAAATAAGGGTCACAACTTCAGTCTGGTTGATGTGCCTCTTAAGTCACTTCTACCTAAGGTTATCCCTCCATCTCCCCTTCTTCCTCCTTTCTCTCTCACTTGCTCTCTGTCTCTCTCTGTTTATTTTTTGAAGAGACTAGTCTTTGTTTTGTAGTGTTTCCCATACTTCTGATTTTGCTGGCTACACCCCCATATTTCTCTATCCTCTGTGTTTCCTGTGAATTGTTAATGGAGCTGAAGCATAATTGGGTCCAGGATCCATACCACTTTTCAGGGTGCTTTATTAGCTCTTCGAATTTGAACTAATTATGATTAAACTCCCGAGAAAACCACAGAAAGGGATTATGTAAGTTCTGTTACCAGAGGCTCTTCAAGACATTGTTTTTTGAATCTCTCTTTTATTCACTATATCTAACCTTGGTCGTTCAATCATGTCCAAAAGGAGCAGTTGGAGTCAGCAAAAAAGGCTAATACAGGGGGCGATAGAACCCAGGAAATTTAAATATATTGAACTAAAACAGTGAGCTGAGAACCCTAGAAAGGACATAGCAAGGAAAACTGGAGCTGGTTGAATTGAGTTGGTCTGTGAATTTAATTTCATATTTTATTATCCTAATTTGCACATTCTTAAAAATGAATTAGGTCATTATCAAGTGCTTAACTTTCAATTTAAGTCATAAAAATGTATACACATACAGTACAGCTCAGAGTTATAATTAAGACTTTCATTCTAGTCTCAAGTGATCTAGCATCCAAAGAATGAGACTGTGGTGAAAAATGCCTATTGGTCTTATTGCTTCCTTCCTTCCTTAATTTATTCACTCAATTATTCATTCCTTCATTGAGTTAGTCAATATTTTAGATAGATACTCGTTCTTGATTGGAGGTGACAGTCACAGGGCATTGATGATCCCTAGAACTCTAACTCTAGAGTCTTTCTCCCTGAATTCTTCAGTCTCCAGGGAAGACAGGTTCAAAACAAAACAAAACAACACAAACCATCAAGTTGTATGAAAATGTTTAAAAACTGCAATGGGAGTCCAAAGAATGAAGTGACTTCATCTAGTATGCAAACTCAGGGAAGAGGAGTTTTTCTCTAATTTTGAATTTTACTATCAAGAGCATATATAACTTGATTGTCTTCATAAAAGAGAAAGTTTCTTAAATATGTATTTGCAATAAATGTTCTAACATTGGATCATTTTCACTTCTGACATCACATGTGTGGGATTTTTTTGTCCTCAAACCAACCAATTCTCCAGCTCTCTAGGCAACAACTGGGTGTTCTACAATTCAATTCAATTCTGACACTATCTACCTGGAGTTTGAATCAGATCCCATAAGCTAAGGGCTCAGGCCCACAGGACTGTCCCTACTTCAGATGCCAGTCTCTTGTCCCATTTGTCACTTATACTTCTAATTGATGAGCTATAAACTCAGAGCTTCCCTCCTCAAGTTAGGTAATTTGTAGAATGACTCGCAGAACTCAGGAAAGTACTTTATTTGCTATTAACAGTTTATTTTAAAGGATGGCCAGATGGAAGAGATGCAGAGGACAAAGTATGAGGGGGTAACTTGGAACTTACATGCCCTCTCTGTGTGTCACCTCCCAGCACCTCAATGTGTTCACCAACCCAGAAGCTCTCTAAACTCCATCATTTAGGGTTTTTAAATGTAGGTTCAATACCTAGGCATTATTGGTTAAATAATTGGTCACTGGTGATTGATTCAATCTCTGCCCTTCTACCTTCCCCAGAGAAGGGGGAGCAGTGCTGAAAGGTCCAGTCCTTTAACCACCTGGTTTGTTCCCTTTGCAACCAGCCCCTATCCTGAAGCTATCAGGAGCTGCCAAGAGTCACCTTATTAATGTAAACTCAGGAACAGTAGAAAGGGGCTTGTTATGACTACCAGAAGATTCTCCTATCACTGTTATCACTCAGGAAATTCCAAGGGTTTCAGAAGCTCTGTGTCAGGAACTGGAGACAAAGAAAATGTATTTCTTACTATATGGCAAACACCGTTTAAAATTCTGAGTTCAAAGATTCTTTCAGATGGATTCTGTTAGTCAGGGTGACAGTGTCAGTTCTTAGGCTCAGGGATGTAAATACGTATTTGCATGAATGATTGAGATTTGGGGTAATTAAGCAATGGAAAAAACAAGAAAAATGTCAGACAGAGTAGGCACAAGATGCAGACAGCACAAGCCAGATCACAAAACCCCATCAGTGAAGCAGACAGGGCACTAGGACATACCAAACTCAAGGGTATAAATGCCAGATTCATTTATGTAACACTGAGATCAAAGTCTGTAGCTAATATTTATTGAGTTCTGACTATACACCATGTACTGTTTTAAATGTTTTCATTTATTAAATCCTTATAAGAATACTATAGGTAGGTTTTATTATTAGTCTCATTTTACAGATGAGGAAACTGAGTCACAGGAAGGTTAAGTGACTCACAGCTTGTCTGTGGCAGAGCTGAGATCTGAATCAAGAATACTGCTTCGGCCGGGCTCAGTGGCTCAGCCTGTAATCCCGTGCCTTTGGGAGGCTGAGGTGAGTGGATTGCCTGAGCCCGCGGGTTCGAGAGCCGCCTGGGCAGCGAGACCTCATCTCTACAATAAATCAAAAAATCAGCCGGGCGTGGTAGCGCATGCCTGTAATTCTGGCTACTTGGAAGGCTGAGAGGGAAGGATTGCCGGAGCCCAGCAGGTCGAGGCTGCGGTGGCCGGGAGTGGCCACTGCACTCCAGTCTGGGCGACAGAGTGAGACTCCAACTCAAAAAAAAAAAAAAGAATACTGCTTCCCAGGCTACTTCCTTGTGTTGCCTCTCTAAGTACATAGGAAGAAGTAATTCCAGAGTGACCTTGATATAGCATCAATACCCACTCATTCTCATGATAAGGGCTTGGATACAGTTCTGGAGACTCTTACTGGCCTGGGACACTCCCAGGGAAGGGAAGAATTGGTCAGTATTGAAAGCATGCACTTTTGAAGTAGACAACTGACACTCTCTAAGTTTTTCATTGCTGAAATCTTGAAGGGTATATGCTGTATTTTAATAAAGGAAATTTATTCTTTGCGGCACTGTTTTCAACACTAATAGAATCTTAGAGTTTACCCAAAGGGGGGTGGCAAGAGACCTCAGCAATAAAGTCATTCTTGGATTGTATTCAAAACCACAAAATTAACATATTCCAGGAAAAAAAAAAAGCATGAGGAACCTTTGAAATCTTCTCATCCCCAAATGGCAAACACTTAGCATTCAGGCCACTGCTCCTCTCATTTCAGTCACACTCATGCCCGACATCACTGGGTGGCCATATCACTCCTTTTCGCCTGCAGTCTTCTTAACTTGGTGCTCCAGGCAGCCCTTTCAAATCCACTGGCACTGGAATGAGAGGTGATTTAACTTGGTTACTTTATAAATAGGAAACTGTACACATAATCATAATTTCCTAGGCCACTTGGTAAAAAATCTGACTTCAAATACGTTGCAGTTTCTAAATCTAAGGCAGGGTTTCTTAAACTTGGCACTACTGGCATTTGGGCTGGATAATAATATATTGAGGGGGACTCTAGGGGGAGGTCTCGTGTATAGCAATGCTCCCTCCTGCCCCACTTGTCGCAATTAAAATTGCCTTCAGATATTGCCAGATGTCTCTTGGGGATACAAGGTCACCCCTGGTTGAAAACCACTTATCTGCAGAGTAGGACATTGACATCAGTGCAGTGTACATCTGGCATAGGCAATGGAATTAGCCTTCAGAGCTGCGGTCACAACATGCAGGAACTTGGTGGCAGTTTGAAATCCCAAGGACTCTGCAGTGCATCAATGGATTACTGGCAGGGAACCACTTCTCCACCAGAAGCTCTATAACAATGCAAATAAAACACATGCTTACCCAGACAAAGACCCTAATCAAGGAAAAACAAGCAAACACAAATAAATGAATGAAAAAAATAACCAAATGATATGCTGTGCTTTTTAAAAGATGTAACCAATTTCTTCCAACATGTGCTTAGAAATGGCCTTGAGCAATTTATCATCATCATTATTAATATCATTACCAGATTTCCCATTGTATGGTGTTATGGACTGAATGTGTCATCCCAAAATTCACATGTTGAAGCCTAAGCCCCAGTATAATGGCAGTTGGAGGTGGGGACAATGGGAGCCCTTCTGAATGGGATCAGTGGCCTTCTTCTTATAAAAGAAGAGACATGAGAGTGCTTGCTTTCTCTCTCTCTCTCTCTCTCTCTCTCTCTCTCTCTCTCTCTCTCCACCCCCTCTCTGCTATTGGCAAGGACAGGATACAAGGAGAAGATGACCATCTGCAAACCAGGACACGGGACCTCATCTGATACCACATCTATCAGCACCTTGACCTTGGACTTCCAACTGTGAGAACTGTGAGAAAAAACATTTGTTGCTTGGACCACCCAGTCTATTGTATATTTGTTATAGCAGCCTGAACTAGATGGTATTACAAAACTCTTCCCTTATGATAGTATATATTCAGAAGCATAAAACATAGAAAGTATTGGTCTTTTGTTTGTTTTAGATGAGTATTTTATGGTGGGACTGCTGCTTTATGTGTTTGAATCCAAACCAATTGAGCATGATCGTTGTTATGTGAAGCATCATGGCAAAAAATGAACTCTGTTTATTACACAGGTTGGGAGGAGTATCTGAGAAAGCCATCTCCAAGCTAGAGACAAATTTTAGAGCTAAGCATGGATGCTCTGAAGTCACACCAGATTGGATTTGATGGTGGCTTCATGACCTACTCAGTCTGGGAAAACTATTAACTTCTCTGTGCCTCAGTTTCCATCACTAAAAATTGAGAGTAAGTATAGTACCAACTTTCTACAGTTGTTTTAGGGTGAATGCAGATTCTGGTATATAGAACATACTTGATAAATGCTGGCTTGAAAGGCAGCAATTTGACAGTGCTGCTGATTTTTCTTTTTTTTCAACATCACATTTTTATGAGTGCTTGACTGTTTTAACTCCAACTCTCTGTAAGTCAGTTTATTAGTCAGAATTCTTCAGAGAAACAGAACTGATGCATATAATCTGCAAAAGATGTGTGTGTGTGTGTGTGTGTGTGTATCATTTAAGTCAATCATGTAAGTCAATTCCTTAAAATACATTTATATATCCATACCCTTAAAATAAATTTATTGTGCAGAATTGGAAAAAACAATTGGAATAAACAAAAATGTGTTTATGGAATGTGACAAGTCTCAAGATTTGCAGTTGGTAAGTTGGAGACCCAGGAGAGTTGGTGGTGTAAGTGCCAGTCTAAAAGCTGGTAGGCTCAAGACCAAGGAAGAGCCAATGTTTCCATCTGCGTTCAAAGGCAGGGGGAAAAAACAATATTCTAGCTCAGGGGAGGCAGGAGAGTTCCCTCTTACTTTGTTCTAGTCAGATTATCTCTTCAACTGATAGATAAGGCCTACCCGCATTAGAAAGGGCAATCTTTACTCAATTTCCCAACTCAAATGTTAGTCTTCAGAAACACCCCCCCAGACACACCTAGAATAATGTTTAGTCAACTATCTAGGCACATAAAATTGACACATAGAGTTGACACGTGAAATTAACCTCAACAGTTAGTTATAGAATCTTCCACCGTCATCAACTTAACACACCTCCCTGTGTAGTCATGGACCCGAAGTCATTTTACTAGCAGAATGTATATCTCTGGATCGATTGGAGGGGCTATGGGGTTTAATTTATGGAGCCCCAGAATCCTACTAGCCACTTCTCAGCCCTTGATGGGCCTACATCCTCCAGGTGAGCCAAATATGGTCTTTATCAAAGGGGTCATAATAAAACCATGTCATCACATAATCAAGTTTATAGCTAGCCTTGAAATTGTTATTTCAGAAGTCACAGGAGTCATGGTTCTATAATTGGCAAGGTGCTCGTGCCAACTCGTTTCTTCTCAAATTCAATCACATGAAAGAGTTAAAAATCTTAAGGTATATGGGTATAGTTTTGTTTTTGTTTTTTTGTTTTTTTTGGTAAACATGGTTAGGTTTTAACTAGCATTTTAGTTTCAGAGCACAAACTGACCTAATACAAAACCTGAAAGAATAGAGATGAAAAGAAACCTCTGTACACTTGAAATAAACATATTAAGTGATGCTGGTCTGGGGACTGCCCCCTGAACTATCTAAGTCTATATAGGTAACTACAATGCAAATAAATTCCATAATTAAACTATAATTCAAGTAAAGACAGAAAATGTTATGAAGTGGTGCTAGAGAATTGCAGCTTTGGAAGGGCTTAACAAAATAGGATCTTTAGAGTTTTTCCTTTATGTTAAAAATTGTTGAAGAGAACAGTCTGGATACCAAAGTATTAAGTGAGAACTTTAGGAGACTGACATCTCCAAATGCTTCTGCAAAAATAACTCTCCTAAAGATCATGCTAAAAAAGCAGCATGCACTGAAAGGAGCTATATGGAAATAGATTACCTTAGACTCAGAAGAAAAAAGTCACCATTGATTCTTTGTTCCAAAAATTAATAGTCATAAAATTGTAAGTAACTGTTGATAAACACAATAAACTTACTTTTTATATTGTGTTGATAAACACAATAAACTTACTTTTTCAACATAGGGTCACAATCAAATGTTGAAGTTTTGGTTCCTATTTCAGGTAGATCCAGTTTAACCAGCATTTCTTTTCCCTTGTCATTTCATTCTTGGATATCAAAATTCTTTCTATCAGCTGTGCCAAAATGGATAACGCATTTGAATGTATTGTACTATGATACAGTGACGACATTGGTAAGTTTCTAGAAGTTAAGTGTTTGCTCACATCCTCTAGGCCTAAAAAATGGTGGTGTTTCTTTTCTCTGTATCCTCTAGTGTCATATTTCCCTTTTGGTTTATCTTGGATATTCTCTGAGGAATTGGTGACTTTCCTCAATAGCTTATATTCCTTGGATATCCATTCCCACTTAAGAATAAGAGAAAAGAAGCCTCCTGGGAGCTCTATGTGTGGGGAGACAGACCATGTTGGGACAAGATGGTTAGGAGAAGGTCTTTGTGCTGTGATACACTCTATTTTAGTCTACAGCCTCATGGAGCCTCACCCCTAACCCTAATTCTTTCCAAGAGTACCTGCCCCAGTCACAGTCCTTCAACTTTCCATACACAGAAAACAAGTATGAATCTGCAATTAAAATATTGTTTTTTTATCTCTGCCTTCTAATTCTGCCTTCTTAGACTATTATCTTTCTAAGGCTATTATCTTCCTGAATTCTATTGCTTCTAAGCAATAAAAAAGCTGACTTGTAAGACTTCTATGGCCTTGTGATCCCAGTCTTGTATCTTAACCTGTCTGGACCTTGGGTTCCTTCTCTGTAAAGTATATGGCCTGGTCAAGATTTCTCATACCTTTTTCAGCTCTAAAAGTGAAATTTGTAAGAGCTGCTCCATCCCAGATCCCTGTTCCAGACACCCCAGAAGGGCATTCAATGTGTGGCCCACCCCAACCTTCTTCTCCAACCCTGCTCTTGAAGTCTAAGCTTTATGTCAAACATGAAGTTCTCCTTCCCTCCACAACTCTGCCCTTTTCTTCCTACTTTTCTACTTACTGCTTCCCTCAGCCCACTCCTGCTTCTTGAAAATGATTCTGTCTTGCTAAACAAACTCCAAGGCTAAGTTCTCTCTTCGTTTTCTTTAAACTTCTTCCCACAAAGAGTTTTACCTTCTTGAAATTTCCATAAAATTTTTTCACAAATGTTTATTTTATCAAATATACTCTACACTGTATTTGTGGTCCTTTTGAACAAAGCCCATATACATTTCCAAATTCTAATGTCTTAGAGGGCAAAAAGTTGCCAATTCACCTTGATGTGCCTTCCTTTCCCCAGACTCCTGGCGTGGTGTTTTATCTGTAGTGGTGCTTAGAGCTTAACAATAGTCCATTGAAAGAATGAATGAATGTGTAAAGCAATAAGGGAAGAAATGAACAAAATACCTTCAAACCTCATAGATAAGAACTTGGGGGGAAAAAAGGTATCATTATGTACAGACAAAAAGTGAGGAGCAGGAGTGAGAAAAGCCAGACAGAAAAAAATAAATCAAGATTCCCAGTGTTTCTCTTCCTCAACTTCTCAGAGTTACAGAAAGAAAAGATTGAGACCCACGTTTGTGGCCATATTGAAGCCAGGTGTCAGTTCTAGGGCAGCTTGCAGTGGCTTAAGATGACATTCAGTTTTGTCAGAAAATCCACAAAACCAGAGCAGGTCAGGCTGAACTCTTGTGAAGTCATGCATTCTATATTTGCTCTCTCTCTTTCATCTTCATGGGTTTAGTTGTAAATCATTCCTCATTTCTCTGGACTCTGCTTTCTTTTCTCGGGCTTGTTCCAGTGATGTAGAGTCCCAAACAAAAAGAACAAATGCTAAATTTCTCCATGTCAAGTTAAAAAAAAGCTAAGATACGACTTTCAAAATAAACCAGCATCCCTGAATGCCACCTGATTATTACTGTATTTACTGCTGGTGGGAATTTTATAAACTGTCTCTTTAGACAAGCAAGGTAATAGGTTAAAATGTCAATAAATTAACTTCTGAAGTTTTAATTATGAAGACAAAAAAGACTCAGATATACTCTGGGATCATTTATATTATGTGGTGATCTGAAATAGATATACCTTGTCTTTGGGATAGTTTGCTTTCCCTTGGAAGTTTTGGAGTTAGTAATTAGGGGCAGGGCAACTGGTAGCTGATGTCAAAATGATTTTTTTAGTGCCTGGATGCATACAAGACAGAGATAGCAAATAATTTCCAGAAGAGAAATCACCCAGCATTTGGTTTGGCCATCAGTGGTTCCATATAATAGCAACATCACTCACACATAACTTTGTTTTAGTGGCTGATATTAAGAAAAATTGTTGCTTGCAATATGATGCGCAAGGTTGTCAAATTCACACATACATTCCCTTTGGTCTGAAAATGATTTTGTTTTTATAGTATCAATTCAGCAGTGCAAAGTTCATAAATTTGTGTTAGGAATATGAGGGCCACATTACATCACAAGAAGAAAGCAAAACCCTGTTACCGAGAAAATGTAGGCCCATCTGAAATCGATGTCTGGGTCCAGCTCACGAGTCAATGGGAATTTTCTAGAAATCAATGTGGAATATATAGCTCATATTTTACAAAAGTAGATCGTCAAAGGGGACTGATTCAATATTTATGATAAAGGTAATTGCCCAAGCCTCTAAAATGGCAATGAACTTTAACTGCATCCTTGTAGAAGTTTAATGCTCTTAGGAGAAAATCATCTTGAACTGAACTGGATCATCTCTGAGGTTTGAGCTGAGGTTTGAGCTGGATCATCTCTGAGGTTTAAGGTTTATCTCAGCAAAGAAACTAGATTATTGCTTAGAAAAAAGAGAAAGATAGGTAGTATTATCAACCTAATACAATGAGTGCTGCTTTTAGAAATTTGAAAATAAACCAGTCAAGACAAAACTGAAACCAATTGTTTCCTTGTAAGAGGAAAACAAGTAGAACTAAAGTCTCAACACCAGCATCACGAAAACCACTGGGGATCACTTTGTGAATGGTTTCTTTGTGGATGTGGTTTTCGGACTCATCAAGTAAATCAGGAGCAGCGAGAAGAGCAGATAAGAGGTGACAACTGCTTGACTATTTGCCTCTAACGTGGTGTTTTGGAAAATAGCTATTTCTTTAAAAGGATCCAGCAAGAGAATACTTATGTCCAACTCTCCTCTGCCTCCATGAGGGTTCTGAAGGCACAGGACGGAGAACATTCTCCCCAGATTTCTTTTCACTGTTGAATCAAAACAACCAAGGGAAAGAGATGGTTGCAGCTGCACTTAAGAGGGGAATTTTGGAATGTAAGATGGAAAATGGGTAGAAATTACAACACAGTTGCTATGGGAGCAAAAAACATTCTCCAGGATTCTTGTCCTCAAAGCAACATGAATCCAAACTTGATATAACTTGCTGTTCTACTCACTTCAGAGCCAAGGGAGAAAGAAGGAACCTGACACTCTAAACCCTCTCACCTTAACCGTCTCATGACTTTCTCTTAAAGGACAGGATCCACAGCACCCACAGATCTGGCTGGGTATGTATGTTTATGACCATCACTGTTGAGTCCTCCTGGGGCATATTCCTCAAACTCTTCTCCCTCCTCTCCCATGTAGGAAAGATGAAGGGGGCACTCAAAGCCCTTGTCAACTCATAGTCTTGTCTGCTGTTAGGTGGGGACCCAATTCACTTACTACTTGGAATCTCTCTTTAGTCCAGGTAAACAACAAAATGTCTCCTAAGAACAAGGTTTGGTGCTGGAGAGAAAAACTGGAGTTGGCCAGTTACCTTCTAATCCACAGAGTATGTGTGCAACATGGATTCTAGCTGTGACGGGGGAGGTTGTTTTGATTAGGGAATTCTGAAAGCAATACAGAAATCAGGAATCTTTTCTTCTAATGTTTGAAAGATGATTTATACACATTACCTGCAACATGTCTTTGAGTTTTTTTTTTTTTTAAAGGAATCAAAGTGTATCAAGGTTTCACATTGCCAAGGTCCCATTTTTTTCAACTTGAAAGTGATTAAAGATATTTAACTGAACCAGAAAACCCTAAAGTAGGTGCTGCTTTTCTTGCAGAAACTATGAAACTGAAGAAAAATATTTGAGACCTTCCATTAACTCACCTTCCTTTTTCTTAACAAAAGACCCCATGCATAAACAAAACAGTATGAATGTCGCAGAAAATGCAGTGGAAAGAGCAAAAGACCTCATTGTAAGAAAACAGACCGCTCTGATTTAATAACTAGGCAAGTGTTTACAAGGCAGCCTCTTTTGGAGAAAGACCAGACACTTGCTTCTTACTTCCAATATGCGGCATCTCATTTTTTGAAAACCACAGGAACTTTGGTTTCTTGGCAGGTAGGAAAATATACTGTGTTGCTGACATTATTTTCATGTATTCAACATTCCGTTACTGTTACTGGCCCTTTTCTGGAAGTATTAGCAGCCCAAAAGTTAAAGGGCTAGAAGGAATCCATACATGGAGAAAGCAGGAACATTCAGCTCTAGCCTTGCAATAGTTTTATGTAGAGTAAGGAAGGAGAAATGAGAAGGGGGAGAAGGATTCTTTGGTTCCAAGAGGGGTTTGCGTGCAACAGCCTCACTCTCCATCTAATGCTTATCTGGGGAAACAGACCAGAGCTAATTGCCTTACTGACCCTTGTAATGGTGTCAAGAACAAATTGTACATTTACACATGTTTTCTCTACATTTGCACATTTACTGATACCTTCACCTGCACTTACACCTACGTGCTTCTCTCTCACACTTAAAAGAACGCTGGATCTAGTAAACTAAGCAGCACATCAGAAACAAATTCAGCCCTCAGAGGAGTGTGTCTGAGAGAGAGAATGAGCAGCAAGCTGGGGGATGTGCAGCCCAAGTCTCCATTTGTCATCACTGTTCTCTTTCCTGTGTGTCAAATGCACTTGCCCCCCTAGGGCCTAAAGGATGATACATAACTTTGGCTTTGGTGTTTCTCCAAAATGATGCCAAATTCACTGTGCCGTGCTGATAGACCTTCACTCATCTGTGTTCTGGGCGAGGGGGCCGTGCCTACCTTCCTGGGAACTTCAGGGGAAAGATGAAAAGGAAGAGGTTGGTGACATGTGTCACATGCAATTGCTCAAACTTGGCTTTTTTAATTGATTAAAGCCTTTGGTTTGATAAAGCCATTCACCCAGAAATCAATTATAGCCCTCAACTGTTGTGTGTGGGCTGCATCTGTCCACAGGTGTATGTGATCCTTAGGGTGATTCAGGCTGTAGCAATCCTTGACTTGCCTCATCTGTTCTCAGGAGAGACATTCTCTGTTGTGCTTTCACTCCAATGAGGACATGGCAAATACTAAATAGTGAGAGTCATAAGAAGGGTATAAGTGATTGCCCATTGGCCTGCAGAAGTGGTGGGCTCTCATGGAAATAGGAATTCTCCTAGCACATCTTAGCAGCCGTGGCAGTTCTGAAAAGTGCCTGGTGACTGTGGGAGCTATATTTCCTCAAAAGGTGAAGATCCCTGATACAGAAGCAGGAGTCTCTGGATAAAAGTGTGAAGTCCGAATTCCTGGTAGCAAGGACCATGCTGGGAACGCAAATAAGACCAGACTCAGCATTTGTTCATAACCTGCCTCTCATGTCCAGCCCACACTACAGAATTGAGACACCTCTCTTTCTCCTTGAAGTATCACTTCATAACCCACAATGAAATATCTTACCATTATTTCCAAAGTGCAGCATACAAGGGCTGATATGGAGCCCCCATCACAGTGTCACTGGGATAATTTTCATATATTGCGGGGCACACCTCTGCCTGCTGGCACCAACTCACTGACAGATTTGGCATCCAAGCAGGTCAGTCTGCAAAAGTGAAATACTAAATACTATGGCAGTTATACTAGATCAAACAAATCAGCTCTTGTCCACAAGGCCTTCTAACCTCATACAAACCACAAGCTATAATAACAAATAATAAAAGTGGCACAAAGATGCCAAATGTGCAAATGCACATCCAGAGACATCCATCCATGTCTAAAGACTGGTGTCAGGGGATTGCTTGAGGGACTTGGAGTCCTGGAGCCAAATAGGCTCAGCCTTGATGGAAGAGAAAGGAAAGACTTCCTTTCAGGATGAATAATAGGAATTGCTGGCGAGGCTGGTGAACACAGTGGATGGGAATCAAGATTCACTTACAAAACAGGATGGCGTCGTGATGCAAGGTGGTTAGGAGCACAGGTTGTAGAGTCAAAATATGACCCACATTGCCACTTTTTAGAGCAGAGCTTGGATCTTGAGCAAACTGCTTAATCTCTATAAGACTTCTTTTTCATCTGTAAAACGTGGCTAATGGACATACCTTCTCCATGGGGTCAGAGGGCACATGTATATGTACATGAAATTTTAGCATAGTGTCTGGCACATGGAAGTTTTTGGTAAATATTGACTGTCAAGCTTAGAGTTTTTCGGTGTTTGCCTGATCCAGGAGTCTTTCCCAAAGGAGAGAAGCCAACCCACAAACTCTGTCTTCTGAGAGTAGGAATTCCTGGAGGGCAGAAAGAAATTAGAACAACTGCATGAGGCTGAAGGGATGTTTCTTCGTAACTCTTCTACTCAACATGTAAAAAGGCAATCATTTTCTAAGCAAAGGCTTAATAACAGACGGGTTCTTGACCCTCCTGGGCAACTTGGCGAGACCTCATCTCTACAATAAATAAAAAATTAGCCGGGTGTGGTAGCACGTGCCTGTAGTTCCACCTACTTGGAAGGCTGAGGCAGAAGGATCGCTGAAGCCTAGCAGGTCGAGGCTGTGGTGGCCGGGAGCAGCCACTGCACTCCAGTCTGGGCGACAGAGTGAAACTCCAACTCAAAAAAAGGAATGTTGTGTTCTCGGAAATTAAGTTATATTTGTTAAGTTTTAGAAGTTGGCTAATACCATGTAAGAGCCTCTTTTTTTCATTGATTAGAAAAGAGGATTCACTTTGGCTTTCCACCTTAGCAAAAAAAGTGCATAATATATAGAGAATTTGTAATTTTAAAAGCTTTAGCATATGAGAGTCTTAGAGCTAATAAAAAATTTAGCACATAGAAGGCCTCTATATGACACTAAATAGTCTCACAGCATTTTCTGTTTTTATATTGATGCAGGTTGACTATTTCACTCTATTAAGAACTTCTAACACACACACATACATATATATGCGCACACACACACACATATATTCGTATAAAATAATCCTGGAAGACTATACAAGAAACCATAAACAGTTGTAGCTTCTGGAAAGAAGTTTAGAGGAGATGGAGGTGGAAGAGAGATGTGTGTTTTTCTTTGTATGCAACTTTGAATTTTGTGAATTTTTTTTTTATGTACAGGATTCCATTTTCCAATAAAAGTGAATTTATAGAAAGAACTGCACGAAGGACCAGATCACAGGGAAGCAGGGAGGACTCTTGGAATCATGAGGTCAAAATCCTGCTATTCTTTGTTGCTTATGAGTTACAGATGTTGAAACCTATGAATGGAAACTGAAAGACTTCAGCCTCCTTCATTTTCAGGCTCAGGTAGCCTTGGGTCAGCAGATGTCAACCGCCTTTGAAAATCTGAGCCAGCTGGTTTGTAAAATGCAGAAGCCATGACAAGGAGCTCCTGCCCCAGCACACCTGGCTTGCTCCTTTGGCCCTGAGGATTCTCCCTGCTCCTATTACTTGCTGGTCAAGATGTCATGGAAACCTGGGTGAGGGAGAAGTCATTGCCTCAATGGCTGCCAAGGAAATTCCAAGTTTACACATGACCGGGAATGTGGTCTTGCTCAACCTTGGGCAAAATGACCCGGGGCAGGACTCCAAGCTGAATGTGCATCCTAGGAACACACAGCCTTCTTTTTCTTGAGCAGGCTGTAGAGGGGGAGCCGAGGATGTGGAAGCAGTTTGTAAACCAAGAACACCACACAGATAGGAGGGCTTGCTCTTATTATAAGAGCTTGGGGGAACTCAGCGGAAGAGGGTCTGGCCCCTATAAAGGATTTTCCTCATGAACATCAAAGAATTGACAAGAGGGGGTGGGAGGAGGACAAAGGTAGAGCCTGGAATGTTGGCTCTTCCTCAAAGGCACTTCCTATGAATTTTCTTTGCTGAGAATCAAATCCAGAGACTCCAACGATAATGACTCTCATTTTTATTACCATTTTATTATTCAGGGTTGGCTCAATCTTTTTCCCCCAAAGCCATTTGAATGGAGATGAAAAGTGCCAAGTTAATATCTTGAGTGAGCCAAATCCTCTTTCTACGACCAGGGTCTTCGTGAACAGACGTGGCATCTGCTTGCTGTTGTAGCTCTGCCTCCATTATGTCATTGCAGCAAGGATGCAGGCTGTCCCCAAGTCGGGGGTTTTGGTGTTTTTGAGTGGAAGAGACAGTGAAAAGGGATCTTTTTGAAGTGATCCCACTGGCCTTATTCTGGTTGTGCTCAAAACTTTTTAGTAGCAATTCCCAGGGCAGACATAGTAGAGATTTTTGACTAAGCACTTTGGAATGAACAATACTGTACTTAGTAAAGTTCATTCTAGGGACACTGGTACTGGTGAAGAGGGACAACCATGGTTGTCATGCAATATGTAAACCTAAACCTAATGCAGCCTGTATAGGATCCTGAAAAATGGGAAAAGCAAATGCACAGAGGGCATTAAGAGAAACATGTGTGTTTAAAAAAAAAGGCACTTAATGATCAAGGGCTTCCTGTTTGGTGCCTAATAATAATGATGATACTAAATTACCACCAATAATAGAGGCCACAACATGTTTTAGAACAAAGAGGAGAAGCCAACATTTATTGAAAGTACTTGCTGACAGAACAGAGGAATCAAGCGCTGCTCAGCTGCCTGAAAATTTCAGCAATACTCTTGTATGTACCATAAGGCCTGCAAGACATCTGAGAAGTCTGGTCTAAGTGTGGAAAAAAGTAAACTTACTTGCAACAGATTGGGTAATTTCTAATACAAAGAGGAAAAAAAGAGAGTTCTAATAACCTTATGAAACTGAAAGAAAGTTTGTGTGCCATCTTCCATTTCTTCATTCATTAGTAGAATCTGTGCTGTGAACTTTGCAAGCTGGGGTCATTTTACGTCAAGATAAAGATGATCAAGACTGTTACTCTTACTTCATTTGGCCCTTAATCACGACCAGTTTAGGGCATGTTATCAGAAGTGAAAACAAAGAGGGTATTGCAATTTTTTCCCCAAAGTTCATAGTTTATATTATGATTCACTCATAGTGTTGTGCATTCTATAGGTTTGGACAAATGTATAAGGACATTGTTGTATCATACATATTGTATCACTGCCCTAAAATCCTATGTTTTGCTTATTTATTCTTCCCTCCCCTCTAACCCCTGGAAACCACAGATCTCTTTACTGTCTCCATACTTTTGCCTTTTCCAGAAAGTCACGTTGGAGTCATGCAGTATATAGTTGTTTTAGATTGACTTATTTCACTCAGTGATAAACATTTAAACTCACTCCATTTCTTTTCATGGCTTGGAAACTCATTTCTTTTTAGCACAGAAAAACATTCTATTGTTCAGTTTATTAGCCTGCTGAAGAACATCTTGGTTGCATCTACATTTTGGAAATTATGAATGAAGCTGCTACAAGTGTCTGTGTGTAGGTTTTTGTGTGCAATAAGTTTTCAACTCCTTTGGGTATATATCAAGAAGCATGATTGTTGGATTATAATAAGAGCACATTTAGTTTTGTAAGGATCTGCCGAATTGTCTTCTAAAGTGGCCGTCTCATTTTGTATTCCCATCAGCAGTGAATGAGAATTCCTGTTGCTCTACAATCTCACCAAAATTAGATGTTATCAGTGTTTTGGGTTTTGGTCATTCTAATAGGTATATTAGTGATATTTCACTGTTGTCTTTAATTTGCCATTCTCTAATGACATGACGTTGAACATCTTTTCATAGTTTTACCTGCCACATTTATATTTTCTGTGGTGAGGTGTCTTTTCAGATCTTTGGCCCATATTCTAATTGGGATGTTCATTAATGTTAGTTTTTAGGAGTTCTCTGTATATTTTGAATAACAGTCCCTTATCAGACATGTATTTTGCAAATATTTTCTCCCAGCCTGTGACTTTTTATCCTCATGACATTGTATACTACAGAGCAGAAATTTTTAGGTTTAATGAAGTTCAGCTTTTCAATTATTTCTTTCAGAGATCATGCCTATGTAGCTAGGTGATAGAAATTTATTGAAAGGTTTTATTTAGTTGATGCTATAAAGCATGAAATTTGGGGAACTAAAGGATTCTGAGACATCTTATTTCTTACCTCCAGAGATTCGTAAGTTTATTTGTTCTTGTTGATGCGGCACAGCATCCAAATGCTTTGAACTTGAAAGTGAAGAAAAATTAAAAGAATGCTGAATATCATTCCTTCATTTTACATATCAGCCAAATCAAATAACTGTATAGAAGGAAGAGTTAACAACTGAGACTTGAACTCATTTCTCAATATCCTCAACTATAAATGTCAAATAACTATAAATGTCAAATATTTGTTTGCTTTTGTTAAAGTCACAATTTTAGAAGTGAGTCACAGGTTTATGTGGGTTTGGGATTGTACTTAAATATCAACAGTTCCTTTTTGGAATACAATCTATGATTTCTCTGCAATATGGAATAACAGGATGACAAATTTCAGAAAGTACTGATTAAGCTAAAAATTCCCTTAAAAAAAACACAATATCCCTGGAATTCCGGATGTCAATCTACAAATCCCAGAACTACTACCAAATGTTTGGTTATATCCCATGTCTGAGCCTGTTTGGGCCCTCGTGACTCTGAGAAAAAGTATTTTCTCATAGAGCCATTGATAGTTGTATGGTCCTGGAGCCTGAATTGATATGTTTCCTGCCTGAATATGTCAACTAGTCTAGAGACCAGCTCCATCTGTTAAATACCACTTGTGGCAAAAGTTGCAAGTTGCCTACTAACGGGAGAGAGAGAGAGAGAGAGAAGAGGGAGGGAGACAGGGAAAGGAGGAGGGCCGGAGGGAGAGAGAGAGGAAGGAAGGAAAGATATTGAGATAAGGGAATATGCCAGTTCATAAATATATAATTGACTGATTTTGTTGTTAAGCAAAGCAAATATATACACTGGACGCATGCAAATAGACAGCAAGTGACTACAAAGTTGTAGTGGAATTTCCTCTCTATTTACATGAAATTAAAGCTACGATTATTATATATCATCCACTTTCAGTAAACAGAAGATACTCCAATTGCATCATTAGTTATGTTGAACTTCCTCTGACATCCTGTTCTTCATAATTCCTTATCAGTCTTGCTCTGGTATTTTGTTTTTCACAATTCTTTGTCATATCTCTTGTAGTTATCCTTGACAGGGCATCTAGCACATATGATGAGTCAAAGCCTTCAACATTCCTCGGTGAGGTTAGTTTCCCCACACTACCCCACACCCACTGTCCTTTTCTTACAGAGCCCTGATTTTAAATAGTGGCGGCATGTATTTGACTAAAAGACTGTAATTCCCAACCTCTCTTTTAGCTCAAAATGGCTATGTGACTGGCCACTGAGAAAGAGAGTGTTGTGTGGAACTTCAGGGAAAGATCTGCAAAGACAGTTGACTCAGCAGGGAGGTGTGCACCATAGGCTTCTTTTCTTGTCCTCTTTCTTGCTAGGGAAGGTCATCTTGGACTTTGGGATCAAAGTCACATATTAATAATGAAAGCATAAAAACTTAGAGGAAGGCAGAGTCTCTGATGACATCAGACCTGTATTTCCTACTTTTGAACTTATTTTATGTGAAAGAATTATTAAGCCACTATTGAGTGTGTGCACAAGTATGTACTAAGCACACCTATTCTTAACAAATATATAATCTTGATAAAAATTGACCAGTGACTAAATCTTATCCTGAAGTTGTGTGTTTGTCTTTCCTTTTCTTTTTCTTTCTTTTTTTTTTTTTTTGAGTTGGAGTCTTACTCTGTTGCCCAGGCTGGAATGCAGTGGCACACTCACGGCCACCCCAGTGTCGACCTGCCGGGCTCCAGTGATCCTCAGCCTTCCAAGTAGCTGGAACTACAGGTATGCGCTACCATGCCCAGCTTATTTTTTGATTTAGTGTAGAAACGAGATCTCACTATGTTGCCCAGGTTAGTCCCAAGCCTGTGGGCTCAGGCAATCCTCTCGCCTCAGCCTCCCAAGGTGCTGGGATTACAGGCTTGTGTCACCATGCCTGGCCGCATTTTCATCATTGTTATAGCAAATTACAAATTCTGTGTGGTCCATATAGATTATTGATAATATGGCCAACTACCGAACAAAAAGCGCAACTTAGACTCCAGTGGAGGACAAAAACATAGAACCAAATTACATCAGATAGGACCTTGCAGGAGGTGATACCGGCTTTCCTGTAGTGAAAAAGAGGAATGGGAAGACTGTGTAGGCAGAAGAAATAGAGTGGGCAAGGGTATGTGGGCAAGAAAGGATATGGTGTTATAGGGAACGACAAATGGCCTAGAATGACTAGACAGAAGGTGATGAAACACTTTGGGAATTATATACATGACTTTCAGGCTACACTCTTTAACTAGAAGTCTTCAAGTAAAACATAAACTTGGCCATCTCACCGTGTACTTGGTCAGTCAGAAGCCAGAGGTAGTTTGGGGAGTCAGAGTCAACAGAATCATCAACAGATGCTCCATTTGGATTCTTGGGGGAGGTGTCTCACTTTTACCCAATTTATACCCCAACTTTCTCGTAAGAGAACTGGCAAGTTTGTGAATTCAAATTGCATTGTAATTTGGAAATTTATGAGACCATACTCTGCTTCTGACTCGTAACTACATCAACCACGAGGCTACATGTACAAGATATTTATTTTAAGGAACTTTCTGATTCTGTATATCACAAAATGAAAAATTTAAGCCTTAAGTCTATCTTCTTTTTTTTTTAACCTCTCTAGTACAATTACAGTTGGCTAGCTCACCCCACAATCTTTACATTTCTTATATTCTTGCAAATGTTCTCATGTACAGGTTGGCAAGCTACACAACCCAGGGACCAAATGCAGTGCAGTGCCTCTTTTTTGCAGAGAAAGTATTATTAGAACACAGCCATGCTCACTTGTTTTTGTCTAGGCTATTGCTTCATTTGTGCTACCATGGGAGAGTTGAGCAATTTCAACTTGAGGTCAATTTGAGGTCAACTGGCCTGTAACACCTATAATGTTTACTATCTAGCCCTTTACAGAAAAATGTTTGCTGACCTCTGTTCTAGAGCAACTGATGGGTAGCAAAATTAAATCTCAAAGTGCCCAGCCTCTCTGAGTCAGAGAAGCCTGTCCCTTGAGTCAGACAACCAGGACAGCTCCCCAGTTTATGTGGTGTCTCCCTCCTCCCTCACCCTTACAACCCCCTGCCACATACACACACAGGGTCCGTGCAAGGGACCTGAGGCTGGAAGTCAGATGACGTGTATCTTTTCCTCACTAGCTCCATGACCAGGAGTGAACTGTCTGGTTTCCCTGAATGTTCACTTCCAGAAGCACTGTATTGGGAGTATCTGCCTCCTAGTGTAGTTATGAGAACTAGACATGTGTGAAAAAGTTTTTGTGAATTGTAAACCACCTTTCAAACAGATAATAGGGTTTTTATTCTTGTCCCTACATTTTTTTATTTGATTTGTTTCATTCATTTATTCAGCAAATGTTTATTGAAAGCCTTCCAAATGAAGGCTTATAAGGGTATGGATGGGTAGATGGGGAGTGGAAAGGGAGGGTACATAGTGGAATCAGATCTCTTGCCCTCAAAATGTTTATTATCTAAAGGAGGGGTTTGTTAGTCAGCTTTTGATATGTCATGCTGCTTTAACAAACAACCCCCAAATCTCAGTGGCTTACAATAAATGTTTATTCTCAGTCCTGTTCCTATTACCTGCAGACCAGCTGGTGTGTTCACTTCATTCTGGGACTCAGGCTGAGGGAGCCCCTATCTGATATGTCAATATGCTATTTACATATCAGAGGGATAAGGGGAAAGGAAGCAGGCATGGTAGCAAAAGGTTATGTTCTCATCTCATTGGCCAAAGCAAGTCATGTGGCAACGGCTGCTGGGAACGGTGTTTGAATGTCCTTGCTCCTGCAGGGAAGTGCTGCAAGGCATTTGGCCACAGGTTGGGATGTACCATCTTTGTGCAGGGAAAGCAGCAAATAATGGGAAAAAATAATGTAATCTAACACAATATATTAGTCAGGATTCTCGGAGAAACAGAACCAATAAGGAATATATACACAAAAACAGCATACACACACACACACATACACACACAAGGAAATTTATTGTGGGAATTGACTCAAGTGATTATGGAGGTCAAGAAATCCCACATCTCTGCCTGAAAACTGGAGAACCAGAAAAGCCATTATATAGGTCATTTTGAGTTCAAAGACATGAGAACCAGGGGAGCTGATGGTATAAGTCCCAAAGTTCGAAGACCAGAGAATAGGGAGTTCTGATGTACGAGAGTAGGAGAATATGAGCCAGTCATGGTGGCTCATGCCTATAATTCCAGAACTTTTGGAGGCTGAGGCAGGAGAATCGCTTAAGCCCAGGAGTTTGAGACCAGCCGGGGCAACATAATGAGGTCTCGTCTCTACAAAAAAAAATAGAAAAATTAACTGGGCATGTTGGTGCATGCATGTAGTCTCAGCTACTTGGGAGACTGAGGTGGAAGGATCACCTGAGCTCACGAGTTCATGGCAAATGGTAAGCCAGGATCATGCCACTGTACTCTAGCCTGGGTGACAGAGTGCACTCTTTCTCAAAAAAAAAATAAAAAAGAGAGAGATAGAGAGAGAGAGAGATAGAAAAAGTAGGAGAATATTGATATTCCAGCTCAAGAAGAGAGAGAGAGAGGTCACCACCCTTTCTCTGCCTTTTTGTTCTATTTGAACCCTCAGTGAACTGAATGATGCCCATTCACATTGGTGATGCAGATCTTCTTGGCCAAGTTTACTGATTCAAATGCTAATCCCTTCTGGAGACACCCTCACAGCTACATCCAGAAATAATGTTTCATCAGTCATCTGGTCACCCCTTAGCTCAGTCAAGTTGATACATAAAATTAAGCATCACACACAGGACAATTTATACATGCATATGTACACACCATATATACTACATCAATACATCATATATAAGACACATACACTATATATACACAACATGGCATAATATGGAGAGTGATATGTCAAGTGCAGGGACAAGTTTCCCTTGTCTGCCACTTGGAAACTAGCTATTTGACTTTGGACAAGGTGTTTTACCTCTCTGAGCCTTAGTTTCCTATACAGAAAAATTGGGATAACAGTACTTAACTTTGTGGTAAAGATTAAAATATTCGATTCAAACTCATTGCTAAGCAGAATATGTGGCATACAGTTATCCCTTAAAAAATTTCTCCTCCTACTCTTCCATCTCCAACCCCTCTTTTATCTCATTGTTCTTGTTATTTCACTTCAGAATAATAGGGAATGCTTTGTGGACAGTGGCGTTTCATCTGAGGCCCAACATTTAAATAGTATTTGCATAGGCAGCAGAGTGATTAACTCTGTAATTCAGTTTCCCCATCTTTAAAATGGGGATAGTAATAGTAATGACCACTTAGAGGTGGTATGAGGATTAAGTGAGCTAATAAAGAGAATGTGCTGAGAACAGTGCCTAGCATCCTGCAAGCATTACATAAGTGTTTATCAGATGCAAATACGCACCTGAAGGCTAAGCGTGAGACTGAGGGAGGGAGGCTGTTCCCAACGGAGAGGGTAGGAAGTCCACAGGTGAGGAGCAGGGCTTCTGTGAGGGCTGCTGGGAGCACAGGAGACGTGCCTGGTTGTGGCAGAGAACACAAGATGTGACGTGTAGTTGATTAGGCTGAAGAAGTGCATGGACCATGAGCATGTGGACTTGGGTATGCAGGAAGTAGGACTTGGTTTGAGCTGTGCTTAACAAAGATAGCTCCATTGTCAGTGTGTAGGATGGGTAAGATTGGGCAGAGATGAGAGCCAGGAAGTTTGTTGCAAAGTGTGGTGGAGATTCATGACTGCCACACCAGAGCTGTGATGGCATGGATAAACGGGGCTCTCATACCAGGGAACATGGAAGCAAAGTCCAACAGGCCCGAGACCTGACTGAGTTGCAACACAGTGATGGGAGGGGGAAGAAACAAGAATGAAGAATAAAGTTGAGGTTTTTTGCTGTATACATAGAGTTGGCTTATGGACAGAGGACAGAGGTGATGAGGACAGTTTATGATATTACGTTGCTTAAAAGTACATCAGTTAAGGATTTCTTGGGGTTAATAAACATCCTTTAAAAAACAACTTGGGAGTCAGGTGCAGTGGTTAACACCTGGAATCCCAGCACTTAGGGAAGCTGAGGTGAGAGGATTGCCTGAGCCCAGGGGTTGGAGACCAACCTGGACAACTTGGCCAGAACTCATCTCTGCAATAAATAAATAAAAAATTAGCTGGGAGTGGTGGTGCACACCTGTAGTCTCAGCTACTCAAGAGGCTGAGTTGGAAGGCTTGCCTGAGTCCAGCAGATGGAGGCTGCAGTAGCTGTGATTGTGCCACTGCACTCCAGCCTGGGTGACAAAGTGAGACTCTGACTAAAAAAAAAAAAAAAAAAAAAAAATTAAAAACAAAAACTTGGGGATAGGTATTAAGGCCTACCTGTCATTTCTTTTTGATGGGAATGAATATTGTCACACGAATTTCTTTCCAAACCCCTCATAAGATCAGCTGTACTGAAGAAAATTTAATCAGGGGAATGGAAAGGGAACCAGGCAGCTTTGGAGCACAAGGATGTGGTGAGAGGGGAAAGACTGGTATGAGTGCGGGGTTGGGAGCCAGAACCTGGGAGAACAGAGCAAGGGCCCAGGGTAAAGGCATAGAGCAGGAAGTAGGACTATGTTATCTTCTTAAAATTTCAACCTTTATGTTGCCAGTACAGTACCATGTGAAATAATGACAAAACAGTGAACCACATAATATTTTATTAAAAAACATGTGTCAGAAAACAATATTAGAATATGTAACATATATCCTAGCATAGAAAACAATACTGGGATATATAACTAATGATAGCAAGGTGAGATTATGAGTGATTAAAATTTGATTCATTTGCTTCCTGAATGTTTCTGCATTAAGCACGTAGTAGTTTTAACATGTACATATTAAATACTATGAAAATGGAGAAAAAGAGGAAGAAAGAAGCCATCCCTGCCATCAAGAACTCAAAGTCTTTACACACACACACATCACACATACAATTTTTGCTATTGTTTTGTGACACTTGGAACATGTAGTCTAATAAAACCAGATGTGCAAACAATCTTTTGGCACACAACACATTCAAAGATTGGGGCTGCTTGTAGCTGATTGCATCGCTGGTGTGTCAGAAATAAATAAGTCCAAAATGCTTGCTAGCAGACATTATTATATTACACAGGTTAGGTTGAAGGGAAATAGCCTAAAATTTGGATACATTTAAAAGAAAATGCTTCAATGTGTTTATATTCAAACTCAGCCTCAAAGAGGTAACCTTTCAACTTAAGAGTCATTTTGGACAACTGTTCTTGAAATTGTCTTCTGTATATGAGGGGGGAGCCAAAAAAACCCAGAATTTGTTAATAAAAAAAGTGTATTTATTCTTACGTGTTTCAGTCACCTTTAAAGTACTCCCTGTTTGATGCAATACACTTATTGAGACCCTTTTTCCATTGCTCAGAACAATTTTTGAACTTACCAATTTGATGCTTTTTAGTGCTTCTGCTGTCTTTTTTTTTTTTGAGTTGGAGTCTCACTCTGTCACCCAGGCTGGAGATCAGTGGCATACTCACAGCTACCCCAGCATCAACCTGCTGGGCTCTGGCGATCCTTCTGCCTCAGCCCTCCAAGTAGCCGGAACTACAAGTGCACACTACCATGCCTGGCTAATTTTTGATTTTATTGTAGAGATGAGGTCTCACCAAGTTTCCTGGGCTGGTCTCAAACCCGCAATCTCCGGCAATCCACTTGCCTTGCCTCCCAAAGTGCTGGTATTACAGGCTGAGCCACTGAAACTGGCCTCTGCTGTTTTTTGTTTCACCTTTTCCACATCGGCAAAACGCTTGCCTTTAAGGACTTTTTCATTGGGGGAACAATAAAAAAGTCACTGGGGCAAGATTGGATGAATAGGAAGGGTGAGGCACAGAGATCATGCAAGTTTTGGTTTAAAACTACTGAACACGCCCAGTGCAGTGTGGGCAGGTGTGGTGTCATGGTGGAAGAATCAGTCACCTGTTTGCCACAACTCAGGATGTTTCTTCCAAAAATCATGACGCAGTCTTCTCAAAACTTCCAGATAAAAACTCTGGTTGACCATTTGATCTAGAGGAACAAATTCTAATTGGTTGTGACTATTGAAAAATATGCTACTTTATTCCCATAGCCAGAATATGCAGTAAAGTGAAAGCCCTATAAGTGATTTAGAAAGAAAAAAAAAATCTTCAGACCATCTTAATATAGGAACTGTTTTGTTTTTCTTCCTTTCTTTCATTCCTGAGAAAGTTGGACTGCCAATATCTCCTTCAAGGAAGGTTTGAAGACTAGGCCCTCCCTGCCTCTAGGAAAGAAGGCTTTGTTGTTTGGTTGCTGGAGATTCAGGGGGATTGAGGTTTGTAGGAAAAAGCAATGGCTTATAAATGCAGTAGGCAGAAAGGGACTGTTACTGGGCAAACAGGATCTGTGCTGTGGTCCTGGCTTTTGTGTCTGCTCCACAAAGAATTGAAAACATGACATGAACAATTGCAGATGCAATTGGTTTATTAAAAGCAAGAGTACACTCCGTGTAGCGTGAACAATGGAGCAGGCTGTCCAGGCTGACTGTAGGCGTTTGTTTTACAGGGTTTTTCCTTTTTCCTTACAGGTATTTCCTTTTTTCTTGTTCTCCTCCTGTCAGTCTGCCGTTTTGGTAATTTGAGGGACAGGTCCTGAGTTATATCATCTTTGGGGACTGGGCATGGGGTTTCCCATGAATACCTAAGTGAAACCTATGGGAGTAGGGAGGGATGTTAAAACCACAATGCTAATGGTATGGTAATAACCCAAACATCAAATGAGGACAGCCTTAGACTTCAAATGCACATGCATCCTAGTCTGAAAAAAGTTGTACACTAGGCAGAATACTATGGCACAAAGTTCTACCCTAGGTAGGATACTATGATCACAAGGCAGAGGGGCTTTCCATGTAGAATGAGGGACCTGGGGAGGGTACTGACTGCAACTAGGTGGTCCAGGATTTTTGGAGGCAGGGTACTCTCAGGGATATGGGCCTCCCCTGCTCATGTCTAACTGCTACCTATCAGGACTTCTTTTGAATCAGATAGGTATTCTCTAGGGATATAGAAATAAAGAGGTCAGTGGGTCTGTGACAGTCAGGAAAAGGGCTGTGACAACTCTGAAGGGCCATCTTGGCTTTAGAGCACCCAGAGGGATTGGCTGAGGCCTCTGGTGCAATTATACTGCAGTTCAACTTCTGTCTCTGCTACATCTTGCTTCCCTCACTTCCTTACAAGTGTTTCTTAAGTTCATTCCCCAATGTACTTCCTGCATGCAGATCTCTGCCTTGACGTCTATGAGTCTGTTTTCAGGAACTCAGCCTAGGACAATAAACTTCCCTAAACCTTTCTCATTAAACAAACACAATAATTTTAATTCTGCCCAAACATAGATACCTCATACCCTCAGATACCTCATTTTTGGGGTAATTGTTTAAAAGAAGTGGATTTTGGCATGACTTTTTCTCTATTGAGAGGATTCTTAGTATGTCTTAGGAATCAAGAATTGAGGGGAAAATACAAGTTGTGGGGCCATTGCAGAACTTCCTTCTTTGATGGATATGAGCCAGAATTGCATTCCAGAAGCTCATTTTTAACATATGGTAGTTGCCATTGACAAAACAACTGCCAAACATCACAGAAATGTAATATACAAATCAACTAATAAAACGATGATTTATATTTGCTTTTATATTTCCCTACAGAACAAAAGGGATCATGTTTTCATCAGATGCTCTTTGAGGTCAGTAAAGAAATCTGTTCCATTACTCTGGGCTGATATGAAGCCAGTCTTTTCACTGCTGAACCCACTAGGGAAAGAGACAGGAAAGTGAAAAGGGGGAGAAAGTAATAAGCAATTACTTATTCGTGATTCTGTGTAGCTGAATGCTAATTCTGTTTTTTATTTTCACAAACACCTTCTTACTTGGAGAATTATGGAGAATTATGGCTGGGTGGGGGTTTCTGTTTTCTCTCTAGAAGTGTTGCTGTTCGATCATCTCTTCATCACTGCTACCAATATTCATCAACAGAGGAGACCCAGGAATACAAATTAGGAGGGGAAAAAGGGCCAATATTGGAAACTTCTTGTAGTTAATATTTTCAGAAAGAACATAGATATCATGTAAACATTTAAACAGTATATATGTTTAACTTTCAATTGTTAAGATTGATAAAAAATACTAATAAATGTCTTAAAATTATATATTGAAACTCTAGATATTAAATGTAAAGATTAGATCTAGAATTATTAGATCATCTTGGGAGAGGCCAAAAGAGTTTGGAACTTTTAAAAATATTAACTGAAATACCATTTTAAAGATCTTTTTTACCCTCATGCAAAAAGTCTGATCTCAGTGCTATATACTCTGTCTCTTCACATTTGGACTAAAGTAAGTGAATATAGTTAAAATGGTACCTTGACATTTTTAGAACAATATTCTGTTTTAAGAAGAGATGCTCAGAGTTTAGATTAGGTTAACCAAACCCCAGTCTGGTTTGGACTAGGCCAAGATATCTAATTTTATATTATTTTCTTAGGTAAAACTAACAAATTAGACATTTATTATTTATATTATTGGTGTCACCAGCTGGATACAATTTCCCACCTGTGTCCAAAGTATCTCTTCAATTTTCAAATGCTTCAAAAAAACACAGGGCAGTCTGGGTTGTCCAAATATTACTGTTCAGCTTACTGAGGTTATTGACCCAAAGGTATAATATTAATTTGGCAACACTTTTTTTTTTTTTTTGAGTTGGAGTCTCACTCTGTTGCCCAGACTGGAGTGCAATAGCCGCTCCCGGCCACCGCAGCCTCGACCTGCTGGGCTCCGGCGATCCTTCCTCCTCAGCCTTTCAAGTAGCCAGAAATACAGGTATGCGCTACCATGCCTGGCTGATTTTTTGATTTATTGTAGAGATGAGGTCTCGCTGCCCAGGCGGGTCTCGAACCCGTGAGCTCAGGCAATCCACTCACCTCAGCCTCCCAAAGGCGTGGGATTACAGGTTGAGCCACCGAGCCCGGCTTGGCAACACTTTTTATTTGTGTAGATGTTTGTTTGGTTTTAAGAAAAGATTTAACAGAGGGCAACAAAGATTGTAAAAATTCAGAGAAATAATGAACCCAGGTTGTAGACTGTAAACATTTGGTTTATTTGATGTAACTCATGGTGTTACAGATGAGGACAAAATTCCAAGCACTTCATGGGTATAGAAATAGAGAAAAAATGAGGATACTCACAGTTTGGGGACTATTAGTGGGCTGAATTATGTCTCCTCCCAAATTCATATGTTGAAGCCCTAACCCCAATGTGACTGTATTTGGAGATAGGACCTTTAAGGAGCAAATTAAGTTTAAATTAGGTCATTAAGCATGGGGACCTAATCTGATAAAACTGGTGCCCTTGTAAGAAGAGGCGCCAGACACCCCTCTCCCTCTCTGTCTCCCGCTCCTTCTCTCTTTTCCCTCCCGCCCTTTCTTCCCTCCTTCCCTCTGTTCCTTTTTTCATGTCATCAGACTTTTGTGCTGGCAGGTAAGGGTAAGTTGTGGGATGCAATTTCACATGCTTCCTTTAGCCAGAGTTCACCCAGCTACTAATTTAAAGAAAATATACTGAGTATTTAACTATGTCAAGTTCTGTACCAAGTTCCTTTTGGTAACAAAAGAGTGTGTGTCCTCTAGACATTTTTTATGTTCCTCTTCAGCCTTCCAATATAAGAATAAATGACTTCTAATTAGATAATCACTGATCTTACCCAGTGAATGTTAAGATTATGGTAAGTGCATCACAGATTCATTAAAAGCAATATTCTGTCATTTGGTTTTAAGTGATTAGTATCAATTAGCAAGTTTTTGAATTTATTAATAAAATCTTCGATGTATATAATATAGAAATTGGGTTGAAATCTCTCTGTTTTTAAATATTCTCCTTCCATATAACTCTTCCCTTCTCCCACTTCAAAAGTAAGTCGGTAAGGTGTTGTCTACTTGCCGTTTAGTGGGATACCAATTCATTTATCTAAATATTCATTTTTATTGTTGTCAGCATCTAAATATTCATTTTTATTGTTGTCAGCCTCGATTGGGACATGCTTATTTCTAAGGCGAAATACCAACAAAATGCATTTCCAATGGTTTGGAATAACCGTTAGTCAAAAGTAAGTAGAGCAAGTCAGTCCAGTTTTCATTGTAGGTTCACCTTTTTCAAGTATTTTCTTACTTAGGATGGCTGAATTTGTAGTCTGGGACCATACTGTGTGAGCTTCTGTTCTAGCACCAGCTGTTTACGCACCTCTTATTAATCATGAAGGAAAGCCTATTTTGCCATCACTAGCTGACTTGTGTTCCCAATATCCCCAATGTTCAATATCCCCAATGACCAATGACCCAATGACTCCTCACTCATTCCATGTTCTATTGTTAATATTGTTTATCCTTTTCCCATCATGTTTCATGGTCTTCCCTTCCCTCCCTTCACAGGAGAATGATGATCTATGAAAGGGTGCGACATTCTAGAAGAGAAACCGAAGACTCAGGAGTTTTGGGTTCTGATGCTTATTTGGACACATCACTTTATTTGTTCTTAGTTTTGTTTCCTCACAGGCAAAGCAAAAGTATGGGACAGTTCTCTTTCCTAGCACTAAAATTATATAGGCTTATTGTTATATTTTAGAAATATGGTTTATATATATAGTTAAATTCTTGAGGATGAAGACAGAAAGTGAGATTTTAGAGTTGCATAATGATTATTACGGTGGGAGGTCCCAAGACCACTCCCAGGTTCAGTGAACGGAAGACTCACAGGACTCAGTATACAGTCAAACTCATGGCAAAGACATGGCACAATCAGCAAAGGATAAACACACATGAGCAAAGTCCAGGGGAAATCAGGCACAAGTTTCCAAGGATGCTCTCTCAGAGGAGTCACACAGAATGCCCTTAATTCTCCCAGACGAGGTTAGAGGGAAATCGCTTAAAATTTGGATACGTTTGAAAGCAAATATAAAAGTTGTGATGCATATGTGAAATACTGTCAACCAGGGAAGTTTGTGCCCAGAGTTCTATAGGGGAATGACCACCCAGGTAGTTTCTGCCTGGCAAATACCTAAATTCCAGATTCTCTGAAGGAAAGCAGGTGTTCAGCATAAACCAAATTGTTTGTACAAACAGTTTAAACATAGTGAACCCTCCTGAAATCTAGTTCTAGACACCAGTCAAGGGCCAACAGGACTTTCAAAGGCTAACAGGCAGACCTGCTAGGTTAACTCTTTTCCACACATTTATACTGTGTGTGTGTGTGTGTGTGTGTGTGTGTGTGTGTGTGTGTGTGTGTGTGTGTTGCTTTTGTTTTGTTTGCTTTGTTTTGATTTTTTTTTTTAGTCAGAGCCTCACTCTGTCATTCAGATTGGAGTGCAAGTGGCACAATCATGGCTCACTGTAGCCTCAACCTCCTTGGCTCAAGTGAGCCTTCTGCCTCAGCCTCCTGAGTAGCTGGGACTGCAGATACATGCCACCACATCCGGCTTATTTTTTAATTTTTGTAGAGATGAGGTCTCACTATGTTGTCCAGGCTGGTCTCGAACTCCTGGGCTCAAGCAATCCTCTTACCTTGGCATCCCTAAGCACTAGGGTTACAAGTATGAACCACTGCACCCAGTATTGTGTTTCTTTTCTTTTTTTTTTTTATTTGTGAGTTGGAGTCTCACTCTGCCGCCCAGACTGGAGCCTCGACCTGCTGGGCTCCGGCGATCCTTCCGCCTCAGCCTTCCAAGTAGCCGGAATTACAGGCATGAGCTACCACGCCCGGCTGATTTTTTGATTTATTGTAGAGATGAGGTCTCACTGCCCAGGCGGGTCTCGAACCCGCGGGCTCAGGCAATCCACTCACCTCAGCCTCCCAAAGGCGTGGGATTACAGGTTGAGCCACCGAGCCCAGCTTGTGTTTATTTCTTAAATCACTCTGGGAAATAGCCTCTTGTATACTACTCTGAGGTATGTAAAAATTAGTATTCGTTAGTAAAATAATATTTTTTCAAATAGGTTTAATTTTTCCATTAGTAAAGTAACATTTCCATTCAAGAAAACCCAGCCGGGCTTGGTGGCTCAGCCTGTAATCCCGCGCCTTTGGGAGACTGAAGTGAATGGATTGCCTGAGCCCGCGGGTTCGAGACCCGCCTGGGCAGCAAGACCTCATCTCTACAATAAATCAAAAAATCAGCCGGGCGTGGTAGCGCATGCCTGTAATTCCGGCTACTTAGAAGGCTGAGGCGGAAGGATCGCCGGAGCCCAGCAGGTCGAGGCTGCGGTGGCCGGGAGTGGCCACTGCACTCCAGTCTGGGCGACAGAGTGTGACTCCAACTCAAAAAAAAAAAAAAAAAAGAAAGAAAACCCAGAAAATAAAGAAAAGTAGAAATAAAAACATTACATAAGGTATCAGCTTCTAAACATAATTACCTTTAGATAATTGACTTTCAAATATTCTAAACATGATTATTATAGTACCTATCAAATTATATTCTGTTCTTTTCATCTTTACTCTTATAATATAGAAAAATTTTTATATTATCTCAAAATATTTTGTAGACATCATTTGTATTGACTGTAATTCATTGTATCAAAATTATATTATAATGAATGTCCCTTTTGCCATTTTTAAATATCATAAGTAACTCTATGATGAACAACTTCATGCACAAAGCTTTTCCCTATTTAGAATTATTCTTTAGGATAGATTCTCAGAAATGGACTTACTAAGCCAAAGGTTTTAAACTTTTTAAAGACTTGTTATTCCTTGCCAGTCGCTCTTTAAGAGTTATAAAATTTGGGCATCCACAAACGAAGTATTTCTCTAAAGTGAAATGATGTTCTCACGTGTTTTTCTTCCAACGCAGTTCTATGGTATTTTTATTGTTTTTATTTGTCTTCCTTCCATAACACTGGCCTCCCACGTTATCTATTCATTCCACCAGTAGGGCACTTCTTCGGGCAAAGGCAAAACATTCTTAAATCCCCTCTTTTAGAAAGCAAGACTGTCACTTAGGAATCCTCATCACAGGCTAATTCACTTGTTTCCTGAGCAAGGAGCGAGGGGCACAAATTCTCCAGGCTTTGATAGGGAGACAAGGGAGGGAGTGGGAGAGGTGGCAGGAAGGAGCTGGGATCTTGAGATACCCTGGGTAGGTTGGTTGTATGGTGCAGGTGCAGCAGGGCCCTAGGGAGGTGTGAGTGACAAATGCATCCTGAAATACAAGGGGTAAAAAGATCCAACCATATCTCACTGTCTCGCCTCAGAACAGCTTCCACCCACAGAACACCAGGAGGTCGTGCAATTAAGAGAAGTTGGAGTGAGAGCTAGACTGCTGGAATTGGACGTCTCATGCCACTGCCTGCTAACTTGAGAAAGTCACTTAGTTTCTGCTCCTCAGACTCCTCACTGGTAAAAGGGGGATAATAGGACACACCCAACCTACCTTACAAGGCTGCTGGGCAGCAAGTTCAAATTTGGTAATTAATGATCAGGAAGTCGTAGTGTGCTGTGCCTGGTGCGTGGGATGTATAAGCCAGTGATTATTGTGGATCAGTGTACATAAACTATAGTACACACAAAACTGCAGATCATACCCAGAAAACAAGCTAGAGTTCAAATTATTTATAAGTGTAGCAAATAATGTTTATATGTAATAGACAACAATACTTATGTACGTCAGTTAACAAATGTGCATATGGGGATGCTTTCTGAGCAATGATAATTCTATTATAAATATTCAGTACAACAATAACGTCTGACAGAGCTGCCTCTGTGCTGACCTGCTAGAGGTCAGAGAGGCTCAGCTGTCTCCACATAAGGGAGAGGCCGTGTGACTATGAATGGCATTGCCTCATCAGTGCTCAGGGCATATTAGAAACATAAATTTTATTTAAGATTTATCTCCTGCCTCCTTTCAAGAGGATTACAGAGTATAGAGGTGTTGATATAGTTTAAAATAGGAAGCACACAGAGGATGCAATGGAACAGAACCATCCATCTTCCTGTCCCACATTGATGGAGCACCTACTGTGTGCTAGAATTTGCTGCAGGGGACTAAAGGTATGAAGATGAAGAAGACTGCTCTCTCCCCAAGGAGCTCTCAGATTAGGAAATGGCTTTTTAAAATATGATTTGACGACCTGTTCCTCCCTCCACCCCCAAGTGCTTCTGAAAAATGAAAAAAAAAAAAATGGCTAATTCCCAGTCTGGGGGCTCCTCCTAATGCAGAATATCTGGGACTCTCTACCACTTACCTCTTCTGTAGTTGATGGTCAAGAAAGTTGTGGTTTGAGAATTTCCAGAGTGGAAACAGATTTAGCAACAATGAATTCTGAAGAGCTGCATCAGTGTAGGGGTCGAGTCAGCAGAAGCTCGGAGGTTAAGATGAGGACTTTGAAAACCAATGGACCTGGATCCAGTTGCTGACTTGCTGTGACTTTGGTGGAGCCTTGTAGTCTCTCCGAGCCTCAATTTTATTATTTGCACAATGGGTTTGATATTACCACTCCACGTAGTGTTGCATTAAACGAGATGATGTTCCATTTTTTAAAAAGCTTAACACACTGCCTCATTCATGGGAGATGCTTGAAGCACAATGGCATTATCATCATCTGCCCATAAGGCAAACAGCCATATTGCAACCTAGGTCCTACTTTGGTACCAATCAGATTCCAGGGACATAGCACAGGTGTTTCTAAGGCCAAGGTCATCCGAGACGTTGATAAGCCCTGCCCCTGGAACCTGGCCATACCCCTACAGCAGTTACAGGCTGCAGTGATCTAAGGCCCATTTCTCTCAGTAGGAAACAAAGGGACCCTGCTCTCCTTCCTCACTTCCTTTTCCTCTTCTCCTCCCTTTTCTCTCTCAGTTTCTATTTAATGGAAAACATACACCACCCCTGGATACAGTGGCAGAAACCTGTTACCAGTTTTGTCAGATCCTGAAATGGCAGATGGCTGCAGCCTGCAGCCTCTCACTACATCCAAGATGTCTTCATTTGTCCCCCTAGGACCTCAGCAAAATGTTTTTGGCAAAAGCAGGAGGAAGGGATAAAAATTAAGTATAAGGTGCAACATTCATAGGGGTTTTATGGACTTGGATGTGCAATGATGGCTTAATGGCAGTCAAGAGGCAGGTAATTAGGAACAAGCCATGCTGATCACCCTTGTACACAGCCACAGATACCTCCTTAACACACCCGAAACCTTGTTTGCTTTCTCTGAGGCAGAAATCCCACAAGGTCTGCGCTCTGCCAGCTGTCAAGCTAACGAACTGCCAGCACGTTCCTGAACGGGAGCGTTCAGCCTGGTGATGCCCCCCTCACTCCCCCCCACAGCAGCCCTGCACTGTCTTCACCGTGTGATTGCCTTTATCTAGCCTGTGCAGGAGCTGCTCCTAATCACGCTGCTGCTTGCCGTCAAGGGTCAAACCCGGGACCATCTCTACCTAAACAAACGAGGAGGATGTCACCTTTGGGGGAGACTGATAAGCAGTTGGCAGGCAGGCCACGGGCAAGAGAAGGCGCCAGCAGCCAGCAATCTGCAAAGGCCGTAAATATGTTACACTCTCAGCAGGGAGACGGGCAATATAGGCACCAAGAGGCCTTTGTTTAATGAGCTGTCAGAAAGCAGGCATGAAATTATGTTTGAAAACATGTGCAAGCTGCAGAGACAGAGCGGGGGCCTATAAATGGCCCTCTTCCTTCGTGGTGGATGTTTGGAGCATCTTATCAGTCTGAGAACTGTCATAGGATGAAAGCTATCATTAGCAAACTAATGGTGTTTGAAAGCTACAAATTTTTCTCTCTCTTCTCCATTTTTGACTTAAATGGATTATAGAAAAAAATCTTAATGGTTTTTTTTTTCTTTCCTTGGGATTTTGGTAAACAAGCAAATTGGAAGAGAACCAAAAACAAACCGCAAAAAAGTATCTCTGGGAAGAACAAACGAAAGGGTTATACTTTGAGTCTGCTCAGAACAGTCAGCTTATATTCTTTCCAACTCTGTGGAGACTCTGTTCAGAGAACTCTAATGCAACTCCAGTCAGCATTTTATTTCAATCAGGCCCATAAAAGAAAGCATAAATATAAAATGAATTGCTCTCCTATAACCTAAGTATTAAAATGAGAGGGTAGGTATAATATCACTTTTACCACATCAGCTATCAAATGGTAGAAAATAATTTTCCAAAGACTTGAAATTGTTCTTGTGGGTCACATGGCTGCAAAGTTTATTTCTATGAAGGGTGGAACTTAAAGACTTTAAAAAATCTGCCAGGAATGAGAAGCACCGCTGGTACAGGGCATATTTGGGCCCCAATTCTCAAATTCTGAAATGATGCATGAAGGCTTGGTTGCCAAAGCATGGATCTTTTTCCCTCAGTGCACTAAAAACCTGCATTTCTTGCCTCTGATCAAACTAGGCAGCCAGAAACAACTTGTACAAAACCCCTTCCCCGTGAAAAGGCCCTAGACTAACCTGCTGAAGCTGCTTCAGGAGAGGCGGCCAAATTAGCAGGGAATCGTCTCCTGGGACCATCTTGCCTCTGGTTGAACAGTGGCAAGCTGCTTTCTTCCATCATTGAGGAAAGGAGAAGAGGAAGGTCTGAATAGGAGAGTAAAGTCAGATGAAAAAGGTAAAGGAGTGACGGTTAGAAAAACAAACTAAAAGAAAAAAAAACAGGGAGGAAAAAAATACTTTCTGCTTCACATCAAGCAGCAATAACTGACATTTGCATGGTCAGTTGTTTTCCTGTTCTTTGTGCATATCCTCTGTGTGTAAATGAGAAATGTGGAAACGAAATGCCTGAAGCCATGCAGTCCGTGTTAGAGTCAGCAATGGGCCCAGACCCTGGCACCCAGGGTCCACGTTCCCTCCCACATAGGGTAATCTTCTCTGAAAGCATTCTTCAGGCCCTCTCTGGACTCATTCACAAAGATTCTCTGCACAGAGCCTGTATGTGTGGTGGGTGCTCAGTCCGTGTCTAACAGGGAAGGGAAAGCTTTAGTCCACAGAAGAGACGAGAGAAAAATCAAGACGAAAGCAAAGTCCAGAGTATGTTCGGTGTCAGGAATAGGGTTTGTGCAATCATCTATTCTTTCCCAGTTTTCCAAGTGAAGAAGGGGGAGTGATAGTTCATTAGAGCTAAAATTCCAGAGACCTAGGGTCATGGAGATATTCTCAGACTGATTTGTGGAAGTTGAGATTCTTTATATTACCTTTCAGCTGGAAATTAAAAAAATATATATTCCAGTTCAATAAAGATGGAATGAACACTTATTAGGCATTGATGCTACGCTAATTACTATAGGAAATGTCAAGAAGTATGTAACTGTATTTCTGTTGCCCCATCCTCCCTCTCTTTCCCTTCCCCCCATTTCTCCCCCACCTGCCACCACCTCCACCCCTAGTTTCCTCTAGGAGCTCAGGCAAGGGAGAAAAATGGTATATCAGAATTAAGGATTTTGTTCTTCAGCATTTCCAACAACATATATTTACTGAATGTCTACTCTGTACAATAATATCACCAATGCTAAAAAAAAATGAATACTGATAATTTGTGTTATTTATTGGGTTTATTGTTTGAATTTGTCAACATTCACATTTAAAACCACCCCCTACTCATATCCAATCACCTAGTACCTCTACCCAGAGACAACTAATGTTATCAGTTTCTTGACTATCTTTCCTGGCATTTAAAAATACATATATAAGTACATGTTTAGGATTTTTATGGCTTCATCTTTTTTGGCATTTAAATCTCTGATCCCCATTTAGAATGTATTCTGGTGTGAGACGCGAGGTAAGGGTCCACCTTAATTTCTTCCAAATACTATCCAGTTTTTCAAACATCATTTATTGAATAATCTCTCTGTTTCCCAACAACTTGAAATGCCACCGTAATCATATCCCAAATCCCCTAGATATATATGTATCCTCTGTCTACAGATTCTAAATATCAACATGTATTTTGGCTATGTTAGCCTTCCTATTTTGTTACATTGATTTGCTCCTTATTCGTATGTCAACACTATACTCTTCTAATTACTGTAGCTTTATAATACACTTTAATATCCAATAGGGCTGATTCGATTCTAAGTATCAACATGTATTTTGGCTATGTTAGCCTTCCTATTTTGTTACATTGATTTGCTCCTTATTCGTATGTCAACACTATACTCTTCTAATTACTGTAGCTTTATAATACACTTTAATATCCAATAGGGCTGATTCTATTACATTGCTATTGTTTTTCTGAAATTTTTTTCAGAATTTTTCAAGATATTATTGCTTGTTAATTTTTCACATGAGGTTTGAAATCAGCCTGTCCTGTCAAAAATTACTATTAATATTTTTATTGTGATTTGTTAAATTTTAAATCAACTTCAGAATTAACGTATTGATGGTATTGAGGATCCCTTTGTCTTTCCATTTGTTGAAAACTTTTGTCTCAGGAACATGTAAATTCTCTTCATAAGTATCATTTAAAGTTTATTTCTAAGTAAGTTCTATTTGTTGGAACTTCTGTAAACAGGATCTTTTAAAAATTACATCTTCTAACTGACTGTTGATTGTTCTAATAAAGGAATTTTTAAATTTCTGTATGTTAACTTTGTTATATTGTTTGCAACAGGCTTTAAGTGGATACATTTAGGTTTTCCAGATATGCAATCCTATCACCCACAAATAATAATAATTTTACTTTCTTCTTTTCAGTATTTGTATCTCTGGTTTCTTTCTTTTGCATAGTTGTATGGGCTAAGTATCTCTAGGACATTCTTACATAATAGTAGTGAAATAGAGATCATTGTATTGCATTTATTGAGAATAAAACCTGAACGCATGTGAAATTTTATCAACTGCCTTTTCAATATTAATAAGATTGATCATATGATTTTCCTCCTGGGATCTATTCATATAGTGAATAAATTAATTGAACTCTCATTGCATTCCTGAAATAAATCTCACTTGCTCATTGTGGCAGAGATTTTGTTTTTTCATTATCTTTATTTTCAGGATATTTAACAGTTTCACTTGGTTGTTCTCTTTTACCCAAAAGTTTATTTAATAATGAGTTTTTAAAACAGAAACCCAAATAAAAAGCACAATCCCATTCTCAATAGCCACACACAAAAAATGAAATACCTTGGCATCTTCCTAATCAGAGATGTGAAAGACCTTTACAATGAAAACTACAAAACACTACTCAAAGATATCAAAGATGTCACAAACAAATAGAAGAAGATTCCATGGTCATCTACCCAAGGCAATCTATAGATTTAATGCAATACCCATTAAATTACCAGCAGCATTCTTCTCAGACCTAGAAATGACAATACAGAAATTCATATGAAAGCATAAATGACAATGAATAGTCAAAACAATCCTAGGTTTAAAAAAAAAGAGTGGGAGGTATCACACTCCCAGACTTTAAACTTTATTATAAAGCTACAATAATCAAAACAGCCTGGTATTGGTACAAGAACAGGCATACAGGCCAATGGAACAAGATAGAGATTCCAGAAGCAAAACCTCAATTTCTCAACCAACTCATCTTCGACAAGGCCTCCACCACCAAGCACTGGGGAGAGGAGAGCCTATTCAGTAAATGATGCTGGGAAAATTAGCTGACCACATGCAGAAGATTAAAACAAGACCCTTACTTATTACCATACACAAAAATAAACTCTAAATGAAGCAAAGACCTAAATGTAAAACCTCAAACTATAACAACCTTAGAAAAATGCAGGAGACACTCTTATGGAAATTGAGACTGGCAACCAATTCCTGATCAAAACCCCAAATGCCCATGCCATAAGAGATAAGGTAGACAAGTGGGAGGGACCTCATCAAACTGACAAGCTTCTGCAAAGCCAAGGAAACCATCAAGAGAGCAGGGAAACAGTCCTTGAACTGGGAAAAGTTATTTGCCAACTGTACATCTGACAAAGGCCTAACATCTAAGATCTACATGCCAAAAAGAAAAAAAGAAAAAAGAAAAAAAGAAGCCTCATCACAAAGTGAACAAAATATATGAATAGACACTTCTCAAAAGAAGACATATGAGCATCCAATAGATACATGAAAAAATGCTCAGCCTCACTAGTCATCAAAGAAATGCAAATGTAAACCACACTGAGATACCTAACTCTAGTCAGAATGGCCATCATCAATAACTCAGAAAACAACAGATGTTGGAGAGGATGCGGGGTAAAGGGAACACTTCTACGCTGTTGGCCGGAGTGTAAACTAGTTCAGCCTCTGTGGAAAACAGTTTGGCGATTCCTAAAAGACCTAAAAATCAACCTTCCATATGACCTTGCAATTCCCCTACTGGAAATAACCCAGAGAAACTCAAATCACTCTATGAAAAAGATACCTGCACATGCATGTTTATTGCAGCATTGTTCACAATAGCAAAAGCATGGAACCAACTGTGCTGCCCATCAAAAGAGGACTGGATTTTTTTTAAAGTGGTACATATACACAATGGAATATTATGCAGTCATAAAAATGGGCAAAATTATTAACTTCACAGCAACTTGGATGGACTTAGAGGCTATAACACCAAGTGATCTATCACAGAAACAAAGAACTGGGTATCACATGTTCTTGCTCATCAGCGGACCTTGAACAATTGTCATTATACTACAAGAAAAAAGGATTGGCAATAGTGGGAAACTGCTGGGGGTTGGAGGCAGGGGTAGGACTGGCAATAGTGGGACTCTGCCAGAGGGGAGCACACCTCATCAACAAGGGTACCTGCATAATGAACATTTGTATTCCTAATCTTGAAGTGTACCCCACAACTTTAAAATAGAAAATTTAGAACAGCTTAAAAAATTTAAAAAGACACATCTAAAAACCAAAAAATAAAATATTAATATTGAGTTTTTAATATCCAGGGAGTAAGAGTTTTTTGTTTTTATTATTAAATTCCAGTTTTATTGCCTCTAGAGACTATTGTGACTAGATACTGTTGTTTGTACTCTTTCCAAATTTTGGGATTTACTGAGCTTTTTTTCTCTTATAGACAACTATTTCACTAATTTGTGGCTCCTGGAATCTCTAACACCACTCCTCTATCTTCATTCTTAGCTGATGACTTTCCCCCTACCCCTTCACCGGAAAACAACAAAATGGAAGCATTCAGAAGATAAGTTCCACAAACTTCTGCAACAGCATCTTCTTACCTACAGGATCTGGTCCTTATGCATGGTTCCCTCCATGACCCTTTTCCTTGTTTCTATCCAAGGCCAATCTTCACATGTGCATTAGATATGAGCCTACTTGCTTACTCAAAGGCTTTACTCCAGCAGTTCTTCCTACTTTCTCCTATGTCACCAATTTATCTTCTCTACTAGGTCATTTTCACCAGCACACCAGCATATTGTTATCTCTCTCATCTTAAAAATAGGAACACAAACAAAATTGAGTTTGCTTACCTCCTGGCACCACCCCTTTTCTGCCTCCCTCACAGCAAAACTCCTTGAAAGATGATCCAATCTCACTGCTTCCATTTCCTCTCCTTCCTTAAACCTACTTCAGTCAGAACTGGGACTCTACCACCCTACCAAAACCTGCACTTGTCAGTATCACCCATGACTTCCATGTTGCTAAATCCAATTTTCATCCCCATTGATCTTGACCTATTAGTAACACCTTGTCACAATTACTCCATGGAAATCATTCCTTCACTTGTTCTAAGACACCAGACATATCATTTTCCTTCCATCTCACTGACTGTTCCTTCCCAGTCTCCTTTGCTAGTTCTTTTGTCCCTTGACCTCATAGTGTTGAAGCGCCCGAGGACTCAGTCCACAGATTTCTTATTCTCTTCTGTTCTCTCTATACTCACCCATTTTCTGATTCTTCTGGTTTCATGACCTTAAATAGCATCTATCTGCAAGTGATTCTCAAATATATGCCTTCAGTCATGATGACTCCCCTGAATTTCAGCTCTTACATCTGTCAACTCTCTGACTCTACTTGGATGCATAACGGAAGTTTTCAATGTATCACACCCTAAACTGAAATCCTGACCTTCTTCACCCACAGAACCTGCTGCGCTCCACCTCAGTTAAAGGTATCTATGCCCTAGTTCTAAAGGGCATTCAGTCACTAGAAAGCATGCATTTGTGTGCCTAGAAAAGTGTTTATGAAAGATATACAAGGGAAGACTCATTGTCAGTAAATGGTCAGGAGAGGATCTCCATATCATAAAATCCTTTAAGCATGAACTGACTTTCCTATACAGGGTCCTTGTAGTACCTCTTTTCAAGTTTCATGATAATATTCTGACCTTCAAAAGACTTCATCCTTGTCCATTTGAGGACTAAATTCTCTTCCCTAATTAAAGTCAGATGGTTGCCTTGTGGGTTATTTTTTTCTTTCTCTTTCCTGAGCTGTCTCTTAACAGCTGTGGTATATTGCCAGTGAGTTATCAGTGGACAGACATGAGATTCCTTTATGATGTTAAATGACATATTATAGTGTTTCTTCCACAGACTACAAAAACTGAACATTATGAATGATATTAAATCTAGTGCAAGAGTCATCCTTTTTTGTAAAATGCATGTTGATTTCTAAAATATAACTCCACAATATTTTTTTGGCAGTTTTCCTAACATGTGCTCTATTTTATGAGAAATGCTTTCATAGAATTAGATGACCTCCTTTGGTTCTAAATTTTTAGATAACAAACAACAACAGCAAAAAATTACATCTGACCTTAAGTGCTGGAATGGAGCAATCATTATTAAAGAACAGTTAAATGAATATTAAGGCCTACCAATGTAATCATTAATTCAGGCAAGGGTCATCAACAGACGCTTAAACCATTAAATAGTACATTATATGGTCTCAAGTTATCATTATATAGATTACTTATTAATTGCAATGCTGAGAATTGAAAGATATCACCTAACCAAGTTATCCAAATTGGCATCATCAATAATAGGACAAAAACTGTCATTATGTGTCTCCAGAGTTGATGGGGAAATATATAACATCACTTGTTTAGTATTCTTATCAAAAATGTTTAACCTGAGTATAGTCACGAGGAAACATATAAACAAAATCCAGCAATAATTATATTATATAGGAAAACATTCTTTGCCTAAGAATATGCATTTAGGGTTGATGTATCATAGTAAGCACAACTCATCTTCAAATAGCTCAATGGAGAGAAAGAGAGAGTGCAAAATGTTGACAGCTATTGAATCTAGATGAAGGGTGTACAGGTGTTTGTTGTACTATTTATTCTTTCAATATTTTCTGTAGGTTTGAAATTTTCAAAATAGAAAAGTAATAAATCAGTGGTTCTGAGAAGTGAAAATATCAGTTATAGCCATATATCTCTGTAGTACTCACTCAGCAATATTTCATTGAGCCTTATTAAAAATGACAAAAAATGTGTCTACTTGAAAACTTCAGCAAAGCACTTCTTTTCAAGATGCTAGACCAAACTGCAATTAAAACTAAAGATATTGGGTGAGGGTTCAGAAGCTACCTGGAAGGTACAATATTCACTATTTGTGAAACGGGGAGACCTGAAGCCCAATCCCCACCAGTATGCAATCTTTCTATGCAACAAACATGTGCTTCTATCCCCTGAATCTAACATAATAATTTTTTAAAATAAAAAACCTAAAAGATGTTATTTGAGCTAAAGAAACAATGAACACAGTCAGCATTACCTAGTCTCTCAAGCAAGCAGATTAATTTGCTCTTAATTCCTCCTCTCTTCCACCTTTCAGTGCCCAAGTCGAATCAAGCAGTAACCAAATGCTGATGATTCTACTTCACAATCTCTCCTGAATTTAGCTTCTCCTCTTCATGTGCCAGATACGATGTGATTACGAGAAAGACTGCACGACTGTGAGCATGCTGCTCTCCTGCAGGGAACACCTTCCCTCCCTTTTCTCTCAAGTCACTCTCCTCCTCTTTCAGGTTCAAGGTTATCTCCTCTGGGAAGATGGAAGTTTGTTGTTCTTTCTGCTGGTTCCCACTGCATTTTGTGTTATCCATAGTACATCTCCCATGGGGCTGTGCGGTGCTTTGACTGGATGCTCCTCTCTGTCTTTCCCGTGGACTATGCCTCAGGCATCTCTGGATCCCATTGCCTGGCACAGCTAACAGGCACATGGATGATGCTCCATTAATATTCTTAGGAATTAATGAAGGAACAGTGAAGACATGATAAACTAAATATGAGCTAAAATGGAAAAACTCATTTTGACCAAGATATTTCCTGAAGTTATACTGATCCAAACTGTACACCTAAGTTGTTCTAATTTTTATTTTAAAGTTTTCTAAGGAAATTAAGGCATAGCAAATTCAATGCATTGTGAGAATGTAGAAGGCCTCCATTTTGAATATTGGATTCTATGAAAATCACTCTGTTGCAACTGAAAATAGTCTAGTAAGAAATGGGTTGTAAGGGTCTCAGAGAAAGTGGGTTGTCCAGCATGTCAAAATTTTGGGAGAATAAAGGCTGGAGAAATTAGGCTGAGCAGAGCAGAAGGAACCCTAGAAATTAGGACCCTCTTCCAGTCCAAGCCTCTGACATCCCCATCCTATTGCTGATCAGGAGAGCCGTATGTCGTGATACATCCTGGAGGAGTCACTAGTAGGATAGGTGTCACTCTATCCCTTTGGGAATGGGAAACAAGGTTTCAGTACTGTTACCTGTTCAAGTTCAGTTTTAATGAAACTGGTGAAAACTCAGTTCTCTGAATAAAGGCTTCCAAAGTCCTTCTTCAGCAACTTGTATAGCAGCACATAAGGGCATAAATTTTTTTTTGTAAATAATATATTGACAAGTCAGCAAATAGGAATAAAAACCATATCTAAATTACATTTTATTTCCAATATAAATGGATTTTAAGATGAAGGAAAATGGAGAACTATTGTTTCATGGGTACAGAGTTTCAGTTTGGGATGATGAAAAAGTTCTAGAGATGGATCGTGCTGATAGTTGCACAACAGTGTGAACATCCTTAACATCACTGAATTGCACACTTAAAAATGGTAATTTTTATATTACATATATTTGCCACAATTAAAAATAGTGAAGGGAGAAATATTTTGACCAAGAGTTAAAGTGAGATATTTTTAGATTTGTCAAACCCTGTCTTTGAAAAGCTGTTTGGGAAATTCCAGGGGACCCTCTCGGTTACCATCCTAGGTCTGATGCATTCACTTATCTTGTTGCATGACATTGCTCAGAGTTGGGTGGGGAAAGTCTCATAGTCTAAACTTTCCTCCATGTGGAGATTTGATTCCATAACTTAAGATTCTCAAGACAGCGTTGTGTGTCTATGCAAGGGTCCTGAGTCTGCCAAGCTCAAGCTTCCTGGAATGTCCCAGGCACATTCCCTCTCACCTCTGCTGTCTTGTTGATGTAACAACCTGCGGAACAGCTCTGGTAGAGTTGGGGTCCAGGGAAAAGGAATGTGTCAGGTGCATATTGCCTGGCACATCATAAATACATTTTTGTCAAATGTTGAATAAATACTTGTGTGCACAAGAAGCACTCAAAAAACATGTTATGATTTTTGGAAAAAAATTGCTTGTGGGTTAAAAATGCAAGCCTTATTTAAAGTTTTCTTCCTGTTTCTAAGGACTTGTTGGTATGACATATTTGCTTATAGCACTGATATTATGATAAGTCTAACAAAAGTTATTTTTTAAAAATGGTTGACTCATCTAGATTATCCAGAAAAGTCTATCCTCCCCTCTTTTGGAGTTGCCATACTTTCATCTGTTTCACAATTGCTTACTTGGACTACAAATTTCCTTGCTGAGAGGAACCCTGACTCTTCAAGAAGTGCTCCCTGGGTTTACACTGACATAATCCACTTTAAAGCTGAGATCTTAAAGACCTTGAGGCATAGACAGACACTGAGGCACAGTGGCCATATTACTACCTAATGGTCATATATTACATAATAAATGCCATATTACTGAATGGGTACCAAGGGAGTGTCCATATTTGTTGAAAAAATACGTGGTAAGCTTCTCTCTTATACTTTAGCTTTGTTACAATAAAGCGGATATTGCTCTCAACAAGAGCTTTCCAATGTTTGCCTGACAAGGATATCTTTGGGCTGACAAAGATGGTGCCAATGGCACCCTGGCCTCTATCATACTTCTTCTTCCACTCTTCACGGTATCGTGAATACACATACCTCTTTACTTTGGATGATCTCTGAGAACCCTATTTCTTTCCCTGCATTGGCAGCTTTCTCTTGAACACTTATTTTAATCTACTACCTATCATTACCTTTTTTTCAAGTCGGGGGTCTCACTCTGTTGCCCAGGCTGGAGTGCAGTGGCATACTTACAATGATCATGACTCACAGCAGCCTTGACCTCCTGGGCTCAGACGATCTTTCCACCTCAGCATCCTGAATAGTGGACTACAGGTGCTTGCCACCACACCTTTCTGTGTGTGTGTGTGTGTGTGTGTGTGTGTGTGTGTGTGTGTGCGTGTGTGTAAATGAGGTTTCAGTATGTTGCTTAGGCTGGTCTCGAAATCCTGGGCTCAAGCAATTCATCCCCCTTGGCTTTTCAAAGTGCTGGGGTTGCAGGCATGATCCAACATGCTCAGCTTACTTAACATTATTAACAATATTTCCTTCTGTGCACCCAGCTACTTTGCATATACTACCACATTCCAATCCCAAGAGATATGGTAGATACCATTAGTTGCATTTTCTAGATGCAGAAATTAAAAGACTAGGGAGATTACATGGTTTGCCCAGGTCTTCTATAGCTTCTAATGGTGCTTTGTGCTGCTTGAGACTTGATCACATCACATGGGCCCAGTTTTGGTAGCAGGTACATTCAGGGATCAGGAGATCTTTCTTCCTCAAAATCCTTTCTTATACCTCTATCATTCTATCAGACAGAAAAGCAAGTCTAATATAAATAACATCTAAAGTATGCTTTTCAGACTATTGCCAGCTGCCAAAAACAAAGGGGGCATGTAATGCTGAGATCACTAACACAAGAACACTCTGGAAAAGTTCTCAACTCTAGAAAAACTGGTCACGTATCACTCAGTACTTCAAGAACACTTCACAAAGTTTTCCATTTTCATTCTTCTAAGTAGCCTAGCTACACAGATGGCAGTAAACAACCTTGAAGGGGAAATTCAGTGTCAACTAGAGGAGTTAAAAAATTACTTGAAAATAAAAGGACACAATGAAATGCTTAATTTATTAGGGATTAGCATCTACTTTTATCTAAATTCTGCTGAATAAAATGAAGAATCAGAATGTATCCATCTGTTTTGTTTCGTGTGTGTGTGTGTGTGTGTGTGTGTGTGTGTGTGTGTGTGTGTGTTTCCTCCTTTGGCAGTAGCAAAGAGTGGGAGGGACATAGCATTATCAGAAAACAGAATATTTAAAGTTTATTGGAAGTTCAAAAAGATATATAATGTTGTACAGTATACATGTGCAGCTGTTGGTTGTTGATGATATGCAGTGTATATTAACATACATAACAAAGTGGGACTATACCTACAATTTTAAGGGGCTTTTCTCTGTTCATGAATACAAATCCTAATATTTTATATAAACCCAGAAGTAAGAAAAGCATCAGGGTTCCTATTAAATGAGCACCCAGGGCTTAATACAATAACCTTTGGAAAATTGATACTGAAAGGGCTTGCCCTGGGAGCCAAGGGACTTTAATCCAGTCTCAACTCTGTCTTTCAGTCTGGGATCTTGGACAAGAAGTTCAAATTTTCTTTGCCTTCATTTTCTCACCTGTAAGACATGATGACCAAAAATGCTATTATAGACTTCCACACCTCTAATTTCTTAAATATTAATATTTGTACATGGACTGGAGTTACACAGAAGCAACTTCCAAGGATTATGACTCTTTCTTTAGTTGAACTGAATGTTAGAAAATAATTAAAACTAACTGCTGAGCTTACTCAACATTTCTTTCATAAAAGGGGCTGGAGGGAAAATATGAACAGCTTGATTTGGAATCTTTTTGCTCAACTTTAAAAATAATAATTATTATAATACTAACCGGCATTTATTAAGTACTTACTATTTGACATGTATTCTAAATGCTAAGTGTGCTACATACACTATTTTATTTGTTTTTACAACATATACATGAAGGAGATAATTTTATCTCCCTTGTTAGATGAAGAAACAGAGGCTTAGAAGATTAACTGACTTTCAGCAAACTGTGTAGCTCTTTCAATCTTAAGTCTATTTTTTCTGAAGCATTCACTAACAATGACTATGTTACTTTTTCAAAAAGCATAGAGAAATATTAAAATGTAAACAGTACTCTAACAAATGTAAGTAAAAAGTTAACTCTCAAACAATTCATTATGCACATACTTTTATCACTCTTTACCATTTAATATTCCAGTTATTTTTACAGTAATAAGAAAGAAAACTAAGGTAATATAGTTTGTGTGCTTTAAGTAAGAAAGAGGGCAATGCTTGAATTCACTTGGATTCAATTCTACTGCAGCCAGTCTTTTACGGAAATGAGGCTATAATATAAACCAATGTGCACCTGGCCTAGAGAAAAATATATATAGTCTTTAAAGTTATTCAATTTATATTGCTACTTGGTTGTAAAGTGTTGGTGAAGTAGCATGTATATAAATATAACACCAGTGACAGCTATAAAGATAAATCTTTTTATGTTGTAACTTTTCAGTTTAAGCACACAAGACCAAATTTGGGGAATAAATCATGATAACAGTAGCCACTACATTTATATGAAAATGAATAAATGTCCTATACTATCAGTTTATTAACCTGTAATGAGTAGATACTTCATCACTTTGTAGATTTTTTGAAGTATCTTGGCACAGTTGTGTTACAGACAATACAGACTCATCTGGTTACTAGCAAATTAATTTTAATACCTGATAAATGGATTTTTCTCCCACACCCACTAGTTGGTTAAACTGGAAGAACGAGTGACTGGCTCAACACATTAGTTAGCTACATGACAAACCCAGTGAGAGTATGTTTAGTTATAGTATTGCTTTATCTAGGGAAGATAAGAGAGAAAGATTATACATAGGCAGGGAGAGGAATTAAAGGTGATAAGAGACCTCAGGGCATAGTGATGAGGCGCCTCTGGCAATAAGTACCCAGGGTTCTTCCATGGAGCAAATGGAAATGCTCCCTGCCTAGGAGAGGACTGCCCACAGGCAGCTTCCCACATGTTATATTGTGGTGCTATTTCTGCAGTGTGATATGAGTGTCACCACAAGATCCTTTGGTCCTGAATTTCCCATATAAAATGCCTGATTGCTTGATAGTTTCATTATTTTGGGTTTGCACAGGAATGAAGGTTTTAATTTCAGGAAGCTCTAAAGTGCATATACAGAAACAAGAGGTCCCGCCTGTCTATCTTAGTTTTTGTAGCATTTGCTTTTGGGGACTTGGTCATGAATTCATTGCCTACTCTGATGTCTAGGAGGGTGTTTCTTACGTTTTCTTCTAGGATACTTATAGTCTAAGGCTTTACATTTAGGTCCTTGATCCATTTTGAGTTGATTTTTGTATATGGTGATAGATAAAGGTTCAGTTTCATTCTTCTGCCTGTGGTTAGTCAGCTTTCTCAGCACCGTTTGTTAAATATACTAAATATGGAGAAAGCTCCAATGATTGTTATTGATAGCTATGTCGAAGATGAGTTGGTTTGGGGACCATGCTTTACTTTCAGAATTTCTGTCTAGTTCCATTGGTTTATGTGCCCATCCCCTTACCAATACTATGACTTCTTGGTTACTGTAGCCTTGTAATAAAGTTTAAAGTCTGGAAATATGATACCTCCTGCTTTGTTCCTTTTGCTGAGGATTGTTTTGGCTACTCATGCTTTTTTTGTTGTTGTTTCCATACAAATTTCTGTATTGTTGCTTCCAGGTCTGTTAAAAAATGATGCTGGTAATTTGATGAGTATTGCATTGAATCTGTAGATTTCCTTGGGTATAAAGGACATCTTGACAGTATTGACTCTTCTACTCCAAGAGCATGGGATTTTTTTTTCCATTTGTTTGTGTCATCCTTGATTTCTTTAAGGAGTGTTTTGTAGTTCTTGTTGTAAAGGTCTTTCACTTCTCTGTTAGGTGGATGCTAAGGTATTTCTCTTTTTTTGTGGCTATTGAGAATGGGATGATATTTTTTATTTGGTTGGCTTACGCCTGTAATCTTAGCACTTTGGGAGGCTAAGGCGAGAAGATTGCTTGAGTCCAGAAGTTGGAGACTAGCCAAGGCAACATAGCGAGATCTCATTTCTACAAAAATAAAAAATTAGCGGGTGGTGGTGCTTGCCTGTGGCCCAGCTACTCAGGGGGCTAAGCCAGAAGGATTGCCTGAGCCTAGGCAGTAGAAGATGTGGTGAGCTGTGATTGTGCCACTGCATTCTGGGCAACAGAGTGAGACTCCAACTCAATAAATGCATACACACATGCATACATAAAAGAAACAAGATGATTGTCCAAAGAATGATGCCAAGAATTTCTCTGGGTTGCAACACAATGGCTATGAGCACCCCCCTCTCCAGCTGGAGAAGCTAGGCAGCCAATTTAACATCTTAGGAACAAGAGGAACCAAGATCTCCAAGTATTGCCTAGCACTACTCTAAACAGCTGGTAGCTAAGCACAAACTTGGACCTACTCCTAAAATTTCCTGTGCAAAGACATTCTTATGTTTGGCTTATTAAAATGAAAAACAACAGAGGTGGTGGTTGGTCCCTCTCCTGGAGCAGAGCCCCACAGTGCATCCAACCCACCTCTCTACAGGATGCTGAGAGAGTAAGGGAGCCATGCATCTGCTGACTTTTCTGCCCACGAATTCCACCAGTATCAGGTGACACCAGTGGTGTTTGCCTGAGTTCTTTGCATAACACTTCATGAATGTTAGAAATTAAGGAACCTTGGAGGTTGGCTAGACCAAGCCCCAGAGGAATGTAGTTTCAAGTTTAAGATCACAGCCTGTTAATGGCAGAAACAGGGCTAGAATCAAGGTCTTCTGTGCTATCTGTAAGAGTTGCACACCTGTATGCTCTTTAGGCTTTTATTTTAGGTTAGTGTTAGCTTTCAGGTCGCCAGGTAACACTGAAATAATCAATTATTCACCAGTTCAAGTCAGTTGACCATTATGATGAGATGAGTAAAAAGGAAGTTACTCTATTCTCTCTTTTCACTCTATGGAAGGACAATCACACTCGGAGGCCTACTGATTATAACTTATAAGAGTGCATATCATTTCACTTATAGGCATATACCCCCCAAAATTGAAAGCAGGGACTCAGATATTTGTACACTTATGTTCATAGCAACATTATTCACGATAACCAAAAGGTAGAAATAATCTCAATGACCACAAATGAATGAATGGATAAACACAATTGTATATACAGCAATGGAATATTATTCAGCCTTATGGCTAGGCATGGTGGCTCATGCTTATAATCCTAACCCTTTTGGAAGATAGCTTGAGACCAGGAGTTTGAGGCCAACCTGGGTGACATAGCAAGACCACGTCGCTACAAAAAAAGAAAAAAAGAAAAAAAAGATACATGCTACAACATGGATGAATTTTGAAGACATTAAGTTGAGTAAAGAAGCCAGACACAAAAGGGCAGATGTTGTATGATTTCATTTATATGAGCTACCTAGTGTAGTCAAATTCATAAAGACATAAGATGAATAGTGATTATCAGGGGTTAATAATTAGGAAAGAATAATAGGGAGTTATTGTTTAATGGGTACAGATTTTCTGTTAGGGAAGATAAAATGTTCTGGAAATGGTTGGTGGTGATGGTTATACAACATTGTGAATGTACTCTAAGCCATTAAACTGTACACTTAAAAATGGTTAAAGTGGTACATTTTTTGTTATATATATTTTTACAATAAATTCTCACCACAAATAAATGGTAATTGACTAACAGATATACTAGATACTCTGATTTGATCATTACACAACGTGTACATGTGCTAAAACATCACATTGTACCCTATAAATATGTACAACTACTATGAGTTAGTTAAAATAAAACAATGACAAAAATAAAAACAAACACAAAAATATATGCCAAAAACATATAGAAACCCAAAACACTTTTGGATTTAGTCATTTAACTATTTAACTCCCCTTTTTTCTGGAAATCTACTTCTTACATCACTCTTCATTCTCACAAATCTACTCACACCATCACTCAATTTGTCTGACAGAATCCAACCACGGCATTCATCTTCCTATGTGGTTTGTGCTTTAGTGGTGTAAAACCTTATCAACACTATTCATCAGGACATTTCTACCTGGATATCTTACTACCCTCTCACATTCAACCTACACAAACCAAACTCGTTCTCCTTATTCCCAAACCTTCACCTTTTCCTATTTTCCCTGTATTGGATAATGACCCCACCATTCTCCTAGAAAATTAGCTTCAAAAATCTCAGAGCCTTCTTTGATTCCTCATTCTCTTTTTACCGACTCCCTATCCTATACTCCATTTGGTACTTTTGTATTTGTTTATGTATTATTTTTATACAGTCAGGGTCTTGCTATGCTGCCCAGACTGGTCTTGAACTCCTGGCCTCAAGCCATCCTTCTGCCTCAGTGCTGGGACTACAGATGACAGCCACCATGCCCGGCCCAGCTGGTACTTTTTGGATGTTGAGGAAAAAGCATGCGCTTTGGCTAAATCTCTGGGTAGACTGGACTGTTATTTCTATGGAGGAATGTTCTGGTAAATGATGCTAATTTGGTTGTCAATATACATATGTTGCTGAAACCAGAGTCAAGGAAGAAGAAGCTCCATGCTTGGAAACAGTTCAGCAAACTGCAATCTGAGCAATGGTCTGAGTGTCAGGTAAGAAGGAAATTTACCAGAAAAAGAGAGGCTATGAAATAATGCAATTAAATCCAAAAATGGTGTTGGCACAGAGCAAATGTTCAAATCTCAGGTTTACTGCCTTGGGCTTAATGTTGCTTAATGCTTTGGGTCTAAATTTCCTTTTTTATGAAATGGAAATATGCATTTTTTCGGTGTTCTGATGATTACATACAATAATGTATATAAGCCTTCTGGCACAAAACTAACATTTGCAATGATGACCTCTCAGTTATTACTTCCCCAAAGTATCTGTGTTCACATAAGTCCCATGCTTGGCAGGCTCTGGTGGCCACTAGCCTTATATTTTCTTGTCCCTTCCCTGTGCTCCTAATGTCAACCCCTTTCCTTGCCATTAGAATCCATCTATTTTCTTCCTCTTAACCCCAATTTAGTCTCTAAATAACATTTTCCCTGCCACTCCTTGACCTCACCCCCAAACATTCTCTTTTCCTCAGTTCTGTTGCACATTGTCTAAGCTCTCCTGTAGTGTCTGTCTGACCCTTTACATTTCCAATATCCCATTTCATTGGATATACAGTTATTTCCCCTATTAGATTGCAGGTTCCTAGGGGAAGATATCATAGTAGTCAATATTTTATGCTTTCTACAGCAAGTAGAACTGTAAGACAGGGTCTTTATTTTGCTCACTGCTATATCCTCAGCATCTAGAACAGTGCTTAGGACATAGGTGCTGAATGAATGAATAAATGAGTGAATGAATTGTAATTTGGGTGTGACTCAATACTGGTACATTTCTTGTGCAAATCAAATTTGCTTCTTTAAATTCTGTTTTTATTCTTCAAAGTAGAATTTGTGGTTAGAATAAAAGTTCATCAAATGCTATTGCCTGAGAAAGATGTTGAGTGAAATGATCAGTTGACCAACAATTGCCTAGCTGGCCAATCCAGAAACAACCAAACAGGGTGAGGTCATCTTTGTCAAAACTTGTAACAATTATGCTTTCAGGCTCTGGGTAAACGTGTTTAGATGGAATAAAGTAGTTATAGAAGAAATAGGATTTTAAAAAAATAAGAAGGACATCTACCCAGGAAGTAATATTTGAGTAATATTTAAAGCACTTCATACTTGAGGAAGAAACGTCAACTATTGAATAGAGACTTTTCCTCTATTCTAATTCATAGCACTTGGTGCTATGAATTTTCCTCTCAGCACTGTTTTAGCTACATTCTACAAATTCTGGATGCTGTATTCTTATCTTAATTCAGTTCTATTCGTTTTTAAAATTTTCTTAGAGATATCTTCTTTGTCTCATGGATTGCTTAGACATGTGTTGTTTAATTTAAAAGTGTTTGAACACTTTCCTGCTGTCTTTCAGTTATTGATTTCTAGTTTGATTACATTATGGTTAAAGAACATTGTGGTTTACGTGATTTAAATTTTTTATAACTTATTGAGGTGAGGTTTGTTTTATATACTGGAATGTGGTCAATTTTGGTGAATGTTTTATGGTTGCTTCAAAGAATGTATTTTTGCTGTTGTTGGGCCAAATATTCTATAAATATCATTTGGAATCTGTTGGTTGATAGTTCAGTTCCTCTGTTTGCTAATTTTCTGTCTATTCATTCTATCCCTTTGCTGTTTTCCATGTATTTTAAGTTTTGCAGTTTATTATATACATATTTAGGAGCACTATGCCTTCTTGGTAAATTAATCCATTTAACATTATATAATAACTCTAGTAATTGTCTTTGTTCTGAAGTCTACTCTCTCCGATATTAATATAGGCACTCTTGCCTTTTTTATTAATGTTAGCATGATATGTTTTTTCAGTCTTTCACTTTCTGTTGATGCTTTATTTGTTTTTGAAGTGAGTTTTCTGTAGACAACATGTAGCTGGATTATAATGATTTATTTTCAAGTTCACTGATTCTTTCTCTGAAATCTCTTGCACTTACCCACTGAACCCATCCAGTGGGTTATTTTTCTTGTGGTATTTTTCAGCACTGTAATTTCCATTTGATTGTTTTTATAACTTTCACTTTTTGCTTAGGGTTTCTATATTTTTCATTTGTTTCAAACCAATTTTTAATTACTAATTGAGAAATTTTTATGGTGGCTGCTTTAAAGTCTCTAAGATAGTTCCAATATCTGATTAACTTCATCATGGCTAATATCTGTCTTTTAATTGACCGTTGACATTTAAAGTAATTATTGACATTTAGGACTTAAAGTCGCACTTTATCATTTATTTTCTTCTATTTCTTGTTCTTCTATTTTTTTACTTGCCTTCCTGTGGTTAACTTAACCATTTTAAGGGTTTTGGCTTGTTTTATTTGTACTATTTTGACCATATTACTTTATATAGTTTTCTCAGTGATTGCTTCAGGTATTATCATATACATATGGCACTTATGGCAGTCCACTGGTACTGATGTTTCATCATTTTGAATCAAGTATTAAAAACTCACCTCCACTTAGGTGCCTTTGCCTTGACCATTTTAAAAGTATAATTACCACAAGTATTGCCTCTACATACGCTGAGCACCATAATAGATGTCATGATTTTTGCATCATCTACAAAATACGATTAAATAAGTTCACAAGAAGAAGAAAGGTTTACTGTGCTTACTCCTATTTTTACCCATTCTGTTGTTTTTCTTTCCTTTCTGATATTCCAAGCCTTCTGTTATTTTATTTTATTTTTTCTGTTTGGAGAGTTTCCTGTAGCCATTCTTTAAGGGCAGATCTGCTATGACAAATTCTTTTAGCTTTCCTTTATCTGAGAATGTCTCTGTTTCCCCTTCATTACTGAAGAACATAGAATCTGGGATGGACAAATCTTTTCTTGTAGCATTTTAAAAATGTTGTATCACCTCTTCCTGGACTCCAGATTTTTCATCTAACAGATTTTTCATCTGTTATCATTCCAACTGGTGTTCCCCTGTGGGTCATGTATCATCTCTCTTGTTGCTTTTAAAATTTTTTTCTTGGTCTTTAGTTTTTGGAAGTTTAATGATGATGTATCTTGGCATTGTTTCTTAAAGAATTTTTCTATTTGTGATTTGCTCAGCTTCATGAATCTGTAGCTTTATGTCTTTCACCAAATTTGGAATGTTTTAGTCATTATTTCTTTGAATAATATTTCGGCCCCATATTCTTTCTCTTCTTCGGAAAACTCTGATGATACAAACGTTAGATCTTTTGTTATTGTCCCACAGTTCTCTGTGATGCTGTTCTTTTATTTTTTTTCCTCAGCTCATTTCATTTTTTCAATTGTGTTGCTCTGTTCTCAAGTTCACTGATTCTACCTTTTGTCATTTTTATTCTGCTACAGGTTGAGTATCTCTAATTCAAAAATCCAAAATGCTCTAAAGTCCAACACTTTTTGTGCACCAGCATGACTCTCAAGTATGCTCATTGAAACATTTTGGATTAAGGATTCTTAACCAGTAAGTATAATGCAAATAGTCCAAAATTCAAAATTTGAGACTTTTTGTTTTTTGTTTTTTGAGACAGGGTCTCACTCTGTTGCTCAGGCCAATCATAGCTCAGTCAGTGCAGCCTTGAACTCCTGAGCTCAAGTGATTTTCCCACCTCAGTCTTCCAGTAGCTGTGACTACTAGCACATGCCACTACACACCAAAATCCTGATTTTTTTTTTTTTTTAGTTGGAGTCTCACTCTGTTGCCCAGGCTGGAGTGCAGTGGCATGCTCACAGCCACACCAGCGTTGACCTGCTGGGCTCTGGCAATCCTTCCATCTCAGCCTTCCAAGTAGCCAGAACTACAGGCATGGGCTAGTATGCCCAGCTAATTTTTGAAAATCCAGATTTCTATCTCATAAGGACACCATCTTAGAGTGTCAAACCTGTCTACTTAACCTAGCTTCTAGACAGCAAATTAAACATTGTATCTCCTTCCTGGTGTGAATTTGAAGTTCTTCCTTAATCTGATATTTATTACAGTATGAAATGTAGAATGTTAGAAGTGTAGTGGTTTCAGGATTAGCATTCCATTTAAGGATGGAAAACTGGTTGGGGCAGTGGCTCAAGCCTGTAATCCCAGCACTTTGGGAGGCAGAGGTGAGAGGATTGCCTGAGTCCAGGGGTTTGAGACCAGGCTGGGAAACTTGATGAGACCTCGTCACTACAATAAATCAAAAAATTAGTTGGACATGGTGATGTGCACCTGTAGTTCCAGCTACTTGAAAGGCTGAGGTGGAAGGATCGCCTGAGTCCAGCAGGCTGAGGCTGCAGTAGCCATGCCACTGCACTCCAGCCTGGGCAACAGAGTGTGACTCCAACTCAAAAAAAAAAAAAAAAAAAGATGGAAAACCGTCCTTAAAGAACACATTAATTAGGCAATAGGCCTGAAAAACCTTATCTATGCTTGAAACTCAAAAAGAATCCAATAAGTTATACTATTACATATCATTCTTTTTTTAAGGGCCTGTGAAAGAAACTTCTCCCTGCTCAAGAAAAGCTTTTTCTTCAAAATAACATTATTTTTATCCTAAGAATAATACAGATCCAGTATCTCTCCAGGTTTTCTTCTTATGCTAGGAATGGAAGCTACTCTGAGTCAAATTCGTGCTCCCCATACCTACCCCAATCAAATGTACAGGTCTCATGGCATCTATTTTGTTTATTTTTCCTACCTGTATTTCCCTTATATCCTTTCCATTTTTATCTTATGACCTGTAATTTTTATATTTATTTTGGAATGTGATGGGATTAAAAACTAACAAAATGCAAAAGTTTTACTTTCATAGATGTGTAAGAAAAAAAGAGTCTCCCATCACATTTCTGGGGGAAGCAAAAGCCCCCACCCCTGCCTTCTAGGTACTTCAAGTAGCATTAAGGCCAAGCGGATACAGGAAGAGAAGGGCTGCTGAGTGCAGTGCCAAGAGGAAAAGGAGAGCAGGACAATCCAGAGAAGAGCCTGGTGTCTCTTGGCGACATGAGAGCAGGAGCCATGCTGTTTTCATTCTTGCATGCCCATGCCTAATACCCTGGCACATAGTAGGTGCCCAGTAAAAGTGTGATAAATTGGGCTGGGCATGGTGGATTTCGCCTGTAATCCCAGCACTTTGGGAGGCCGAGGCAAGAGGATCACTTGAGGCCAGGAATTCTAGACCAACCTAGGTTATACAGTGAAACCTTGTCTCTACAAAAAATAAAAAATTAGCTGGGCATCGTGGCATGCACCTGTAGTCCTAGCTACTTGGGAGCCTGAGGCAGAAGAATACATGAGCTCACGAGGTCCAGGGTGTGGTGAGTCATGACTGTGCCATTGCACTTCAGCCAAGGTAACAGAATGAGAACCTGACTCAAAAAAGAAAAAAAAGTGTGATGAATTGAATTGAATGTCCTCTTTTGAAGGGACATATCCTGCGAAATGCAAGGGAAGTACAGTGTGGGAGGAGACTTGTCTTCCTCTCAAGCACCTCCAGTCTTCACTGACATTCACAAAGTCCTCATGGAGACTTAGCAGCCTTGTAACTTGCAAACAGAAACAGGCTTGGACTTCCCAGGAAATGACTAAAAGAGCACGTTTTAAGAGTGCAGACTTCAGTTACCAAACCGTTAACCAAAAGTTGGTCCATAACCTCTTGAGTCATCCAGACCCACGAGGGTAATTAATTGGAACCAACCAACCAACCAACCGTGTCTGAATTGTTTTTCATGTCAAATTTGGAGGTAGTCCCCACCTCCTGCCATTGAAAACTATGGCCAGAAGGCCTCTTTCAGAAGACTTCCTGTGTGTGTTTCTCCAAGATGATGAAGGAAGGCTCAGAAAACAAGCACCAACTCTTCACCACCTGACTTCAAACACACTCAATCTCAGCTCACTGGAGTCGGCAGAATTCAGCTGCTTAAATGCAGCCAGAGGTCACTGCAAATCAGCAATCTTTGCACACACCTTCCAGGCCGGCTGCTCCTGGCAGCCGTCCACATCCATTCAAACAGATCTGCAGACAATGTGAATGACATCTCCCGTTGCCCTTCAAAATGCTTTGTTACCAGAGCTCTCAGCGTCCCCACTTGAAGCCACTCAGGTACATAAGAGTCAGTCAGCAGTTCCAATTAGGGGATCAGAAAAGAAATGGGTAAGTCTTCTCCCAGATGGCGCTGGTATGAGGAATGAGTGGCGTGGAACTCACTAATAGATTTTGCCCAATCTCTGGACAAGGAGCCAGACAAGCACAGAGCGCCCATTAAAGGGCAAGCTTACTTTACAATCCCCAGCCTCCTCATCAAGACTATTCGGCCACAAGTCAATTCTGCAGCCAATTTGGTTTCTGAGCTCCTATCCTTTATTTTATCACCAGCAAACAAGGCCCGGGCGAGTCGGTGAAATTATCTTCAGCCCATAACCAGAATTCTGCTGTTCCCCCTGGGTCCTCCACTTTGCAAGGATTTCTGCAAGGCGATGCCCAGAGAAAATCTGAGGAGCCGTGCCAATTAGCAATGACCTTCAGCCTTGGGAATGCAGATGAGTCATGCCGTGGGTAAGGGGAAAATGGTTTATCAGAATGGAAAACACATCTCGCAGCAAATGGTGTCTCTTTGGGGCAGTTAGTACTCACATAATTAGAAAACTTACATCCTAGGATGAAAGAGGCCCCCAAATGGTGACTGAAACCTTCTCCCTAATTTATTCACCAGGGGAAGGAGGGACAAAAGGGAAAAGAAGGGTGAGTATATTAATTCGCTATACTGTGTAACGAGCCTTCTAAAAGTGTTGCTTTCATCAACAGCTAGTTGTTCTCTTTCCCAAGGCTGAGGGTTGGGAAAGTGGTTCTGTGGCTGGGCCAGGTTTGACAGATCTCAGTTGGACCTGCTCATGCCTCTGCAGTCACATGTTGGGCTGACTGAGGGTCTTACCTGTCTAGAATGGCCTCACCTGGAAGGACTCAGCCACCTCCCTTTGCTGTCTCATCCTACACCAGGATAGTCCAAGCTTGTCCTCATGCCAGGGTTGGGTCGGGGAGAGTGGAACCCAGGGCTAGATTGGAACCCGCATGCCAGCACCTCTACCACATGCTATTGGCCAAGCCAGATTCAAGAGATGGTGAAATAGGCTCCACCTCCTGATGCCACCGATTCTCATAACAAAGGGCACAAATACAGAGGTGGGTTAAGAACTGGGGCCATCAGTGTAATGCATCGGCCACAGTGGGAGAAGTAGTTTGAAGGAAAGAAGAGACAGACTCGAGTTATTCCCTCTGAGAATGGATTTGCGCTTCACTCCAGTTGCTCATGCCCTCTCCTCAGCCCTCTCCTCCAGCATCAGAAGGTTTAATACATATTTGCTTGGAAAAAAATGTGGCCAGCTTTGATGCCGCAGGGTATCCTCCAGCTTCTTTCCGAGAAAAGGAGTTGGCTTCCCTGAGGCACAGGGCAGATTTGAGACAAGCAGGTCAAGAGGGCTCCTAAGGCAAAGAGGAATCTCCCAGACTCCAGTGGGTACTTTTCTGTGCAACTTCTATGGAGAGTGGGAGGGAGAGGATGTGAATCTCAGCACCACCGTGTCAGATCCAGCCCCTCTCTACTTGTCCCGCACCACAATTTGACATTTCTTCTCACACACACCCGCCACCTGGCAATCTGAGCTGCTTTCATTTCCTGATATGTGCTGTGAAAACTCAGCTCAGCGTCTTCACACACACACTCCTGCTGAAAATGCCTCTCCCCTCCCAGACAACCCCCTTACCTCCGCCACGGCACCCCTCACTCCACTGCAGTTGTTTACTTTCTGTCTTCCTCATGATGTTGCCCATTTCTTTAGGGCAAGAATCAAGTCTTTAGTCTCCATATTCCCAGGGCTTAATGGAGAACCGGGCAGGCAGAAGTGCTTAATCAACATGGCTTCGCTTTCTTCTTGGGGACAACTATAACCTTTATTTGTGGAATTAGTGCCTGTTTGTAGAATCCTGCTTTACTTGCCCTACACCTCTGGGGCAAAGTAGATTTGTCCCTTTTTGGTTGTGTAGATGACTTAAACTGATTTGCCTAAAATCAACTGGCTTCTAAGTGGCAAAGCAAGAAATGATGTCTCAGTCTTCCAAGTCTTAACCCCATGTCCCTTCTCTTTAACTCCAGGATTGAAAAAATATTTATTTATCTATTACTTATTTCAAGAGCACATTTATTCAACTGATATTTAAGTGTCCACCTACTATGTCAGATACTGTTTACGGAGTTAAGAATATAATGATGTGTAAGGCAGGCCAAGTTGGAAGTCAGATAATAAACAAATTATTTAATTTATCTATTCACAACTGAAATACTAGATAGCATTCAGTATGTGCCAGGCACTGTTTTCTGTTTTCCATTTCCAGATGAAGAAAATAAAACCCAGAGAGGTAGAATAACTTGCCCATCATTATACAACTGGTAAGTTGTGAAGCAAAAATATGAACCCAGTCTGACTTTTGGGTCCATGCTCATAACCACTGCCTCAGGCTGCCTGATATAAAATGTTTTTAAATGTTAAGTGTGATGTTATGAAATATATATTTGGCCTTTGTCCAGTTTCCTGGCATAGAACTCCTAACAAATTTTTTTTCATTTAAGGAATTTCTTTATTGGAATTTCACCTTACCTCGCCACATTGATCTGGACTTCAATGGCAAGGAGAGTGAGCCCTGAACAAAGTATTAATAACATTTTACAACAAACAGTTATATACAAGTACTGCTTCACATCTTTACAATAACACATTCCAAAACAAATATTTGACAGAATTATTAAGAAACCTGAATTTCCTCCTCTCTCAATTACTGGTAGCCACTTAGCTTTTTGGTTCTTGTAATAAAATGCCTTTCTTCCTAACATTCCTACTCATGGGACTACAATTTTTTTTTTTTTTTTTTTGAGTTGGAGTCTCACTCGGTCGCCTAGACCGCTCCCAGCCACCGCAGCCTCGACCTGCGGGGCTCCGGCGATCCTTCTGCCTCAGCCTGCCGAGTAGCCGAAATTACAGGCATGCACTACCACGCCCGGCTGATTTTTTGATTTTTACTGTAGAGATGAAGTCTCGCTGCCCAGGCGAGTCTCGAACCCGCGGGCTCAGGCAATCCACTCACCTCAATTTTTAAATCTTCAAAGTGGCAGGTGTCTTTTTGTATGCTGATGAGTTGACTGGTGGCCAGTAAGCCCCTATGTAGCTTCAGGTATAGGGATTCCTCACCAGAAAGACAAAGGCAGGATTAGAGGGTTGGGACTTTCAGCCTCATCACCAATGACTAATGATTTATTCAACCATGCCTACACAAAGAGGCTTCCAGAAAAGCCCAGGAGGACAGAGTTCAGATGAGCTTCTGGGTAGCTGGATACGACATTCCTGGAGGGTGGTGTGCCCAGAAAGGGCACAGAAGTTCTGCACTCCTTCTCCCATACCTCACCCTACACATCTCTTCATCTGTATCCTTTGCAACACCTTTTAAATAAACCAGTAAGTGTGTTTTCTATAGAAGAAAAGGCCTCTGAAGAGTTGCATAGGAGCAGAGGTTTGAGTGAAGGGAGGGAAATGAGCTTTTTTGGGCAAAGAGCCCTATAGCAAGAGGGAACAGCATGTGCAAAGGCCCTGAAATGGAAAAGTGCTTGGTGGGTATAAGGAACAGTCAGGAGACCTTTGTAAACAAGGTTAAGAATGATAAAATATGCATTTGGAGAGGTGACCAGCGGCAAATGAGAGATGGACTGCCTTTCTGGCCAGAGTTTGGATTTTATTCCTAATAATATGATTTGTAATAGCTTATAATTACAAATGATACGAAGAGTAAGAATAAAATAAAATAAGTAGGAAATAGAGTGAGTACAGGGATTGGGATAAAGGTAGAATAATAAAGCAATGCCAAGGATAAGGTTGAACTGAAAACAGCCTTACATTTTCCTCCATTTTGCTACACCAGACTGCAAATTTGAGCATGTGTTTCCTCAGGGCCATTACAAGGAGGGATATACAAACAGCTCCATGGTTCATAGTTTCAAAAGACAAAAAGAAAGATGTTGTTTAGAAGCAGCTAGCACTGAGAACTTGGGGATTCTCTTGCTGACTGAAAAGTGAGTTGGAATCTGGAATTGATTTAAAAGGAAAATTAAGGCATTTTATAACTCAGCAGAGGTATTTTGTAACTACACTGAGATGTACAGAGTTTGAACGGTTTGCACATAGTGAAAACATTGAAACTGAATAACATCTTCCTGTGGTTTTTTATGTACTAAAGTTTTCAGTTTCCACACATTGCAAAGACTACTTTTTGAGGCTCAGCTCATATCCGTGATGACAAAATGGTTGGCCCAATCAAATGGTTGATTCAATGGTTTAGACTGGTCTGAGGGTAGAAGTGGGGGCAGCACAGTCGGTCTTGCACTATCATTATGACGGTTGAGAAAAAGAAATTTATCACATGATATTCATAGGTCAGGCAGGGTAGGGGGTTTCTCATTGCTGGCCTATGAGACCAGAGAGCAATCTGCCCTTTTATTGTATTCTCTTGACAATAGTACTGCAAACTATTTTTTCCTCTGTTAGCTAGAAAATGGAGAAAATAGGCAGATAGGTTAATGATGCCATCATGAGGAAGTTTCTCCACTAACCTATGTGCTCATCAATATGAATAACAGTTCCTATGTATTGAGTGATTACTTATTCCATGCAGACAGATTGGATTCCTTTCCACACAGTGCCTGAATAAAGCACCTTCTGGGAGTGGTCCTTGGTATATCCACTCCCAGAAGGTAAAGGCAGTGAGGGGATTTGTTGGGACCAGGAGCCTTACAAACCTCGGGTGGTGTGCTTTCATCAAGTCCCAGACGATATTAACAGGATATTTGGAAGCCATGCAAGTTGTTCAGGCTATTTGGAAACCACATTATAAATTATAGCAACAGAGCTCTAGTGCCCCTAGGGATTAAAGAAAGGTCCAGGGCTGAAGATGAAGAACCTGGGATCACGCACAGAAGTAATTGCTGATGAATGTTCCAAGGAAGAGAGAAAGAAAGGAACACAGGGCCATGAATGAACGGATGCTCTCAATCCAATCCTCTTTAGCCCTCTTCTGATCCTTTACATAGCTTGGGTCTTCAATTCCCCTTCATACAGCTTTATTCTTATCACAGAGGAGAGGGATAAGAAAATACCATCGAGTTTTTTGGTAGAAAGTCATGGGTACCTACATAATGAACACTTGTATACCTAACCCTGAATTGTACCCCACATCTTTAAAATAAAAACAATAAAAAGAAAGAAAGTCATGGTGGCTTTCTGGAGAGCAATGGAAGGAGCAGAGAGTGGGAACCCGACTCCAAGTGAGCAGGCGGTGAGCAGGCGGAGAAATCACCAAGAAAGTGACAGCGACAGGAGGAGAGAGATGGCATAGTATTTTGAGGATGTAGTAAGGCCATGAGCCATTCTTTTTTTCCAAAATAGAGGAGACCTACTGTGCATGTTAGAAAGGAAGAATTTGAGGGTAAATGAAGAAACAAAGGCTGGAGTCAGGAAGTTAGCTGACATTACCTTTGGGGTTCATCTTGGAAAGGATACAGGACGCTTCTAAGACAAGTTGATGGAAGCTGACACAGGAGTCACTATTTTGAGAAGGAAGAAACTTCTGCAGTCCATGTGGCTTCACACTTCTCAGGGGAAATGGGAGTTGGAGGGCCACCTGACAAGAATGAGGGAGGAGAGAGAGAACTAGGACTGGAGGGAAAGGGAAAAGGCTGGGGTGGTTTCTGTGACATCGTACAGAGCTCTTAGGAAGGAGCAGGTTCTCAGGATGGATGTCTGGAGTTATTCTGGGTAGTGTTGGAAAATTAAGACTAAAGCTCCACCTTGCCTGGGTTTAGAAACAGTTTTTCTCTGCTCAGGACTCAAGTATGAGGGCAGGGCAAAGGAAGAAGGGTTCTCAGCAGATTTGGGAAAGACTTCGACAAACATTAGCTCCAATCAAAAACAAAACTGGGAAAAGTAAGTTTTTTAAACTTTCTAGCTATTCAAGCACGATACCTTTTTCTCCAAATAATTGATTTAATCTCCCATAAAAATATTTTCTCCCTCAGTCACTCACTTCTTTCCATGGAATCTCATCATGCAATAGTATTTCCAGAGATTTAAAAAATAATAATAGAACATAATTTAATTGTAGTATCTTTTCTGTTAGGGTTAGGGTTAGGATTAGGGTAGGGTTAGGGTTAGGGTTATGGTCATTTATTAAGTGACATTGGACCATGGCCTGTGCCCGAGACTACTTCTAATAATATTCCTACATTTGGGGGAACTTTCTTTCTAATTCCATTTTGTATTTAATCCTCATACAAAAATCCTTAAGGGACAATAGAAAGGGATTATGACCATCTCCATTTTATGAATGAGGAAACAAGCTAAAGAGGGCCTCAGGAAAGTGACTTCTAACCCCCAGGATTCTAATTGCTACCCAGCCCTGACCTTCCCCTTCATAGGAGGACTGACAATTAAATTCATGAGCTCATCCTAGAAAAAGTGCTACCTACCTCACTGCTGAATATCACTACGGTCACCTTTGAAGTACTCCCTTTGGGAAGCTATGCACCTACACCAGCACCTAGTCCACCCGTCAATGCAATTTTGGAACTCTTTTTCTGGAATGGCCATCAGAATCATCATATTACTCTTGATGTCCTGAATGTCATCCCAATGTCTTTCTTTCAATATTTTCTTTATCTTCAGGTGAAGAAAAAAGTCACTGAGGACCAGATCAGATTTGTAGGAAGGGTGTTCGGATACAGTTATTTATTTACTGGCTAAAAACTCCCTCACAGACAGTGTTGTGTGAGCTGGTGCATTGTCATGATGCAAGAGCTCCTTTGGGACCATTTTTGCACACAACCTTCACATGCTAAGATTTTCAGTTAAGATTTTCCTGTTTTTCTGTTGATGTTTATTTGGTCTGCTATGCTTCTTATAGTCAACCGATAATTTTGATGCACAATTTGATGAATTTTTGCAATGTTTTTGTCAGTTCTGCTCGTTACTGGCTGTTCTGACCTTTATTTATCAGTGATACTTTCTCTCCTCTCAGAATAACATTTAATCCATTTGTACACTGCCATTTTCTTCATGGCATTATCCGCATAAACTTGGACCAATGTTCCCTGATTTCACTTCCACTCTTGCCAAGTTTAACAAGAAATTTATTATTTGTTCATTGCTCTAATTCAAGCTCTGACATTCCCGCGACAGCACACAAAAACGTGCAACAACAATAATGAACTCCACTCAGCAAGACACTGCCACATGTTGACATGAACACAGCTGTGAAACCACTGAGTTGCTCGTACAGTGCTGCCAATGTAAGCACGTGGTGGCAAGCTCACAAACTTAATTGTTAGACCTCATATTTCTACCACGGTCATAATTATTTTCTTGTGTAATTATGTACTTAAGATCTTTCCTGCTGGATTGTAGCTCCATGAAGGCAGACTGGGGGGTCTTGTTCCCTGTCATCTTCGGTCTTTCTTGAAAAAATTCTTTTTTTTTTTTGAGTTGGAGTCTCACTCTGTCACCCAGACTGGAGTGCAGTGGCCGCTCCCGGCCACCGCAGCCTCAACCTGCTGGGCTCCGGCGATCCTTCCTCCTCAGCCTTCCGAGTAGCCGGAATTACAGGCATGCGCTACCACGCCCGGCTGATTTTTTGATTTATTGTAGAGATGAGGTCTCGCTGCCCAGGCGGGTCTCGAACCCGCGGGCTCAGGCAATCCACTCACCTCAGCCTCCCAAAGGCGCGGGATTACAGGCTGAGCAGTGAGCCCGGCAAAAAAATTCATTTTTTTAAAAAAAATTATAACTTAGAGCTATATGAATTAAGATTCTTGAATGTTTAACATTTTCCCTCAATATGTTGCAGTGATCTTACCCAAACTTACTTTGGCAGCAAATTATTTTAGCAACTCAGTTGGCAGCAAATCTTTCAAGATTTTTAAAATCTTATTTTGGCAGCAAATATTTTAAGATCACTCAATTCTATTTTTATGGAATCAACTGTCTCCCTTTTCACATTCATATCTCATCAATCTTACAATTAGCTTAATTAAATTATTAAAATACTAATGTAAATTGAGCATACAACTGTTTACTACTGCTAAAAATAAATCTAGAAATAACTACAACTGACTTTTGGTAAGTATACTGCACAATTGGCAGGAACAGAGGCACCCAGGCATATTAGAGCCAGATCTTTCAAATGATTTGACTGCAGATCCATGGTAAGAAAGGCCAATATGTGCAGCCTAATATACACACAAGGATGCATGCATAGCACACTTATAAATACAAATACACACATGCCTCGCAATCAAAATTTTTACAGAACACAGCTTACCCTTACAATATGTGGAGCCTGTTGATATTTTCTATTCTATTTTACTTTTAAAAATTTCTGGGTGGCTCAGCCTATAATCCCACGCTTTGGAAGGCTGAGGTGAGTGGATTGCCTGAGCCCGCGGGTTTGAGACCCGCCTGGGCAGCAAGACCTCATCTCTACAATAAATCAAAAAATCAGCCGGGCGTGGTAGCGCATGCCTGTAATTCCGGCTACTTGGAAGGCTGAGGCGGAAGGATCGCCGGAGCCCAGCAGGTTGAGGCTGCGGTGGCCAGGAGCGGCCACTGCACTCCAGTCTGGGCAACAGAGTGAGACTCCAACTCAAAAAAAAAATTTATGGTGCAACCTTCTAAATTGTTTTCATGACCCACTCATGGATCTCAACGGGCAATTGGTAAAACATTACTAGAAAGTACCTTTGTAGTCGAGAGTATTGGATTTGATATGGCCTTCAGCTGTCTTTTTTTTTTTTTTTTTGAGTGGGAGTTTCACTCTATTGCCCAGGCTGGAGTGCAGCGGCACGCTCACAGCCACTGCAACCTCGACCTGCTGAATTCAGGTGATCCTTCTGCCTCAGCCTTCCAAGTAGCCGGAACCACAGGCATGTGCCACCATGCCTAACTGATTTTTTGATTTATTGTAGAGATGAGGTCTTGCCAAGTTGCCCAGGCTGGTCTCAAACCCGTGGGCTCAGGCAATCTTCTCACCTCACCCTCCCAAATTGCAGGGATTATAGGTGTGAGCCACTGGGCCTGGCTTCAGTTGTTATATTTTTACAAAGGGATGAAGAGGGTAGGTAAACTGTTTAAGTGGTGATTGGTTTAGTGTTTCAAGTGTGTATGCAAATGCTTTGTAAAAGAGTCAAGAGCTTTGCAACTCTAGGGGTAAAGATTTGGGTTTCCTCGCCAACAAAACTCCCTGGTAATTGTTCTTAATCTGCATGCCAGACCCCCAGTGCCCCCACTAACTGGGTGTGAGATGGATTTCCTACGCCCCTCTGAGGGTAGTGAAGGCCAGTTCAAATGAAAGCAGTGTGTTCTCTGTCAGTCAGTGGAGACACCAAGGACGGTGCTGGAGACGGAGTGCCAGCTTTCCATTTGCCTTGACACATTATACTCCTCATCTTGCCCAAGATGGGTCAGCGGTCAGATGCACCAAGACACCGTATCACACATGCTGAGAGAACTGTCGGCTCAGGCCACAGCGACTTGCTGATCATTCACCTTTAAACCCGAGAACTCGTCAACCCTTATGGAAATGAACATTTGATTATTTTTATAGGAAAGATTGAAAGCTTCCTCTGGGATTGGAGGTGAAACCTGAAGACAAATGGAAATATTAGAAAGGAAAGAGACAAGAAGATAATCCCAGGCTACAAGTGTCCACCCAGACTAGACGTCAGTTGTGGAACCTCCGGGGAACTGGAAGAGCACTGAGAGAGCTTCATCAGTGGGGGTGCTGTATAAACTTAAGGGCTATTCATTGCCAAGTGCATTATTTTTGCGCTATGAAAAAAGGGTAGTCCTGGAAATAGTCACTCCCATCCCAAGACTTTTGACACCTGACACAGCATTATACCTATTATCAGTTGAGACCTCCCTACTTCTGAACATCCAGATAAGATGTGCTGGAAACTTCATTCTGAGCCCACCCAGGGCTTTCTTCTATGTCATTATGAATGCTGAAGGGTTAGGGGATAATTATTTTGGCTTTGAGGGCTTCTCTACCTAATTAGTTCATTTTCGGGATCATTGCACCCCTCCATATGTGCAGCCACGTGGACCCAGATGTAGAACTAAGTCCTTCTTTCACCGACACAAAAATCTGCTTACACGGAACTTCTGCATGCAGGAGACACATGGTGGGCCCTGAGGAGGCAGAAGGGTTTTATTGCAATGAGAACAGAGAGCAGAACTGGGGACAGCCAGGTTGGATGGCCCTATAGCTCACGCCACTGCTATGGCGGTGCCAAAATGGTGAACCATTCTCAAAGAATGATTAGGTGAACTCGTTTCATCATTCCTGCCCTCTTCCCCAGCCTTTGTCTTCCACCCACCCCCAGGTAATTTTGTTAAGGACTTCTTTTTTCTATATGCTGTCTCCCGACCCTTATTAGCTCACAGGTCGATAGTGTCTTTCCACCTCTGGGTGTTTTCTCTTCTGTGAATTAGAGCAGTTTCATTCTTTCCAAGTCTTATCATCAAACTCAGCTCCCGTCTCCGCCTTGGCAAATTCAAATCTACAAAAGAACTTATGCTTTCATGGGATCCACTCTCATTAAAACAATGTTGCAGTTATAGAGAAATTTTGTTTTTCTCCTGTCTTAGAAAAAGGAAAACATTTGAACCTATAGCTATCATGAGGATATGAAGTCACGATTACACCCTGGGTCTTTTGTAGATCCCATGCTTTGGTGACATAATAGGTTAATGCTAATATTTGAGGTTCTGAATTCATTTTCTCTCTCCATGTTAGAATAACTTCACATCTTGGAAATCTTGATTTTATCATCTGTGAAATAAGAAGGATGGATTGGGTGACCTCTAAGTCTCTTTGGCACTAATACTCAGAGGTTGCATGAATTTTCTGCATTCTCTGGGCCTAAAGGGGCAAGCTAAGTCATCACCTCCATGCAAAGAGCAGGGGTTTTGGTATTACACAGGCTCCACAACTAGTAGCTATGTTGTCTTAGACAAATGTCGTATCTTTGCTCAGCCTTAGTTTCCTAAACGCTTATTCCACTTAGGTCTTACAATAGTCTTCAAAATAATGACAGTGGCCTGCATATCACCAGATGTTTGCTATATGCTGGACATTGTTGTTAGTAATTTATATACATTCTCTTATTTTGTCTTTTCAGTCAGAACGTGTTTTGTTGCAAGTGGAGGAAACAAAACTCAAGGCTGCTTCTGCAACATAGAAATGCATGAAGCACTCCATTTTACCCTACTGGCCAGGGTTTATGCACACACTTCTTTATATGCATACAATTAAAATATGCTCTTGTCTGACAATGTAAGTATCCAATACACAAGAAAACGCATCCAGCCCATTCCCCAAAAGAAAAGAGACAACACAAAGTCTTAGTTAATCCAGCTAGTTCTGAGTCCAGAGGTTCTGGCTCACAGGAATTCCCCTTGGTCCAATCCAGATTTAGCATCACACGGGGTTTTTTTTGTTTGTTTTTTTTGAGTTGGAGTCTCACTCTGTCGCCCAGACTGGAGTGCAGTGGTACGCTCCCAGCCACTGCAGCCTTGACCTGGTGGGCTCCAGCGATGCTTCCACCTCAGGCTTCCAAGTAGCTGGAACTACAGGCACGCGCTACTACGCCTGGCTAATTTTTTGATTTATTGTAGACATGAGGTCTCGCCAAGTTGCCTGGGTGGGTCTCGAACCCGTGGGCTCAGGCAATCCACTCACCTCAGCCTCCCAAAGCGTGGGATTACAGGCTAAGCCATCGAGCCCGGCTCGTCACACAGTTTTACAGCATCCCATGGCTGGTTGGTAACTCTAACTCCCCATCGCATCCAATATTTATCAATGGACTCAAAATAGGATAATTGGAACTCAAATATTTCATTTGGGAAAGGAAAACATAAAACAACATATAGTGGCCACTATTTTATAACTAGCGATGTCTCATGCTGGGTAAGGTATATACATTCCATCTATTTAACAAGCTTCGTGAAAAGCATGTACTGATTTTCCAGTCACTGGTTCCACTTAGGACATATACACATCACCTATCACTGTGGCCAAGTGTCTTAGTCGACTCAGACTGCTATAACAAAATGCTTTGACAGGGTAATTTATAAGCAACAGAAATTTATTGCTCACAGTTCTGAAGGCTGGGACGTTCAAAGGTTCCTACAGATTTGGTGTCTGGTGTGTGCTTGCTCTCTGCTTCAAGCCATGTTCTCACATGGCTGGGGGTGTGAGTAGGCTCTCTCAAGGCTCTTTTTTAAAAATTTTAAAGATGTGGGGTACAACTCAGGGCTAGGTATACAAATGTTCACCATGCAGGTACCCTTGTTGATGAGATGCACTCCTCTCTCCCCCAGCAGTCTCCCTCAACTGCCAATCCCACCCCACTCCCTGGCAGTTTCCTACCACTGCCAATCCCTCTTTCATAGCACCATAATAAATGTTCAAGGTCTGCTTATGAGTGAGAACATATGGTACTCTGTTGTTCGATTCTGTGATAGATCACTGAGTATGATAGACTATAAATCCATCCAAGTTGCTGCGAAGTCCATATGTTTGTCCTTCTTTATTGCTGCATAATATTCCATTGTGTATATGTACCACATTTTTAAAATCCAGTCCAGCTTCAATGGGCAGTATGATTGGTTCCATGTTTTTGCTATTGTGAATAAAGCTGCAACAAACATGTGTGCGCAGGTATCTTTTTTCATAGAATGATTTGTGTTCCACTGGGTATATTCCCAATAGGGACATTGATGAGTCACATGGAAGGCCAATTTCTAGTTCTTTCAGAAATCACCACACTGTCTTCCAAAGAAGTTGCACTAGTTTGCATTCCCACCAGCAGTGTAGAAGCATTCTTTTTTCTCCTCATACTCATCAGCATCTGTTGTTGTTTGTTTTATTAATGATGGCCATTCTTACTGGGGTTAGTTGGTATCTCAATGTGGTTTTGATTTACATTTCTCCGATGATTAGTGAGACTGAGCACTTTTTCATGTGTCTGTTGGTGAAGGCTCTCTTTATAAGGACACCTATCCCATTCATGAGGGCTCTGCCCTCACATCCTGCTCTACCTCCCAAAGACCTTACCTCTTAATACCATTTAATTAAGGCTTAGGTATCAACATATGAATTTGAGGGAGACACAGATATTCAGGCCATAGCACTAAGGACGTGAGGTCTTCCGATGGGCAATTCTGACTCTTGTGCCCACTCCCAAGTCAAGAGATGGATTAGCTCCACTAGGACACCATGAGCTGAGAATAGAGGAGGTGTGGTTTCCGAGAGAAAAGGAACCATCCTGGTCCAAAAGGAGAGGAAATGTGCAAGGGACAGGCAAATTCAATAACTATTCACTATAATCAGATGCCATTTGTATTCCCATTTTCTGGTTGATGAAACTGAAACTTAACAAGATTAAGTAGCAAGCCCCAGATCATAAAGGGCTAGACTTGAAACTCAAACACAAGTCTGACTACAAATGACATTTGATATTTACTGTGCTCTTGTCGGCTAGACATTCCTATTACTAATCTAATAATCTAGAATGTATGACAAAAATGTTGCATGAGTTTTTGAATGCTTAAAGCAAAAGCATTTTTTCATATTATTTTAAAATGTTGATGAATAGAATGACCATAATATAATATGAGCCCACAAAACCATCTAAATCTTTCTACAAATTAAAAAAAATCACAATGAATATTTTTTAAGTTCATAATCTCTTTTAGAAAAATTATATGGTGGAAATGAGTTAATTGATAAATACAAATTCCTTTTTAGAAAGGACACAGATTTAATATAAAATAATTGCCTCTTTATGACTGATTTATCTTAAGCCTGACTGCATTTAAATTATATCTTGCCCTTATTCAGACCTTATCTAGGGAAATAAATGAACCTTTCATTCTGGAAGGAGATAGAATGGAGAATGCCCTATGAGGAGACAAAGAAGAAATAATCTGAGTTCTTAAAAGATGGATTGAGATTCCATTCTCTCCTCCTGGTTGGTGAGGAAGATGCTCATATCCCACTGCAATAAATCGCGAGTCACTTTTAAAGCAGTTCCTTCGAATGTAGATCTATTAGGAATGCCTTCCCCCAAACCCCCAGAATGCACCACCACTGTCTTGTCCATTCAGAGCCTTCTCTGGGGAGCCTGACGCATAGCCATCTCCCCCCAGGGTCTGTGGCAAGAGGCCATCTTGATTTCAGTCTGTTAAAACAGGGTGCAGCTCACCTAGTTCCTAACACTCCATTGTTCCTAAGACTGCATATTTTCCTTTGAGGTAAAACGTGTGGTATTCCAGATCTTCAACACTGATACCATGAACCCTTTCCCCCATTCTTCCCTAAGATAAAACTGAACACTGAGACAATCGCTCACATCCTTCAAGACCAAATAGTGCCAATCGATTCCCCCCACCACCCCAAAAAAGTGGTATGGAATGGCAGACATCTCTGGTATTCTACCTCTTTGCCTAAACAGTCCAAATTTACTGGGTAATTGACGACGCCCGGTTTTGTATGTATAGACCTAGAAAAGTTTATATTTTTAATTGCATGGGCTCAATTGTGTCATAAAATTATATTGTGCAAAAAGAGCTAGATAAGGTTATCAAATTTGAGAAGCAGTTGGTTAAAATTTATTTCTTTTCCCTCTTGATAGCCTGAGCATTTTTCAAATATGCATTTCAGGAAAGGTCTCAATGGGACAGCAGATGGCATACCTGAGGCTGGGCAAGCAGTTGTTGTAACCAATATGGTATTTACTAGTGACCTTGACACCAGCAGTTTCCACAGAGTGGTGTGATAAAACACTAGCTGGAGTGGATTTGAAGGAGAATGGGAAAAGCCAAAATGGAGAATGAGAGTAGAGACAGCTGTTTTGTGTGTGTGTGTGTGTGTGTGTGTGTGTGTGTGTGTGTGTGTGTGTGTGTGTTGGTGTCTCACTCTGCCGCCCAGACCGGAGTGCAGTGGCTTGCTCCCGGCCACTGCAGCCTTCACCTGCTGGGCTCCGGCGATTCTTCCGCCTCAGTCTTTCAAGTAGCCAGAACTACAGGCACGTGCTACCACACCCAGCTAATTTTTGATTTATTGTAGAGACGAGATCTTGCCAAGTTGCCCAGGTGGATCTCGAACCCGCAGGCTCAGGCAATTCACTCACTTCAGCCTCCCAAAGTGCTGGGATTACGGGTTGGGCCACCAAGCCTGGCCTCTTTAAAGAAATTTTACTATAATTGGAGCAGATAAATCTAGTCATAACTAGAGAATAATATGAGATCAAGAGAGAGCTTCATTTTACAATGGGAAAGATTACAGTAGGCTTGTATGCTAACGGAAACAATTCAGGATAGAGAAAAAAACTGATGCTTGAGTAGTAGGAGGAGACAGTTGTTGAAGTGTTGTCTCTGAGTAGGAGAGAAGGGATAGGGTCTAGTGCACAAGTGGAGGAACAGACCTTGGAATTCATTCATCCTAACCAGAGGGCATGTGGTACCTACAGAAGGTACAGGGAGATGCGAGGACATGATGAAAGGAACCTATGAAAGTTCTCTTCTGGTTGCTTAAACTGTATTAGTGAAATAGAAAATAGTCAGTTGAGATGAGGACAGGAATTTGAGGAGGGAGGAAAAGATATGAGATAGTCATCTAGTTGAATGAACGGCCTAGAAGAACAACCTGAAGAAGCTTATTTCTGGATTGTGAAGTGATAAACTTAAACTTGATCCCACAGACTCTGGCTGTCAGTGCAAGCTTTGATTCTGATTGGAATTGTCATGTGGTGATGAAATAATGCCTGCTGCACAGTGGGGAAAAGTCTACAGGTGGTAGATTTAACCTCATAGTCTTTCAAATATTAAGTAGTCTATAACACAAGAATATTCTCAATTAAATAAAATAAAGGTTATCTCCTTAGGCAAGGATAGATGTGAAACTAAAATCCCTCAAAGACAAATTAAGAAATATTTAAAGGACTTGAGGAAAAATTATTGCATGCTGAGAAGCCAAAAGATAATGCAACTTCCACCGTCAGAAACACAAATCTAAATCAGAATACTGTTTAAATACTGTGAAACAAAACCCATCAAGAATATTTTTACAGTATAATTTTGGAAGTGCAGAAGGCATTAATATTTAGAGAAACATTTATAAATAAACTTTCAGAAGAGTTTTTTTGACCTGACTTCCACACTCCTCTAGGATAGTGTTCAAGTGGTCCACAACTCCCTGGATTGACACCCAAAATATTGTGTGTGGATGAGCATGTTTCTAGAAATGAACACATCACTTTTACTGCATTCTGAAAATAGAACATGGTTGCAAAAGCATTAAGAACTTCCTTAAAATAAGAAAATTCTCTACATCAGAAAACTTGCAATTCAGGCAGAATATTTTGGAAACTCCTTGGAGTAGCAGAAAACACAATGGACCAGGACTCAAGAGTCTGGATTCTACTGTATTTGCTTCTAATAAGCCATCTGATAATAGACAAATCTTCTCACTTATTATGGCATCAGTTTCCTCCCCTATGAGAGAAGGGGGTTGGAACACGTGATCGCGAAGGTCTCTTTCACTTCTAGCATGTTAAGATACCATGAACATGTACCACCGTCGTGTTATGATACACATCTCAGGAAAGCAAATCTTTCCAACCATCTCCAACCCTTCTTTCATCTGCCCTAAGGCAGGACTTAATATTCCCCAACCTTTCTGACTGAAGACTGTCCTCAGAGAGGATTCTGTCCTATAGCCTGGGGAAAGCAATGCTAAAAACCCAAGAGGACAGGGTTCGGGAGCTTCCCAATGCATAGATGAACATGTGGAAATTCCTGGAGGTGATGTCCCCAGGGAGGGAGGACATGGAAGCTTGTGCCCCTTCCTCCATATCTTGCCTTATGCATCTCTTCATTTGTATCCTTTGCAATATTCTTTATGCTAAACTGGTAAAAGTAAGTAAGCGTTTCCCTGAGTTTTATGAGTTGCTCCAGCAAATTAGTTGAGCCCAAAGAGAAGGCCATGGGAACCCCAGCTTGAAACTGGTAGTTCAGACTTGTGATTGGTATCTGGCAGAGGAACAACCTTGGGGACTAAGCTCTTACCCTGTGGGATCTGACACTGTCTCCAGGTAGACAGCATTGGAGTTGGTTTGAAGGATGCCCAGCTGTCATCTGTCGCATGATCTGTGGGGAAACACCCCCACCCATGCCTCCCACATTTTGTCACAGAAGTCTTCTTCTGTATTGATTGTTATGGTGATGGTGTGAGAGTAAAAGAAAAACTTGGTTTAGGAAATTTTTCTAAAGGTAACCACACTGCATGATTTTTGTTTAGAAAATGAGAAGGACTAAATAAAAACTCTGGAGGGGACTTCTAGTTCTTCCTCAATCCTGCTTTTTCCTCCCATTAAGTCACAATGACAAAACATCTACTAAATAAGGAGAAATAACAAGTTATTATCTAGAGGATGCTTTGGTATAGCTGATGATGCTAAGTGACAGTGAAGACACATTACCTTCTCAAGTGCTTGCCAAGAATGGATTTCTAAATATTTACACCTGGCATGATGTCTTAGTCTATTTTCTGTTGCCAGAAGGGAATACCTGAGACTGGGTAATTTATTCAGAAAAGAGGTTTATTTCTTATGGTTTTGGAGGCTGGGAAGTCAAAGATTGGGTGACCACATCTGGTTGGCATCTGGTGAGGGCCCTAACTCACTTCTGTAATAACATATTCATCTTTTAACTGTTAATATATTAGTTCATTAGATAATGAATGACTTAGTCCATTTATGAGAGCAGATCCCTTGTGACCCAATCACCTCATAAAACTCCCACCCTTTGATACTGTTACATTGGGGATTAAGTTTCAACATGAGTTTATAAGGGACAAACACTCAAACCATATCACAAAATAAAATGGCAGGAGTTATGTAATTCTAAGATGAAGAAAAGGTGAAGAGACTATGAATAAGGGTATCTCCACATGAGAAACGTTCCTCCTAATTGTAAGGCCTCTCCACAATACATGAATTATAGCAGCTTCCACCAACAAAGCAGTGAATTTGGTGTTGATGCATGGATTGCTGTAAATTATCTGCTGGGTTTTCTTTATTACCACCTTTGACCACTCACATTACAGTTGCTATGGAAGTCGGCCTCCAAGATGGCCCCCTATGATTCTTACCTCCTTGTATTCACACCTTCTTTGGATCCTCTCACAATGAACCAGGGCTTGATTTTGTGATCAACAGAGTATAATAAAAGTAAGGATATATGACTTCCAAGACTAGGTAATAATAGGCATTGCAGTTTTCTCTTTGACCTGTTGGGTCACTCACATGGAAAGTAGCCACCTGCCATGTCATAAGGACACTTAAGTAACTCTGAGGAGAGGTTCATAAGGGAAGAAACTGAGGCCTCCCACCAATATCCAGCATCAACTTACCAGCCATGTCGGTGAGCCGTCTAGGAAGCAGATCCTACAGCCCCTGTCAAGTCTTCAGATGAATGCAACCCCAGCCAACATCTTGACTGCAATGTTATGAGAGATTCCAAGTCAAACTCTTCCAGCTAATCTGCTACCAAATTCCTGACCTGTAGAAACTATGTGTATAATAAATATTTATTGTATGTTCAAGTCACTAAATTTAGGGGTAATTTGTTACACAACAATAGATAACTAATATAGTTGCTTTTCTTTTCTTAGGTTCCACAGCAAATGACACTTATGACAATTAGGGAAATTAAAACAGGCAGGAGTTTTCAGTAGAGAAACAGGTTGGTATTATAAGTGAAAATGTTTATTGGTGCTCAAACTATAGTCCTTATGTTCTTGAATAAACGATGATAATCTAGGCCATCCAGAAACTTCCCAAACTGTAAGGTGAGAATATATGTTTGAGACATTCAACCAATGTATGTGGCACCTGATAATTCCTAATCATTTACACCAGAGCCACTTCCCACCCCAATTAAAACAAAGGAATCGATCACTTCATAGAAAAGGTAGAATCACTAAAGAACAGTCATTGCTTGTTGGATTTTTTTTTTAAGTTAGAGTCTCTGTCGCCCAAGTTGGATTGCAGTGGTACGCTTATGGCTGCTGCATCCTCAGTCTGCTGGACTCAGGCAATCCTTCCACCTCAGCCTACCAAGTACAGGTACAGGCCGCCTGGCTTCCAAGTATAGATGCACACCACCACACCTGGTTAATTTTTTTTAAATGTATTGTAGAGACGAAGTCTTGCCAAGTTGCTCAGGCTGATCTCAACCCCCTGGGCTCAGGCAATCCTCTCATCTCAGCCTCCCAAAGTTCTGGGATTACAGGTGTGAGCCACTGCACCCAGCTACACCTTGGAATTTTTTTAAAAATTAAGTTTACATGATAATGTGTTTCTGAACGCATGTGTTGAAATGGTATGGTTCTTGATCACAGACAACGGAAACTGAATATAACTAGGCAGAAAAAAAGAAAGTATAGGAGGGATGTTGGGAGCTCATAACATCCAGAAACAGGCTAAAGAAACAGACTTCAGGTGAAAACCAGTCAACATCTTGGTGGCCAGGGATCTACAAGAACAAATTGAATAACCAATCTCTCAGCTTTCACCAAATTCACACCATGGTGGAAACTTCAGGGGGAAAGAAACTCATGCTGAGCACAAGGAAAAAAAATAAAAGTCACTAGCTACCTCTTTTGTTTTTGCAGACTTAGTTGTGAGAAAGAGTAAAGAAATTTCTTCTAACACCCAAAGTTGGGCTTTTATATGTCAGGGGCCAAGTCTGGTGGGATCTGAGCATTGAGTTTGTTTATGGAAGGAAAATGACATGATGCAGGGGGCAGTACCCATCAGATCAGGAGAAAGGGCTCACGTTGTGTGGGTGGAGGAGGGGAAGCCGCTGAGAAAAGAAAAGAGAAGGTCAGATTAGTGTCTTCTCTTCTTGACTCCTATAACTGAAGTGTTGGGTTGAACTTCAGCAGAGGACACTAAGTTAGGCGTAAGTGTTTCTAGAATAGGAAGCCATTTTCTTACTTTCCCTGGGCTCATCTGGTAAAATACTATATGCCTCTCAAAAGCTCTATGACCAACAGGGCGCTGCTTGCCTCACGGCACCTGAATGGGAACCTAGATGTTTCTGGGGGAGATGCTTGGGATTGGGCCAAAGTTTACCACATCCCTAGCATGGTACTGATGGGACATGAAAATTCCCATGTGCCCCAGAGGGAACACAGATGATGGCTGATGATACTGGCTGTCAAACTCTTGTAGATAGAGGGCTCTCCACAGCAAGGTGACCCCTGCAGAGTAGGCACCAAAGCAGACCCCACAGACTCTGCCACCTAGAGTCTCAGTGGGAGCTGTAGGCAGACCTCAGAGGACCAGAAGGATCAAGAGGAGCCATCAGACCGTGAGCACCTGAGCATAGGTGATACGTGAGCCTCAGTTACTCAGTGATAGAAACAGCAAGGGGACTAAGGAATGTCACAATGCCAGGAGGATACAAGTGTTTCCTTTGCAACTGACCAAGATGACTCCTTGTGAAGGAGAAAATGGGAAGGTACTGGAGAGGAGGGAAAATAATTACCTCCAAAGAGTACTCAGAAGAGACTGGTATAACTTGAATTGAGACAATGGAGCATTTTCTACCATCCCCAGGAGTCCTCATAAAGAAATAAGGCTCTTGATGGAAGACACCCCTCTGACAACCTTGGTCACTGCCCTGCTCTCACCTCCACGATGCTCTGAACTTCTGCTCCTTTGCCCCAATCTCCAGTGGCTCTTGACTCCCCAGATCTTCGCAGTAAGAACTGGAGGAGGAAAAATATTATTTAAAGAGATCTTACTGGGAGGCCTTAGTGGGAGAATTGCTTGAGGCCAGAAGTTTAAGACCAGCCTAGGCAACATAGCAAAACTGCCTCTCTATTTCTATTTTAAAAATTAAAAGAGTAATAAAAAAGAGAGAGAGATCTTTGGAGACTACTGAAGTGATCCAGGTGAGACATGTCACTGCCCTAATTCATGACCTCACCTGAGGACATGACCAGAGAGCAACTAAACAGCAAATGTGCTTGAGTCTTCACAGCAGCATCAGGTTCTCTGCAGCAACCTCATAAACCAAGCCCCAAACTCTGCTGCTCACTTGCTGGGTAACCCTGGACAAGCCCCTCACAAGCTCGGACTCCAGTTCCTCAATTTTAAAGTAGAATGGAGGTGATGGTGGTGGGGAATGGGTAGAGGATTTTGTTTCTTTTTATTTGTTTGTTTTGTTTGCTTTGTTTTCTGACCTGGGCATGGAAAGATGGGCAGGGCGGGGACTAGATCAGATTCAATGAAATGATGGTACAACCATAACACTCCAAGGCGTTATATTGCAGTATTTTCTCACAGAAATGCTGTAGTTCCCAGAGACCAATGTATTTCTACTCCATACTTCAACTATTTTATAAGCGTCACCTGAAAAGTGTTCAGCAAATTACCCAGAGGCAAGGAAGCAGCCCCTGAAGCTGCAGAGCTAATGGCCTTCACTAAGAGGCCAACAAAGGCAGGGCACGCCTTGGTTCTAAGTTTATTTAACAAAAACCGTCACCTGAAGAAATGTGTGAAAATTGCTTCCTAATAGCTGGTCCCCAAGTAGCTGGCCTAACAATCTCATAGACCAGAAAAACCAGCAGAGTGAACCCTAATTGAGTCACCCAGCAGGTGGCCCTCCCTGCCTGTTCTTTCTGTACCCTGATATTTAGCAACTGTAACAATAGTCAACCAAGTCCGGGCACTCAGATCACAGCCCAATACGGACCAGCTCACAGACTGTCTGAATCTCCTAAAGAAATAAGGACAAACATTGACTGACTTATTCAAGTGTTTTTTTTTTTTTAATGGAGGTAGGGAGAGGAGGGGGAGGAGCAAGACAAAATATTTTATCACTTTGTGACCAAACACAGTCATGTAGAAAAATATTTTTGCTATCTCAATGGCCAGATTTAGTAGTGTGGTGTCTGTTTTAAGTTTTTCCCCAGTTCTCCCAAAGGTAGTTTTATTTTGCTGAAAAGGCAAAGAAAGGGGTTAGAAAAATTAGCATTAATTAAGCTTTATTTCCCTTGGCCACCCGCCACAAAGTTCAAATAGAGTGCAGCCTCTAGCCCAGTCCCCTCACAAGCAAAATTTAGAAGGCATGGTTTAATTCATGGACTTTTAATTTTTCTAACAAGAAAAAAGAAGAAAAAGGGAATAGGCTAGAAAAAGTAAAAAGATGAAAAAGAAGTATGTTTTCTGTTTGACTTTCTTTAATTTTCTGCTTTTAGGGGAAGAAGTGAGGGAAAAAGGGAAGAGAACCAGGGTAGAGTTATGTTTCACCAAAATATGTGCAGGCATGTTAAGAAACAAATATTCATTTCAGTGAACAAAAGATCCATTCTTTCAGGTCAAAACTTTGGTCCGAAAACTTGATGTTACCTTTGACCCCTGCCTCAGACGTCACATCCCTCTAATCTGCTTTCAAGATGATTCCAAATCCAACTGCTTCTCGACTCCTCCACCATTACCCTCCCAGTACAAGTCCCACTATCATCACTTGTACAGAATATTTAAAGAACCTCCAAAACTGGTCTCCCAACTCCTTTCCAAGATTTGTTATATACTCAGTCTGATTTGGCTCCCTGCTTGCTCCCTGCTGTCATCTCCACCATCTCCCCCCTCACTCATTCTGTTCCAGCCACCAGCCGTTCCTCACACATGCTAAGTGTTCTGTCACCTCAGGGCCTGGGCATCTGATGCCCACTCTGCCCATAAAACTCCATCCCCGGACATGCTTCATGCTTGCTCCCCTATTCTTTCATGTCTCTATTGAATGCCTCAGGTTACCAGATGTCTTTTCAGACCACTCTACAAGTGGTCCATCCAGTACACGATAGCTCCTGGCTCATGTTTATTTATTTTTTGCCAGGGCAAAAGTAGCACTCAGTAGAACTTTTGCCACCCAACATATATTTATTTGTTTATTTATTGGCAATATCCCTCCCCTTAGAGTTTATGCTCTTTCAGTACTGTTTTGTTTATTGCTAGACCCCCAGTGCCCCCAACAGAGCTTGGTACATAGTTTCTGTTCAATGAGTATCCATAAAATAAATAGATGAATAGATGGGAAAACAACTAAGTAAAATTAATACATGTGAAAGAGAGGTGAGATGGTGAAGGAGAATATAGGAAGGGAGAGAAAAAGAAAGAACACACAACTTCCAAATATATCTCTCTAAGGTAACAGTATGGGTAAATATTTTATACTTTTCTTAATTTTCCTAGAAATATAAAATAAAGATTTGTTACTTATGTAATAAAAAAGATAACATTTATCGTAAAATGATTTTGTCAAATTTAAGATTTACCTAACATTTGACAACAGAAAATGAAAGAATGAGGTTTTTGTTGTTTGTGTTTTTTAAATCTGTTTTACATAGATTTAGGAGGGCAAGTGAAATAATAGGGAGAGTTTTTGAGACAAAGGCTCAGACTGCCTCAGTGGCACCATCACTACTGAGTTGCACAAGCTAAGTCCCCTCTGTCCCTCATCGACAGTACTGTTCATCTCCAAAGTTGTCACCCCCCCATCTTATTTCCACTGGCATCATCACTACAATCAGACATCCAGTGGCCATTTTTACTCCTTACTCACATCCTACATCTAAAAGTCAATCAGATACTCTCAGTTTTTCTCTCTACATCTCTCTCTCTCATCCATCTCTTCGTGTCCACCCACACCGTCATTGCATCAGAGCAAGTCTTTATACTTTTTTCACAAGATTCCCGCTTCCTAATTCCACTCTCTGAACCTAATCCCTCTCCCTTAGGCAGCCTCTCTTGTTGCTGGAGAGCTTTTTCTGAAACACACACCTTATTATCTCATTCTCCGTAAGTCTAACATTCCTCGCCTTAGCACTCAGGGCTCTTGCCGGCCCCTCTCTCTTCCTCCTGTAAGGACTCATTGTCCCATCATTTCAGACCCACCCAACTCTGGCACACATGGTTCCTCAACTCCTTGACCATCTGCCTCCATGTTTGTCTGTCTTCTTGGAATGTCAATCCTTCCCCTTTTTGGTCTAATTATGGGGCACGTATTTTTAAAACACAGCTCTCTGGCCACCTCCTCTGGATGGTTCTCCCTGGGAACCAGGGAGAACCATCAGCTGCCCTTCAGAGTTCTCAAAGAAACATGGACTGTGATTTAGTCATTGATTTACTCCTTGAAGTCTTATATTAGACTATTAACTCCCAAAGGGGAGGGTCCGTGTCTTAACAATGAGTTTGCACCATAACACTTAACCCAGCATTTAACATCTAGTAGAAATTTAATAAATCCTTGCAAGAAGAAAGAGACAGAAGAGAGAAGGAACCCAGTTAGGTAATTAGATAGATTAGGCTCATAAATATGTTGAGGGAAAAGTACATAAGATCTTGAGACATGCCCACTAAATCTCTGTCTGTGGATATTTGTATACCTTTCAGCTGAGATATTTGAAGCGAAAAGTTGATGTAGGTTAAGAGCAGGCAGTCCTCATGGATTTGAATCCCAGATGAATCACTTGGAAGCTGACTGGCCCTGGGCATGTTACTTAACCAGTTTGAGACTCAATTTCCTCCTCTATTAAGCGAGAAGAATAATACTACCTCCCTGCTGAAGCTGATGTGAGGTTAAATAGGACAGTTCATGTAAAGGGCTCCTCACAGTGCCTGAAAGCAGTAAATGGTCAATAAATTCACTAATGATTGCAATGATGATAATCACTAGGAAACAAGACACCAAAGCGTTTTTTAACAGAGCAGTAAGGGGAGGTCCAATAATACAAATACGCAATATATCTAACCAGAATCTCAATCAGTGGCATTTCAAAGGCCAGCCCTCAAATTAGCATCATAATTTTAAGGATTGGGGGGCCAACCAGCTGCTGTTCATAGCATATAAGCCAACATAACCAGAAAAGGCAAGGGGGTTGTTCAAATTTCTCATGATTTAACAGCAGCTTCGAAACTGTCCATTCAGATTCATTCCACAGGATGGCCAAGTGTGTTACATGGAATAAAGTGTTCCCTGAACAAATAGAATTCCGAGATGTTGTAAAACAAGTCCAGCAATGATATTTACAGCAGGACTTCTCTGAGTGTCTCTGAGAAGGAGATGAAAGGATTCACCTAACATTTTTAGCCATAATGTCCTGTTATCATCCTCCTGGGATTTTTCAAAATGCCCTAATTCAAGGAATGCTCCAAAGATATAGCATTTATAATCCCACATTAAGACAGGGAAATAAGGGAAGAAAAAAGAACACATAATCTTCAAATCCATATTTCTCTGGTAATGGTATGGGTGAATGAATATTTTATCCTTTTTTCAATTTTCTTAAATGTATAAAAGTATGTTACTTCTATAATCAAAGATAGACAACATTAACCTTAAAACAATTTTGTCAAACTTAAGGTTTAGCTAAGATTTAAGAGCAGGATATGAAAGTATATATTTTTCAAAAACATTGATGTTTCAGTTTTAGGAAGGGGAGTATCCAGTTCATTGTAAACTAACGAACAGGCAAAGAGACCCAGTTAGTTAATGCATGGTCCTGGACAATCCCAAAATAGTGAGGCACATACTCCTACCTGGGCCCTACGGCTTCTGGAAGCCTCTCCTATTGGTTACGGACACCTGTTTGGACCTGGGAGAGGGGAGGCCGCATTGCAGTGGATGTCTCTAGGCAGCTCTTCGAGAGCTATGTTGGTGCTGAGCTCCCAGAACACCCTGTCCCTCTCTCTCCTTCCACCCGCATGGTTTCCTGGAGGGCACATGGGGCCAGGCACAGCAAGAGCTTCTCCACATCCCCCAGAGCTCTGGCTGGGCCAGCAAAGGTCAACAGTCTCTCGTCTCTACCATTGCTCTAGTTGCAAACTCTTTTCTCTTGTATTCCTTTAGCTTCGAGGGTCTTTGGTGATTCTCTCTCTGAGTTTCTCTTCTTTATTTCAAATTGGTTTGCTGTCATTTTCACAAGAAGGAATTTATTGGTGGCCTTAAAAAATGTAAAAATGTCTTTGTGTCTAAGTCTTTCCACAGCCTTCTCTACAATGTTTGTTCTCTATCCTGTGTTTTTCTTTTCTTTTCTACATTCTGTGCTTCTGGGCCCAACTTAAGTGGAAGCAGATCTAGTAAAGGCAGGAGTGGGATGGGATGGAGACAGCCAAATCATGTGGGTGCTAAGCCTAGGGCTCCTGCCCCTTGCTAAGGTCTATCACTCACTCATCCATCGCCAAGATCTTCCCCCAGACAGCTCATTCCCTTGCTTCTTTCTGAATAATATATACCACACACATAGTCATTACTTATACAACAGCCCGGAGCACCTTCCCATCGCTGTTCAGCTACTTACAATGCAGATGCCTTCGAGGCTGGAGGAAAGCCCATACTCCCAGATCTGAGTCTAAACCTGCAGGCATCACTCTTAAATCAGCCATCTCAAAGGTGCTTTCTCTGCAAGCCGACTTGCCAGTTACGTACCAGTTACAATTCAGAGCCAGGACTGCCGGCCTTCATCCTAGGGAAGGGTATCTGCACTTTGCCAGTGCTAAGCAGGAGACCACCTCCGGATCTAGCACTGTGCTGGGGCAGAGAGAAAGTGATGGGAGAAGGTCAGGGGAAAGATGAGTGAGGGCTAGAGGGTCAAGGTGATGCCAGTGGGCAATGCCTCGTCTCATCTTCTGCTCCCTCAGCGAGGCCTGTCCACAATCTAAACGAGGGAGGGTGTAGGAGTGCAGCCCACTCCCCAGTTCTAGAGTCAAGGCCACACCAAATCACATACTCTCACTAACTAGAGCATAAGATTGGTTTAAAATTTGTTTGACAGAAGCAGGGGAAATGCCTCCTGTAGGGTTAAGTGGAAAACAGCAGTGTGCTGAATTATATATACCATGATTTGGGCAATGTAAAAAGTACACTCACAATATATGTTTGAAATAAAGGGGCATGAATAAATCAGAACAGTTTTCCCTGTTTGGTGAAATTATGGGTGGTGTTTAATCTTCACAAATTTCTGCTTCTTCTAATTTTTCTATAGTGAGTATTCTCACTTTTATCAACAGTAATGGTCACTAGGCCATTTGTTCAAAGATGTACTAAACACCTCTTAATTACAGAGTCACAATTATGCACAAGACAAATGTATGTATATAAACATATATGGACCATACATATATACATATAAGTAAATGCAAACAAATGTGTATGTTCATGTGTGTTTATAACTGTGTGTATGTAACACACATGCACACACACATATATAAATATATATGTATGTATACATACACACACACACACACACACACACACATATATATATATATATAAAATCATGATTAACTTCAAACACTCACCAGTACAGAGAATTGACCTGCTGGTAAACTCAAAGAAACATATCACACCCAGCAGGTCAACAATAAATGAGACAAAGAAACACCCACTTGCTGTGATATGGTTTGTCTTCATTTTCTGGGGTTAAGTGACTGTTGCAAAATAATCCATTTACTCTTTGTGAAGATAGCCATCTTGACAGAATAAAATGGGAAAGGCCCTGCCTGGAGCAGAAGCTGTGTACCACCGTAGTGACAGTGATCTTAATTGATATTTGTGCCCAGTGGAGGCCTCTCTCTCTTCTTCCTCCACCCAATTGAAAAGAACCAAACAAAACTCACTTCTCACAGTAGAACAGGGCAGGGCAGACTGTTTTCTCTTGGGGTGAGGCAAGCAAGCCCAGTGCCAGGTACTGAATTCTGGAGCCCAGGGATTTCCTGTGTATTCTGCAGACACAACTGCCCCAGTAGCCTGTTCTGCCATCACCAACCAGTGCCCTTCTAACAGGTGCCACTAGTGCTCTGTGCCCTTCAAGGATGTCCCTGAAGGAAGAGATTTTAGACTGCCTCCAAGTTCTCAGGCATTCACCCTCCACATCTGAAATTGATAAGGACTGTCATCTCACACACCCTTCCTGCACTCTTCCTGCTCTGTGAAGAGCAATGTAGCATCCATGAGAAAAGGAGTCCTTTGTTATACATAATAGCCTAATCCTTAAAGGTAGAGAAGGTTGGGCTCATTGGGGAAAAGCTCGATGGGAAGCAATGGCTGAGTTCCACATCTGGATTTCTGCTCCGGAATTTTTTTTTTTATAATCAATATTTGTTATTATGATATTGTGGGGTACAGTTAAGGGTTAGGTATACAAATATGCTTCGTTCAGGCACCCTTGTTGATAAGGGGTGTCTCCCCATCCCCAGACAGATACTTACTACCATTAATCCCATCTCCCTTCCCTTCCCCACTCTGCTCTGGAATTTCTGAATCCATTTGGAGTTCTTATAATTTGACCTGTGGGGGAATGGTTCTGTTCCTTAAATTGCATGTTGAACAATTAGTCCAAGTATTTTTTCAAGAGCGCTTTTGTTTTCTTTCAGGTCAATCTTTGTAGGATGAATATGGATCAATATGTACACATGCAACGGTTAACAAAAAGAATCATTCCCTCAAAGAACACTGACAGAATAGAGGATTACAGTTGACACTTGGTGAGATCCAGGAGACTTTTAGCCCAACTGTCTGTTCAAGCATTCATTTATTCTTTCAAAACATAGGGTCCAAAGACTGATTACATTGAAATGCACAATGGGTCTGAAAAGCCAAGTTATAGTCATAAGGTATTACTTTCTGTTCTATAAAGTACTGCAACCCTTTGTTGTTAACACAATAACCCATTATAAATATTCCAGTTTCAAAAATAAGTACTGCACTCTCCAGCCAGAATGTAAAAGAAACCAGAGAAGACCCAATGAAAAGCCTTTGTCTTAGTCAG